>OZ005617.1:16666067-18095442 GCA_963930655.1 Myrica gale | reverse complement strand
AACAAACGAGTGTGTTACAAGTCGTTTGCCACAACAAGACTACAAGAGAGAGGGGGAGAGAGAGAGCTACTCGTCGTTGCAGTCAACTCTGTCGTGGAGATATTAAGACGATATTTTAGGGGTTTTCAAGACGAAATCCTCGAGTTAAGAAACGGGCACCTAACGAGATTTGATATTTCGTAAAAACGCTTGTCTTAAAGATGCATCTAGAAGTTGTGAAGGAAAAGTAGGAATAAAGTGAAGGAAAATTGAAAATCACATAACTTTTAATCCTCTGAGCTGTTGGGATCTAATCGCCCCCCTAGGGGTGTTCAGTGCCACCGGGAAAATCCGGTGGCACCGGCACCAGCACCGGGTTGCCGGTGTCGGTTTGCGTTTTATTTAAAATCCCGGGGGTAATCCCGGTTCCCGGGTTACCCGGAACCGGGAACCCGGGTTAAAAAAAAAACTAAGTTGAAACTGAAAGTCGCAACGAAGTGCCCCCCCTGCCTTTGCCATTCCCAAATTTCCCAAATCCCAGCCCTAACCTAAGTCTAAAATCACCGCCCACTGCCTTCGCCCTTCACCGCCCACTGCCTTCACCGCCGACGTGCCCACTGCCCACAGCCCGTGCTAATTTGTCTCATCATCTTTCAGGTAATCTACCGTTTCTATATGGGTTTTCCTTATTTTCTTCCTTCTCCTCTCTATCTCTCTGTTTCTCCCCCTCCCTCTCTCTCATCTCCCTCTTCTCTATTGTGTGAGCTTGGAAATGGTCCTGTTTAATCAGAGCAGGTATACTTGACACATTTTTGTATCGTTTTCCTGGAGATCGTCGACTAAGATAAAAGGGAAACCTCATTACTGCTACCCAAATGACACAGTAACCAAACCAACTGATGCTCATGCATTCTTCCTATAAGATCAAAGACAGGTTCCCTGAACTAAAATCACCTTGTGAAGATGTCTAGTGCCATTACGAGGATCCAAAGTGTTTTTTTTTCCGCTTAATTCTGTACTTAATATTAATTTTTTAGTTGGTTGGCACTTTTCTTGATGTAGAGTGTAGACAGAAGGAAGCAACAGAAATGACATGTGTAAGATATAAAGACATTATTATTACTTACCGAGACCGACTCAAATCTGTTTACTTGGAATGGCGAATTCTTGTTGACAGAATAGTGACCACTTATAAGATCCATGGCATCCTGAGCAAACATAAAATTCATAAAAGCACATTAGCAATACTGGTTCCTTCCATTTAAATGAGTGGCTTTTCCTCATTGAGAAGTAGAGAAAAAACATCTTGCCTGCCGAACTCCATCATTAAAATTGTTCAAATAATATCTTGAAAGAGAACTCATTCCATCTTTGATTAGTCCTGCTATAGTCTGCTTTCCATATCTGCACAATTTTGATCCAAAATCTATTTTACATGACAAGCACGAACAATTTGACATCAATTTTTCAAAATCAGGGGCTCAAGTTAGACTTACCTAACCAGGTCTCCTTTCAGGGCATGAGTCCCAGCATAACCAAGGCTTATTTCTCACTGCATGCATGATTAAAATTAGCTCAACATTCTCTACTACAGAGAAGAATATGCCAGTCCAGCAGGGAATGTCGAGCATGGACCATTTGTATACATTTTATAAATGCTGGTTCAATTATGATACCATTTTCTAAGGAAAACAAGTGAGGGTAACCCGTGTTACATGGGGGAACAATGGGACACCTTCTGCTTTAGAACTTCCCAGACGTCTTTATTTTGAGCAGTCTAAGACTTTCATTCAAGAGCCTATTTGCTGGCCTAGCCAACAAGGCTGTAACCCAGTTGATTAGCCAAAAAAAAGAAAGCATATTTACTTGAAGCCCTTATCTTATGGACATCGTTTCTCAAGTAAAACCCTATTCTGCTTCTTGTCTTTGTGAACTAATATTTCATTCATTCTTTGCTTAAATCTGCCCTTGGAAAGCATAATCTGTTTTTTTTTCATGATGATGATGATATGTTGATGATGATGGCTGGTTTTGGAAGGGCTACTAAACACTTTTCTTTTGTACTTTGTTTGTCTTTTCTTCTGACATGGTCATCTTATGCTTATTTTGTCCAATATTTAATATTTTTAAGTAATTTTTATTTGCAGATGGACACTGACACTACTCCACATTCAAAGTCAGATGCAACCACATGTGGTAGTGGTACTGGTTTGTCATTGTCACCCTCGGTGTCATGTCCAGTTGTTGGGTCCACACCAGATTCAGAGACAATTGGGCCATGACCGGAGGTGATACAAGTAGACGACCACCACGGCCTCAAACCAAAAAGAGGAAGAACTCGAACCCTTCTGATGTATGGATAGATATTTATCAGAGTCACTGGAATCAAAGTCTTCTTCATTTGAAATTTTACTTTGGTGGAGGCTTAACTCGTCTAAGTATCCTATCCTTGCCTGCATAGCTCGTGACGTGTTGGAAATTCCCATTACCACTGTACCTTCTGAGTCAGTATTTAGCACTGGAGGTCGAGTCTTGGATCCCTTTCGAAGTTCCTGGCCCCAAGAACTGCAGAAGGTCTCATTTGTGCTCAAAATTGGATGAGATGCGATCCTATTGTGGAGGAGGAGGATGACATGACCTCCGATATGACTGAAGATCCATACACTTATACACTTGACTCGGGTAATTTCATTTCAACTTTTGTTAGTTTATTATTTTGAATAATATTTTCATTTCTATAACTTATAACTTGGTGTATTTAAATGTATTTTGTAGAGTTACACATCTTAGGGACGGAGATCGAATAGAGATTTTGGAGGAGTTACCACTTACCCATCTCGATGTATTTTGGTGATTGCTTTCACAAATGTAGGTTGATGTAATTGGTTGAACTTCATTAGCAGTCACCTTTTCTTTTTAGATTCTCTTTAATTGTTGGATTAACTGTTGTTTCCATGTTAACTGTTGGGTTATGTAAGTAATGTAACTATGTTGGACCTTTTCGTTATGTTAGACACGGCTTTGATGTTTTGGTTTCGGTTTTGTTTTTCATATTAGATATTATATTTGTTTTTGCAACTATGCATATACAGTTTGTTTTTCTTGCCTTGATCTAGTTGGAGATACGTTCCCGTTTCTTGCCTTGAACTGATTTGATTATTGATTTTGGATTGGATTGTATTAGTTTGGATTAGATTATTCATTTTGGATTGGATTGTATTAGTTTAAATTGTATTATTGATTTTGGATTGGATTGGATTATATTAGTTTGGATTGGATTGTATTAGTGTAGAGTTTATATTTTTTTATGTGCGTAATATGTTAAAAAATTAGCTCAATATGAATATAGGATTACCGGAAACCGCCACCGCTAAAACCGCCACCTACACCGGCCGGTTTTTGCCCTTAACGGTGTAGGTGTAGGTGGCAATTTTTTCAAAACCGGCCTACCCGGTGTAGGTGCCGGTTTTGGCCAAAACCGGCACCTACACCGGGGTTGTACAGCCCTACCCCCCATGCGAGGTGGGGAGCTGATCGGCCCCTGGGAAATATTTTTTTTTTGTTTTTTAAAATTTTGAATACTTTTTTTGTCTTTTTTAATTTGTGGATTTTTTTTTATTTTCAGCCTCTAAATTCACTTAATCCAACGGTTACTTTAATTACAAATTTTAATTTGAAGGGATAAGATTTAGTATGTTATATATATAACTATAAATTATAGATAACAAAATAAGTGGAGCCTTAAATTCACAAATGAATGAATCATATGTCTTAAAATCAAAAAATTTAAAACATAAGTCTCGATTCCAAAATAAAATAAAGCACAGTAAGTGATATACATTTTTCCCAATAACGAATAAAGACGATCTATATTTTAATTAGAGAGAAAATGTTAAGAAACAAAAGACAGAGGAATGGATGTAAGTAAACGGATGAAAACCTACTAACCCAGGGAAAAGTATAGAAAAAGAAATACTAGGGGAAAATAAAAATAAAAGAAGCACTCCACAATAAAAAAAATCAGTTTGTCACATTGCACTCTCTATCTACAATACTAGGTACTTTACACTCTAAACTACACAGTTTGTGAAAAATTTGGGCTCTCTGGGTTGCTGCGGATAATTTCGGAATATAATACATTTCCCAACTCATTTTTGGATAATTATTTGTTTTGAAAAATTTTGAAACATATCAATAGATTAACATATTTTATATAAATCTGATGTGTATTAGACAAATATATAGATCATATGACAATTGTAAATTTTCAAACAATTATTCTATTATATTGTCTATGCACCGTGTGTATATATTGTAATTATTTTGTTATTTCATTATTATACTCTAATTAAAGATATACTAAATAAATTGAGTCTTTATATATATAACATTGTAATCACAATACATTATTTTCATATATCATATGCTCATGTATATCACATTACAACAAGAAATATAGTATGTAAAATGTTCAATTTTAATATGTACAAATACTATACACATAGATGAGTGACAAAATATTCAATCTTAATATGTAAAAATACTATGATATACACATAAGATTAAACATGACATACATACATCCATATTATATAATATCTCATAATTGATGGTGATATAATAATATATAACACATTATACAACAAATTAAGTATACAACAACAACGTAGAATATACAACAACAACGTGATCACTAAGTTATATCATATAACAACTTCAATTTTCATAACACTCCCTCTAATTTCATATTTTATTAACTGAATCCCCTACAATAAATTTTTTCAAATACATTACTATACAATATAATATATTATATAACATATAAAATAATTATTAACATTAAATAACTTAGAATAATAAATAATCATGCCATCGCCTATATCAACGTTTTTCACACAAACGCTGCTATAGACTATACTATAGCAGCATTTGGTAAAAAAAATGCTGCTATAGAATGTATAGTAGCAGTTTTGCAACCAAAACGCTAAAACTACATGTGACAACGTTTGTGTGAAAAATGCTGCTAAAGCTATAGCTGCGTTTCTATAACAAACGCTGCTAAAAGACAATCTGTAGCCGCTAAAGCGTAATCTTGTGGTAGTGTTTTTACTGCTATAAGGCAATTTGTAGCGGCATTTTTTGTAAAACACTGCTAAAAGTCAAACTTTTGACCGTGCTTTTTAAAAGCGCCGCTAAAAGTTGGAATTTTGGCGGCGTTTGTAAAAAAACGCTGCTATAGATAACCTATAGCCGCGTTTTTTACACAAACTTCGCTACATATTGTCTTTTAGCGGCGTTTGTATACAACCGCCGCTAAATGGGTGTTGTAGCGACGTTTTTAGCGACCACCACTAAAATGACCGCTAATGTAGGCTTTTTTTTTTTTGGTGTAGTGTAAGAGAATGCGCTTACAATATTGATGATAGATCATGTTTGTACTGAAACAGAAGAACGTTCTGACTTGAGAACTTTCACGCAATCAGATGGTAACTTGCTGTCAGAAAATGTTAGGAGGCTTTCTCCGTTTTCCTCGCGAGTTCTGCATAGGGCCAGAAAACTGGATAGTGTCAGTGGGGGGGGGGGCTAGTCATTTCAGTTGTCTCTGTTGTCCCTCTCAACCATGTCAAAAGGGGATTACAATCAAGAATTTAGGAGCCCGGACTCTTTTCTTTGTTGAACTAAGAGGGAGCTTCGAGGAGATTGCTCATTGCTGGAGTTGAAAGCGAATGGGCAGTAATATTTAATTCGCACTAAAGCTAGAGGAATCATCAGCAGTCACAAATTACCTTGATTTTCAACCCCTTTGAACAGAAAATTTGCTACATATTTTACTTGAATTGGATCCAACCAGTATCTAAGAAAGAACACAGGTACCAACAAAAAATACAGCAAAAAAAAAATGCCACTAGCCACAGGAGTTGGCTCTGCTGCAGTTACTCAGCCAAATGAATGCCTAATCAGCCTGATCAGATGAATTTTGACCATATAGGAACACAAGTAATATTTGGAACATCATTGAGCTTTTGAAAGATTGTCAAGCTGAGAGGTTAAGAACCTTGAACCTCAGTGACTATTGGTGTACTTTATCTCTCCTTACTGCATGCTTCAGCACAGGTAAGACCTCGTCTTGCTGTTTCCGTTACCTACTTACTGTCTGTTCCCAGTCCTAATCTAAGATGCAAATGTCCAAAAGGAGCAAGACTGCCACACCACAAAGATCACAGTCATACTCAGGCATAATGGACCACTAAATCACTTTGGAACGGGTTCTTGGAAATTTCTCTTAATAATTCTTGCGTTGCTTAGTACAGAAGGAAAAGCTTCCTCTTTGCCTGCTTCTGTCCAGTTCCAATAAATTCCGTGCCAACCAATGCTAACTGGTCAAAACAAAAGTTTCGATCTCCATAGGTTTTAATAACAAACGAGCATGTTGCCGGGTTTATACTTTGGTATTGGCAAAAAGGCCAGAGGTTATTAACTCTGTGGTTTCTAAAGTATCCTTCGAAGCATTTCTTATGAGAAGTATTGGTTCTCTCTTGTTGTTTACTTACATGATTTCCGTTCACTTTATGTTAGATATTCTGTAAAAGGGCTATGCACAGCAACCACCTGGTCATTTTCACGACTGCAGCCTCAATCTCTCCTGTCAAAGTAATTGCTTCCTGATCTATTTAGAATTAAGCTGAGGTTTCTTCTTTTTCTTCTGAAGCAATTTTGATCGGTCAAAGAAAGGATATTTGGCTGGTTCTCAACATGTTTGCAGATTCAATTTTTCGTATAATCTTTATTTTTGTTTCTTAGTCTTTAAGCTTGGCATTGGTGCTGCATACACCTATGCCATTACGAGGATATTTTTGCAATCATTCGGCTAGTAAACATAAAAATATTCTCGAGAAAATCAGCACTCTCTTCTTTGCCATCCTACTAGTTTGTTACATTACTTATATGATTGACAAACCCCGTACCAGTTTGCAATTTTTGGAAAGTGATCAAGCTGAATCTTATAGTTTATCTTAATCTTTTGTTTTCCATGAATCCAACAGCTGGAGACATTTTACCTGGACTGAGGACCCTTTTTAAGCTTGACATTCCTGATTCTGCCAAGGTAAGTCGCCCTCTTGCCATCTCAAGTCTGACACTTCTTGCATCAATATTTGTCGTTTTCTTCTCTATTTCTACTTCTGGTTCCCTTTTCCCGGTTGAGCCTGAGGGATGTTATGCTATGCAGGGGATCTATTCTTAAGCAACATTGATTGTTGTAACAGGTGGAACTGCAATACTTGCAAGACTATGCTGGGATTACCGGAGGCTTTGGATTGAAAGGAAACCTTTTTGCAGGATATAGTCCCCTGATATGCTTGTCGGGCATCGTAGGAAGCGACTTTCTCTCCCTTGGGACTGACCTCGCCATTGATATATCAACAAGAACACTCGATCAATATAATGCTGGTTTGAGCTTCAACAGTGACTTCCTTATTGCCTCCATAAACTTGTGAGCATTCCCGTGAAAAAGTTGCACAAAGGAATTGTTAGGAGTAGAGATGTTGTCTGCATACTTTTTCAGTTAACGACACTGCCGTTACTATTGGCTGTCAGCATGCATTTTTTCCTTTTACGTTGGCGAAGGCTCGATTAAACACGCATGGCAAGGCTGGTGCTCTTGTTCAGCAAAAGTTGTGGCAAAAGCTTGTTCTAACTTTTGCTGGAGAGGTTGATTTTATGGACATAAAGAGAATACCTAAGATTGGCCTGTCTATGGCTTTCAGAATTTAGAAGAAGCCAATAGAGAACGCTTCTATATCCAACACAACAGAGGGCTTTCGGGCTCCTCCTCCCGTTTAAGTCTGCCCGGCATTCAGTCGACAATGAGAAGATATATACATAGATGTAAGTCAGAGAACCTATAATTATGTGAAAAAAGAAGTCAAGACACTATCCTCGTAAAGAAGAAGAAGAAGTAGTAGAAGAAATCCCTTCAACAGGGCGTTTTTTTTAGATATTTTAAGGCATATGTGCATACAGCTTTTCAGAAATTTCTATAACTAATAATAAATAGCAATTTCTACCTTTAGGTTACTAGAAGCGTGAAACACGAGTAGCTCAATAGGCTTTAATTTGGGGCAATTGGACTGAAACGTTTTGCAGAAGCATTTTGCTCTCTGTTTTTCTTTCTTCCCCTTCTATATTCTCAGGAAAAAATTGTGTAGGCTAGAGCCTCAAATCAACCATGTTTTAACTAAGCAACATGCATTATTTTAACCCTGATGAAGAATAAGCACATTCGTCTTTTCTTGTAATTTTTCAGTTTTTTTTTTGTCAAATAGGACTATATTAATATGTATAGCGTAACAATACAATCAAAAGCCCCTCAAGGTGGCTCAAAAGTCAAAACCCTCAAAAACCCATGGAAATCTAGAGTGCAGCCCATGAAAAGCGGGAAAGCATCCGTCCTGAGAGGAAGAAGCAGCCCATTGGGCAAGACTGTGCAGCTACATTTGCACTTCTAGGAACATAAGAATAAGAAAATAACTTATGATCCTATAATACAAGTTTGATCTGAGAAACAATAGATTCTAACTGCCGAGGACAATCAGAATATCTCTATGAACCACATCCATAACTAACATAGAATCACCTTCAAATTGCACATTCTCCCTGGACATATGAAGAGAGCATCCGTCCTGAGAGGAAGAAGCAGCCCATTGTGCAAGACTGTGCAGCTACATTTGCACTTCTAGGAACATAAGAATAAGAAAATAACTTATGATCCTATAATACAAGTTTGATCTGAGAAACAATAGACTCAACTGCCAAGGACAATCAGAATATCTCTATGAACCACATCCATAACTAACATAGAGTCACCTTCAAATTGCACATTCTCCCTAGACATATGAAGAGCCGCTTGAATCCGAAGCCATAAAGCTTCAGCATCCCCTATAGTTGGGTCCAGAGATTGAAGGCGCCAAGTCTCCACATGAACAATCGAACCAGAATCATCACACCAGACATAGGCCGCCATAGAGAGAATTGCGAGTAGCAACATCAGTATTCACTTTAAGAACCCCAGGAGGAGGAGGCCTCCACACATCAAAGTACAGGGGATGAGAAAATTGTCAGGCTATGAGATGTTGAATAGTAGTCCTTTGAGCACACGCCACTAGCTGATCCATATGAGAAGGGGGGCTACCATGTACAATTTGATTACGTTCATACCAAACGAAATCAATTGCATTAACAACATATAATTGAAACTAATGATGGTCAGCCAATAGAATAGCTAGAGCAGCCGGATTAAGTATAACAGATAACCAAGAGATAATGGGCCGCTCAACAAATCTCTCAATGAAAGCACCAATTTGTTAGGATCCCCGGCCAAGGACTCCAAAACAATCACGAAGGAAATCTCATGCCAACGGTCCCCGGAAAAAGTCTCCGGAAACCGCCGCCGGAGCAGTGGAGGCGCTGCCACCCCCTGCCATGGGCGCGGGGCTCGGGGTTGGCAAACGCCCTTTGCATATGCACGCCCCCATGCACATGTGAGGGGGGCGCAACTCCTCCAAGCGATCCACGCCAACACCACAATCGATGCTCCCGAACCGTTTCTAGTAACACACGAGCGAAGTAAATAGGATTTAGCACACGAGAGATGAAGAATACCTCGATGTTTATTACGAAGAATGTGGTCTAAGGATTATTAGTCCTTCGAACCACAAGAACATTCGTACAAGGGTTATTAGCCCAAGCACGCCCAAACTCAAGAGGTTATTAGCCCCCAAAGTCTATTGTTATAAACGTGTCTATATCTGGCCAAACTTACTCACAAGCTCTGGCTCTCAAAACACAACTCTATGACTGAATAAATACTACTGCTCCTGAGGAGTGCTTATATAGGCATCTTTAGGAGCTTACAAAATCCTACCAACTCAAACCAAATCAAATATAAATCAAATCTTCAAGATTCTAAGAAACAATTCCTAGAATCAAGGATATTTGATGATACATGCCTAAAACAACCAAACTCAAAAGGAAAGATAATCTTCTAGAGTTTAGGAGAAATATCCTAAATCTAGAAGATATGATTTATTCAATCACTAACAAAAAAGGAAATCAATCTCTAAAGATACCTCCATAAATTCAATAGCCGTCGTCCGCCGCTGGTGGTGGCTGTTGTGGGTAGTCACTCTTGATCATATGTTGCTGCTTAGTTGGTGGCCAAGGTCTTGTTGTGACACTATGTCATTGTAAGTCTCGATGCTGGTCATGAGTTTTCCATGACATGTCTGTTGTTGGTTGGCTGGCATGCCAGACCATGGGCATCTTTGGGTTGTCATGGCCTGTCAAGGGTGCTGGTGTGCCTTGCTCGTGCGCGCGCGCTGATGTAATGGCATGGTTGTGGTGCTTCGACCGCATGAGATATGGGCGTGTCATGTGATCTTGTCGTGCGTGCTGTGGGCATATCAAGGGCACCCATGGGAGCCACTGGCGTCGCATCTTGCAACCTATCCTCCCACTTGTGGCAGTGTAGGTCACTGTCTTCACTTGAGTTCTATTCATTCCCCCTTCCATGAAGTATACCATTGTCCTCAAGGGTAAAATCTGGAAACCTTAAGGTTATCTCTTCATAGTCCTCCCAAGTTGCTTCCCATCTAGGTAGCTCATTTCACTGTATCAATACTCTCCAAATCTTCCTTCTAATCCTCCCCCATGATACCATCTTGTATTCAAGGATCTTCATGGGTTGTATGAGCATTCTTCCTTCCTCATCGAAGGAAGACAATTCCTCTACAATCAAGCTCAAATCTCCAACCCATCTTTTGAGAAAAGACACATGAAACACCGGGTGAAGTCTTGAGATTGGTGGCAATTCCAACAGATATGCAACTACTCCAACACGGGCTGCCACCTTATATGGCCCATAGTACTTCTTCTCAAGCTTGTTGTTTGCCTTTCTCTTCATTGTCTTTTGAGCATATGGTTGAAGCTTCAAGTACACAAAGTCCCCGAGATATTCTCCCAACAAAATGCAAGGTAGCTGAGCGGATGGGAAATAGAGTGGGTGACGAGAAGGAGCTGTTGTGTTCTCTTTGTGGAGAAGATTTGGAGACACTACCTCATTTATTATTTTTCTGCCCTTTCAGCCACTCCATTTGGAGTGAGCCACCATGGCAGTTCAATATTGTTGCTTTTGGTACTAGGTCGGTAGGTGAATGGTTACAAAAACTTCTCCATTTGCATCAGCATATAGGTATTCCAATATAGAAGTTGATGTAGTGAAGAATTTCGCTGTTGTTGCAGCTATAATGCGTGATGATATGAGTGCTCTACGTGGATTTAAAATAACCATGATTAATACGGATGACCCTTTACTAGGAGAGGTGGAGGCTGCAAAAATGGGAGTCGAACTTGCTCAACATAAAGGTTTTCAGCGTATTACCCTTGAAGGCGAATCAACGACTGTTATTTCAGCTATTTGACACTATCCTCGGACCATTGACAGGAGAATTCAACCTATTATTCATGATATTCATGTGTTGTTATGTCAGATGCAACTATGGAGTGCTCGTCATCTTCGTCGTGGTGCAGTGCACCTTCTTGCTCGTTAGGGTGCTATTGAATTTATTTCAGGTGGCAATCCTGTTCTATTGAACATTTTCCTTATCTCTCTTGATTGTATGAGGGTTCTGAACCCCCTTAATTAACTTTTTTTGGTGTTTTCTTTGGATTCTTGATGAATGAAGTATGATGTTTTGATTTAAAAAAAATCAAGCAACAGAGGCCAGGGGGCTGCCTGCCAAATAGTATGACTAACCAAACAGGCAAAAAATAAATGATTCACTGTTTCAATCTGAACATGACAAAATGGATAAAGACTTGACGGTAATACTGCCCTGTTAACAATATGGTCAATACGAGCCTTCGTAGGTAGAAGGTTTCACGCTAACTTGCACAATAATAATCGCATACGGGCATGAATCTTAAGTGGAAGAAGATATCTCTATACATAGACTTAGGTTGCTTTTGCAACAAAATATTTTACCTTTAAAAATTTTAACACAATAAAAAATTCAAATATAATCTCTCTCCCCATCAAATAATTACTTTTCACTATAATAAATATAAAAAATTACTTCTCTTCATTTTTTTCATCAAATCCAATAGTCTAAAATTTTAACTCCCCAAAATTTTACATCTCAAACACACCCGTAGTAGAAAACTGACCTGAAGATTCTAGTGCCCATATCCAACGATCATTCTGGTTCAACATAGGGGAAGACGTAGAATGAAAGAAATGGAGTCATCATCAAAACGCTCCTGCAGAATTGCAAGATCCCATTGCTGAGTAATAGGAAAAATAAGGGAACTAACCCTTTTCCCCTAACCACTCAGGTCGAATAGATTCCCTAGGCCGAGGTAAAAAATTGGGCATACCATGATACCAATCAAACACGGGTCCTGCCAGACTAAAGTATCTGCCGCATTTCGAATGTCTACAAAGACCAGTTTTAAAATGAGGGAGCAAATGAATAATTCCCCGCCATGCCCAAGAAGCAACCCGGGGAGAAGTAGAGCATACCAGATGGAATGGGATCCAAGGTTTTTAGCCGTACAAAACGATACCCATAGAGAAGGAGCAGCAGTAATTAAGTTCCAGTCTTGTCGAGCTAATAAAGCCACACTCATACGAGATAATGAACGGATGCCCAGCCCCCCAAGTGTCAAATGATGGAAAAAAATTCCAAGTGCTTATCAATTAAAGAGCACCAACTATCCAGCAATAACAAAGAACTCATCACATAGGACAGCGTAGAAGTAGCTACGGAAGAGACCCAAGTAGTACGGCCAGATTGAGAAAGCAACTTGGCCTTCCAACCGGCAATACGCTGCAAAATCTTATCATGGAGCTCAGATAAAACACGGGACTTAGATCGAGGAAAAATGAGAGGTAGTCCCAAATGTTTCAATTTTGCAGGCATACGTTGTAAGTTAAGTAAATCAGCAATGCTCATAGCCATCTGCCCATTAATTTTCTACTGAAATAAACAGCAGATTTTTGCCGGATCAAAAGTTGCCCAGACCATTGCATGTACTTATCAAAACACAAATTTAGTTGTTGGGCATCATGTGTAGTGGCTCAAGAAAAAATAAGTGAGTAATGACGGGGCAGAGGAATAAAACAACATTCAAGTTACAGCAGGAAGAACTCCTAGAAGTTTCAAAACCAGAAAAGAGTCTATATGCTCGGGATATCTTCAAGCCTGTATAAACAATAATCAATCATTCATATGAAGCAAATATGACTAATGTCATGTAAGATTACTACACACTGAACAACTTGCAGCTAAAAATTAACAGGTATGGAGCTCATTTAACCACAGACTTATTAAAAGCTTAAAACTGGAAATCAACACTACTGGGTAGCAGAAGCCTGAAGAAGTCCATTACGAATCTGAGATGCTACATCACGAACAGCACCAGGTCCATGTGGGATGAACACAGCAGAGGATTTTGAGGAAGCACCGATATCTTTCATGGTGTCGAAATACTGGGTAACAAGTACCATGTCCATTACATCCTTGGCAGTGGTTCCAGGAACATTAACAGAGAAGCCCAGCACACTGTCTCTCAAGCCATCCACAATAGCTTGCCGCTGGCGGGCAATACCCAGCCCAGACAAATACTTAGACTCAGCCTCACCCTCAGCTCGCTTAATTTGCAAGATTTTCTCAGCCTCTGCCTTCTCATTTGCTGCCATCCTCATTCTTGCAGCTGATAAAATAATGTTCTCAGAAAATATAAAGCTTACTGAAACAAACAGAAACTAAAATACCACCTTCCCTTTTAAAAGAGTATAGCTGACTTGACAGTACAATGAAGAGTATAGACAACTGAACAGTCACAAAAAGAGTTCAGTAAAGTACTCCTGATTTGAATGTGGTCAAACTCCTGGAAATTAACAAAGCTCCAATCTACTGTCAGGAAACAGCTTATCGAGCAAGCACTGCTGATGTTAGAAAAAGAATTTTGAATTATATACCCTAGTTACTATATCTAAATTATAAGATTCAGTTGCTTGGCTCTTATAAAAAAAAAAGATTCAGTTGCTTGGCTGGCCTCGACATGGGGGATGCAAAAATGCTTAGAGAGCTCACACTCTTCTGGTCCAACAACTTTCTACATTGAATGAACTCTATCAGATGATATAGAACTTTAGCATCTCCACCGAGATGGGATGGATAAGACAGCAAAGCAGCAATTCACACATTCAAACCAATAGAGAGAATTAAGAATGACTTAAAACTTCGTTAAGTCAGTGGGGTACTATACCAGCATTGATCTCATTCATTGCTCGCTTCACATGCTCATCTGGTTCTATATCGACAATGAGTGTTTGTACTATTTCATACCCATAAGCAGACATAGCCTGTCAGCAATCACGAAGGGAGAACAACAGTTTCAGAAGTTATAGGCTCCATGATGTTACACTACCCATAATTGAACTAATAGTCTACCTTTGCAAGTTCATCTTCTACAGCTCTGGCAATTTCATTCTTCTGCTCAAAAACGTCATCCAAGTTGAGCTTTGGCACACTAGCTCTGATTACTAATTCAGGGAGAGGCAACTCTGTTTAGCTGATAATTAAATTACAGAAAAAAGAGAGAAGATACTGACAAAAATAATTAATCAGAGCCAGATATTACATCATGCCATATGTGTGTGACTATAATAGACAACAGGATAATTGGTTTATACCATCAAATACATAGGCTTGGATTTGGTTTCTTGTGTTGCTGAGTTTGTAAAAGGCATCACTTGCCTTGTCAGCCAGGGCACGGTATTGAATAGATGCAACGACATTGACAAATACGTTGTCCTGTAGAAAAAATCATCACAAAAACCAATCACCCCACAAACTACCACCCAGACATATTTAACAAGTAACAAAAGTCTTGTCAAACTAATTTCAGCCTAATCTATCCTTTTTTACTTTCACATAAATAAGATACTACTTAACGCTAGGAGCTCTTCCCGTGGTCATGAGCGTGGGATACATGTACGATAAAATCAGCAGCGTTACAATGGCGACATGTTCTCCATCTTAATTAATTGATTTCTGCTTATATGCTGACAATCCAATCAAGAGCCTTTGGTCGAGTCTACTTTGTACAAAGCCATTCTCGGAAGCTTTCAGGCATTTGCCTGACCACTTAGAATTTGAAGGCAATTCTGTCGTCAAAATGACAGAACTCGTTAGTATACATATCTTACGAGATTTAGAGTGGACGATGTCCCTGTCGACATGTTGAGCATGAAAAGAAGCACGAAAACTGCATTAATCAGATGAATATATAACACAGTGAAACTTACCGCAAAGAAATGTGGAATTCAAAGCTAAACCCATCCAAAAAAAAAAAGAGCATCTTACTAAAGAAGCTTTGATTGCACTAAGCAAATCGATCTGCATCAAAAGAGCATAATTTGGTGGCTCAGAAAACTTTAATATATGCTTAAAGCATGCTCTTGTGGATACTTTTTGTTCCCGTACTGTCTCTCTCGTGCGCTAAGGCTAACAACTACATGAACGTATAACTGAGAACAGATGGTACCACGAGTTAGCTCTGGATGCACCTAGGCAATACAGATGTAGATATTTCGCAAATAAATTATGCGACAAGATAGGAATAAAAATGCCGTACGAGGCCTTTGCAAAATTACAGATCAACTAACAAACATCACATGACCACCAAGGTTTAATTGTATCCATGGTCATGAATATTCACAAACCTTCGTCTTGGTCTCGCAACGCACATCCAATTGCTGCAACCGAAGAGTAAGATGGCCAGCAAGCTGACTTCCAAGGAACCAAGGCAAGCAATGGCATCCTGGTTCAAGCACTTGCTCATATCTGCCAAATCTTTCCTGGATAGCCACCGTTGATTGGTCAACTTGTATACAACAAAACAGATTACCCATCTTGCCTTCCCTGCGTTATAATTTCTAACATATATGAATATAATCAGCAACTTGTTGGAAATACAAAAAAAAAAAAAAAAAAGAGATTCAAAGCTTTATTTACAGGAAAAAGGAAAAAAAAAAGGCGAGAGAGACGCTTTCACAGTAAGCACATGTAAATTCTCGTAACAGATAATTGAAGGCCTTAGAATAGCTAAGTTCACCAAAATAAGGCGGTAACCCACAGAGTCCATTCACTTCAAAGAGAAGAGAGACGCTTACAAAGTCAAGAAACAAACCAAGAGCAGGAGAACAGAGCAAGAGAATAGGTCTCCGATGGGAAAGGGTGACAACTCAAACAAATAGACTTTCGAGTAATTATATAGAACCGAAAGAGATAACGTGAGGATCTATCCATATAAATATCTTGCTTAGAAAAATAAATCCATATAAATATCTTATATGTGAGGATATATCCATGTGACAGAAGTTTGATTATTCCAAGAATAGGAAGTCAACACATTGATCCTTCAGCTTTTCCGCCATCTAAAGCCACTAAAATCAGATTATCTGATCTGTAACTACTTCTGCCAGGAAGACAACGAAGCTTTTTCAATAGATAATTGCATTAAGCTTTTTCCAAAAAAAAAACCTTTAAAACATAAACTATGACAGAGAACAAGGATCTCCACCGTGATACAACCTAGAAAAGTACTAAAGTAATAACAGAGGACAAGAAACGGCCCAAGTTTCTAAATTTTGTAAATTCGAGCCATCACAGCCAATCTGTTGCCGTCTTAACGAGAAATCGTATTGGGCTCTAGTTTTGCTTGATTATATTCATCCCATTGATAGAACTCGTCAACGACCAATTTCGCAATCATTCTTAGTTCAAAACTGATAAAGAACCAATTATATGCAGGAAAAGCATTCCTCTTGAGGAATAAAGAATACGCCCAGAGAGCAAAAGTAAATATACAGAATACAAAGACTTCGCTTCTTTTCAGAGAAAAAGGATAAAGTTTGTAAAGCAAAAGAAAGCTCCTCGGAAACCCACTTGTGATTATGAATTGAAATGAAAGAGAAGAAGAAATCCCATACCTTGATTTTTCTTTCTCGGAATTACTTGACCCCTTTCAAGATGAAGGAAGAGAAAGAGAACCGAGTTATTTTAGCGTTACCTAGAATTCAGAAAGGTCATAACCTGTGGGTGGACAAACTGTGGGTGGACAACTAACGAAGCTTGGCCCATCGAAGTGGCCCATGGCCATCGACGAACGTGTAAAAAAATCTTCTCTCCTATTGGTCAGAATGTTTAGATAGCCTCTCGGGGGTGTCAGGCAGTAAAAATTAATTTTGACCGTTAGAAATTTTGGAGTATTAAAATCGATGAAAAAGTAAATATATTTTATAAAATTAATAAAAAAAATAAAGAGAGAATATTTAAATAAATATTATAATAAAAAATAATAATTGATGATGATGAGAGATTATTTTATAAAATTAATAAAAAAAATAAAGAGAGAATATTTAAATAAATATTATAATAAAAAATAATAATTGATGATGATGAGAGATTATTTTATAATTTTTTAAAGAGTGGAAATTTTGAGGGCCCAATTATGAATGGCAATTGTCAGCGTCTTCCCTTAATTCTAATCAAAGCAGCTAGGTACTTCATGGAGCTAATAAAAAAGTGAAGAGAGAATATTTAAATGAATATTAGAATAAAAAATAATAATTTGATGAAGTGAGAGATTATTTTATAATTTTTTAAAAAGTGTGTCTTCCCTTAATTTTAATCAAAGCAGCGAGGTATTTCAATTTTTAATCTTTAAAACAATAAAAATATCGTCAATTAAATGATATGCATGGAGAGAGAGGGGTTGTTATAACGATAAAACTAAATTCAGTTGGCTTAGAGATTAAAAAAAAAAGCAACTGAAATTGCATTTAGAAGGTTTATACTTAAACCCCTTAAATTGGTATCATATATTGTTGTAATGAAGAGAGGATAAGATAGTACATTGCTTTGATTTTTTTTTCTACAAAGTATATTGCTTTGATAATGGGCATGAATCTTATTTCTTAGGGAATTTGACATTTCAGTCCTTGAGTTTATACCCTTTTGGCAAATGAGTCCTTAGGTTTCAAATTTCAAAATTTTAGTCCTTGGGTTTTCGTTGTTTGACAAAATAGTCCTTCCGTTAGTCTGTCGTCCATATGCTTGACGGATTTGAAGCGGTCGACCAGATATATGTGTAAAAGGTGAGTAGTCGACCGCTACAATGAAACGGTCGACCACTTCATATAACGGACGACCGTACAAATTTACTGACGTGTAGCGGTCGACCGCTTCAAATCCGTTAAGTATATAGACGGCAAACTAACGGAATGATCATTTTGTCAAACAACGAAAATCCAAAGACTAAAATTTTGAAATTTGAAACTCAATGACTCATTTGACAAAGAGTATAAACCCACGGACTAAGTTATCAAATTCCCTATTTCTTAATATCTGTTTAATGTTTACCTTTTTATTTAGAACATTCTGAGATTTACACGAAGTACTCAAAAAAAACACTACTACACACCCCTTGCACACCCCTTCATGATAACTCTTTTCCACTTTTCCTTACCCCCGGATAAACCTATCACCGATTTGATTGGTGGATATCATGTCATGCAATTACAGGGAAAGAATTCTGACCTTTCGTCTCCGCGTCCACCATCCCACGTGGCAATTAGATTCACCAAGAGAAATCTCACGCCCCACACACAAGTTAGCTCTGGGAGCTCCGAACTCTGTTTCTCCCTCTTCGATCAATGGCGGCCACTGCACCATTTTCAGCTGCTGCTTATCTTCGAGGAATCGAACCCAAACAGTTCCTCTCACCTAAATCTCGTTTCACCCGTATTATTTTTCCCACCAGAAAATCACTCACAGTCGTTGCCATGGCGCCAAAAAAGAAGGTTCTACTTTCTCTTTCTTTGTTTTATTCTTCTTCCAATGAATACCATTGATTTCATGTCTGGCTGTCGAGAAAATTCAGGGAAAGAAATGGAAAACTAATGTCTCAGTTGTATAACCAATTGAAAATTTGAGCAAGAAAAGGCTTAAGAGTTAGGAGTACTTAACGAACACGTACCATTCTCTTGGCTGCTAAGAGAATAGCAATATAGCATAACGTAGAAAATTGCCTTAATTGGGTTCCTTAATTTTGATTCACTTCCATATCCGGTAACCGTTTCCTCTGCACAGTTTCTTGTCAACAAAACGTAGCATTGGGGTTCTTTCAGCCTAATGGCAATCAATAATAAAAAAACGCAGGTGAACAAGTACGATAAGAACTGGCAGAAACAGTGGTTCGGGGCGGGAATATTCTACGAGGGGGGCGAGTCAGTGGAAGTGGACGTGTTCAAGGAGCTGGAGAAGCGAAAGGTCCTGAGCAACGTTGAGAAGGCCGGCCTGCTATCCAAGGCCGAGGAGCTCGGGCTAACTCTCTCCTCCATTGAGAAGCTTGGGGTGTTTTCCAAGGCCGAGGAGCTCGGCCTGCTCAGCTTGCTCGAGAAGGCCACGAGCGTCTCGCCCTCCACTCTCGCATCGGCGACACTGCCCGTATTGGTGGCGGCGTTGGCAGCCATCGTGTTGATCCCAGACGACTCCGCTGGGCTGGTAGCCGTGCAGGCCGTGTTGGCCGGGGCGCTTGGGGTTGGGGCTGTTGGCTTGATCGTTGCATCCATTGTGTTGGGTGGTTTACAAGAAGCCGATTGACTTTCCATGTTTCCTTTTCCTTTTTGCTTGTCTGCCTGATATGACATTTTCTTTTGTACTATTTCATGTTCCTTTTTTCTTCATTTTCTTGTTTGTAATATTATTTTCCTTGGAGGATCAGGGAAATGTGGGGGATTTGGATACCCTTTTTAAGGGATGTAAAGAAGAGTTGGGGGAGAAGTTAGCATCAAGCGATAAACGCAAATTATGGATTTCCAACATTAGTGAGTAAGATATAAGGAGGAAATGTATGAAGTTTAAAGTACATTCTTCAACATAATTTGCAGAAGGAAGAAAAATGTCTCTTTGTGCAGGTGTAGTTATCTCGTGTCTTTCTTTTAGTTGCATGAATAATGCTAAAATCTACTAGCAAAACCTAAAAGTGGAAGGATTTTAATGTTTTGGTGAGAATGGAGAGTTTTGGTTAAGGTTGCAAATGGGCATGAAATAAGGTTCTTGTCGACCAACTAGCTGGTTTAAGCTCATTTTTTGCCAAGCCATACAACAACAAAGAAAAAAATCATTAATTGAAAGCATAGCATCTGATTTTCTTTGCTTGCAGTAACCGAAGTATCTCTGTTACTATGACATAAATTTTGCATTTGGCAATGTCCTGGACTCCTAGTGCCCAGTGTGGCAGACAACATTAAGGCCAGAGAACAGAGCGCTCATGCAGGTTTTGCGAGTTCTTCAAAGAAGACAAAAATGTATAATACAGAGTCCGTTTCTTGGACTCGCAAAGAAAGAAAGAAAAAAAAAAGTAGGGATTTACAATGGAGATGCGGGGTATCGATCCCCGTACCTCTCGCATGCTAAGCGAGCGCTCTACCATCTGAGCTACATCCCCATTTGATTGTAAAAGAACCAGAAAATTATATAAATAAAAACCTTAGAACCAAATCCTTCAGGTCTTCACACAATCCCAACCAGAAATCGAACGAGGACTCCAAATCAAATCACACGCAGAAGAACCATATGGGCTGTTAAGTGAGGGGAGGGGAATATACACGGGGTAGGTACAACTTTACGGGCTATTTTTTTAAGAGTCAAATATAGTTTGCTCCATTATTTATTATTTGTTTCACATTACATCGTGATTATTTATTTTAAACACTTTGCACCATTTTTTAAAAATTTTGGTTAATTTATACAAAAAATAATTTTTTAATGTGTGAAATGATAATTTTGTCTCTATAATTTCTTTTGTCTATTTTACCAGGATAAAATTGTAATTTTGAGACTAAAAAATAAATTTTGCAAAGTATCCGAAATAAATAGTTGATGGGTATAATGTGACAAAAATAATAGATAAGTGTGTAAAGTGTCAACACCTCTAAAGTTATAGTACATAGTATCTTTATTTATTTTAAGGCTTACCGATTGCACCATTTTCACTATCATAACCATCGGTTGCATATTTCATAATGAATAGCCTTCATTTAGTCGAAATTGTTCTGGTCTTGTTGTGTTTGCTTGTTTCAAAATGTGTTTCCTGCTCAGACTCCTCTTATTGAGGAAGCTCTTGCAGCGGCTTTTGGCATTCAGCAAGCAGCTATTCATGGTGTCCAGAACTTGTTGTTAGGGGACTCTTTGTTGGTTGTCAATGCCTTCTCTCAAGATCCCAACCTTTGCCCCTGGAGTTTATATTCTATTATTGCAAATTCTAAGCTTTTGGTTTCTTCGTTTTTTATCTTGGGAGTTCCCGTTTTCTCCCCGTAGTGCGAATTCCTTAGCGCACGATTTAGCTCTTTGGGCTGCCTCCTCTTTGTTTGAGGGTAGTGTTTTCCATTCTATTGAGCTATTTGGTAGCTATCCCTGAGTGTATATGGGGGCTGATCCCTCTTGACTTTGTTATCCTTGATTTGTTTTAATGGGGATGATGGCATGATTTACCAAAAAAAAAAAAGAATAAAGAGTAAAAGCTCTAACAATATGATAATTGGAATAAATAGAATATAGGGTCTGAGCGTAGCAACCAAGAGTACTACATCTCTCTGTCTTAGACGTAAAAACAGCTCCTGGGTTTGATGGACGTGGTAAATTTCTCAGTTATCCAGGTCCCAATGATCTGTACTTGTAGCGATTGGCCCAGAAGAGGAAGTGCACGAAGTTCAAACAGCTTAATACAGACATCAGCCAGTAAAACCTCTCGAGGTGATAATGGTTCAAGTTGCTGCCAAAGAGCCACGGTCTTTGTCGGTAGGCACTGGTGACACAGTTGACTATTGATACAAGCACGGAGCTGAGGTAATACCCAATAGCCAGTGAGGCCCAGGAGAGAGCCGTGGCTAGAGATCTCATGCTTGATGGTGCCTCCGTGAAGAAGAATTCCATCATGCCAGCCAAGGTGAACAGGTCAGCTGATCCAAGGAACAAGTACTGCAAAGCCACCCAAAGGAAGGTTATAGGTAGGGGTTGTGCAGAATTTATTAGGCCAGATTCGGCTGCCACCTTCTTTCGCTTTATTTCTACCAGCGCTGCGATTGCCATGCCCACTATAGAGAGGACTAGCCCTGTCCCTATTCGTTGCAAATGAGTGATCCCCATTTCAGTTTTAGTTATTTTTCTGGCAAATGGAAGGATTGCATGATTATAGACCGGTGCAAGGATCATGATAAAGAGGACAGGGACTACAGGTAGAGAAGATGGTGGGACCTTCAAGGAGCCAAGCTTAGTATTCATGGTAGCTGCCTGCTGGACTGAAAAGGTGGAGAGTTGAGCAAGACAGCAGTTTAGCATCATTGTAGACATGAAGATTGGGAGGGTCCTTAGCACTATTTTGACTTCTTCTACTTGCTTTACTGTGCACTTCAGCATCGGATGGGCATGCTCGTTGATTGCTGCTCTGTTGAGGAACTTGAGGCTTTCTGTTAGAGTTTGACTAGGCACCTTTGCTTCAGCATTACTGACTCCTCCCTCATCGGTTTGTGCTACGTAGGTTTGACTTGTGTTCATGCACATGATTGCACTTTTAGAATTGCTTCCTTTGCATGTGTTGTAAATCGCTGCAGCAAGAACCTGTTGGACACAAACGAAAGAGCTCTCTTCAGCCATCTCCAGCTACGAAATTTTGTTGTGTTCTTCTGCAAATTGTCTAAATTTACCTTGAAAATCGTTGTGATGGGGCTTCCTGTGGCGACTTTGTTTCTGTAAGTAGAAGAGCCAAGGAGGAACACTGGGATGGAAATCAGTATTGCTGCAGTGGAGATCCCAAAACCCCACTGCCAGCCTTTGTTGTCTTCGATCCATACAACTAATGTAACTGCAATTAAAGCCCCACAGGAAAGGCAGAAGACGTAGTAGTTGAAGTATGAGGATCTCTGTTTCCTTCCTTGTGGGGTGGTATCATCAAACTGCTCTGCCCCATGTGGTGGAAGCGACCCTTTTATACCTCCAACGCCGAGCGCCACCAGATAGAGGCCCGCAAACAACATTACTGCTTCGCCACCAACAACCTCCTGGCATGGACTGTAGGAGTTCACCGAGATGCAGAGTGGTGGTTTCAAAGAAGGTATATGAGCTTGTATTGTCAGAATCAACAAACCCTGTTTCATTTGTCAAATTTTGTTAAGACATGAACATGTATGATCTTTATTGCAGGATCTTTTCAGTAGAGAAATACATATTTCTATCATCCCAATTGTACAAGTTTATTGAGTGGATTAACCAGGGCGTGACACAAAATGTCATCAAGTCTAAACGCATGCCAAAAGGCCCTGATAATGTCAGATTGTAAACCTGAAGCTGGATGGAGCCGTTCTGTAGTTGGTACATGGTTTTTCTCTCTTGCCAAATTGGAAGGCGAAGTTCATTAATTAAGCTTGTAGTTGAGCGGTATTTTAGTTTTAAGTAAATAGCTTAGCTATGCAAGTAGTAGATGAGAAAATGACACCCTCTTATTCTGCAATTCGCCGTCCCATCACGCTGATAGGAGAACGATTTGTCGATTTCTTTCCACCAATTGAATCTCACAAAACACCACCGTAGACCACCTGTGGGGTCTAGCCAGGTCATTGAACGTGACTGGAAAATGCTAGTTCAGGGCACCTTTTTATATCTCTCACTTCATCCTGGCTATAAAACAATAATATTGTTGATGTAGGTGGGGACATCATCCGGTGGGGCTAGATTTCGCTTTTTTATAGTTTATCATCATCTTTGCCATATTGCTGGCATGCCCTGCATGGATGACTTCTTGTATGGTTCATCCTAGTTCTGCTGGAAAAGACCATTGAGACATCCAAATAGTGAGTCCTCATCTTGGGGCTGGTGATCATGCCTCAACTTTATATGTACCAGTACCCTCAAGAGGGACCTGACAAAAGGCGTAGCTTGTTATTTGGCACCCTCGTGGAGCTAGTCAGGAATAGCCACCATATCATGAGAGAAGCTTTCTATGTTATGTGAAAAAAGTTAGGAGGCTCAAAGGGCATTGCCAAACTCAATCCAATCACACATAGCTGTTAATAAAACAGGGGGTAGAAGTAAAATCAAGGCTCGGAAACTCACTGTAAACTCGATTGCAGCGCCTATCAAATAGATGGAATAAGTGGTGAAGAATGCATCTGCGAGAAAGCCACCAAGGAGAGCAAGGAGAAAGGCTGTGCCCATGAAATTGGTAACGGTGACGGCGGAACTGGAAGGAGAAAAATGCATGAATTTCGACAAGTATAGCACAAGGTTGCTTGCATTGGCGAGGTATGCCAGGTTCTCCAATACCTCCACAACTGAGGTTTGCATTGAAACAAAACCACATGTAAGTATTCCCAGCTATTATGATTAAGATATACCTCATTTGATCAGTTAAAACTTTCCATTGGGTTTTGTATTGTCTTACGATCTTCATTGCCTATGTTCTTCTATATATCTGTTCTCTCCTTAATATCCCATATGACTGATGCCTACTCTGCAACACAGTTTACATTTATGTGCTACTAGAGAGAAAGCTCGAGTAACCAAGTTTTAAAGGTAGAGGTAGTATTTAAAAGGAATTTAAAATAAAAACGCCCTTGTGCTGATCCAAGCTTTACTAACCCAAGACAAAGGAAGCAGCAAGCATGCCACCATGACGGCCTCTTAAGGCAGGCCTATTCCTCCAATCTACATAGCCCTCCCATACGTGTAACTGGCGTGCTTCATCCTACAGAAGTCAAACCCAGGTGAATGTAGAACCCGGGGAACAAAAAATAAGAAGAAGAAAGCGAGGAGATAAATAGAACAGATGAAAAAAAAATAGCTTATGAATTAGAACCTCACCATCTCTTTTTCTAAGTTCTACAGGAACCCTAGAGATGGAAGACTTTTTTTTTAAAAAAAAAAAAGTCTTTCAGCAGGGAGAAAGGGGCAGTGGGTGAGTGCTGGACGGTGGCTGTAGAAGACTGCTTTCTAGGACTCTTTAATCAGATTCGCACTTAAAGATGTATTAATATTTATAGACTCAGAAAATGGTGGTCCAACCAAGAAGAAAGGTCTGGATGCCGTGAAAATGACTTTGCGTTCTCCAGAACCTTTGCACTAGGATCTCTTTGTTATAACAAGCTAAATTTGAGATGTCCTAAAGAAACACGTTTAATCAAATTGTACCACATATGGCTCCTGATGTTCTCATATCTTCTAATTTAACTTCAATTATTCCATTGTTGCTTTTTGTATTAGACTGAGTTACTGGAAATGGATACGTTCATCATTCTGATCAACCCAACTTCAAATGACACATTGATTATTTTGAAGTTCAGCATTCTGGTATTATCAACAAGAAACAAAAAAAGGAAAAAACTAATCTTTGCTGCTGATTTTCTGAAGCATAGATCTGCTATTGGAAGCCAAATATCATTTTATTGAAGGCCCTGAGCAGACCACGTACTGTTTACAGGTCAACATATTTGAAGTACTATCAGGGAGTGGTTACCACAGGATCAGATAAATATCTTCAAAGCAAGTGGGTTACATGATTAAATGCGGCCATGGTGGATCGAATTGATGTTGTGCTTGGAAGGTAAAGTTAAGACTAGCTTTTCAGACACGTTTCACTGCCACACTTGCACTCACGCTGCTAGTGCTAAGACCACTGCGTGCTAAAGCTAATCTCAAGAGATCAAAGCTATGTGTACTTGCACTATCTCTGCATTATCCCATACTGGCCTTTCCTAAAACAGAAAAATTCCTTGCTTATCTTCCATGTAAATTTTAATCCTCGACAGTGACAAATTCAATGTCTTGATTAGGAACTTGAACTTTCCCATGGCCATTACCTCTGAAAAATCAAGGCCATTAGATCCTTTATGACTTGTAACAATCAATGTGACTTTTGTCTTTTCTCATATTCTGTAGAACTCTCAACTTCGATCTTTAATTGCCTCCTTTAACTAATGGAGTTATCTGATAGAAGCCTACACATCCTCTGCTAGCTGTTGCCCGGTAGTGGCGGTTTCCTTTCTAGGCCACCTGAGTCCTTGTACCCCCTGATCATCAAAACTTGTGGATGTAAATACACAAGAGAACACTGGGAGCATGATTCTCTGAGAACTCCATATTGGATGCCTAGGAGCCTCTAGATGATGGGGCCCTCCTTCAGGCAGCATGATTTAGTCCCCTGTATCGAAACAGATTGTGGTTTTTACTCATCAAAATTTAATCCAAATGCATACCTATGGGGAAAAAAAAGTTATTAGGATAAAAGAAGAAAATAGTTGAGGTAAAGGATAAAGTGGGATTCATCTTTGGTCAAGGAGTGTAGCATGGATGAGGAAGTTTCATCATCTTATAATCTTATGGACAGACAGGCATCGCGACTTGATAAATGGTGGAAGCGTAGGAATTAGTTTCGACTGGAACAGTGATAAATTTATTAGGATGATGGAGTACGAATTAAATTCTCCTTTAGTACTCTGGACATCTTACCTAAAACCCCCAGCAATGTGGTTGCTAGCTTTTCTCACTCAAAAGGAATTTAAAGCAACCTCATTTCAACATCACTGCAGGTTAGGTTCTGATTATGTATTCTTCTAGAATGTAGGCTCTCCGAATAGCTCGCTGGCCAGGAGAACATTGGAATGAATATTATTATCCCACCAAACTTAAGAATAATCCCTTGCTAGCATTTAGTATCTTCTTGAAAGCTTATGGTGTAATCCTTTTAGAAAAAAAAGAACTTTTTGAATAACATAAGTTGATTCCTCCAGCATTTGGTATATTGTTGACTGAACATGATTCTTCAGCTCTTTTGGATACGGAACTGTAATGGAACTATCTGATATCTAGTCTTATCTCACAATTTGCAACTTAATCTGCCTGTTTGTCAGATTCTGATAAGAGGTATTGTCTAAAGCTGGAATTCAATTTGGCTGAAGAATCTCCCATACCCTTAGTTTTTGTGAAGATGGAATGCAAATGTTGGGAGACACGAAATATGCTCCAGGCCAGGTGCCTCTCTGCTCTTGTGTGCCTCGACAGTATACAGCATGTTACAGAGGAGTCTAGAGCAGCAGAAGCTGCAGTAAATTTTCTTTTTATCCAATTCCAGTAGAAGCTTTATTAGTTTCTTTGCAGAGTCGGAAGATATTGAAGAAATTGGATAAGAGATAGGAATTGTATTTGTCAGTTGGCAATCTCATCCGTCACGAGGCAATGACAACTACCAGTCCAGATGCAGACACGAGCATTGATGGGTTCCTTTCAACACAAAACTTGCTCCTGCAATTTCTGCAATCCTATTGGTTATATATGAGATGTTAAGTACTTGTCATGAGTCAATTTTAAGGTTCCTCGGCCCTTCTAGCCTCGCCTCCGCGCCATAGAATGGAATGCCTCACATTTTGGTGGGTCTCGCAGGGAAAGATGTCTCTTTTGGTGCAAAGACCATTAGTGGATTGTCTCACGTTCTAATGTTCAATATACCCTCTTGGCAGCAGGCTCTTTCCCCTTCTTCTGCGGCTTTGCTGCCAATTTGTGCCAAACTTCTTCTTGCACTCGAAAACTTAGATGAATCGGTCACTTAGATAAGAGAGTGCAGGGGTTTCCATACCGAAAAAAGGAAAAAAAATCGATCTTGATGCACGAGGACATGTCACACGAAGAAGATGACGGGACTCAATGATTTATCCATTCATGATCAAGATAGGGTCATCAGTCTGCTACAAGTCTGCTATGCTTAGACAATGGACCATCTCTGTACCAAAGAGACAAGCATAGGGTCCGGGTCGTAGCGATCCAAATATACAAGAGTGCTGGACCTGTAGGCTTGTGAGAGCATGGGCCACTCGTACCGCCTAAGCTTGAGGGGGGCCAAACTTTGTACCAGGAGAGACTATGGGCCAACCGTGCGGCCTAAGCTTGAGAGGTACCAAACTTCCCCTTGCTCTCTGCTACTATCTCAAACATAGATAACGAAAGAAGCCTTAATCGTACTTGAGCTTCAAATTGTTTGGTTGCTTTCAAGGTCAACATAGATAACGAAAGTTCCGATGGATGATCTCGAGATTCTATGAGCTGAAACATCTACGATTTCGAGAGAGTTTAGATCGGCACAATAAGTACTCTTAACAAGCAAAACAAAAAGAGAGTAAAAGCTACCAATAAAAGTTCAAGTTATATAACTTTTTCAGATTTAAAAAGTTGAAAGTCTAGCCGTCTTCCATGAAATTTTGAATTATGTATTTTTTTTGCATCTAATGGAAATTTCAAAAAAAAATTATAGAGATTTTAGGTCTTATATTTTTGTTTATTAATTTAAAAAAAATTAGACATAAATTGGGGGCTTATTAAATATTAAGTAAAATAGGAAGGTGTAGCCTTCGCATTGGAATTTTAAAAAGTTTAAAGGAGATTTTGAAACTTTTTTTTCTTTTATTAAGTTAAAATATTGAATATAAATTGGGGCCTATAAAATAGTAAGTAAAATAGGAAGATGGGTCTTAGACAACCGCCTAGGCTGCAGAAATTAGGGCTGAAAAATCGGAATGCGGTCCGGACCGCATTCCGGTCCTAGTATATTAAAGGTCCGGACCGGTTTTAATTTTTTTTCAATTTTTTATTTTTTAAAAATTTTTTCAAAAAATTTTTTAGGTTAATTTCAAAGGGGAAGTGTATATAAAAATGTTAAGTTTTAGTTTAGATTAAAATTAAACGTTTTATGTTTATAATTTGTATTAAAAATTATAAAAAAATATTTTTTATTTTTTTAATAAATGCGGTCCGGTCCGGACCGCATTTATTAAAAAGGAGGACCAGACCGGACCGCAAATCCGGTCCGGTTCGGTCTGCGGTCCGGTTGTGTTCACCCCTAGCAGAGATGCCCCTAGTAAGGCAAATCTATAGTGAGCTCACCTAACACAGTTAAATCCTGAGAAAACTAGTGCGACACCCTAGGGCCTCCCACTTAAGTCATCTGATCTGGGTATCAAACTTGAAACCATGCATCTTATCTAGACAGTTCTAG
Organism: Myrica gale; assembly: GCA_963930655.1. Lineage (NCBI taxonomy): Eukaryota > Viridiplantae > Streptophyta > Magnoliopsida > Fagales > Myricaceae > Myrica > Myrica gale. The sequence continues at coordinate 18,066,297 of OZ005617.1, read as the reverse complement.
TGCACCCTAACAATCAAGTTACCTAAGATAAGTTATGTGTAAAGGAGATTCAATACTAAATAGACCAACCAGCTTTAGGGGTGCCTACTGGAACTTGACCTTATAAGTTATATGGTCGCTTTCTAAGTCAATGTAGACAATAAAAAGGTTCGGGTGGGCGGTTTGAGATTTTTTAGGCTTCAACTAGTGTATGTGTATGTATCTGGTCACGAGAGAGTTTGGTCGGTGCAAATAGCATTCTCAAGGGCGAAAGCTACCAAGAAAGGTTAAATGTCTCACTTGGGTTGCCCAATTGCAGCAGGCACTGGCAACTAATAAATGGCAGCTCATTGGAGCTGACCAGTGCAAGCAAAAGCAAGATCCAAAAACTCATTAGCTGCGATAGAGGGAGGAAACAGCGTCTTCCACCATTTTTCTAGAAAGTGCTAATGTCGCATTGTTTTGTGGTTAGAATTTGATGTTCGATTTTCACGTTGAGGCAGAAAAGAGGAATTCCCGGTGCCAAAATGGAGCTAAGGTGAGGTGGAGGAGCTTGGACGCCTAGATAATAGATAAGGACAAATAAACCAGTGTGGCATGACAACTACGCACTGTTTCGATGGGTAAGTGAACAGATCCCTCCATTCGAATTGATCCAATAAAGAGGGCGACCTTTGTCCTTGTGGCTTTGGACCATTGTCGTTCATACATCGAAAGTGCTACAAACAGAAGACGGCCAAACCCACATGCACACTATACTCTCCTATCTTTCTAGATTTTTTTTAAGTCATAGTTAGTCTCATAAGTTATAAGTATGAGCAAAAACAAAGTTAGTCTCGAAACTTTCAAAACAACTATTTAAGGTCTTAACTTTTTAAACTCATTAATTCATGCCCTTCGTCCAAATCAGACGTTAAATGAGACAAATATAGTATGAAAATGACACTCCAAGATAAAATTATTAAAAAAATCATTAAAATTAAAAATGATATTAAAAAATATTTTTTAAATAAAACTATTAAAGATATATTTCAATAATATAATTATTTTTAATTTATTTCTTAATTTTCTATTTTTTCTTTTTAAAATTTAGCTTTAGAGGAGCAATTTGGTCATTTGCATGATTTTTATTTTTGAAAGTTATGGGACTAATTTTTATTTTTGCTCATATTTATAAAGCTAACTATAACTATAACTTGATCCTTTATTTTATTTTTATTTTATTTTTATCGAAACTCAACCCAACATGCTCATCGAAATGGACACACTTAAAAGGGCTGGTAAACACTGGACCTCACAGATTCACCTACACCAAAAGAGACCTTTCGGAGTTCTAGTGCACAATTTTTTGTTTTTTTTTCCGGAGTTCTAAGTCAGAAATAGTTTACTTCATCGTGATGACAATATTAACACTATGCAGCTGATAACATCAAGGTGAACGGTGATGTCACAATTAACCTTCTTTCTTAATTTCAAACCTTATCAAAATAAATTGAATTAGATTCCCTCTAAGATTTGGCGTGCATATATTAGTTTGACGTACGTATCTAATCAAGTGGGCCAAGCTAGCCAGATAGGACGGCTAAAAAACTTAAATTCAGAAGGTTGTAATTATATTATGAATATATAATATATAGGCGTAAACTCATAGTTAGCCCCATAAGTTTGGCCAAAAATCAAATAGCCCATTAAGTTTCAATTTGGCGATTTAAGGGTGGGTTTGTTTTGTAAAATTTTAGTGTTGTTAAAATTTTAGGTATTGGGTTTAGTGGAAAGTGAAGAGAGGTAATTTTTTATATTTTTTGTAGTGAAAAATAATGATTTGATAGGAGAGAGAGATTATAGTGTTGTATTTTATTGTGTTAAAATTTTAGGGGTGTAAAATTTTATAATGCAAACACAGCCTAAGTTCCATAACTTTTGAATATCATCAATTTTAACCCGTCTAAATTATGTGTTAAATCCGACGAAAAATCATGCAAAATGATTTTATCTTCCAACGTGAAAAGATAAGTTGGATTGAGGTATATGATGCCGTCCAACGTGAAAAGATAAGTTATTTTATCTTCTTTGGGGTAAGAAACTTGAGCAATTTCATTGAACCACAACTCTTCCAACCATTCTACCTTATGCATATTTTAATTTTATTCTATGAAAGCACTAAACTCCAAATACTGCTGACTAATTGGGGAAGACTGATAAGTTATCATATACCTCAATCCAACTCTCAGCTGACCTCAGGTTGGAAATTGATTTAAAAATATATATATATTATTATTATTAAGATAAATACAAAATTTCTTTCTTGTAGTTTGTGTGAAATTAAAATTTTCTGGGGCTAAACTTGATAAATTTCAACTCATAGGACTGATTTGATAAATTTATACCTCGTTATTATTATAAGTGAAAAAAAACTACAAATCTTGTGAGGCGGCATGAATGGGTCCACGGTCACATTATGGTGGCCCAATGCGTACCCGACGTGTAGGAAATCGAGCAGGGTAAGTGGTGGGAGGGTGGGACTGGGTGGGCGAGTGAGGCCCATAGGGGTGTGACCGAGTCAGAGAAACGGTGCGCAATGTGTCGCATCCTGACTCGCCCATAATAGTTAATTCCCGCGCTGGGCCACACCCCCTCGCTCCACCTCCGACTGCGACTGATTGGACAGGATTCCTTTGCTTTCTCTCCCCCCACTTCTCTCTCTGCCTCGTTGTCATGGACACATCCTTCCAATGTCTGCCTAACTTACCAAATTTGCCCCCTTCCTCTTTCCTCTAAAAATTGGGGCAGAACCGAAAATCGATTTACCTATGCTCTCACGATTGGAAGTGTTTTTTTTTTGTAATTAGCAAAATTTTAAGTTCTTCTACGTACGGCGTTTGGATAAATTTGGTGGACAAAATTAGGTGTAATTTTAATATCATATAAAAAATTTAAAGAGCCAGCACAAAGATCGTAATTCGACCATCAAATCTATTAGTTATTTTATCTCACATTAAGACTACACAACCAGAAATTCGGTCCTGTTTTAGGATCGAAAATCCTGTCGGATTGTGCTTATTTATAAGTGGTATAGTACGGTTTCTTTTTTTCATTTTTTTTAAAAAATCAGGTTAATTTCGAAGGAGGAAAGAACATATAAAAATGCAGAGTTTTAATTTAGGTTAAAACTAAACTTTTTAAATTTATAATTTGAATTAAAAAATATAATTTTTTATTTATATTAATAAATCCGGTCCGGACCAGATCAGATCAGATCATATTTAAATAAACAAGACCGGACTAGACCGCGAATTCGGTCCAGTTCGCGATCCGATTTTGTTCAGCCCTATCTCACATGCCTCGTTGACAAAATCTTAACCCTTGAATATTTATTTTAAAATTATAGTCCGTAATATTAAATTCGTGGCATAATCTTTTTTTGGACTGAATTGTTCTCCAAATTCATTGACATGATAATTATATTTTTTTCTTATTTGCTCTCATGAAAATTTTATATTTCATGGATAATCCTTATTTTATTTTGTACTCTTCTTTTTGTGCAAATATGGTATTATTCCTAGAGAGGGAAGGGTGGAGTTTAAGTTTCTAATTGTTAATGCATTTTTGTATTGACAAAATTTCGTGTCAAAATATGTCTTGATCGAGTTGTACTTTTAGTCCCCACATTTTTTCAAGAGTTAGAGTTGATGGTCTGTCCAAAGTCTTCATCACGTTCAACCAGCGTTCAACCAGTGCTCGAGCGCCCTTGGAAAAATTCAGACAGAGTCATAACGTTTGACCCGCGTTTGACAAACGCTCGAGCGTCCTTGGAAAAAACTCATATAGAGTCATCATGTTTGACTAGCGCTCGAGTGCTCAGTGCAAATTTCAGACAGAAACATAAGCGTTTGAACCAGCGTTTGAGCGACTTCCGAAGAATTTCAAAAATCCCTGAATTCTTGAAATTTTCTTTTGAAATGTTAGGAAACCCAACTAGGTTTCGTGGGAGGTCATCCTAAAGGTTATCGAGGCTTCCATTGAGCAAACTTGTGCCTCCTTCCTTGAGAGAAAAACTCCAAAATATTTGTGCTTCAAGATTGACAAGTTTTTCTCTCTTCTTCGATCAAATATCTTTGTAACCTTCATGGTGTTGAAGGAGTGCTGAAGAACAAGAGTGTTCGGTGAAGAATCCATAAGAAGATCATGAAAGGTTTGAGGGGAATGCCACACGGAGCGGGTCTAAGCAAGGAGGCTTAGATTATTACATCAGGGTTGTCAGAGTCAAGCAACATGGGTTGCCCGTGTCTGAATCATTATTTGTAAGATTTTCTTCTTAGTGGATTCTAGCTGGCTGCTAGCCCGAAGTGGTTTTTCCTTTGAATGATGTTTCAAAGGTTTTTCACTTTGTCACCAAATTCTTGTCTCTTTGTGTGATTGAAGTTTATTTAATTTTTCGCTGCCTATTTGTTGACTGTGTTAATTATTATGCATATCTAGGCTGAACAATTTTAGAACATGTTTTAAAATTATTATTATTTTGTTAATTAGAGGAAAAACACATTTACTCCCTCTAAGTGTTGTTAGGGTCTAAATTAGATTTTTCACTAATCAAACGTGAATCTAAACAAGTAAAATAACATTTTAAAACCAACTACATGAAAATTTATAATTGGCTTTAGCGTTAGTGAGTGAGCTTGCAAAAGCAAGGCCTTCAGTTATCAAGTTTATTAAGATTGGCATTAATTCATAATTAAAAAATATTTGAAAAAATTTAACCATAAGTTCCCAAATAATCCGTCTACATGATTTCTTATTGTTCCCATCGGGTATTGCCACATATACAAAGTGCATTGCTTATCAATCAAGTCTCGATCCTAACATCAAGATCATGTCATTTATTTTATTCTCGTGGTAAAAATCATGTCATTTATTTTATTTTAGAAAAAAATACTTGTAATTCACAAAATTTTAATTAAATATCAACTACTGTTTCGAACTACGAAAATGATTGCATTTAAGGATAAATGCAAAATCAGTCCATGTGCTATAAGTAAAAATCGATTTAGTCCCCATGATATGAAAAACATAAATTTAATCCTTGTGATTTCAGAAAGTGATAAAATCAATCCTTGATGGAGGACCAACGACAAACGAAAATAAAATGACAGAGACTAAATCTATGATTTTCATATCACGGAGACTAAATCGATTTTTGCGTATAGCACATGGATCAATTTTACATTTATCCCTTGCATTTAACTCAAAATTATCAAAATTTAACAATGTTTATCCTGTCAAATGAACTTAAGATCGAAAAAAAAACAAAAGAGGCGAATTGATGCATTTTCATGGGGTCGATGTGATGATTTTGGTAATTCAAAAAGTTAATTAATATTTAATTGAAAAATTGTGGGTTATCATTTTTTCTATTGAAAACTTGTCGTGATGAACAACGATATCCAAGACTTTCGTCTTTCTTAAAATATGTTTGTTTCTCCGCCTGGCCAGGAGGGGCAACATAGTAACTACCAACTAGAGACTTGCACCATTCGCCACCCTCTCCTTGAAGCCCCTTGTATAACACCCCCTTCGGGCCTCCTTCCAGAGGAAAATTTTAACTCCCTTCCCCTCTCTGTGCTGAGAGTGCAACCAAATAGCGGCGAAGCACTTCATCTCCACTCCCTTTCACTTGCTTCCCCAATCGTGATCGAAATCCTCCATTTTTTTTTCTCTTCTGAGTGATGGGTGTGAGCTGCCGGTGCTCCCATACTTCACACATCACCGAGATCATCATCACCAGCTTCTTCCGCCATAAGTCTTAAATCGGTCACGCGAAACTAAGGGCCATTGGATCAGCCTATCTTGGCCGTTACGTTTGCTTGAGAAAGAAAAAACAAACTGATCAGGTCCGAAGTTTATATTATGGAAGGTGGGTATAGCGGTGGTAGTGGTGGTTCCAGTTTGAGTGTTATGTTTCAGAATCAGAAGGGTTATTGCGCCTCTCAGCCCCTTGATTCTATTTTTCTTTCTGGGTCGTCCCCTTCTTTCCTTGGTATGCTCTCTCTCTCTCTCTCGCGCGCGCGCTTCTTTCTTTTCATTTCAGTTGTTTTACAAACTGCTACTGTTATGGTGTTATGGAAGCTTTGGATTTTTTTAAGTCGGTTCATTCCATCAGTAAATTAACCAAACCTGTTTCTCTATATGCTCAATATTCAGCATTAGATTGACTTTGTAATCTTTTTGCTAAGCCTTTGGTGTGAGGTAATTTCTGTTCCGGTTTCGTTGTCGTGGATTCATACAACCAGACCCCAATTCACATAGTGAACAAGAAAGGCCAACCAAGAAGAGAATTTTACTCAGATTCTCACGTAGCCAAATAATTTGACATCTAATGTGTTTGTGTATCTCTCTGTAATGTTAGTCAGTTCAAGATTTTGGTTAGAATTTTTGCTTTACTGATTGAGTCAAAGATGGTTTTTCCCCCTTCTAAATTTAGTTGTGGAGTGTTCTGTTTCAGGTTCAAGATCCATGGTGAGCTTTGAAGATGGGCGTGCAGGAAACGGATCGAATAGGCCCTTTTTCCGCTCGTATGAGCACGAAGACAACGGAGACGAGGACTTGGACGACTATTTCCATCAACCCGAGAAGAAGAGGCGGCTAACCGTGGACCAAGTCCAGTTTCTCGAGAAGAGTTTCGAATTGGATAACAAGCTTGAACCCGAGAGGAAAACCCAGCTTTCAAAGGAACTCGGCTTGCAGCCTCGGCAGGTTGCCATATGGTTTCAGAACCGCCGAGCTCGATGGAAGACAAAACAGCTGGAGAGGGATTACGAGGCTTTGCAAGCTAACTATGATGGCCTCAAGGCTAACTATGACAACCTCCTCAAGGAGAAGGATGAATTGAAAGCTGAGGTGAACATAGTGCTCTTCAATTCACTGCCCTTCCTTTTCTGGTATCCTGGAATTTGGATACACTTACTGGATTTCGTTCATGTTTTGGCAGGTTGTTCTTCTAGCGGATAAGCTCCTGCTCAAAGGGAAAGATATGGGAAGCTTTGAACTCTCTGAAACCAACCAATTATCCCCGGAACCGCCGCAAAAGCCTTTTGCTGAATCGCTTTCTGAGGGTGAAGTGTCCAAAGTGTCGACTGTGGCTTGTAAGCATGACGATGTTAGTTCAGTGAGAAGTGATATACTTGATTCAGATAGCCCACATTACACTGATGTGGTCCACTCTCCCTGCTAGATCCTGGTGATTCCTCGCATGTTTTCGAACCTGATCAGTCGGATTTGTCTCAAGATGAGGAGGACAATTTTAGCAAGAGCCTATTGCCTCCATACATCTTTCCGAAGTTGGAACATATTGATTACTCCGACCCGCCTGAAAATTCTTGTAATTTTGGATTCCCTGTTGAAGAGCATGCATTTTGGTCCTGGGCCAACTGAATTATCGGTGTTATATATATGAATTTCCTCTGTTTTAGCTCAGGTCATGATTTGGCCGTAGATGTTAACAGGCAATAAATCCGAGCAACGGATCCCCCGAGTCAGCTTTTGTGGTGGCTTTGGGATGCACTAGGACAAGTGGTGGCCTTCCGCCACGTTTGTGATTCTGTTCTTGTTGTGGTTCTACGCATTCCTGTAAAACTCTTTTCCGGTTGGAATTGTAATTAAATAACATTTTCTGCGCAAAATGCCATATTACACTTATTTGGCCACACCCTGTGGGGAGTGACGGGTTTAACTCGGGGGTTTAACAGCACATGATAAGCTTGATAAAAAGATTTCCTACTATAACCTGATTGCTGCTTAAAACTGCGATAACTTATCTCAGGTTCCTCAAGAGTGTTTAGCTGAAATGGTCATCGAGTGGCTCCCACAAATCCTCTGTTTCGTGCATTGCCTATCGGGCCTTCTGGTTACCCTTCTCGTCAGAGTTGTTTTTTTTACCTAAGCTTGTCAGAGTGGTTTTAATGGTAAACCAGTGTTGATATTTGTAGTTATATATCCAAACAAAGCACATGCCCCTATATATGGATAGGGTACATTGAACAGGTTGTCAGTACAGCTTTTGCAGCAAAGGTTGTGGAACGTCTTGCAAAGAGGCAGATGCCTTCGTATGCTGAATCAGGGTACTTTTTTAGTGTATTCTACTATTAATTATTTAGGCTTAAATGCACCCTATGTTCCTGGGTATGTCGAAAGAGCAAATATGCCCATGAGGTATGCAAAGTCATTTTCATACCCTCGAGGTATACTTTCAAAAGCAAATATGTCCCTCCGTTATGTGTCGTTTGAAGCCCTAACTGTAAATGCTGACGTGTCAAAATTAGACACGTCAGCACCAATCACAACTCGACACCTGACATTTTTGCATAACTCAGGAGCATATTTGCTCTTTCAGCATACCCCAGGGGCATGAGGTGCATTTAAGCCAATTATTTAAGGGTAGACCCCCTTTGCAATTGTAAATTTTATTTTATAAAATTCTACAACTTTTTCAATTTTTCCATAAATTTGTATTAAATTTTTTGCATCAATTCCTACAAAATTTTATTTTATTTACTATTTTTCACAAAATTCAATAATACTCTAATTTTCTCAATTTTTACAACCTTAAATATTTTACTTTTAAAATTTGCAAACGCATCCATACGAATATCTCCTGCTTAAATTGATATGTCAGGACTTGGCAACTAAGCAGAACATGGGCTGAACTGTGATGCACTTTATTTGCCTGCACCTGTAAGTCTTTTTTAAAGAAATGCGAAGCTAAAAATCTGATCTGTAGAATAACAGCTCCGTGTACAGGAGAGTTGACTTTCAGATTTCTGTCAATAAGGGTAATCCTGTTACTTTGATTCCCTGTGGAGATTATGGAAGCATCAATAGCCATCGTGCTTTCTTTTCGTGGGGTCAACTGCGCGATGAGTTGGCAAATCACCTTTCATGGTTTCCTTCTCGATTCAGAGTGTTTTTCTCCCTGTTGGTACTCGGCAAAAGTGGTGAGACGATACCTTTTGATGAGTTTACAAAAGCGATAAACAAGATTTGATGTGGGGAAAATCACAATTTGATTGTCCAAAAGAATCGGTTCAAAACTTCAAAGAGGACGGAGCTTCTGTTCAGTTTATACTGAATGAGCATTTTACAGAGCTTTCTATGCCTGGCCTCCCTCCCCTTCTCCAGGCCTCTCTTGATGGATATTCCAACGCCTAAGAGTGCCTGGCTCTACTATACCTTTCTTTTTCCTCTCTTTCGCCTGTAGACTTCTACAAATATGAAAATCAGAAGAGGGCCCTGTTCTTATGGTGAATTTAGCAAAATGTCAGCATCTCTTGCTTTTTTAACAAGTAGCCGGGAATCATGGTAGATGAGCTCCTTGGCAGCTAAAACTTCAGAGGACAATTCCTACAACTTCACATCAATCAACATTACTTAATGGTCCCCTTCAACAGCACAGTACAGAAAATATGATGGTCCATGGTGATTGCGATGTTCTTACTCTATCCTTGCCAGAACTTCGATCTTAGCCAAATAGCAGAGTCGGCCAGTGTACTACTCTACGGAGAACTTGTCGAGTTTCATCCCAGTACCAATTGGCTATGGAAAGAGGTGACCCAACAGGTATATAAAGAACAAGATTAAATGACCCCTAATCAATGTGAGACTCTAACACTCCCCTTCACGTGCAGGCCGAATGAATATGGTCCATGCACGTGGACAACAAATAGGGAACACAAACAAGTGGGCCAAGATCAGAAACATTTGGCGCTGATACCATGTCAATCTACCACTCATCCCAAAAGCTTAAGCTGATAGGAAGATGAATATTTTATTATTTGGATTATATTTCTAACACTCCCCCTCACGTGTGGGCCGAATTCTCCTTTAATTGGAAGGTCCAACACGTGCAATATTTAATTGAAATTAGGATAGAGTGCGGAGTCAGGTCTCGAACTCAGGACCTTGCCTCTGATATTATGTGAATCTATCACTCATCCCAAAAGCTTAAGCTAATAGGAAGAGGAAGATTTTATTATTTGAATTATATTCTCTTACACTCCCCTCACGTGTGGGCTGGACTCTCCTCTAATTGGGAGGCCCAACACGTGCAATATTTAATTGAAATTGAGATAGAGTGCAGAGTCAGTCCTCGAACTTGGGACCTTGACTCTGATACCATGCTAAGTTTCATCCCAATACCAATTGACAATGGGAAGAGGTGGCCCAACAAGTATATGAAGCACAAGATTAAATGGTCCCTAATCAATGTGAGACTTTAACAGAAGTTCCTCGCCAATTAGAACATATAAGTTCAGCATAAAATAATCACATCATTATCTTACAAAAACAATTACAACAATTACTAGGGAGCTACAAACAGAGGAACAAGCCAATATGGTCAGTCAAAACAACTTGGTAGATAACTTCTCTAATAGATCCTGATCTGCAAATTCTTTAATCAAAATTGGGTAGATAGGTAGCCTACTGTTGACAAAATTGATGGGCAGCTTCCGATTAACGTGTTCACCGAAGTCAAAAAAAAATTTCCCCCGTTCTGTAAGGCTGCGTTTGCTAATCAAACATCATCATCGTCCACAATAACTTACACCCGCAATGCTAGATTACGATTTCATACGCAGAATTTGACGTCTGAAAGCTCTCTCTCAACTAATCAAGAACTCTCTCTTGGACTTTCTCTTCGATTTTAGCATTTAAAATTCATAACGTGCGGCAATTTATTAATCTATGGAAGGTCAAACCTGCAAATACAAGATCCGTGAGCAAATCAGCAAAGCAAAATATTTGAACCTCTTCTGTGTAGCTTTCAATATGAACTATGGACACTCAACTTGTAACGCCTTCTTTTGCTTATATATTATTTTCTATTTTCGATAGCAAACTTCTTTTTACTTTTCCATTAATTATAGGGAAAATTACATTTTTCACCCACAAACTACAGGGTAGTTACACATTGCACCTCAAACTACCATTTTTAAGACATTGCACCCTCAAACTACCAATGTTAGTCATTTTACACCCTAAACTACCAATTTTGACACATTACACTCTTTAACTACTAATATTAAACACTTTGCACCCTCTATTTGACAATAATACCCTTAAAAATTAATAAATTGACAACAATATCTTTACTATATACAAAATGAGTCAAGGGTATTATCGTCATTTTAGTCTCAAAATTTGAAGAAGGATGCAAAGTGTCAAAAATTAGTAGTTAAATGGTGTAATGTATCAAAATTGGTATTTTAGGGTGTAAAGTGTAAAATTTATGGTAATTTATGGGTAAAAAATTGTATTTTTCCCTTAATTATGTTGGAAAAACCGAAAAAATAAAAATTAATTAAAGTGAATTTCTTTTAAGGCAGAGTATTTGCGACCATTAAAAAACAACGAGGTGTACTATCTTCTTCCAGCACGAAACGGCTCTTTTCCAGATTTCCTGCCGACAATTGACATTGCAAACACGCTTTGAAGGGGTCCAATAGATACTCACCACGTGTATGAACACGATCTATATGGCCGGCTCGTCAAACAGGCGTCGCTATCGCGGCAGCGTCCACCAAACAACTTCCAGGAGTCGCAGATCCAAGCCTCTCATTGGCCGATGATCAGATCAAAACGCTAGCAAGGGCCCACCACGGGCTAATATTGTATTTATTTATTATTATTCTTTAAAAGACAGAGATAAATATAAAATAAGTCTTTGTGATAAACGCGAAAATCTAATAATACTCATGATTAAAAAATTATAAAATTAGTATATGTGATTTCAAAAAAAGGATAAAATCAGTCACTAGTGGAATACCAACTAACAAACGAAAATGAAATTACAAGGACTAATTTTATGTTTTTGTATCAGAAGGACTAATTCGATTTTCGCCTATATCATATAGACTGATTTTGTATTTATTACTAAAAAATAAAAGTTTTTCGTCTTTCGAAAGAGATACATATAAGCATAAAATTATAAAAAAATAAAGGAAAGTAGACGGATCGGGATTTCCTGCAATTTAAAATTACAAGTGCAATAGGAGAGAGAAGTGGGTCCTGATCAGGACCTATACTGCCCGAACAGTGTGAGTGCTGTTCAGACAGAGTGGATCCCAGCAATAACCCTAGGTATGGCATAGGATCTCGATCCCAAAGTAGGCATAGTGGGACGCGCGACAGGAGAGGAAATAGTCTATGACACTGACAAGGGGAGTCTGGTAGCAGATGAATCTAATGTCACACGTGTATTGTTACTTTCCATAGAGGCATTTGCAAGTGCCTCCTCACGGATTAGCAGAATTCTTGAAAATGGTCACATTAGATTATTAGAAGATAGATAAACTAATCAACCTTATATTGTGTATAAAGTTTTAGACATTGTGAGCTATATAATCAGCTTTACATGTTAGATTTATCTTTTCTCAAATTATATAGTGTAATTCAGAGAAAGAATTATAAAAAATCATCTTCATAACCTCATGAAAATGCTAACTTGACTCAACTAGATCGTTTCGATTCTCGATTTTACACATTGAGAGAGTACGTCCAACATTTTCTCAGCTCGAACTTAACGTGGCATTATTACTATTCTCTCTCCTCTCTCTAGAGTTCCCCATTCCCATGAACCCAACCCACCCCTTCCATCGGCCTCTAGCTCCTCCCATCTCTCTCTTCTTCCCTGACCACACCTCTGGTGGTCGCTGCTTACATTGCTATTTTTCGATCCTCTATTAGGTTTTTTACTCAAAATCAATGGAGGCTAGATCTTGGAGTCTTCGGTGTGCATAACCCCTATGGATGGACTCCCCTCCTCCCAGTGCTCAGCTTTGTCCAAGTTCGGTAGCGAATGAATAGAGTGTGGTGACCCACGTATGCACGTGGATCTCACGCGCTTTGTCCTCTTTTTCTTCAACTTGGTTGTTTTGAGCGATTTTTGGAGGACACCGTCCATCCCGTTATGCTCTACCTCTCCTAGTAGCCTTTTCGTCTCTGTCGGGCGTCCACGTGCCCAAGGACGAAGCTAGAAATTCACTTTTGGGGGGCCAATTGTATAAAAGCATATTTTGGGGGCGCCATAACCCCCTTGGCTTCGTCTATGCACCTACTAGCTCGTGGAGGCCCACATGTGTTCACGTGCGCTACATTTTTGCCTTCCTGGCATTTAGTTTGCACCTTTGCTACCCCTACCGCCTCCCATCATCTTCACGACAATTTCAACCTTTGTGGATCTCAGGATCGTCATTGTTTTGTGCCGCCCGAAGCTCTATTTTCTATTATCCTCTAATGCAGAAAATTCAAGCAAGAAGATCATCTCGAGGGAGTAGGATCGTGCACAGATCGCATTTCATGATTCCTCTGGTGGAAGCAGTTGTCGCCATGAGTGGTGGTCGTGTCGTGCCCTAACCCTTGTTGTCGTTTTCTGTTTGTGTTGTGACCCGACCATTGAGGTCGGTTTGTATTGTGTTCTGGTCTTCATGACCGGTTTGTATGGTGTCTCAGACCTCGTGGCCGGATTGACTACTAGATCTTTAGGTCTGACATATTGTAGGACCTCTGGTCCGTTTCGATTTTTTCGTTACCCCTATGGGCGTGATTCTCGTTCGTACTGACTGATTTTTTCTCGGATATTAATATATAAATTACATACCTAAAGGATGTTATCGGGCTAGGCGTAAACTCTATCTCTTTTCAAAGTGTTTAAGATCTAAGATGACCATCTCAAATATCTTAAGAATCATTTGTACCTGTACAAGATATAATTATAATAGTCAATACTCCAATGTATTATTCTCCTCGTCACCCAAATAAAAATTGAAGACGCTGATATCAGATGTTATGAAAATTCTCCACAGTTTGCAATCACTTTTTTTTATAAGTTGACTTTGAGATAGCAATTAATCTACATTCTACACGCCAGCTAGTATGAACTGGAATGGTGGAAGCCCATGTGACTTGGTTGGAATTACTAACTACAATCTTAGGTTTGGAATGGGTTAGTCCAGTTGTCGTGTTGTGAGTCTAAATTATGTCGTTTGATTGATGCACATTACATTGTCCACCTATGTTCTCTCCTTCAAGCTGGTCTTGATCAATCAGAAACATATACGTTGAAAACTTCCACCAAACCCAGGTTAGAAAATCAAGTGATTTTCCTTGATTTGAAACCACAAATGAATGGAGTACTCAAGTCGGTGTATTCTGTCAAGTCAACTAAGCCACTAGAATGGGGTGGACCACGAGAAATACAGAGCTCTGTGTTTAACGTTTAAATACTGATTCGCATTTCAATAGCTTCGGCTAATTCTCTGGGTATGCAGGGAAGAAGCAATCTCGTATTCGTAGGGAACATGATCAGCAGAGTTTCAGCGCGAGAAGATTGTGAGGCCTACTAGCTTGGTAGCTGCCCTGAGCAGCTGAGCTAATCTAACGTTATGAGAGCTCAGATATAACTTACTGAAGTTTCAGTAGCTTTGTTCTTTTGTGTTAAGTAAATAGCTTGGATGAAGACAAAACTGTTATCACAGTCTTCACAGATCAATGCAATAAGAAGAGTTTGTATCTCTTGTTGTCAGACAAGCCTATAGAATCTCTTTCTTTGGAATCAGAACAAATTCAGAGGATGCTTGTCATACTCGCAATATCACATGTGAAGGGAATATATATATATATTTAATGTTATTCTGTTTTAATGATCTCTGTTCTGGAAGCTAGGACCACCAATAGGATGAGGACTAATGGCTTTCCCAAGACGATAACCTTAAACCTAAATCTTCCCTAAAGTTACAGCTATATTCTTGTGTGTTTGCAATTTGGTCATCCTATTGTCCACTTCACATGTGGTCGAAGCTGTGGGCAAACAATTACCTACTGCAGCACTCTCCCTCAATTAATAATATACCAAGAAAGGAAACGTGAGTAAGCAACTTCAAGATCCTTAATCGTGGTTTAGAGTTTGGTTTAATTCATCTCACTTGTCATTTGTATCATAATCCACAGTCTTGTTGTTGCCAGTGTGGGGAATAACTGCAGAATCTGACACAAAAAATTCACAAGAGATTTATTTAACTGTAAGCATGTTCCTTACATCATCCCCCTAGAAGACCACAATCCCCAGTGATCTCAGTCACAAACTCCTTAATGACAAAAGTTTGCAAGTTCCATACAATCATATAACATGCCATTCTGAAAGTTGGTGCCTGCCCAATCTTGCAATTTGCTCCCTAGGGACCATTCTCTAGATGAAGAATTTGGAGAATTTGCTTTGTGGTGGATTGATCAGGTCCACCAGGTCTACAACTACCTTGCAGTAGGCTAACTGGATTTAGCTTCGAAAGGGTCGGATACGCTTAGATCACATCAGTAAGGTAAAAACTTGTTTACAGATCAAAATTTGAAGTTATCCTTCAAGTAGATCACCATCTCTTGCTGTAGCAGTTGAACAAGAAAGGAGAAAATCACACTTGTTAGTAATTGATGCATTGAAACCACGAGATTTGCACAGATACAGTGGTTCTTGAGCACCTTGAAGGAATAATAAACTCTAGTGATCATTAACAGAATAATTTCTGTTGCTTATTAAATTAAATACAGAAAATACTGGAACTAGTTATTGTTCCTCACAATTTTTGTTTTTTGTTTTTTTTTCCCTTTAATACTCTTTGGCGATTAAAAGCAGACGGCCAAGGTAAATTAAAAGAACTTACTATAAAACAGAGGAGGATGCATGCAGCAGCACCAGGAAACAAAGCATACCAAAAGTTCAAGTGGTGAAATTTAGCTCCATCCATGAACATGATAGGCAAGCTTGCAGCTTCAGTATGATTGTTAAATTTCTCTCAACATCAAATTGTGGATTTCGGATTCCTTAGGAAGCTAGCTGCATCGGAATGGACATAGTCAAAGTTAATTTCGGGTATTACCTGGTGGATGAATGGCACCCGAGTAGATCATAAAGGCAATGGAAGCAGCCAGGGCAGTGCTCCTCGCAAGCCATCCAGGCCCAAACGTAGAGAATGCCAGAACACCGATAGCAGCGCAACCAATTTGAGCGACGAACATATTGTACTTCTGCAAAACCACAATAGTAAGATACTATTTAATGGAAGTTCTTGTCAGGTAGATTAACAGAGCGCCCATGACACCAATAATTTGCACATGCTTTAACAAAATTGTACGGGTTTTTGAAGTGATCTATTTCCCTTCTTTTTTTCGACATGTCATTACCAATTCCAAGTTGGTCAGAGGATTTGTCTTGTCCTCAATTTATCTCCCAAGCTAGATTTCATTTTTCACACCAACAGGACACATTTGTGCTCTGCTCTGCTCTTTAAACAAGGTCGATGCTTCTGTGCACCTGTCATTGGTCCTTAATCATGTTTATTAGCCTTCTCAACCCCGGCCCCCATGCTCCTACCCCATTATCATAACAAATAGGCGCACAGGCGTG
This sequence comes from Myrica gale, assembly GCA_963930655.1. Classification (NCBI taxonomy): domain Eukaryota; kingdom Viridiplantae; phylum Streptophyta; class Magnoliopsida; order Fagales; family Myricaceae; genus Myrica; species Myrica gale. The sequence continues at coordinate 18,049,871 of OZ005617.1, read as the reverse complement.
CTCACGCACATGCAAACAAAGAGACGCAAAGAGACGCAAGAAAACACCACGTTGATTTTTCTCAGACATGACACGAGAACTTGCGAACATACCCACTGGCCACTGGCATGAGTGGCAACACAGGAGACCTTATTGGCGCCTTAAAGCATGCTGGGATGGAAATCTTGGTTGTTCTCTTATGTTCTTAAGATGGTATATTATATGTGTCAATGTATAAACTTTTCAAGAGCCGGATTAGGTAATTCCGGATAAGATAAAGACAATGCAAACAAGACGTGAGAAGTAAAAAGGATTGGTGGAAGAGACAGTGGGTGATAGATAAAGGACGAGCAAAATGTGCCAACCACCAAATTGAAATTAACGAGAGGTGGGTCGAACTAAAGGACATCCACTGATCATAAAGACGATTCAGAGTTGGAAGTAAAACCATTAGATAAACGAAAGAAAGAGAGAAGAGAAAGGAACAATACACAATAGATTGCCGTAGTTTGGACCATATGTAGAAATATCATGTCTACTATAGGAATTACCACAGAGCTAATTTTTCTTTATTCATATATTCTCTCCACTTTTAAAGATTTTGAAATTATGAGATCCGCATCATACATAAAAGGTGTTTTATTAGGGTCTTTGTCATATATGGAAAAAAAATGAGAGGAAAAAAGTGAGCTTTTACAAATTGGCAATTTACTCCTTTTGGTTTTTGTAAGACATGTTGGAAGGTTTACAAGTTCGGGTACAAAATTCTAATTATGAATCTAACCTTAACTAAATATAAATCAATAGATGGAACATTTCTACTTGCAGTGGTGAGTATTTGAGAATATAATTTTAAAAAAATAAATCTAATTCTTTCGAAAAGTTTAAACTGTTTGGATAGTTAGTGATTTCATTGTCATTAAACAGACCCATAAAAAGATCAATGGCAAAATACTTGATTTTATGGGTCCGCCATCAATTGAAATATTAATATGCCCCAGAAAGAAAGAAGGGTACCCGGGCAGCTGGTGAGGTGGGAGTGGCAAAGAGAACGGCACAAACAGCCCCTAAAGGTGCGATTGTCATTGAAATTCCTATTGGAGCCAAAACCTGATCCATCTTGCCCAATATCGCCATTGCTGCGAATGCCCCTATAGAAAGACCATAAGTAATTAAAAATTTAAGCACATTTTAATCACGCGTTTATATGTCTGTGATAACTTTTCCACACTTGTGAATTCTGTCACAGGCCTTGCTTTCACGCTAAGTCACTGAAGGCAATCAAAAGCAAGTTCCTATCAAAATCCAGAAAATCTCAAACCTGCAGAAGGCCAGGCAATGTCGCTGAGCGAAGGAGCTACAGGGCGCTTCTCAGGTTTCCAACCATCCCAGAAGGTTGCAGCCACGTTGCCTGAAGCTACGATCCCATTTTCTCTTCTTCTCTTACTTCTTACTAGACCTACGCCTGTTCTATTTCTACAATTAGCGAGACTCAGGCCAAGACACTTTTCTAAAACAACTCCTCTGTTCTGAACAGAATGGTTCTTGCTTGGCAATGTAATTGCTGGAGCAAATGAAAGCAAAGCTGAGGAAGACGTTGATGGTATCATTGAACTATTTTGATGAATATGAGAACAGGCAGCCCGTAGTCGTATGCCCATTCCCCTCCTTGGTTCCTTAGATCCTACCCTCTCTGTCTGTGACTTCCTCTTTCTCTTCCACTTCTCCTGGATATGATCCAATCTGAGCCTCTGGAAAGATTTAAGCCTCTCTCTCTCTCTCTCTCTATATATATATATATATATATACACACACACACATAAGTTTGACAGTCGATAGCCGGAAAAATCCGAGTTCTTAAAGGTGGGCTCTTGCCCAGGACCCAAAAAAAAAAACAGAGGGGTTATTGCCTCTTGGGGAGTTCGGAAGGTCGTTTATTGGGTGCGGCTTTGCTGTTGCTCAATCTCATGAAGCAGGCCGTGTAGATTAAATATAATAGTTTTGACTTTTCATTTCTAATCGTGCTGGGAGAGGAGGAGAGTACATGGACCTTTGGAGTTAACCTCTTCTTCTCCATGGACATGTGGCTCTCAACGAATCCGTAGCCAGGATCTTGGTATATCCGGCGATGATGCGGTTGCTAAATACAACGGCGACAATTATTTTGGATTAACAAGTGATATTGCACTATGCAATTTCGAAGAATAAAGACATCAGAAATTAGATATTGCAAGGCCTGGCTACTCTAACCAAAGGCCTCGGCCAGGAGGCCCGTAACCAAGAAAGCAAAATGGTAGCCACCCTACTAATTCCAGATCAAATCCGAGGAGACGATTCTTCTATAATTTTCTATCTAAACTCATTGTAAGGTTCATACTATCCGAAACTTTAAATGAAAATATTAAATTGTGTAAGGTTCATCTGTTGTTTCTGCCTCTATAAATTGTACTGCACAATCCAGATAAGAAATTATAGGGATCATGACCCCCAATTCGACAAGAATCTCCCAGAAATATCACTAGTCAAGAAAACTGCTTCTCACAAAAGGAAATGATAGTCATAAACCATGAAAGTAGAACAATTATAAAATCAATATCTAAGAGAGGAAAGACCGATCAAGCAGCGATCAAGTCCAAACAGCAACTTTGCTAGTCAATCCCAACCGCTAAAAAAAAAAAAAAAAACAGAACTCTACCTAAGCATTAACCATTCTTCAGAAACTCATTTAGGCATCGGAACTTCACCCAATGATTCTAACCTCGTTTTTTATTGTCTTGCAAGTGAACTTTGGGCCTAGTGATGCTAGGAAGCAGACAGTCGCTAGGGAGGGGGGGGGGGGGGGCCTCCCCTTTCCCCATATGCCAATTTTAGACAAAATATGTTTTTCGCCCTTCCATAATTTTCAAAAAGACCTCTCAAACCATTTTTTAGCCTCTTAAGATTTTGAAATACAAATTTTGGCCTTAAATATTTAATAATAATCTATCCTTTTTAGTTTAGACAGATTTTAAAAACACATTTAATAGGATTAAAAAATTTCGAGATTCAACTTAAATATTCAAAAATCTATAATTTTTCTTAAAAATAACTTTTGAATAATTAAAATATATTTATTTTAAAAATAGAGAATAAGAGTGGTTTCTCCTCTGTTATCATTTTCAAACTCTTTCTTGTTTATATCTAATTTGTATTATATCTAGGAGTGTATTTACAGCATGCTCAATTTTTAACTAACATAAACTCGTGCTATATATTCTTAAATCAAGAAATTTTTTTGAGAATATTATTCTTAAGTTCAATTGTATTTATACAATCTTTTTCATATTTTATATATAGCAATGTATATAAAAAATTGAAAAAAATTATAATATTATTTTGGCGATAAATTCCTAACCTATCTGAATGGCAGGACGACTTTCGGCATCATCAATATGCAAATGATACAAAGTGAGATCCAGTTCAAAATATCTTTTTGAACCTTTTTAAACATAAATAATAATAATAATTTATTCACAAAGAATATTTACAGTTGTATTATTTTTTATTTTACGTGGAAACAAAATCAGCCTTAGTTTTTGGCAATGTGTACTTTGTTTTTTAACTTAAATTCCCGGTTGAGGTTAATGTTTCAAACCAGCCAAATCATTGAAATTGGAATAGATCTTGCGAAATTTAATTAATACGCAATTGTTGTCTCTATGTAGGCCCAGAGCAATCAAATTGTGGACCTTATCTCTTGGACTTTTTCGACGACGTCCGTGTCTATAGATGAGTAGTGGATAAGGGAAGCGTTGGGGTCCAACTTGAGGACGACGTTCCACCAGAAAGGCCATGAAAGTCTTCGAATTCCAAGTTTGATTTCCACATTCCAAAGTCTTTGAATTCAGTTTTTAGTCATCAATTGGAACCAAAGAAGTTAACAGAAACAAGATCATTAATCTGAACACAGAAGTTTTCAAGTAGGGAACCTGTTTTACACAGCTAATACAATTCGGGCTTTAACTATTAACCCTCGAGACCGAAAGAAACCAACATGGTTGGTACCACCATTTTTTTTTAGCATAATAGCGGATGTTGTATTGATAATAGAATCAGGGAGGTTTAAAAATCTCGGAAAGCTCTACAGGGCGTACCAGACACTCCGAAGAGCCGGCAGGTCAATGAGCAGACAGACCAGAAGATCTTATAAGGGCCCACAAGGGCAGATCAGTCTAAGACTGCAGATAAGCCACATATGACAGATAGCTATTAGGGCTAAAAACAACAGAAAAACTAACACAAACATTAAACATAGAGGCTATCATAAAACACATAATTAAAACAGAACAAACCTTGAACAAAGGGGCTGGCCCAAACGGGCTAAAGAAGCTCAAGAATTTGAGTGGAAATAAGTTAAAATAATTATGAAAGTAAAGTACGATCTTGAGCAGAATTGGATGAGCTAGGAATTGGTTGGTGTTCTTGTTGGGGTTGGGGTGACGGGCTCGTTCATCGAACAATAACTATGGCTCGAACCGGGCATTATGTAGCGGGAGATGCTCCAGGAAAAAAAAAAGTCAGTATGTGAAGCCTTCTTTTACTTTGACAGATGGATCAAAGGCAAATCTGTTCAATGTCAAGAATCTCGGAAATTCTGATCCATAAATATGTTGATACATTGCCCAACAGGTAACTACGGAGCCACGCAGCTACCATCCACCAGCAGATCGTGTCCAGTCACGAAGTCATTGCACGCGAGAAACAGCACCGCATCTGCCACATGTTTCACGTTGAGTGCAACCCCTTTCAACCTCGCGTATGTCTCGTACGCTTTCTCAATCTCCTCCATGCTCTTTCCTAGTAACCGGCTCGTCCCCGGCGTAGCAAGCCCATTCGGTGACACGCAGTTCACCCTGATCCCGTGCACCCCAAGCTGCACGCTCGCAGCTCGAACCAGGCCCAACACCGCGTGCTTCGACATGCAGTAGTCGGTGCGCTTTTTCCAGCCGTGGCTTGCGGTCACGCTCCCCGTGCACACTATACTCCCCCTGACGCGCCCTTCAACCATCACACGGGCAGCGTGCTTCAGACACAAGGCCATGCCACGGGCGTTGATTGCGAACACCCGGTCAAACTCCGAGAAGTCGAGCTCGAGGACGGTCTGTATTAAAGTTAGTCCCACATTGCTAAAGCAATGTGGGCTATTGCAATCAAAGGCTTATAAATAAAGCCTCTCTGTAATCTCATCCTTACACCAGTGAGTACACACATCTGCCCATTTGGGCCTTCCCACAGTGGATGTAGGTCTATGGACCGAACCACTTAAATCTTGTGTCTCACTTCTCTTCTCTCTCTCTTTTAGTCTAGAATTTTATTCTCTTTTATTTTAGTCTTAACATGGTATCAGAGGATTTCGATCCTGTGGCCCATTTTGGCTCAGGCTGGTCAGCACTCTTGTTGGCTTAGCTTGGCCTAGTCCAGTCCGGCCTATTTTAGTTCTTCTCTTGGGCCTTCTGGCGCCCATCCGGCATCATTCCGGTAAACTTTCGGCATCTTCTCTTGGGCCTTCCGGCGCCCCGTCCGGCATTCCTCCGGCATCTTCAATCGGGCCTTCTGGTGCCCCGTCCGGCATTCCTCCGGCGAACTTCAGGCGTCTTCTCTCGGGCCTTCCGGCGCCCCGTCCGGCATTCCTCCGGCGAACTTCAGGCGTCTTCTCTCGGGCCTTCCGGCGCCCCGTCCGGCATTCCTCCGGCGATCTTCCGGCATCTTCTCTCGGGCCTTCCGGCGCCCCGTCCGGCGATCTTCCGGCGTCTTCTCTCGGGCCTTCCGGCGCCCCGTTCGTCATTCCTCCGGCGACCTTCCGGCGTCTTCTCTCGGGCCTTCCGGCGCCCCGTCCGGCATTCCTCCGACGACCTTCCGGCGTCTTCCCCATTCCGGCGACCTTCTCCGGCCATCTTCAGGCGATTGTCGGCCTCTCCGGTCAAATTCCGGCCAACTTCCGGCGACTGTCTGCCCTTCTTCGGCCATCCTCTGGCGCCATTTTTTCTTATGGGGAATTTCTTTTTCTAGTCCAAACTCAACGTGTATCCACCTTGCGTTTGCGGGGGAGTATTAGAGTTAGTCCCACATTGCTAAAGCAATGTGGGCTATTGCAATCAAAGGCTTATAAATAAAGCCTCTCTGTAATCTCATACTTACACCAGTGAGTACACACATCTGCCCATTTGGGCCTTCCCACAGTGGATGTAGGTCTATGGACCGAACCACTTAAATCTTGTGTCTCACTTCTCCTCTCTCTCTCTTTTAGTCTAAAATTTTATTCTCTTTTATTTTAGTCTTAACAGTCTGGTCCGAGACCGATGCGATTCCGACGTTGCTAAACATGATGTCGAGCTGCCCATGTTTCTGCACCGTCGATTCCACCAGGTTTTTCACTTGGTCTTCATCAGCAACATCACAGTGGACGTAGCTGCACTTGTCTATGCCAATGGATGAGGCTACTTGGTGACCCAGTTGGTCTTGGATATCGGCAATAACAACCATACGCGTGCCATGTTGGGCGAAAAGACGTGCGGTGGCCTCTCCTATGCCGTTTGCCCCGCCTGTGATTATGGCTACCTTGCCCTCTAGTCTGCATTTGAAAGCTGTGGAGGAGTCTGTCATTGTGACCCACGAAAAAAGTGGCAGATAAGATACTGAGCTAGCTTGAGAGTGAAGTCCCTACTCGATCTCCATGTAGAAAGAAAGAAAGTAGTTCTGTATGTTAGGTAGATAAGGTGTTGCTTAGAAAATAAAAAAAATATGAGGTGTTAAAAAAAACAGCGAAAATTAGTACTAGTTTTTGGGTAGAAAAGTAGTTGGGAAGTGAAAATGTAACTTTCTTGCAAAAAAATGTCACTACAAAAAATAAGTCTTTAGCGGCGGTCTACAAACGCCGTTAGAAATCACCTATAGCGGCAATTAAAGACCCACGTTAGAGGCGTTTTTTTGAAAAGTGTCACTACACGTGTTACCTATAGTGCTGGTTGTTTTAATGGCGGTCAACCCTATAGTAACGGTTGTTTTAGCGGTGGTCATTGACTGCCGCTATAGACCCACTTTAGCTCCGTGTTATTTTGAAAAGCGCCGCTAAAAGTGTTATGTTCTCCACGCCCATATGAAAAATCTTTCCCGCTCCCCGCGCCCATATGAAAAATCTAAAGTCTCCCGCCCCCTCTTCTTCGAAGAAGCTCCAGCCCCTCCGATCGCTGCTACAGAATTTCTGTTGTGGCTAGAGCTGTGCCTTCCAAAGGCGTTGGGTTCGTTTTCTTTCCCTAGAAAGACGGAGGCTATGGAAACCGTCGGTTTTAGCTTTCTTGTTGATTTTGCTCATGGATTTTGAGTCGGCAAGTTGAGTTTTTTGTGTCGTATTACAATTGAGCTGAGCGAAGCATGCAAATCTAATTGTTGAACAAGGCAAAGCTCTGTTTTTTCATTTTTGTTTGGAGAAATTGCTTTACTGGGATTCTGCCTTTGACTTTGCTGCGAGACTTCTGTTTGAATATTTAGGTGTGAAGAATGAGCTCCGGTACCTCGCGCACATATGTCAGTTAGTACAGAGTAATGTTGTTGGTTCTAGCTAGTTAATTCATCTTTATGCAATCAGGATCTCGTAATGGCTTTGTTTTTCCAATGTTTCAGGTAGTGGAACTACTACCAGGACTTTCGAGTTTGGAAGGACCCATTGTATTTAAGCTTTATACTTTGGTGATACTAGGACTTGGACAATTGTGAAGTTGTGATCTTTCGAAATTCTATTTTGCTTTGAATAGGCGATTGTCTCTTCCTTGTGTATGTTTTTTGGTGAACGCTTTCATATCAAGAACATTTGGATGAGACGCATATGCGCGAAAAATTGCAAATACTGACAATTGCCAATATTTTGACTTGTCGCGCATGCAACAGGCCAATATTCTTTATTTTCGGTTCGCGACCGCCGCTATATACCCTAGATCTTCACCCGCGGTTTCAAAAACTGCCGTTATAGCCTACTGCGACGGTTATATAGACCGCTGCTAAAAAAACGTTGCCAAAGATTTAGCAGCAGTTTTTTACCTATAGTAGCAGGTTCCGACCGCCGCTAAAGGTCATGTGTACTTATTTTAGGCTTCACACACAATCATTACCCGCAGTTTCTAACTAAACGTGCTCTCTTGAGTTGAACAGAAGCGACAGAAGTTAAGAGCTTTTGGTACAGAGATTACAACATATATATGCGCCGTGGCAGTGCAATGTTGAAATAAAAAGTTCGCAGAAACTGACTTTTCATTTCTAATCGTGCTGGGTGAGGAGAGAGCGTCGACCTATGGAGTTAACCTCTTCTTCTCCATGGACATATGGCTCTCAACGAATCCTATAGGCATAGCCAGGCTCTTGGTATATCCGGGGACGATGCGGTTGCAAAATACAACGGCGACGATTATTTTGGATTAACAAGTGATTTTGCACTATGCAATTCGGAAGAATAAAGACAAAAAAAATTAGATGTTGGCTACTCTAACCAAAGTTTAACACCAACGGCAGTAAAAAATGGTATCGAAATTGCGTTTAACATTACCAACACTCGAAGATTCTGCGCATATTCTGATGGCATCAGGTTTGGTCCCACTAGCTCCTGAGCATAATTATCCGTACCTAGGACCCCTCTTTTTATAATTTTATTGGTACATTTTTAATTGACATCAGCTAAAAGATCACTAGACTCAAACATCATGCGAACTGACCGAGGACTCGAAAAATAGGATTAGGTCCTTTGTAATTCTCTATTTGAATTGGTGCAATTCGATAGTCACAAGGGTTGACAATCGACCATTATGTGTGGTTTTTAACCTTTCCGGCAACCAAACCGAGCAGGCCCCTCGGTTCGTTTGCCGAAAAACATAAATTGACAATCGCACCGTGGGAGAAAGAGATTGGCCGGACCGACGGTGTTCAGTCGGCCCAAAAGAGAGAGAGAGAGAGGCGACTGCGACGAGAGGGGAGGCTATGTCGGCAACCGAGGGAGAAGGTTGAGGGCTAGACTATGTCTGCTAGTTTATGTATTTTGAGACAATCTCACTTAGGTCCAAAGTGTAATGGTACAAGTCAACCTGTACAACAGGAAGATCTCTCCATAAAGAAATTCATTCTCTCTCTCTTCCATATTGTACTCAATTGCTTCCATATTTAGTTGGCAAATTTACTCCTAAACTGTGTATTTATGTGTACCATTACTTCACTGTAATCACAAATCGATGAAGCTATCTTCTTTGTCACTACTGAAAACACTGGCGTGCTCAAATCAGATAGAAGTATGGTGGATCTTCGATTATGAATGGAATCAGATCACTTTATAATAACTACTACTACGTACATATGTTCATATGTTGACAAGGTTGAATATCACTTTATATATAGGCTGCGTTTGAGATCCAAAATTTTACCCCTTCTAAAATTTTAACACAATTAAATATTACAATATAATCTCTCTTTCCCCATCAAATCATTACTATTTATTACAAAAATATAAAAAATTACCTCTCTTCACTTTTTCACTAAACTCAATACCTAAAATTTTAACAACACTAAAATTTTACAACACAAAAACAACCATAATAGCATGCAAACATTAAAAAAAAAAAAGCTAGCTACTGAGGCACGAAGCTCCCGTCCACTAGCAGATCGCGTGCATTTACAAAGTCATTAGATGTCAGAAACAGCACGGCATCTGCCACATGTTTCACGTTTAGTGAAACCCCTTTCAACCTCGCGTAAGTCTCATAGAACTTCTGAAGCTCCTCCATGCTCTTCCCTTGCAGCTTGCCCGTCAACGGCGTAGCGAGGGCGTTTGGCGACACGCAGTTGACCCTAATCTCGTGCACCCCAAGCTGCACGCTCGCCGATCGAACCAGGCCCAGAACTGCATGCTTCGACATGCCGTAGTCGGTTCTCCTCTTCCCACCGTGGCTGGCGGCCACGCTCCCCGTGCATATGATACTCCCCCTCACACGTCCTTCAACCATCGCACGCGCCGCGTCCTTCACACACAAGGCCATGCCGCGCACATTGATTGCAAACAACCGGTTAAACTCCGAAAGGTCAAGGTCAAGGATGGTCTGTTCCTTGGGAAAAGATTCGGTCATAATATAGCTTATTCTAAGAAGCTATAAGAAGCGGTCAGGATTGGGTCATAATCATCCAACCGTTGTTGTCAAGACACCTCATTTAATGAGGTGAACCAAAGTTTGGCTCGACTTAGTTTGAATATTGCTAAGCCAAGCCAAGTTTGAATATTATTTTTGTTGCATTTTCTAAGCTCCACGTGAACCAACTCCCCCTTTCTTCCCCAACACGTCTCCCCCTTCGTCTTCCCTTTTTTCTTCTCTCCCATTTTCTCTTTCATTTCACAGCTACGCGCAGGAGATGGGGATGGTGCTATCTCTGTATGATAAACGAGTGTTTTTTTAATCATTCAGGACTGTGGATTAACTTCAGGTTGATCGCTCTGTTATTTCTGGTTAGGACTCTTAAGTGCTTGTATAGTCTTTATTTGAGCATGCTAGATTCAATTACTTGTTCAAATGAGCTACAGAGTTGTTTGGTCCTGAAGGTGGTAATTGGGTCCTAACTCCTAAGGTTGTAATTGGTATTTTTTGGGGTGCTGTGTTCGAGTCATTTTACAGCTCATTTGGAAGAACTGGATCTTGACATGGTAGAAATTATTGTTGAAGCAGTCATTCACAGAAACAACACTAAAAGAAAACTGTTTTAAGTTAACCGATAAAAATCGACCTTCTCAAAATATTTCCTTATTCACTACTTAAGCAAAATCAAGTAACTCTCCATCCAAACTCTATCATCAAAGAATATTAACTTTACCCAAAATAGTTCTTGGCAGCAGTAACTGTAGTTTACTTCCTCTTCAACAAAGCCATGTTATTACTTGGGAAATTAAATTTGGTTTTTTGCAGATATCCTAAAGAATAAGTGCTCACACATTTTTATCCATTTAATTTAATTTGTTTCACTTAGATGAATATTGTTGATTAGTGCTACGCTCTCAAAATCTTCGCTATCCTGATCATTACAAAGACAGTTGACACCAATCTGATATATTCATCGAACAGGGGGAGTGGAGGAGTATAGTGTCAATATCCAATGGCCCACTGCTCCGTGACCTTTTTCACTGAAATGGAAATTCACAGCAAAACGGTTTGTCAAATGTTGGCAGCACCGCCGCAGTGCCATGTGGTTCATGGTAATTTTCCTGCCTGCATTGACGGATGGCTGGTCCCGTCCCTCCCTCCATCCCGTCGCGCAGGAGACAAAAGGAGAAAATGGGAGAGAAGAAAAAAGGGGAAGACGAAGGGGGAGACGTGTTGGGGAAGAAAGGGGCGTTGGTCTCCTGCGCGTAGCTGTGAAATGAAGGAGAAAATGGGAGAGAAGAAAAAAGGGGAAAGACGAAGGGAGGAGACGTGTTGGGGAAGAAAGAGGGAGTTGGTTCACGTGGGGCTTAGAAAATGCAACAAAAACAATATTCAAACTTGGCCTGGCTTAGCAATATTCAAACAGCCGAGCCAAACTTTGGTTCACCTCATTAAATGAGGTGTCTTGACAACAACGGTTGGATGATTATGACCCAATCCTGACCGCTTCTTATAGCTTCTTAGAATAAGCTATATTATGACCGAATCTTTTCCCCTGTTCCAAGGCACTTGCAATTCCGGCATTGCTAAACATGATGTCGAGCTGCCCATGTTTTTGCACCGTCGATTCCACCAGGTTTTTAACTCGGTCTTCATCAACAACATCACAGTGCACGTAGCTGGACCTGTCCATGCCAATGGATGAGGTTACTTGGTGACCCAGTTGATCTTGGATGTCAGCGATCACAACCAGTGGCGTAATCAGGATTCATATTTAATGATGTCGAACTTTAAAGGAAAAATGATAAAAAAAAATTCATTCGTAATGCAAAAAACATCTTTTCAGTGGCATGACAGTGCCAAAATTCTCTTGTTTTTCATTATTTCTTCTTTGTTTCCCTCTCTTTTTGCCCTCTTCGCACGCCCAAAATTGTCAAGATCTATATGTAATTTTTTTTTGGGAACACCCTTCGCACCCCCTTGGTTCCGCCCCTGATCACGACCATGCGCGTGCCATGTTGGGCGAAAAGGAGTGCGGAGGCCTCCCCTATGCCGCTTGCGCCGCCTGTGATTATGGCTACTATTACGGCAAATTGGCATCACGTGACTATTTGCATTAAGGGACTTATTTGACATTTGTGCTGCTTCTAGAAGAGACTTAGGAAGTTCTTTCTGACCTGGTCTCTTGAGGTTAACGTGGGGCTGCCTTAAGGGTATTCTTGCCTTTTTCCCATGTTTCTAGAAGAATGAGAAGAAGCTGGAGTTTGTTAGAGGCTTCACGCGTGAATAAAAAGAAGAAAAGAGGGGTTTTCGGATATGGGGATATAGAGCGAATGTGCTGCTCGTTAGAAGCTGGATATCAAACAGTTTCTCTACTTCTTCGCTTCTCCCTTCAAGATCGTCTTCTCCAAAAAATGTACTGATTGTTCTTGCTTCATTATTCTAGTGGAGAGTTTGGGTTTGCTGTGTATGTGTTAGCAAATCATATTTGAAGGCTATGGTGTTTCGTCGATCACTTACACTTGATTTCTTCGATTGATTGAGGCTTCCAAAGGTTTTGGAAGTGTGGATGCTGGAGGTTCCAGCATTGGGCGTTGATTGCACAGGGAGTTGTGTGGATAGATCAACCCAGTGAGAATCTTGGTTTCAAACGGTCATGGAATTCTATGATAAGGAGATCCGAATTGAGGCAATTTGGGTAAGATTAACAGTGTTTAGATTAGCTAGGTTAGTGTAATCTTTTGATCACTGTGTAATCTCGTTTGAAATTAGTGGATTTAAAAACTGGCTTTGGCCCGGAGAGTTTTTCTCTTTTGAATAAATTCTTCAAAAGGGTTTCTCTTTGTCACCAAATATTGTGTCAAGTGTGTGATTGATTTACCTTTGTTTAAATTGTTTTCATTTAACCATTCTTGTGATAAGTGTGTTTAGAATATCAATTTTGAAGAGATTGAGTAATCTGGTCCAAGAGGATTGTAGACAAAGGTATAAAGAGTTTATGTGTAGATCTGTATTAATTCTTATTGCAGGTGTTTAAATCTTGATTGCATATTATTTGAGCTTGTGAAATCTGAAAATTTATTGTTTCTGTCAGTTGCAGTTTCTTTAGAGTCACTTACGGTTTTTTTGGATTCCCCAGTTTTTCATATTTGAGTTTTATTGTTTATATGACATATATTCATATCTCATTGGTAATTAGATATTCGAATATTGTTAATATTGTGTTTGAGTGCATATAATTGAGAATAGGTTGTGTGTATTAAAAAAGAATTATTTAATAATTTTTAATATACTTATTCACCCCTCTAATTATTTTCCGCATACTTGAGTCTAAAACAGTTTGTTGACCTTGCCCTCTGGTCTCTGCTTGACTTCGGTGGAGTTGTCTGTCATCCTGTACACAACAGGATAGAATTGGCAGACACCAATGGTTGCCAATCTCTTAAAGAGGTGACTTCATCTTTTTTTTTTTTTTTTTTTTGCAAGTGGCGGCTATGTTAGGTAGAAAAAGGCACGCGTAAAAAAGCCAAGGTAGGCACGTGCTGGAATAATTTCACCTGATATTTTTCCACTTTACCTTTTAAATGACCAGCGGACCAGTTGTTAAAGATATATGATTGGGGAACGTATATATACTATGAAGTTTTTTGCTCAGAAAAAAACAAAAAAGAAAAAGGATTGGAAAACATATTGTCAGGACAAAAAAAAAAGCCAAAATGTTTCACATTTAAGACTGCATATATGTTCAAAACTCTTGCTCTTTGAAGAAGTTGAAAGCCTACATGTTTCCCCCAATGCTTCATATATTTTTACAATCGGAACCCATTTGGGATATAGGCTTTTGAGGGCTGCAAAGCGATTGGTACTTTCGTCTTGGGACTCGATATTGGGCTAAAATGCATCTTGTAGACTCCGCGATTAATCCTACATCAGATCGGTCCCATATAAGACCCAAGTTTCCTTTCGACATCAACTTGGAAGAAACCCTAGAGTACTTGTCATCCGTCTTCTAATCCCACTAGGAGTAAGCAAAAGCCGGAGTCAGAATTTGGTGTTCCCTTCCCTGAGCTCTGATTCGCAATGGAGGTGCCTCTCCGTGTTCTAGATCGGTAGACACCACCATATATAGCACACGAACCAGAGACACGTAGAAGAAAGACAATCAACTAGCACTGTCACACTCTTGGGCTAAACTGATCAAGATGGTATTTTCAGTGATTGATTCTCCGCAACATGCAGAACAATCGGATTTCAATTCATCATCCGACCACCTAGTTAAACATATTGATGATGAACGTGAAACGGAGATTTGTGCACATACTACAGTTCTTAGGGGGAAGTGTTTGGTTTGCCACGAAAAGATGGGGAAAGCATACGGCATGCCATTTAGGTACATAAATGAGGATTTATGGCTGAGTTACGATGGAATTGCTCGGCTACGAGAATTGGAGTCGAAGAGATTGTTGCGTGATAAAAAGCTTGTTTTAGTTCTTGATTTAGACCACACGTTGCTTCAAACAACATCACAACAGAAATATCTGGAAACGCATCATGAACTTTTGCAGCGTAGCCCCAAGGGCACACTATTTTTTCTTAAAGAGATGAGAGCGATCACCAAGTTGAGGCCATTCGTTAAATCTTTTCTGAAAGAAGCAAGTACCATGTTTGAGATTTATATATACACAATGGGGACACGATACTATCCGAGGAGGATGGCTAAGTTTCTTGACCCAGAAAACGTTTAATTCAAGTCAAGGATTATCGCTCGTGAAGATTGCCTTCAAGAAGAAGAAAAGACTCTGGAGTTGGTGCTGAAGCCGGAAAGCATGGTCCTTATCCTCGATGATCAGTGACGGCTGAAATTAAAAGATGGAGATCCGACGGCAGTGGTTAAATATATAATTTAAAACAGTCAAAATATTTGTATCTTTGTGGTGCAATTTGGACCTTTAAATTCTGAAATTTTTAATCTCAGCCTTAACTCAGTACAATAGTGCTTAGTATAATAACCATCGGGAGGTACCTTTATTTTGATTTGGAAGATGAGAAGAGTGTCGTATCTCTCTAAGACTGATGAACGTCAGACTACATGAATACGCGCCACCATTCTCAAAGCTTTAAAAATGATTCACTGACTGTTTTTCCGCCCAGAGCCCAATGCTGGTGTTGCGCAGAAGGATGTCAGATCGATACTTGAACGTCGTATGGTACTTCACGGATGTAATATATTCTTCACCCATATTTTTCCTTCAGATTTGGGTCCCGAGAATTGGCGTCTATGGCTAATGGCAGAGGAGTTAGGAGCCGTTTGTTCTAGGGAGCTTTCTCCCTCCGTCACGCATGTGGTTACGAACGTTGCTGGAACGGAGGAGTGTCGACAGGCGAAGAAGGAGAAGAAATTTTTGGTCCACCCAAGCTGGCTGCAAGCTTCCTCTGACAAGTTACATAAGCAACCTGAAGACAATTTTCCAATCGATATTCCACCTGAGTAAAATTAAGGAAAATGTGAGGTGAAAAACTAAGCTCTGTTCACTTCCATTTACAAATCTGCTTGCTTGCAATTTTTGGTTATTATATGTTCTTAATTTACGATTAGTAACCTCCTGAATTCTTTTCCATGACAAAAGCACCAATAGCTGCGTGTAGGAATTGAACCTTATTTTTTGAATTGAAAAACAAGAGTTCCATGAAACTAGCTTTTCTTTTTTGGCCGGGGACAGGGGGAATCGACCGTCCAAATTGATAACAAAGTCCCTCTGTCCAGACTGCTGAATTGTACTTTGTTCTCCGTAATTTTCCCATTCCATTAGTCCAAATGTACTGTCCCTCTGTCCAAATGCGTTTGGCAGGGAGACCAAAGCAACTGCAGGGATATCGGAAAAGGTCCCAAGCTGTTAAAGCGCTTGGACAAGGTTTTGAATTTGGATTTCGGATTTCGTTTTTAATTTAGAAATTCGGAATTCAAAACTGATTTTTGAGTGCTTGGATATTATTTAGTTCAGAAACTGGTTTGGTAAGCTTCATTAATTTATTAAGGAATAATTATATTAAATTAATTTATCAAATTAAAACTAAACAAAAAAAAAACGAGAGGGTAGGGGGGAGCCCAATTGCAATCGCCGCTCGTGGGTGGCGAGCTGCAGAGGGATAAAACATGCCTTTGGGACCTCCTCCATTGGTTTCTTGTTTGAAGACTGCCACTTGAGCTTGTTCAAAAACATCTTTGGAAAACAGTACTGAATGTGATTTTTCATGCTAGACCGGAAAAAGAATTCTGCAAATCTCCCTAGTTTTATCCGCTTCTCTTGATAGGAATGCGCTACTGTAATTTGTTGAGACATGAGAAATAAAAATAGACAGAATCAACATGCAAGCAGGAGAGCCAAGAAAAAAAAAACATGCAGGCAGGAGAACAATCACATCCATCACTTGCGAGAAAAGAATATACAGGCCCCACAGCCAGGGGCAAATCACTCACCAAACAAGGTACATCACATTAGCACTCAAAAGTGTCTGGCTACGTGTATTATCAACAATTATCTGAATGTGACTCGTAGAAATCACTGGGGCAGGGAGACATGACCTCTTGCTCTAGCAACTGCAATACTTGGTTCATTGATGGCCGCTCATCTGGATTTGCATCTGTACACCTGGAAGCTATCTCTATAATTGCTTCTACAGTCTCCATATCTGCATCTGTGCACCTTTTATCCACAATGTCTTCTAATCGTTTTTGTCTCAATAGCATATTCATCTGCAAATAATTTTAATGAATCTTGTAAATATCACTATCTGGAGAAGGAAGATAAAAAAGTAAATTTACATTACTACTTCCGAGTGTTCTGTATGTCACTCATTGCATCATCTGCAGAGAAGTAGAGCATAGAGAGGCAAATTGAGAAGAGCTTAGCTTACCCATCCAACCACATTCAAGCCTCTTTTCACAAAGGATGGATCAGTAGGTCTCTTTCCAGTTACAAGCTCTAGCAAGAGAACTCCAAAGCTATACACATCAGACTTCTCAGTGGCTCTTCCACTTTGCAGATATTCTGTATTATATGACAAAAAACAATGGATTAGCCAGTCACCCTTCGGGATCAGTGAAATAGGTTTTTTATTCTAGCTAATCAATCAATAGCCAGAACTGATGACCATGGACTACATCACAAAAACACTGTATATAATTCTTCAAAGAATGAAAGAACATAAATTGACACAATTTGAAGACTCTTAACACTCTCTGAACCATTTGAAACTGCCGCCATTAAGCTAACCTTAAACTCCTTTGGTGCTAATTTTCCATAGTGCCATCACTAAGACATTTTCTTGTGGCCTACTGGATGCAGGTCATTTGCTAATAATCGTTTCTAGAGTTCTAGCAATTATCACACCCTAAATTTGAGGTTCCATGGTTAAAAGACTGCCAAGGACAATCTATTGGCTGGGAAATCAACTAGATTCAAGTCTACACAAGCCGAATGGTCCTAGCCAGTCGTAAAGCTGCGATGTGACAGTAAAACCCTCACGTCGTGAGAGTTTGTGAGATGCACAGCATTGCTGTTGGTTTAGACCACATTTTTTGGTAGCTCCAATAAAGCTAGATTTACCTATCACCTGAAAAACTAGCAAGTCGCCATTATCTCCCAATCAATTCCGTTCACCAAAGAGCAGATCTTAACTAACATCCAATAGTGTTGTTTGTTTTCCATTCAGTCATAAAAGTGAACTGTTTCAAGGTTGCGCGTGTTCGAGAAAATTGTTCTCTGAATCACCCAAAACCCACTTCATCATATTCGTTATAAGGAGTTCAAATTGAGATGAGGCTCGTGGCCCTCAGGGTATGTCATGTTGCCAGAACACCTGAAAAAAGTGATGTCAAATTGCATCCTCTATCGATGTAACCATCACAAGGTTACAATATAAATAGCAACAACCTCTAATCCAAATAAGAGGTGCACATTGAACTAATAAAAGATTAAGATTCTTCCCTCTTTTTTGGTGTAGATATCATAATGCCAAATCAAAACATATACCTGGTGCTAAGTAACCAAAAGTGCCATCATAATGCCAAATCAAAACATGTACCTGGTGCTAAGTAACCAAAAGTGCCAGCAACCACAGTCGTAACATGGGCATCCTCGTCAACCAAAAGCTTCGCAAGACCAAAGTCTGATACACGAGGCTCCAAATTTTCATCAAGGAGAATGTTGCTGGATTTTATGTCACGATGCACAATCTTTGGACAGCAGTCATGGTGCAAGTATGTTAGACCCCTGGCAGAACCAAGGGCTATCTTCAATCGGGCACCCCAATTCAGGGAACGATCTTCAGGTCCATGTTCTAAAAAGAACACCAAAACAACAGAAGTCAAATGACCAATGGCATATTATACACACACGAGATGACTTGAATTCATATCTTGCAAACTTAAATTGATAGCAAAAACACAAAGGAAATAAAACTAAACAAACACCTAAAGTTCAGCTGCTTCAATCTAAGCAGAATAACCGAGAGGCAGCACTATAGAGCAGTAAGGAGTTTGGGCAAAAAGATTGCCTAGCCTGGTAAGTAACTCTCTTAAGAAGTTCAATCTTTGATTGCTAATATTACTAGGAATTGCAAAGCACCGTTCAAAGAGATCAGTATTACAACAATCATGCGAGAATCAAAGAGAAACAAAAGCTCAAATACTGATGAACTTTACCAGCAAAACAAGAGCTGATTTGTACATTTGGTTCAAACGCATTAGTTTCTTTATTTGCCACGCAAAATTCCATGATTCAGAATGTAAATAATAACCAGAAAGTCCAAAATTATGAAACGCACCATGGAAGAAATCATCTAGGCTGCCCATAGCCAAATAGTCATAGATAAGAAGCTTTGAAGCTGGGAGTCTACAGTAACCCCGCAGGTTTACCAAATTTATGTGCTTGATGCTACCCAAGATCTCTAACTCCCTCTCAAACACTTGATCTGATCCTTCGCGACTTCGATCAATTCTTTTAACAGCAAATATTCCACAATCATTCATAACCATCCTGTATACAGTACCAAACCCTCCAGACCCAACAACATCCTCTTCATCAAGAGATTCCAGCTTTTCTACGATCTCAGATGACGGGTATGGCAAGTCGCCATGGAAAGTAATAAGTTTTGTGCCTTTTCATAAGTCAAGGTTTATTGTCAATTAAAAAACAGAAGGAAAAAAAAAAGGATGAAATGCTCAGATTTTAGAAAGCATCAAGCTCACTTGCATCTTGTTGCACTTGCTTCTTGACCTCTGTGTATCTCCTAGGTGCTCTTTCCTTCTTTGAAAGCAACCAAACCCAGAGTACAGCAAGGATAACAACAAGTGCAAGGCCCATTGTGGACATTGCACCGATCAGCACTCCTTTGAGGTAGTGAGAAGATCGCTTGGTAGGGACTGCAGAAAACCCACAACAAACAAACCAGAATTACCTTGTGGATATCCAATTGAAATATACTGAATTTGATTTTACTTAACAAGACACCAGATCTCGTCGGACAATTGATTAACCAACTAGAACCCAATAAATACTGCTTCGAACTTGCCTGCTACTTCATCACTCTCAGCGTGTGGTAGCACTACAGGGAATCCCATTGAAGTCCTACATGGCCTGTGTACTTGTCGGCCACAAAGGTCAAGATTTCCAATAAACCTATGCACAAGCAGTGCAGCTTTTCAAAAACACGACAGTAATGGATCATAAAACAATAAACACCAAAGACTAAAGAAGGAAGGATATAGAAGTTGTTCACAAATAAGTTACTACTGCATGGAAGTATGCACTAAAAAGTTTCTGGATGCTGACAACTATCGCAGCGTGTGAATACTGCCTTTGTGATTTCGAGACAATAACCTAAGACTAATAAATTACTCCCTTCCTGTAAGAAACAAAAATAGAACAGAGGAAATGGCATGGAGAATAGAAGTGCTAAAGTAGGAAATGCTAAAGGGATACTGCTAAAATTACTGATATCAAGTCAAGGCATCCACATGCTAACCTCTATATTGCCAGTCGGATCATTTCCATAAAAAATTAGTTCACATGTCTAAATTGATTTGAAGCCATATAGTATTACAGTGGCTGAGACATATCAACCCAGCATCTCAATATCCTATGCAGACTTAAGTAGCTTAGTACTTCCCTCCTCATCCAAACTCCAAAAAGACCAAATCACAATTCACCATGTTTCATACTTCAATTTCACATCAACCAAACTGGGCGATCAGCCTGTGCCTAAGAATCGATAGCTGCTGCTTACGCTTTACAATCTATTAATTACTGGTGCTCAAGGGAAAAAAAACTTCTACATGCATGCTTTATATTCAAATGATGACAGAGGTAACAACTGGATGACATGATGAAACAGTACTCACGACGCATTCCCAAATGTGCTTAGAGCTCCAAAATCTGGGATCTCACCAGAAAAAAAGTTTGCGGACAAGTTCCTAAGATAAATTAGAGAAAGGCAAACGATCAAGCCATTGTCACTTTTCTTATACTATAAAATGAATAAGAAACTAACTGTGCCACATAGCTACTAATATGGTTACACTTACAGAAGGTGCAAATGTGTTAGACGGCCAATAGAGGAAGGTATAGCCCCCTTCAACGAATTGCTTGATATATCCCTATATTTGGTTTCTCGTGTTAGAAAATTATCAAAGATTAACCATATTAACTAGGTGACAAATAGCTCCAGCCACAAAGCAATGAGTGACAAATATACACATATTTGTGCATTCTAAGAAGTTGGAGGAATTAAATAACGAGAACTACAACGTAGTGTATAACACAAAAAAAGGTCCAAGGTAGTGCCAAAGATCTTACAAAATGGTGAGATAAGAAAGGTTTCCAATATCTGACGGTATGCCTCCTTGGAGATAATTTCCCCTCAAGTACCTAAAAGGGGAATAGGGGAAGGCGAGACAATACATATAATCAAACAGAAAATAATCGCAGACCAGAAAATTAAAAAGCAAAAAACCGTTAGGGAATCAGATGACATACAAAGCTCTGAGCTCAGTACAATTTGTAATTTCATTAGGGATAATCCCATGTAAGCCGTTCTGGTGAAGTGCCCTGTCCACCACCATAAAGAACAAAAAGTTACAAGCAATTGTTAGGGAGAAATGCAAATTATGGACGAAGCAGTTTTGATTAATCTCTTTGATTGTGTATTTTCATGAGATCATTAGATTGATGAACAAATTAAAAAGGAGAAAAAGTGCATTGGACTTACAGTCTCTGTAATCTACTCAGTTTTCCAATGCTGGGAGATATTGTCCCTCCTAGCTGCATATAAGGTAGGTTTCTGAAAAAGCGAAAAACAAAATGTAGTAGAGGATTTAAACTTCCAAAGTCAATAGCTTTGAAGCAAAAGTGAAAATTTGAAGAACAGCGTCCCGCGTACATAAACTGTACTCGTAGCTCATGGGGATGGCAAGTGACACCAGTCCATTGGCAGGGAGACTCATCAGAAGCTTTCCAATTACTGAGCAGGTTTTTAGTGTCATTCAAAGTGCTCCTTATTTCCAATAATGTCAGACCTGGCACATAAAGATTATGCAGAAAAGTTGTCACTTTCAAGTCTTCATTTTGTTGCTCACAGAAACTTCAAGTTGTAGATCAAAACTCATGTGGAACTCCCCTCAACAGAATGCACACTATGCAACAGAATGCACCTATTTGACTAAGTTTCAGAGGGAAGTTCCTCTTTAAAATTTGCTTTCTCCCACCAAGTTCTCAAGAACCGTACAATTCAATCTACCCAAATATGGAAGACGAAATGCAATGGGGCTTACCATCTTGAGTTAGAGCAGGAGAACAAGGGCTGAAAATGGCAGCTGCAAAAATAATGGGCAAGACCCGAACAAGCATGTGCATTTCCATCTTCCTTCCGGATGGGCTTACTGAGTAGAGTGTTGTGTTTTGTCGGAGCACTGAGTCACTTTAGAAGCAAAGAAATGAGGGGGAAAGTGAGCAGCGAACCGAATCTTTTATGATAACAGTGGTGGGTGGAGTGGAATTGAAGGGGGAGTCGTGATGATGGTGGAGGATTTTTCATGAGAATTGGATTAAAGTAATAATTATTTGAAGCACGGAAGAGAGAGAGAAACAGAGACGGAGAGGGAGGGAGTTCACTTTTTTTATGTTTTTGAGCAGAGCAAAAGACAGACTTTTCAAAGTTGGCATTGAAAGTCGAGCAGAAAGAAGTCTAGCAGTTGTCCAGTGAAAATTTCAACAACAAAAAAAGGTCAAGAAGAGGATTTTAAGCACTATTTCTCGAGTCGGAAAATTCGGAAACTCGCTAGACTTTAAAGAACACGTACAAACTTCCATTTGAAGCATGGGCAACCCTAACGTAAAGTGTATTATATATATTCCTGCGTAGAGAGTACCTGACATTGTTTAAACACAGGTTGCCTGTAAAGGCCTTTCAACATCTAAAAAGTCGAGGCTGGACTGTACGTACGTGTGTGCTGACCCTTTTACAGAGAGGTTCTTGAGATTTGCAGTGAAATTTTTTTGGTCGAGGAGTTTAGAGGACGACACTTCTTTATGCTATAGTTTTGTGCTCGCCGCAAAACTTTCAGACGATATATGTATAACTTGGGATCTAAAGCTGACGTTTTTCTCCTTGTATTGACTGTAACTCAGTTTGTCTTGAGCAATTTCGTACGTGTGCCCTCATGATGAATGTCTTCGCCAGTGAGATTGTTATTGCGGCTACACTCAAATAGACGGACCTCTCTATTACGTCAACCCGTCGCCTCTTCCAGCCGAACGTCTAGCACCCATCCCTCAGTAGTGAGCCACATGTCATTTGGTTCATGGCCAAGCAATAATAATTGGTGCTTTTCATACTGTTGTTTTGGAACCGGAAAAAATGTGGACATAATGTTGGTGCCCCACTCCCTGCAGTGGGTAGGCAAATCCCCCCAGTGCCTACCCAACTTCTTCTCTGCATTCATTATGCTGGACTCTGATTACTCACTACTTAATTATTTTCCCTTGTTTTGAATTTCACTGTCACCCAATTGCTTTAGGCATTCCCGCCAAAGAAGAGTAAAATGAAAACCATTATAAAATAACTTTCCATTTGATTAATTAACCTTTTTCTATCTAGTCCCTTTTTCTAACTTTCTAAGGCTGAGTTTCCGTGTTAAAATTTTACACCCTCTAAAATTTTAACACAATAAAATATTACAATATAATCTCTCTCATCAAATCACTATTTTTCACTACAAAAAATATAAAAAATTATCTCTCTCTTCACTTTTTCACTAAACCCAATACCTAAAATTTTAACCACACTATTTTACAAAACAAACACACCCTAAGTATGCGTTTGTAAATTTTAACTGAGTAAAATATTTAAAGAATATTGTAAAAACTGAAAAAATTAAAGTGTTATTGAATTTTGTAAAAAATAATAAATATAATATAATTTTATAAAAATTTGTGTAAAAAAAGAGATAAAAATATAAAATTGTACGAGCGTATGTGGAAAAAGTGAAAAGAAGAGCTAAGGCAGCAAGGCTGAGAATTTTATCTGGATTTCGGCGAAAAATTCGGTACCGGTATTCCGGTATCGGTTCCACTCTATTCCAGTACTGGAATTGGATATTATTTTTCTGGTTTTCCGGAACCGGAACCGTAATATTCGACGGAATTGCCAAAATTTTTCGGTTCCGGATTTTTTTTATGGCTCAAAACTCTGCGTTTTGAGCCCTGGTTTTAAAACAGGGTATATTTTGACCTGGGTCGTTTTGACCCCAGGTGACTCGACGAACCCCTCCTCCCCCAGGACCCCCACTCTTCTCCTTTCTCTCTCCCTTCTTCCTCCGTGCGACGCTGACCATGTCTCCCTCGTTCTCTCTCTCTCTCTCTCACCGTCCAGCCGCCATTGCCAACCATGAGTGTTCCTCTCACTCTCTCTCTGTCTCTTGGCCGGAATCTCTCGGGCGCCAAATCTCTCTCTCTCTCTCACAAAGGTATAGTTATTTTTGTCTAATCCTTAGCATGATGACTTATCTCTCTTTGAACTAGAGTTTTAGGGTTTGATACTTTGGAGATTTGATTGGCAAATTCGGGATCTAGGGGTTAGGGCTTTGATTGAGATTTTAGGGCTTTGATTGTTGGACTCCCCCTGCAAGCATTACATCGCATTAGTCATATTGGGTCTTAATGTTCATTGATGTTTGACATGATTTTCAATTGGTGCAATATTAACGAGTAGCTACCTTTAACTTATTTTGCAGGAACATCTGTTAATAGTATGTGAACTTCTAAAGGCAAACCTGTATGAGTTTCACAAATTTAATAGAGAATCAGGAGGGGAGGTTTACTTCACGATGCCAAGATTGCAGGTTTGTGGGGTGTCTTTTTCTTCTTAAATAGTTTTTTCTTTCATTTTTTGGCCATGCTGGCATAATCCTTAATTAGGTTGGATTTTGCAGTCAATTACCATTCAATGTCTCGAGGCACTTAAGTTTCTGCATGACCTTGGCCTAATACATTGTGACTTGAAGCCTGAGAATATATTGGTCAAAAGTTACAGTAGATGTGAGGTGAAGGTCATTGATCTTGGGAGTAGTTGTTTTGAGACATATCACCTCTGCTCTTATGTTCAATCCAGGTCCTATAGAGCCCCAGAAGTTATCTTAGGTCTTCCATATGATAAGAAGATAGATGTATGGTCACTTGGGTGCATCTTGGCAGAACTTTGTATTGGCAACGTAAGTTATACACCAAACCTTGTTATATGCATATAAACGCTAACTGTCTCATATGGGCTTATTATTTCATTGGCATATTTCTTACTTTGAGGTTGACGCATTGACTATTTTCAAAACCACTCTTACTGAATTGTGGTTAATTATTTTGCCGTCTTTCTTTTACTTGATTTTGCTGCAAATGTTTGAAATTGACTTTGCAATGATGCAGGTTCTCTTCCAAAATGATTCATCTGCAACTTTGCTAGCTCGGGTGATTGGAATTATTGGTCCCATTGAGCAAAGCGTGCTTGCCAAAGGACGGGATACATACAAATTTTTTACAAAAAATTACATGCTCTATGAACGGAATCAGGTAAAAGTTATAATTTTGAAAGGTTGATTATAGATATGTTTTGTGTTGTGAATATTAAACTGCTAGCAATGATGTTTTGTGTAAGTGTTGTGACTATTGCACCAATTCTTGGAAAGGTTGATCATATATATGTTTTGTGTAGGTGTTGTGACTATTACACCAATTTTTAATCCATGGTGTTTGTATTGTTTACGGGTTTTGGGTCTAATATACCATTTGTAATATGGGAAATATCCCTTGGTTGAGAGGATGAAGTATGCTTGCTTGAGAGAATGAAGTACGAGTGTAAACCATTTTTCAGAGTCTTTCTTTTTTGTATCCTATGTAACACGGGGGTTATAACGATAACATTACCGTTCAGTTGTTAATTTTTTTTCCTTTGATGTCTTGTTGATGAAATGGTATGTTTTAATACTTACAAATGTGTTATGAATACCGATGCTAATAGGAAAAAAAACAGAAAAGACCCCAATTTCGGCTTAAGCATTTTGGGCCGAAGTAATTCCGGTTCCGTTTCCGGTAAATTCCGGAATGAAATCGGAATGGAAATTTTCTATTCCGGTGAGTATAGTAACCCGAACCGGAATGACCCATCCATCCGTTGCGGTACTCACCCTTAAGAAGAGCTTGTTTTTCCGAGCTAAAATTTTGACCATGGTTTACATTTGCAAACGCATCCTATACCGCCCCTTTTGCAAGCTCTCGTCTTGTTGTGGTCCGGGTGGACGGGTCCAGCTCCTGCTTCTCTCGTCCCCCTCTTTTTCCTTATTCAGTTTGATCCTTTCCCTTTTTTTACTCTTTTGTAATCTCTGTGTTGTTTGATTTTTGACTTTGATGGAGAACCATGGTTTTGTTGTTGTTTATTGAGCCTGGTGCCGATTACGCGATAGAGGGTCGATCTCAATGACCCATGATCTGCCACATTCATCATCTCCGGCAGCCTTCCTTCCGGCGCATGCATCTCAAAGCGCGTGGAATCTCGATGGATTGTAGGTTTCTCCACCTTTTTTAGCTGGGAGTTTGTGGATGCTCATTCCCTGCAGGCTCTTTCATCCGAGGATCTCATAGGGAAGTGGGATTGAGATGCTGTGCAGCCTCTCCTCTGGCGACCGACGTCAATTCGTTTGGTACGGTTTTGCGCCTCTTGGTCCAGCTTGGTTTGTGGGCCTCGTGCCTACTTAGGTTTATTTAAAGGGTTTTATGCCCGTCAGTCCAATAGTCGGCCCTTAGATTGTCAGGTTGCTCAAGTCTTGATTTTGTCTTCTGATTTTATGTTGTGTTTCTGTCTTATTTGCCCACTTTGGGTGCATGTTGACCATCCAAATAACACCCCATGCAAGCCCATTCTAAAATCTCCATCCAATATTAATGTGGTGTTTGCTTCTAAACCAAAACCACAGCCGCTCCATGAAAATTGCCTTCTTGATATCACCAGGGGCGCAACCATTTCTGAGCGCTTTAGGCGAGTGCAGTCCGGGTTTAATTGTAGACATTATTGTAATTATGAGCAGAAGAAAACGTGATTAGATAAAGTAGGTTCCTAGAGATAGTGAGATACGGGCAACTTTTACTTCTTCATGCCAGCAGAGCAATACAATCCACCCGCTACTCCTCGTGCTTCTCCCAGAAAACCAAGAGGATGGAAAGCTATCTGCTATCATGTACTGTGTACATCATGGCTAACACCCAAACTGACCATTCAACGAGCATCTTCTGATATCACTTCCCTTTGTCTTCTGAAAGAATTGTTTTTTAGGTAACGAATCATTCGAGAAGGTTGGCATCGCAAAAAAAAATCCAAATACAACAGTTGAGCTGTCTACAACTTCGTTTACCTGTGAGACGGATGAATACCCTGATTTATTATTATTATTGTAGTCATTACTTGTATTATTTTCATTTTTTTTTCTTTTTGGATAGATTCACCCAAACAGGGGTGAGTACCGGAACGGATGGAACAAGAATGATCAATTTCAGTTCCGTTCTGATATTCAATGAAATACCATTTATTTGTTTCAAAATTAGAACCGAAAATTTCGGTTCGGCATGTAAACTTTTTTAAACATATTTTTTAAGCCAAAATTTTGGAAGATTTTTTATATATTCATCATAAATTAACAATAAATGTAAATATTCATCCAAAATCTAGATTCTAAAATAAACATTCAAGTAAATTTCATATTTTATACTTTATTTTGAGCCATATTTAAAAAAAACGAAACTTGAAATTCTGATTCCAGTATATGCCGGAATCGGAAATTCCGATTGTTGTCGGAATTTTTGCCCACCCCTACACCCAAACAATAACATCCAAATTAGTTGAAGTCTCAATTCAATCAATCTAAAGACTTCTTCTGAGGATTTCACAAAATCTTCAAAGAGAACCTAAGTTACAGACAAGATCTTGTAAATTGGAAGCTAAGCAGTGAATAATCGTGATTAGTTATTATATCTTCCTATTTTTTTTAAGGTGTGAAATGATAATTTTATGCTCATAATTTTCTTTTTGTAGTAATCATTTATAAGCCTAAAATGATAATTTTAAGTCAAAAAATAAATGTTTACCCAAACTAATAGAAAATTTAAAAGTCTTTACAAAATATTTAAAATTAATAGTCAGTAAGAGCGTAAAAATAATACGTAAAAATCTCATAATTATAAAGGTACAAAGTCACAAAAATATCATGTCCTATTGGTGGATCCCGATCTTCAGGCTAGAAGTCATGAAATCTTCACGGGGTTCATGATTGACAAGACACAGATGGGGAAGATGAATGGAGAACACCATTTCTGAAGTTCTGGAAGAAGTGTGTGGTTGTTAAATAAGCAATAACAAGGAAGGCCGAGAGATATTAATTAATTCCCTAATTTCTTCGTAATTAGGTTTTACTTCTAAGTAAGAAAAATGGTTTTGGTTTTTTGCCACTCAAGAGGTGCAACCGTGCAAATCTACACGAAGCACCACAAACTTCACAGTTGCTTGAAGCACGGAAGCTCACAATTTGCTTTCTGACGTCTTCCGAGGGATATCATCATTAAGGTTCTTGAAGTGATAAGAATGGCCTTCTATTTCTTTCACTGGTTTGTCCGCCTCTTTTTCACTCAACCTTGTCCGAACAGGTCAGCAGAAAAAACAAAGGAATCTTCCGAATTGTCTGCATCTGCATGGGGCGCAAGGTCAAGATTGACGACTGAAATTTGCATAATTTAAAACTCTTTGTTGTCTTGTCTCGACAAGGAATGCTGAAGGCGAAGGAAACGACTCTCCAATCAGGAAGGAGAACATAAACCAATGAGAAGCGTATATTGTGAGGATTCAATTTCAAACCTCTAAACTACTTATATCTCTGTTCTACGTTATATGGGACAGTATCTGTGCCATTAACAAAGATAATTGAAACCCAGCACAAGGATGACACAGAAAGACATGAAGAACGAGAAGGACATGAAGACAGATGAGCCTCAGCTGAACTACAGAGGAATTAGAGCCATGCCATTTGTAATAGGTATGCAAAGCAGAGACAGAGAGAGACAGAGAGCATACCATTTTCTGCTCCGGCATGTTTTGTTTTTGTTTTTTTTCTAATAGTTGATGAACGATTAATACAGGCAATGAGACCTTTGAGAAGCTTGGGACCATTGGAACCTCAACCAACCTTTTAGTTTATCTCACTACTGTGTTCAACATGAAGAGCGTAACTGCTACAACTCTTATCAACGTCTTCAATGGTACCACCAACTTTGCTACCTTACTAGGAGCGTTCTTGTGCGATACCTACTTTGGCCGTTACAAGACGCTGGGAATTGCCTCAGTTGCCTCTTTAATGGTATTGCTAGCACTTCTGTTCACAATCTTCAAATTTCAAACAAACCTTGCTGAATATCAAGCAGAACCCGGATTTCTAACTTCGTAAACGGTTCAGTTGGATGGCATAATGGAACTACAACTGGCTCCTAGACTCGGTTAATTAACCATGTAAACTTAGGATCAATGACCAAGCATTCATATTTCATTCTTTGCAAATCAGTAACAGCTTTCCACTTCGCTTTATTGTGTTTCTCTATCTTAACAGGGAATGCTTATGCTGACATTAACAGCAGCTATTACAAAGCTGCATCCTCCCTCTTGTGGAGCAGACGAGACAGGGGAATGCCGTGGAGCAACACCATGGCAACTGGCCTTTCTGCTAAGTGGGCTAGGATTTCTAGTTGTTGGGGCAGGTGGCATTAGACCGTGTAACTTAGCCTTCGGTGCTGACCAATTCAATCCCAACACAGAATCTGGAAAGAGGGGAATCAGCAGCTTCTTCAATTGGTACTACTTTACCTTTACTTTTGCCATGATGGTATCTTTAACAATCATCGTATATGTGCAATCCGACGTGAGCTGGGCCTGGGGGCTGGCGATCCCTGCCTTTCTGATGTTCTTGTCGTGTGCCCTCTTTTTCTTGGGTTCACGAATATACGTGAAACTAAAACCAGAAGGTAGTCCTTTGGCAAGCATACTGCAGGTTATGGTTGTTACAGTCAAGAAGCGCCATTTACAGATACCTGAAGAACCGTGTCTCTCCCTTTTCAACCACATCCCACAAGGTTCTATCAACTCCAAGCTTCCTTATACCGATCAATTCAGGTAATATGAACTGCTTTTCTACTCGCCTATGCCATCTTGTTTACGGTCATTCCTTAGATCAGATTGCGAGCTCCATATATTGCTTTTTCCAAGTTGTCTTCTCACGCTACTTTAGGACACTCAGCAAAATCAAATCTAGTTACGCATGAACTCGATTGATTGTATGACAAGTCACATAACGGAACACCTACAATTACTCGCAATTCATGACGTATGCAAAAGGAATTAATTTTCTTATTGCAGATTTCTAGACAAAGCCGCGATCAGTACCCCTGAAGACCAAGTAAAATCTGACGGATCAGCAGCCAACCCATGGAGACTTTGCAGTATGCAGCAAGTAGAACAAGTAAAATGCTTGATGAGAGTGATTCCCATCTGGGCTGCAGCCAGTATATACTACGTTGCGACGGTCCAACAGCAAACGTACGTTGTCTTCCAAGCCCTTCAAACTGATAGACGCCTTGGCAGTACTGGTTTCGAGATCCCTGCTGCCTCTTACATTGTCTTCTCCATGCTCGGACTCACCATCTGGATACCTATCTATGACCGAGTCATAGTCCCTATACTTAGAAGATTCACAGGCAAAGAAGGTGGCATCACAGTCCTGCAAAAGATGGGTGTGGGCATGGTTCTTGCCATAGTCACCATGCTTATATCTGCCATTGTTGAAGAAAGGAGAAGAACTCTAGCTCTTGCTAACCCAATTGGTATAGAGCCAAGAAGAGGTGCAATTTCTCCTCTGTCTGGTATGTGGTTGGTACCTCAGTTGACACTAATAGGACTTTCTGAAGCATTTACCGTTGTCGCAGAAGTTGAATTCTACTACAAGCAATTCCCAGAAAACATGAGAAGCATTGGTGGGTCTTTCTTATTTGTTGGTTTTGCTGGGGCAAGTTACTTGAGTAGTTTCTTGGTGTCAATAGTTCATAAGGCAACTTCAGGGGCCGCTACCGGTAACTGGTTGCCTGATGATCTTAACAAGGGAAGGTTGGAGTACTTTTATTACTTGATTGCTGCAATGGAGGTCCTAAATTTTGGTTACTTCATAATATGTGCAAAGTGGTATAAGTACAAAGGAAGTGACAGCAGCGCTGATGAAGTTGGCATGGAAAAGATGCACACTGAAAAACCTCTTGTGTGATACACAATACAAAATTAGTCCTATTAAGAACTATAGAACAAGCCAGTAAGTGGTGTTCATGATGGGACTGTTCTTCACAGGTGGTATTTCGTTTGGACCTATGAGAGGACTTCACTTTCCAGCACGTTAATTCCCCTACTTTGGTGTTTACTGTAAAAAATAAACAAAAATGAAGTGTTAGAAATTTTCTTTTTCTATTCTGTGCCTTCAGCAGTTTCACTCTAGCTAGTTTCTTGAAAGTTGTGGCTTATCAGAGCTACGGTTCTCATGACGTTGAAGGAGTAACTTCTTATGTGACTAACCCAAAGGAAAAGATCGAAAGAGTTTGGCCCGGGACATCTGCAACGAAGATTTTAGTGGAAATTAAACTTACCTACTTGAATTAATCCTTAAGCTGCGAATTAAACTTACCAAAAGGAAGAAAAGATTTGGTTCAAATAAGTGCAATCAGAGAGTAAGAATCCGCAGTCTACGGATCCTCCAATCTTCAGACATTGGTCCACATAGCAGTTGTCACTGTTGCAATCAAGCATGCAACTACTTGAAGGAAGAACCGCAGCTACCAGTCTGATTTGGGGCTCTGACTTATCGTTCGGAAGAAGTCATTGTCATTTTTAAAGTCTGAACAAACCTCAAAACAATATCTAAGCTATTCGACAACGACCATAGTTGTCTACTACAAAGCAAATCTTTGCAAGAAATTACTTCTCCGATATTAGGTGCGGCCGACTTGTGGAAGATAATTAATTGCAAATGAGTTCCCCTTTACCAAAACCAGCGACGTGAAAATGACCTAACTCTGAACCTTGCTCAATCTAGAGTGAAGAGAGACGTACGCCATCTTCCACACACGTGTACTACAGAATAATACCCTTAACAAAGATCCATTCGCTTCCGGCCAATTACAAATCCCAAACCCATTTGACCTGTATCAGAATAAGGCCACATGCACAGACCACCGACTCATGAACAAACAACGGACATGCCAGAAATGTTTTAGGCTGGCCACCTAAATAGATCAGAGTCCTTGACGAAACGCTTGGTAACCAAAAAGAGGAAGACAATCCATGAGATGTTTTGGAGTGAGCAATATGGTTCCTACTTCTTAGTTGTAACTTCGGTTTCTCCCCCCCAGAAGTGAGGCAGTCAAATAAACTTCAGACGTCCACTTCTATTAAAAAAAAGAAAATCTAGGTACAAAGCATTAAAGAAACCTTCCATTACTTTAATGGACCCTTATTATAATCTGACAGATAATGCTCCACCACTCTTGACACTTCGAGTGACGAGGAATCCTCTTTTTTTTCTTTCTGAATTAGTAATTGTTATCAAATGATTTTTTTTTATAGACAATTGTTATCAAATGACTTGCTGTTTAAAGATTTTGATTTGTTAGGGGTTTTCGACATCCTTAGTTGCCTTGCTCACTGTTCGTGTATTTTTGTATTGGTAAAATTTTGTGTCAAAATATATCTTAATCGAGTTGTACTTTTGGTCCCCACATTTGTTCAAGAGTTAGAGTTGATGGTCTATCCAAAGTCTTCATCACGTTCAATCAGCGTTCAACAAGCGCTCGAACGCTCTTGAAAAAAATTCAGACAGAGTCATCACGCTTGACTAGCGTTTGACAAACGCTCGAGTACTCAGTTAAAATTCCAGACAAAAACATAAGCGTTCGACGAACGTTTGATGAGAGCTCGAGCGACTTTTGACGAATTTCAAAAAATACTAAATTTTTGAACTTTTCTTGTGAAACCAATGGAAACCTATTAGGTTTTGAGGGAGGTCGTCCAAAATAAAATCGAGGCTTCCATTGAGAATACTAGTGCCTCCTTCATCGAGAGAAAAACCTTAGAAGATTTGTGCTTTAAGATTTATGAGTTTTTCTCTATTATTCCATTAAATATCTTTGTAACCTCTATGGTGTTGAAGACGTGCTAAGAACAAGAGTGTTCGGTGAAGAATTCATAAGAAGAACCTCGAAAATCTGAGGGGAATGTCGCACGGAGCAGATCTAAGCATGAAAGCTTAGATTATTATATCAGGCTTGTTAGAGTCAAACAAATGAGGTTGTCCGTGTCTGAATCACTGTTTGTAAGGTTTTCTTCTTAGTGGATTATAGGTGGCTGCTAGCCCAAAGTGGTTTTTCATTTGAATGGTGTTTCAAAGGTTTTTCACTTCGTCACCAAATTTTTCTCTCTGTGTGATTGAAGTTTATTTAATTTTCCACTACCTATTTATTGACTGAATTGATTATTATGCATATCTAGACTAAACAATTTTAGAACATATTTTAAATTATTATTAATTTGTTAATCAGAAGAAAAATACATGTTCACTTCTTCTAACTGTTATGGGAGTCTAAACTGGTTTTTTCACTTACTGTTTTCTCCAATTCACCGTTCACGCACAGTTATTCTTTAGTGGACTTCAGGTCAGGAATGATGACTTCGTGGTTCCAACAGAACCTCCGAAGACGCTCACATTCGCAAACACTCTAGAAAAAAACTAACGGTCTTCGTGAAAAGAAGAGAGACGACTGAATAAGGAGCAGAGCAGGAAAAAAGACGTCGTGGGAAAGGTCACGAAAGAGAAGAAATTCCGCCTCTTAATTATAGCTCAGGTCCTATGTTCACACTTGATGATTAGCACTATATTACCCTCCCCACAAAGCGCACAGACCCACACACAGGGGGTGGGAGAGAGAGCCATGGAGAAGAACGCTAGTGGAACCACGGAGAAAAATGAGAAAGCTGTTGCAGCTGATGAGACCAGAATTAACTATAGAGGATGGAAATCCATGCCATTCATTATAGGTGAGTGAGAGGGGGAGCTTTTCTTTTCTCCATGCCCTTCTCTGTGCTTTGCTTTCTTCTTTCCATGTTTTTCTTCTTCTTCTTTTTTTTCCCAGTTTTGTGTTTGCTTTCTTGAATTCTGAAGGACCCATTTGTATATCTATAACGTTTCAGGGAATGAAACTTTTGAGAAACTGGGAGCCATAGGCACCTTAGCCAACCTCTTGATCTATCTTACCAGTGTCTTCCACATGAAGAGCATTACAGCTACAACTATTATCAACGTCTTCAATGGAACCGCCAACTTTTCCACCTTGCTTGGAGCTTTCTTTTCCGACACTTATTTTGGTCGCTATAAGACGTTGGCATTTGCAACAATTGCCTCCTTTATGGTACTTATACTACTACCATCACTCGCTCTCAAATTTATCACCAAGTAGCATCCAGTAAGAGATGATACTACTACCATCACTCGCACTCAAATGAACACACCCAAATTTGTTTCTGAACAGAGTCTAGTGGGTATAAATCGTTAATTACCTATGTCAAAGTACTGAGGTCTGAGGAGAATAAAAGGCTAACCTAGGCTGAGTAGAGAATCAGGAAAAAAAATTGGAAATTTGTTATCGTGAATCCTCCTTGTATTGCTTGACACAAACCCGAAGGCCGAAAGTATCCTATCTCAGTCATCCCCAACCATCTGTAAAATTTGCAGCTCATTCAACTTCTGTGATAATGCATATTACGACTGATTTGTCTTTGTATGTGAAGGGATTGATTGTAATACAACTAACAGCGGCAATCAAGAAGCTGCATCCACCCTATTGTGGATCAGGAGCGAATGACGTGTGCAAAGGGCCAACAGCAGGGCAAATGGCATTTTTGCTTACTGGGTTTGGACTACTGATAGTGGGAGCTGCTGGCGTCCGGCCATGCAACCTAGCCTTCGGAGCCGACCAGTTCAACCCTGAAACAGAATCTGGAAAGAGAGGAATCAATAGCTTTTTCAATTGGTATTTCTTTACCTTTACGTTTGCCCAGCTGGTATCCTTAACGCTCATTGTGTACGTGCAGTCCAATGTGAGCTGGGCTATAGGTTTAGGAATTCCAGCAATCCTAATGCTCATTTCGTGTGCACTCTTTTTTCTGGGTTCAAAAATGTATGTGAAAGTGAAAGCCACTGGTAGTCCTTTGACGAGTGTGGCACAGGTCATAGTAGTTGCAATTAAGAAAAGGCGCTTAAAGCAACCAGAGCAGCCATGGCTCTCCCTCTTCAACTATATGCCTCCTGGCTCTATCAATTCCAAGCTTCCTTACTCAGACCAATTCAGGTAACTTAACTATAAGAATTTTACAATTGATCATCGCATGGTAATTAGGTGTTAAAATTGAACCATCCAAAATGACGATGTTGGCAGATTCCTGGACAAAACAGCAATTGTGACACCCCAAGATCAGATAAACCAGGATGGATCAGCATCTGATCCATGGAAACTTTGCACCATGCAGCAAGTGGAAGAACTGAAATGCTTATTCAGGGTGATCCCTATATGGGCTGCAGCTGTCATAAACTATATGGTTATAGTCCAGCAGCATACTTATGCAGTGTTCCAAGCCCTTCAATCCAATAGACACCTAGGAAACAGCAACTTCAAGATCCCCGCTGCATCCTATATTGTCTTCTTGATGTTGAGCATGACAATATGGATTCCCATCTATGACAGAATAGTTGTACCATTCCTCCGAAGGCTCACAGGAAAAGAAGGTGGCATCACTGTACTCCAGAGGATTGGAATTGGCATATTTCTCTCCATAGCCACAATGCTAGCATCTGCCCTGGTAGAAGAGCGTCGAAGGACAACTGCTCTAACCAAGCCAACTCTAGGAGTTGAACCAAGAAGAGGTGCCATTTCCTCAATGTCAGGTCTATGGCTGATTCCTCAACTCACACTAGCCGGACTAGTTGAAGCATTTGCTAATGTTGGCCAAGTTGAATTCTACTACAAGCAATTCCCTGAGAACATGAGAAGCTTTGCTGGATCTCTTTTATATTGTGGCATGGGAGCTTCAAGTTATTTGAGCACTTTCCTGATATCAATAGTCCATCGAACAACAGAGGGGGCTGCGACCGGAAATTGGTTGCCTGAAGATCTGAACATGGGAAGATTGGACTACTACTACTACATCATTGCGGCTCTAGAGGTCTTGAACTTAGGCTACTTCCTAGTTTGTGCAAAGTGGTACAGGTACAAAGGGAATGTAAGGGATTCACTCGAAGACAAACTAGGACCAACTCAATCTGTAAAACCTACAGTCTGATGGCGCAGTCCATAGGTAATCACATCTATTGTTGGTTATATGACACCACCCCTTCCCCGCAAAACAATTGCTTGAACCGTGTCATGCGGCTATGCATGCTGCATTACGCTATAGGCTACCTAGAATAATGTTCTTCTTTGCCATTTGAAGGCAGAGTTTGATGTAACTTATGTAGGAACTTTATGTAGGATCAAATCAGTGGGATGTGAATTGCCTTTTTTTCTGTCGAAGAGCTAAGCTTGCATAGAGCAGGATGTGTACATGAATGGGAAACTTGGCATATGCATCTTTTTCTTCAGCGAAAACACTACAAAATTATGCAATCTTTCCTGAATAGACTTTCTCTGTCCATATGATACAAAAACGATTTTTTTTTCTTGGGGAAGGGGGGACAATCGAAGCAATTGATATTGCTATATTCACTCTTCCTTGCTTCTAAAGATCTGAGATTAACCCAGAACAGGAACCTGGTGTAGTTCTTATACAAACAAAATTTATTTTTGGCAACTCATTAACCCAATTTACTAAAATTTGTTTCGCGAGTACCACTTGTAATCCCCCATCTTTCCCATCCAGGCTTTAAACCATTGAATATTTGGGTGGACATGAATCTAAGTGCTCATTCAAAAGCATGTGCAGAGCTTAAACAGTAGAACTCGCTTTCCAACTATTACAAGTCAAACTAAAAGCCAAGTGGAAGAGCTTGACCTTCACTAATTGACGCTTGGCGATGTCAATTCAGGTAATATATAGCTAGATTGGAGGTGATCGCAACTCGGAGACTTTCTAGCATTTAGACCTTTCAACCTATCACTATCAACATGTCAACGTTAGACGCAGACTGCAAGTGAAAACTCCTACTGCGAGCCAACAATTTGAGCAAAGCATTAATAGATCCAAACTACCAGCTGAAGCGGTTCTGAAAAACGTTTACGAAAGGAAAGGAAAGGAAAAGCATGATACGTCTCTGACGGGACTCCCGCTAGAAACGACCGAAATCATATCATTCCACGATACCTCATACTTTCCTACTATTATTCTCAAGGAAACGTTTTTGTTTTCTTTAAGGCCTTAAGAGTGAGGAGGAGAAATCCAAATTGGCAAGTGCACTGAGTGGAACTCATCTAACGGACCGGTGTAATTAGGGGTGTGCACCGAAATTTTTGGATTTGGAAGGCCCATATCCGAATCTGAATGGGTTATATTCGGCTGGGTGAGTCAGATTCGGATTTGGGCCAAGCGAATTTGGGTCTATTTTTAGCTGTATAATGGGTTTTTCTTTTCTTTTCAGATATTAGATTTGGGTCGAGCCGAATTTGGGCCTAACATAAGCTGTTTTATGGAATTTTTTTGAAGCTATTATTGTAGTCCGAATATTTAGCTTGGGCCCATTTCAAATCCGGTAAAAATTACTTTAAAGAATATAAATTTGCAGACAGGCCCGATTGCACAATTTGCATTTATTTAGTTTGAGACAAAATGTCCTGTAAAAATCATTTTCATCAAATCAACTATATATCTAATATAAGTATATATATATATTGTTAGTACATTTTTGTGTTGACAAAATTCCGTATCAAAATATGTCTTGATCGAGTTGTAATTTTTGTCCCCACATTTGTTCAAAAGTTAGAGTTGATGGTTTATCCAAAGTCTTCATCACGCTCAACAAGCGCTCAAGGGCCTTTGGAAAAATTCAAACAGAGTCATCACGTTCATCTAGCTTTCAACAAACGCTCGAACACTCAGTTATAATTTTAGACAGAAACATAGCGTTCGACGAGCCTCGCTTGAGCGCCTTCCGACGAATTTCAGAAATCACTGAATTTTTTTACTTTCCATGTGAAAACTTGGGAAACCCTACTAGGTTTCGTGGGAGGTCGTCTTAAACCTTATTGAGACTTTTATTTAGCAAACTTGTGCCTCTTTCATTGAGAGAAAACTCTCAGAAGATTTGTGCTTCATACTGATGATTTTTTCTCTATTCTTCCATCAAATATCTTTGTAACATTCATGGTGTTGAAGACGTGCTGAAGAACAAGAGTGTTCGGTGAAGAATCCATAAGAAGAACCTCAAAGGTTTGAGGGGAATACCGCACGGAGCGGGTCTAATAGGGAGGATTAGATTATTACATCAGGGTTGTCAGAGTCAAGCAACTGAGGTTGCTCGTGTCTGAATCACTGTTTGTAAGGTTTTCTCTTTAGAGGATTCTAGGTGGCTGGTAGCCCGGAGTGGTTTTTCCTTTGAATGATATTTCAAAGGTTTTCCACTTCATCACCAAATCCTTGTCTCTTTGTGTGATTGAAGTTTGATTTAATTTTTCGGTGCTTATTTTTTGATTGAGCTGCTAGAACGTGTTTTAAAATTGTTGTTGATTTTTAATTAGAGGAAAAATACATATTCACCCCTCCAAGTGTAGTTAGGGCCTAAACTGGATTTTTCATATATATATATATATATATATATATATATAGAGAGAGAGAGAGAGAGAGATCACATGCAAATCGAACTAAAAAAACATACAAGTCTTCCACACTTCTAAATTTGAATTAACAGAAATCACAAAATAAAAACAAATAAACACTAAGTCACTCTCTAGTCTATACAAAATAACAAACGAAACAAAATGCCAATTTTCATCCTGTAGGCAATAAACACTACGTTACATTAAACAAAATGTCATTCCATGTTTCCAACTACTAAAAAAAAGCAATGTTTTCCAGTTTCCATCCCGTAGACAATGAATTATTGTTAGAACAAATAAGTTCAATATTAGAAGTAAAATATTGCTCACATGATGTAAGTACCACACAATGTGATAATGTCCAAAATCCAACTCATTCAAGATTCTTCCAATAAGATAGGCACATAATCAGCTTCCAATTCTATATAAAAAATATAAATAATATTAAATACACAAAAAAGAACCAAAATAATAAATGAATTGAATTTCAAAGAACATTATTACCTGAGTCTAGTCTAAAGCTCTCAAAATCTTCAACCGCATCTAAGACACGTTGAGCAGGGCTAATGGGTGTTGACCTTAGCCAATTCTGAGCACATATGAGAGCCTCAACTATTTTTGGAGCCAATGAGCTCCGATAGAGATTCAGAACGGGCTCTTTAGTGCTGAATGCAGACGCAGACTCAGAAGCAATGATAGTGATGTGAATAGCTAGCACATCTCGTGCAATTCGAGCAATAACTGAAAATTTAGTGAAGTTAACCTTCCACCAAGTTAAAATATCAAACATTGAACTAGGGGACTCCACATCCTCCAAGTAACAACGTTCCAACTCACTCTTGCAATCTAACAAATTCCTAGATGCCCAAGATTGATGGAATTCTTGCAAGATACACAACAGATTCGAACTCACCATTTGGCTCCCCATTGTGCTGCCACTGCTTTGAGAGTAATAGTCATCACTAGTTTCACTACACGTCATACGGCCAACTGGAGATAACCCATCATTGTAGTCCCTATACAACCACTCAACATCCACTTAAAGGTCCCAATAAATTTTTCTCATTTCTCAACACCCATAACCTTCTTGAACCAAAATTCTAGGGTGGCAATCTTGTATCGTGGATCAAGGATAGCAGCCACAAACAATAGCCTATTGATATTTTCAGCATCTCCCAATATTTTTCATACTTCACCTTCATTCTAAAAGTCATGGAACTCAACAAATCATCATGACTATCACAATATGCCATCAAGTGAGTATGAATGTAAGAGACTTCTTGAAAATGCAAATTAGAAGTGACATACATTGAACCAGAGAGGCGCATCGTAACATCATAGAAAATTTGCAAAAATCTCACAAAAGTTCTAATTCTTTCTCAATCATCATCTGGAGCTCTCAATCCTCTCCTACTTGGCCCATTCTCATTCAAATAATTATATATATGTCCATCATCCTCCTGCAACAGCTCAAAGGCTCTATGATATATTTCAGCAACATTCAACATGAGGCAAGTGGAGTTTCATCTAGTTGGAACATCAAGGCACAAAGATAAACCACACTAGATTCTTTTCTTTTCCACACAAGTTTTGAATTTTGTTAACCTAGCAGGAGAAAACTTCACATACTTTACCATGTTTCGAACCTTAATGACAGACTCGTCAAGTTCTTTCAACCCTCCATTGACAATTAGATTCAATATGTGTGCACTACACCTCATATGAATGAAATCATGGCCACAAATAGTTTGATCACTGGTCAAGATTTTTTTCTTCAACCAATCAATGACACTATCATTGGAAGTGACATTGTCAACAGTGATAGTAAGAAATTTGGAGATTTCTCATTCAAGTATACACTCATCTAACTGCCTCTCAATCGCTGCCCCTTTGTGATCTTGTATCTTACAAAATGCAAGGATTATTTTGTGCATTTTCTAACTACTATCAATGAAATGTCTAGTAACACATATGTAATTGATATAGTGGATCAAAGTCCACGTATCAGTGGTTTAACAAACCCTCTACCCTGAAGCCTTCGAGTGTCCCTTCCAAAGTCGGCCAAACAATGCGTGTAGGCACCATTGCAAGACATCCAAAGGAGGTACTATATACCCCTTCGAGTGTATGCTGGAATGCATGTAGCCTTCGAGTTTCCCTTCCAAAGGAGGTACTAAATATACCCCTTCATGGCACCATTGTAAGACATCCAATTTAATATTTATCAAAGAAGAGTCTTTGTGGGAGCTTTTGGACTCAATGCCTTTAATCGGTGCAGGTAGCCCCCTGTCACCACCCTTGGCCTAGCATGGACGTATTTCTTTCATGCTAAACTCTAACTTGGCCGTGGTTACTGCCAAGGTTAGAGAAACTAGTGGGTTAGAGGTGATCCCTCCACTAGAGGTACATTGGCTTGGGAATGGATTCTCGGTGCGGACGTGGTTCTTTCGTACCTTGAGCTACTCCCTTAGCAAAGTAGTCGAAGTGTGGTTGCAAGCAAGAAGGCACTTAGGTCGAGCGTGGTTCTTTAGAGCTTTGGCTTTTCAATTGACATTGTGTCGGGTTCATTGGTAAGTTGTTTGAGCTCTCAGCTTGGGTGTGGTTCTTTTGAGCTTTGATCTTCTTTACCAAGGTTCTGCCCATCGGGTCTAAGCTCATCTTGGGTGGCTTAGGTTTGCTTATTTGTAAGTACTGGGCTTGTATCTAGAATTAGGCTCTGCAAGCTAAGGCTTACAAAGCCTCATAGTCTAACTAGTTTCGGGTGTTAGCCCAACCTAGCCAAAGCTTGTGGTTCTATTTCTCCACCTTCTCAACCATCCATCTTTCTTTTAATTTTTCTTTCTTTATATCCAAAATACAAAAATAGAGCTCGAGTATATGATGAGTACCTCAATGGGCGGTTAAATCAAGCATTTACCTTTAGTCATGGACTTGCCGCGTGTACTCACAAGTTGTCCTTATAAGGGGATTGGGCATTGTTTAGGGGTCTTGGTCGGGACCCTATCAGAATCTCCGAGGTAAAAGGCATAGAGGTGTCATTTGTCTCCTTTCCTCTGACAAAGGCTAATGCCACCTAGTGCAGTGTTTAGAAATTTATTAGGGGTCTTCGGACCTAGTTGGTTTGTACAAGCTTTGAGCCCATTTTAGCTTCTTAAGGGCCTTGTGCCCACGTCGATTTTTAGCGGTCATGTGCCCACTTAGTTTGTATGGGCATTAGGCCCATTTCCATTATCAGTGCCATGGTTATATTTCTTTAGCTTGTTAGGGCTTCAGGCCCGTTAGCGAGGTAGTTAGTCCTTCTTGGTCTATCATCGTGCACGCGTTTTGTATGTTTCCCCTTTTGTTTTAATATATATTGTAGATATTTGTCCAAAAGGAGACCAAGTCAAAGCCATGAGGGTTATTACTACTATTTTGGGTCTTGATGATGAGAGAGCAAAGGAGATGCATTACATTGCAAGTATGGGTATTTATGTTGTCAGCAAAAATGTCCTTCGAGATCTCCTTCGAGAAAAGTTCCCTGATGCAAATAATTTTGGAAGTGAAGTTATTCCTGGTGCCACTTCCATTGGGATGCGAGTATGCATAATCATTTCCTAATCTCATCATTTTTATGTTTAAAAAAGAATGAAGAAGGATAAACGCTGTTGTCATTCAACAGCTGTCAGATTTAACTTTGGTGTCTCTACTGATTTGGGACTTCCTATTACAGCTTCTATCATAGGTTATCTCCCATCTACACCCAGCCCCGGTATTCACAGGCGGAGGGAGGGGGGCGAACCGGGGCCATTGCCCCGGTTGGCTCCTCCCAAATTTTTTTTTACATGTATTTTTTTATATTTATATTAGGTTTGCCCCCCTTGGCCAAATAAAAATTATGTTTGCCCCCCTTGCCTGCCTAGATTAATCAGCCCGCCCCCCCTTAAA
Organism: Myrica gale; assembly: GCA_963930655.1. NCBI lineage: Eukaryota > Viridiplantae > Streptophyta > Magnoliopsida > Fagales > Myricaceae > Myrica > Myrica gale. The sequence goes on along the minus strand of OZ005617.1, from coordinate 18,007,351 downwards.
ACCCAAGCAGCCCAATACCTCAAAATCAAATTAAAATAATAAGCAGAGAGATATTTATTTATGTCAAAACTTGAAATCCTACATTAACTTGTCGACGTTGTCGTGAATTTTGCGACGAATATTTCATATACTTCTCCTGAGTCCTGATAATCGTTGTGTGTTGTAATCATGGACTTGGTTGAGAATTTGGATATCGCAAATACTGAGAAAGGGGGTGGTGTGCTCTTGTTGGATAAATAATAATTCAATTATTCAAGTGTGCTGCGTGTCCATCTTTACTTACTAGAGAATCATTGGTTATATCATTTTATTGTCACTATCATCATCTAATTTTACATGTCTGACTTCTCCACAATTTATGAAAATCCAAAGTTGAAGTAAGACTCATTTTCATCTATCTTTTGTTTGTTTAGGTCTGATTTTTCATAGCCCATGAGATTAACTTGTTTTTAATTGTCTTTTTCTAAAGGTGGAACTTCTTTTCCATTGTAATTTGTGACGTTTGGATCAAGTTATAAATCTATTTCTTCAAAATTTTAGCCATTAATTTAGCCAGGTAATGAGCACTTTGAACTACGATTTTTCTGTTTTCTCATTTTGTAAGGGGAGTAGAATAGTTATTTGGATGTTAAAATTGAACTTTTTGTCCAAATTTTTTTTCTATTATCATTTACCAAGTATGTATTTCCTCCTTGCAATTTTCGGGTTATTTTATTGTTGATAGAGATTCCACTCTTGAGAAGCCCGTGTTCAATAGTACTGTCACACTAAAAAAAACTATAGCAAGGGTGAGAAGTATTTTTATGCCATTGAAACCTGGATTCTTTTTGAACTTTGAATAATTTGACTTCTTTTTCCAATATGCTTCATTTTGCTGTTGTTTCTTTCAAGAATAATAGAAATACAATAATTGTTTATTTTTCTCATTTATGTGTTATGTTTTCTTTTTACATATCCCAACAAATTCAGCAGGACTTATCGAGCATAGGACACATCCTTTCTAGCAACAAAAATAAGTACTTCATTTATGGAAGTAAAAAGTTATATTGCTGAAAATATTTTATTTCATTTATGTGTTTTGTTTTACAAAGGATATATATATATATATATAAATACTTTTGTTTGTGTGATTAGTTGATGCTCTATTGGTGTCTTGAACAACAAGAATTTAATCTTTAATGTCATCTCTCAGTATCAGCAAATAGTACGGTACGTGTATTTCAATATTTTTAGTGTTTTTAGTCCTTAATTTTTTTTTATATACTCTTAAGACTTTTTTTGCATTAAGTAGTAAAAAAAATTTTTTTTGTCATTTTTTCTTAAAAAGTTTGCCCCCCATTAATTGGGTTTCTGGCTCCGCCACTGCCGGTATTTGCCTCCATCCAAAATTCTTGATGCTGATGTCACGGATAGTGTTATTGGTGAAGGTTGTGTGATAAAGGTAATGTTTTGGATGGTTAATTTAGTAAAGTGCTAAGAGTTTATATTTCCCTCTTGATATAGATGCATATATGTTGATGTACGTACTAATGTATGCATATATATATATGTTGATGTACGTACTAATATATATATATATTCTATTGTAGTGAATCTAATTGTGACTAAATAATTTGAGTTATACTCCTTTTATACCCATATGCAGAACGGTAAAATTCACCATTCTGTGGTCGGGCTTCGGTCTTGCATATCAGAGGGTGCATGCGCAGTCATTGAAGACACACTACTGATGGGAGCTGATTACTATGAGGTAGTACCTAATAAAGGGTTTAAAAGTTGGTATCTTTATCTCTGTGGAAATTAGTATGATGGATCAAAACCTCTATAATTGAATTTTTTTTTAAATTTCTAATATCAATAATATTACGATGCTAGCTTTAAAAAAAATGGTGATGTTTACTTAATTGATTTTCCTTGTAGATCAGGATTTGTAGCCATGCCCAAGATTTTTTTCTTGTATCTGTTAATATGAGAGGGGGATTGAATTACTGTAGATATATATGTAGCTATGCTAAGAAATGTTGTGATATATGATCTGTTACTATGATGTGGGTGATCTTCTGATTATGATTGTGGATTTGTTATTGTTTCCTCCAGACGGATGCTGACAGGAGATTTCTAGCTGCAAAGGGTAGTGTTCCAATCGGTATTGGCAAGAACTATACTCTCACATCAAAAGAGCTATATTAATTGACAAGAATGCTCGAATTGGGGACAATGTGAAGGTTACAATCTTATACGTACGCTTAACTCTCCATGAATCTTTTAATTTGTTTCTCTCTGAAGGGTTTGTTTTGTTTTGGTAAGTTTCTTAATAACTTGAAAATGTATGTCTCCGTGTTAGTTGCTAACTTGGAAGTCCAACTTGTGATATAAATATATCAGATTATTAACAGCGACAATGTACAAGAAGCAGCGAGGGAAACGGATGGTTTTTTTTATTAAGAGTGGGATTGTCACATTGATTAAGGATGCATGCCCTGATTCCCAGCGGAACTGTGATCTAGAGATGCCCTCTTTCCGGCCGGTTCCTTCTGGCCACGGAAACTTTTTTGTTATTGGTTTGAGAAGCTGTATGGAAGGTCTAGTACTTTTCACTGAAGGTCATGTTTTTCAATTATGTGAAGATTTTGAATGAGGTGAGCAGAGAGTATTTGTGGAAAGAGAAGATGAGTTGCTACTGCAGAGCTCGTTTTTATTATATTGTTCTCTCTTACAGATTTGCTTTTACAATCTCACTCATTTAAATAACCATCAGATAATTCTAGAGACCTTCTAGAAAACTGAAAAGACATTGCAAAACACAAAAGGTTCTAGAGACATTCTAGGAATCTAAAAGGACAAAATTTATTAAAGAAAACAGAGTTCAAGAGAGTGCATTAAAAAGTCCAACACTCCCCCTTAATGCTCTTTCTTCACAACTCCGATGAGCTCCCTGAGATAGCAGAATTTTTCCTTTGACAAATACTTGGTAAGAATATCAGCAAGTTGCTCCTCACTTCTGCAATACTTCATTTCAATCTCACCTTTGCCAATTGCTTCTCTTATAAAGTGGTATTTAATGGAAAGATGCTTTGTTCGCTCATTGTTAATGGGATTCTTTCCAATAGAGATTGCTGATTTGTTGTCACAGAACAACGTTGTTGCATCTTCTTGTCTTTCTCCAATATCTTCAAGAATTCTTCTTAGCCATACTGCCTGTGAAGTAGCCTTAGCAGCAGCAACATACTCTGCTTCTGCTGAAGATTGAGCCACAATCTTTTGTTTCTTTGAAATCCATGAAGTTATTCCTGAGCCAAGAGAGAAAACATAGCCACCTGTACTTTTCATGTCATCTAAACAGCCTGCCCAATCACTGTCAGTGTAGCCAATTAAACATGATTCTTTCCCAGCCTTATAGAGAATCCCGTAATCAAGAGTTCCAGACAAGTATCTCAGAACTCTTTTTCCAGCTCCAAAATGATTCTGACTTGGATCTTGCATATACCGAGAAAGTAAACTTGCAGCAAACATGATGTCTGGTCTGGTAGCTGTAAGATACAACAAACTACCAACCAAACTTCGGTAAGTTGTGACATTTACCTTGTCCGCGCCATCTTCTTTCTTCAGCTTTTCATTTGCTACCAAAGGAGTAGAAGCTGATTTGCATCCCATCATTCTGAACTTCTTCAAAATGCTCTCTGCATATTTCTTTTGAGAAATGAAGATTCCTGACTTTGCTTGAGATACTTCAATCCCCAAAAAATAATGAAGTAGACCCAAATCTGTCATCTCATAAGTCTGCATCATATCTTGTTTAAACTCTTGAAGCATTTTCTCATCACTTCCAGTATAGATTAAATCATCAACGTAAACTGAAACAATAAGAACAGAGAATGCTTTCTTCAAGACATAGAGTGTAGGCTCACTTTGGCTTCTTTCAAATCCTCTTGAGAGAAAATATTTATCAATCTCTCCATACCAAGCTCGAGGAGCTTGTTTCAGCACATATAGAGCCTTGTTTAACTTATAAACTTTGTCTTCTCCCCCTTTCACCAAAAAACCTTGGGGTTGTTCAACATATATTTCTTCTTTTAAAACTCCATTAAGAAACGCTGATTTAACATCAAGCTGAAAATTTTTCCAACTCTTTTGGGCAGCAAGAGCAATAATAGTTCTTATAGTTTCAAGTCTTGAAACGGGAGCAAAGGTTTCGAAAAAATCGATACCTGGCTTTTGTGTGAAGCCTCTTGCAACCAGTCTTGCCTTGTGATTCTGAATGCTTCCATCTTGATTCAGTTTAGTCTTGTAGATCCATTTGACTCCAATGACATATCGTCCTCTTGGTCGATCAACAAGCTCCCAAGTTTGATTTTTTTCGATCATAACTATCTCATCTTCTATTGCTTTCATCCAGACTTCTTGCTTTTCAGATTTTTCAAAATTTTCTGGTTCAACTGCAGAGAAGTTGCAAGATTCGTATATCTCACTTAACCTTCGTGTCCTTCTTGGAGGCGTTTCTGGTGGTGAACTTTCTGCACCAGAACTTGAACTTAATCTTGATGGAGCCATTTGTGACTCTAGAAGAGCTTCATCACCTCGTCCAATGGCTGGAAAATTATTCTGCATTTCAATTAAACAAGGAGTTTCCTGCACTTTGTTTTCTTTCCAATCCCATGAAGCTTTCTCATTGAAAATCACATCACGACTAACAATCAACTTCTTAGTTCAACATTATAAAGTCTGTAGCCCTTCGTCATAGAGCTATACCCAAAAAAAATGTATTTTTCACTTTTCTCATCAAATTTGCTTCTTTTTTCATGAGGAATATGTGCATAACAAATGCTGCCAAAAATTTTAAAATGTCTTACAGATGGTGTGACTCCACTCCACGCTTCAATTGGAGTCTTGTTCTTCACCGCCTTGGTTAGACATCTATTGAGAATGTAAACAGCTGTATGGACAGCTTCTGCCCAAAAACTCTTCGGCAATCCCTTCTCATTTAGCATCGATCTTGCCATCTCCACAATAGTTTGATTCTTTCTTTCCGCAACCTCATTCTGTTGAGGACTATATCCAGCAGTGAGCTGCTTCCAAATGCCTTCTTCTTTGCAATATTCTTCAAACTTTTCCGAAGTGTACTCGCCTCCTCTATCACTTCGGAGGATCTTGATATGGTTGTTGACTTGCTTTTCAACAAAAGCTTTGAATTGTTTAAATACTTGAAAAGCTTTTGATTCTTCCTTCAAAAAATACACCCAAGTCATTCTAGAATAATCTTCAGTGAAGGTAAGAAAATACCCATACTGGCCAAGAGAAAGAGTTTGCATCTTTCCGCAAATGTCAGTATGGATAAGTTCCAAAGGCTCCTTTGCTCTCCATGAACTTTGCTTGAATGGCCATCGATGTTGCTTTCCCATTATACATCCTTCACAAGGCTCCTGGCTTAGCTCTATCTTAGGCAATCCTTTCACCATATTTTTCTGCTGCAGTAGCTTCAGCCCATGAAAGTTGAGATGACAAAATCTTTTGTGCCATAGCTCTGCATCTTCTACAACTTCAGCTTTTAATGACACAGCTGACCCATAGTTAAACTTCATAGGAAAGCTTCTGTCCTTTTGCATTTTAACACATGCAATAGAAAGATTTTTGCAGATTTTGTCAAAGATAGTGCAAGCACCATTTTCAAAATGCAGTCGATAGCCATTTTCAATCATTTGGCCAACACTCAATAGATTTTGTTTGAGTTCTGGAACAAACAGAATATCATGCATAAGTTTTGTCCCTTCCTTTGTTTCTACAGCAATACTTCCTTTTCCCTTTGCATGCACGAGAGCTCTATTTCCCAATCGAACCTTAGAAGTAATGGTAGTATCCATATCAAGAAATATATTTTCATTTCCTGACATGTGACAGCTACAACCACTATCGAGCTGCCAAATGTTATCTTTTTCTTGCATTGAAGAATGACAAGCAAAAAATAACTTTCTTTCTTCATCATCCTTTTGTTCGGTGAAATTTGCTTGATTATTAGCCTTCAATCTGCACTCCTTTTCGATGTGGCCAAACTTCTTACAATGGTGGCATTGGGGCTTTCCACGAAACCAACACTTTGAAGTAGCATGAGTCGACTTTTTACAAATATTGCAAAAAGATTTAGAATTATCTGAAGTCGTACCTTTTTCGGACTTGTCATCTTCCTTCTTGCTCGAATAATTCTTCTTCCATCTTTGATCTCCACTCTTCTGCTCGTCTCTAAAGTTGCCCTTCTTGGGTGATTTTTGAGATTTAAAATTCAGTTTGGACTGAAAAGCACTCTCAACAGTTTGGTCAGCCCGCCTTAATCTTCTTTGCTCGTGAGACTCCAAAGAGCCCATCAGTTGCTCAACGGACAGAGTAGACAAATCCTTTGACTCTTCTATTGCAGCAACAATATAATCATATTTTTTTGGTAAGCTTATCAAGATTTTTTCAACGATCTTCTGATATGAATTTCTTCTCCAGAAGTTTTCATGTGATTCACCACCTCAATGACTAGAAAAATAGTCCTTTATGGACTCAACCTCTTTCATTTTCAGATTCTCAAATTCTCTACGTAAGGATTGGAGCCTTACCACAATGGCCTTGTGATCTCCTTGAAATTCCCTTTGCAAAATTTCCCAAGCTTGCTTGGACATATTGACTCGAATGATTCTGGGAAAAATAGTAGATGAAACTCCATTATGCAATTTGGATAGTGCTTTGGCATCTTTCATTTTATTTGCTTCAAGTTTCTCCTTTCCTGCATCTGTAAGTTGACTCTCATCATCAGGTTCATCAAAACATTTGTCTACGATAGTCCACAGCCCTTCAGACAGCAGCAAAGTCTTCATTTTCACCTTCCAAAACTCATAATTCTCTCCATCAAAGATTGGAATGAGAGAGAGAGAAACACTTGAACTCTGACTAGCATGAGACGCCATCAGCTTCAAGTTTTAAATAACAAACGCCCAAATAAAATCTCTGAAACCTGCTCCGATACCAGATGAAGATTTTGAATGAGGTGAGCAGAGAGTATTTGTAGAAAGAGAAGATGAGTTGCTACTGCAGAGCTCGTTTTTATTATATTGTTCTCTCTTACAGATTTGCCTTTACAATCTCACTCATTTAAATAACCATCAGATAATTCTAGAGACCTTCTAGAAAACTGAAAAGACATTGCAAAACACAAAAGGTTCTAGAGACGTTCTAGGAATCTGAAAGGACAAAATGTATTAAAGAAAACCGAGTTCAAGAAAGTGCATTAAAAAATCCAACATTATGATGTATATTTTCTGGTAGTATAATGTAATTAATAGAGGAAGAGACCTCAAAAGTTTAATTCTGTAAAAGTTTTTTCTACTCAAATAAGAAAGCTCGTCTAACATGCATGCCTGTATGTTCCCCAATGTATCTTCAGCCAAGTAAATTAATGTCTAACGGAAGCATATTATAGGATAGTCTATGGCTGGCCTCCCGATAAAGGGGTAGCTGCTTGTAAGGTTCTCTTATGGTTTTGCAGGCATAAGCTGGTCGATCGGATATTGTATATAATATGCACAATGAAACAAACTCACGTTTTTGGAAACCAAAGGACTTTCAAGGTCTTGTAGATGTAGGTATTATTTGATATATGATCAAGGCTGAAAAGGAAAATAAACAGATCCACCTCTAATTCCTTGGTAAGGGATAAATTGGTGCAGGTGCTCACCAAGAAATGGAATAAATGAAGAAACGAACATACGAAAAGAAAAGAAAAACATACGAAAAGAACTTAGATCAACTGCACCATATTAACTGGTTTAAGACGACTGTTACTGTTAGGCTCCCCCTCCCCTTATCGATATATAACAAACATCTCTGATACTACCGATAATTAAGATTGGTTGTGGGAGTCTGGGAGATCAGGTTGAGAAGATAAGAACGAAAAGGTTCATATCACCCAAAAAAGGAATGGAACCCAAGTAATAGAGAGCCCATGTACAATAAAAAAAAAGGGACAAAAAAGAAGAGGACGAGAAGAAAGAAGAAGAATAACAACGGGAAACCAAATAACGCATAAAGAAATAAATGAACACAACGGAAAAAAAAAAAGCTCAACCACAGACAAAAGGGAGAAACAACGAACAAACAGGAGGAACAAAAGAAACCTAGACTAAGATGCATGGGAAGAAGAAACAAAGAGGACAGCAAAAGCAAAAGGACAAAAGATGCATAACCATGAGCAAGAACAAAATAGAAGTATAGAGAGTAGTCTGAAGGGTTCGTGTTGGAGATTCTTGACTGCTGAGGTTCTTCGGTCCATTAGAGCGTTATATGCTTTCTGCTCATCAATCATCAAGGTGGTGGGCCTTTTACTTGAGGGATTGATGATTGATAATCTAACTTTCATGTCACGAGCGTTTATTAACCTGCAGTTGCAAATTTTTTGTTTTATAATGATGCACGGGGCCACTTTTTACTGAGTGCATCCCATTCATACATGATGGGGCAAACAAGTTCTTAACTCTAGAGCAAAGCCAAAAACTTATCCCTGCTTGCCGACTTTTTTAACTTCAATACACACAAAAAAAACAAAAATGGTTCCTTCACGGTCATAGACAATATATCGTCCCTTAGATATGTACATGAGGACAGATAAGTTTCACCATCCAACCGGTCTTCCTTGCATCATGCTCGTGTCAGTTGGGAACAAATGTAAAGGCTGCCTTTGAAGACCAATTCAGTGGCAGGGGTCCAGAAGTTCGCACAGAGTGGGGGATGCTGGTGCCATGCCCTTTTCGTACACCAAAGCTCCCATTAACCCTTTCTTCCACGCTTTTCACAACCCAGCAAAAATATGTAAAAGATTGCTCCATCTAGTCGAAGTACATGGCTTCCTTCATAAATATCTGAACCACATGAAGCTTTTACATTGTAAGTGGTCGAAGAAGACAGTGTTACACATTCTATGTCAACATGTACATTTTATGCTAATAAATAGTCCTGAGAATTTATTCAGCTAAAACTCTTCCTATCTATTGCTCCTCAAAAGCATCCAACCGTCGCAATTTATGCCCTCTTAGAAGGGAGTCCAAGAGAACCCGCTAAAGGGTGGTTCTAATCGCTGGATATCATCCAGAAAATACAGATAAGAATACTCAATTTTCACTTGATCATAAGTTGATTTAAATAGCAGCTAATTCCTTCTATTAATTCAATTATAAGAATATTGACTCCAATCTTCATCCAAAACATCATTCATGGCGGAACAAACAACAATGGTTGATTGTATATTGGATTTTATCTTAAGAGAACTAACAGCAACCAACTCCAGAAGGAAATTTAATGGGAACTCACAGCTCATAGATCTCGATGAGCTCTATCATTCATGATTCATTTGTGTAAAGATACAACTTTTGGCCATAGTAAAAAGATGAGAATTTTCTACAATTCTCTGCTTCAATTGCATGGTGTAATTCGAAAAAAAAAAATAGACACAACAAGCATTAACTACTCCACACTACCCAAAGCTTCACACAGCAATTAAATGGTATAGGATCCACATGTTATATCAAACTCTCTCCAAATTGTGTCATGTTGTTCACATGTTGTCCAAGTTGGGCTCACATGTTGTTTATAAAGGAAACATAACTACAAACTTATTCTACCACAAGACTGACCTGCTCCTTCTCAAAATACAACGACACCTTCTTCCTCTGAGAGTAAGAATTAGGTTGATTTTCTCTTGATTGATTTAGACTCTTTGGCCATCATATTCTTCCATTTATCCTTGAGATCTATTGGAGTACGAGTCACATGAAATATATGACAACCCGATTCCAAAATTTTCCTCCAAGGAATATTTTTGTTTGCTGAAGTGGAAAACTTATGTACTCCTTCCTGCAACATAACAGTACTCAATAAAGTAAGATGCCAAGAAGTCCAACAAATGCAAACTCAAGCATGTCTCTTGTTTCCTATGCCAACAAGTACGGTGCAATCTCGATCCAAACTCCAGTCCACCATAATTTGTCGTCCTTTAGAGATTTATCCTCATAACTCGTATAGATTTAAAAAAAAAAGGACTTCGCAACGGAAATCCCCTTTGTACTTGTTTCGGTCTATTTTGTCTTAAGATGATAGCCGGACCTTTGAGGACAAGGCAGAGCATGCCAGAGCTCCACACAACCTTTTTGCAATCCCTTTATTCGTGGATGGTTCAGGTGAATGCCAAATGTGCTTGTTCTCATTTCAGCTTTTATTTAAAAAAAAAAATTGTCTTGGTTTTCCCTTTCAAGCACTTCTTTTGTTTCAGTGTTTTCCTTTATATCACTGTCTTCTCTTGTATACTTCTGTGATGCTCAGATTGTTTCCCCTTTTAGTTTCTTTATTTATTTTCCACCAACAGTAAAAAAAACCCCACCTTCTACTGCATACTGGAGTATAAACATACACACCCAAAAGAACAAGATTTTGAAGGCTTCTTTGGTTTTGTTTTCAGAAAAATATATTTTAACATGTCTCCAGTGAATAAAAAAGAAAATTAAGAAACACAATGTTTCCACAGTTTCTATTTCCCACAGGCAACAGAATACAGTTTCAGGAAATATCATTTTGATGTTCTCCAAAACAGTATGTTTTCGAGAAGAATTCTCTGAAAACAGTTTGCCCTTTCTAGTTCATTTACACACCGTTTTTGGTTTTTTTTTTTTTCATTTCTTCCCTTAATTTGCAGAAAGTTGTTGTCAAAGAGCAGTGCCAAAGAACCCCAGACGTAAAATTATGCTTAGCTCTTTTACAACATGACGTGATTGAGACAATTCTAATAAAAACTCGGAAACAAGCTTGAGATATGCATAGAAGAGGAACTTGAAGAGATGATAACGAGCCTGGAGAAATATAAACTCATACCTTCAACATATTTTCCTCTTCAGCCGTCCAGTTTAATCTCTTTCGCTTCACATTAGGATAAGTCATCTTTGTTCTGCATGTTAAAATAACGAAGTAACATTATCACTAATTGTTGGCAAACAGTAAACACTGCTCTGACAATCATTCGCATTTCAAATTCTCCAAAGTAAAAGCATAAGGAATTAATCCTTAATAACAAGAACAACTCACAATTGCTTAGGTGAATCTCTGGGTTGTCTCAACTTTTTGAAGGCAATAACTTTCTTGTTATTGGCGGCAGCAAACTTTTCATTTGGTTTACTAGCACTTTTCTCTGAAGTATCGGTTTTCTGAGAGGATGATTTCCTTGCTGAACCAAGCTTCTTAGACCATGCCCTCTTTTGAGCTTTTTGTTTGAAACGCCTTGTTCGTGCTAAGAGTTTTTCTGGATCTGATTCATTAGTTTCCAAGTGAATGTTGGCAATCGAAGGCGATATTTGTGCTTCCGCCTGCAACTGTTCTTCATTCTCCCTACTGCCTTGATTCTCCTCAGATTCCTCAAGACCATCCTGTGATCCTTCTTTTGATGCATGAGGTGCAATATCTACAGTCATCTCTTCATCCAAATTGGAAGTATTCCAAGGCTCTGCTTGCGCTCCCTCTTCAAAATTTTCCTCATTCAGATAGTTATGCATTAGTCGAGCATCCTCTGCTTGGTTTTTTTCTCCCTCTTTTGCAAATGGAGACTGGTGTGCTTCAGAAATGTTCGCATCATCGGATCTTTCTTCTGCTATGGAATGCTGTGGTGGCTCTCTGAAATGCACCTTATTACCAACATTGGCCACAAAAGGATTTGCATGAACTTCGTTATCAACCACCATCTTCCTCTGATCATCGCTGGAAAATTGTAGATTATGCCTTTCGTCATGTTGATCATCCTCCACTTGCACAGATTTCTCATGACCAGGGCTGTTTCTGTTTCCCACGCATGGTGATGATACGTTGGGTTCTTTCCTCTCGACTCCCCCGCCATCTTTTGGCTTCTGTACATTCCTGACAATCGGATTTCTCCCTACAAATTTGAACAGAGTTTTCTTGGCCAACATAGTCCTTTTCCTCAATTGTCGAGTCTCTACCAATGCTCGTTTGTACGAACAATAGGGGCAATAAAAGTGACCAAATGCGTCCAATTTAGGGTTGCAGGAGATGCATGTATCGTGGAGAGCAATGGGGCAGCCAATTTCCCTACAAACCAACAACTTTCCACCTCGATTGCATCTTATGCAAGTCTCTTCCTTCAACCAATCTACCTCCATACCGTCAACTGCATTTTCATCTCGTAGCCCCTCGTTGCTCTCACTTGACATTTCAGGCACGGTCATTTGAATAGAAGCTTCAGTCTGCAGAATGATATATCTTCCTCTATGAGTTTTGAAAGGGGGGAATGTGAATTGACAAGTTAATAAATTCCTGAAGTAATTCATTTCAGAACCCGTTTTGCGAACTGCATGCATATGTATATAGCATAAACAATAAGCAGACGCCAACGATAATAAGTCACATATATTATTCAAATACCTGGTCGCGGAGGACAGGAAGTGCCCCAGTGATAGTCGCGGCGGCAGCAGAGGCGGTGGTCGAGGGGGAGGGTTTAGCCCTAGCCCCGCCGGGAGTCTTGGTTCTCATAATCAAATAATATATCTCTTTCGCACGCGCTAAATCATTAGCTGTGAATAGCAGTCCCGACGTCAGTACGTCTTCTCCTCTCCTCTCCTATTCCAGTCTTCGGGCAATCTTAGGAAATATTTTGATTTTTGTTTTCTCTCTCCTCAAACACCGATGAGCGGCACTCTGCGTTTTGTTTAAATCGCGCTCGCCAGCAGGCCACCTAACTCGTTCCAACAGTACCCAAGCTCGGGCAAAAGATATATGGCCTGTTTGAGCCCCAATTAATTGGGCTCAAAATTTTAGGTTTACTACTAAAAAATTCACCACATAATTTTTTATTATTATAATATTTATTAAAAATCTTCTCTCTCTTCACTTTTTCACCAACTCCCATAACATTTCTTTACTTTATAATATTTCTCAAACCCCAATACCCAAAATTTTCACCCTCAAACATAAATTAGGATTTTCTAGAACCTCTTATTCAAATTATATGATATAATTTAGAGAGAATTAGACAAAATAGATGGACCCATTCTATTAAATAATGTTCATGTAAAGTTTAGGACTGAATGTTGCCTATATAAAATTACAAGTCATGAGTTCTACAATGAGGTCCATATGATAGAAAATTACACAAGAATATGATGGCAACAATATAGGCCAATGCATTCAGACCCTGCAATGTCTTTGAAGTCCTTCAAAAACATTGCAGGTGTCAGGTACAGAGTTATCTAGGCAAGGACGTAATAATTTCGTAGTCTAGTATTTCATGACAGGAACAAAATACATAGATGAACATTATGGAAATAAATCTTCAGATAGAACAATACTTCTGCCTACTAAGATTTGATAGTAGTTTCATTGTTTCTGGCAAATGATTTTGGCAGTCATAACGGGTGGTTCTAATGATAGATGCCATCTGGGATGTTTGCGAGGCTGAGAGTTGGCCAGTCATCCTCGATGATGATGAAGCGGATCGCAGATACAAACAGTATTAAACGAGTTAGCAACCTTCAAGAGGTGACTGAATTTGGAGATCTTATATATTAACACATTGTTATTTTGCGTCATTTATCTCCTCTTTAAAATGGCTGAAAAAATCCTAGCTACCTTTATGGTGGTATTATGGAATGACCCTTGGCTATCAAATTCAAGCTTCTCGTTGAAGAAGGGATTATCCATTGCGCATAAGAAATAGCATTAATAAGTTAAAGGCGTCGTACTTAGTTGAGTTGAGTCGAATTGAGAATGCGACGGAAAATCTTCGCTTTCAAGTGGAATCTATCTCGGGAGCGGTATGAAAACTTCTCGTTCCGCAAGAGCTTCTCACTCTAGTTGCCCTCCCCCTCTCCCACGCCCAGATCTAACCGACAGGAAAAGTAAGACTCTTGTTCTCCTCACACTCTCAACCATGTCTCCCTTTCCACTATTTTTTAGGGGTATGACATCTAGATCTGAGAGCTTTTAGTGGCCGATGAAGGACACGAGTAATAGGGCCGGACTCAGTAGCCTTCGACTATCCCTTCCTCATTCGTCCAACGTCAGCCAAACAATGCGTTTAGGCCCACGAGCTCACATGCACCCAAGTCTTTTTCCACTCTTACAAGGAAAGGTCTTGCCGCCCAAGCCCATAGAGATACTATATATACCCCTTCATAACACCATTGTAAGGCATCCAATTAAATATTTATCAAAGAAGAGTCTTCGCGGGATCTTTTGGTCTCATTGCCTTTTATCGGTGCAGGTAGCCCCCTGTCACCACCATTAGCCTAGAATGGAAGTGGTTCTTTCATGCTAGACTCTAACTTGGTCGTGGTTCTACCAAGGTTAGAGAAACTAGTGGGTTAGAGGTGGTCCCTCCACTAAAGGTGCATTGGCTTGGGAAATGAGTTCTTAGTGCATATGTGGTTCTTTCGTACCTTGAGATACTCCCTTAGCAAGGTAGCCGAAGTGCGGTTGCAAGAGAGAAGGCACTTAGGTCGTGCGTGGTTCTGTCGAGGTTTGGCTTCTCAATTGACTTTGTGCCAGATTCATTGGTAAGTTGTTTGAGCACTTAACTTGGGTGTGGTTCTCTTCAGCTTTGGTCTTCTTTTATCAAGGTTCTGTCTATCAGGTCTTTATCTATAAGTATTGGGCTTGTATCTAGAGTTAGGCTCTACAAGCTTAAGGCATACAAAGTCTCATAGTCTAACTAGTTTCGGGTGTTAGCCCAATCTACCCAAAGCTTGTGGTTTTATTCCTTCACCTTCTCAACCATCCATCTTTCTTTTAATTTTCTTTCTTTATATCCAAAATACAAAAATAGAGCTTGAGTATATGATGAGTACCTCAATGGACGGTCAAATCAAGCATTTACCTTTAGTCATGGACTTGCCGCGTGTACTCACAAGTTGTCCTTATGAGGGGATTGGACATTGTTTAGGGGTCTAGGTCGGGGACCCTATCACAATCTCCGAGGTAAAAGGCATAGAGGTGTCATTTGGCCGCTTTCCTCTGACAAAGGCTAATGCCACCTAGTGCAATGTTTAATAATTTATTAGGGGTCTCCGGACCTAGTTGGTGTGTACAAGCCTTGAGCCCATTTTAGCTTCTTAAGGGCCTTGTGCCCACGTCGATTTATAACGGTCATGTGCCCACTTAGTTTGTATGGGCATTAGGCCCATTTCCATTATCAGTGCCATGGGTCTACTTCTTTAGCTTGTAAGGGCTTCGGGCCCATATAGTCAGGTAGTTAGCCCTTCTAGGTCTATCATGGTACATGCATTTTGTATGTTTCCCCTTTTGTTTTAATATATATTTTAGACATTTGTCTAAAAGGAGACCAACTCAAAGCCACGAGGGTTGATACTACTATTTTGGGTCTTGAGGATGAGAGAGCAAAGGAGATGCCTTACATTGCAAGTATGGGTATTTATGTTGTCAGCAAAAATGTCATGCTGGATCTCTTTCGAGAAAAGTTCCCTGGTGTCAATAACTTTGGAAGTGAAGTTATTCCTGGTTCTGCTTCCATTGGGATGCGAGTATGCATCATCATTTCCGTTTTAATCTCATCATTTTTCTGTTTCAAAAAGAATGAAGAAGCTACTGTTTATTTGCTAATTTATCCATGTAAAAGTCATGCTTCTTGAATGCGTGGAGGGGCCATTCTCCCTAGTGGATATAGTAGGGCCAAACTAGCAAATGTGCACGTAACTTGCATTAGTATGGGAAGCATGCATAGTTAGATGTGTGGGTCATTGGCTGGCCTGTCCTGTGCAGATCCATAACTTTTCCAATTGCCATTCTCCATAGTGGATATAGTAGGGCCAAACTAGCAGATGTGCCGGTAACTGTCATTGGCTGGCATGTCCTGTGCAGATCCATAACTTTTCCAATTGTCCCCAGTTCTGGTTAATTATATTGCTCAGCAACGACCTTGGTTAGAGAAAATAAATAGTTATACTTCTACAATATGTAGTCTACTATTTCGGGGCTGCAAATATCAAATTGATTCATTTTAGTTGGCTGGAGTTTTTTCAATAGATTTATTATGTTTTTCGTTGCTGTTTTCTGCTTTCACTTCTCCATAGCTGAAATTCCCCATGGTTATTTTTTGTTTTATTTTTTTTTGGTTCTTACCCTCCATTATCCATAGGTGCAAGCATACTTCTATGAGTGTTACTGGGAAGATATTGGGACAATTGAGGCTTTTTATAATGCGAATTTGGGGATCACCAAAAAGCCAGTGCCCGATTTTAGGTAGTTCTTCTACATATACATATTTTTTCATGGATATTGTTTCTCTTGCACAGACGTTAAATGTTTTGCCATTCAACAGCTGTGAGATTTAACTTCGGTGTCTCTATTGATTTGGGACTTCCTATTACAGCTTCTATCATAGGTCATCTCCATCTACACTCCTCCATCCAAAATGCTTGATGCTGATGTCACGGATAGTGTTATTGGTGAAGGTTGTGTGATAAAGGTAATGTTTTGGATGGTTAATTTAGTAAAGTGCTAAGAGTTTATACTTCCCTCTTGATATATGTTGATGTACGTACTAATATATGCATGTATGTATTCTATTGTCGTGAATCTAGTTGTGACTAAATAATTTGAGTTATACTACTCCTTTTATACCCATATGCAAAACTGTAAAATTCATACCAAATCATTAATCAGAATCCAAACCAGCAAAGATAAACAGATTTTTCAGCAACTAATTCAACACAATTAATTCATATGTATACCGCAACTAATATAAACAACTATAAATTAAATTATGACATAAAAAAAAAAGAATTTGTATGGTGTTTTCAGTTCTATATTACTATATAAGCAACATATATTAAGTATTAATCATTGCTAAAAGAAAATTTACATATAGTATCATTATCTAGTAATTTACATATTGTTTATATCTCTGTCTCATTAATTCAGATCATAAGAAATTAATTACAGTATTCAAATCTTATTTTTATGCATAACAAATATAATTATTAACAACTATATAATATAAAAGTAAAGTTATGTCAACTACATATTAACAAAAACTTCCCAGTTCTCTTTATTTTTAATATGCAAACCAATCGAAGTACTTCAGAATTCAGATCATCAATGGTATATTTTACCAACCAACGACAAGTCTAATAATAAATCAGATCATCAATAAATTAACAACAGCAAGCAACACATGTGTTTTTTAATCTAATAATAAATTAATAATGAAGAAAACACCTTTAAAAAATTACCTGAGGGCAGTGAGGTTACTAAGGTAGGTTGCGAACTTGCAAAGGATGAGGGCAATGACAGAACCAGGAATGAATCTGAAGTGGGGTCAACTTCTAAGGGAAAATGACAAAAAAAATTACTACGAAATGCATAAAAATGTCTTAAAATATATTATATTGAAATACATGCACGAACTAATTGATGAGACTGAGAGGTGGCAATTGGATTCTACGGGTCTGCATCTTCTGAAAACTTTGCAATATGACTTCGTTATCAATAGCAATATGACTTCGTTATCTATACTTGATCAATTACACGTTATGTATCCCAAATTCAAATCCTAAAATTCATTTGGTATTACAACTAGCTATTTTAGTGGGATACGGAAGCTGACAAACTTTGAAAATGCATAGACTTCACCTATTCTCACAATCTAAGATATTAAGAAAGAAGATTGTAATAGAGATCACAATCTCACAATCTGAACTATGAAATATGATTCTCACAATATCACAATTAGTAAGGTGCATAGACCACAATTCATCTTATAAAGAATACAACAATTGAAGACTACATCCTAATAATATCATCTTGGCATCTTACATCATAAGACACTAGTAGAAAACCAGGCAATAGCCACTAACTCCTTTGGTTTCGTCACTAAAAAATAAGGCTTCTGTGACCAAAATGTTTTTATTGGTTACTAAAGGTAGAGAGCCGCTTTATTGGTCACTAAAGGCCTAAAGTGAGAGTAACTTTCTTATTCCCATTACTAAAAGGTAAAAAAGGTATTGTTACTAAAACTCAAAAATCAAATTCACTTTCGCGGTTTTCATTTAGCTCTAAGGCTTCGTGCTTCCCTCTGCCATTCATTGTCCAATTCTTCTCCTTGCCAGCCACTCACTACTCTCTTCTCTTCTCCCCTTTTTATTTCTCTCTTTCCTCTTTCTTTTCAGTTCATTGACATTGCCGGTGTGATTTTGTGACCTATCTGTGATTGGAACAGAGCGAAGATTTTCCTTGGTATCAACTCCGAAGCAATCACTGCCAAAATCTTTGCCCATTTCAGGTATTTACATTGTGCAATTGTCGTTCTAGGGTTTCCTGTCGAGAATACATCTGCAACTACTGTTCTTCTTCCGCACAGAGAAAGGTAATAGCCAATTCTTTCGGGTTTAACAGACCCTTCTGCTTTAATTGTGGATCTTACTTTTGAGCTTCCAGAGGATGTATGTCGTGTCATTGGTCCTGCGTATGTGAACTCTTTGAAAGTGACTCTGAATTTCTCTCTTTTGCATCTTGTCATCTTGGACTGGTGTTGTCAAAAACTATGACACGGTTTCTGAAAAGCAGGTGCTGAAAAATTGTTTTGTATTTTTACACGAGGAATAAACTCTTCAATTCAAATAAGGTACAGGCTATTCTTACCCCTTTTCACTAGTAGTGAAACCTAGGAGAACCATAGAGCAAGTCAAATACGGTATAAACGAAATCCAGCAAATTTTTGGATGCAATTGTCCCTTATGCAATTTCTGGCATTTTTACTTAGGGACCTTTTTTATTTATCCAAGGACAATATACAGATTAAGGAAAGCAAAGTACAGGGGATATTTTTGTCTGGAGCAACAGAGGTGAGCCTATCTTTTGGAAAACCTTTCTCATAACAATGTTAGTTTTGATAATATTGATGATGCGATTTTGTGCATATTCTTTGTGTTAATCTCTAATATGTTGCAGTTGTGCCATAGAACCGACTTCAAATTCTCATTAAGTTTGTGTATATAGTGTGACATGCTTGTTCATAAAAAGACAAGACATATGAGAGCAAATCATAAAACATCTAGAGGTTTGAGATAATTATTGGTTTCCACTTTCAAAATTCCCTATGCAGTGTACCCATAGGTCATATACCTACAGATTTCAAATACTTGGAGTGCCACCTTTAGCTTTCGTAGTCTCCCTTATAGAATGGGATGGTCTCCTTACATGGCCACTTCTGCACAAACAAAGACAATTTTTTTAAAAAAACTTATAGATGAAATTATTTCGTTTCTTACTCACTAAGGTTTTACTAGCGTAGGAAGCTTTGAGAGCTCTATGGTCTGCTACATTTCCATCGACAGATTTCAAGTTCATCTTCACCTCATGCTATCAATTTGCCTCTGTTTTTCTCTCTTATGAAGTCATAGCTTCTTCTATTATGGTGCTCTTGAAACTTTTCCTTGTACAGAGTGCACATGATTACATTCCTACGTGATTTTGACACTACATTATTGCAAGTATTGACAAGCTCTAACAGCTCCAGAATCTTAAAATACATAGATGAAGCTCATGTATCTAGTAATTTGAAATTCTTTTTGTGCGGCAATTTGTGACATGGGGAAGTTTCTTTGTTTGCAGCAAACCTAGAACTTTTATCAGAACAATTTTCTTACAAATGTTGTCAGGTAAGAGCTAACAACTACTTGTTAGTAACTTGCATTTATCCTTTTTCACGAGTACTTGTCACTTTTTGACAGGATATCCACCATATGGTTGCGACAAGTGAAGACAACACATTTTATTTACCGCTTAAGAAAGTATAGTTATAAGGTTACCTATTTCATGAATATAGCCAATAGGTGATTTGGAGGTTTTGGCAGGCCTTGTTGGATGGATTTTTCATTTACCATTATGCAGGCTTGATTGAGGTGAAGGAATAAATTTGTTGAACTTGTGGATATGGTAGGTATATTGTTGCGTGTTAAATGCACTGTATAACATATTGCATTATTGCTAATTGTTATGAGTTAATATTAGATTGGCCTTCTGTTAACACATAGGCGTCCAAGCACTGTTTGTGTACACTTTAATTATTTGTACTACTGGGTTTGTACATGCAAGAAATGGTATGAAATCTCGAAGGGCTTATCATTTGTACTTCCATGGTTTGATAGGAACATTGTTCTCCGGTTGAAGACAACTTTGCAGAGCATGCCCACTCAAATAAAGAATCTTTCAGGTTCTCTGTTATTGTCCATACTAGAATGGCCATGCGGTTATATTCACTTGTTGTGTGCTAACAAATTTTTAAAATTTACAGGAATATTCTCAAGCATTTGATGTGCACCACAAGTTTGGAAGAAATACAATGAAATTCGATTATAGAGAATCCATAAAACTACAACAGCACACAACATAACATCCTAGTACTAAGTGATGCCCGAAGGAGCTGCAGCAGACTTGGAGGATGCTTGAGCTTTATCTGACTTACAGGACTCTTGTTGAGTTGAGTGAAGCAAATTCTACACTTGCTGAGTACTTGAGTGAAGCAAAATGGCGGCATGACATGGCTTACAAGTGAGGATGGCAGTCTTGAAACAGAGATTATGGATGCTTGTAATGCTCTATGCAACCAATTTCCTCTTCCTTTCTCCTCTTGCTCTGCTACTATTCGATTGTTTTTACCCCCATTTCTTACATAAAAAAACGCATGAATATTCTATGTAATCTCTTTGTAATGCTCTATGTAAAACTTTGGAAAATTGCTATCTGGAAATCTAAGGAAACCAATGCCCACCACATTTGAAATTGGTTGATCGTTCTACAATCCCTATTTGAAACCAATGTCGATGCTCAAAAGTCGTTGTGAAGGACAATGTCGACGGCACATAGTAGCAACCGCGACCACCCATTCGCACTAGACACCATCATCAACGACGGAGATGGATTTCCTCTCTCCCCACAATTTTTCTGGTCGAGATAGACAACATCGGTGATGGGAGCACAGGTCGTCAAGGATGGGCACTGGCATTCCTGACCCATGGAGATCGTCGGCAAAAATAGCTTCTCCCAACGAACTTTCGTGGTCACCATTGCCTCCCTGCCCCGACAGAGGTGTTGAGTCGTCGAAGACGAGCTGCCTTGACACTGCAACCTCGACGAAGCTTCGAAGTCCCATTATCGTGGCTGAAGAGCTCTTCTGATGACTTATGTCATTTTTTCCTACGAAAGTCTTCGTCGGCGATGACCGATTTTCTACTAGTGAGAATACCAGAAACCGTCCAAAGATTGGTAGTAATTATAAACATAAGACTGTCAGTCTGTCACTAACATGTAATTATAACTCCTCTTTTGTGCTGTTAATAAATCATAACATGTACAAATTACAATATCAATAAGCTCCTGTCAATTTCTCACAGAAAACAAATTAGAAAAACTACTCCCGTTAATTACTTTAAAAAAAAAGCTCCTGTCAATTGAATTCCCTCTAACACTGTGCTTTCAAATAAATAATCGAGTTCTAACATAATCTACAAAATAAATTTCCACATTATATTCCTCTTTTTGGCAGCATTTCTATAACCCAAATGGCTAAATTCTAATTGGCTAAATTTAAAATAGGCCGACTAACATAATCTACAAAATAAATTTCCACATGATATTCCTTTTTTTGGTAGCATTTCTATAACCCAAATGGCTAAATTCAAAATAGGCCAACCAAATTGAACAATGAAGTGTACCACCCAGTGCACCCACAGTACCTATCGGCTGAGAGAAAGAGAGCCGGAGAGAGAGATCCCGACAGAGGCAGATAGGGAGAGGGACAGTAGGCACCGATGGTGGAGGAGAGAGGCACGGAAAGGCAGAGAGGAATCAACGGTGGAGGTACCGTCTGGAGAGGGAGGAGGGTGGAGGGCCGTCGGGAGAGGAAGAGGGAGAAAAATGAATTAAAAGTTCAAACAGTGAAACCTAGTGTTTTTTTTTACTAATTGTTTTTTTAAAAGGGCTTGGCGAATGGGCTTGGGGCTGGGCGCAGGAGGGTGGCTAGGGCTTGGGCTGGGCTTTGAGAGGGGCCTGACCTGGTTAAAAGGGACAGATTAGTTAGAAAAAAATTCAAACCGTTTTGCACCCCTACATCCGCCACTGGATCATGAGGGGTCGAGGGCTGTGACTTCTTTTATTTGCTGAGAAAATTCATCCATATATTAAACTAAAGACGAGATTTCAACTACTATAATAGAAGACAGGGGAGCAAAGAAACTAAAAAATACAATAGTCACAAAACATGTAAAAAAACTAAAAAGAAATTCAGTCCATATAATAAATTCATCCATTTATTTCCTGACGGCTGCCTTAAGAGTATAAAGAAACTAAAAAATGATCAAGTTGTGCAAGTGCTTTCAAGCCTAAACGTCCAGTAGGCCGTAGATGAGCAAGCTGTCTACACTCGACGATGACTAAGGAGCAACGAGACCGGCGACAGGTGACTGGCGAAGGATTCGAGCTCTATATGGGGCACGAAGACCGGCAATAGGCGACTGGCGGTGACTGAGGGGGGAGACTGGCAGCGGCAAGACCTTAGTTAGGTTAGGTTTTTTCCGAAGGGGATTGGGAGAGTGAAATCGTGAATGAGAAAAGGGGGGCTGAAACTCGAAGAATGGATGGGGGTTAAACGCGCGTTTAACTAAAATGGAGAAATCGGGTCGGGTCTGATTAAATCGAATTTATATCCGGATATCCTGCTCCAACCCAAACACTTGTTTTTTCTATAAAAACTATCCAACTCTGAATCCAGATCAAACTCCATCCGACCCGATCAAGTCGAGGCATGTCGGATCTGGGTCAGCAAGTCGATCCGGTGATTTTTTAACACCCCTAGGTGTAACCTATAAACCATACAAGCTAAGTAAGTTCAATTTTACCGTAAGGGTGGCCCATAGAAATTATTTACATTTGAGGAGATTCGAACCCGAGACCTCAAAAAGAGCACACCCTTAAATTCCAAGTCCTAATCACCTAGGCGCGGAACCCTTGAGGTTCTCCAAGAAACTTTCTTGTTTTTTTCTGAGATCCTCCCAAAACAACTCCATCAGACGCTGAAACCCCCTACACGAAAGTGTTTCGTGCCAGAAGACGCCACCACACTGAAAAACACAAGTTCAAGTCCGAGTTTGTAAAGCCAAGCTCATCCAGCTTGAGCAGAACCAGATGGAGTCGGTGAAATTTTTGGGCAAACTAGGATCTCATAGTTCTGTCACAACTACTCTGAAGAATGCTAGGTCGAGGTTGACCCCATACTAATGTATAAATCTAACGAGGATTTTGATTGGTGCTTGCGATGTCAAACCAACAAGTTGACGAATGCCATATAATGCCAACTGGAGGACAGATTTACCCTTTTACCATTTAATATTAGTTGACAAATTGCTTCTGGAGCCTAACCAGAAGCCAGAAATGAACTTATTTTAGAATGGCGAGTATTATAACCACTGCTACACCTGGTAGGCAGCCAAACAACTAAAACTTCAAGGGCAATGGTTACTTGCTTAGTGGGTCAGGGTCTGCAAACAATAGCAGGCTAAAGGTCAAAAGAACCAACCTATTCATATGGAAATTACACTTATCACCTCCAATTCTTTCTCACCCCCTTCCTATTCCTAATAACATAATCAGACCAAAGCTATGCCAATTTCTTCACTGACCCCCAACCCTAGTGCGCAGTTTGCCCCTGTTACGACCTACAATGTCTTGGTTATCCTCGGCCAAAACAAAAAAGAAAACACACCAAGTAAGAGTACTCCAGATATCTCCATTTTAGGAAGCGTAATCTGGATATTTCAAACCCTCACTGGGTTCTTAGAAACAAGATAATAGTTTAGGAGGCTAATGACAAATGAGAATTTGAGATCTCATTTCAAGTGGGTAAAAAAAAAAAAGATAAAGAGCCTCAGCATAACTGCTGGAAATGGACATTAAAGTGCCACGCATTAAAAAAAGTTCCCCAAACATGTTGATTACATGTCCTTACTCTCAGCACTAGTAGAAGCATCTTTAACAGGAGTGCGAAAGATAGCCAAATGCTATTACTCAGACAGTGTATGCTTGCTGAATTGTGTCTATGTCGAGGCCCTTCAGTCTCACCACTGATTCTACATGACCTTTCAGTGTATGGAGTTCCCTCAACCTGTAAGAGGCCATAAGAATAAAACAAGTCAGACGAGCAGAATTGACTCAAAAATGTACAAGCACAATCCAAGGATTCTAAAACCAGTGCAGTAGACATAATAAAATTTATGGCCACAAGTCATAACTGGCTGACCGAACAGACAAATTTAACAACCTCCATTAACATAGCAGGGAAAGTAAAGCAAAGAGGAAACAAAAAAAATATATAGTTAAATGCTTTGGTTGACATTCTTAGAAGTTAGTTGGAGTAACTTCGGAGTAATGCCGATCATCCTCCAGCATAGGTATGCGGTAGGATTCTAGGTTTAACTTCATGCACATCAGGCTACCCACAGAAGGAAATCAGGGTAATAAGATGGGACTTCCAATACTCATTACTAATTTCGATCGCGGCCTACCTAGCTATTTCAGCTCTTCTTTTGGCTTCTTCAGCCATTTGATTGAGCTCTGTGAAATGTGCTCGTTCAGTAAACATCTTGGTGTCCAGTGGCTGCAACCCATGCAATGTTCTTTGTGCATGCGCCCATTGAAGCTCCCTTTGTTCCTTCCCAAAGTCCTTTTGTCTTGTGAAAGCAATCTACATAGCCATGAAATCAATCAAAAACGGCTAACAACAGAAACACCATTGAATAAAGTACTCCAACAAACTGATGCCATTCATACCCTCTGCTCAATAACAAGATCCCAAGCCCTCCCACTTATAGCATAGCGTATAAAGAACTTTATGATATCAAGTGGGATATAGAAGATTATGTTATAGAGCCAGATGACGCCAGCCCAACCCCATCCAATCCCTTCAATTGCAGCAAAGCTCCAACTCGCATAGACCGCAATCAAGGTGGCAATCTGCTTGCAGTAAAAGATCAGGAAAAATCTCTTCATCTAGGTAATAGCAAAACCAAAATTAAATGAAGACGCAGTTCGCTCACCAGCTGAGCAATAATGAAAGCCACTACAAGCAACAACCCAGGACGCTCAAGGAAGGACCAACTTCTAGACCGTGTCACGAATATGAGGGCCTGACTAATGGTGCTCACTTGCAGATATATTGCTGAAGCAAGCTTTCGGAAGTCATCATGAGCCGTTTTCTCAAGGGTTGGAACCCCAAATATGCGCTGGAAGTGTAATAGGAAACCAAATAAAATAGCAAGTCGTGACAATAACAAGAAAACAAACCGAGTACCCCAAACAAATACATAGGCATACAACAAACAAACAAAAGAATAGGGAGAGACATCTACAAACAAACAAAAGAAAAAGGAATATTAAACACATTTTCAATAGTGGGGTCACCCAAGTGCTTGTAGCTTACAATGAAAGTAGGCCATCTTACCGGGAAGAAATCTGTCTTGTATGCAGCCCAGAAAAATATGACTGTCATCATTGCCAAGTAACTACCAAGAACAATGCCAGTTGTAAAAATCTCAGCTAGCTTCCAACTATCCGGCAAGGGAGATGGTTTCACCCTATCTTTTGAGATTGTCATGATCGTACCTAAAGTATGATCATGCTAGTAAGTATCAAAACCTCTTGATAATGACTTCAGAGACAATAAATAGGCGATTCAAGGCTTAGAAATAGGCATGAGTGATATTGTTCGACAAGAATTGAAGTCTCAGCACAAAGAACAAGCAAATTCTATTTCTTGCCAGCTCCATATTTGTTTGCATGACAGTTTCTTTTGTTGGTACTGTTATGAACAAATGGAGAGAGAGAACTCCCCTGCAGGGGGCAAGAAGATATCAAGAAGGAAAAAACCACACACCATCATTGAGGATGGCAATGATAAGAACCATAAAAGGTGGAAAGTCAAACTTCCATATCAGCGCAAGCAACATGAAGCCAAGCTGTAACCATATGAAAGAAACAAAATCCATTGTAAGCACAAAGTTGCTCCTAACTAATCTAATGCAATATACAAATAAAATAATTGCTGAAACATGTAGAGATGCATCTATGTGATAAAATTAAAGAAATCATACCACAATACGGATCGTAATTGAAACCGCATATATCTGCCCGACAGAAGACAATATGTGAGTAAATCAATCAAATATGTACTTGAACTAAGAATATGCCCACTTGACCCGAAAATTAATTTCAAACAACTAACTGTAAGGACAATTGTCCACATTAAAATTGGCATTGCAGACAACCATATGTTGGCATTCAATATAAAACTAAAAGTGTAACACATTGAAGTTGAAACCTATGCTTACCGTGTAATTTTTCATCCTTTGGAAGATTGCCCGACTAGTCAAAACAGCACTAATGATAACACTAAGACCAGGTTCTGTAAGGACAATGTCAGAAGCACTACGAGCTGCATCTGTTGCATCAGCAACAGCTATCCCAATGTCAGCTTTTTTTAGGGCAGGAGCATCATTCACTCCATCACCAGTCATGCCACATATATGTTTCCTAGCTTGTAAGCGCTTTACGATCTCATACTTGTGCTCTGAAAAAAAAAATATCCAGCCAAACGAAATCAGCAAGGACAACGAAAAACTATGTCTGACAACCAAAAATGACGAGTTAATTAAATATACCAGGGTAAACACCAGCAAAGCCATCAGCTTTTTCTATCAGCTCATCAATTGGTAAAGCTGCAATAGACTCATCCTTGTCCTGTCCTAGCAAAGCAGATGAAGGATACATGTTAGTACCCATTCCCAACCGCCGGCCGGTTTCCTTTCCTATTGCAAGTTGATCACCTGACAGAAAAAACAAAGCTCAGCAACACGTGTGAACTACTAACAGAAAGTATTACAATAACTTGAAGCGAAGGATGGAAAAGGCCCATAAAACAAATAAAATAATAGCAATATTTGAAAAGCTGATCAACATTATAAATGAAGACTAAAGCCCTCTTCTACCCATATCAGTCGATTAATGGACAGAATAATGAAAAAGATGGTCTGACATTAACATACATTGCTCTCCTCTCTGACCAATACCAGTGGGCGTGATCAACCCAGTTTTGAACATATAGGTCCAATTAGGATGGGTCCATATTCAAAACCAGATAAAAGGAGGCATAGTGACTCTTATTTCTACAAGGTTTCCTTTGCATACAATAGCAAAGTTATAGCTTCCAATTACAATGTAACAAACCTGTAATCATTTTCACATTCACTCCAAGGTTTAAAGCCCTTCTTATTGTCTCTGCACTGTCATGCCTGGGAGGGTCAAAGAGAGGCATTAGACCAATGAACTGCCACGGGCCTCCAGCACTCTCTTTCCTTCCTTCGGGAACTTCCTGCATAAATTGGATTAGATGAATGAAGAGACCAATAAATTATAACAAAGTAGTGATAACCATCTTATTAAAGTACCTGAGGACTAGAAAACTGAGAAACAGAAATCGTGTTACCTGATATGCCACAGCAAGAGATCGTAAACCTCGTTCTGCAAACTTATCAATCACGGCATGAACTCGATGCTCAATGTCTGACTTATTATGGGCGAGGTCCAGAATCTATCAATAATATTGGAAACAGGAAATTAGGACAGAACAGCAACAAAGGACTAGCCGCATCTATACGGTAGGGAAGACAACTTACCTGTAACGGTGCACCTTTGCTGACTCTGTGCATTTTACCATCGCGGTCAATGTAAGTCAATGCCGTTCGCTTATCAGTAGGATTAAAAGGTAGGAAGTGCACTTCTTGGATTCCAGCACGTGCCTTTTAGTAGCAAGAAATTAAAAGTTAAAAACAGAAATCAAAATAATAAACTAGTTAAATGGATAGATTTTTTACGAGAAAAAGAGTCCTCATCTTAATACAATAAACAACTGAAGACGTGTAAGTGCAAAACTGTCACAAAAAGAAAAATAACTCTGACATCAATTACTTTACCTCCTTTGGATCAGCCAACATCCCAACTATAGCAAAATCAATTGCATCTTGATTCTCTGTTCTAGAGGCTCGAGCTGCCATCAGAACAACACTATCTGCGTCAACTCCTTTTGCGAAAACCTGAAGAGTTAAATTTGGGCATGCATTTAAAACAAGAATATGTTACATTCTTTCAGCAGGAAGAGATACGCCTATTAACAGCATGCTGCAGCATCACTTAACTGACCTCAATAAGAGCCTTGTCAACAGTAAGCTTGTTCAATGTCAAAGTTCCAGTCTTGTCACTGCAGAGCACGTCCATGCCTGCCATCTCTTCTATTGCCGTCATCCTTTTCGTGATTGCTCCCTGCCATCATTATTACCGTAGTCCATTATGCCCATAAGCTCCTCACACGCACTCAAAAGGACAACTAGAGGAACCCAACTAACCTGCTGAGCTAACCTGTGAGAACCAATAGCCATTGTCACAGAGAGAACTGTAGGCATGGCAATTGGAATCCCTCCAATAAGAAGCACGAGAAGATTGTCAATTCCAGGACGGTACTCTCGGTCTTGAATGGGATACATAACTATAATCTCCACAATCATCCCCACAGCAATTGAACAAATACAGAAATTGCCAATCGCAGTCAACACCTACAAAACCACATAAGAGGAATGAATATGAAAAAAGAACCATGAACTACTAAGCACAGTGACTAAAAGTTAGATGAGCGCATCTATCTGCTTGCCTTTTGGAAGTGGCCCACTTGGTTGGTGGTATCAACAAGGTGAGCAGCCTTCCCAAAGAATGTATGGACACCGGTGGCGATGACCACTGCTTCAATTTCTCCCTGTTTGCAAGTTGAACCAGAGTAGACACCATCTCCAGGGCCTTTCGTGGCTGGAAGAGACTCACCAGTAAGTGCAGACTGTGAAGCCCAAAGCAGAACTTAAGAGAAACAGAAATTCAACCAATCTAATATGAATCCAGGTGTGACAAAACCTGGATACAGTACGCTAAACACTTCAGGAGTAGGAGACCAACCTGGTCAATTTTCAACGGATCTCCTTCAAGAAGTCGAGCATCTGCCGGGATAATATCTCCTAGCTTAATACTGACTATGTCACCAGGTACTAGAACAGCTGCGTCATGCTCACCCCATCTTCCATCTCGAAGAACCTGTATAACAAATTCATCAGGATTGAAACCAACCCGGGATTTTCAGCATGTTTCACACACCCAAATAGAAACAAAAGCATCGCTGAATCACTTTTTAAATAAACGATATAGCAATAAACCCAAACTCGCAAAGTCCAAAAAACAGTACTTTGCAGCGGAACAAGTTGTCAAATCTGATACCTTGGCTTTAGGAGCAAGACGAGCCATGAGTGCAGCCGCGGCATTACCCGCATTGTTTTCCTCAATGAAACTAATTGTAGAGTTGATGAAAAGTAGGACTATAATCCCCACGAAGTCTTGCCAATCCGGGGGCTTCCCCTACAGAAATTTAAGGAGCACTTCGATAAATTCACAGCCAACCAAGATTCGCAAAGAAAAAGCACCAATAACCAGAAAAGCTGACAACTCACTCCTCCATTCGCAAGCGCAATAGCCATGATAGCAGCAGCTTCCATCACCCAAGATAGAGGGTTCCACATGAACCCCAAGAACTTCAAGAATTTGCTCTCCTGAAACACACTCAAAAGACAAGATTTTGAGTTAGGGGGGGAGACCGTATCTCCATTAACCTAGGAAAAATAAAAGAAGCCACATAAATGAAACAGTACCCTTTTCTCTTCAAGCTTGTTGTGCCCGAAAATAGCCAGCCTCTCCTCAGCAGCCACCGAGGTGAGACCTTCTCTGCTACATCGCAGATTCTCCAACACTTCCTCAATGGGTATGTTTTCCTACACTCACAAAGTCCAAACTTTCATCCCAAAAGAACATTTTACACGAACAGAACAACAGCACCAACACAATTAGCAACCAAAAAAAGTTCAATATCGTCCAGATCTATTACCAAATCCACAGCTTCCTTCAAAACAGCCTCCAAAACTTCAGGCTTGTCCGCCATCTCTTCCTCTCTCTAAAGCAAACAGCCACGCTCTCTAACTCTCTCTCACAATAGAACCATTCACAGATTAGACCTCATCAAAGAGCAACCATGAAATACACAAAAACGCGGAATTTAAAGAGAAACCACGCAGTACCCAATTGAAAAAACTGGTTTTGAACCTAACTTATGCACATCAACCAAAATGACGACAACCCACCAACAGCAAATCTGCAGGTAAAACAGGCAGAGGAACCGCTAAAAGAGCATTGGAGTGGTGGCAGGCTAATAACAGTCGCAACCTTTTCTACTGTCCTTGGACAGAATATCAAAGAGGCCCCTAAGGTAAAACTAAATAATTTGGTAACCTCAAACTCCCAATAAATAACCTTCTTTTTTTTAAAAAAAAAAAAAAAAAAAACTTCTTTTTTTTAGCATCCCAATGAAGCACTTGAACCCTTGCTTTTATAGTGGATGAACATCAACCAACAACAAAAAAAAAAAACCCACGAATCATAAAATGAACATGCACGTCAGCCTATCTCTTTTCACCCTTTATTTCGATTTTTTTTTTATCTTAAAGCCTTTTTGCTTTTCAAAATTCAAACTATGCCACGTTGTTTGTTCAAGTAGAAAAGCAATAAATAGGTTCGATTTGATTAAAAATATAGAATTTTAGAGAAATTATGAATATTTATGTTGAATATATTTTATTAGTGTTTGTATAAAGTGGAGAGATAAATAATTTGATATAATTATTTAATAAAAGTATTGGAGTTATGTGAAAAAATATAGAGAGAGAACATTTATGTTAAATAAAAAAAGTAAAAAGTTATTAGAGATTGTATAAAATGTATTGGTGTTTGTGTTTGAATTCTGAATATATTCGGTGGTAGTTTTATGAATGTATTTGAATACTGAAAAAATTGTAGGAAACGAACATAACTTGGTTTGCCAAACATATTGTTCCCAACACGCTTCCTGCCCTACAAGTTATATTCTGATTGGCCAGTAGGAAAAATAGCTCATTATTAATCTAATTTAATTTTGTTGTAAGCTTCTGATTTGTGGGAAAAATAGGAACAGAATTAGGTAACATTATAGCTTTGCCTTTACACATTTATTTTCTATTTTTTCTGTTTATTTTTCCATAATTTTGAACTTGAACATTTATTATATTTATTTAACATGAAATAGCAACAACAGTGATGCTCACTCGGGCTACAGACTCGAGCCCATCTCAGTTGAAAATTGGAAGGAGCAGGTACAATAATTAGGCCAAACTGTGAGGACATGAGTGCAATTTGACCTTAAACAATTGTTTTATCTTTAATTCTGTTTGTATACTTTCTCATTTGATGCAAGTAAAAGGCACTTTGAATTTGATTCAACCTCGGGCACCCAAAAAGTCATGACAGTAGTAATGATTCTGCTTTTCCCTATTCTCGTCTTTCTTTCCGACGCCCCTTTTGTCCTACTTTACTTTAATATCCATATTATTTTAAGCGGTACTCTCTATTATGTTCAACCTCAGCAACCTCCACAATCTTATCGAAAAGGTGAGGTGATGGCCCCGGAAATGAACCAAAAAACGTACTATATAATTTTTTAAATATAGATAATATTTAGAAAAATAGTATAGTGGGCTCTTAGGCATCACAATTGTAATATGTGTGAATTAATTTATTTTATATAACACCTAATGGGGAGTACGTATTCTTTCTTCGCGTCTTGTTAACACCAGCCCGTCACCAACTACCGGACGGTCTCCCATCTCTGGGTCTCAAAGCCCAAAGGTAGGTACATTCTTTTTTATTATTATTATTTATTTATTTTTAAGTATCGGATTAAGTGCAAATCAGATACACCAAATATGTGCATGCATTGATGGGTCCAATTGCCCCCCAGCATGGTTATTTTATTAATTAATCCCTTGGTTATATCTTATATAAATGTTTTTATATGGTGGCCATTAGTGTGAGGATTTGGTGCCTTTTCTAGCAAAAAAGGTGGCTTTCCTTGAACCGTATAATTATTAAAAAAAATTAAAAATATAGTAAAGGATATTGTTGAGTCTCTTTCAATCACACTCCCCCCTCGCTGTATTTAGAACTGAAGAGTGACTTTGTTCTGGATCCAGGCACAAAAACCTTCTAACGTGGAATTATCGATTGCATTATATTGCAGGTAACGTGTATGTCAATACATGGAGTTGCGTGGCATGTGATTTTCTGCCGAATCATCAATTATTAATTATTTTCCCTTTACCTAAAGAGATATATATTGTACGGATTCGGTTTTCACGTGACGTAACAGAAGAAGAGAATCGTAACCATGTCCATGATCTTCGGAGAAGAAGAAGGAGAAGGATCAGTCATCTACCGGAAGAGATTTTGTTTGATTTTGTCAACAAACAACGTAATCTCTTTGATTCGACAGGAAGTAATTTTCTTTTCTGTCATTTCGACCGGGGGTATTACCATTTCAAAGGTTCCATCTCGTTTCCCACGTGGTTTGGTTGTAAATTTCGGCTCTTTGTCGCCGGGAAAGATACTGGCTCAAAATAATAATAAAAAAAGCTCTATTTTCAATTTTTCTGTCATAACAAATATAATAAATATAATATTATAATTATTAATACTTATAACAAATATAATAAATTTTTAAAAAGTCTAACATAATATCATATTTCAAACATAAAGACTAAAGTATAATAAAAGTGGCTAACAATATGACATAAATCAACTAACATATTTCAATAAAGCTCAATAAAAATATGACAGATAATCAATAATCATCTCAAGTCTAAACTAGAGGTGGTTAACGGTAGTGTATGTGACGGTTTGGTGAAAACCGTCACCGTCACCGCAATTGACAGAATCACATATTTGACACCGACACCGCACAGCGAAGACACAATAACCGATCTTACCTGTTATGGTATCGGTAACGGTGACGGTTAAACTGTCACCGCCGTTAAAAATGAGCATCCCTATTTCAAATGTTCAGAATAAAATAATTTAGTTAATGTATTTTTCAATTTGAAACTGCAATGCAAAGGTCCAACATATTTATCTCGTCACAAAAAAAAAAGTACGTGTTATTAATCAGTGTTTGGAACTAGTGTAAAAGAAAAAAAAAAGATTAGTGTGATATAGATTATCCCTAATTACGTGTCAATTATTGGTGGATGCTGAGTCGTGTTTAGAATAATTAAAAGGACCTTTTTTTTAATTGCTCCCTTAAGAGCACAAAAAGACATAATTTTATATGTCAATACTCTTCCAACTGACCACTACCAAAGCACTTTAAGCAAAATTTGACATTATAATGGAGAAAAAGGTATATTTGAAATTATATATCAATCACTTTATTTTATTGCTCCCTAAAAGAACACTAAAAGACACTTCATGTGCTAATTTATCTAATAGCAAAAAGAAAAAAAATTCTTAATTATCTCCTTTGAAATAAGACATTACCTTAACTCATAGCATTTATTTGTTGGGTTAGTCGTGCTGTGACCCTTTGTCTCGATTATTAAAATAAAAGACATTATTCTAACTTAATATAAAGGGAAAAATACATTTTTCACCCACAAACTACCATAAGTTTTGTATTTTACACCCTAAACTATCAATTTTGATACATTACACCCTCTAACTACCAATTTTTGACACTTTGCATTATTTTTCAAATTCTGAGACTAAAATGACGATAATGTCCTTGACCGATTTTGTATATATAAAATATATTGTTGTTAATTTATTAATTTTTCAAGAGTATTATTGTCAAATGGAGGGTGCAAATTGTTTAATATTAGTAGTTGGAGGGTGTAACATGTCAAAATTGATAATTTAGGGTGCAAAATATATAACATTGATAGTTTGAGGGTACAATGTCTTAAATATGGTAGTTTGGGGTGCAATGTGTCACTATCCCGGTAATTTGTGGATAAAAAGTGTATTTTTTCCTAATATAAATTATTTTAGAAACATACGTCTAAATTTATAACCAAATGTCAATTTATAGATTCGGATTATAAAAATCGTCACATTTAGTTTATAAACTATAAAAATGTGTCAATGTTCATTTTATAGTAAGATGGTTGAAATATGTAACAAATAAGTGACGTGACGCAATATATTAATCGATCGAATACTATAATAAGGATGAACATTAATGAATTTTCATTATTCTAGTAAAATGTAAAAGATAGATCCATAGTGGAAATTGATCAAACTATGTTTTTTTCCTTTTCAACTGATTCCTGAAGAACACAAAAAGACACTTGCAGAGAAAATATTCTTCCAATGGATCATGACAAGGCATTCGAAAGCACTTGCATGCAAGTTGCATGTTCATTCAAAATAATAAAAAGAAACACCCGTCGTTTACAAAAAAAAAGGATCTCTTAGTGGAATCAGACGGCAAAAGTTCCCATCTTTCCAATGTCCTATAAGTTTGTGCCAATTATTGTGAGTAGATCATACCATACCATAAAGATGGTCCGGTCCACCAATGCAAGATATTATCATGTCTTTTGTGTTTGTGTTGTAAAATGTTGGGTATGGGAATATGTGTTGGTATTGGGTTTAGTGAAAAGGTGAAGAGAGAGGTAATTTTTTATAGTTTTTGTAATTTTTTATATTTTTTTATGGGAGAGAGAGAGATTATATTGGAGTATTTTATTAGGAGAGAGATAAAATGTTGGAAATGTTGTGTTTTGCAAACACAGCCTTAGTTTATTTATTTTTGTGCGCAGAGATATTATCTGTTATTAAATTATTATAAGGGATAAATGCAAAATTAATTCCTGTGCTATACGTAAAAATCGATTTAGTCCATATGATATGAAAAATATCGATTTAGTCCTTGTTATTCTATTTTCGTTTGTTATTGGTCCTCCATCAGGGACTGATTTTATCACTTTCTGAAATCACATGGACTAAATTGATGTTTTTCATATCACAGAGACTAAATCGATTTCTACATATAGCACAAATTTCTTGTTATAAACAAAAGGGAAATTGGTAATTTAATCCTTAGGTTTTGCCCCTTTTAACGGTTTGGTCCTTAAGAAATAAACCCTAACAAAATAATCCCTAAACTATCACCTTTTGACAAAACTATCCTTCCGTCATGGTTCCGTGTGCTTGTTTAACGATAGCATTCCATGCTGGCAAATTGAAACGGTGTCGTGCCTTTTATATTCGTCCAACAAACTAAAATGCAACCAGAGTTACGTTGTCGTTGTACTCTTCGTCAACCTCCCTCAGCTTCATCAGCCTGTCACTCAATTACTCCCCAAGTGAAAACCACCATTCCCCTGACTTCTTCCCCTCCGGCCTCATCTTTCTTAGCTTATGCCCCAACTCCTCAACGTTATAATTCTTCACAAACTTTGTCTTCGTGGCCATTGTCTCCCCCTCCGTCTTCTTCCTCTCCATCTCCGAAGCTTCCGATATTGTTTTCAAATACGTAGAGAAAGAAAATCTGGTAAAGCAGTTGATATGCGTTTTTCATATTTTATTTTTCCAGGTAAGAAAGGACAAGAGGTTCTGGTGCCTCTTGGCTGAAAGCTGGAAGAAGAAGTAAGGAGAATGATATTCCATAATAAGAATGCAGACGTATTGGCAACACTAGAAATGATTGACCACGTGCAACGATTAGGTCTAGGTTACCACTTTGAGAAGGAGATTACAGGAACCCTGGAAGACTTTGCATCTTCGCTAGGCTATAATAATGAAATAATAGAGAAGAGTCTCCATGCCACTGCTCTCAGCTTTAGGCTTCTCAGACAACATGGCTATAAGGTTTCTCAAGGTATAATTATCTGCCTTCCAGTAATCAAGACATCATGGTTAATTATATTAAACTTTCCTGTAAGTTGTTCATTCGTTTCTCATGTTGGTTTCGTGAGCTGATCAAGTGGTGATCATTTCTTTTACGAAACACAGATGTGTTTAGCAGTTTCAAGGACCGTAGCGGCAACTTCAAGCAATGCCTTGCAAAGGATGTCCAAGAACTGCTGAGTCTATACGAAGCTTCCTATCTTGCTTTCGAAGGAGAGAGCCTCTTGGCTGAGGCCAGACATTCACAAGAATGCATCTCGAGTACCTCAAAAGTAACGTAAGCAAAGGTGAACAAGTTAGTCATGCACTGGAGGTTCCATTGCACCATAGAACCCAAAGGTTAGAAGCTCGATGGTATATTGAGCAGGAGTACTGGGGCAAGTTGACAATCTTTTACACCCCCTTAAGCCGGTGACAGAAATTTACGTCCACGAGTTGGCACTCCCACGTTTTCAGTCAATCGTTTAGCCTCGCAGTAGATATTGGCGCTTTGAATCTATAGTTAGCACTATCACGTTCTTCAGTCAATAGTTTAGCCAAGCTACATCCCAAAGGACCGGAGAGAAATGAATGAATGAATTCTCTTCGTTTTTTTTCCTCCTCTGTTTTTTGTTTACTTTCTTGTAGGAAACAGAGCAAGCTTACTAATCTGTTTACTTTCTTTTAGCCTCCCTGGTTTTGCTATTGAAATTAAAATCATGTTGAAGGGTGAAATTTAATCATTCCCTACCTGATAGATGTGCGTCTAAGTCCCCGTTGGCATGTTATGGTGCGGTCCATGCAGGCAGGAACATACTTCTACCACGGGCACTTTGGCATGCAGAGATCGGCAGCCCCAGGTAAAACTTTTGGCGACTGGTGACACGGAAAGTTCAAAACTTTTGCTCTCATGGCTTATATATTCTTCATGGAATCGGATCTGTTTAAAGAAATTTTACTTTACAATTAGGCAGCACAAGTCAAAAGAATAGTGATGAAAAACTGCAAATAATTGGTCATTTCTCTTCTCCTCTTCTGTTGCAAAATGGGAACTTAATTTTGCAAAATAGACGTACGATCGAGGATATTATAAACTCGGCAATAAAGGCACGCCCCAAAGGGCAATATCTCTAAGTTTTTCCCTCGCCTTTCTGCGTTTTTTCGCTGAAAGGTATTTGCCTGGTTTCCCTAGAAGATAAATCTTGAGAATCGCGTCTTCGACCCTGCACCGGAATTCCAACAATGCCTTTGAATATTCGAGATTTGAGATGGTTCAAGATAGACTTTGGCTTGTGTAGTGTCACGTGGAAAATTTGTCAGCGTGGAATGCTTGCTGTTAAACAAACACACGGAACCCTAACGGAAGGATAGTTTTGTCAAAAGGTGATAGTTTAGGGATTATTTTGTTAGGGTTTATTTCTTAAGGACCAAACCGTTAAAAGGGGCAAAACCTAAGGATTAAATTACCAATTTTCCTAAACAAAAAGCTCTAGGCCCAAAAAATAAAACAAATTTACAAAAAAAAAAAAAGAAAAAAAAAGAAGAAGAAGAGAATATTTACACGAAAAGATGGGTCTAATTATTGGACATGCACGTGGTATTGGGTGGTGGAGAGTTGGGATGAAAAGGGTCCCAACCTGCCATGCGTCGATCGTAGCTTGGCGACATGCAGCGAACAACTTTTTGGGACGCGTCCAAACAGCAGTAATTAGCATGGCATGACATGACATGAACCTTTGTCCCTTCACCAAACAACGTACAATCCCGTACTTGCCGTAACACCTCACGCCCCAAGAGTGGTGCGAACGCGTCACATTAGTGACATGTTTGTTTCTCCAATAATTTGGGGTCTCAACGATTCAGGCAAACTAAATAAACTCCAAAATTTTTAACTTTTACACATACACACTCTACTTTTCATAAATCCCAATAAATCTCAATAAAACAAAGATTCCCAAAATTTCGAGAATATTCCTCAAAATTTTGGCAAACAAACAACCCCTAGGGCTCTCGACGGAGTCACCCTTTGGGATTCCCAACGTTTTGACCGAGGACAGCCGTGTTTTTTTCTTCTTTAAAACAAAAATTACTTGGGAATAAAATCTTCTATAATTTTTTATTTAAATTATTGAATACAATATAGAAAGAAATATATACCACATGTTAGATCTTATACTGCATATAAATTTAATTTTATACAGATGACATTAAAATATATATAATTTTTTTATCTTTTTCTCTTTAAATTGCACAGTGTAATTTAAGCATTAAAATTTGTGTTTCATCACTTTGTTTTTTATTAGGAATCTCAGCACGTAGATAAAAACTTATAAATCATCCATTCGAATAGCACTTCTCCTATAAATTTATTGATATTGACCTAGGAAATTAGAAAATAAAAAATTATTAATATATTAAAAATAAATTATCCAGATAGTTTCGCTAAGTTGTGGACATGTGGAAGTGGGCATGCAGCAGTATATATATTTTTATATAAAATATTTAAAACCTAAATGCGAAGTGGATAAGATTGAGATGAGCTTTACATGGCTTTTGCTCTCTTAAAGTGTCAGGCAGCAGTCAATTTTTCACACTGCGAACCCATTTCCAACCAGTCAAGAGAGGAGAGAGAAAAAAGAAAAAAGAGAGCACCCACGGCAGTCATGGCCCTCTACTTCAAACTCTTCCGGAGCCGAGAAATTAATGGAGGCCAACACCACCACATGCTTGGGCCTGCCTTCCAACAAGCCTAGAGCCTAGATCCTTACAATTATATGTGACCCTTTTTTGTATCATTTTGTGAATCGAGTGGCGCAACTGCAACCTCATATCTTATCCTACAGAAGAATAAAGTTGGTAAATGGTCTGCTGATCTTACTGTTCTTAAAAATTAAGCCCATGTTTCGATGCACTTTTTTTTTTCTTCTCACAAATTTCAATATTCTTCAACGCCCATCCAAACAAGGTGTAAGAGAATTCACCATTCACCGAGGGCCCTTCTTTGTCTTAACTTCTGAAGGTTGCTCTTTAAGTATGCCATGTGCATAACTTTTAAGTTATTGTCTTGGTGGATTGAATCTACAGACTCTACTGCCTGTTGTTTCCATGCTTGTGTGAGCAGAGTTGGTGTACACTGCTGAACATCTCTTTAAAGTTGGAAATAAAAAATCTCAAAGTAAATTATTATTACACCAACACCTCTAATCTCTCTCTAACTTTTTGTTTTTAATACAGAGATGAAGATTTCATGCAATTTGCTGACTGAATTGCACGATGTAATTTAAATAGAGATAAATACAATAGGTAGACCTCATAGTAGAATTTATGTTGTTCGAAACTTTACATAGCTAATATTAAATGATTCTACGGCAAATTATAGAAGATTTTGATCAGAATACATATATTAAAAAGGAAGTACTTAAAGCTTGCTGTCAATTTTGCCAAGCAATCCACTACAAAAGCATAAAGGAGATCAACGTATAAAGATTAGCCTTTTTAATGGAAAGCAGAAAACTTTATGTGGTGGGCTGCTGATTGTTTAGATGAGGGGGTGTCTTTACCTTCAAGTGGACTCTGATATACGCTCACAAAAAAAGAAAGAAAAGGAAGTGGACTCTGGTGTATGCAAGATCCTCCCTGTCATTCCCTTGTCCTTGCTCTTAGGTAGCATGATCTGTATATATACCTTTTACCCAATTGAACAAAAAAAAATATTGATGAAGTGGTTGGATTTCTAAGGAGAAAACAGGTTACAGGGCCCGGAAAAGGCAAGATACTGTTCCCCGTACCACCCCTGTTCCATTTCGAAGTTTGTGCATCAAACAGCAACGGAAAAGCAGAGTACAGGAAGGAAAAAGCAAGTGCCTTTCAATTTTTTACTTCAGATCATTGTAATTAGGGAGTGAATATGCTTCTCAGTTTTTTACTCCTAAGTCCTAACTTTCCCGATCAAATGATGTGCCAAACCAATCTACGATACTCAGTGGAATAGGTAACAAAGCAACCTTTTTCGTCCATTGCCACGACAGCAGCCTGCCTGTTTTGTCTCCTTTTCGTGGAATAAAACAGCTTTACGCTGATCTGATTTTGTTGCATTGTTGCTGTAAAGGCATTGGGTACGCGTGTTTGGGTTCTTGGCCTTTGATATTCGTACTTATGTACCGGCGGAAGGAATCAATGAGAAGGGCTCCAAAAAACGATACAGAAGCTTTTAGGAAGACGAATCGCAACCGCAGTAGGTGTAGGCATGTGCTATTTGGCGATCCTATATAATCCCCGATCTTCAGGAATCTTTAGAAAATTATATGGTTTGTACGTTTCAGGTGCTTAGGACAGCGAGCGAGAATCCTTCGTCTATAAATAATGACAAGACATTAAACAATGTAAGCCTGCATTGATTGCTACTGGCGATCTTTTGTTTTAATCAATCAATTTTACTTGGCAGAAACCTACAACGCCTCTCTTATGACTCATGGCCATACTAAAAAACAAAGAAATGAAGAGAATTTGGGGAGGAGAAAGTCGACCACGTCTCCTAAATCACACCCAAGTGCCCTCTTTTGCTGCAGGGCAAATGGCAACATTCGGGACTAAAAAAAGGAAGAGGAAGAAGGAAAAAGAAAAGAGGGCGACACCGCAGGTAGGAGCAGCAGCCAGGCCCAACTCATGAAGAAAAGGAAGAAAGGATATTGGTGGCCTGTTCATTGTGGACATTGTCCATTCACTCGATTGCACAGAACATAACCCTCGAATCAAAACTTGCAGCCTACACTATAAGAGAAAACTACTTTCGGTCCAACCAGAGTAATAGAATGCTGCTCTCAGACATTCACTTCGGCCATGAGCGACACTTCCAACA
This sequence comes from Myrica gale, assembly GCA_963930655.1. Classification (NCBI taxonomy): domain Eukaryota; kingdom Viridiplantae; phylum Streptophyta; class Magnoliopsida; order Fagales; family Myricaceae; genus Myrica; species Myrica gale. Next base: position 17,966,568 of record OZ005617.1, on the reverse strand, counting down.
AATAAGTTTTGGACTTTCAACTTTTCAAATATTGTTTCCTAGATTGTTAAGGGACAGTGAGAATGAGGCATTGAAAGAATAATAAAGTGAAACATAGTGCAGTTTAACGGATTTCAAACTCAAAATCCACGATAACCTTCATACGTGGTACCTACTCCCACTTTCCTGCTCCGCACGGGAGACAGTAAATATTTGCTACTCTTTTTGTTTCTGTTTTGGTCTACGAAGATCTGTAACTTGTTAGTTGTTAACAGCGAAAGCCATTGGCCGAATGGACTCTTCTGAATCCAAACAAAGCAGATAAAGCACACGAGTAGTTGAAGAAAACAACAAGCACAGAAGCACTGCAGTTCTGAAAGCGTTTCACGACTGCAACGAGAGGTTTCATTATCTCTATGTTGCTTGGAAACTGCCCAGGCTAAGAACTGCAAATGGGGCAATTTCCATTTTGCATGATGTAACAAAAATTGCAACGGAGGTAACATCACGAATTTGAGTCCTCAAGCACAGCTTTGAAAAACACATCAATGAGTTCTATCTTTGACTAACCACTACAATAAATTCAATATTGCCCAAAGTTAAAAACAAGACCAAGTCACTTCAAAATATGTTGAAGATTCGTGGAGTATCCTTTCTATGTATAGCACCAAATCAAAGGCAGAATAGCACCATGGCAAAAATAACACAAGGTCACGTAGTATTTTCTACCAGTTAGAGTGATGCCGATCCCCATGACTATAATCCTAGCACATTAAGGCATCCAAATGCTAGATTGGAAGAACCCATCTTACTCTTGGCCCTCCCTTGCTCACATTCACGTCCTGAAAACTTCCTACTATTCACATTCGTGATTCTTCAATGGGATATGCATATGCCATATTTACATCCCATAGACATGACCACAAGTGTTAATCTTCAAACCTGATGTTTACACCTCGCAATTATTATGAAATGCCTCCCAGAACTCTTTTTAAATCAGATTTTTGTTCTGATGTAAGCCTTGAAGGGTACTTGACGTCAAATTTAATTCTCAAATTTCCCTTCCTTCCAGGTTCTCTTGAGATTGGCATTCCCTCATTTGGGACAACAACCTCTGCTCCGGGTTTGACGATATCTGTCAGGGGGATCATGAGATTCCTTCCATCTAGGGTAGTCAGGTCAAGGGTCTTCCCTGTGAGGGACTCTAGCAGTGTTATCTCCTGGTTGACTACCAGATCATTCCCATCCCTCTTGTAAAGTGCATGTGGTTTCTCATCTACGACAAAAATGACATCTGCAGGAATGACACCAGGCTCCTGGTTACCCTTCTCAGGAAATGTGATCTTGGTGCCCTTCTTCCAACCAGGTTTTATCTCAATGGTTAATATCTCCTCCAGAGTCCGAAACTTACTGCAAGAAAATTGCTCATGCCATCAAGTGGAAGTAAAAAAAAGGCAAAAAACATTCACTCACAATTGACAGAATGAAAGCATACATTCACAAAAAAAATATTCAACGCTGACCAATGCCATATCATGCGAGTCGTAGAAAAGTACATCTATTAGTCTTTTTGAATTTAAATACAGACTGTGAGTATCCAAGTGCATTTTAAAGATGATCTGCAGATCTTTAAACTTGGACAGTGAAAGACGTAATTGTCCTAACAGGACAGACCACAAGAATAGAATGTAACCAGACAGCCTGACTTTAATGCTTTATGGCTTCAAAGGCCAAAGATAACCAGAAGAACAGGGACACGGAAGAAATGAAAAACAACAAAGCTTCTAATCAACTATGACCATACCTAGGGCATGTTTGAGCCCCAATTAATTGGGCTCAAAATTTTAGGTTTATTATTAAAAAATTTACCAGATAATTTTTTATTATTATAATATTTATTAAAAGCTTCTCTATCTTCACTTTTTCACCAACTCCCATAACATTTTTTTACTTTATAATATTTCCCAAACCCCAATACCCAAAATTTTCACCCTCAAACATACCCCTAATATCATCATAATTTGTCATCATAAAAGCATTATCCCTATTGAAAAAGAACATATTTATTATAACCTTCTCGTTTTTTTCTGTTCTTTTTATCTTTTCCCCGGCATTTCACCTCGAAAGAAATCGTAGTGATAGTCATAGTAGCAGGTTTATCATTACCTAATTAGACCCTGAATTTGCTATTTCGCGAGGTAATGCACATAGATGTAATGAAAGCAAGGGCCGTACGCCAATGATAGGATGACTTAAAAACCTTATTATGACCATCTTCTCCCCTTGGTAGTCTGTGATTTCCCTACCTTTTAAAAATTCTCTTTTATGACACACCACAAAGGAAACATATGACACAAATCAATCTCATCAGCCTAAGCTTATAATGCATTCCAATTAATGAACTTTCCTCCTATTTATCTGACAAGGCTGACTAGTTTTCCCTCTTTTATTGATGCTGCTGCCTCTAAGGACATGTGGAACACTTCCATCTAGTCCCCACTACAATATGTCAGGTAGGTGAATATACCCATAAAAACATAAGCATGAAAAACTGAAATTCTTAATTACAACCACAAGAGCGAAGATGCTCCAAACATTTTAATTGACAGTTGATGTCAACAGCGAAATCCAGTCAGCTTTTGACTTCCCAAACTGAATACCCACAACAAACAATCATTTTTTAACAAGTATGAAGAATTCTTTCATCAGACTATGTTGAGATTTTACACACACAGTTTATCACTCCTCCTTCGCCATGTATAAAGCAGCCTAGTACTCCTAGCAGCACACACTGCTTAAACATAAAATGCAGTGGATTGCACCATGGGTACCCCCGAATCAAAGCTCATCCAGCTAAAGAGTGAACAATGTGCATCAGCTAATCCTGACTCGAGCTGCCCCCAAACCTCTTGAAGGCAGTTATTATAAAGAAATAAAATCAGTCACATGCTAGTCCAAGAGGGTAAGCGTTCCGGCTAACTTGACTGATCCACACCATTGTCAATGTCATTCCTGAAATCGCACGTTACTGTGAAAGTCACAAGACTTCCTAAGAATAATCATCATTCCCAGGGCTAATCTTCTCACCATCAATAAAGGGATCCAAATTCAAGCCAAGAAACTAAAGTCTTTTGGCATATCTGCAGAAGATTTTCTCTCACTTCTTTATTCATTACCATTTAAAAAACCAACAAATTCAACCTCAAGCAAACCCTCGAAATCCCTTACTTGGACTTCCCAAAGTCGGCTGGCTCCTTGAATGTTCGGGCAAGCCCAGTTGTATACATTAAGAGGCTACCCTACCACCTTTTTGGTACTATACTGAAACACTGAATATATGCAAGAACTTTCCATTGGTAGATAGTTGAGAACACTTCCACAAGAAAACCAAGCAGCTATCTAAAGAAAGCTGAAATGTCTAAAACAGAGTTCAATGGTCGTCCGCAATGACATTGAATAGATTGATACTCAAGAATTGATTAGGTAATTAGCATCTAAAAAAGTGCAATGGCTAAAAATGTAAGTCGAGTACCAGTAATAAACCATAACCAATTCAAGTGAACCATTATTTCATCCCATTATATGTTAAGATCATCTCTAACAGAAGTAAAAGATTTAACAACTATGATCGAAAGCCAAAAATGCAATGCTCAATAAACCTACACTATGCCCAAGTCAAGTACTTTGCCAAAAGCAGAATTACACTTCCATGGCCATAACCTTTGCCAAACCTGTCGCAACATAAAGTCGACCATGCCAAGAAATCAATCCCGAACCACATCCAAAAAATAAGCATTGCTGGAGACTAAAACAATAGTTTTCAAATAAATCAATTTTAGTAGAGGCAGCGTTTCACACTTATAATACCGCACAATTACAACCTCCACGTTATATGTAACTTCAGCTCTAAGTATAAGCTTTTGCCAAAGAAAAAATCTACTTCAGCGGGGAAAAGTCAATCGCAATGCCTAGTGCCTGATAACAAAATAAAGAAAGAAAATTCAACAATTTTATTGCAATGTTGCATACCCAGTGGAGACGTAGATGTTCCTGGAGATCCTCATCTTTTTCTTAGCACCTTTGTAGAGATCCTCCAAGCTACAGGGCAACACATTCTCCAGCGGCGCAGCCTTCTTAGACGAGCCGGTTCCCGACCCGCCACCCGTTGCCCTGAAGAACCCATCCCTACCAAACCCCCTCGCTCCTCCTCCGCCACCACCGTCACTACTGGTACCATTACTTTCCGATCCGAAAATCTCGGCGCATATGTCATCCGCGTCACGCGGGTTGAAGTGGAACGACGTCGGATGCTGGCGGTTGTTGTTGTAATAGTGCTGCTGGTAGTTGTGGGCAAACCCGCCGGGGTGCGAGGAGGAGGAAGAGGAGGGCGGCGGTGGGAATTGGCCTGACTTGAGAGCCTCCTCGCCGTAGAGATCGTAGATCTGGCGCTTCTGGGGGTCACTGAGAACATCGTAGGCTTCGGAGATTTGTTTGAACTTGGCCTCGGCGTCACGGTTCTTCTCAGGATTCTTGTCCGGGTGCCAAATCATCGCCAGCCTCTTGTACGCCTTCTTCAAATCCTCCTCGCTCGCGTTCCTGTGCACTTTCAGAATGTTGTAGTAGTCCACGCCCATCTCTCCCACGCTCTCTCTCTCTCTCTCTTTGCTCTTCGGATTTTTTTTCTTTCTTTCTGCGTCGGTGTTGGAGTGGAGGAGGTGGCCGGAGAATGGGAAGAGGGCGAGTGAGGAGGCCGTTGGATGTGTAACGGAACGGGGCTACAGCTGGGGATCGACGGTTGTGAGAGCCGTTTGGTTTCTTCGACGAAGGAGGGAATTGTTCGAGGTGGGTCCCGAATCTGTATATATGACTCGGATCAGCTTTGGTCATCTATCCCATTCACACATCAACGTGCTGCAAACTACTACGGGGTTTGACGACTGGTCTTGGTGCATTTGGGCTAGATTTGGATTTTGGGCGATTGCCTGTTTGGAAATGGGTCTAGGTCTTAGTTCTGCGGTTTAAACCATGGTTTGAATCTATAACTGTAGATGTTCGTTTGACGTGGTTCTGTTTTCTAATTACATGCATACGTGTGATGTAGTGATCGGATACGTTTAAACCATAGTTTGAACCCATATAGGATGTTGAAGTTCTGTCCAACCTAAGCTGCGTTTGCAAAGCTAATTTTTCCTAAAATTTTATCTCTCTCCTAATAAAATACTCCAATATAATCTCTCTCTCCCATAAAAATATAAAAAATTACAAAAACTATAAAAAATTACCTCTCTCTTCACCTTTTCACTAAACCCAATACCAACATATATTCTTATATCAAAAATATTACAACACAAACACAACCCTAGTATGGACTTTTGGGCAGAGTGGGACCTTCACACAGAGGGACTAAAATGATTTGCGAACAAAAATTTGTATAGGGTTGTATCTTTTATTTAGAAAAAATAAATAAATTATAGGGTTATTTAAATATTTTGCACCCGCGTTAATACTTTGCATCATGTGTCTGTATTTGTATCCCCAATTAATTTATCACTTATTTTGAACGAAAAAAATTAATCACATGCAAAACACTTGAGTGTAAAGTATCTTAAAAATAAAAGAACTAAATGTAAAATAACCGCGTGGGTGCAAAGTGTAATTAATTATTTTTTGAATATTAAAAGTAAACTGGACAAAGTGATACATGTACAAAACACGTGATTAAGATTTCTATTCGTTTTAAGAATAACGAAACGGTGAATGCAAATCGAAGGAACTTAGAACTATGTGATTGAAATGTATCAAATTGTAAGAACATTGTGCAAAGTGTCAAGCCTCATAAATCATGTGGGTGCAGTGTAATTAACATTTTTTATAATATTATAAAAATTAAGGAGGAATATAGTTTTATTGGATTTTGAGAGCCATCAGTAAAAAGGTAGAATTATTTCTATAATTATTGTAATAAAATGATAATTTAATAGAGAAAGAAATTATTTTAAAATTAATTGTATTTTTAAAATTTTTGGAATGGAGGGAAAACCAAAATTTTGATTATCAAATATGAACTAAGTCGGTGTTTGTACGGAACCCAATTGTATATTCCAATTTTGACTATCAAATATGAACTAAGTCGGTGATTATCAAATATTTGAACTAATATGAACTTCAAATATTGCTCATGAAGGAGAACAAGGAAAGCAAAGCATGTCGTCCGACATCAACTGTTACTTATTCGGGCACAGAGTGTGGCGCCAAAGCACGCGCGGACCGATCAACGGCCTCTCGCAGTTGCACTCGGCCGATGAGATTCCAATTGTGTTTCGCGTGTCTAAGGCTCACGCGGTGTTCAACTATACTGGCACACGCGATGATCCACTGTATTCTTCTCTGACGAAATTTCCCATCACATCACGAACCGTCTTGGTTCCCAAACAAGCGGCTCTGTTGCAAGATGACGGTGTTCGTCTCCGCTCGATTCTCTCGGATTTGGGCATCTTCGATGAAGAGCAATATGCGGTGTCACTAGATATCTCACATAAGGCCGCCGCTGGATTTCCCGGGACCCCAGAGTCGTCCATTGTTGTGGCCCTAATGCAAATGACGGTGGAAGTAGAGAACGTTGATTTCGACACTCTCTACGAGCTGCTGGAGACTGATGAAGCGGGTGAGTACACGATGGAGAAGGGTTGGGCCGACTGGGCGATCAGTGTATGGTCTGTACGGAAGAGTTTGAGGCAGGGTTGGAAGTGATTCGCATGCCGTGCTCGCATGTCTATCATGGAGACTGCATAGTCAAGTGGCTGCAGACGAGTCACACTTGTCCTCTCTGCCGATACCCAATGGCCAATGCCTCTCGTTCATCAAGACTAAGGCCTTGAGGTTTCTTGGGCAAGTTTTTTGTTTCATTTATTTGCGTTTCTTTCCGATTTATGATTTTGGCCGGTGAGGATCAGTTATTGAATGTCATAAATACTTTTATGGTGTATTATGTAAAAAAATATGCCTCAAAACTAATTGTATAAATAATTATTTATTTAGATGTCACATATTTATATTTATTTATTAGATATTATGTTGTCATATAATATGTTACAAGGATATTGTTGAGTGACATTCTAGAAAAATCACGAAATGATTAATGACACAAGTATGACTTTTCAGTTCCTTATTCATTTGATAGTTGTTATAGACCAAAGTATATTTTTATGTATAAATAGGTCTACACTTGTTATTATAGAATGATAAACTTCGTTATTGAGATATGACTTTAAACAAACGAGTGATTGTATTGTAAGAGTACATGCACCTAAGGTTGAATAACTGGCCTTGCCGGTGCCGGTTAAACGATTTGAGATAAACCGACAACAATAGAGAGCTAGAGAGAGGAATGAGAAGAGGCCGTCGTTTCTAACTTTTTGTTTTTATTTGAAAACAAAAGAGACAAAAGAGCTGTGGAGGCAGGAGGTGGGGTTAGAGGCCATAACCCTAACATTTTCTTCTTAAAAAGAACGACATCGTTTTCTTCTATTATATAAAAAAGCGGCAGTGGAGCGGGGTTAAGCAAAAGCCAAGGCGTCGTAGAACAACACCATTTTCTTTATTATTAAAAAAAAAAAGTAGTGGTGGTTTCCAGCAAGGTGCTGAAGCTGGTGTCGGTTAAACCAAGAACATCCGGTTTGTCAAAAATCACCACCAGAAATTGCCGGTTCCAAAACAGCGGTTTAAATGCTCAACTCGACATGCACTGAACGAAATCAAATATAAATATCTTTTGGAAGTGATCACTGATATTAAGAAAATATTCAACACAATTTAGTTTATTAGTTTATATTTTCACAATTTGAGAGTCCAACGGGTTACAGATTTTCACAATTATATGAGCTAAGGAATTAATCAATTATATTATTTCGGTCCTATTGACTCGTGTGGAATATAGTATGGTAGAAGAATAAAAAAATAAATAATTGTTAGCGAAAGAGATTTTATAAATGAATCTCATATTCTCGGGAGTCAATTATATTATGTTGATAGACATTATTACAACTAATAGAAGCTCAAAATTCAAAATAAAAAAATATAAGAGAAATAATAAAAAAGAGTTTTCCATATAATCTTATAGCAGATATTTGAGATCCGAAGATTGTTCATCAGATATCTGGTAAATAATTTTTCACAAGCAAACTTTTAGATTCAAAGTGAGTTCGGGATCAGATTATTCCTTAGAAGCATAGAGTTCTATATATTTTCAGAAGATTGTTTGATATTACTCCAGGTTTTTTGTTTCAAGTCATACTGAACATAAGGCAATATTCCAATGGCAAATTCGATCTGTACTATGGCGCCCACATGGCCGTATCTACTTCAACCGTGGTTACGCTTGCACTATTCCAAGAAGCATGAGTCAAACCAATTAATTCAATTCTCAGAAATAGATTGCTTCATATGGATGCAAGAATACAACATTTAAGAGTTTCTCCGATGTTCCCAGTTTCAACAGAAAAAAAAAGACTCGTAACTCCTTTCTGCACAACTTGGGGGGGGGGGAAGAAAAAACCTGAAGTACCAATATATAAAGCATGAAAAACGTGACAAATATACAAGAACTTGTGACTCCCATCTTAGAAGAACACATCCTTTCCCGGTCAGTAGCTGACGATTTCAGCCAATATGAAGCTCCTAATGCATGATTCAAGCAGCCAAATGCCAGGTTAAGCCCGTCCGTCACCGGAGCATATTCAGTGTTTCTCCTTACCTTGAACCAAAAACTCAAGAGTCCGTGAAACCACACATGCCCTGTTTTTGTGTATATGTAAATGGAAAGAAACTCCGTCGCACATACAAAACAAGATCATGACTACTTTAGCTCACACGGCAACAGATTGACCAGTAATCCCATCATGAAGATGCAAAGAACCATCCTTCATCAGGTTGAGGCTCAAACTCTTAAACCTCTCCCTAGAATATTGTCGAGATGCCTTTCTCCAATCAGTTCCAGTTTTCATCATAGCAGCAAATTCCTCATAGCTAATCCGTCCATCCTGAAAAGTATTCCAAAACAAATTAGGAAAAAATGTGCATCCTATATGAAATATACACAGGAGAGTAGTTTTAATAACAAAAGTATATAAGAATTCTCACTTCCAATTTTAAAATCTAAATGATTTCAGCCTCTCTTTTTACAGCATTTTGACTAGTTCCAAATATTTATCACTTATCAAAATCTTGTTTCCAACTTCAAGATATTCTGAAAGGGATGTGTCTATGAGGAGGGGGGGGGGGAACCTGAATTTTATAAACCATCAGAAATGTAAGGCTTGAAAGTCGAACCTTGTCTGTGTCAACCTCACGCAAAATGTCATTCAGCACATCATTATCAGTTTCACCCGAGTCATCTGCTAAGGCTTCTCGCAACTCATTTGTTTCGATATAACCACTTCCATCTTTGTCAAAGAACATAAAGGCTCTGCGGAAATGATCGTCATTTTCCATTCTTTGCAAGTGAATTGTCACTGCTACAAATTCTCCATAGTCCAGTACTCCATTCCCATTGACATCAGCCTAAAAAAAGCCTCACAAGTAAAAAATTCTATCATTTTGACATTAAATAGTAATGAGATACCACAAACTCTATCACTATATGATAAACATTTTTTTAACCATGGGACATAACTATATTTACTAACCAATGCTATCAGACACTGTTGTGATCTTGAATTCACCAGTAAAGGTTCAAAAGTTTCAACCCAGCCTAAATTTAACCTCTTCATAAGTCCTACTTGTCTGGGAGACATTTTTGAACCATGCATATTATGCTATACACCAAGCGTTTATGCCATTCTATTTGCATATAAATACTACACAATATCAAGTTTCAAAGCATTCTCAATACACTAAAACCAGGACTTCATGGGATAAATTTCTGCCATCTACAGGGAGTTTTTTTTTTAATCGCCATCTACTGGGAGTTAGCAACATGGAATAGCCGTTTGACAAGCACAAGTCTAACCAAATGATACTCTAGAGTATCAAATAGCTATCCTACTGCATCTTCCGTAGTAAGTCTAACCAAATGATAACCTAGAGTATGCAGTTTCGTTTGCTTTCAATTCAATGCTTGACCCTCTATTTGTCCCTTCTGGTTCTTTTTTTAAAAACAGTTATCCTGCTGCATGTTCCACGAAAGTGACTATAAATCTGAGCTTCAATAAATTCAAAGAAATTTACCACTTCCATCAGCATTTTTATCTCTGGCTCAGCCAATTGTGAACCAACCTTCCGAAGCCCAGCCTTCAGTTCCTCGTATGTTACTCTCCCATCTCTATCAGTGTCCATCAGTGTAAACATATCTCTAATGACTTCTACCTCTTCTACAGACAAGTGTTCAGCAATTACCTACAGCAATTGATTGAACAAACTCGAATTATCCACAGAAATTTAAAATTGCAAACCATTTGCATTGTAGTCAGAACTAGAGCTAACAATTAAACCTAAATGAAAAAAAAAAGGATTCTTACTTAGAAAAAAAGAAAAAAAGGATTCTTACTCGAAGGGCTTTCTTTTTGAATCTGTTCATCACAGAGAATTGCCTGAGTCTTGTCCTCACAATATCTCCCAGTGGCACATTTGGAGCTTTCTTCGCATTGTGCAACCAGGGGTGATCTACCAAAAGATGAAAGAAAATAAATAAAAGGATCAATATAACTGTATCAAGAAAGATAGCCATGCTGCAGAAAATCCAAACTCCCAAAATTTTGCATATACAGGCACTTCAACAGTTTATCTCCTAACCAAAAAGATGAATGAATAATATATTGCATCCCAGTGATAATCAACGCATGCCCTCTTGATATCTATCTATTCCATTTCCAACCCCAGTACCTGGGGTTGATCATCCAAATTAGCATCTCCCAGGAGGCTCTATCAGTGTACTGATTCAAGCCTCAAGATTCAACCACTATGAAAATAGCTATAGTGATTGCAAAATACAACCTCTTAAATCTCCAAAAACTCTTATTTAGGAGGCCATGATTATCTTTAAGAAGCAGTTGTGTGCCCAATATAACTTGAATCTCATTGCTCTTCATGTAAAAGGAGGAAAAATATCATGAGGCAAATAATTAATATCATGCTAAATTCACTTTGGTAGTAATAACAAGAGAAATCTTTACTTCTAACCTCCAAATTATCACCCAAATGTCATTTACCGCTCTGACCTATGAATTTCATTACATTTAGCCTGCAAACTACAAAAATACATCAATCTTCGTCCTCTAGTAAGATCTATGCATCATATTTTCTGCACATTTCAAATATAAGATCTTACTAGAAGGAGGACATTGATGAATTTTGGTAGTTTGGGGGCTAAATGTGATAAAATTCATAATTCAGACCGGTAAATGATATTTGAATGATAGTTCGGGGGCTAGAAATAAATATTTCCCTAATAACAAATACATGTGTGCTTGGTTTATGATATATGGATATTTTTTTTTTCAATGTAAAAGAATTTACATATCATTACTTGGACATATTTTGCTGTTAATTTGCTTAATCCCTTACCAAATGAATTTTTGAATTTTCTCAAATGTTTTAGTTGCTTTCACTAGGAACCTAAAAATCCGAGTACACCAATAGATCGGATCAAAATGGTTCCAACTGAAGATATCTCTTATTCCTCTCTGCCAACCACTCTGATATTTCCACCACTGTCCAACACATTTCAAAGAGGTCCCGACAGTCTTAAAGGCTATACTTTATATCAAAAGTCAAAAGCTAGCAAATAGGCTGAAAGACTATTCCCTTGTATTCAAAGTCAGAATCTAGCAGAATCTACTAATCCATGGTCATTCAGATTAGTATAATTAGTATCCTATATTCAACAACTAAAACTATCTCTTGTCAGTGAATCATCATTGTAAAGCCTCAATTTTGTCTTTTAACGTAATCTGAGAAGTGCAGTGGTCTCCAAAATTTCCTCTCAACGCCACATTAAGCCTTTCAATGGAACCCAACTTAATATAACCTAAATTCAGGGTTGTGAGGTCACTGCCACTAAGATGCACCACTGGATTCCCCAAAAGAAATTTATTACAAATTGAAGCACCAAATTAACTATGATTGTCGCTGGCATACTATGCAACTTGTGTGTTTATTGGCAGCAAGTGAAATCCATGATCCCAAACCGCTGAAGAACTTACCAAGCACTTGTTGAGCAGTCAACCGCTTTCTGGGATCAGGCTCCAACATCTGTCGAACAAGGCTCTTAGCACTTTCAGAAATCTGAGGCCATGGTTCCCTTTTAAAATCAATGACCCCTCTTAAAATTGCAAGAGCAACACCCTGCTCGGTCTCTGCCACAAACAATTAAAATGGAAAACCTTCACAATCCCGGAAAAGATTTCATCATCAAGTTCACTATAAGAGCCAGACGGCAGACGATCACCACAGATGGCTATTATCGGTAGCAAAAAGAAAAAAAGGAACAAAATAGAAATACCTGCCCAAAATGGAGGAACCCCGCATAACAGAATATACAGAATTACGCCGGAGCTCCATATATCGACCTCTGGTCCATAATTCCGCTTCAACACCTCTGGCGCCATATAGTACGGGCTCCCCACGATCTCCGAAAACCTTTCCCCTGAAACCCCCATAAGATTCTAAATTAAATATCCAACCACAGTTTCGAGCAAAAACCCACACATACCAAGAAAAAAAATAGAACAGATAATTAAAAGACCCGAATGCTCAGATTCAACAATCACGAGAGAATTCCCAGTGTTGGGGAAAAAAAAACATGAACAATCAACTCAGAACCCAGCCAGAATTTATCACGAGGAACCAGATTTCAATAGCGTAAGATCCTTAATCAACCTGGAATCAGCTAGCATGTCAACAAAACCCATAGACCCCTGACAAAATCAACCGAACTCAAAAGCAACCGAGATTGACCTCCCGTACCAGGTTTGAAAAACACGGACAGACCGAAATCGATGGCCTTGAGTGGCGAATGCTCCTTCTTATTGGCGAACAAAAAATTCTCTGGCTTCAAGTCCCTATGCATAACACCATTGGCGTGGCACATCTTCACCACCTCCGCTATCGTCCTCGCCACGCTCGCTGCGGCCCTCTCGCTGTAATGCCCCCTGGCCACGATCCTATCGAACAGCTCCCCTCCCTCGCAGAGCTCCATCACCAGGTGCACGTTCTCGTTATCCTCGTACGTCGACTTAAGCTTCACCACGTTCGGGTGGTCCGGCACTGTCGACATTATAGCCACCTCACGGCGCACGTCCTCCACGTCCACCGCCGTCCGGAGCTTCCGCTTCGAGATGGACTTGCAGGCCAGGGCTTCCTTGGTCTCCCTGTCCGTACACAGGTAGGTGATGCCGAACTCTCCACGGCCCAGCTCCCGGCCCAGGATGTACTTATCACCAATTCGGGTCCGGTGAGTCAAGGGTACTATGTCCTTCAGCACTCGGACCGGAGCTGGAGAACGAATAGGGTCATCCGAGTACGGGTTTGACTTTCGCTCTCCATTCCTCTTCTTCTTACCTTTCGGGCTGTCGGAGTTGCTGTCTTCTTTGCTCTCCGCCCTGACGCAGGCGTTACAGTTTCCCATGCTGTTAAGCAAACACAGAGTGCTCGTCTGTGCCTTGCGACTGGCAAAACAGTACTATCGAGTGGTGCCGCTGCCCGCTGGTGTAGGTGACGTGATCGGTGGGTTACTACCCGCCGGGGAAAGAGACAAAACGCGGGGTTCGGTTGAAGAAAAGGAGGGGTTTTTGGAAAAAAAAAACAGAGGCTTATTAGTTTGTACTATTGTTTTTACATAATTTATTATTATTACTTGTGTGAGGTTGGATAATTTGAGTTAATTGGCTGATTAGTGAAAAATTTTGGACTATAAAGATTAAAGGATTTCACTAATGCTCCATGACTGAGTGATTTACTGAAATAACCTCGTGGTCTATGTTCACTTTTCGCAAATTCGGACCGCATGGCTGGAACTGGAGCTGGAAGCGGGGTTATGCAGAAGAGTTGGGAAGAATAATCGGTGGGTAAAGATACTGTACGGTTGTTTGAGCGTGAAAATTTTAGGTTTTGGGATTTGTAAAATATTATTATTTGTAAAAAATAAAGATATTTTATGGGAATCGGTGAAAAAGTGAAGATATAAAAGATTTTTAATAAATATTATAATAATAATAATAATTTTAATGAATTTTTTAATATTAACTCGGTCAATTATTTGAGATTCAAACAAGTCTCGGTATAGATAGAGCTGAGTAGGAGGAACACACATTACGGTGATGTTTGAGTGTGGAAATTTTGGGTATTGAGATTTGAGAAATATTATAAAGTAAAGATATGTTACGAGAGTTGGTAGAAAAGAAGAGAGGTAAGATTTTTAATAAATATTATAATAAAAAAAATTATGTGATAAATTTTTTATTATTAAACTCAAATAATTGGCCCCAACTAATTGGGTCTCAAACAAGTCCGTACAAGTAGGAAAAGATTTTTCATCAATATTTTTTCGGCTCATAATAAGTTGTATTTATATTTTTTTAGATTACAAAAAAAAAAAACGTATGGATTCACCCTTCCTTTCCTACAAACTCTCTGGAAGAAAACAAAGTGTGTACCAACCACCATGCATGATGGTTAATGGTGGCCATAGTCGCACACAATCACATTAATTTTGACTTTTCAAGTGACTGTATGGCTACCATAGCATTAGCAAGAGGAAAAATAGTTTTCCTATATGGAAACCTCTCAGATGGTTATAAGGCCAACTAGATTAGTCATCCGTCGATTTCACATAGTTTAAAGGTGTGGAGAAGCGACGTGGGCGGTTGGGATCATCTGGGTATTAGTTGTTGAAGTTGTTCACCAGTACAGAGCATTGCGTTAGGAATGTTTGACTTAATTGCAGGAGGATGTCTAGAAGCAGAAGTTTATCCAAAATCTTTTGCTGGATTTGGAGAGTTTGGTGATGAAGGGATACTGTAAGTTTCCCAACCAAATTCATTTTACTGGAGGTCAAAAAGGAAACAAATTTCTTCGACCATGAGAGAATAAACTTCAGAAATGAGCCCTTAAGAGAGAATTCACACCCGACCAAAAAAACACCAAAGAAACCAACTTACATCAAAGAAAAAACTTCATAATTTTTATATTAATCTATGATGTAAGCAAACAGGGGGCAGAAGGGCAGTGGGTATTGACTTCTGCAATATTTTGCAGAGTTCTTAATCCTGTGGATCTGTTGATTGGTTTTAAAATATGGGGCAAAAAAACAAACTAATCCAAATTAGGTGGATAACTATGTTTTAGAGTATTGGGTATCTACAAATTCTGAGTAGTTCTCTGTTTTGTTTTTATAGGGGGAGGAGAGGAAATTTCTTGGTAGTTTAATGTAATGGGTTGGTTGTGGAATGAGACCAAACACAAAATTGGTCAAGACTGATGTTGAATATGTGCAAATTGGTAATCAGTATGAACAGCTCCTCTCCAGTCTCCATTGGCTTTATTCAACTTGACCCAAACACTAATTTCCCAGTAATCATAAATGGGTTTGTCTAGGAATTGAAATTGATCTTTTTTTTATGGTGGGATGAAGTTGATTTCGGTCTTCTCTTATAGTAATGCAAATGATGTTCCAGAAGAGATTAGAAGAAGTTGCAGAGGGTGGGTTATCAGAGAAGTAGCCAAGAGGGGTGAGAAAGTCCTCCCAAGAGAATTTGAGAGTCAAAGCAAAACGAATATCTGAACTTTTTTTATAATAAATATTTCCTCAAAAATAGGTTTCAGTCCGTAAGCAGAATGTTTTATTCTTCAAAGAAAATATGGACATTTCTGGTTTCTGTGTCCCCTCCCCTATTCTATTGATGTTTTTTTGGCAAGAACAAGCAACTGTTTTGTCACAGGACATCTCCGTTGTGAACAGGGACTGCCGGAAAGAATAGAAAAATAAAAACAAAAACTGGAAGTAGGTGGAGACTTGATCAAGATGGAGATTGGAGAGGCTTGAGAGTCGTCATTAACACTCACATATGGACATTTTTATGATTCCGCTTGTTAAAGTCAACAAAGTTGATGAGAAGTCGTCTTCCTTTAGGCCGAAGGAGCGGGGAAAGGTGCTGCTGGTGGAAAACCGGTTAAAGCAATTTTTCTGCTGGGGGAAAAAGCCGCAAAAAGGGCGTTTTACCATTTCAAAATGATCATCAATAGGCCAGCCAAAGTCCAATCCTGGGGCTTTGCGTATCTCGAACTCATCTGAAGCCAAGTCGCGTAAGACCTACTTTTCTAATGATCCATACTTATCTACCCAGATCATGATATCGCCTTTCACTTACTGATCTTTGAATCTGGACCACAGAACCCAGACTGTTCTCAGAAATTTCTTTTGTTACTGTTATTTTGCAGCTTCTCATAATTTGAGCACCCGTTTGAAAGCATCTAATTCAATATCTATACGAATTTGGTTTAACGTCTCGACAAATTTTAGAAAAATTGATCAGTCCCACTGGCCTGTCCCTCGTTTAAGTAATGAGCTTTTTGCGCAAGTGAGTAGTTTGAACTCCTGAGTGTGTGTGTCTAATCACGCTCTTAAGGCCCTCCCTGCACTTGAACTACCTGAATAGATTAACTTGTAGTATTTCATTCGTTTATATAAATTAAACTTCTGTATAATGCTTCTGTTGTAACGACTTGTAGTTGTATACTTCAATGAAACACAGGTCTTCAAGACTAACGTATAGCAGTCAAAGGGTAATAGCTTCTCAGAAACCAAAGGGAACGAGACCCAACCTCCCATCTCCCTCAAGACCTAGCCCCACCTTTGGGTTCTAGAGGACAAGAATGTTCGTCTCCTTCAGTCCCCAACTTTTTTTTTTCTACGCCAGTCCCCAACTTAAAACTATAGATAAGAGAGAATAATAAGGGGCTTGAATTTTTGAAGTTCCAATCACTGATAGCAAATGGTGTCAGAACATATATCTGACTTTTTTTTTTTTGGTGACGAGGGAGATCCAGACACCCGATCACGTGCACCGAGCTCGGACGAACCTGGCCCAGTATACGCACGAGGTGAGCTTAACGCCACGACAAACCTCGGGTCGTGCAGTCCTCCCAAACCACACATGTCAGTTAAGTCCAGCTTCGCTGAGGGAGTGACTCCGAGGAGTTGTTTGCACCTGAGAGGATTCGAACTTGGCCCTAGGTCCCAAGCCTTCACCACTCAGGCCAACCCCTTGGAGTTACATGTACCTGACTTACTCCAATATTTATTGGTTAAATATTATACACCAAATAGCGAGAAAAAAAAACAATTTACCTTAAATGTTCGGGATAGTCTACGCTTGTCAGGAGGGAGAATTTTAGAAAACGACTGCTCAGTTAATTAGTGGTCCATTTAGATCTAAGGTGGGAAAAAGTAAGACTTAGTAATTAGTATACCCCTTCGTGGTTGATAACTATATGCTTTTTAGTCAGCATTATAAATATTACGATATTAAATATTTTTTGTATTAATTATCGATATTTTTTAATTATATTTTTTCCAAATCGAGCAGTAGCAAGCAAACCAAGTACAGAGGGGACCTCATACGATAGATTAGAGGTAGAGGGGAAAACAAAAAGGGGGCTGCCTTTTTTCGGTCCTCTCTTTTTTAGCCGCAATAATTGATGGGCTGCTGGCTCTCATACCATGCCCAGAGGCATCCAAGGAGCAATGATGGAAACGCCCCCGTCTTTCATGTAGCCCTCGATGTAGGCAAACTTTATACCCTGGCATGGCTTGGTAGACCATTTTTCCTCCGAGGGATTCGGGAAAAAGGAGAAATGGCATGTTGACACTATAATGATGTTTGGTGATGGGTTGCAACGAAGCCCCGGCTCGCCCCCACGCCAACTGCGTAAAGTAGGATTTCGAACTTTTCTACTCCTTTCCGACTTGAAAAGGTGCAAAAACCCCGCAATTAGGGAACCCTTATGGCTTATAGCAATAAACAGTTTACTGTACCCCTAACCACAAGATGCAGTTCTTAAGGTTTGGCTCGAATATTGTATGTTTCTTTTTTTTTTCATGAATTTTTTATTAGAAACTAAAATCATCTGTACAGAAGCGTAAATCATAGAAAAAATACATTTTTCACCCACAAACTACCGTAAGTTTTACACTATGCACCATATATTACCAATTTTGTTACATTGCACCCTCTAATTACTAATTTTTGACACTTTGCACCCGTTGTCAAATTTTTAGACTAAATGAAGATAATGTCATTGACCCATTTTATATATATTGAAGAGATTGTTGTCAATTTATTAATTTATCAAGGGTGTTATTGTCAAATGTAGGGTGCAAAGTGTTTAATATTAATAATTAGAGGGTGTGATGTGTCAAAATGAGTAGTTTAAGGTGCAAAGTGCCTAATATTGGTAGTTTGAGGATGCAATGTTTTAAAGATAACAGTTTGAGGTGCAATATGTCACTACCTAATAATCTATAGGTGAAAAATTGTATTTTCACACTAAATCATTGACCCAAAAATGCAAAATTCCTTGCATTTGTTCCTCCCCATGCCGATCAGTGATCACCCTGCATGTGCAGCCAACCAACGACACCTCTGCCAAATTTAATACTTGGTCCCACCTGCGACACAAAAAAAACCAAAAAAAAAAAACCTTTTCCCATGGTCCGCGGGACCTCGCGCTCCTTATAGCCTCCTTGGCCTGGTTCCAATCCCTTTCACGACTTATTTTTTTTAATCGATTTGACCAAACCCACATGCTTCGACCTTAGAGATTTGAGACTCTCCATTCTGTTACGTCTTCTTCCTTCAATCGGACCCGGCAGCTCATATTGACCCAAAGTCTAATCGCTTCGGTTTGTTACTTTTCAACTCGTTAATCTAAATCTGCCTATGCTTTGCATTCCAACCTATAGGCTTATTCAGTGCGACTCATGTGGTTGGTCTCCCACTAGGCACAATCCTCGCATTCTTACACCTAAACCCTCTTTACTTTTCAACACCTGAGTTGGAGTACTAAAACATCATAATCAAAAGCTATGTTTGCAAATCAATATTTTTTTTTATAATGTTGTGAACACAAAGTAGATTAGAGTTTTATTAGATTTTACCAAACATGCCTTTGGACAATTGTATACACAGGCGGATCCAGCTAGGGGCAGCCGCTCCCCATTGCCTGAAAAATCTCTTAAATTTTTTTTTTTTTGGATTTTTTTATATGGGCTGCCCCCCTTAGACCCAGGCCCTGAAGCCAGCCCCCCTTCAAACCCAGGTGCCCAGGCTAGCCTAGCCGGTCTAATTTTTTTTTAAAAAATCAACAGAGGGTAAAATACGCATTTCACCTTGGCCTTTTTTTTAGTTAATTCGGCGCCATCCTCCCCTCCCTCTCTAACAACTTCAATTCCCCCCCCTTTTCTCCCTGACGTCCACAGCCCAGCCTCTCTCACTCTGCTCCCCACCTCCCGATGCTAGCCTCCGTCTCTCTCTCTCCTCTCACTCTGCCTCTACAGAACGCCAGCCTCTAGTCCTCTATCACTCTACCGACTGCCTCTCCTCCTCTGGACCTCCACAGTCGACAGAATGCCGGCTGAGCTCTCTCTCTCCCTCTCCGTCCCTCTCTCCTCCTCCACAGGACCACAACTCTTTCTCTCTCTCTATCTCCAGCTCTCTCTCTCCAGCCTCCAAGTACTCTCTCAACTCAAGTCTCTTTGTAACTCTGTTTATTTTTCAATTAGTGATGAAATTTATTTTAAATTTTGATGAATTATGTGATGAAATTTAATTAGCAGATTAGGATTATTGAATTTATTGTGAACCGGATAGAGAATTCATGAATTTGTGATGAAATTTAATTAGTAGATTAGGATTATTGAATATATTGTGAACCGGATAGAAAATTCATGAATTTGTGATGAAATTTTAATTGAATTCATGTGATGAAATTTTGATGAATTAAGTACTGATAGAGAATTCTTGAATTTGCAATCTTTCTAAGCAGAAGATATTTGTTGTAAAAACCTAGATACAGTCAATACAATCACTCACATACAAACTCGAATCAAATTTCTGAATTCTGATTTGTGTAAGCAAAAAGGGAAACACGATTTGATCTTTTGGGGCTTATAGAAGGCAATAGGAGAATTGGGCTATCTTACTCATCAAGATTAGAAGGAGACCATCGTTTTTTGCTCTTTTTATTTCCTATAAATACTTGATCTGTGCTTTTGAATATTTAAGCTATGTTTCATTTTCCTAGTAGAATTGTCTTAATAAGCTTATAATGTACTTAGTTCCTTTTAATTTGCTATTAGGTCTTAGTATCTTTGAATTGTCATGTAGGCCTTCAATTCAAAAATGTTATGTGCTTAGTTCCTTTCAATTGATACTTTTTTCTTAGCTTTTATTCATTATTCTACTATGTAGTGCAGTATGGAATTTATAGAAATTTTGCTAGTTTTAATTTTAGTTTCTTCTTGTTTGAAAAATAAATCTGTTGCGAGATCATGTTATTTTTATTCACACAAAGTGGTAAATATTTCAGTCCTCATGTTAGTCTTTCTAGGATTCTTTTTTTTTTTTTAACTTTTAAGACATTTTTTTGCATTACATAGTAAAAATTTTTTTTTTGTCATTTTTCATTAAGAGTTTGCCCCCCTTCCATTACATTCCTGGATCCGTCACTGATTGTATATACTTGTATTCTATTGCATACGGTGGAGGTAGATCTAGTGAACATTATCTCAGTTATCTTATATTACTCTACCATTTATAAAGAGACATCAAGACCTTCCCCTTAAAAAAAGACGTAAAACTCCTCCGAGTAAATTGGTCCTCCTCAAGCTCAATGTCGTAAATCGTAATTGTGAATGATAGTGAACAAAACTGTAATTCTCCAACCTGCACCCACTAATATAACCCCACAAGTCCATCTTGACTTTCACCACATTGTCTCCGTTTCTTCTAGAAGAGGAGTTGATACCAGAAAAGAGAGTGGGATACTACCGAAAACCTTATTCCACTAATATTTCCGAATTCCGACTTTCCGAGGGGCGAGGCTGCTGGGCCTTCGGTATGGGCCAGATCGATCCCATGTTGACCTCTCTTAGATTGCTTGGGCCGATTGTTGGATTTCGAGGTCCCAAGGAACCGTGGTCCAGTGGGCCCAATAAGCGGAACAGTTTTAGCTCATTTTCCACACGAGCCAGATTATTGGACTATGTTCTCCAGCTTCATTTTTCACCACAGGCCAATGGCTGGTAATTTGCCACGTATATACCGTCCAATAGCGAGTTAAATTAAAACTGCTGTCTCCCTACAAGATTGCTAATAATATGGTCTGTGGTTTAGCTTCACGTTAAGGGTAGTGTAGCAATAACGAGAGTCGTTAGCACTCAATTTATAATCCCCTCGTGGGGCTAGCGAGTAGGTTGCATATGTGTACGCTCGAGAGTAACACGACATTTATCTTACAGGACCGGGCTCCTCTGCAATACTTAGGGTATTGCACGAGGAGCAATTCGACAAATCCAGACCGTTCAATTCAAATGGAGGGTCCGCAAAATGTCATCTCATCAATCCGCGTGAAACAAAATGACATCTCATCAATCCGGGTGAAACTCTAGTTCAAAATTTAAAAAGCCCTCTAACGTCTGTTTAACGCCGTTGTTTGTTGTCTCCGACTTATCTTATTCTTCCTCTTCTTTCCTTTTTTGGCAGACTTCCGCATCATTCGTCCCACATGTGTGTCGAGCAGTTCCTCCAGCTCCGAGTCCCTGATTTGTTGTTGTTTCCTTTCTTCGATTTTTCTGCATTTTCTGGGTAATCACACAAACATTGTTGGGGTGGGGTGGAGTTTTAAAATTTATGTTGTAATAAATTTAACTACGATCATGGCAAGCAGTACCCTTCTTGCTGGAGAACTTGCTAAGCGAAATAGGGAGACCGGATCCACAATTGATGCTTTGAACCACCCTACGACAGATAATAGCAACATGGAAGCAATTCTCCCACCAAAGAATAATGAATGCAAATCAGACTGGAAAATGGCAATCTATCAATCCACCCAAGAAATTGATCACGAGCCATCAATATCACTGAAAATTACAGAACCCCTGCGTCTCCCGCGTTAAAAAGACCAAAAACATGTGCCTGGAGATAACAGAAGCTGTAATCAATTAATTCTTTCATCAATTCTCCTTGACCAGAAGCGGTTTCCTGTGGCTGGCACTAGACAGAATCAAACTGTCGTATTCTCCCTAGGACTCACCTCTGCCATGGTTGGTGATACCTGGTAAATATGGTAAATGGCATGATATATCGAGAGACCTGAATATTCTTTTTGTACTGCTATGTTCTCATATCCAGCGGATATATCCATGTTCGAGAACAACATTGTTATTTACAAGTTTATCCTGGACCTGCACTTCTTTGTGACTGGAGGTGATCATGAAAATGAACTCGTCTTAGCCACAGTTCTTGGTTTTTGTGAAACGATTTAGTAATTTGCTCATCTCTTCTTGTAGGAGCAATTGTGAGAAAAGGGAGGCACAATTTCAGAGAAAATGATAAAGAGGAAACATAGTTAATTCCTGCATGCATGCATTTCTGCCGTCTCTTCAGTGGAGAGGAAGTACTTTCTCATGACATCGTTTTCTTTGCCATGAGACGCTTCCATTAATATTTTCAATGCCTTGCAACGAGGTGCATTTAACGAAGAAAAGCACTTCTTCGAACAACGGATTTTACCTTTCCATCCATCCATTTCCCAACAGCGGTGTCTTTTGGGAAGCTTTGACTAGTGATGTATATGCCTGTTTAAAAGCACTTTTTGACTATTGCTTGCATGCTTGATGCTTTTAGCGGTCTGCATAAAAAGGATGTCGCGCGCGCCCTGTGCGCAAGGATGCGCGCGCGACATCCCATTTTTGCTTTCTCTTTCTTTTTTTGTATATTCTTTTTCTTGGGCTCTGCTTCTTACCTGTTTTTAACATTTTGCTAAAATGCAGGACAATTATGAGAACTATGATATTGAAGTGCTCAGTGGAAATGAGTCGGCAGTTATTGAAGTGGTCCAATCTCTCTCCAGCCCTGCTACCCCCCTTCTCTCTCACCCAACTCTTGCAATCTTTGAATGTAGAACTAATTTTGTAGGTGCTTCGTAATGACAGGATTTGATGCTTGGTGTTGCTGATCTTCATACCCCAGAGGCTGTTGCTACTGCTGAATCTGCAATGGCTGGTTCTCGGCCTGTGAGCCAACCAGCCACACTCCTCACCAAGAACTCGAACGCACCACGCGCTGACGAGAAGAAAGGCGGGGACACGATGGCGAGGAAAGAGGGCTTGGCGGCGTCAGGCACTCGGAGCTGGAGGTACTGCCTGGTACGCGTGTGATAGAGAGGGGCGCAGCAGGTGAAGCTTTTGTTAAAAAGCTTTTGTTGCAGGTGAAGCTTTGGTTGGGATAGACATGGGACTAACAAAGACTAACTAACAGTAAAGTGGCGTTAGAGCTCCGTTCCCCCGTTAGCAGAACAATTCACTCGATTTTCAAATTTTCACCCAATTAGCTGACGTGTCAGATTTATGACCCTCCATTTGAATTGAACGGTCTGGATTTGTCGAATTGCTCCTCGTGCAATACCCTAGGTATTGCAGAGGAGCCCGGTCCTATCTTACATATCTCGTCAGCCGAAATAAAACAACAAAATGTAGAACTGATCATTAAGCGTCCCCCGGTCGTTCGCGAAAACCCAGGGGGAAGATATTTGCTTGGGCAAGAAGCAAATGTTTGACAATCAAATGTCTGCATATTAAAAAAAAAATGTCTGCATATTAGCGGTGTTTGTTAATCCACGTACGGCGTACCGAGAAACCACGCGTGGCTTTCTAGTGCCGCCCCCTCCGCGAGCTTTAAGTTACAGTCGCATTTCCATAACTGTTGGATTTTTTATTTTTCACATCTTAGGATCTGGGACCCACTTTTGATTAAGGGCAGAACGATAACTTTTCTGGAGTTTTTTTTGGTTTCTTGTTTAAAGTATTGTTTTATTAATTTCATTTTGTATTGATTGGATAGATTAAATTTTATGCCAATTTTTCTGATTTGATACAATTGAGACAGAGATAGATATAATAACAAGATAAGTCTATTGTAAAGTAAGGAAAAATAATATTTGATGTAATTTTTTGTTTTACGAAAAATTATTGAGGTTGGTGTGAAAATGTGTTGGAATATTTATGTAAATTTTTTGAGATTTTGATGTTTAGAGGTAAAAATTCAATGGCTTAAGTATTTCATATGCAATAATAATATATTGTACAACCTAAAATTGTAATATTGATACACAGTGTCTATATCCAAGATTTTGTTACTTTATGCTCAAATTATAATAAAATTTACAATATTTAAAGTACCAATATAGTGCGCAAGTAAAGATGTTTTAACACATTTCAATTGGGTAAACACCGTTGGGATATTCCAAGACTTTCAAAAAGCAAACAATTTGGAGGTTATAATTTGGGTGGCTAAATAGAAAAAATAGGGGATTTGAAATTTTGAGTGAGCAAAAGTATGACAATTAGGAAAACATAAATATATCTGACACAGGACTGCTCTCTTTCTCCCCTAATTTGTTTTGTAGTCAAATGTTGACTTCCAGGTTGATGTCTGCTGTCTGAGATGTTCCAAAGGGCTCAGTGAAAACGCGCTCACTGGATCTGCCCCCGAACCGTTGAAAATCTTGTTTCCAAGAAAATATGTGAAAGGAGTTTATTAGAGCTTTTACCTGTCACGTGCAAGCCACGAATGTAACGCCACGTGTACCCACCTATCCCTAGAACGCAGAGGCAAAAAGTTGCGAAAAAGAAAAAAACACAAAAAAATAGTAAGGTGAAAAATACAAGTGTGAAATCAGGGCGCAGCTCTCAACAGCTTCTCTTTCTCTCGCTCCCAGCTTGCTTGGAACAAAAACTCAGCCTGGACTGCATAGAGGAGAGCCGCCACCCCATCTCTCTTTCTCTCCCTCTCCCTCGCCGTCCTTCAGACCCAGGAAGCCTTTTGACATTCAGGTATCTCTCTCTTTCTCTATCTGTGAGGATTTTTAGTGTTGTTGTTTGCTTGGTATGAGCTATATTTGGTTTGCTACCTGACAAGGGGCTGTTTCAACTTTACATTCTGATGATTGAGGTAGATGGATTTGTTGGATATCTATTAGATGATGAAATGTTGATACTTTTTAGTCGGTCTTTTGGGAAAACAGGCGGTACAATTTGTTCATAAGAAGCGAAGTTGTGTTATTTCTGGTGTTTTGTACGTGTAAGAATGAAAGGAACCAGGTACTAGAACGAAGGGTTACGGTGATTTTACTTGTCTATTTTTTGCTGTGAGGAACAAGAAAAAGAACGTTCAAAATATGCAGCTTACGTGACTCAGTTTAACATTTTGTCCTTTCTGGTTTTGATGGCCGTGGGATGATTTCTGTATTGCTTAAAGGACGTTTTGATGGTCCTAATAATGGGAAACGAAATTTGCGGTTTAAAGTGGGTGCATTGATTCACAAAAATTTCCGGGAATCACCTCGGGCAGCCCTTTTCTTGTTGGTTGGCTGAAATTTCTGAACTCAGGTAGAATATTTCTGTCACTGTTTTTCCTTGAACTGCTGTCACTGTTCAGTACGAATCTCAGACTTCATTTCTTGCTTTTCAACTTGTAATTGAAAAAAATAGCAGGATATAGGTGATTGCAATAACTGTACCTATGATTCGATTAATTTCTGATTTATCAGGATCGTGCTTTATTTATTTTTACCAATTTTATGATGCCAGTTAGGAGTACTTCTGATACAGTCTCAAACAAGAGGTATAGCTAGAAAAAGACATTTGGAGCTATTTAGAAATTTTTTAGATGGTTGTTAGCACATCAGTAGAGTTATGTCAAAAGTAAGTAAATTGGTGGTGGTATTCTTAAATTGAACAAGACAAGTGTATATTTGGACATGCACTTTATTGACAAGCATTAGATTTGTCAGTACCTTGCTGAATCACATCAGTTTTGACCTGTCAGTGAGCAATTCAACAAAATATGTCTTGTTAGTGTAAATTCGTCACTGAAAGAGGACAGGACTTTGTGTTATTTGAGGTTGCAGGTCACTTTAACTGTCAGTTCAAGTGATGATGATAAGGATGTGAGGTCACTTACAAGTATTAGAAGAATTCACAGAGGTGGTATGTGCCGGTGTATACGAGTTGTGCTGCGTGAGTTTTTGCCCAAACATATCATCTAACGAAGACATCGAAGCAGAGTTTGAAACGAACGCATTGGCATGTCTGGATAGTACTTATGGGATTTTTCCCTGGATTTTTACATCAAGCTACAAGTAGGGAGCACAGCAACAGTGCGTCATATTGTGATGGAGAGACTAACAAGTGCTGAAGGAAGCCTAGATGGGCTGATCGTGGACGATGATTGCTTAAAGAATCCATCACTTGTTGAAAGGACTAAATAATAGCCGGGGTAGGATTATCTGTAGTTATTATGCTGCTTTGGAACTTTGAAATGCAACATTGGATTGGTCACTTGCATGACTAAGATGATGTGCATAACTTAGCATGTCTTTGGAAAAACATATAAGATCTTGTTCCCTAGTTTAACATTTGTTTGGAAGGATACATTCGTGAATAAGTGATGCTTTGATTCTTTTGTCATATTTTTCACCAATGTGGTTTTGGATGTTCTTCCCTTTCTATGTGCCCAGGTCTTTTATTTTTCCATGCAGCTTGTGTAGTAATCCCCATTTATTGACTATAGAGAGACAAACTCTTCAAACACTTGTATTTAGTCATTGCTTTTTTAGTAGTTTAGTCCTTTCAACACTTTAGGTTCAATGAAGTGGGAAACAATTTGCTGAAAGACTTCTTTTAAATCACGCAGACATATACTGGCATATGAGACAGTATTTATATCAACATTTAGGTACTTCTTAGTCATATGCTAATTCTTCTTTTTAATTTGCAACTGTTTAGCATACTTCTTGCATTTACGGATAATGTTTGTTGCAAACAAGGACAGGAAATCTTGTTCTTGGTTCATTCTGATAAGTATACAAATGCTTTACTGGAAGGATAGCGTAAGCAGAGTGACCTTATAATGCTGGTGCTACGATATTATCAAATAAAACATGTACACTCTTCATGGAGAACCTGATAATATTCGGTTTAATTGGGATGATTTTAACTGACTCATGTGACCTTATTATCATGTGACTACTGTATCTTCAGATGTTACGGGCAAAGCAGATCGGTAACCTTTCCAATAGTGCGAGGTCCTTTTTTCTTAATGGATCTAGATGTGGTGCTCAAGATGGAAGTTCATGCACTTGCCCTGAGGATGAAACTTGTGTTTCAAGAGGGCAGCGTACTAGAAATGAAGTTTTACTTGCTCAAAAGCCATCCACATCTTCAGGAAGAGCAGGATCCCTCATTTCGAAGGAGTCAGTGAAAGTGCTTGGTTCTCAGAAGGCTGAGAGTGCTGATCACTCGAGTCCTCTAAAACCGGTTGTTTCTGCCCCAACTTCTTTGAGGAGATCCGATTGTGTAAGTTATGCTAGTGGCATTGATGCTTGTGAGAAGGATGTGGTACAGTCATCACCTCTTGTTGCTGACCATTTTGTTAAGGCTGGTATTGCAGCTGTAAGTTTTTTGTCAGATTTAGTGAATTATAAGCTTCCTCTATCAGGTGGGGATGGGATCCTAAACTCATCCTTGAACTGTATGGTCGATCCTACCAGGCCTGTCTCCAGCATCAAATCTTCAAATGTGATACACATCAAAAGAGAGATCTTTTCTAGTGTTCAACCAAAACCATCTGCAGAGATAGCAGCTGGGTCAAACCATACTGCAAATGATCGCGTTACAAGAGGGAAAGGTGATAAACCTAGTTTTGTCAAAGGTCTCAAGCATGTTCCACAGACTGGGACAGGGAATACAGTGGCAACTAACTCTATATCTCCAGATACTCGTGAGGGAAAGACTGTACCACACAGACCACAAGCTCATTCAAACTGTTCCACATCAAATTTTAATTCCAATAAGCAGAGTTCTGATCCAGAGATTGTTGGGTCTAACAATAGAGGTGTCAACAAACACAGTAGAGGTTTTAACAAAACCCCCAGCGATATGACAATGGCAACAGGAATTGCTCCAATCAGGAGGCAGTTTGTAAACAATGGACACGCTGTGGAAAGTGTTTATCAAATACTGCAACAACTGAAGTGGGGTCCTGCTGCTGAAAAGGCTCTTGGAAGTCTCAGATATTCAATGGATGCCTTTCAGGCAAACCAGCTTCTCAAGCAACTTCAGGACCACTCTGTTGCTCTTGGCTTTTTCTATTGGTTGAAAAGACAACCTGGTTTCAAGCATGATGGGCACACTTACACCACCATGGTTGGCATCCTTGGCCGTGCCAGGCAGTTCGGTGCAATAAATAAATTGCTCGATCAGATGGTTAGGGATGGCTGCCAGCCTAATGTTGTGACATATAACCGTTTGATTCACAGTTATGGTCGTGCAAACTACTTAAAGGATGCGCTCAATGTTTTCAATCAAATGCAGGATGCAGGATGCGAACCTGACCGCGTCACTTACTGCACACTCATTGACATCCATGCAAAAGCTGGGTTTCTTGATGTTGCCATGTGCATGTATGAAAGAATGCAAGAGGCGGGACTTTCTCCTGATACATTCACTTACAGCGTTATGATCAACTGCCTGGGGAAAGCTGGGAATTTGACAGCTGCCCACCAGCTATTCTGTGAGATGAGAGATCAGGGTTGTGTTCCTAATATAGTCACCTATAATATCATGATTGCTTTGCAAGCCAAAGCAAGGAACTATGAGACTGCATTGAAGCTTTATCACGACATGCATAATGCAGGATTTGAACCTGATAAAGTGACTTATAGCATAGTGATGGAGGTGCTTGGTCATTGTGGGTACATTGAGGAAGCAGAAGCAGTGTTTGTGGAAATGAAGCAGAAAAACTGGGTCCCAGATGAACCTGTTTACGGTCTTTTGGTAGACTTGTGGGGAAAGGCTGGTAATGTTGAGAAGGCCTGGGAGTGGTATCAAGCGATGCTCTATGCAGGTTTGCGGCCCAATGTGCCCACATGCAATTCCCTGCTCAGTGCTTTCCTTCGCATGCATCGGCTGTCAGATGCATATCACTTACTGCGAAGTATGGTGGGTTTGGGTCTAAACCCTTCATTGCAAACTTATACCTTACTCCTCAGTTGTTGTACAGAAGCACAGTCATCATATGACATGGGGTTTTGTTGCGAGCTCATGACCATCACAGGTCACCCTGCACATACATTTCTACTCTCCCTGCCAGCAGCTGGACCTGACGGTCAAAATGTGCGGGATCATGTAAGCAAGTTCTTAGACCTGATGCATTCTGAGGATAGGGAGAGCAAGAGGGGACTCGTAGATGCAGTTGTAGATTTTCTTCATAAGTCAGGGCTCAAGGAGGAGGCAGGCTCAGTTTGGGAGGTGGCTGCACAAAAGAATGTATATCCAGATGCCATTAAAGAGAAAAGCTCCTGTTATTGGCTTATTAACCTGCATGTTATGTCGGATGGTACAGCTGTGACGGCACTTGCAAGGACACTTGCTTGGTTTCGCCGGCAGATGCTAGTGTCCGGGATAGTTCCCAGCCGTATAGATATTATAACTGGATGGGGCCGGCGGAGCCGGGTGACAGGATCATCTTTGGTGAGGCAGGCCGTGCAGGAACTGCTAAACATATTTAGTTTCCCATTTTTCACTGAAAATGGCAACTCTGGGTGTTTTGTGGGATGTGGAGAGCCTCTTAATAGATGGTTGCTCCAGTCTTACGTGGAGCGGATGCATCTACTGTAGTTGAGATTGCTATTATGTTCAATCTTGGTTGTAGCTTAAGCGCAGTTTTGTTGCTTATAACCCAGTTTTGGGCTGCTTCACGTGTAAGTATGTATTTGACCTTGTTCCAGTGTGTAGCTATTTGTAGTTAAATGGCAAATATGTCAATTTTGAGAGGTATCTCTGGATGAGAACTTGATGACATGATCTACCGGAAATGAACATGATTTTGGCAATCACATATTTGTTGCTGGTTGATGCACTGACATGACATGGATGGTTTAAATATGGAAGCATGTTGTTTTATTCAACAAAGCTATGTGCTTTGGCCGTTGGACTTGTCCTGTTGCATTGCAGTACCTTTCATGGTCTTCTTCCTTAGCAGAGTGCATATTTCATTCGTTTCTTGTGAACAAGGCTCCCCCACAATCATAGCTCTGAAATGGATTTAACAATTTCTTTTGTCCAGATGTTTGCAGTATTTACATCCAACTGCAGCCAGTGGCCTAAATAATCATTTCCAGATCTGCGGTTTTGCAGCTTATAGAGTGCAGAGAGCTTCCTATGTTTGTCTGGGTGATATGTTATTGATAAAACACTTGTTCCTTTTTTAGTTCAAGGATTGATTACTTGATTACATATCAGTTAGTCTACTTTTTCCTCTACCTCGGTCCTCTTATCTGTAAGTCCCCAACCAAAATGGACGCGGAATTCAAAACATAAACCATTCATCTTGAGAAAATTTAGTCCATGTTTAGTGAGGGTGCGTAGACCCTTCTTCGTCGGTGCCTTCTCTTTTGGTTTTGTTACACTCAATTGTTACCAAAAAAAAAGAAGAAAAAAAGGGAGTTTCTTCTCCTTGTTAAAAGGTTGGTGGCTACAGCAAATCTTTGAAAATCTGAAAGTGCAAAATGAGTCATCACTACTAAAGGTGGATAATCATTCCACGTGAACTCTAATTACAGTAAAGTTTGATCACTATATAGTTTTAATTGCATCTTATGTGATTGCTGGAAAAAGATTCTTGTTATCAGTAGTCAAATTCTAATTTTTTATAACCATTCGATGTAAATAAACAAATCTAGTTGTTCAAAGTTGTCCACGTCATTAAATGAGAATAATTCATTATCAAATTAAGCTAACTTTATCTCACCTCATTAAATGAGGTATGGTCAGATTCTAACCGTTGGATTTATTTTATTAACTCTTTACAGGTACTTATATAATAACTTAGAATAACAACTCTTATAATCGAATATGTTCCTGGCATTGTTATCTGTCTAATTGATCATTTGTATCTATATATTGGGTTTGTGGATTTTTTTATCCTTTTTCTTTTATGGTTTAAAGAATGAGTTCGTTAGTGATGTCATTGTCCCAATCCACTTAAATATAAACATCTTTATAAATGTTCCGACACAATTTGTATGAAAGATAAATATTAAATATTAGAATAAGCATAAATTACAAAAAACTTCGTATTTAATTTCTAAATTATTAAAATTTATCAATGTTCGCCCGTCACGTAGTCAATTGTCACTATTGTCTCAACTGTAAAATTCTTAACAAAATTTAATGAATTTTAATAATTTAAGAATTAAAAATGATAATTTTTATAAATCCAATCTTTAATTGACATTTAGTTGAAAATTGAAAGTTAAAGTTAAGAAATCTCCACACAAAATACTCTTACTAGTCTCCTTCCACGTGCCAAAAGGATTTCCGAGTAATTTGACAATGTGAATTCTACAGATTTCCAGGTCATTGAGGCTGCGTTTGTCACTAAAATTTTACCCAAAATTTTATCTCTCTCCTAATAAAATACTTCAATATAATCTCTCACTCTTCCCTCAAAAAATATAAAATATTACAAAAACTATAAAATATTAACTCTCTTCACTTTTTCACTAAACTCAATACCAAAAATTTTACCACACAAACCCACCCTGAGTATAGCTTAGAAGAAAGAAAATACATGATCGGTGGAGTTTATATTCTAATTGCATTATCTGTGGGATTTTTTAAAAAATATCTTTTATAGCCCACAGATATTTTTAAATGGCGAAAATGGAAAGCAGTTAAGAAAAGATGTTAAAAAAATTAAAGTAAAAAAAGTATATTATGCTCTTTTTGTTTTGGTGCTAATCACACTTCCACATCCATATAATCTGATTCCTTAATCCTTCTGTTTCCCCCAATCAAATCTTACCCCCTTCCGTGGGTAGGTGCCTGTACGTCACTCACAGACAATTTCTCCCTTAGCATAGGTTTCGCCGCAGATCTTTCTCCGTCACCATCGCCGGCAATATACCAGTTATGCTCTCACATTCTCTATTATCCGATGTAAGTCTCCTTCTCCACCTCCCCCGTCTCTATAATATATATTCGAGTAGATATTTGTAAACACGTACGTATATATGCAAGTGAATCGGATTGCTGTGAACTCAATTGATGGGGCATAAGAAGCGAAACGTCGCTCCACGCTCCAAGCAATCTCCGACGGCTTCCGCCGCTGATGATTCGATTCTAGCCGAACCCGCTCCCTTTCCGAATCCCGATACTAATACCCCCAAGAACGTGAGCAAGATCGAACCCTTGGTGGAATCAAACGGGTCGTCTTACTCCACTGTCAAGCTCGAATGTGAGAAAGCCCTGACAGCGCTGCGGCGCGGGAACCACACCAAGGCGTTGCGGCTCATGAAGGAGTCGGGTGCTCGGCACGAGGGCTCGCCTCACTCTGCGCTGATTCATCGAGTCCAGGGCACAGTGTGTGTCAAAGTAGCGTCCATCATCGACGACCCTAACGCAAAGCAGCGGCACTTGAAGAACGCGTTGGAGTCGGCAAAGAGAGCTGTCGAGCTGTCGCCGAATTCAGTCGAATTCGCTCATTTCTTTGCGAATTTGCTCTACGAGGGGGCCAACGATGGAAAGGAGTATGAGGAGGTGGTGCAGGAGTGTGAGCGGGCACTGGCGATTGAAAACCCGATTGATCCTGCCAAGGAGAGCTTGCAGGAAGAGAGCCAGCAGAAGATATCAACGACGGAGGCAAGAATTGGGCATGTGCAAAACGAGCTGAGGCAGCTGATTCAGAAGTCGAACATTGCCTCATTGTCGACTTGGATGAAGAACTTGGGGGGTAATGGGGAGGATAAGTTTCGGCTCATTCCTATTAGGAGGGTTGCGGAGGACCCCATGGAGGCGAGGATGGTGCAAGCAAGAAGGCCGAATGAGATTAAGAAGGCAACCAAGACACCAGAGGAGAGGAGGATGGAAATTGAAGTAAGGGTGGCTGCTGCGAGATTGCTGCAGCACAAGTCGGAGTCAGACAGTCCCCAATCACAGAATGGGGTATTGGATTCATCTTCGGGATCGAAAGTAGGTGAGCAGAGGCGAACCAAGTATGCGAATGGGAGGAAAAATGGGTCTAGGGCAGAGAGGAGGGATAGGGTTCGGTCCTATTGGAATTCTATGACTGTTGATATGAAGAGAGAGTTACTTAGTATTAAGGTTTGTGATCTTAGGGCCCATTACGGCTCCTCCAAGGATGGTTTGGCCAATGAGGTATTGTCAGAGGCTCTGTCATTTGCTGAGGGTAATAAGAGCTGCAAGTTCTGGGTTTGCTGTCGATGTAACGACAAGTTTGCTGATTCAGAATCTCACATGCTGCATGTAGTGCAAGAGCATATGGGAAACCTCTTACCCAAAATGCAGTCAGTTTTGCCTCAGAACGTTGATAATGAATGGATTGAGATGCTTCTCAATTGTCCTTGGAAGCCACTGGATGTGTTAGCTGCCGTTAAAATGCTTGGAAATGAAAGAAATAGTAGCAGCACGGACTCTGCTTTTGCAGATGATCTCTATTCTGGGAATCATACTGAGGAGTGTGAGGACTGCTCCAAGGATGCATGGGATTCCTCTTCCCCTGAGAACAGAGATTTTGGCGATAGTTGCAATAATGTTGCTATAAAGAGCAGCAATAACGATGACAAAGTTATCAATCTTGAGTGCCGGCAATGTGTTGCCGATAATGGCTCAGTGACATATTCCTTTACTGATAGTTGGCCAGTATCTGATGATGCTGAGCGTGGAAAACTTCTTGAAAGAATTCATGCTGTATTTGAGGTTCTTATTAGTCACAAGTATCTTGCTGCAAGTCATCTTAACAAGGTGATACAATTTACAATGGATAAGCTGCAGGGTCTTGCTTCTGGTTCCCAGCTTTTGAGCCTTGGTGTGGATCAAACACCTATATGCATCTGCTTCTTGGGAGCAACCCATCTCAGGAAGATCCTTAAATTCTTGCAGGAACTATCACATTCTTGTGGTTTAGGTCGTTATTCTGAGAAAAGTAGTATTAGTCCCTTGGATTATGCAAACAGTGGCACGCAAGCTCATGACATTAAGGAGAAGATTGTTCTTAATGAAGATGGATCATGTCTCCTTCTGGATGAATATTTACTGCCAATTGAATGTGCTCCTGGCACAGTTCATGGTGCTGCCATCCATAATGTCCCTGCTGCTGGCACTGCAAATGGGGTTCAACCTGATGCCGATTCTATGCTATCCTGGATATTTGCAGGTCCCACAAGTGGGGAACAGTTGGCTTTGTGGATGCGTACAAAAGAAGATAAAACACATCAAGGATCTGAAATTCTCCAGATGCTTGAGAAGGAATTCTACCACCTACAGGGTCTTTGTGAGAGAAAATGTGAACATATAAGCTTTGAAGAAGCATTGCAGGCAGTGGAGGATCTGTGTCTTGAAGAAGGCAAGAAGAGGGAGAATGTCACAGAATTTGTCCAGAGAAGCTATGATGCCGTCTTGAGGAAGCGGAGAGAAGATCTTCTTGAGAGTGAGAATGATGTGATGTTCCTCAGCCGCAAAATTGAGCTAGATGCTATATCAAATGTTTTAAAAGAGGCAGAAGCTCAAAATGTTAATCAATTTGGGTATGAGGAAACTTACAGTGGTGTGACTTCTCAGTTATGTGACTTGGAATCCGGGGAAGGTGATGATTGGAGAGCAAAGGACTATTTGCACCAAGTGGATGCTTGTATTGAAGTTGCAATTCAGAGGCAGAAAGAGCAGTTATCCATAGAGGTTAGTTTGTCCGTTCTAGATGATCTTTTAGATAAGGATATTGATCCCTTCCATTTTAAACTCACTGATTTTGTAGTGCAGCTCAGCAAAATTGATGCCCGGCTCATGCGAAATGTTGCTGAAATGCAGCAGTTGGAACTCAACCTTGAGCCTGTTTCTGGCCATGATTATCAGTCAATATTATTGCCTCTAGCAAAGTCATACCTGAGGGTTTGTATTGAACCGGTGGGAATTATTGTGACATGCTCCTCTTTTTATGGACCTAATGACTCTTTTTCAGGTACACTTGGAGGATTTGGCTGAGAAAGATGCTACAGAGAAGTCTGATGCTGCAAGAGAAGCCTTTTTAGCAGAGCTTGCACTGGACTCTAAAAAGGATGTCAGAGGAGGAACTGATGCCTCCAGGCATACACAGGACAAGACAAAGGATAAGAAAAAGAACAAGGAGTACAGGAAAACCAAAGACTCAAAGGTGCCAATTGTGCGGTCTGGTTTTGTTTCTTTGACTGATTGCTAATTAATCTATGTCAAATAGGCCTAATGGTCTGATATTTTATGTGCTCTGCAGGCTACCGGAGGTCTCCAGCAGCACCTGCTTAATCCTGAGACTGACACAATGTACATCTTCCTCTTACTCATGGTTACACACCTCATTCTTTCCAAAACATGACACCATTTAAGTCTTACCCATTCTTAATAATGCTAGATTTGTCTCTTGCTGCAGTCCATTTTCAGTTGCATCTGATGGTGATCACCAAGACACTGAAATTGTTGCTTCTGAGAATGGTCATTACTTAATACAATTTGAAGAGGAATTTAGACTTCAATCTAAGCTTGAAGAGGAGGAGAGAAAGCTTGAAGAGTCCTTGGAGTATCAAAGACGCGTTGAGGCTGAGGCTAAACAGAAGCACCTTGCTGAGCAACATAAGAAATCTACTCGATCATACCCAGAGAAGGTGGCTGAAGGACTGCATGATCTTAACTCAGAGTCTGGTGCAGTTGATCAAGAGGTGCATGAACAATTGAAACCTTGTATGCAGGTAAAAATTTCCTGTTTAATGCTCTCTTGTTTGATTGAGATTGTGCTCGTATTTTCAAGCTCCATTCCCATGGACAATTGGAATGGTGAATCGAATACTGGATGTAGTATGAGAACCAGAGCCATCCTGGTTAATTTATAGGAACTTTTATTTAGATATGAACAAAGTTTTCATGAACTTGCACCCTTTTAGGAGCACTTGGCACAGGGAGATAGACTCACAAACCATCCAGAAGACATGCTTCCAAATGGTTCCCTTGGGCCAATAAGTTCTTCTCCAGTTGCTGGTACCAAAAAGATTTGTAGTACACGAGACACGACAGCTAAACAAGGTTGGTAAAAAGTAAGGTTTCCAAATGAGGTGTGGGTTTATTTTAATGGTGGAGATGTTGTAACGGTCTGGTTTATTTTGCAGTCCTAGCTAATGGAGGAATGGCAGAGGATGGTCTCTTGCCATCCGATCGACGGACTGGAAGGAAAGGTAAGCGGCAGAGGAGTTCCACCAAATTGGTTGATGGAAAGTGTCAAGTCATGATGCCAGAGAAGGAAAATATTGAGGTTGGGAGCTTAAAACAGCAAGATGAATTTCATGACCCTCTCTGTGCAGACAGAGGTGAGTCTTAGATGTTCTCTAGGATTTCTGCTTTGGTACGATGTTATTTGTATGAGACAAGCATATTGATACTTCCATGGTTTTTTGCCAGAATGTTGGACTGATATAACTGTTGTTTCTTTATGTGACAAACAGTTGGCTCTTTTGCTGTAGACAGTGGAACAAAGACATTGAGACAATTGAAAGTAGAGGAGGAAGAGGAGGAAAGGTTTCAAGCTGACTTTAAACAAGCTGTACGCCAAAGTCTTGGTAAGATTCTTCTGTTGTCTCTCTGCTTAACCTTGTTTTTAGGTTGAGTTATTGATTTATGTGGGGTTAAACTAGGCATTGGGACCTCCAAAGATCCAGCTATGAGAGCTGCAATATGAGAAAAGTTGACTGATTAATTAGTTTTTTAGGCTTGGCTGTTCCAATCGCATCTGTATCTTCTTGGGAATTAGGTGCGCTTGGTATTTGGGCCCAAGTACCTTATTAAAGCAAACACTTGCTTATAAAAAAAAAAATAAAGTCAAACACTCATGTGCCACTTTTGAATATGTTGATTCCTAAGCAGAATGAACTTAAGCATAATTTGTGGAAATTCTTACTGCAGTCTGATTGATTTAACTCAGAAAAATACAATACATAAATAATCTCTTTGGGTGAATGTATGAAGACTACAACTGATCACCGGTACCGGTAACCGCAGCCCAGCTGTACCGGTACCGGTGGGCAATGGCGGTGGCAGTTCACCGCTTCCACCATTTTTTTTAATAAGACACGACGTCGTTTTGTTTAAAGTGTTTTTTAATAAACGGCACAGCTTCAAAACACCTCTCTCTCTCTCTCTCTCTCTCTCTCACTCTAACACCATTTACTGCTCACCAGTACCGGTGGGCAATGGTTACCTGCCTAACGGGACCGGTGCCGGCACCTGTTTGGGGGACACCGGCATGGGTGGTGCCGGTGCTGTGGGGGCAGAAAGCCGCCACCGGCACCGCCCATGCACAGCCTAATGAAGACTATTTTGGCTAGGTGGAGACAAACTGAAGGCAAGTTCGTGAGTTTTCTTTCATGACAATAGAAAGAGGAAGGAGAGAATTCTTTTAGTCATTAATCTGAAAATAGTAATTGGGCATGTTTCTTCTATGCGGAATAGGTGGAGCCTTTGACTTCTTGGTTGGGTCAGTTTGGACTTATTTGAATCATTTTTGAGGTATACATGTAAATACATGTAGACTACGCCAAAATGAACTGAATATGTGCGAATTGAAAGCCGCAGTTTTCTAGCTTAAATAACATTTTCTTCCCCATCAGCATGGCTTCATATTTCTGCATATGCATACTTTTAAGTGATAAATTTACCTGGGTTTATCATGTAGCGTTGTACCTCAGTCTCATTTGGTCTTGTTAATCTAGAGTAAGATGTTACCCGACAACATTGACTTTAGCCATTTGCTTTAGATGGGGTCAAATCTTGGCAGAATTATATATCCAGTAGCCATTATCAATATATTTACCAGCATTCTCAGAACTTGGATTCCACATCATCTCTTCTGTGAAGTAGGAATAGTTACTTATAAAAAAAAAGTGAAGTAGGAATAGTTGCAACTTGTTGAGCTTCTATATATGTTGTGCATCAGACACATACCATGCTCAAGCACAGAAGAAACAGCCCTTGGTGTCAAGTTTGAGTACACAACGGAGGATTTCTCCAGAAGAAGATAAAATTGATGTTTCACCAAATGAAGGCACACCGGTGATGGCAAATGGTGTAGATATTGTTGGTACAGGGCTGCAGAATGAAGTGGGCGAGTACAATTGCTTTCTGAACGTTATCATACAGGCACTGAATTATTTTTTTAAGTTATAGCATCTGTTGATGCAATTTCATTTCTTTCTTTTATGCCATCTTCTCTGGCCTGACCTGCTTTTTTCGTTTCTTTTCTCTATGACCACAGTCCTTGTGGCATTTAAGACGGTTTCAAGAGGAATTTCTGAGGAGATCAACATCAGTGCACGTTCATGTAGGTGATCCTTGTGTCGTCTGCACATTGTATGAAATCTTTACGGCCCTGAGCATTGCATCTACAGATATGCGAAGAGAAGCAGTGGCCCCTACTTCTTTGAGAATAGCTCTAAGTAACCTGTATCCAGATAGTAATTTCTTCCAGGAGGTAATTTCATTGCGCTTTGATTGTGGGCCTTGACTCTTGTGCAATTTTCAGATCTGTACACAATTTCATCATGCTTATTACCATGAATGTAGCCATGGGGATGATCTGGTTTAGTATTCTATACCTAATATAGCTGCAACTGGCAGGCTCAGATGAATGATGCGTCTGAAGTACTGGCAGTGATATTTGACTGCCTTCATCAATCCTTTGTTAGTGGTTCTACTGTTTCTGATACGGAATCGGCGGAAAGCAACTGCATGGGGTCTTGGGATTGTGCAAGCAATTCCTGTATAGTGCATTCCATTTTTGGAATGGACATTTTTGAACGAATGAATTGCTACAGTTGTGGTCTGGAGACGCGACATTTAAAGTATACTTCCTTCTTTCATAATATAAATGCCAGTGCCCTCCGAACCATGAAGGTATCATGAAAGTATATTCTTTTTTGTGCACTCACCTTTTTTCTGTTAGGTATTTTCAGTGACTCTGACTTCTATATCACCCTTCAGGTTATGTGTCCAGAGAGCTCCTTTGATGAGCTTTTAAATCTTGTAGAGATGAATCATCAGTTAGCTTGTGACCCTGATGTTGGTGGGTGTGGGAAGCTCAATTACATCCATCACATTCTCTCAACTCCACCACATGTTTTCACAACAGGTGATATTACTAGTGTTTGGGAATTTTTTTGGTTCAGTACTAGTGCTTTATGTTGAAACTCAGAATCATATGGTGGGTCTTGCAGTTCTAGGTTGGCAGAATACATGTGAGAGTGTTGATGATATAAAAGCAACACTGGAAACCCTTAGCACGGAGATAGATGTCAGTGTCCTTTATCGTGGTTTAGATCCAAAGAGCACGCATAGCCTGGTTTCAGTGGTATGTACACTGATGAATCTCAAATCTGGTTTGGATGCATATATATAAAAAAATTTCATGTATTTGTAAAGTAGGAAGATATAGGCATTCAGTACCAAACACTGCTGGAAAATGATCACAGAGAGAAATGTTTTCCTGAAAATAGTCTATTTTCTAATTAGGGTAGAAGAATTTATTTACTCTGATTGCCTTGCCCTAAAGGATCTTGTGAGAGATATAAGACCGGAGAGAGATCTTGAGGGAACAAGGTAGCTGTACCCAACTAAGGGCTATAATGGGTCTGGAGGTTGTTTGGTGGATCCTGCTGGCTTGGGCATTGCCTTTGACAGGCTTGGTTGTAGAGAGAGAGAGAGAGAGAGAGAGAGATCTTTGGATGGATGGAGACACTGCCAGACCAGGCTTTGCAAGTTGTGGCCTAGAGGCAATGACGGAGGGCTTTCTTTTCTTTTGGTCATCTAATGGCAGAAATTTCTTGTGGTTTTCCAGGAAGTAATTCATTTCCTCCCGTATGAGTAGATTTTGCTGTTTACCAAGGAAAAGATCTTTTGGCGACTGAGGTTTTCAATAGCGTTGAAGATAGGGAAACTATTGTTGGAAATATTATTCCCCAAAACATCTGAACCCATAATTTTGGTTTGTTACTCCTTTTTTTTTTGATAAGTAAGAAGAACTTTATTGAAATAAAAAGAAAACGGAGCAGTACAAAGGGTGTACTGAACAGACTACAACAAACAAGCTAGGAAACTAATAAAATCACTGAAGTCTACAAAAGGGGAACCCAACAACCCATTAGCTCACAGAAACAAAGTCTGCATCATTTTTTCCTTCAAACAGTCTAAGGGCAGCCCCAAATCTTCAAAGCATCTTCCGTTTCGTTCCCTCCATAAGCTCCACCAAATGCACAATGGAATCATGTTCCACACAGCCAACGCCAAAGGATTGTTGAACTTCCTCTTCCAACACTTCAGCACCTCACTCACCCGCTTAGGCATCACCCAAGGGTAGTTGACAATACTATGCATATGCACCCACAACTCTCTAGCAACCAAACAATGGATAAGCACATGATCTATAGACTCCCCATCATTCTTGCAAAGAAAGCACCAATTGATCAAGCATAACCCCCTCCTTCTTAAATTGTCAATGGTTAAGACCTTCCCATGAATTGTTTCCCACACAAAGAACGAAACTCGAGACGGGACAGTGGTCTGCCGGATTTGCCTCCATGGAAAGACCTCGCTTGAACCCCTAACAAAGAGCCCATACAGTGACTTGACCGAAAAGACCCCATTCCTAGCCCCCTGCCAAAGCATTTTATCTTCGTCCCTTCTCCTAAGGACCAAAGAGTACAGCAGAGAGTAGAAAGCAGAGAAGTCATCAATCTCCCAATCATTGGCGGTTCTAGCAAACTGGATATTCCATAGCCCCGAACCAGGAACGCCCTCCAAGCAATTTGCAACCATCGCATCCTTGTGCCTAGCAAGAGAATACAAAAGAGGAAATGCAAACTTCAAAGGCCGTTATCCACACCATAGATC
Organism: Myrica gale; assembly: GCA_963930655.1. NCBI lineage: Eukaryota > Viridiplantae > Streptophyta > Magnoliopsida > Fagales > Myricaceae > Myrica > Myrica gale. The sequence goes on along the minus strand of OZ005617.1, from coordinate 17,925,338 downwards.
ATGCCAAAACCTAACTCGAAGACCACAACCCACCAAGTAACGAATGTTCCCACAAAAGAAGGTTCATCCGTTGCTAATGTGCTTCCACAGGCTCACACCATAGGACCCATGGATCTCATTGGTTCGCCAACCACCCGAAACACTACCATACTTCTCCTCAATAACAGCCCGCCACAAACTATCCCTCTCCAAGGTAAAACGCCACAACCACTTTCCCAATAAAGCTCTATTGAACAAATGGAGTCGCCTTAGGCCCAACCCTCCACTACTCATTGGAGAACAAACCCTCTCCCACCTAACAAGATGAAATTTGTGCTCGATACCATCGCCTCCCCATAAAAATGTCCTATGGATCTTCTCCAAACGGTTGGCAACCCCTAAAGGAATCGGAAAGAGAGACTGAAAATAGGTTGGGAGGCTAGAGAGAGTAGACTTGATCAACGTGAGTCTACCGCCCTTAGAAAGATAGTTACGTTTCCAACCTGCTAACCGTCTTTCAGTTCTCTCTACAATGCCATCCCAAATATGCTTGCTCTTAAAACACGCTCCCAACGGTAACCCAAGATAGGTGGTAGGCAACGACGACACTCTGCAACCCAAAATAGCAGCCAACTCTTGAACAATGCCCATGCCCCCAACAGGAATGACTTCCGTTTTAGAAAGGTTAACTCTCAACCCCGACACCGCCTCAAAGCAAAGCAATAAGTATCTGAGATTTCGAAACTGACTCACCTCAGCCCCACACAAGATTAAAGTATCATCAGCAAACAAGAGGTGAGAAATACTCATGCCTCCTCCCCCTACCATCAACCTCAAACCCCACAATGGATCCCCTAGCCACCACTCGAGTCATCATTCTGCTGAAAGCTTCCATAGTGAGCACAAACAAAAAGGGGGAGAGCGGATCACCTTGACGCAAGCCCCTAGAGCCTCCGAAAAAACCTTCAGAGGAACCATTCACCATCATTGAAAATCTACCGTAGAAATGCAAAACTCAATCCACCTACACCACCTCTCCCCAAAACCACATCTCCTCAACAGATACATAAGGAACTTCCAATTGACTTGGTCATAGGCTTTCTGAATATCCAATTTGCACAACATGCCCGGCACATTGGACCTCAACCTCGAGTCAATACACTCGCTAGCAATCAATACAGGATCTAAAATTTGTCTACCTTTCACGAAAACATTCTGGGACGGAGAGATGATCTTATCCAAGACAAACTTCAAGCGATTAGTGAGCACCTTCGCCAAAATCTTGTAAACACCCCCCACTAAGCTTATGGGACGAAAGTCCTTCAGCTCAACCGCTCCCGGCTTCTTCGGGATAAGAACAATGAAAGTGACGTTCATACTTCTTACAAATCTCCCCTCCTTAGCAAACTCGTTGAACATAGATAGAATATCTCCCTTAACCACCTCCCAACAAGATTGGAAGAACGCTAAGGAGAAACCGTCAGGGCTCGGAGCCTTATCCCCATTTAAACTCGTAACCGCTCCCGTAACTTCCTCCTCATCGAAAGGTCGCTCCATCAAATCTGCATCAGCCCCTGAAATAGAAGTAAACTCTAAATCCTCCAAGAGGGGTCTCCAAGAGTAAGGCTTCGTATACAAGGAGCTATAGAAGCCAATGATCTCCTCAGAAATCCTCTCGGGATCCTCCACCATCTCCCCCTCAACCTCCAATCTCGATATGGAGTTGTTCCTTCTATTGGAATTGGTCACTCTGTGGAAGAACTTCGAACACCAATCCCCCTCTTTCAGCCAAAGATCCCGCGACTTTTGCCTCCAATTTGTCTCCTCCATCTCAATCAGAAGATGCAGCTCCCTAGACACTTCTACTTTCCGCTCCTTCCCCACCTCATCAAGGCTGCCTTCCTCATCCAATCGCTCCAACATAGATAAATCGTCCAACATCGCACATTTACGAAAAGTCAGATCCCCAAAGACCTCCTGATTCCACAATTTCAGGTCCTTCAAAGCTTTCAACTTAGAATCAAGCACATAACTCGACAACCCCGAGAAAACATAGGAATTCCACCACACCCTCACCTTATCCACAAAACCCTCCACTTGAAGCCACATATTCTCAAACCGGAAGGGTTTCTTTCCTCCCCCAAATCTGCCACTTTCCAGCATAATAGGGAAGTGATCGGAGAACAAACGAGGGAGCCTTTTCTGGGTAACCTCGGGGAACAAGGCTTCCTAACAAAGGTTGAAAAGAAAGTGGTCAATTCTAGACCATGACTGGACATCTCTATTATTAGACCAAATGAATGACCCTCCCGACAACGGCAAGTCCATCAAGCCATTTTCTGAAATAAAATCAGAAAAATCCATCATAGCACTCCCGAAGCCTCCGTTACCAACCGCTCACTAGGAAAGCGAGTGACATTGAAATCTCCCTCAATGCACCATGCAAAGACACCCGATAACTCATCCCAAAGCATCATGGGTCTACTATCATCGTTGGGGCCATACACCCCAGAAAACGCCCAATGGGCCCCGTCGTGAACATTCTTAAAAATCACCGAAATAGAAAAACTATCTTCACAATAATCCACCATCTTTAAAGACCTCGAATCCCACAAAATCAAAATCCCCCCTGAAGCTCCTACCGCCGCTAGATTGCACTAGCCCACATGATGCCCCCCCAACAAACTTCGAATTAATGATCTAGTAACTATCCCCACCTTAGTTTCTTGAAAACAAACTAAATCGGGCTTCCAACCCCACAACAAATTACGCACCCCATTGCGTTTCTGACTATCATTCAACCCCCTAACATTCCAACTCAATATTCTAGGCTTCATAAAGATTTAATCGAAACCCTCCCTCCCTTACGACGTTTCTTAGACACATACTTCTTCCCATCATAATTAACGGAGGACTTCAACCCTTTCAGCTCCCTCAAGAACTTGCCTCCTGATTTGCTAGGAGTAACAATCCCAATAGTCCCCCTATCCTGCTTTAGAGCTGCAAAGAGCGCCATCAACTCACTCTCGTAATCGTCACATGAGAGCCCAACCATATTCTTAAAGGATGAAACCATATTCAACACCCAGTTCGAAGAAGATAAATTCAGTTGACAAACCTCCTTCCCCCGCAAAGGAGGACACACTGCCAAAGGTTCAGCCGCAAACCCATCAACGCCACTGTTTGCACATACCAGAGCCCCTCCCCCTTCTAAAGAAATAGAAGAGCGTCCTCCTTCTCCCTCCTCAACAACCAAGTCATGACTCCCAAAGGAATCCAACAACATTTAGTTGTTCTTACATACCACCAACGAATTCCCCAACGCATAGTCACGTATCGGAGCCTTGTGCCCCACTTCAAGGATCCCAAGCCCTTTAGACCTTGTCCCGGCCACTACAGAGGACTCCAACCACGAAGGTTGTGGGCTCGGAGAGCCCAAGCCCATATCTGCCCTGGAAGGGCACTTCGACTACTACATCGCAAGAGGATTCGAAACTGACAAGGCACGACAACGATCGACTAAAGCATCTGACTCCAGCAAAGCACCGGTGGAGCCAACAGCCACCCCAGACGATGTCGATCTCGTCTCCAAAGGCGGAAGAGCAAGATCGACCACCGTGGTGGAGATCTGAGAGACAGGCGACGCGCTGCCATAGTCGACAAGAGCGTCCGATACCGTCAAAACACCAGTTGGACCCTCTGCCACCCCAGACGATGGCGACCCCTCCTCCTGGAGCTGAGGGACAGAGGCCACCACCGGAACAGGGGCCTGAGAGGCCACGAAGACAATCGGGTCCTCTAACCCGCTCGAGACCAGCTTGCCCAACCCTACTGCCAGCCCATCTCCCCCTACCAATTTAGACCCAACGTACGGCCCAACCTCAGGTTCACACGACCCCCCTTGTGAGTCCTAGATTTCAGGATTAAGGCAACCCAAAAAGGGGGTGAATTGGTTTTTTAAACTTTTCGATATTAACCCCCAAAGTTGTGTTTGCAAGTAAAACCTATTTTAGCACAAGTATATAATATGCAATAACTGTAAATAAGTGTTAAAGTAAGGAGAAGGGTAAGAGAAGCAAACACAGTATTTTTAGGTGGTTCGGCAAACCCGCCTACATCCACCCCTCAAGCTCCTTCACCGAGCCTTAAGGTTTTCCACTATCTTCCAATAGCTTTACACACTAGCTTCTGGGTGCTAAAGAACCGTACAAGTGCTTTCCCGGCTCAACACTCAAACTCACCCAAGTGGTTTTTCTGGCTCACCACTCACAACCTCACCAAGCTTGAGATATACATTCTCAAAGCTTCTTCTTTAGTGAACAACCTCACTAAAGGAAACACCTCTTTTGGATATGAAGATAGATGAAGAAAACTCTCTCAAAGAGTGGATAAGAAGATTGAAAGCTCTATCTCTTTTGATTCACACAATGACAAGGATGTGAAAGTGTAATTTGTGTGAATGATATGAGAAATATGAAATAGGAAGGTTTGAAATATTTCTCAAGCTATACAAATGATATGTGGTCGTTGGTTCTCTGTTTTGGACGTTATGTATGTGTATTTATAGATCACATATGAAAACTAGCCGTTTATAGCCGTTAGGGGTCGATTTGACAATTTTATAGTTGTATCGGTCGACCGCTTCATGTACTGGTTGACCGGTTCAAGTAGCCGTTGCCCAACGATCATAAATTTGAATGCTGTCAAGATCATCCGCTTCATGTAGAGGTCGACCGCTACAAAAAGTTCATCAACCGGTTCATTTAAAACCATGTTTTTGATCACTTTTAAACACCCAATTTTAAAGGCTTACTTCCCATAAGTATATGAAAGGTTTGGGAATATATTTGGGGTGTTTTTAAACCTTTAAAAACATTTTAATCTTTCAAACAAAATGTAAAACGGTTTATGCACGTTTTGAAAGATATGCAAGTGTGATTCATAATCCTTATCAAAAGTGAAACAAAGAGTTAAAAGGATTATACCCTAAGGTCTTGAAACTTCACTTTGAGCTCCTTGCATTTTCTTGTTCTTCTTTCTTCAAGTCTTTGGCTCTTTCATCAAGTCGTCTTTGTCTTTGAAGATGTCCATTTTATAAACTTGATCCATTTATTAAAATCATCAAAATCTAGATTGTGCACAAAAGCCAATACCCCTTTCCTCAGAGCATGACGCCACCTCATGCCCCATCAAAAAACCATGGGCCTCGAAACTCTGGCCAAAAGATGGGCCTGAGCCCAGTCCAGCCTGCCCAGACGAAGACGCCAAAGTCTTATGGGCCACACCCACAGTATCCTTGGACATCATTTAAATCCACACATGGCAACTTAAGTCCATCTGTGGCCCAACCAAAGTCGCAAAAGCCACCTGCTTATTCTTAACCAACCCAATCAAACTATCCACCTCAGCCTTTTATTGCATTAGATGCTTCCACACGACACCTTCAGACTCAACCACCAAATCAGAAGCCCCAGAACAATCATAACTCTCGGGAAGAACCAGCTCCCCAACGTGATATGCATGTGGCTCCAAGGGAACATCAACAGACGCGCGCTTATGCATGCCACCCACGTCAGCTACAGCTTTACGACACGCCTCCTTCTCCACCACTGTCTTCTCCAGCAAACTACTCTGTCATATCGGCAAAGGAAATCCCTTTTTTGACCATAGAAATCGCAGGTCTCTTCCTCCTTCTAAGCTCGCCAATGGCCGAGAGAACTTCGCAAGTCGCCTTCCACCCTTCACTCGACCTCCCTTCTGGAATCATCACAGCCCCCGGCGACGCCTCTCTCCAAAAGCTGCAAGAGTGACGTAGCGGCCACACTTATTCGCACATCTCTGCGCTAAAAGCGCACGCGGTGGTTCATTAAATCTCTCCGAAAAATTTCTAGCATCCCGAAGCTCCACAAGTTTACCAAACAGATTCGCCAGCCATACCACTCCATATCTACCGAAACGAATCGAATTCTGAGACTGCCTGTACTGTTCAGTTAACGTGACCACACCAGAAAAGCTAACAAAGAACTGGAATGACTTTGCCTCGATCACCAGACTACGGAAAAACGCCATGAAACTAAGAGGCTGAAACAACACTCTCCTCAAGGAATAAATCTTATCACGGAAAACCCCCCAACTTACACTTCGATACTCATCATCATTGTTGGAAGAGGAAAGCTCTCGTGCAGGATGTTGGAAGAGGAAAGCTCTCGTCCCAAATTCTTTTAACTTGTTACACCCCTTCAAAAGAAGATGAATTATACTTGTGGTAGGGTACTCATGATAAGAATTATTATGTGAGTGAAATCGATATTAAGTTGTAAAGCCTCTTTTTTCTATAGGCACAGATTTCCATCAAGACCAATACTTGCAATTAGGTAGTTGTTGACACAACAAGTAGCCTTATTGATGAAAAGAACTTCCACCACTCATCCTTCCCCTTCCCTCTCCACCCCAAATGCCTCCAAACAAGAATGTAATCATAGTTTTTGTATGCATGCACGTGTCAAATTCCATATCCAAAGCGGTTTTGTTCTGCATATTTGGAAATTTTAAGTTGGTTCACCAGGACCTTATTGATATGATTCCAATTTCCTAGTCTCTGATATGTGTTCTATAACATCTAGGTTTGCTACTATGGGCAACATTATCATTGCTTTGCCTATAGTCATGACCATTCACAGTGGATTATGTATGACGATAAAACTGTCAAGGTAAAATTCACCTCTCTTTGTAAATTTTGCCATCTGTTCTACCCACTGTGCTTTTGTTAATCTGTATACTCATGTTTAGGTGATTGGTGGTTGGAATGAGGTCCTTGCCGCGTGTGAAAGAGGGCACTTGCAACCTCAGGTTCTTTTCTTTGAAGCTGTAAACTAGTCTTCTTGTTGGAACTTGGTCATGTTATTTGCTGCGTCAGAGAGCATCGAGTTTGACGTAGCTTGGCACTCCACTTTTGCTTATGGCGAGATGCTTTGTTTATATTGATGCAATGCTGCTAACACCGGCGCATTTCAAACAGTGCAACCTGCAATGTTTGGTTTTAGGAAATGGTAAGAAGTTTTGACATCAAACCAACAGTTACTGTTACATCATCAAGAGTTTTGGAGCAACTGGTCCTAGCAGGGAATGATGATATATTAAAAGAGGTTTCGTTTTCAACTCAAGGACTTCAGATGATCGAGCCACCTAAAGCGTAGAGATTTTGGTTCTCGCTTCAGAATACTGTTTATGCATACTTAGGATATCCATCCCTGGAGTTGTCCTTTCATTCCTTGGATCTTGTCAATAAGATGGTTTGGTTGGGGAAAAGAATACTGTTTATGCATACTTAGGATATCCATCCCTGGAGTTGTCCTTTCATTCCTTGGATCTTGTCAATAAGATGGTTTGGTTGGGGAAAAGCATGTTATTATAAAGGTTGCCGGCTGTTTATGCAATGGGGGAGCATATCATGCTATTTTTACAATCGAATGGAGTGTCAGTTGTTGCCTGGAGCATATAGCCAGTTGTAACAAAACAGTTCATTAGATTTAGAAACTCTTCTACATATTTCTCCTTTTGTGTTAAAATTTTTCCCTCAGTTTATAGAGTTTTGTATAGATTACCTCACCTCATGCTTGTGTGATTAGTATTATTGGGTAACTTGTTACTTTTTCTCTTAACTTGTTCATATTTATGTTATTCATTCGATGGAATTTTGCTCTCTCTTTTCGCGTACAGAGTGGATTGTAGTTTCTCTGCTGCAGCAGAAACTACTATACATTATGTTGTCTTTTTTTTCCCCCTAAGCCTCTACATTGTGTTGTCACTTTAGTCTTTTCTTTATTTTTCCTTTTTCAACTATATGTTTTCTGCTGAAAACTCAGAATAGCCTCAGTGGAAGGCTCATCAAAAATAGCACGAATCACATCTTCCTTCCAACAGTGTGTGCTTGCATTAATTAAATCCTTCACCAAATTAATCCGTCTATCCACTAGCACACCAGCCTTTAGTTTGGCGAACAAAATCAGGGAGACTCGGCACCCAAGGATCGCACCATATGTTGAGCTGAGCACCATCTTTAACCCCCCAACAAAAACCAGCTGAAATGAGTTCCCTGGTCTGCATCCAGCTCTGCCAAAACCAAGAAGAACCAGAACCTGGATTTGCCTTGAACAATCAGTGCCCTTACAATATTTTGCGTTAATAGCTTGGCTCCAGAGGCTCCCAGGATTACTGACAAATTGCCATCTCATTTTCGCCACCAAAACAGAATTTATATCCTCCATGCGCCTAAGACCAAGACCACCCTTATCTTTAGGAGAGCATATGCAATCCCAACTCTTTGGATGGAAGTGGCGGCGTGTTCCGTCAAAATCCCACCAGAAAATTTTCAGTTTGACATCAATGCTCCTTGAAACCGATTTCGGTAGGAGAAAAAGACATAAAATGCGAAGGAATTGCAGAAGCGACGGAGTGAATAAGTACGTACGCCCAGCTTGGGATAAGGTGTGCGCTTTCCAACCGGGAAGTTTTTTGTTCAATTTTATCCTGAATAACCTTACAAGCTTGAGACCTCGACCTCGGAATACAAAGGGGAAGACCCAGATATTTCCCACCTCCACAAGCAGGTTGCAATCTGAGGATATGCGTTATTTCAGCCTTTTGGGCTTGGCTCATATTGCGGCTAAAATGCAAAAACGATTTATGAAGGTTGATCACTTGCCCTGACCAGCCCATATAGGTATGAAGATAATGATTCAAAATCCAAACTTCACCTACATTGGCCCGACAGAATAGCATATCAACAGCAAATAAAATATTAGAAATATGAGGAGCTGACCTTGAAATCTTGATTCCATGAAGAGAGCCACGATCTTCTTCTCGTTTGATTATCTTGGTGAGGACTTCCGTAATCAACACAAAAAGGAATGGGACAACGGATCGCCTTGTCGGAGGCCTCGGGAAGGTTTGAAGAAACTATATGGAGAGCCATTTAATAGTATGGAGAACGACACAGTAGAGATGCATTGATGAATCCAATTGCACCATTTACTATTGATGCCGAAACTCTTTAGAACAACAAGAGGAATGGCCATTCCACTTTATCGTATACTTTTTCCATGTCGACTTTGACCGCAAGCAATCCCCCTAGTCTGGTTTTTCGGCGCAAAGTCAGCATAAGCTCTTGAACCAAAATGATGTTATCTTGAATATGCCGATGTGGCACAAAAGCATTTTGGTTATGAGAAACAAGATTGTGCATCACCGATTTATGCCTTGTAGAGAGAATCTTCGAAATAACCTTGTATATGACATCCTTGTAGAGAGAATCTTTGAAATAACCTTGTATATGACATTGCAAAGGCTAATGGGTCAAAATTGCTCAATACGCTCCAGGTTCTCCACCTTCGGGATAAGAGAAATGTGAGAATGGTTCAACTGTTTTAAAAGAAAACCATTTTTGAAAAAGCTTCGCACTAAGTGGACCACATCCCCTTTGATGCAATATTTATGATAGAACATGGTCGTGAACCCATCCGGCCCAGGAGCTTTAAGACCACCAATACTCATTACCACATTCCAGATTATCCTCCTCCGTAATAACACACAGAATCAAACCATCCAAATCTGAAGGAAAATGAGGCTGACTGGAGGAAAATAGTTGCCGGAAATATCCATCAATATGGCTCCCAATTTGATCGTAATCATGTAACCACACACCTTCCACATTTAGAATGACATCAATATTATTTCTCCGCCTCCTCGTAATAGTAGACAAATGAAAAAAGCGAGTATTGTGGTCAGGAGTGCGCATCCAAGTAATACGTGACTTTTGCTTCTATAAGAGCTCTTCTTGTTGATGGGCTTCCAATAATTGAATGCTAATCTCTCTCTCTTGCTCACTGATATAGGCACTGCCCATATTCTTCTGCACCTCGTCTAGCTCCCCTTGGAGTTATTGTATCCTTGTTCGAATATTCTCGAATACCTCTTTGTTCCAACGTCGTAAAGCTTCCTTGCATTTTGTGCCAACGTCGTAAAGTATCCTTTGTTGCTTTAAGACGTTGCACAAAATGCAAGCAGAAGAACCTGATTGTCTCAATTGTCACACATCTGCCACAACTTTATGACTCCGCTCTTCATTGGCCCAAAATGATTCAAACTTGAACGGGCGTGGCCTATAGTTTTGATCGCTAACAGTGTCCAAAATGAGCGGGGCGTAATCTGAAGCAGCCCGTGCTAAATTGGAAACCGTCGCGCGAGGGAAAAGGTGTCGCCAATCAGCATTAGCTAACCATCTATCAAGCCTCTCCTGAATGAGACCGCGTCCCTCCCGAAAATTGGACCAAGTGTAAGGGTTGCCTGAAAAGCCTAAATCAATAAGGTCTGCATTCCAGATAAACAAATTCATATCCCCGTAAGTAAAGGAAGCTCTAACCGGTCTGCCCCCCCTTTTTTGTTATTTTGGTTGCTCACAACATTGAAGTTACCAAAACAAATCCAAGGGCCATCAAAGGATCGACCAGATTGTTCAAGCTTATACCAGAAACTAGCTTTTGCATTCCAATAAGGGGGTACGTATACAAAATAAAGGAGCCAAGAGCGATCCAGCGGATCGGATAACATGACAAGGTTGACAAAATGATCACAACAAGACTTAACATCAAAAGACACCCCCTCTGCCAAGCTACAACAAATCACCTCAGGTTGATGTTGCCGAAGAACCAACCTGAGATAGCGACCTGTCGTGGCTCGACTAAAACCACAACAGTTCAAAAAAGGAGCCTCATGGCAAGGGGGCAAGTTAAGGTCAGCCTCCCCGGCCACTGCAGGTCCTTTGTTGTCAACTTCAACTGCACCACCACTTGTCTCATCATCCTGAGAGCTGTTACCAGTAGAAGAAACAACGTGTTTCTTTCGTAGGAGTTTCGACACTCTGATCCTTCCCTTGCTCTTCCTCCCACTCACTCGAGCTTTCACGACCAGTTTGCAAATGGGGCTGAGAAGATTCAAATTATACATTGCAATAGGCGAGTCTTGGTTGGAATGAGGATCAGATTCAAACAGCACACTTTTTTGGCACACTTCAGCCTCCTCTCCAGCCTACTTACGCTTCTTTCCAGTTTCTTCGAGACTTCTTTGAGAGTTAGGACTTACACAACCCTACTCAGCTTGCCTTTGCGCTTTAAATCGGCTTCAATAGACTTCAAAGGAGAAGGTTGGGCCGTTGTATGGGATGGAGTCAAGTCTTGTGATTCCAGGACAATTTGCGTGCCCAAAGGGCCTGCTCTTATGGATGGGCTATCCCCCTCACTACCCTCATCAGCACTAACACCCAATTGGGCCCCTGATAAGCCTTTGAGAAATAGCCCACGTCCTCATCCAGATCGAGCGCACCTCCTGCCAATCCAGCAAACTGATGTGTCTCATCCAGCTTTGAATCATGAACCATAGCACTGACACACGACACCTAAAAATTCAACGTCAGGTTCCTTGGAAAGTTCTAAGCAATCATTACAAGTCTGGCCCACCTCTACGGCCCCACCTGGAAGAAGAACAAGCGGCTTTGCAAGCAGTAGGGCAGGCTCAGTAACAACGGCCACCTCCACCGGCGGAATCGCGCCAGTATTCGAAATATTCGAAGTAGGAGGTGCCAACAACAGATTAGTCATTTGAGGATCATCGACAGGACCCCTACTAGATGTTGCTTGGAGCTTAGCCTGGGATCTCCATGATTCCAAGGCGTAAGACAGATCACTGGAAGGCTTTGAGCTGTCTGAATAAGCCTCTGCCAGATCACAATACCCGATGATAGATGCAGCACCATGAGACCCCTGCCCTTCCACTTTCATATACAGACCCAAAGGAAATTCAGATTTCTTCCTCTTCGTCTGCCATTTACAAGTGGCTTGCATGTGCCCCAACATGCCACATATGTAGCAGAAACCGGGAAAAGATTCAGTCGAAAGAAGCTTCGTTCAAAGGAGTGCAAAGCAAGGGTCCAGATTTAAAGAAAGACATCTAATGGTCTCAAAAGTTCCACGTCATTAAATGAGACCATTAGACCAATTTGGTGGCTCGGCTCCCCTCGGCTGAAGCCTAGCCATTTTTTTCTACTTTTTCCTGACATCTTCCCCGCATGTCTTCTTTTCCCACGTTTCTCTCCCGTCAGAATCTCTCATCTTTTCCTTTGATGAGCTCTTCCCGATTCTCTCTCCTCTATTTCTCATTACGCTTCTTCTCCAATACGAGAATCTCACGTTTCTCTCCTTTTGCAGATTATTTCCATGCTTTGGAACCAAGCTTTCTTCGAAGAAATCCTTTGACCTTTCTTCGATTCCCTACAGCCTCCTTCATATCGCTTGTTGATTTTGACCTTTCCTGGTCTAAAATTATTCGAAGAAAGCTTGATGATTTATATGTGAGTACAACTTTTCTTCTTCTACTCTGTTTTTATCTGGGATAAGGATGGGTTCTGGTGGTGTGAGAAATCCTGCATTTATAATATCTAGAGTTTTGATGGTACCCAGAAATCAGACATTTAAAAAGCTAGAAATTCTGCATTTATAATATCTAGAGTTCTGATGGCTTTAGTTCAAATGTGTACACTTCTTGTCTTCTTAGGCTGGTAGATTGGTCATACTTTTGGGACCTTGGTGCCCTGATTAAGATTGCTTATTGATAACTCAGAACATGTTATTGGGTTGAAAATTTATTCACTTACAGGGTAGGATATTCTTCATGATTGTTTGTTAATTCTGTAAGATTTTCAAAGCAATGGACTTGTCCTTATTTGAGTTATACAAGCCTGTTCAGTCAACCTGAATCTTTTATTCATATATTCACTGAATAATTTGAAAATTTTCTGAAGGGGTTTCCGGATTGTTTCAGAGGAACTGCTATGACGGACATATCCTTTGTAGAGTGTCAACTCTCCCTTCCTTGTGAGGTTTGCCTTTCTGCTATAAATAGTTCTGGTGGAGATAATTTCCAAAATCTTATCAAAATTTTCCATTTTCATGGGTTTATTCTCTCAATCAGATTAGATATGATCTTAATTTGAAATTCAAACTTAAATCATTGTTTTTCGAAGCATCTCAACAGCTGCAACTATATAGTTAAATATGTTACTGTTATGGCCCAACCTCTGGTAAATATTCATTTTGGAGATTGTCAATGATGAAGCTTATGTGGGTGATTTCTGATGACTTTGACCTCTCGTTTTTCTTAAGTACTTCATATGAATAATAGTTTTTAGCATCCAGTGTTCAGTTAGTTTAGAAGCAGTAACATTTCTTTATGCGTGTATTCATGGTTGGGAGATGGTGTGACCCTTTATTTGCAAGCTGTGTCGATGGAGGCCTCGCTAATTGAATTCTGGTCGGGGGTTTATATTGAAAAGTCGTTAGTTGTGTACCCAAATAAGTCTTGAGTACCGAAGTGATGTTGAAGTTTTCTGAATGAGTGTTTGAGCATGATCAATAAAGGTTGTTTTGAGCAAACCAGTGGTGACCACTACTGCACCAAGAACTGCTCTGTATTGTCTCTTCAAATTCCTGGATTGCTGTGATATTGAACTTCTGCCAAGTAAGTAAGATATGTTAATCATACAATCTGTTATCTTCTTGATGCAATCTGGTCCATGCTCATTGATTTTGATCGGCATTTACATTGAATATTTCCAATTTTAATTTTGACATATTCTCCTACATTTTCTTGCTATAGCTTTATAAATTTCAGTGGGTTTACTAGTTCAGCGATGTTCTGCAGCTGCATTTGTTCATTAGGTGGAGCAGTGGTGGAATTCTCCAGTCCTTTTCCTTTTTCACCAATAGTTATTTCTAGTTGTCTTATAATTTGGAGCTTTTTCAGTCTCTACAAACACTTCATATGTTTCGATTTTTGCCCTTTATTTTCTTACATTGCTTATAGTTTGTGCTTTCATTGTTCTTTTATCTGTTGAGTAAAGAAGGTCGTCTCTGTGATTAACATGACCCTCGGCTGGGGGTGTCTCATAATTCTGTTGTTGTGGCTGGCTAAGCTGGATATGGACTGGTGCATATGAGTCCTCTCCAATACCAAGGCTATCTAAGAGAAGGGAAGTTTTGTTTGCTCCATTCACATTCCCTTGTTCCATAAACCTGGGATCCGAAATTTTGCCATTGAGGGTGACTATAAGGCATCTCAAATTTGCATAAGTTCACGGATCAAAATATTTTAGTTTTCAAAGATAGCTGAACTATGTACAAACTAATACCTTGTTGTATAATTCCGTGTTTTCTTGACGAATTAGGTTTACCTTATTATGCAGTTCAATATTTTCTTCGTGAATTTGGTTTCCCTGCAACAAGGACAATAAAATCTAGCTATGTGAATAGTACAGAGATTAAGATCAGCAAAAGCCGCTACTATTTCCGAAGTTAACCTTTCGGTTTAATTCTTCTATTTGATCCATTAGAATTTGGTCCTACAAAAGTCAAACATTATGGTTTAGATAAATTTACTTTGTATTCAAGCATGGGAATTCCAGAAATTGAGCTTTACATGTGGGAAGATGCTATCGAACCTTTTTCATATGCACACCTGAATATTATAATCAAATCTGCAGGCAAAATTTTATCTGATATGATAAAGTCTCTGGAGCAGTCTGGGGCAAAATATGCAGCTCTTTATGCAACGACTCACTCGACGACCTCTTTTCGTTGCAACAAGTCTTTAATAACCAATTAGCCAACTTTTGTCGACCATAATTGACGTAACTAGAATCCAAATTTCTTATAGTGTATGCTGTATAGAAGCTACTGAATTGGTAAGAGTCAAACTTCATGGGGCCCTAAAAAGGAAGTTAACACTTGCCTTGCATGTCAGAAAATCAAAGAGCCTAAGAATATTATACTCCTAAAGACGGAACAAATAACAGCAACATTCAAACCTATTTAGCAACAGCTCTAGCTGTTCTCCAGTTGTCCCCTGTAACCATGACTGTCCCTGACACCCATTTTCGCAAGGCCCTCCACAACCACAGCAGCTTCTCTTTTTATTGGGTCTGCAACTCCCAAAGGATTGGCGAAAACGGGGAAGACTGAGGAGGAGGAGAGGAAGCTTGTTCTGCAAGCTGTTTGAAACTTTTGGCCAATATAATATTTGAACGAATTGTTGGTTGCAAGTGAAAGCCAAAGCCAAGCCAAAAAACAGAAACAAAAGTTGTGCCATAACCCGATTCTTTCTCATGAATCTCATTAAATGACGTGGAACTTTTGAGACCATTAGATGTCTTTCTTTAAATCTGGACCCTTGCTTTGCACTCCTTTGAACGAAGCTTCTTTCGACTGAATCTTTTCCCGCAGAAACCGACTAAGCGTTCATATTTAAAAGTGATACGAACAGGTGCAAGAGGGTCCTGGTGTAACATATAGCTCGACAGAATGGGGAGCCTTGAGTGTAACTGCACCCGGACTCGAATAAAAGGCACACACCATACCTTACGATCCGCCCACCCGTTGATTTCAATAACTTCCCCAATATTTTTAGTTGTCATCGCATTTGAACGATCCATGGGTAAGCCATGAATTTGAACCCACCCGGGAAAGGAATCAAGATTCACCTTATTCCAAGAAAGCCTAGGAGATCAGAGTTTGAGGACTAAGACAGCCATTAACATTCCATGGTTGACGCTGTAACAACCAGTCGCGGCGAGCCATCAAACCAAATTCTAGTAAGACGTTATTGGCCAATTCTCAAACTTCCAATTTCTTATCAAAGATCCAAGCTTTTTTCAAAACACTATGAACAACAAAGATAGAAAAATCACAGTGGGCAAGAATCTTACCAAAGAGAACTGCCCCAGCTGCCTCAGCAGCCCCGACAGGGTCCCTCCACCTAGGTGGGGGTGGAAAGTCCCAACTGAAAGCCTTCGTCTTCAACTAACGAAACTATTGGGTTGGGTATGATGCTCTTCGTACGCTACGAGCGTCTTTTCAGCTTTTTGCACTTTCCCCACGATGTGGCCTTTTCTGCTGCCTCCTATGGCCGAGGCGCCTCCTGTAGGGGGCAACAACAACCCAGAGCGGCGATGGCAGTGCCACGCCTCTGTCCTTCTTCCGGCATTTTGACGGCGGTGATTCTGCTCATGCGGCTGGTTGCCAAGTTTTGCCTACAAATATCCCCTGCTCATGCTCATTTCTTCACGCTAATCTCCCTGCTCCTCTTGTTGTATTTGACCACTCCCCTTACTTTCATCCGGCGCTGGTTGGTCCTTGTTATGACTGATTTCAACCAGGAGATGGAACACATTATCCAAAAAACTGAGGAGCTATGGCGCGACACCATACCCACTTCTTGGGAGGATACTGATGGCGCCCTGGAGTCTTCTTCTCTGGTTTTGGTAGGTAAATGGGTGTCTCAACGTAAGATCTCCATCTTATCTGTGCTTGGTATTGCCAAGGTTGCGTGGCCTTTTGCGCCAAAGCTTCTGGTCAAACTGTTAGCTCCTAATCTATTTCTTTTTGAGTTTGACCTCCCGAAAATTAGAGACCAGGTGTATCTGCGCCAACCTTGGACGTTCAAAGGGCATGTCATGATTCTCAAGCCATGGCCTCCAGGGTTTGGCTGACAAGAGATTGACATGCACACCCTCCCGTTGTGGGTTCAAATCCATGGACTCCCTCTAAATCGTGCCAATGATATATCTGCCCGGAATATTGGAGGAGCTATTGTGGAGGTCATTGAGGTTGATGCTAGGCAAGGGCGTCGGGCCAGGGTGCCTCCTTTTTACGAGTTAACGTGTTGTTGGATGTTATGAAACCTCTTCCTGCCGGATATCTTTTACCACGCACTGATCTTGTGCCTCTGCAGATCCATTTTAAATATGAAAGAATCTCTGGCTTTTGTTATGGTTGTGGGCGTCTTGGGCATGCTAAAGCTGCCTGTTCTGAGAACAATGAGGTGGAGGACGAGAAATTTGCTCTAGGCCCCTGGATGAAAGCTAATGGTGGCAATGAAAGGTATAGAGCTGTCTTGGCTCCTACCATGAATCGAGAGGGGAAACACCATCGAGAGGGGAAACAACCAGTCTTGTCGACTGCCGGAGTCCCCAAGGGTAATGGCCAAGTTGCTATCGGGTCCCCGCTCGGCATGGTGTCGCATCTTGGTTTTCCCAACAGTCTTACTGACCCGCGTAAGATTAGCGCTGATGTGTCATCTCTGTCTGAGCCACATTGCGCAGACCCTCAGATGCAGTCCAGTACTACCATTATGATTCGTAAGGGCCCCACATCTGTACCTGTTGTTTGTTCCCCGACTGTGCAAGAATTGAACTGGCTTAACATAGACGTTGGGTCATGGAGTAAGCCCATTGTAGGGACTTTTGACGGCCTTCAGGTGGAGCCCCTCACTCTTCCCGTGTTCTCACCAAATTTCTTGATGGGTGATACTTTTGGACTGCTGAAGAGCTGGGCCAGGCCTGTACTTTCCCCTCCCCATTACTCTGTGCGTATCGCCGAAATTCCTGAAATAGATCCACTGGCTAACTTATCTCCCTCTACGGCTCCTATTGCTAGAAAGGGATATGCTCGCCAGCCCACTATACTTCGGCGATCTGGCCCTTTTCCCCATAAAGCGACGACGTCTGGGATGAAGCTTCTGCCAAGCAAAAGGGTCTTGGATCCTGATGACATTCCTATTGTTGCTCTCAAAAAACAGCACATTGGACTTGTTCTTGATAGTGGGAAGAACGCGACTCGCACCAAAATTGTTGCGGGGAAACATAAGAGAGTAAGCCTCGAAAGCTAGCAAAGAGGAGGCAACCCAGTCAACAAGCGTCTGGGGTGGATCTTGAGGATGATACTCTGTTAGCAAAGGAAGGGGCGGAAAGCCAGAGCTTGCCCCCCCATCGCCATGAGGGCCTTATATTGGAACTGTCGTGGCTTCTCCAGAGCTGCGGCAGTTCGGGACCTCCGGGATATAATTCGCCAACATGTCCCGGATATTTTATTTTTGACTGAAACCTTGATTGTTGGGGTGTAACAGAATTTACGTCGGGTTGGGTTTGATAAATTTTTTGAATGCCCTCCGATTGGTAGGAGTGGAGGGTTGGCCCTTGCTTGGAAGCACGGTGTGGATTTAGACATCTCTTTTGTCAACAATAGCATTTTGAATGTAATTTTGTTCTCTTACCCGTGTAATCAACCTTGGATGCTCTCCTTTGTTTATGGCCCCAACAATTGGCATAATAAATCTTGTTTCTGGTATGAGTTGGAATCTATTGGTCAATCTTTCTCTGGTCCTTGGTTATGTTTGGGAGACTTCAATGCAATGCTTTCTCAAGCGGATAAAAAGGGTGGTAGACCTTTCTTGGGTTCTTCTTCTAAAGGCTTTTTGTCATTCCTCTTGAACACTGGTATGATGGATATAGGGTTTGTTGGAAACCTCTTCACATGGTCTAATGGCAGATCGGGTAGGGAGGCTATTTTTGAAAGATTGGACAGAGGGGTTGCCAATAGTGATTGGCGACTTCTTTTCCCACGTGCGTTTGTCAAGCATCTACCTCGAACGACATCTGATCATGCCCCTATATTATTGGACACTGTGGGGGAACAAAGCTCTGGATCGAAGCCTTTTCGCTTTGAGTCCTTTTGGACAAGGACTAGCGATTGTGCTAGGGTCATTAACAGCGCTTGGGCGACGAGTAGGCGTGGTTGTCCAGCCTTTGTTTTTTATCACAAGCTGAAACAAACCAGGGTAGCTCTCCGTCATTGGAATAAAGTTTCTTTCGACCACATTCAGTCCTCGATTCATCAATTGAGGCTTGAGTTGGAAACTATTCAACAAGATCAAAATTCTGACCCTTTGGGATGGAAAGATAGCGAGCTGCGGGGTCGACTTCAGGAGGCACTCAGGCGGGAAGAGATTTTATGGAAACAAAAATCGCGGGTCACTTGGCTTACGATGCCGGACTTGAATACTAAGTTTTTCCACGTGTCCACTATTGTACGAAGGCGCCGTAATTGTATCGATTCACTCAAAACTCCCACTGGTAGTTGGCTTCAGAGTCGGCAGGAGATTGGGGACCATATTGTGCAGCATTTCAGCCGTCCTTTTTCAAAAGAGCCAGCTTGGTTTCCAAGGGGTCTTGATAGCCTCTTTTCTGAAGTTATTATTGCTCAAGATAACATCAGGTTGTGTGTTGTGCCTGAACCGGACCATATTTGAGGGGTTGTTAAATCTCTTGGACCCACAAAAGCCCCTGGACCCGATGGCTTCTCTGCCCTTTTCTTCCAAACGTATTGGCAGATTATTCGAGGTGATGTTGTCGCTTTCGTGACTCGTTTTTTTTCGTTCTTGTTTTCTTTTGAAAGAGTTAAATCATACTAATGTGGTCCTTATTCCTAAATTGGAGAATCCTACGTTGATAACACATTACCGACCTATTAGCCTATGTAATGTGGGCTATAAAATTATCTCCAAGCTGCTTGCGAATCGACTGCGATCTGTCAACCCTAAGCTTGTCTCCTCCACTCAATCCGCTTTTGTTCCGGGAAGAAGAATCCAAGATAATATTATTCTCGTGAATGAAATTATGCATACTTTGAAGAGGAAACGCTGTCGTGGTGGGTTGATGGCACTTAAGATTGATATGGAGAAAGCGTATGATAAGGTTGATTGGGGTTTTTTAATGGAGATTATGCGCTGCTTCGGTTTCTCCTTGTTCTGGAGAACATTGGTGTACCAATGTATTTCCACTTCTACGTTCTCAATTCTCCTTAACGGGAGTCCGATTGGGTTCTTTAAATCTGAAAGGGGCCTTCGTCAAGGTGACCCGTTATCACCCTTTCTCTTTATCTTGATCACTGAAGGCCTCTCCTGGATTCTTGCTAAAGCCGAAGTGGACAGAAACCTACAAGGGATTCGTATTGCTCGTTCGGCGCCTCCTATTTCACATCTGCTGTTTGTCGATGATCTTATGATTTTTAGTCGCGCAAACCCTGTGGAAGCGGAATGTATTGGTGATTGCTTGTACAAATTTGCATCCTGGTCAGGTCAAAGCATAAATCTCCAGAAATCATTCATTCAATTTAGCCCCAACCTGGCCCCAACTCTTCAATCGCGCATCTGTAGCATTTTGCGCCTTTCTAATCCTCCTTCTAATGAGAAATATCTGGGGCTGCCAATGAGTCTACTTCGGTCCAAGAAGGCCGCTTTTGTGGAAGTACAAAAAAAGTGGTGCAGCGGCTTTCAGTATGGAAGGCTAAAACTCTCTCTCAAGCAGGACGAACAGTTCTTATCATAGCGATTGTTGCGGCATTAACTTCGTATTGTATGTCTACTTTTTTGCTCCCGCGTGACTTTTGTAAGACCCTTGATTCTCTTTTCAAGAATTTTTGGTGGGGATTTTCGAAGGATAAAGCTCGTAACTTTCATCCTAAGGCGTGGGCAGATATTTGCATGCCTAAAGACCGCGGTGGACTTGGTTTTAGGCGTATGTATGATCTTAATAGGGCGATGATTGCGAAGTTGGGTTGGCAAATTATTCATGACCCGAACTGTCTGTGGGTTCAAGCAGTCAGTGCTAAATATCTGAGAGGCGGTAATTTGCTGAACTATCAACCTAAACCTGATGCTTCGTGGGTGTGGAGAGGGATAGAGAAGACCAGGGAGCTTGTGCTGAGCAATTTGGGTCGTCGTATTAATAACGGAAGGAATACTCTCATTTGGCTTCACCCATGGTTGCCTGATCTTCCAGGAAGAATTCCTAAACTTAAAGAAGGCACGTTGATGCCTCGGAATGTTCATTATGTGGCTGATTTGATGGATCCATTTTCTAAAAATTGGAAGGTAGCTGCTATCCGAAGCTGGTTCGACGAGGAGTCAGCTGAGGCTATTCTCAACATCACTTGCCATACCTCAGACGAGGCTGATGAAACTATCTGGCTCCCTGATCCTAACGGGTACTTCACTGTGAAATCGGCTTATGAGAGTGACCAACGAGGCCGTTTAACTAGACCACACTTTCTGGCCACCAAGGAATGACAGCGTTTCTGGTCGTTAAAAATCCAACATCGTCTTAAACTTGTTTTGTGGAAAGTTATTGTTGATGCGTTGCCTCTACGTGTGAAGCTATGTAGCTTTATGTCTTCTACCTCTGTTTTTGATGTTGTGTGCCCTTTATGCAAGTTGGAACCTGAAACCACTAGTCATCTCTTTCTTACATGCCAATACGCTAAAGTCCTCTGCAGGGAAGCCTCGCGTCCTTTGAATATTGAAACTTTTGTCCATGAGCCTTTTGAGGCGTGGGTGAAATTCTTGCTCAATGATCACAGCCGAGATAATGCTCTTTGGAAGCTTATGCTATCTGTTGCTCTTGTCATTGATGTTCTATGGCATACTCGTAATAAATCTGTTCATGAATCTGTTGTACCTGCCGTGAATGATATGATCAAGGTGCTGCAAAAAAGGTTTATGGACCATTCTGCAGCATGGGATTGGAAATCCAGGCATGTTCGATGGCTACCTCCACCCTCTAACTTCCTGAAAATTAATTTTGATGTTGCTGTGATGGGATGTGTTGAGTTATGTGGTTGTGTGTCAGAATGGTGTTGGTCGTGTTGTGGATTCTCGAGGTTTTTGGAGGAGAGGTAGCAACCCCCTTAAAGGGGAAGCTCTTGCCGCCCTTTTAGCTTGTCAGGTTGCTGCTGATCTAAACTGTTCCCATATTATTATTGAAGGAGACTCTTTAGTTGTTTGGAAACAGGTTACTGAGCAGTTCTCACCTGATTGGCTGATTGATGGAGAAATTCACAACATTCGGTGTATTCTTGCGGAACACCCACATTGGCAATTTAAATGGATCCCTAGGGAAGGAAATTTCATGGCACATTTTGTTGCTAGATGGTGTGTAACCAACAGGCAGTGTGGGTCTATTTCTATCTCTTCTTTACCAAGAGATATCATTGTATGTGACTGTGGTTAACATTGTAGCAATAATATGTTCTCTGTTGTTTAGAAAAAAAAGCCTCCGTCTTTTGGATAAATCTGCTCCAATTCTTGTTCATGAGTAGTTGATCCATGAGCACCCATATAACGAGAGCTGGAAGAAAATAGAGGAGAGTGATGGTTGGCGCGAAGAGAAAAAAAAGGGGGGGAGTCGATGTTAAATAGGCAAGCGTTTGGCAGGCATGTCATAGGTCCACTGGGATAGTCGCCACCCTCAAAGCCTCCAACGTCGCCGATCGTCTGGAGCCGCCGAAGGTCACGAAAGTGTTCGCCAAGGGAACAAAATGGGTTGCTCCCGAAAAGGAGATGTACGGGTGGATTCTCTCCCCTTCTAGATCCTTCACGGTTAAAGATGTCTACTTAGTCAGCCAACAACAGAGACATAATGCTTATGGTGAACTTTTGGAAGCATAATGGAGGAAAATACGGAAGCTTAAGGTGCAACATCGACTCAAGCTTCTTCTCTGGAAAGTGGTTGCAGAGACATTACCTTTACGTGGTCGAATTGGTCAGATGTTTCGCTCTCAAGAGCATGATACAGTCTATTCAGGTTGTCTATTATGCCATATGTCGGAAGAAACCAGGGAGCACTTGTTCCTTAATTGCTCTTTCAGTCGTATCCTCTAGAGACAAGGACCTTGGCCAATTATTGCTGATCATTTTGCGACAGCCCTTTGTCCATTGGCTACAAACTCTTTTTAATTCTTCTAATCTTCCTTTGAATATGAGGCAGCATTGGCAGAATTTTATGCTCTCAGTTGTTATCACACTGGACGCCATTTGGATGGCGCGAAACAAGTTGATCCATGGTGAAAAAGAATTAGATATAACAGCTACGATTTGTGCTGAAAATTCCAGATACAGAGCCCACATGGATGTTTGGAGTAATGCACCGACTATGGGGGTATGTTCATGCAAACCTCCACCATGTGGTTCTCTCAAAATTAATTTTGATGTAGTCGTAAAAAATAATTTGCTTGTGGCAGCAGCTGTTTGAAAAGATTCGAAAGGTGTTATCTTGAAAAGGTGCTTAAGCCATAGACAAGGCAAGGATCCCTTAAAGGGAGAAGCAATTGCGGCACACATGGCTTTCCCCCTTGCATATGCTTTTCAGTGTGAGGCAATTTGGGTGGAGGGTGATGCTCAGATGTTGATTAACCAAACTTTGACACTCCTCCAAAGTCCGGATTGATCATTGAAGGAAAGTTGTTACTATTCGTCATCTTTTGGCTAATCATGCAAATTGGAAATTTGTGTGGACTCCCAGGGCAGGGAATTGTATGGCTCATAATTTAGCTAGGTGGAATCTTTATAATTCTATTATTATGGATGTTCTTCCTTAGGATGTCCCCCTGGAGATTATACGTTGTGATGATCTTGGTTTGTTAACCAAGGCTCCCCTTTAATGAATATTTCATGTTGCTTAGAGAAAAAAAAGGGTAAAGTCATAGTTAGCCTCATAAGTATGAACAAAAATCAAATCAGAACTCATAATTATCAATTCGGCGATTTGAGACACATAACTTTTGAAAATCATCAATTCTCGCCCACCGCCTAAAAATTCGACTGAAAATCATGCAAAATGACCAAAATTCCACTCAAGATAAAAGTTCTAAAAAATTCATTAAAAGTAAAAAAAATTATATTTTTTAAAATAAATCTATTGAAACTTTATTTCAATAATATATTTATTTTTAATTTATTTCTTAAATTTTTATTTTTTATTTATTTATTAAAATTTAGTCTTGGATGGACATTTCGATCATTTTGCATGATTTTCAGTTGGATTTAACACATAATTTAGACAATGACTAGAATTGATGATTTTCAATAATTATGAGTATCAAATTGCCAAATTAATAATTAGGGGTACTAATTTAATTTTTGCTCATACTAATAGGGCTAACTATAGGGCTGGGCAAACCGGGTTCGGGGTCGAAATTTTTTAGCCGAACCCAATCTGGAATGGGGTGGAACCTCGAGCCGGACCCCCAGACCAAGTTTGGTTTGAGTTCGGGGCGGGTTCGGCTCACTGTGTATTTTCCCACCCATCGCTTGATCGCCTGCCTCTTCATTCCAGTAAGAAGGCTTATCCTCACCATTTTGATCCCTCCTTCCACAACCTCTACCTCTGAATCCTCCTCTGTCTGATCTACCTCCAAATCCTCCTTTGTTTGATCTACCTCTACAACCAAAAAACTCCCTATCTCCACCTCGACCCCCAAAACCCCCTCTATCTCTACATAATTAATTGTTACCAAATCAAGCCCATAAAAAAATTGTTACCAAATCAAAAGCATAACCAAATAGAAGCTATGAGCTAAGGCAGATTGTAGAGCCGTGAGGTGAGGTTGTGAGCTGTGTCAGAGAGTGAGCTAGGGCAGAGAGATAGAGAGAGAGCTAGGGGCAGGGCAGTGAGAAAGACAGAGAGACAGTTAGAGAGACGAAGATACAATGAGAAAGACGGCGGCCGGTGAGTGGGGTGTGAGCTAGGTAGAGGCCAGTGAGAGGGGAAGATGTTGACTGTCGAGGGCTGGGGGGATTAAACCCTTAGTGAAACGGCGTGTTTCGCTAAGGGTATAAAAGTTATTATACACGTTTAATAAAGTTAAACAGGTCGAGTTCGGGTTTAATTCGGGGTTACATGGTATACCCAAACCCGAACCAGAAAACCTATTTTTTACACTAAACAAACCCGAACCCGCCCCGAACCAGTCGGAATAGGTCGGGCCTGGGTCGTTCTGGTGTGTTTTGGGTAAAATGACCACCCCTAGCTAACTATGACTTTACCCAAAAAAAACTATATGTTTTCTGCTACTTGTAAGATGCTAACGATATGTCCATTTCCTTAGGTTAAGAATGTGCAGCCTTGATGTACCGCTAATAAAGACAAAGGTTTTGCTGATTGTACGCCTATTAACAGTTGTGGCCAAGAAGTGGCTATTAGGTGTACCAATTATTAAAGATGATTCAATAGGTTTTATAGGATGATTGACTCACAAATGGATGTATTGACTATAATGGAGGTTTGAATTCAATTTTAGGCTTAAATGCGCTCACAGTCCCTGTGGTATAAGAAAATTATAAATTAGTCCCCGAGGTAAAGAAAATTGCAAGTTAGTCAATGTGGTAAGGTTTTTGTTAAAAACACGTCATTTCGTCCATCTTGGTCTCTTTCACCAACAACATATGCTAGTAAATTACGGGGTCTAATTTGGTCGTTGAACCACAAAAAATGATCGAAAAGACAATTATTAAAAATATTGAAAAGTTTTTAAAAAATAATATATAAATTAAAAGTAGGGGAAAATACACTTTGTACTCCTCAACTATGGAAGTAACACTTTGCACCCATTTTCCAATTTCGTGACATTGAGCCCATAAAGTTTCAATCTTTGATTTGCATCCCACAAGTCAATTGACTGTTACATGTCACGGTAAATCTATAATCTAACGTGAAGGAGATTACCCTAACGTGAAGGATTTTTAGGAAATATATTTTGTTATTTTACGTGAAAAATTTGTCATCGCATTTAACGGTCAATTGACTTGTGGGGTGCAAATTGACAAAGATTGAAACTTTATATGATATTGTTTCACGAAATTCAAACATAGAATTAAGATTGATTATTTGGGAACGAAATAAAATAAATTAGAACTTGAAGGGACTGATTGATTTTTGTCTATATATATGGGGCATACCGTGGTGTTTTCTTTAAATTTTATAAGTTGGTATATTGGTTGCATTTGTTTGTTTATCTGTTAAGGTTCGAATTTGATGATATACGGTGGTTGTGGTGTTAGATAATTTCAAGTATCCGAGTGCAGGGAAAATAAACGGAATTGATAAGAGATAAAAGGCACTTGAAGTAATCAAAACATTATGCCCCGGTTTCCTTTAAGCTTGCATTAATTTGGTTTTGGAAAGTCCAAAAAAGAATTAGTGATCGTTGGTGACAATTTAAAGATTAAAAATTGAAAATCTATATTAGCAAAATGAGTGGGTATTGCAAGATAGTCGATTTATTCCTGCAAAACTAAAAACCATCTGGACCTGAAAGAATCGAAGAAAAGAACTATCAGATTCTGTGTTCCTGCAAAACTATAAACCATCTGGACCCGAAAGAACCGAAGAAAAAAACAATGAGATTCTGTATTCTTTTGATAAGAAAGTATTATTAAAATGTAAGAAAGGTACAAAGGCTATATAGGCTGTAAAGAAAGTAATGAAATCCTGAAAATCTAAAAAGGGACTAACCCAACACAGCATTAGCCCAAAGGTAAAGAGAATGCAACATATCGCCTTGCAAATATTCCATTGTCATAGCTGAATCATTAAAGCACCTAGAATTACGCTCCCTCTATGAACGCCACCAAATACATGGCCTTAGCCAAAGTGTCCACAAACTTCCTCTTCCAACTCACCAACACATCACCCACCTTCTCAGGCATAACCCAGTTAAAATTCAAAATTCGGAGCACATACGTCCATAATCCTCTTGCCATCGAACAATAAAGCAACGAATGATCAACTTAACTGCAAAACTAAAAACCATCTGGAACCGAAAGAACCGAAGAAAAGAACCATGAGATTTTGTACGTAAAATGACAAGGCGACTTGCCTTTCTAATGGGAGGTTATTGGTTCTAATCTTTAATAATAAAAGAGAAATGATTGGTGTCCTTCCTGAGTTCTTCCCAGGTTCTTCTGGAAAGAATCCAACGGCTCAAGATCTCTGGGTGTGTAGGGCCCACTTTTAAAATTAATCCTGGGCTGTTGGATTCTTTTCAGAAGAACCCAAGAAGGACACCAAGCATTCCTCATAATAAAAATATCTCGACTTAACTGTGGTGAGAGGCTTGTGTCTAGAATTTTGTGGCGTTAAGCCTTCCAATGCAACCATACTGGATTAGTTTCATCCAAACTCGGTGCACGGGTACCACAGATTATTCCTCATTATAAAACAAAAAAAAAGTCTCACCCATCATAAATGACAATTTTACGATAAAAAATGTCGATACCTAAAAAATCTGTTAATATTAGAACATTGTAATTTTTTGCTTGGATTATGTCATTTATGTGATACAATCATTTATGCATATGCATAATGCTTAGTCGTTGGAGTTTAGACTATGGTAGTGGCAGTAATATTTTGTTAGACATTTGTATATTTTTTTATTTGGACCTTGTATGAATTATTGTAATTTCATTTAATTTTTGGTTTGTATTGTGTGCCAATATTGTATATTGCTCGCACACATATGGGTAAAAAATAAAATGGCCACAGAACTAAATGATCATAATTTAATATGGTTGTAAAGGAACATTTAATGTGGCCAACATTTTATTTATTGTTCATATCAATTATCAAGTGATACCTGCATTTTAGATAAACGTTTATTTTAAATTTTGGATGAATATTTATTTTATATTTTATTTATTATTAATTTATGATGATTATAACAGAAAAATTTGGCCAAAATGCCTAAAAATCATTTTCGGCCCATTATGACCCAAATAAAATCTCGTAAAAAAATCCACATATTGAAACCAAAAATTCTGATTCCATCCTGTATTTATTGGAATGGAAAAGAAATAAAAAATTGGAGTCTGGTTGGTATTTGTACCAGAATCAGAATAGACTATTCTGATTCCATCCGTTCCGATATCCACCATTACCAATGACCTCGGGTTTATTTGAAATAAGGATGGGTACTGTAACGGATGTAGGCATTCCGATTTCGGTACTAATCGAAATCCAATATTTTGTTCCAATTCTATTCCGATGAATACTTTAACCCTATTTAAAAATAAAAAGTAAAAAACAAGAACCGAAAATCTCCATTCTCTAGTTCCAAAAAATGTCAAAAATGCGTTATTGTTCCAATTTTGACCGGAATATTTGGCTACCTTATTTGGAAAGGGGTTTAGGTTTTGGTTTTGGTTTCAAAATTTGAGGATTAAAATATGTTTTAGAATAAGGATATGTTTAGTTAGTTAAGTTTGGACTAATTTATTTAATTTTGTATTTAACAATATTTTTCATTCAGTAATCATTATATTTAAAAAAATATTAACAAGTAAAATTAAAATTAATTTACAAAAATTAGGGGGAGAATATAAAATGTCTAGAAAAATAAACATAAAATATTTACACAAATATAAAATTGTTAGAAAATATCAAAATAACAAATAAATATTCATAAAATACTAAAAAATTCAAAATTAAGGGAAATTGTATAAAATATATATATAAAAAATAAGTTTGCAAAACTTATTAGGATTTAGGTCTCTCGTAAACTCCGTACAGTTGTCCCTAACGGTCACATACTTGGAAAGAAGCATTCACCAGTAATCTCGGTTCCCTCTTTAATCTCTACTTTTACGCAGTCTTCTCCCCCATCCAGCAAATTCGGTCAGACGAGAACCGTTCAGAGCAAGATACTACCCATTTCAGTTCCAACAGTCTCCTCTCTCCCTTTACCATTTCTTTCACGTTCTTCTTCATTATGACCATCATCTCTTTTATACAGTTACTCACTTTCTTTCTTTCTTTCTTGTTTCAAAATATTTACCTTTCTTTCACGTTCTTCTTTACCATGACCATCCTTTTCTCCTCTTCCTTCCCGATCATCAAACTTTGCTTCTTTTGTTTGCAATAAGAAGGTATCATATTGATTTGCACCATAAGGTGGTGTAAACATGACCCTTAAGGGTAGTACAAGCCAGGCATGCGCTGCATGCAAGTATCAAAGGAGAAGGTGTTCAGCCGAGTGCGCACTTGCACCTTACTTCCCTCCCGAACAACCAAAGTTGTTCCAAAATGCTCACAAATTATTTGGTGTGCGCAACATCTTGAAGATACTCGAGAAACTGGAGCCTGGTCAAAAGACTGAGGCAATGAGATCTATCATCTACCAAGCTAATATCCGTGACAAGTATCCCGTATATGGGTGTTGGGGCATAACCTGTCAACTACAATATCAAATCCTGCAGGCAGAGGAAGAGCTTCAAGCTGTCCAGGCACAGCTCGAGGTGTACCAACACCACCACCAGCATCAGATTTCCTCTGTGAATGATGTGACTTCGCAATTAGAATTAGGCATGGCCCCGCCTAGAAATGCCCTTCCACTTTTCAATCATACTCCGCAGCATTACAATGCCGTGCCGGTAACACAACAGCACTCTTATTCAAATGGCAGCAAATCCGGTTACAACTCTGCTTCTATGAACATGAAGGATAATGTGGCAAACCCTTTCTGGGTTCAGCATCCTTATGCCAATAACAACAATAACTGTAATAACTCAATGAAAATTCAGTCTCAGTTGGTCGGCTCGCAACCACTGGCTATCCAACAAGAAGAAGTTCAAGACTATGATGAGATGCACCCATTCTTTGATACCATCGATGACAGACAATCATATATTGATTCCAAAGAGGCTTATGAGTCAAGGTACATTTATCACTTTGGATGCATTAACCTGTTTAAAACACTTGAAACTATAGTGATTCAGCCAAGTGAAATAGAGGAATAATATTTTCAACCTGATAATTTCACTTAATCTGCAGCTCAGAAGAATCGTTGAAAGATACAACCCAGTCCATTGAGCATGTTGCAGAGAATGAATTGAAGACCGCTGCTGCATGCTTCAGTCTTACCAGTATCAACTGATCAGATGACGCTAAGAGCATTATTTTTTTCCTGTTTCATAGAGTAAATTCCACAATTTTGAGGTTATTTTATTTTTTTCTCTTAGTCCCTCTATGAATAAATTTTTAACATTGGTATTCCTAAATAAATTGGTAGGTTGCTGTGTGCGAACGTTTATCTAACTTAGCAGATTACTGGGGAGGCACTGATGGTCACCACATTTCATGTACATCTACATCTATAAAAATCTCACATTTGTTAACTATTGATCTTTATTTTTCACTTCTACATGAGAAAAAGGGGTTAAATAAAAACTCAATGAAATTTCCTCCAAGACTTTACAGTTTAAATGTTTGGCATTTGACTAGCCTCACACCCAGACACCCCAATCAGAGCAGGAGAGAGCAATTCTGTCAATACCAACTATGGTGTCAGCTGCAGCTTTGTTTCATATTAATTAACGGATCACATATAACTAATATTGTAGGGAGCTGATCTGCTGCCAAGGCAGCTACCAAGGTAACCAAAGTTTTTTGTGCACCAATGTGGCAGCTTATGTAAATGCATATACCGCCTCTACTGTCTAAAACTCCTGAACCTGTACTTGATTGTTCTTTTAGGGTTGCAGAACTCATCTTCATGACTACAGAGATAAGATGACAAGAATATAGCTTGAATCCTACCAACATCTAGAAGTAAGTAGTAGGGGCTTCATAGCTACTTTCATTCTAAAGAAAACCGAAGAACCAACCTTTAGTCAATAGGAGCCCTACTTCCTTTTTTGCGACCTCATCACTTCAATTCAAGCACAAGCCAATTTCTTTCTTAGTCGCCTGGCAGAGCTCACCTTTGGTCTTCAAGAGGGCAAGCTGTTTGATAGTGACTTCTTTTGTTCCCATATACAGATGAATGACTGCTCAGATTACATGATTGACCACAATGGTAAAGAAGGAAAAAAAAATCTAGAGTGTATATGATAAGATATATTTACATATTTTCTGCTTGCTTACTATTTCGTATAAAGCAGGTGATGAACCCTGGAATACCAGAAGCCAAGTATATGTAGAAAAAGGATACCATCTTTCTTGATTGCCCTTGCTTGTTATAAACTACTTCAGAATGAATCTCACAACTCACAAACTAAAAAATTTAGGAAGCAGAGAGAAGGAAAAGGGGTCACATATTCCAATAAACTCGGTTACTCGCGGACAACAAATGAAATTTTTTAAGTTCTTTTCAAAGTACATTTGCCCAATCCTAAGGGGTCATATTGAGATTACTCATACAAGCTCATTTTTCTATACAAAGTAGCTTGATGAAGGAACTATTCCCTCTCACCGAAAGAAAATCACAGAGGCCTAGTATTGTATGAACCACAATAAGAGCATTTGTGGTAAAGCCAATGGAAGGGTGCGGCTCCTCTCTTCTCACAATCATTGCAAAGTATGACCTGCAATCCCTCTCACAATCAATCACTGGAAAAAAATTAACATATAGAAGGTGAGATGTGAGGACTAAAAACGCAATGATGAACCTGAGTTCGTCCAGCGTATTCATCTGGAATTTTCTCTTCTGCTAACATTGCATCTAACATCCTAAAATATACCTGCAAGACATTCATAGTTTAGGAGCTTCAAGAAAATACCAATTGGAGACAGTCAACTCATTAACTTGAGAATCAGGTCACTTCTTACGGCTTCATCTAGACGACCATAGAGAACAAGTGATTCACAGACAAAATCGATGACAAAAATTCGATTCCGCCACTTTAACAGCTTTAGCTCAAAACAAAGTTGTTATATTAGAGTGAATTCCAACTTATGTGAACTTAAAAAGATTACTTTCAAATTTTCATTTTAAGAAAACTTTCCTTTCTGAGTTAAGAATTCAACATGTTGAAATGAAGATCTCTATTAATTGTTTATCGGAAAAAAAATTCCTCTCTGCAAACGCTGAAGTTAGAGAAGTACATATATACAAGAGCATGAAAGCAGCAGAGATGATAGGATAGGAAAATGTCTAGTCACCTGCATGTCCCCAAGTGACTTGCTACAGATTGGGCATGTATAGTGGATACAGGTATAGTCCTAGCAAAAGCAACATTAGCACCAGTAAAGTTGCCTGAATATTTTCCAAGTGCAGAAAAATGTGAAGAACTTTGAGAGCAAAAATACCTGAAAACATGTTGAGTGCATTAAATGACCACATGGAAGGGCTTTTACTGGAGAACTGGATGTGAAGATGTATTCATGGCATATTGGGCAGTTATCCTCCAAACATTTCTCCCTACATATGTGAGCTGAAAGAGAGCGTGACATACAAGCATTGCAATTCATGCAGTGAAAATAGTCAATTCCCAATCCCTTCCCCAGTCGGCACAGGTTACAGTAAGGGCAGTGATAGATTTCTCTGTAAAACAACTCCTTAATTAGAAACTTCAGAAGTTTAGATAGCTGAGATAAATATATCCAGATAGGTAATATAAGGCAACATTTTTAACAGTATTTCAAAATCACAGCTATTTTGAGGAACCCATTAACTAGAACATACTCAAAAATAACTATTAAAAACTAAGGATACAAACAATGCATTGCAGACTTATAGGACCACTGTGGTAGTTAAATGATCGGACTAAAATATCCTTGATACGATGAAACAAGGTATCGACTGTTTGCTTTCAAGTTATATTCTATAATTATGGGCAGGATTAAGATCTTATGTACTCCCACTTGTTGCCATCAGCTGTAAACAGTTGTGCACATGAGATCTCTAAGTTCGTGGATTTCCAGCAGTATAAGTATTATTTTAATTTACCATGCCGCAATGCAGAACAATAAGAACTCTTGCAAAATGTCAGTTTGTGACACGTGTGATCTTGAATATAGAAGTTGAGAAAACTCTAAAGTCACACTACTTGAGGTTCCAACACAATCCGAAATGTTGAAATCCTTTACAAAGTTAATCCAATACACCGATGCCTGACCAGCTATGAAGCAACGAAAGAGTTATTGGTCTCTTCACAAAACATTTTGGGAGTGACTACTTTGGCCACAGCCTATTGGACTTAACAGATCATCACTGAATTAGTTTATGTCCCTATCGATGGGCTAATAAGAAACAAACTGTTTTGTCTAATATAACAGTCATTAATTGGTAGCCAAGGGCCTCTCATAGATATTAACGGGTAAGGCCTCGCCATCTAAACTTGACAATGAGGTCCATGCTATTAAAGGGCATCATAGAGAGAGGAAAACAAAACGAGCTTTGGTAATGGCAAAAAATTATCAATAATTCTCTTGCCAAGTACCTCTACACTTGTAAATTAAGATGTCGTTTACTGTTAATAAGTCCCAATGGTGCTTGGGCTAATCATTACAACCCCTCTCAAGCTTCTTTTGAGAAATTGGTAGTTTGCATGAAAGACATCATTTTGAGGTGGGTAGTGGCTTGAGGGTCCTTTTTGGAAGGATCGTTGGTGCAGTGAGAGTTCCTTAAAGGATATGTTTCCTTCTTTATTCTCTCTTGCTTACCATAAGGATGCGATGGTGGCGGACTGTGTGGAGAGGGATTTCGGGAGTTCTTCGTGGAATATTCAGTTTGTTAGGAGGGCTAATGATTGGGAATTGGAGGAGTTTTCGACTTTCTTCTCTTTACTCTACTCCAAAGTTTTAAGGAGTCATGATGTAAATAAGATGAGGTGGGTGAGATCCAAGTTCGGTGAGATCGTAGTTTTCGTGCCTTGTTGGGGATTCTGATGAGAGCTTTCCTTGGAGACAGATTTGGAAGACTTTGGCCCCGCCTAGGGCATCTTTCTTTGTTTGGGAAGCCACCAATGGTAGTATCCTTACAACTGACAAGCTAAGGAGGAAGGGATTGTATGTGCTTGATTGGTGCTATCTTTGTAAAAGTGATGGGGAATCTGCTGAGCATATTTTGCTGCACTGCCTGGTTGCTAGGGATTTGTGGTCCTTAGTGCTTTCTATGATGAACTACGATTGGGTTATGCCTCAGAAGCTAGCTGATGTTTTATTGTGCTGGAATAGAGTTTTTAAAGACCCTCGGGCCTTAACTATATGGAGAGTGATCCCTTCTTGTATTTGGTGGAATTTATGGAGAGAGAGAAATGGGAGATGTTTTGAGGATGTGGTTGTGTCCTTGGAGGGTTTGAGAGGAAATTTTTTGCAAACCTTATTCTTGTGGGTGAATGCTTTGTTGGGCTCTCCCTTTTCGGAGTTTTTTTATTTTATTAGCTTCCTTGCCTGTATGGGCTAGAGGTCTCAGTATAGTCCTTTGTACTGTTTCTTCTTTTATCTTTCTCTATTAATAAAATTGCCTTACTTATCAAAAAAAAAAGACTAAGTAATCCTTTTCTCAAAAGGCAACCTTGTTGGTCTTTTTCTTTTGTTTCTATTTATATTAAAGAGGTGAAGCAACAGCAAAAGCAAAATTTCATTGCACAAAATCAAGATTCTGAAAAAGGTCAATTGTGCTACATCACCTTCCATCATCAAATAGCTTGCAGATCTTGCAATAATATCTTGCCATGGACAAATTGTCACAGGAAAGAGTGGAGCATGTGGGGCCAATCGGCTGAATTTTCAAGCACTTCATGCACATCATCTTTGTAATAGATTTCCTGTGTACATGACAGAAACAATGGCAAACATGCTGAAGAGGATTGAAAACCATGGAAATTTAGTGTGAAAGCAGAAAATGTAGCTCACATTGTCCATACCTATCCAATGTATGGTCAACCACCTCATCATGGCAACGGATGCATGTATAAAGCTGGTTGCAACAAGAAGCAAAAAGCTTACAGTTCCTCTTGTAGTGTTTGCAACCAAAGGTTAATTTGAGATGGTCCTGATAAGATGGATACCGACCAGGAATACCTTCCTTATTACTTGAGACTGAATGGGATATTTTTTGTCTAACAATCCAACGGCTGAAACAAGATGGACAACACTGTCAAATAACATAAGTTTGCACTAGCAATATAGAAAAAATTAAAGCAAAAATAATTCAGGCATCTGAGCAGAAGGATGTCAGCAAACAGCATATAGGCCTAATATTCAAAGGATGTAGAAGGGAACCACTGCCCTGACAGAATTTGAATATATTGCCAACTTCAGGTTCATACGAGCAATTGACATTTTCTGTAAAATATCCTATGTGCCATAACATCAAATGTGATGGTACATGCTCTTACTACACTTGCAGACTATCTTGCCGGTATCCTTAGTGAAGGGCTTTACAGTCTACTCCAAAAAGGGGGAAGAAGAGGTTTGAAAAGGGAAGAAACGCATAAGACCAACCCCATTAGCAGATTCTGGATTATATGTGATTTTTTCTGCAGATCCAGGGAAGAATCACGGGAAACTCTTCTTATCACAGCCTCCAGATCTTCCTGACTCATTGTCAGCAGGCGTTCACCGGGCCAAGAGCACTCACGTAGTTGAAAAAGTTGAGAAGATTTATCAATCTGATCTGTGATGGCTACTGATTCACTGCATCTCTTCTTGTCACAGTTACTGAAAAGTTTTGCACATTCTGAACAGTCATTATTATGCTGATCTCCATTGAGGACCTTTTCTTTATCACCCACATTTTGGTTTCGAAATGTCTCAATATTTGCAACAACCTGATCTCTTTGTGGAAAATCACTGCATTTTTCTAAAAAGATATCTTCCTTTTGTTCATTAAGGACTTCTTGGGACAGATATCTTGAAATAACATCTAGTGGATCAGTTGTCCTTGAAGGTGAAATACTTGATTCCTCTGCCAACTTTGCCGTATCATATCCTTCCCACCATTCCCTTAACCACTCATCAAACATTGTATTTTTTGTCACCTTGCGCCATGAAGACATCATGGCATGCTGTTCTTCAGCTGTTAAAGACTCCATCAGCCAAGGTATCATATCTTGCAATACTTCAGCTCCTGTTCTTCCAAGCATGCGTCCTATGATCTTTTCTTGCTCCTCAATGGAGAAGCTTTCTCTAAATAAGGGCCAAATTTCAACTTCTTCTCGGTAAATATGGTTGGAGAGCAACTCATGCATTGAGTTGCACATGTTGTGCAGCTTCCCACACAATTTATGATGCTTCACCATTCTCTCATCCTGCACTGTTGACTCAGCACAAGAAACTGAAACTTGCAACTCATAGATTTTATCTAAAATGAGTGATATCCGACTGAAGTGTTCAACTTCCAGTTTGTGGTCAATGGTATAGGAGTGGCTTATGTTTTGAAGTTTTCCCTTTGCCTCCAAAGCTGGAAAAGCTACCTTATCCTCTGCATCACTATGGATCTGATATAGAACACGTATGAGATTGAAACGTCGACAGAAATCCATAAGAAGGCCTAGATCTTCAGCCAATTCAGCTGACTTAAAGACAAGGTACTCCAAATCTTTCTTGAGAGCCTTGTGGAAGAAAAAGA
The DNA here is from genome assembly GCA_963930655.1 of Myrica gale. Lineage (NCBI taxonomy): Eukaryota > Viridiplantae > Streptophyta > Magnoliopsida > Fagales > Myricaceae > Myrica > Myrica gale. Next base: position 17,889,294 of record OZ005617.1, on the reverse strand, counting down.
TGATGTCCACTGGTTTTGGTTCATTGACAACAGAACTTGAAGAACTTTTATCACCAGGAAACTTGGGAAAAAGATGCACAGGCTTTATTGTTCTGGGAAAAAATACGTGCAGATTGATTCCACTGGAGTATGATGTCTCATACTTCTTAGCCTTGTGGGGGTTAGAAGATGAAGAAAGACAGCTCTTGCCCTTGTCAGCAAAGACTGGTTCCGTTGACCTACAATTAGATCCTTTGGGAAGTTGCATGTCTAAGTGGAAGGAAGAAGATCCAGAAGCTTCCTTGATTTGCTTGGATTGGAAAGAGCACCTGCTCTTGAAAACTTTCTGCAAATCCTCTCTTAATTTTTCAACAGAGATCTTTCCTGAGTAGCCAGTTTGAAACCAGCTATGTAATAGGGATGCAAAAGATTTATTTGCAAAAGAATATCCCTGCTTTATGCTGTGAAGAATAGACCTGGATTCATCCTCTGATAAGTGAACTGAAAACCAAGTAATTGCACACTTCAACAACCCAAGTGGCATTGTATTAAGGCTCATATACAAAAGTTGTTGCTGAATTTCGTGGCTGCACTTCTTCCTAATAGTGGGAAATACCTGTTATAAACTGGAAGAAGGGTCAAATGATGACAGTATGGAAACATTTTGTAAATAACATATTTGATGACAGGTAATGTGTGTGTGTGTGTGCGTGTAAACTACTCCATATTAGCAGTAAAGGTTGATTTTTTCCCCTTCTCTTGTTAATGTCTACAAGAAGGTTACCTCCATTTCTTGAAAGGCAAACTGTTTGCTGACTTCAAACGCAAAAGCCTCAAGTTCCCTGCAAAGTTTTTTGAGAAACTTGCCCAAAGGTATGCCATTTTGAGCATTATGTTGTAGCAGACACAATAGACTTTCAACATGACTCCCACTGGGGAATCGTTCATTAGACGGAGAAAGGAAGTCATTGGCAAGTTGATTTAGCAGAGGGTAAAACAATTTCCTCAACGCATTGCTGTAAATCAGAAAGTCAAGTCGTTCATTAAAAATTATGCCAGGTGAAGATTATAATAATTATGTGAGAAACAAAGAAAAAGATTTTCATGGTGGCGGTTTTAAGGAAGTGCTTCACTAAGCATACCTGTAGAAGCTAAGGACATCAACCAGGAATTTCAGCTGGATAACTACAGAATCCAAATTCAAAAAACAGCTTGAGCTTCGTATTTCAGATAGCTCTTCCAGAATTCCTTTCAAATCTTTCATGATGACACCATGCCAAAGACTAAGATAATCAATTGGCTTGTGTCCAACATCTGTTTGGATACAACATGCTTTTATCCAATTCCAATTCTCACTAAAGGGCCTCTTAGTTGAATACAATTCAAGTATCTTTCTCCTATCTGCAGATCCACCAGGATTTTGCATACCTTTTCCAGCAGTAGTATAGGCACCAGAAGAGAGTTGATTACGGTGACCAAGCCAAGAACACACCACCTTCACAAATATATTTGAAGCAGTCATAATCAAGAAGGTGATCCAAATCACCATGAAAATTCTGCTGAGAACCTACCTCTTGAAATGATTTTTCTACGGGTATAATTTTTTGTACAGAATGGATCACATCTGCTTGTTCCCCTGGAGAAAGAAAGGAGATCATCCATGGCAAGAATTGCTCCATTAGCATTACTGGAACACTACATATGAACTGCCACACAAGTGAACCCTGTTCTTGGAAAGATAATTGCTGCATCAACAATGGAAAAACCTGTACCATGCATATTGACACTTCAGTCATCTTATATACAGCAATGCTACTTACAAAGGATAACAGTACAATATAACCAGATTCCACATTTACTCAAAATAAATGCTTGGAGATGCAATCTTAACATAACATATATGAATAATGTTTCAAATTTGTGTTGAATTAAATACATCAGATACTGGAGCTAATTACAGGATTGGTATTCTATTTTAACAATGATGTGTGAGGCCTTGATGGCAACGGCTGCTTATTGCCTGCTGACTAGACAATGAGGCTGACAGCACCAAATGGCATGATACACCAAGCAATCCTTCGGATCGCCTAAAGATTTCTTGATTCTAGTGTTGCATGCAACATTTTATGCCACTTTACCCCAAAAAGTGAGCACATGGCTGGAGATAATGAATCATGAAGTGGAGGTTTCAAGTTTGGTTCTTCCCCTCCTCATTCTGGTGGGACCACTCACTTACCAGACAAGGAAGAATAACGGCTGCTTGAAGGTAGATCATATGCAGAACCCAGCAAACCATGAACAGTTGGAAGTTATCAAGAAGATCAGGGTAAACAAATTGATCGTGGTACAAGAAATGAAACATGCCCTTTCACATAGATGAGTGAAGACATTGTGATAGAAAGATTGATCAGCCATGCAACAGGGGTGGAAAAGTTTGCACAAACTTGAAGGTTATTAAAGCAGGTCCTCCATACAACCATCATAGGAACTAAAACAAATGGTGATCAAGTGAGGACAATGGACTTCGGAAGCCATCAAAAATATTCTTTACTAAGAACAAGACACAAAGCAGCAAACTAATATTTTGGAGCAGCGTTTCAGTGATGAAGCAATTGCTACCTGCTGTTCTTCTTTAAACATATGCTGGCAAATGGAGTTTTGAATGGTGCTGATGCAACAAATGAGTTCTTGAAACGTATTGGAAACATTATTCTTTTCCTCCAATAAAACATCCAAGCATGGAAAAACGGAATCGAAGAGGTCATCAAAGCTTTCATGCTCGAGTGAATACGTGCATGCCACATTTTTAACATCGACATCTAGTACAAGAAAGAGAACCTGCAAGAAAATATCATTCTTACGCTTGGAACCATAGACATGTGAAAGAGAACAAAATGAAAGAAGATTACTATTTCAGGTGGATATTATAGAAAGACTTGCAGTATCATTAAAAGATCACCATCCACACAAAGAAGCCTGCTTGTCTTTGGGAATGGAGAGAGAGTCAGCTATGGGTGTGTTTGGGTTTCAGTGATCCTCTTACTTGCCAATAGAACTTTCCCTTCACCGTCTGAGACTGAAGCACATAAAAATCTTTGTGTTTCCTTTGTGATAGTTTGGTTCTATTTTCCCTATTTCTGCTTTGCACAAAGCCTCCAACAATTGTACAAGCTAATATGTAGGGGGCATATTCCCTTAAACACATAGCAAGCTCCAATCATTTGGATGCATAAGTTTGAAACACAAACTGGGGGTTGATAGTAAGGCTGGAGATAAGATATCAACACCCCAAAATGAAATCTGTCTTGAAGAGGCAGGATATTTTGACAGCTTAAAATACACTTTATTTGATCAAATTGCAAATATATCTGCCTTTCCTAATCTACATTTTACTCAATTAGACATTATAAGACAGACATATGTAAGCTATCTGATTGTTTATCAAAGCCAAATTGAGCTCTCAGAATGTCCTAGGCAAAATGCCAGAAGTTCGCATTTCAACCTCTAACTGAAAGCAGATTCTAAGCCTCTAAGCTATGACTATGATTATATTAATTGATGCAACGTATCATATTTGGAAAGCTCACAGGATGCACAAATGTGAACTCTGGTGTTTTACAATTATAAAAATTACCCCTTTCGGCGTTCCTTGAATTTTTAAAAGCTCGAGAACAAAAAAACTGCCAATAACGGCCATTAAGAGAATAATTCTCAAACCTTTGGAACTTATAGGTAAGTTCTTAATTTCCTGAATTTTGGAGTTTGTCTAGAGGGTTTATTAAGTTGGTCGAATTTTGGGATTCAATGAACCCTTAGATTTGTATTCGAGTAACAGAACCTTTAGATTTTTGTGAAAATAGCAGTTCATCCGAAAATTCTAACTTTTCGACAACAGAAATTAGACTTATGCTATAACACTGAATTATTACAATTCATAAATGAAAAACTATTATCTTTTATTCGAAGTATCACACAGCTAAATATAAAGAAGCTCTAAAACCGCAAATTAGGGCTTCAGTTATGAGAACCTTGATAATAATTGTCAATTCACTTTCTTTTCCATTTTCCTTTCTCCAAAAAAAAATGGAAACATTTTGCTTTCCGGAAAAGCCAAATTAAATCTACTTTTGTGGCTATGATTGACAAGAATGTTACTTGTACAGACTCCATGCCAGTTTGACGCCGATTAATTAAATTATGAGCATTTCCGCGCAGAGTTCGCAACGAGCTTCTGACACCGAGTCTCTAGTGTCTTTAGAGTATATACATTTTTATCCCTACTTTTCGAACTTTATTTTTTTTTTCTTTTACTTCATGTTCTCAGCGACCAAACAAGATTGTGGTAAACCGAGAAATAAAACACCCACCTCATCTTCCGCGGCACAGTGAAACTTACAAACAAGTTTCAAAAACTCGAATCTCCACCGGAGCTCGAGTACCAGCTCCCTGCCATGGGACCCACTCTCCGGCGCCGCCCCCACCGCCAGGCGGCGCAGCGCAGCGAGCTCCGACCGTATAGCCTTGTGAAAGCAGACGAAGAAGAGAATCGGCGCCTCGGCGAGCGGAACAGCGGCCACGGTCTCTGCCACGGGGAAAACGGTGTCGTCATCGTCGGCGGCCATCCGAAAATAGAGGAGTGCCCCCACCACCTGAAACACCCACCATGGAAGGCAAGAGAGGATTGGGGAAGTTCTTGCATAGAGCAGGAGAGGAAGGATATAAACCCCAAAATCTAAATCCTATCCCCTCTCTCTCTCTCTCGCTTTTGGTCTCTTAGGGAGCTGGAAGCTCTTTTTTTAAATTTCTTCGATTGATTGATTGATATTCTGCAATTGAATTTTGTGTATGCTTCTGCTGTGCCGGAAGACGATGGAGACCTTTTGCCCAACCGCTGGGAAAGAGGGTACGTTGTTTCTTGACAGTTGACAATGGCGAGTTCAATCGCGTTACTGAAGCGTGGACGGACGTTCGGCCATTTCTTAACACACATAAATTCATAATTTAGCATCGTAATTTTAAAAAATCCCACCCAAATTCTAACATCTTTTACACAAAATAGTCAACTTTTTTCTTCTCATACTTTTCATCAAATTTAAATATTTTTTTATTACAAATTTTAATCTAATCATGCAAATTAAAAACTATTCTGAACTATATAGTGTATTTTGTCATTAGCTTATTAAGAAAATCTGACAGAAACCTTCTCGACTTCTCTTTTGAATTTTTAAACTGTATCAATATTCACTAATGTTCTAGAAAAAAATCTTCGCAGAGACTTTGGCTTCTTCTAAATTCTTGAATTGTATCAATATACTTATTACCTTTTAAGTGTTTGAGTGACAAAATTTTAGGTATAAAAATTGGTGAACAAATAAAGAAAGATTATAAAAGTTGGTGAAAAATGAACATATAGAATATTTGAATGAATATTATAGTGAAAAATAATGATTTGACGAGCAACAGAAATATTATTTTGTAGTTTTTTTAATGAGGCTAAAATTTTAGAGTGACCAAAATTAGGGCTGCACAACCGAAAATTCGGTTCGGTCCGATCTAAAGCGGTTAGGTCTAGACAGCGGAGGATCAAAATTTAAGAGGGTCGAATTCTAAAGGCGAAATGACAAGAATTTTGTTCTCCTTTATAGTGCTAAAAATTGTCTTACAATTACAATATCATGTTCTAAATCGTTCTATGTAAATCACCAACACGTATTATTACTAACTTCAATTTGTAACACATTTTGTATTATCTTTTGGAATATCTCTATATTTTCTCTATGAAACGATCTATGATCGATATGTTGGAAGCAACCAGTAGTTGGTTGCCCTTGTCACTGGCTATTCGATTTTCTCCAGATTACTAATCTATCAAGCCCATTCTCCAAGATGGCTATAATATATATGTAATTTTTTTTTGGGGGGTGCTTCCACCCCTGGGTCTGGACCACTCAGATCGGTTTATTTTTTTTCTTAAGTTTATATTTTTATTTTTTTCCTAAGTTTTTTTTATTTTTTTTGTAAATCATGGGAAATTGAGGACTTAATTTAAAAGGAGAAGGCTGGAAGAGACTCAAAGGACTAAGGAGGGCGTCAAAATGCATACTTTTGACTTAAGGGTTTTTATTTTTTAACTTTAAAATTTGTATAAAAAATTAAAAATATATATATTTTATTTAAATTAATAAATGTGGTCCGGTCCGGTCCATATCGAATCTCAAATGGCCTGGATCGGACCGGACTGAATAAATCTGATTTTTTAAATACGGTTTGGACCGGACTGAATTTGAACCAATAGGACCACAAATCTGGTCCAGTCCGATTTTGTGCAACCCTAACCAAAATGTTGCCACTCAAATACTCAACAGATAATTCTTGGCTTCTTCTTTTGACTTCTTAAATAATACTTATTATAGTAAATCAAGTGTTGAATCTAGCATATATTAAACTTTAAAATTAGAATTTATATATTTATCACTTTCATTAAGTGCAGTTTAAGTTGAAATTATGTGAAAGTGATTATGAGAATTTGAACATCTTTTGATATCAATAAAAATATAGTCTTTTTTTTTACGAAATACTCTAAATAAAATATTGTTTTGTTTTCTTTGCAAAGCCCGACTTTGCATGTCATAAAAAAATTAAGAGTGTTTCACCAGCTTCAATACATTTTTACAAGAGATCAAGATCCTCGCAAATTCCTACTTGAATTGTTTGGTAAATTCGGAGAGAGATAGACACAACAGATAGATCATACATTATTTAACTTTGTTCATATTTGCCCATATAAAGTTTTGGTCAGTACTGACCCAATAAGAATTATATTATGCAATTCAGGCAGGGAATTGCAGAGAAATTCAATCCGGATGGTTGGTAAAAAAAATTGTTAGAGGTACGGTAGATTTCTCTTTGGATTGATGAAAAAATTGTTGGAATTTATAAGAATGATTAAGATCCTTTGCAATTTTGTGTGAACCCTACACCTATTGTGTTTATCTCTCTCTAAATTGAAGACGATCCTCATCCCGATCATTTGCAATTTCATACCCGAATTATATGATAGAATTGGAAGAGAGATAAACATAATACATGGACTCATTATAAAACTCATGATAGTCGAAATTTTATATAAACAAAATTAAATGGTGTAGGTTCACTTATTATATCTATCTTTCTTAAAATAATAGTGTATAATTTGGTCCAGAGGATATTGATCCTATATTTGATTGCAAGTATTTTTATTTTTGAATGGAATAGACGACGGAATCCCAGAACATGACTGGACAAGTAATAGGCACGCGCGAAAGAAGGGCTTGGGTTTGGAAGTCTCTTATCCCAATTGTTTAAATTTCCCGCGCTCGGAACGGGTCAGTAGTCGGATTATCTTAATAAACTTTTGATTAAGAAAAACGAATATTATAAAATGGAACGGGTCAGTAGTCGGTATGTGCCGGGCCGATTCGGCCGAAGGATATATTCTTTTTGTTTTTTTGGATCGAAGAAGGCTTAGTTCATGCCGTACTGACGTCGTCCTTACGTGAGCTTCGCAAAGCTCAAGTGTACATGCTCCCGCGCGTGTTCACCTCGGGGCCACACGTGCTCTCCTCGCTTGCCCACGCTGGTTCCCTGCCAAGTCCGCATGGACTTTCATCTTCTACCACGAGTCAGCATTTTCATAAATTATTAAATGAAAATTCTTAATTTAGTAATTAGGTTTATAGCACGTTGATGATTTAGTTATTAGATTTCATTTTTTAATAATATGGTCACTGAGAATGTATAGTTGTGACGATCTAGTTTTTCCGTCAAATCTCCGTCAATTTTTAACGGAATAGAATGCGGTCGACCGCTACATGAAGCGGTCATTTAACGGTCGACCGCTTCACGTAGTGGTCGACCGCTAGAAGTTACATTTGCCGCAACGGTAAACAAACCAGTCGATCACTATTCCGGTTAAAAATTTAACGGTGGTTTGACGGAAAGACCAGATTGTCGTACCTATATATTCTCAGTGACCATATTGTCAAAAAATGAAACCTAGTGACTAAATCGTCAGCGTGATATAAACCTAGTGACTAAATTGCCAATTTTCCATTACGAAACAATAAACATCTAGTTGTGATAAGTGATGCGCTACCGTTTTGAGAGTTTGCAGCTTTTGGAGCCTTTTTTTCTTCTTCTTCTTTTGTTTATGATATATTATTTATATACGTCTAATAATACATTCTAATTCATAGTTTATGCATTGCTAAATTTGCCATAAGAGCCCTTTTGTCATCATGTGTTTATTGTCCTTGTTCTTGGCTAATCAGAATTTATGATAAGATTCTTAATCTAATATTATAGTAATTAATCTACTAATACAAAATTATTATTATATAAATAATTATTAATTATCTGGTTAGGATTGATCTAAATCAACTAATTACGCATACAAATGGAACGCTTTCTACTTCAGGAACAAGTATAAAGAAAATTTTGAGATAAATTTATAAATTTTTATGTTATAATTATAAGTGTAAAAGAATGCCAAAAACACCCTAAGGATTCCCAATGGTTGGGCTTGGGCCGTAGTGAAAATTATGTCAACTTGGGGCCCAATGTACCTAAAGAATTAAGCCTGGAGACATGGGCTCGACGTAACCAAGAAAAAGTTCGTAACAAGTCCATGATTTTATGGGCCTGGGCCATACTAATAATAGTTGAAACCTGTTTGCCTGACATTTCATTATTTTATGAGTTTCCGGGAATCTGAATATATTTAAAATACATCTATTAAGACTCTATAATATTCCTACAAAAAAAAAGACTATAATATTCAAAATCCCTACTTTATGGGAAACAAGATTGTGGGGTTTCAATATTTTATTAGTAGCCAGATCGTTTTGAAATTAATTCGAAACTGTTCTTTACGAATAATCTCTGTTTAACTAAAGGTGGCACATGAATCACCGGGTCTATTACATAATTAATATCGCTAGAGAACAATAATAATATAATAATTCCGGGGAATAGGGGGTGTTTGTTCGTGGAAATTTCGGGGAATATTCCCGAAATTTTGGGAATCTTTACTTTATTGACATTTATTGGGGTTTGTGAAAAGTAGAGTGTGTGTAAAAGTTAAAAATTTTGGAGTGTGTTTGTTTTGTTGAAAATTTCGAACCCCAAAATTTTGGGGAAACAAACACCCCCTATATTGGCTCACGTTCTAGATCTTACCCCATGTGACTGGTGAGACCATCATATGTCAGCACTTTAATTTGTTATTGGAAAAACACAACGTGCAACTCAGCAGCTGCCCCTCTTCTCACCTAACTATCTACTGATCTACATATGCCTGCAAACGGTGTAGTCCACACATCTCGGTGATTAATGAATCCGGTCGAGTATTCTGATCCAGATCCCGAGAGTCACAAGTTTTGGTGTTGTAGCCTTCATCTTCTCCGGTCACTCCTCAATTACTTTTGGAAACTCTTAAAAAAGAGAAAAACAACAACAACAAAAAGAAGAAATATATTACTATATACGTTGTAACTAACTTTTGAAGACCAACGGATAGTTGCCTACAAAGAAAAGAACACTAACGGAAACTCCATAGCCTACTATACAGTAAACACGAAGAGGCAGAGGCAGGCACAGGACAGATCGATGGAGAGGATCATGAACACCAGATGGATAGCCACGGTGGCCAGCATATGGATCCAGTGCAGCTGCGGTGCATCCTACACCTTCAGCATCTACTCCTCCGTGCTAAAATCCAGCCAGGGGTATGACCAATCCACGCTCGACACCGTGTCCGTCTTCAAGGACATCGGCGCCAACGCCGGGGTCCTCTCCGGCCTCCTCTATACCTTCGTCACGCTAAAAAAGGGAGGTCTCCGTGGGCCATGGGTGGTCCACATGGCGGGGGCGATCCAGTACTTCTTGGGCTATTTTTTGATCTGGGCCTCCGTAGTTGGATTGATCTACCGGCCTCCGGTGCCTTTGATGTGCCTCTTCATGTTTCTGGCGGCTCATGCTCAGACTTTTTTAAACACCACCAATGCAGTTTCTGGCTTACAGAACTTTCCTGATTACGGTGGCACAATCGTGGGCATCATGAAGGTACGTACACGTCACTTCTGTTTGATCTGGGTTCCCAGAGCCGAACTTATACAGTAGGTATAGTGATTGTTCTGCGTTGAATCAGGGTCCCAACCCATTCTTAAGTTTCTTGTGTTCTATTGGTATCTTCTACAACGCCTCTTCAAAGCGTACACAGTAAGGCTTAGCCCATCCCATACATTGTGCCAAAGTCCAATAAAAATCAGTCATTTTCAGGGGAGAAATCGGATAATTACTTAACATATGCTATCTTTGTTTTCAGCTCCTCTATCATCTGCATGTACCCATTGACTAAGTTTACTAGCCAACTTGTGAGCCATTTGGCTTCAATTAGCATTTGGTATACAAAAATATTGCATTTCATATCGCGTCTAGGATCATATTAAGAATTTAGAATGACATAAATTTCATCTAGCTGAGATGATTTGTACTGACTAACTGTTGGCAGGGACTCAATATGCATTTTCGAGTACTTTCCCTCTGAAGGTTGTCATGATTCTATATCTTGTTTCATGAACAGGGCTTTCTTGGTCTCAGTGGAGCAATACTAATCCAGGTGTACGACACCTTCTTCGAGGGAAAGCCAAGCACTTTCATACTGATGCTTGCTCTGTTGCCTACATCCGTCTCTCTTATACTTATGTCTTTTGTGAGAATTTATGAAGCAACCACCGGTGACGACAAGAAGCAGTTAAATCGTTTCTCTGCAGTTGCGCTAATCATTGCCGGTTATCTCATGGTTATCATAATTTTCGAAAACGTCTTCACTTTCCCATCATGGGCAAGCATTACAACATTTATACTTCTTCTGCTTGTACTTGCGTCGCCTCTTGGGGTTGCTATAGAGGCTCAGAAGGAGGACTCGATTAGGAGATTACGACCAACGGATTCAATTGACAGTTATCTTTTAACTGAAAATGCTGATCAAACAACATCCATAGAGGTTTCTACGACAGCGAATCCTACAAATTATCATGAAATACCGAGTGGTGAGGACCCACTGGAGGCCACTGCAGATGACAAAATGCTTCGGGATGAAGAACCATTGAATCCATTGCAAGCCATGCGAACTGTAAACTTCTGGTTGTTGTTTATTGCCATGATATGTGGGATGGGCACTGGTATGGCTACAATCAATAACATGAGCCAAATAGGAGAATCTCTCGGTTACACAACGGTGGAGGTAGATAGCTTGGTTTCCTTATGGAGCATATGGAATTTTCTTGGTCGATTTGGAGCTGGATACGCATCGGATTACTTACTCCACACAAGGGGTTGGGGAAGGCCATTCTTGATGGCTGTTACTCTTGCCACAATGGCTGCAGGCCACGTAGTGATTGCTGCTGGTTTTCCAGGTAATTTATACTTGGGTTCAATCCTAGTAGGAATTTGTTATGGTTCACAGTGGTCGTTGATGCCCACGATCACTTCGGAGATATTTGGTGTGAAGCACATGGGAACAATTTTCAACACCATTGCCATCGCGAGTCCTGTGGGATCTTACATCTTCTCTGTAAAAGTAATCGCCTACATTTATGACAAGGAAGCGTCTAGTGAAGATAACACCTGCGTTGGCACTCACTGTTTCATGTTATCTTTTCTGGTCATGGCATCTGTGGCTTTTATGGGCTTCCTCGTAGCTGTTGCATTGTTCTTTAGGACTAGAAGGTTCTATCAGTTAGTTGTGCTTAGAAGGCTAAAGCATCTTTAAATGGTCGGAAGGTAATACACAAACTTTCTGTACACAGGAAGGAAACAGAGGAAGCCATAACCTTTTCTGTTTTCTATCATCAGTGATTTGTTCTGGGTTTTATAATTTGGATCAAAAGCTTATAAATTTATAATTAATTCTTCCTTATAAACGTGTATTTAATGCAGACAAAAATGTTCACTAAATAACACAAGAACAGAAAGACAAAATTACTTATACCACATTATCTTAATAAGAATGAATTTTAATAGTTTAAAAATTTAATAGGTTAAATTTTATTTGAGAGTGTACCTAAATAAATGTTAATATTTAGAGACAAAATTTATAGATAGAGAAACCATTTAATGCGACAACTGATCACTGAGTCTTCTGAAGTCGTTAGTTGTATGGTCTTTCAGGTTCTTAATATTACTGTTATGGGTTTTTTAACTCTTATTTATTGTAATCGGCCGCAAAGACTTGTTTATATGCAGCGTTGATGTAATTTTTACTGTTAACGTTTGCTTAGAAAAAAGAAAAAAAAAGAAGATCGCATTTACTGAGAAAAAGCCAATAAGGCAGTGGTTACGCCATCCTACACTTCTGTTTTAGAGGAGATGTAAAACACAGCCAAATCAACAACACGTGGTGCAACTAAACAAAGCCCTTTTTTATCTATATAAATGCCTTTTGTAACATGATTGTTTTGGGGACAGCCTAGATTGACAGGTGGATATGGCCCTCACACGTTATTGATTGCTGACTTATTTGATGCTTAGCTGGGTTGAAAATATAATTAATGAAAAATTGAAGAAAATTTATGAGAATCGTGAAAATTTTTAAAAATAGAAAATTTAAATGAATATTATAATAAAAATAAAAATTTGATAAAGAGATATATTTTTTGTATATATTTTTAAAATTAAGACTAAAATTTTAAGTATAATTTATTACTATACACAAAATTTTTCTCTCTATTAACAACAAATTTAAGCTTTAGCGTAGTGAAAATTTAAGAAAAACTACGGATATACTTAAAATTTTAATGCCAAAAGTAGGTAATCCCAAAAAACACATCACATTACTCCCTTTTGTCCGAAGGAAGTGTATAATATGAGAGTGCGAGGAATTATATAAGGTGAATTCCACTAATTTATAATGTCTTGTGATGACTTAAGGCAGATATCCAAAAGCATATCCTTCGGTGGAAGATTCATCTGTTCTCTTAGAAGTCATCGTCTCAATGAACCTTCAAATTCCTAAGACTGAAAGTCCTACTCTCATTCGCCAATTCCGACCGCTTAGCTTGTGCAATGTGTCTTACAAAATTATAGCTAAGATCTTGGCGAACAAATTGCGACTTGTGATCCAGAAGCTTGTATCTCCCTTTCAAGCCGCTTTTGTTCCTGGAAGAACTATACAAGAAAATTCTGCGATGATGCATGAAATCTTTCATGTAATGAAACAAAGGAGAAGGAGTAAACAATTCATGGCCATTAGGGCGGATATAAAGAAGGCTTATGATCGAATGGAGTGGTCTCTCATTTTAGCAGCTCTTCGGTGTTTTGGTTTCCATGAAAAATTTATTGGTTGGGTGGAACAATGCTTATCCACTGTTTCCTTTTCTATACTGCTTAATGGTTCACCATTTGGGTTCTTCCAACCTTCTTGTGGACTTCGACAAGGAGATCCACTCTTCCCGTTCTTATTTATTATTGACTCTGAAGTTCTTTCTCGCATGCTTTTAAAATCTGAGTCAGCAGGGTCTATTCAAGGTTTGCGCATCAGTCGAAATGCTCCATCAATATCCTATCTGCTTTTTGCAGATGATTTACTAATTTTCAATAAAGCTAAAGAGAGGGAGGCCTTGGCTGTTAGGGAGTGCTTGTGTAAATATGGTGTGCTTGTGTAAATATGGTCGATGGTCTGGTTAACAATTAAACTTGGCAAAATCCTCTATCAGCTTCAGTAGAGGTACAAAACCAGATTTGTCACATCGCATATGTGCATTGTTCCATTTGAAGAAAAAAGACCACCCTGAACGTCACTTGGGATTCCCGGTGGTAATGGGGAAAAATAAAAAAAAAGTCTTTGAAGATCTCTGTGCTAAAGTGAAGCAGAGAATCAATGGATGGCAAAAGAAGACTTTGTCTCAAGCGGGCAGACTGGTCCTCATTCGTTCAATTGCTTCTTCATTGCCTAGCTATGCTATGAGCCACTATGCTATCCCTACGACCATATGCTCTCGTATTGATTCTATGATGATGCTCTTTTGGTGGGGGTCCAATGACACTCAGAATCATTCCTTAATCCTCAAATCTTGGAGTTCGATTTGTAAGCCAAAAAATATGGGAGGCTTAGGCCTGAAGAGGATGGTTTCTCTCAATACTGCTCTTTTAACCAAGCTTGGATGGCAAGCTCATGCTAACCCAGAAAAGCTTTGGGTTACAGTAGTTACAGCGAAATATATGCCAAAAAAATTTATTTGGTATAATTATCTATCGCCCACAGCTTCTTGGCTTTGGAAAGGAATTTATAAGACCCAACACATTCTAAGGAAAGGTTTGTGCTTCCAAATTTTGAACGGTGCCGATGTCAGAGTGTGGCTGGATCCTTGGGTCCCTTCTGCAGACAACTTTATTCCCAGGCCTAAAAAACCTGGAGGTGGAATTGGATGCTGAGTTACGTGTCGCAGATTTAATTATACCCCAGACTCGACTTTGGAGGGAGAACATGGTTCGTCAGCTGTTTCTTGAAGAAGATGCCGATTTTATCTTGTGTATGCACCTTCCTATTCGTCATGATAGAGACCAACTCTGCAGGATTGCTGACAACTTAGGTAGTTTCTCTCTTAAATCTACATATGCCATGTTGGATATGCATCAATCTCTTAATTCCAGCCCTTTGTCTCGAGAGATGTGGTTAAAGCTCTAGAAGCTTCCACTGCAAGATAGATTAAAACTATTTCTATGGAAATCTATTTAGAATGCCATACCCAACAAAGGAAATATAGCCCAAATCTTAAGTTTGGATGCTGAGAGAGCTTCTTGCACGTTTTGCAAGCAGGAAGATGAATCTTTAGTTCATTTGTTGTTCACTTGCCCCATTGCAATTACTCTATGGAGAGAATCATGTTGGCCACTGAATACACACTCATTTGGAGACCAACCCATTTCTGCTTGGATTAAAATTATTTTGGATCCCGGTCCGTACCTTGGATTATCAACCGAACAAAAATTTCATTTTATTCGATCAACAACTGTTCTTATGGATTATTTATGGTTCACCCGCAACAAAATAATCCATGAAAACTTGAATTTGGATGTTTAACAACTGATGGCTGGGGTTAAGAAGCTGCAGATGGAACATCATGAGGCATGGTAGGCTCCCCCTAGGCTTGTGAAAGCCAGTTGGGTGCCATCGCATGGAGATTGCTAGAAAGTGAATTTTGATGTGGTTATTCGCCCTTCATACTCTGTAGTTGCTGTTGTTTGCTGGACTTCTTCAGCAGGAATTCTCTTTGTTTGGACAAAGAGCTTGCCACCAGGCCCTCCTTTATTGGGGGAAGCCAAAGCAGCACTCTTTGCTGCACAGGAGGCACACTTAATCTCTAAGGAAGATTTATTGTTTGAAGGTGACAATTTAATTGTGGTGAATGTTATTTGCAAACATGGGGATATGGAAGCTTGGAGCATTAGCTCAGTGATTTATGATATTCACGTGTTTTTGTCATTCCATCCCAGTTGGAGGTTTCAACATGTTAATCGATCGGCGAATTTTGTTGCTCATAATATAGTCCAATGGGCTGCCAATGAGATGCTGTTTGGAACATTCCCTCATCCTGTATTCCTGTGCAATGTCTTTCAAGTGACAATCCAAGGTTCCCTTGATTGTCCTTTATAATGGAATACATCTTGCTTAGAAAAAAAAGGTCATTTTTGAGGATCTTTTAAGTGAAGATCAATAATTTGGTCTCTTTATGGAGTATATGGGATCTCGTTGGCCGTATCGGAGCTGGGAATTTATCAGATTATTTACTGCAAAAAAGGGGGTTTCGCTAGGCCATTTTTGATGGGCATTACTCTCGCAGCAATGGCTGCTGGCCACATGGTTATTGCTTCTGGTTTTCCAGGAATGTTGTACGTGGGTTCAATCCTAGTGGGGATTTGTGATGGAGCACAGTGGTCACTGATGCCGACGATCACTTCGGAGTATTTGGTGTCAGACACGTGGGTACTATTTTCAACGCTATTGCCATCGCAACTCCTGTCGGATCTTATATATTTTCTGTGAGCGTGATTGGGTAAATTTACGACAAGGAAGCAGGTGGTGAAAAGGGCTCCTGTGGCGCTCACTGCTTTATGGCATCTTTTCTGATTATGTCATCCGTGGTTTTCTTGGGGTTCCTTGTTGCTATTGCATTGTTCTTTCGTACCAGTAGGGTCTACCAGCAAGTTGTGCTTAGAAGTTCAAAGAATTCTCTGAGATAATAACAAGAGAAGCAAAGCTGCAAAGGTGCCAACTTTCTGCGTAGACAAAAGGTAATAGGCGAGCCAAGCATTTGCTGTATACCTTAATTGTAAGCATTTGCTGTTGTGTACCTTATATGGTACACGCTATGCGTTATTTGAACGGTTTTGAAAAGTGTTCCCTGGTAAATATATATCACAATATGTAATGTAAAGTTATATTTACTCCTGGAAAGCTTTAGATTATTGATTTTCTCAACCAATATGAAGAAGAGGAGGAGACGAAAGATAAATCAGTTCATTCAGAAATAATTTTCACCCTGGACAAAAAGTCTGTATGTGATTTTATACAGGCCATGCTCTGTTTTCAACTTGAAAATTTAGAACATGTACAATCAATGGTGCTTAATCTTTCCCCTGTCATGAAATCACATTCACTTTTGACATCGACCTGGTTCAACCTCAAAGAAGGAAAGTAAAGGAGAAGATTTTTATTAAAAAAACAGGAAGCTGTATCATAAAAAATATGTTGACAGAGTTCCAGTGTACAACCGTCAAGACACCACGTGGACAACTGTCCAGACATCATAAGTAGCGAACAAAAAGCTATACGACATGGATGACACAGTAACATCCGCTCAGAAGATGCAACGACATGGGTACACCTTTGGAAGTACCAAGCACTTTTCAGCTAGACCAAGCAAGGAAATCCAAAATATTGAAGTAAACAGCAAGAGATGGATAAGTTCCATAACAGATGGGTCTCCACCGTGGCTAGCATATGGCTTCAGTGCACCAGCGGCTATCTCTACACCTTCTCCATCTACTCCCCGATTCTCAAATCAAGCCAAGGCTACGACCAGTCGACGCTCGACATCGTCTCTGTCTTCAAGGACATCGGTGGCAACTTCGGCGTTCTCGCCGGCCTCCTTTACTCCGCCGCAGTAGCGGATCACCGCCGCCGTGCTGGGCCATGGGTGGTCCACCTGGCGGGAGCGGTCCAGTGCTTCCTGGGGTTTTTCCTCATGTGGGCCTCCGTCGTCGGATTGATCCCCCGGCCGCCCGTTCCTGCCATGTGCTTGTTCATGTTGTTGGCGTCCAACGCTGTGACCTTCTTTAACACTTCTAATGTGGTCACTGGCGTACGCAACTTCCCCAATTACAGTGGCACTATCGTTGGCATTATAAAGGTACTTCAATTCATTTTCATTGTGAATCTTCTGCCTTGTGTAAAGCCAATCCTTTTTTATGATAACCATTGGCATAGTGTTTGATCTGTTATTTCTAATGGGAAAACGAATATAGCAGAACCAACATTCATGTTCATTGACTCATGCATTGTGCTTTTGCTTCTAGGGTTTCAATTCTTTGGCTTTTTATACCTAGGATATATAGCTCAATTATCCCTAGTTACGTCAAGAATGTGCAGTTCCGAAACAGTCATCTCCTACTCCTTTTTGAGATGACAGTCTCTGTAAATCAATTCACCTTACCAACAGGTCGTTTGTCCTATCAGCATTGGATTTATGCCAAAGCATGCTCGTTCAAGAGTTCGTGCAGCCACAGCCCATATGCCGTTGCTACTGCTTGAGCTTCAAAGTTTATTTTCTTATCGGATTGGTAAAATCCTGAAAATTAGTACTTTTCTTTTGCTAGGGTTTTCTTGGTTTGAGTGGAGCTACTTTAGTTCAACTATACAAGACAGTCAATATCAAGCCTACATCCTATCTCCTGATGCTGGCTCTTTTGCCTACTATCAATGCTCTGTTGCTCATGTGGTTTGTGAGAATCCACAACACAAACGAGGGAGATGAAAAGAAGTACCTAGACAGATTCTCATTGATTGCTCTGGCTATAGCTGCTTATCTTATGGTTCTTATTATTTTGGAGAACATTATTACTTTTCAATTCTCAGTGCGTGTCATCACATTGGTCGTTCTAGTGCTGTTGCTTGCCTCACCTTTCTGCGTAGCAATTAGAGTCCATGAAAGTGTGTCTAATAGGATTTCACAGAATCTCAATACAGAGAACGACCAACTAATGAATGATCCTGACCAGCTGGATGCTGAGAATATATATCTGAGACAAGATTCTGCTGGATATCATGAATTTCCTGGCAGTTCTGATCATGAGAAGGACAGCAATGATAGAAGACCTCTGCAAGCAGAAGAAAACCTGACTCTGTTGCAGGCCATCTGCACCATAGAATTCTGGATTTTGTTTTTTGCCATGGCTTGTGGTATGGGTTCAGGACTTGCCGCAGTGAATAACATCAGCCAGATAGGAGGATCTCTTGGTTACACCAGCTTCGAGATGAGTTCTTTGGTTTCTTTGTGGAGCATCTGGAATTTTCTTGGCCGTTTTGGAGCTGGCTATGTATCAGATTATTTCCTGCGCACTAGGGGATGGGCAAGGCCATTGTTCATGGTTATTACTCTTGCAACCATGAGTATTGGTCATCTGGTGATTGCTTTTGGTTTGCCCGGTGCTCTGTATGCTGGTTCCGTATTGGTGGGTGTTTGTTATGGTTCTCAATGGTCACTGATGCCTACCATCACTTCAGAGATATTTGGTGTGGAACACATGGGAACCATATTCAATACAGTTACCATGGCAAATCCTGTTGGATCTTACATATTTTCTGTGAGAGTTATTGGGTACATATATGACAAAGAAGCATCATCAGAAGGCAACACATGCTCTGGAACTCAATGCTTCATGTTATCTTTTCTAATCATGGCAGCTGCTACTCTCTTTGGGTCTCTTGCTGCCTTGGGGTTGTACTTTCGGACCAAAAGTGTGTATAATCAGGTTATACGCATAAGACTGCTACGTTCTTTGAGGGAGTCAATTGTTTAGACTGCTAGGTACTCTAAAGGAGTCATGGAGTTTTCTGTGTACAGTGAGAATGAAGTAAACGCATCCCCCCTCTCTCTAGAAGCTTCTTTCTACGTAGAACATATGTCGTTGTGTACTTAATTATCTTGACACGGCCGTGTGTGAGTATTTTTCTTCGTGAAAGCTTACTTGGGATTTTATGGGAGTCAACTCTTTCATAGCAAAAATAATTCCAATAGAGTACAAGGATTGGCTCTGGCAAAAGCATTTTCATTGGTTTATACCTTAGAATTATGTCATGCTGACAGTGGACAGCAAAAACTGGTTAGACAATATGGATCCTACGCATGCTTCTAGTTAGTAATGAGGAGGAACATGTGATCCAAGTGGCCTGGAAACAGAGCAAGAGGAAGTATTTTAAGATAAAGTTCTGCAGTAGGATACCTATCTGCAGTGCCAAGAGTACGGCACATAAGCATTATGACATTGGTTGAGGTCATTGAGTACAAGATGGTTTGAGAGACGTCGAGAAATAAGATGTTCTAGTGGAAGACTTTTAACCTTCCGAGTAATGAATGAGGCAATGAACACAGATTAGAAACCTAGAAACACTGACTACTGGCTATATGATTTCATGGGGAAGGCTGGCCGGAACCCACTGAGGAGAAGAAGCCAAAAAGGTTACTTTTGACATTAACATGGACACAAGCAGACAAGCTCCCAAGGGCAGAGTTGGCAAGGAGGTTTGCACCACTAATTGGGATTTGTAAATGTGGTTTTGTTCTGCTTCGCAAATTGCTCAAAAGGGGATGTCGTTTCGCACAAGCTACAAACAATCTTGTAAAAACTACATTGTGCAGCGTGCTGTTGCTGATTTGTACATGCCTGCTGTTATTTTCTTGTCGTGTTTCTCTGGTTTTGCTTTAAGAGACGAAGCAAAAAATTACAACTTTTTAAAGGAATTTGTAGAGCGGTTTTTTTGAGAGGTACTCCGTGATGTCAAGCACCGTAACAAAATCGAGTCAGAAGGTTGGTCGCTTACTAAAATGCGAGCAACTCAAATACGTTTTGTGAAAGCCAGCAGTCAGTCGAGTTACGATAAGAACTTGTTAAGTCAGGAGGTGGCGTTTAAGGCGACGGGAATTGCCATAAAAGTTAGTAGCAAGTTTCAAAGCTTAATTTTGAAAACTTCCGAAACTATCCTCCTGAATTTATTCTCAGTTAATTTTCCTCTTATAGATCCGGTAGACAGGTATATGTTTTGAAATAGATCCGGTCGTACAAATTTGCTGACGTGTCGGAGAGCTCCGTTAAGCGTATGGACGACAGAATGACGGATTAATGCTTTTATCAAACAAAGAAAATTCAAAGACTAAAAATTTGAAATTTAAAAGTGAATCATAAAATGAAAAAATATCAAAAATTTAAAAACTAAACTGTTAATTTTCCATGTGCGTGTATATATATATAATGATAAAACTTTGAACATAATCAACTTCTAGTGGAAGCCCAGAACCAAAGATCCGGAAGCATTTAGGACTTCGGAATTTAGGCTAGCTTCTGT
The DNA here is from genome assembly GCA_963930655.1 of Myrica gale. NCBI lineage: Eukaryota > Viridiplantae > Streptophyta > Magnoliopsida > Fagales > Myricaceae > Myrica > Myrica gale. The sequence goes on along the minus strand of OZ005617.1, from coordinate 17,868,653 downwards.
TGAGCCGGCCCAAGTTCTTTCTATCTAACTGGACACGATGCCGTATTACCTGAGACAATGGGGGCTTTATCCCTAATTGCGGCAAACAACATCCACAAGATAGGCCATCGGTAACTTTGGTGGGGGAGTTTCTTCAGCCCCTTGCGATTTCGTTTCGGCCGCGATTCAAGTCGGAATAGAGGATATATAAGCTTAGAGTGGAGAAGAGGTGCTCCTCGAATAGAGAGAGAGAGAGAGAGTTCAAACATGAAGACGACGAAGGGGGGCAAGGTGATGAACCCTACGGACTCGTTCCGTAAGGAGCTCCGCAAGAGGGAGCTGAAACGGGTAACTCTCATCTCTGAAACTACACCGTTTTGGTGTCTCATTCCACGCTCAGTCTATTGTTCTTTGTCACCATTTTTAGAAGCCTTTTCACTAGATTCTCGCGATTTGTCCACTACTGCCCTAAGCTTTTTACCCTAATATTGGTTCGCCTTGTGTTGGTTGGCGAGAAAACTCTGAAAGGGACAGGATATGAGAAGTAAAATTTTGTGATCCTATGGTTTTTCGTTCGCTTTTTTCTCGAAAGAATTTGAGCAATTGGGGGATCATATTTTCTGCTCAAAGAATTTGAGCAGTATTCTCTTTCTTCCCTTTTTTTTGGACTGTCAACTAATACAGTATCTGACATTCAAAAAGCTTCTCTTTTATCTTCTGTCTCAGCTACAAAACACCGCAATTGGGGGATCCTCTTAATTTGATCGGGATTTGTCAATAGTCATATATGGTCTAGCTATCGTTTTATGGACTTTGGATAGGTTACTGGAGTTTTAAGCTGGCGGTAAATTACAATCTTGGGGCTCAGTGTGAGGTTTGAATTTAGGATGGGAATTTTTGAAAGTCTGATTGTTTGTTTGGATAAATTTCCAGGCTTTAAAATTCCATAAAAATCCCAGCTCCTGTCAAATAAGTGAATTTTAATTCTGTAGTCAAATTGATATATAGAAGAATTAAGTTTAATTCTCTAGGCCTAGTATTTGCAGAAATGAGGTGAATCCAAATTTTGAGCATATCCAAACAATGACAGCATCAACTCTCGCAAGTACCCATTCCTGTAAATCCTAGTGGAAGAGAGTGTGGCTAGGTAATTAGGGCTTGAGCCTAGTTGATTGCCAACTAATCTAGCTTATGTGTTTAGAAAAAAAATTAGCTTATGTAGGGCCACCCCAAGTGTACTAATTAATGGTACATGACACACTATTATCTAAAGAAGATATAGGGATATCATATGTGATCTTATCCTAAGATGTCCAACAAGCATATGAACAATGTCCACAAATAGATCATGGACCATTGTACTTATCAAAAAAAGATAATGGACCATTGTGAACATGGGTGAGAGAGAGATTTAAAGCGATATTTACTTTTCACTTTGGTGCTGAAAGATTTAGATTTTGCATTGCAATTGAGCAAATCTACCTCTCTTAGGTTCATAGATAATAGCTTAACTTAGTGCGGAGAATAGATTTTAAATTTCTTTCACTCCCATTTGTCTATCCGGTTTACCGGTTAGGGGAGCATTCTGTTATTATTTGCTGGTAGATAAGGTTTTTGCTTCTTACAATATGTCTAGTGGGCTGAGATCTCAGTTATTTATATATTTTTTTGACCGTCTCTATATATTATGATCTTGATTTCCTAAAACTTGTGTTTCTTTCCTTTTTGCCCCTCCCGTTCTTTTTCGTGGAGGAGGGGAGGTTTGGTGGAGGGCTGCTACTTTAGTTATCTCTTCCATGGGCTTAGCGTAGTTTGAACATTATTCAGTTCTCCTATTCTTTATTTTTCGACTGTGTTTTATTTGCGACTAACAGAGCAAGAAACAAAGGAAAAAGGTCAGAGGGTTGTTATTTGCTACTAGAGAAGGTAGTTCCTTTTTATAATATGGTTAGTGGGCTGAGATCTCAGTAAATAAGATATTATTTTGACTGTTTGTTGCTATATATTATGATCCTGATTGTTCTGATTTCCTAAAACTTGTGTTCCTCTCCTTTTTGCCCCACCCATTTTTGGTGTGTGTTTTTTGGGGGGGGGGGGTGGTTGTTTTGGTGGAGGGTTGTTACGTTAGTTATCTCTTTGATGGGCTTAGCGTAGTTTGAACATTATTCAGTTCTTATATTCTATATTTTCCGTCTCTGTGTTATTTGTGATTAACAGAACAAGAAAGAAAGAAAAAAGGTGAGAGAGGTGGGACTCTTGAAGAAGGATCCTGAAACTCTTAGGGAGCAAATTGAGAAGTTGGAAATGATGAGTAAGTCCTGTTCTGCTTGGGGATTTCCCATTTGGTGACTGTGACATTGGTTGTCATCCATTTTAACAGACACATGTATGATATGATTATGATAGAACAATCTGAATGTATTGTGTGGCAATACTATACTTAATTCATAATAGATTATAACAATTGCTTGTTTGCTCGTTGTGCATAGAAATTCTATCAATTGATTTACATATGGAGTAGCTAATTATGTACTCAGTCCATCCCTAAATAATCATCCGCTTCGATTGGACACAAATTTTTGGGAACTACCTACTGGTTATTGTAAACTTTTCCATGCCGTCCACATTGTATTTTGAGAAGTCATGAAGCACATTGCATCATATGTAGGTAATGCTACCTAAAGGGTTTTGATGGGAAAGTGTATGTATTATTCTTTGACATTTGATAATGGGCAAAAATTTTTTTGGGATATCCTGCAAAATATCGACCATAATGTAGGGATGGATGGAGTACGTATTATACTGTATCCTTTCTGATTCTGCTTTTTTTTAATCTATCCCCCCCCCCCCCCTTTTTCTTTGCCATTATGTTCTGTACACTTCCTTTTGTCATTTTCTTGGGAGTTTTTCTGTAAGAGGATGCGCATATAAGCATTTCCTCATTTTCTGAGAATTTATCTCTTTCAAATTCGATCTATAAGAAGAACTAAAGAAGTTGAGCATAAATAAACATAAGAAGAAGAGACCCTTTACCAATATGCAATTTGGTTAGGAAGATTTGACCCGTTTAAATTTATCTGTGTGCTTTCAATTGGTGCAGAGGCTGATGGTGCTCTAGACAAAGCGAGAAAACACAAGAAGAGGCAACTAGAGGACACATATAACCTTGTTTTAAAAAAGAGGAAGGTAATCCTGACAGATGACATTTTGTTCTACCTTCCTTGCCACTCCTCTCTCTTGAATCATTGGAAATTTCAACTTGGAGTTGGTTCTCATGAATTATGCTTTTTATATTTAATCATAACAACATTCATAGGTATTCTCGTTGACTTTTACTTCACTAATGAGATGGCAAGGTTGCTTATACAATTGCTTTTTATTTCTTGCATCTCTATACCAGGTCATGAAGTATTGATATTGAAGTGGTGAAAATTAGGGGTGTAATTCGGTAGAAAACAGAAGGCTAAATAATTACTCATTAAAAAAAAGGCTTAATTATTCAATTGGTGCCTGTGGTATTTCGAAATCCCAAAGTCTCTAGGGTATTTTTTGTCCTACAGTAGTCCCTGTAAAATATTAGTATGCTAATATAGTCCGTTCCTTTCTTTCAACTGGCTCCGGTATCTGGAAGACAATGTCATACATGACTAACGGGGACACGTCATACTCCATACCAGACCTCTGCGTGTTCATCTCAATGGTAAAAAATTGATGAGGGCCACCTCTGCATGACTTATCTGATCTAGCTGGAACCCTCCAATTTGTCGTGGAGACGTACATGGGGTGGCATTCATAATTTACGACCACTCAGAATGGACACGTGGAGATTGTGTATTAGTTATGACATGTCCTCTTTACCCATGTAGGACTTTGACGTCTAGATACAGGCAGTGGATGGAAAGGGTTGTATTGGCATACTAATATTTAACAGGGACTCTTTAGGACGAAAAATACCTTGGGGACCAGTTTGAGATTTCGAAATACCACAATGACCAATGGAATAATTAGGCCTTAAAAAAATTGTCAGTCACTTTTTGGCAATAGGTTTGACATACTTCTTCCTTTTGGCCTTCTCTGGTTGAATTTTTGGTAGTCCTTCCAGGTTACTTCAAATTCTTAGTATTTAATCTCATTCACTGAACTGTTAGAAGAGAGTTTCATGATTATATTTTTCTGTAAGCTGAAAAATGTTCTTAAAAACACGCACTCCTTTCTGTCCTCTCTTTGGGATGCCTCTTTAACCTTTTCTTATATTTCCTAAAAGGCAGGTAATGCTGGCCTTTTCTGTGACTTGAACATGACCATTGCCTCAGTAGAAGTCATTCATCCTTCATCCTTCAATTCTGACCTATAAATGAGGTGCTAAGTGGTAACGTGAAGAAATGATCAATATTTGAAGATTATTGAGAGGTGGAACTGCATATAAATCAGTAGTGTTTGACATCTTTTATTTATTTTTAAATACATAGAGAATGACCTGACCTGTAGTGTGTAAATGGGCACTTCACAGGAGCAATGATCTCAATTGCCGTTGTTTGTCAAACTTATTTGACTTTATATTTTCCTGCAATTTAGCTGCATTATTTTTCTGTACACGGTGATCAAATACTTGCTTGTTAACAGGAATATGAAGACAAAATGAAAGAGAAGGGTGAGGCCCCAGTTATGTTCAGGTGACAAAGCCATCTTTCTTCCTAATTTAATTCTGTGCGTGTGGTTGGAGTTTAGATTTAATGTTTGTTTATTTTTATTTACATACTATAGCTTATCTTCTGCTCAGTCATTTGGGACCACCTCGAAGGCGGACCACTGCAGAAGAAGAAGAGAAAGTCAAGCATCCAAAGCCTGAAGTAAGATCCAGCTTGTGAAGATCATTCCAATTCTTTTGTGCTAACTCAACAGGCACTCATCAAATTTTTGGCTGCAGGACTCTGTTTACTATCATCCTACTCTGAATCCTTCCGGTGCCCCACCACCGGGAAAGCCTCCCATGTATAAATCATCAATAGGTCTGTCCGTCTTCTTTGTTTTGCTTCTTTCATAGTTAAGTATTATATACTGTGTCTCTCTCTCTCTCTCTCTAATTCTGCTTTTGCATTTGAAATGCAGGGCCTAGAATCCCCTTGTCTGCTGCTTCATCTAGTGCTTCCACATCGTCGTCAAAGACAGAGTCAGACGATGCTGCGTTAGACGAACCTGCTCAACCTCCACCGCCACCACCTCCCCCTTTGCCAGACAGTGGCGACATCAACTCTGGCGAAGGCTCTGTTAAACCTGCATCTCTGCCTCTACCACCTCCACCTCCGATGCCTCTGAAGCCTCCTGCAAATAACTTGGTTATGCCATTGCCTGCACCACCGTTGCCCCCCCCACCACCTCCTGGGCCCCCACCGAAAGAGCAAGTTGGAAATCACTCTGCACCTCCTCCACCTCCACCACTCCAATTGTCTGCTCAGCCACCTCCTCCTGGTACCAGCGGAGGCGAAAAGGAGATAAACCAACCTGCATTGCTAGATGGCATGAACTACAAGGAGCAAGCTCAGGTAAGCCTGTCTTCATTCTTCCTGGGATCTGGTCTATCTTGCAATGTTAGGGTCAAGATGCATCAGTGGACATGATAATTTATTTACTCATGATTGTCATGGCCAAAGAGAAGTATATACTTCGTGGCAATCTAAGATCTGATGGCATTACGCTAGTTATTTAAAGTTATTGCATTTAACAGTTGGAACATGTCCTTTCTAGGTGCATACCGTCCTTCCTCCTCCTCCTCCCCCACCTGGAATGCCGCTGAAGTCAAGTAACCAGTTGGAAGGGGCACCATCTGATGCAGACTCCAATAATTTTGCATCAATCACAGATCTCTCGAAAATAGTTCCTCCACCACCCCCTCCAAGGCAACAACCATCAGTGCCTGGACCTGCTCTGCTGCCAACTTTGCACCCTGATGTATTGCCCCCTGGAATATCACGTCATCCCCCACCACTACCTCCTCCTGATATGCGGCCTCCATTAGCTGCTCCTGGTCTTCCTGGCCTAGCAGGTCCCCCTGGAGTTATACATCCGCTAATGCCAAGGCCACCATATGGTCCCCCGCCTGGGCTTCCCCCCATGATGAGACCACCACTTCCACCTGGTCCTCCACCGACCTTCCTAGAAGATGAGCATGCTGCTAATAGGCCATCTGGTCCTCAGAAACCATCTTATATAAAATCTGCTGCGTCTACTGTTGTCAAGAGGCCTCTAGCTCAGCACACACCGGAACTTACAGCTATGGTTAGTCAACTCTCCTTTGCTTGCTACGTGTTTAATTCTCTGAAAAAAGAGACTATTCTGGTAGTTACAAGTGGAGTCCTCTCTTCAGCTTAACCAGAGGTAACAGGCCCAATTATGTTATTCAGACACACATGGTTAAGCTGCAATTGAAAATAGACTATACAAAATTCGAATATTGCACATATGAAGGAGTTCAAGTAATTCCTGGCTATTACTTCTCTGTGTATACATAGCATAAGTGTGTATGCGGACTCACTCATGTACATAGTCTGTCTGCCAGATGACATCTGGAAGTTCCACACAAATAGTATGCAAGCTCTTTTATATCGTGTTGGATTACCAGAGCATATGGTTTTAACTAGATGTGCAATCAATAATGTAATCTGATAGTAGTCTAAAAGGGATGTATGTGATGGTGGGAGCTGACATTGGTTAAGTTCCTTTTCCAAAGAACTATTGCAGTTTGTCTGGCTCTACATCATACTGCAAGTTGAACTGAGTATTTTACTTCAATTGTGCTATACCCTCCATGACTTAAGGTTGCATTGGGTCTGAGTTCAGGTTCCTGCATCTGTAAGAGTGAGGAGAGAGTCTGCCATCCCTAAAGCAAAACCAAAGCCAGCACTCCCAACTACTTCAGCCGGGCCAGTTGCTCCCACTGTTGTGAAGCCAGAACCAGCTAACTTGTCATCAGCACCAAAGGTACAGAGCATTGATGACTCATATATGGCCTTTTTGGAGGATATGAAAGCACTTGGTGCACTTGAGGGTTGAGATTATTGCAGCTGCTGAAGGGGTACGAGGGATAGAGGAGGCATGCATGTAACCAAAAGAAACCTAGTGTACATGTTACTGTGTTGGATCTGGGGAACTGGCAGCAATATTCATTTGCCAGTAGCCTTTGGAGGCTTTGGTGCTGTTTCATGGGAGAACCTCCCTTGTACCATCAATTATTAATTTCGGAATGGCATAAATTTCAAACTTTCTTAGTTTTTGAGATAGAAGTAATCTGGAGCTAGTATCTTAAGAGCATGGTAGATAAAACTGAGTCAGCAAATCCAGAACTGTACTACATTCAAATTAAGAGATAATTTCACTGCTTCTTTCTTAGTGATACTCGAAGACAGTCTTATACCTTCTTTCTCCATTTTTTTTCCTTTCTGTCTTTGGCTTCTTGGTAGATGATCAAGATTTACCTTTACAATTTGCTCTTTAAGTAAACACAAAAGAAAGGGGGGGGGGGGGGGGGGGGGGCATATGCCATGACATGGACAAACCTGATGCCAGCTTAAGCTTTCAACCCAAACCCCAATTCAGTTCAATTATTCTATCTGCTTCAGGATCCGGTAATCCTCTCTATTAAACAAATGCCTGCGAGTCATTGATTTCAATTTAACTCTACTTGATATGAACAGCAAGTGAGCTGTCTGTTTCTCTTTTATTCTCTGTTGAAAGCAGGAGAAGAAGCATTCCTTCGATATCGCTTCTGAGTTCTCTAGGTAGCTTTCTCAAGCAAACACCGTATTGTACATAAACTCTGGTGACTCTCTCTCTCTCTCTCTCTCTCTCTCTCGCTCACACACGTTGTATGAGCTACATGGGCTGGTGCTGAAAGCCCTAAGTAGTGGGAACTTCAGAGCTACCAAACTATCCTTCACATGTGCTCGTGACTGTTCTATTCAAAATTTCAAAGTAGACTTTCCGGAGGGAAAGTCAGTCCTATGCAATGAAGGTGTATAGAGTTGCGCGACCAAGCCGCTGCAATAATTATATATATACGTGCTCAAAGGAAAGTGGAATAAGCTCCGGGAGCTATCAGCCAAGTACCATCTTTCTCTTGTGTTCTGATGTTCTCCCTTGATTTTAGTCTTGGTTTTATCTGGAAAACCATGGCCTTCGTTCTTGTTCAAAATAGGACGTCTTGTTGTTAAATAGATAAGAAGTTTACCGTCAAAACCCAAAACTGTGTGTCCCCGTTTGTCGAAGACTGTTGTTTCTATCTTCGTATATGACAAGCAATTTCTAGATGGCTCTCACAGACAGCCGGGTTTCTCACTTGTCAATTACAACTTATTTGAGTCTAATATCTATTAGAAGTGGGTACTAAAACGAGTTGAACCGGAATGATGCATTCCAGTTCCATAATATACTGGAATCCGGAATGGATGGAATCGGAAATTCTCGTTCTAATAATTGGACTGTAACGGGCAGAACACTATTTTTAGTCATTTTGACAGATAAAGGGGGAAATGCGTGAAAAGGATGTGCCTGTTAGAGACGTACAGTTGCAAAAGGAGTAAAAGGAGAACTGCCTCGACGCCTTTAAATTCCAGCCGCAGTTAATGTTGACCGACTTGCATACTGAAATACTCTGTCGATGGAACTAAAGAAGTCAAACGGCCTTTCACAAGGAATTGGGCCGTCTTGAGTAACGTTTAGATGATTTCCATTCAGTTTAGAGAACGATCGATTCTTGTCCAGATTTTCAAAAGGCATAGTTGACTTCATCAAATTATTAAGACCTCCGAATGTCCCTGTCCATTCTCAATTTCGACTACTAGTTCCTAGTTTAGTAAGATCCTACAGCTGAAATGTGAAGTAAATAAGGTACGTGGTATAATATTGGCGGTTAGATTCTATTATACAAAAATAATAAATTTTAATAATTTGAAGGTTCAAAATTATGACATTTAATCCAGTTCATAGGCGAAAAGTGATATTTTCTCAAAATATTATAATTTCACCTAGGAATGTAGTGCAGAACTATCACATGTTGCAGGGGTTAAACCTAACTAGTAGTTTGAAATTCAATGGGGGAAAAAGAAACTCCACCAATGATAAAGATTTACACACAAAAAACGGTGCACACAAGGTTTTGGTTGTTTTACTTCAATTATTTCCTGCAAACGGCATCTCAAATCGTGGCTTCATCCAACACTCGTCTAGTATGCCCAATAAATGTCTTCTAACAAGTAACAAGAAAGCACAACCCACGACATAGATGACGACCAAGTAGGTTCTTCCCGTCCAACGAGCAGATCGAAAATACGTACTCAGCACAATTAATGTCTCAAAAAACCAATAAGATGTCTGTCCATGTACATTCACAATAATATTATTAACAAAGGTAGTTAATCTTATAACAAGAATGAGAGCATGATTACTCCCGAATGCAGGAGTCCAAATAAAAACCTCTAAATAGAACAAAAATCACGTTAGAAATTGACTAAAAAAACTGTAACGAAGACACAATACCAGTAAAACCAAAATCGAATACACTTTCATATTGATAGAAAAAAGCCCACATATGAACTTTCATCTTGGGAACAAAATGAAGAGGCTTTATAGAGAAAGAGAGTATAAACATAAAAAATTGTTATAAACATAAGTGTTAGGGTATTTTTGTGTTGGCATTATTTCGTGTCAAAATATGTCGTAATCGAGTTGTAATTTTGGTTTCCACATTTGTTCAAGAGTTAGTGTTGGTGGTCTGTCCAAAATCTTCTCACGTTTGACCCTCGCTCGAGCGCCTAGTTATAATTTCAGATAGAAACATAGCGTTCAACTCTCGCTCGACCCACGCTAAAGCGACTTCCAGCGAATTTAAGAAATCACTTAATTTCTGGACTTTCCTTGTGAAACTTTGGGAAACCCTACAAGGTTTCGAGGGAGGTCATCTAAAACTTGATTGAGGCTTCCATTGAGAATATTTGGTGCCTCATTCCTTGAGAGAAAAATCTCAGAGGATTTATGCCTCAATATTGATTAGTTTTTCTCAGTCTTCAATCATCGTGTTGTGAAACCTTCATAGTGTTGAGATGTGCTGAAGAACAAGGTTTGTTCGTGAAAAATCCATAAGAAGAATCTCAGAGGTCTGAGGTGAATGCCGCACGGAACAGGTCTAAGCAGAGACACTTAGATTATTACATCAGATTTGTCAGAGTCAAGCAACTGGGGCTACCTATGTCTGAATAACTGTTTGTAAGGTTTTTCTTCTTAGTAGATTTTAGGTGGCTGCTAGCCCGGAGTGATTTTTCCTTTGAATGGTATTTCAAAGGTTTTTTCACTTCGTCACCAAATCTTTGTCTCTTTGTGTAATTGAAGTTTGATTTAATTTTTCGCTGCTTATTTGTTGATTGAGTTGTTTATTATGCATATCTAGGCTGAACAATTTTAGAACATGTTTCAAAATTATTGTTGATCTTTAATTAGAGGAAAAACTCACATTCACCCCCTCTAAGTGTTAATAGAGTCTAAACCAGATTTTTCAATAGGGCATTATTGTGAACCAATTTTGTGTTGATAATGCCTTTAGCAAAGAATGTATTTTTGTTGCGGAGGTATTTTTTTATATATTCGTCACAAAAAAATTATCATGTTTTAAGTCTTTATAAACGAAACAATATTTTTTTGTCTCAGATAGCTATTTTTAGCTATGAAATTATATTCGTCACTCATGATAAATTCGTTGCTAAGGAGCAAATTTCTTATAGGGACGTGTAGACTCTATCTCAAACCCTTATCTGATTCTTCATCCAGGAGAGAAAACTAAACAATCTCTCTCTCTCTCTCTCTCTCTATATATATATATATATATGATCTTGTGGTCAATGTTTGTTTATAATTATAGTCCCTGTGAGTAATCAAGTGATCAATTAATTAAGCAGGTGATATTTTCGCAGTCACTGGCGATGATTGCGAGTGTTTCTTAATTTGTTGAAAAAAAACAAATCACAGCAAATCTCTTTTTGTTAGGCAAATCACAGTACTATCTAACCTAACCTATGCATGGATTAATTATGTAGCTAGGTGTGGTAGGAATTTCGAATATCTCGTTGGCAAAAAAGAAGAAGAAAAAAAGAATGCGAGTAAACCCTCTCAGATCAAATTTACAAATCAATAGTGATTGTCTTTTCTATATATGGGCGTGTTAATTAATTTTATTCACAAAGTAATGAGACAACCTATGCTAGCTGTTAATTCTATATGGGCGAACTAAAAGACAACGTCCAAAGCTGTCCTTTTTTAAGGTGCGTAATTAGAAAACTATGTTTTTTTTAGGGTTAAATGGATGTCATGTCTCTATGGTATGTAATAATAACAAATATGTCCATGAGGTAAATATAGTCATTTTCATACCCCTGAGGTAAACATTCAGGAGCAAATATGTCCTTCCGTTATGTTTACCTCAGGGGTATGAAATAACATATTTGCTCCTGAATGTTTACCTCAGGGGTATGAAAATGACTTTGTTTACCTCAGGGGCATATTTGCTATTACCGCATACCACAAGGGCATGACATGCATTTAACCCTTTTTTTTAACCAAAATAGAGATCTATGGTTTCAATTGGCTTTTCTTCCTACCTCCTTCGTCTACTAAGTGACTCTCACGTATTAGTGAGATCCATAATTAATCATCACTACAATTATTTATAAGTAAGTAAAGCTTATCTAGATAATTTTGTCCTTGGTCTCTAACAAATTCATTTGCATGATGCTTTGTTATACGGGGCTCGATTCCATCCGAATGGACATAGGCCATAGGGGCGAATCCAATGTCGGGGAGCTCGCTAGCTAGGGAGGGGGGTCGTCGTGGCCTCCCAAACCCCCCAAAAATTAATCTTTAATATAGACTTTATTTTTTAATTTTGTTTACATTGGCCCGATCTAAATTATCATATTACAGTTTGGCCCTCCCAAAAGTAAGATCTGGTTTCGCCCGGGGATGATCTCACCCGTCCATTGGATGGAATCCGGATCCTTGTTGTATATATACTAGTGCTTATTTGTTTAAATATTATGTTGTTAGATTATAGTGATCATCAGAATATATATAAACGTACACTACCTGATGCAGTATGAGACAAACATTATATATATATAGCAACAAAATATATGAATGGTATGGAATGTATATATCAAGAATAGATATAGAAACGAATCTAATACATGTCTATTTATAGACTACATACAGTTTAAAATCTGGATTAATTTAATTGAGGAAAGGAGCATAAGATCAAGCAAGCTTAAAAAACCTTAATTATTCATTTTATAATTTCCTTTTATAACTCACGATTGCATCATACACGCATAATTGAGCTCCATGCCACATGCCAAATGTGAGTCTCTGTTATTTAGCTTGCATTCGAGCAATACTCGATTAGAATTGTTGTTTCAAACGCCTTTCCACCAAAACAGTACTATGTTTAAGGCCTAAGCTAGAAGCTCTCTAATGCTCCTTAATTTGAGTGATCTCGATTCGAATTTGGATTAGTTTATGAGAGTTGATGAAAAAGTAAAAAGAGAAATGATTTGAATTTTTTTTTATATTTATTGTAATGGAAAGACACGATTTGGTGAGGAGATGATTTGGTGAGGAGATCGATAGATTATTTTATTAGAGACCAAAATTTTGAAACCTAAAGACTTCCGAAATTAACGTACATACGTGTCTTGTATTGGGTTGTGTTGGTAATTAAGAAACCTTCAAAAGTGATGAAGGGAAGCAATATGTAACAATGAAGGCTTATATAAGTAGGTATGTGAGGCAATAGCTTAAGACCCGACCCTATATTATAGAAAAATCAAAATTAAGAAGAAGAAAAAAAAACATAATTTTTTTTGAAATCAAACTTAATAAAGGCCTACAAAATAGTAACATTTAAAAATTAGTTTACAAAATTAAAATTAAAAATAAAAAAACTGGACATCCTATAAACTAGCATTATGATCATATAATAACATTCTGACTCTATCATCTGTTTTCAAAATAATAGCATAATTCCCAATAAATCATTTTCCTAAAAACTAACATCACAACTGCCTACTTTATTATTAATTAACTTAATTTAAGTTCTAAAAAAATAAATTATAACCTCATTCTTAAAAAAACGACTTGGATCAGGATATCTCCTCGGCAAAGGGACAAAAAAATAAACAAATATGTTGTGATCTATTATACTCGCACTTTGCTCGATCACCATGCTGTTTATAATTAATTACTGTACACTACTACCAGGGACGAATCTACGGGGGGCCAGGATTTTGAAAAAAAAAATTTAGTATTAATATTTAATATTTAAAGTGTCATAATTGTATTTTAGTGCTTATAATTGTATTCCGGCCCCCCCCCCCCGAAAATTTTTTTTTGTTTATAATTGTATTCCGGCCCCCTCAAAATAAATTCCTGGCTTCGTCCCTGACTACTACTTCACTAAGTGACCATCACGTAACATTATTTTTTTTACACAACCTGGTCTCTAAATGAGTTGATTTTCTAGCTACTTAATTAATCTCAACTTGTTTATTAATAAACTATATAAATATTTGTTGTTAGACTTATGATCTGATATTGCTTTGTCAATTGATGTACGTACTTATAGTTTCTATCTAATATTTAACCAATATAAGATTTGGGATTCCGTTGACTTTCTCTTAATCATGAAGTATATTGGATAAATAAATTAAACCACGAGAGAAAATTTACAATATTTCAATATCCGTATTAGTTCCGGAATACTTTCTATGTACGTGACCATTAATTTAAAATATATATTATACTAATTTTTTTTCTACGTATATATTATACTAATTGATGCAACTGATTAACTCATCAGAATCCTGAGTAATTAATTCAAGTTCAAGATTGTCAACACTTATTTATCCTTTTTTTATAGCTTAATTATTGTTTAAATATGATGTTAACTTTATATTGTACTAATTAATCAAATTATTGCTAATTTATTACACCAATTAAAACTTATAATTGATACATGATGGACCCAATATGAAACAAACATAATAATTAAAGATATTATATAGGCTCAATAATTTGTATAGATTAATGTGGCAATGAAATAGAGAAAAGTATCTTTCATATATAAACGATCATTTTTTAAAACTCGGATAAATTTAATTGAGGAAAGAAGCATAAGAAACTAACTAGTCGTCTTTCCTCACAAGTACTTCTCCTGATCGATTGGATCCAGACATATTTGAGCAGGACACCAACTGTGACTCTCATTTTAGCATTCTTTGGATCAATAATACTTTAAATGTACACCTTTCATATATAAGATGCTTTCTAGCTATATATAGTATGACTCTCGATTGGAATTAATGCTGTTTCAAGCCCCTTTGGCGAACTAAACAATAAGCTAAATATTGCTAGCTTTTTCTAAGACCCAAAATAATACAAAACAATTAATACCTAGGTTTTGGGTTGTTTGTTTTGGGTTTTTTGTTGGTTTTTTTTAAATTGACATTTTAGTCCCTGAGTTTTAGACGATTTTTCAATTTAGTCCTTCACTTTCAACTTTCAAAAATTTAGTTCTTGAGTATTTATTTTTTTTTACAAAAACACAATTCTGTCACTCCTCCGTCCAAATAATTAGCGGTGCTCTCTGCCATGTCAGCAACGATGACGTGTCATCACTTTAGCTCTAGATCAGCGGGACAGCAGACCAGCAGACCATACCATATCAGCAAATCAGCAGACCAATTGGCTCTAAAGTGATGCCACGTGTCATCATTGCTGACGTGACAGAGATCGCTATTAATTATTTGGACGAAGGAGTGACAGAAGGGTGTTTTTTGTAAAAAAAAGGAATACTCAATGACTAAATTTTTGAAAATTGAAACTGAAGCACTAAATTACAAAAGCATCCAAAACTCAGGGACTAAAATGCCATTTTTTTTTAAAACTTGACTTTAGGTGTTTCATTTGTAGCCGGCCAAATTTAATTGTAATTACCATGGTATATATTTCTCTATCATAAGTGAAGTTTATCTGATAAAATTCCAACTTACCATCGTCTTCCCTTAAAAAAAATAAAATATCAATGCTCAATTGTGAGCGTGTCAAGCCGGCTATTCAAAATAAGACAGCCTATCTATTGCAGGTGAGAGACGAATAAGTTAAGAATAACATGGACATGGTTGTCTTGGATCTCTTTTCTAAGCAAGAAAAGATATCAGATTTTATTAATTAACATGGATGGTCATGCGGAAATCACATGATTTTGTTCCTGTCTCCAGCAAGACTTTGAACAGTTTACAGTACTCGGTAATATATATATATACTGGCCATTCCACTAAGTGACCATCACGTACGTAATGGTGATAATTATAGAGTAAATGTAAAGATTATCTATACTTATGGCATCTAATCATTCAATTGACCCTAAACTAATTAAAATTTTTCAGCTTCGCCTTTTTAATTGATTCCGTAGTTAATTTCAACTTGCATATTTACAAATTAATTATATATCATGTTGTAATTAGCTAGACTTATGAGATGCTTTCTGAATTAATTATGTACATATTTATGCTTATAATTAACTATCTAATATAAGACTAACTCAATGATTCGAGATTCTCTTGACTTTATATATGTATATATACAAGATGTATAAAACCCACAAGAGCTAGCAGATTTGCAATTCATGAACTCAACTGGCTAGTTCCATGGATTACTTAATGTTTAATTAATCAATTAAATTAGCATCAAAACCCAATTGATATTTTTTTTTTCCGAAGTACTATCTACTGTCAATCATTCATTTTCCCCATAGGAATTTTCTGATAATTTCGATAATATATTTTCCAAGTCAAAAATAATATATAACATCAACTTGTAGTACTGATGGGAACTTTTTGTAACAGAGTTTCAATTTGATTAATTAATTAACCAGTACTATATTGTATTTGACTATTTTCCGTTATTTATTATATTTTCAATCATCAAACCTTTTAATTAAAGTGACTGCAATTATAATTTGTTAGGTAATTAATTAAAACACCGCATGCATGTAAGGTCCAAGTTGATCATTAATCCAAATGATTTAAAACGGATAACAACCATTTTTTCTTTATTTGATATATAAATATTTAAGACTCAAATTTTATAATATTATTATTGATCCGCAAATCATAATATCTGTTTCTTTTTTTTCCCCTTTGCTTAATTTAATATATAGTAGCAGTTGCCTGGTATCAATTTCTTATTACAAATAAAAGATTTTCCATGGACGTGGATGGATAATCGAGCTGGACTTCTGGCCGATAACCAAGGATTAGCGTCGTAGTTACCTTGTCGTATCTGAAAATAAAACTAAGAATTAACAGAGGCGACACATTTTCTATTCTATAGAAAACATGGAATCTTTTGCACAAATAGTCAAATTGACTTGATACTGTAAAAAGAAAAAAAAAGAAATATAAATATAGAAGGACAGCGAGCATACATGTTTCCCACCTTATTGGTCGAGATTTGAATTCTTTGAGGAATCGTGGTTGGTTGTCTGTGCCGGAGAAATTTGTCTAACATCAATGACGAGCATGTGGTGTTCCTTTATTGATCTAGGGCGGCGTTACTTTTAGATAAAACTTCCAATACTCCCAATCATATTTATAAGGGTGGACATTTATTTCGGTTTCTATCGGAATTTTCGGTTTGGGTATCGGTTTCGATAATTTTTAGTATCGGAACCAGATCTCATATTAGGAAATTTTCGGAACTGGAATCGGAATTTATGGTTCGGATATAATTTTTTAAAATTTCAAAAAATATGATAATTTTAATTTAGAGTTTTCCTTTTTCAATTTGAATTTTTGATGAATGTTTAGTTGCTTACTTATTTGTATGATTAATTGTTTGTTTAATAGTTTTTTGTAAATTTAATTTAGAGTTTATTTTGACAGTATTTATTTTGTTTTGGAACTTAGTTGTTTAGTTGTAATTTTAATTTAGAGTTTATTTTGGCATCCTAAAATAGTGAAATATTGTTTGTAATTTAGTTTTTTAATTGTAATTTTAATTTAGAGTTATTTGACCCACAAAACACAACTTAAAAAATTCATTTTTAGGTCAATGGGTCCAAACTAAATTTGTTTTTTAGGGCCAAATAAGGAACCAAAATTTCTGATTCCGATTCCGAAATAATATTTTTGGTTTCGTTCGTTCCAGTGTTCACCCTTGTATATCTCTTCCAGTTTGTCTTTGTGTTAACTAGGGCTGTCCATTGGCCAATCCAGTCTGGCCAAATCGGCCATTTGTGAAGTGTGTATACCAGACCAGTCATTCTAACAGACCGGTCCGATTTGGGCCGGTTTGGGCCAGTTACCGATAAGGACCGGTTTGAAGTGGTATACTTCGATCTAGTTCCGGTTTTCCATATGGGTAACCCGGAACCGGACCGGAGTATACCGGTCTCGGTCCAGGTTGTCCAAAACCGATCCGGTTTCGGTTCGAGTTGGCCGGTCTGACCGATTTTTTGGACAGCCCTAGTGTTAACGTCACGGTCACCATTGAATGACTTTCTTAAGCACTTTTTTTGGATGTGGGGTTTTATTCATATTTGTGTATTAGTCTTGTTTTAAGGCTTGTGTTTTGGTGCTGCTCGGAAACAGTGAACCGCAAGGGCAATAAATGTGGGCACAAGGCACACTGCTACTTGAAACAACCAAGGTCCCTCCAAGTTGGTCTTGTGGGAAAACCGGAGAAGGATTCCCTCCTAAGAGAGAATTACCTAATGTGTCCTAACAGTCCATTGGATGGATGACAACACATTAATGAATCCATTCAATGGTCTGTATTAAATGTTAAAAAAATACAAAATCAAAAGAAAAACTTTCTTAATTGATTCATTAATATGTTGTCATTAATACAGACCATTGGATATCTTTATAAATGTGTTATCATTCATCCAATGACCTGTTAGGACACATTAGGTAATTTCCTATTAGGAGGAAATCCTTGTCCGGGAAAATCAGAGGGTTTCTTCTCAACGGACCCTATTAATTTACACATTTTGAATAAACAATTGATGAAAGTCAACTTGATGGACTGTTCTCCTTGCTGCCTCAATCCTTTTCCAGTTTTATCCTCCTCTGTTTTAGTCTCTGAATCCAGTTGCTGCACAATTTTTAATTCAAAGGTTAGTCGTCAATTCTTTTTTTTTTTTTTCTAAGTGGTTAGTCGTCAATTAATTTGAGTTGAAATGAAATGTTTTCAAAAGCTTGAGAGAGAGGGGGTGGGGGCTTTTGAATGAACTTGTATTCTGGAAGCTGCATTTACCCAAAGAGAGAGAAAGAGTTGAAAATGAATCCCCTTAGGTGAAATAAATTAGACATGAAATTCTGGAGAGAGAAAGAGAGAAGACCTAGATGGGCCAATGGCTGAGAGTTTACTGAAAGATACAGATTTTGATCATGAGGAGCATGTCCAACAGGCAACAGTCAGCAAGGCTTCCTTCCGTATATAATCAAGATTGTTCCGAGGAGTTAGCCCCGTACAACTACAGCTTTCGAGTCTCCTGAAGTAGATTCGAGGGAAGGATGCTATTGTAAAATATCTCCCCTTTCTCTATCTGTTTGCTGAGATGGGACGTGTTCTTGCCAGTACTCTCCTTCTTTGTAGCTTGCTGCTGCTTTTTGAGCCTTCCCTTTCACATCCTTCATGCATTGATTCAAGTGGGTTATGCTCTCATTTTTCTCTCTCTTTTCATGGGATTAAATTTCTACTTCAGATTTTAGTGCCGTCTGATGAATTATTCATATAAAAGTCAAAATTGATTCACCATTTCTACTGATTTAATTGGTGTAGGGGCACCTTTTACTTTGAACGCCACACTGACGTTTTGTCCTTACAATGGGACCTCATGCTGCGACTCCAACGAGGATTTGGTATTACAGAAGCAATTGGCAGCAATGAATATCTCTGATCCTAGCTGTGCTTCTGTTATGAAATCCATACTTTGTGCGGTACGAAGTTCTTTTAAAAGAAAATATATGTTTTACCCAGTTATGCACCTTTCATGGCCATAAACCTTGGTATTTAGTCTCAGAATATATGTGGCCCTGAAAATTTCGTCCTAAAAACGTTTGGCCCTATTTAAAACTTCCTTTTCCCCCCTATACCTTGGCTGTTAGTCTGTTTGTTCCTGTTTCATGGCCAATTTACAAGTTGCCCGTTGGCTAAATTGAAATTGTCATTCTCAATGAATATTGATATTGCACA
Organism: Myrica gale; assembly: GCA_963930655.1. NCBI lineage: Eukaryota > Viridiplantae > Streptophyta > Magnoliopsida > Fagales > Myricaceae > Myrica > Myrica gale. The sequence goes on along the minus strand of OZ005617.1, from coordinate 17,849,378 downwards.
AGTATAAATATTAGATGTTTGCTTGCATAAGGAAATTTCTTCAGATTACGTTCCTTGTATGAAGTTCTTGCGCAAGTCAGACTAAATATAGCATTACTGCAAAGCAAATAAGCACGCGAACATGCTACTGAACTTCCTGATCAATCCTCTCTTTGTTGTTATATGTGTCAATTTTTCAAATTTCGGATATTTATGATGTGTTTCAAATCTTTGTTTTCATGGCTTGCAGAGATGCGATCCATTTTCCGCAGAGCTATTCACAGTTGCTTCTATACCCCGGACAGTTCCTCTGCTTTGCAATTCCACTGTTTCAGCTAATTCGTCCCAATCTAACCAAGCAGAAAATAACTTTTGCTCTAGTGTATGGGATACATGCCGAAATGTGTCTCTTTTGAATTCTCCCTTTGCCCCGTCACTGAAAAGTCAAGCTGGATTACCTGTCAATTCCAAGGTTAGCGTACTGACCCAATACTGGCAGTCAGAAGCTGATTTCTGCAAATCATTTGGCGGAGAGTCTACTGGTGGATCAGTATGTTTTGATGGTCAACCCGTTACACTAAACAACAATGGAACTCCTAGCCCTCCACATGGCATGTGCCTTGAGAAGATAGCAAATGGATCTTACCTTGCCATGGCGCCCCATCCTGATGGGTCAAACCGTGCATTCTTTGCTAACCAAGCTGGTAAGATTTGGTTGACAACTATTCCTGACCAGGGAGCAGGAGGGACACTGCAGCTTGATGTATCTAATCCCTTTCTTGATCTAAGTGATGAAGTAGATTTTGATACGGAATTTGGGATGTTGGGAATAGCATTCCATCCAAACTTTGCACAAAATGGGCGATTCTTTGCTTCCTTCAACTGTGATAAGGTTAAGTGGCCAGGATGTAGCGGAAGATGTTCTTGTAACTCGGATGTCAATTGTGATCCTTCAAAGCTTGGAGCTGATAATGGTGCCCAGCCATGCCAGTATCAAAGTGTTGTTGCGGAGTATACTGTTAATGGTACCTCAACCAAGCCTTCTTTGGTACAAACCTCTACACCCAAAACTTTTCAGTTGTTAATTGAACTCAAATGAGTCTAACGGACTCTTGAATTCTCTCCAGGCAACAAGTGCCAAACCAACAGAAGTGAGAAGGATATTTACAATGGGCCTTCCATTTACATCCCATCACGGAGGGCAGATACTCTTTGGACCTGCAGATGGGTATTTGTACTTCATGATGGGAGATGGTGGTGGTGAAGGCGATCCTTTCAATTTCGCGCAAAACAAGAAATCATTGCTTGGAAAGATTATGAGGCTTGATGTAGACAACATACCCAGTAAGTATCGGCACAGAATTGTTTGTGCATTTACCTTGTTATTGACCTTTGTTACTGACATAATCGCCCCTTCCAGGATCTCTATGTGTATTCTTTTTGTTCTGATATTGCAATGCTTCCTCAAAGTTTACATGTCCGACTGGGAACCTGAATCTTTACCCATCTCCTCCTATTCTTTGATGTTGATTAACTAGAAGAAGGGGAAGTAGAAGGAAAATATACGTAGTATGGAATCAGACAATGTAGGGTGGTTGTATACATGATGTTTTAGGTCTCTATGAAGCATTGTCAATGGCGAGCTCGTTTACTGGCATAGTTGTAGTAGTTCGCCACTGTTTTAAATCTCACTCTTGTCCCTTGTACTGTCTTTCCAGGTGCACAAGAAATTGATAAACTTAATCTTTGGGGTAACTACTCTATCCCAGCAGATAATCCGTATAAGGAAGATACAGAATTGCAGCCCGAAATATGGGCCTACGGATTGAGAAATCCTTGGCGTTGTAGTTTTGATGCAGAAAGGCCTTCCTACTTGATGTGTGGAGATGTTGGGCAGGTTTGAGATATTTTTCTTTCTATATTCTTGGATGGGAAGTTACTTTGCTACCAGTGCTCAACCTAGATAGCATGTTAAATTTACCAAAAGAACCTCCATTTCAAGAGTCCTTTTTCTTGCTTTTAATTATCCTTGGAAGTGAAGCTCTCAAAAGGAAACAGAGAAGTTCTTTCACGTTCACCTCTGTGAGTGACTTTTTTATATTGAACTTGCCACTCAAGAGTATTTAAGAATTTTTCAGAGAAGTTAATTCTATGCATGATAGAGAGGAAACTTGTTTGAACCAAGGAAAAGTACGTATAATAGTTCAGCAAATCCCTTGTTTGACCACCAACTCCTCCCCATCTGCTAATTTCAGAGTCTGAAAGGGCAATCATTTTGGGTTAGCAACTCTCCTGAACTTTTTACTTTAGAACTACTTGTAGGAACCTTCAAAATGTATTCTGAAACCTAGAAATAGGACCTGGCAATGAAACATTGAAACAGAGTTTTCAGTTTTTCAAAGCATCAGTTAGGCTTTATTCACAAGGAAACATGACTGCAACTGGCCTTTATTCAAAAGTAGCTTTGATTGGTTTCAGTGCCAGGAGAACATTGGTTGCTTCTGTCAAATTAGATTGCATACTGCAATGTACTAAATATCTTTGTCGTTTTTATCAATGGTTTCCAGCAATTTCTTATCTTATTTGCATCCTCTAGTAGGTGTCTGATTCCCACTAAATTTGTAATCAATAGCATTGTAGCTGGAAAAAGTACGCCAGTTCTTTCTTTCAATGTCATTCATTGTCTTTTACAGTAAGGGCGTCTCAAGGTTCTGGGATTCCTTCATTTTCTTTATGCTATGGTGAATATGCTTATGTAACTATGTTTAATTGTAACTCACCTGTTCAAAGGCCACGCAATAAGAGAAAATCCCGAGTATGTATGCTAGATTCTGAACAGCGCTTGGACACTTTTCTCTACATATAGGATAAGTATGAAGAGGTGGATCTCATCACCAAGGACGGAAACTATGGCTGGCGTGTTTATGAGGGCCCCTTTCAATTCAATATTACAATGACACCCGGTGAAAATACAACTGTTAATTCGCTAAGCACAATCGTTCCGGTTATGGGATATTTGCACTCTGATGTAAATAATAAGGTTGGATCAGCATCAATCACAGGGGGCTACTTCTATCGGTCTACAACTGATCCTTGCATAAACGGAAGGTAATTATGCTTTTCTCATCTTTGTCCTGAATGGATGAGACTTTTAGTCATTCTTTCTAGATACCATAAGCTGAAGAGCCTCCTAAGAGGATCCATGATTATTAGCTGAAAAAGAATGAAGTTTTTTCTTGGGACTACCATGCTGACCCTTGTGATAACATTGATCCTTGCTAACAATTTACTTGGATCTCAATTTTCAGGTACCTGTATGCAGATTTATATGCAACTTCCATCTGGACTGGCATAGAGATTCCAGAAGACAGTGGGAAGTTCAACAGTAGTTTAATCCCTTTCAGTTGTGCAGCTGACTCTCCTTTACTATGCACCTCTGTCCAAGGAAGTTCTCTTCCAGCTTTGGGGTATATCTTTTCATTCGGGGAGGACAACAATAAGGACATTTATTTACTTACGAGCGGTGGTGTTTACAGAATTGTTAGTCCTAGTCGTTGTAATTACACTTGCACAAAGGAAAATGTCGTTCAAAGCCCTGCTCCTACTTCCGCTAAATCTCGTGCAAGCCAGTTGAGTGTCCCGTGTAACAATGCAGTGCTTCTATTCTGCTCGTTGTTGTTGATTTTGCTGGGTTTGGTCTAGTATACATTTAGGACGACGGCGTGGTTTGTTGCAATGTCGTTTTGTTTTGTACCGTGTGCCTTTTTTTCACTTTGTTCTTCCTTCGTTTGTACCAAAACGTTCAGATGAAGTTCAAGTTGCTTTTGGATTCTCTCAATTTTTGTAATCGATGTCTCTGTAGAGTTAAATCCTTTTATTGTTCAATTGTAATGCTGCATGGGCATAGGGGAAATGAATGCAGAGGACGTGTTTTGTGTTTCCTACATATTCAAATCTTTGAATGAATATATTCTTCCAAGAGTGAATTGTTTGCTATCTAATCGGCAATCGCACAAGCTTGCCTAGAAAAGAAAGCGAAGGCATAATCTTGGATTAAGGATACACCCTGACCATTCCCTTTTGCCTAAGGTGAACAAGGTTGCCAATGAGCTGAAAGGGGTCCAAATCTTTAGAGCACAACCTTTCGTTTTTAGCAACGCTCACAATGATTCGTGTGAGCCAATCTTTGAGACACTACTAATTGTCTTCCCTAGAGTACAATATAGCTGTCCCGTTGTGATTGGTCGGAATAAATTTTAAAAATTAATAATTTTTTTAAAAAAACGCTAAAACTCAGTGAGCAATATGTAATTTTCTCTATATTTTACTGCTGCCATTCATAAATATGGTGCATAAATCACAAGATTTCACTCCACAAAGCGATCATATCACGTCATGCATATATCTGTATATATATATATATATATATATTAATCGAGCAGATCTGCAGTTCAATTCAACTGGTTTTTGATTACTTTAAAATGTATCAATTTAAAGTGCTGTACTGATCGATGCAACTGATTAATTAAAGCATCAGAACCCATACTTAATTCAAGTTTAAGATCGTCAACTACGAACCCAATTGATATATTCTTTTCCCAAGTCAAAACTCCGCACTACTATACATATAATTAGACGTGTGGTTGGAATTTTGAAAATGAATTTTTAGATTGGAAATTAGGATGTTTGACTGCAATCCATTTTATTGTCCTCTTGAGTATGTTCGTGCAATGAGTGTGGAAATTAAAAACTACACACACAAAAAATAAAGAAAGAAAGCTTGGAATACTATATCTAGCTGTGCTAATCACTAATTTCCCAATATGAATTTATAATAATCTGGATAATATATTTTCCAAGTAAAAAATAATATATAACATTAACTTGTACTGATTGTAAACATTTTGTGACAGAGTTTCAAATTGATTAAGTAGTCAATTGTCTTTTCCATTATTATATTTTCAATCAACGAACTTTTTAAAAGCGACTGCAATTATAATTTACTAGATAATTAAAATTTAAAACACTGCATGCAAGGGTCCAAATGATTTAAAACGGATAACAAGCAATTTTTCTGTATTTGATATATATTGATCGGTAAATGGCCCCGTCAACAAACGAAAAGCCCATGCTGAAGTACCGTGACAAGAGAGGCAAGTTCAAAGGGCTTGCTGGGGATACGGACGGCAGAGTCCGACCCACAGACATATCTCTCCTGAACCACTGGAGGGACGTCGGTTCGAAAGAAATTTTTAGGATTATGATAAAATTGTGAATATTTAAGTGATGTTAGAGTTGTATTGATATGTGTGTAGAAGTTGTTAAAAATTATTGATGTTTGTAAAAAATTTAATAAAATATTGTATTGAAATAATTATTTTTGTGATGTTTAAAATATAAAAAAATATATGAACATCATCTACATGTGGGCCACCTCATCTCTAGAGATCTTCCTGACGATTTTTTCTCTGCACGTATGTCTTTTTTTCTCTGCACGTATGTCAATTCCATTATTAAGTTGTTGTAAAAGATTTTATTATTTAAATTATATTCTTTTAACATACTTGACAAAATAACGAAAAGTTACTCATACAACGTTTCTTCAGTTAGACCCACCTGTTGACTCTCCAACAAAAAAGGTAAGACCTCTAATCCAAAGGTGATGTGATCTTAACTTTCATAATCCCTGTTCAAATAAGAAGAATGAACTTAACCATAGGAGCCGATACCCCTAGGGAGGCCCCCTTCACACGGTATTTTTGTGCAGACATTATAAAAAAATAGGTCTATAGCGGCGGTCGCTAAAAATGCTACTAAAGGGTCACTGATTGCCGCTATAAACCCCCTTTAACAGCGTTTTTTTACAAAACGCCGCTAAAAGTGGTACCTTTAGCAGATAGACCCCATTTAGCAGCGTTTTTTTTTTTTTGCAAAATGCGGCTAAATTTCAATTTTTTAGCTGCGTTTTTGCGAAAAACGCTGCTAAAAATTTGGTACCTAGAGCGACGACGGTCACTGTGACCGCCGCTATAGGTACCCACCTTTAGCAGCATTTGTGTCAACAAACATTGCTAAAGGTGTATCTATACAGGGTTTGTGTCACAAACGCTGCTATAGGTATCTATAGCAGCGTTTGTGACACAAACGCTACTATAGGTATATGTGAAAATATTTTTTTATTTATTAAATAAAAATTATTTAATGTTAAAAATTATTTTATTCTTTTTAATATATATTTTTATTTTGTGATGTATTTTAAAAAAATAATTTTAAAGGACATACTTAATAAAATATGGAATTAGTAGGAGTGTTATGAAAATTGAAGTTGTTATATGATATATTTTAAATTATACCTATTGTTGCTATGGTAATTACATATTTATTGATTAAATCGAAGTATTTTATAAAACATATATCATCATACTTATAATGAGCATATATATGTTGAATAATTAGTAATATAATATTATTTTATTTGGACATATTATTTAATTTCAAACAAAAAGATGTTGTGGGATTAGCTTATGCAATTAAAGTACATAACTTAATATATGATCTTAAAGGCTATGATTTAGTCATTAGGTATATAGGTACATGTATATAAAGTATTTAGGTTAATTAACACATATCATGTATATGATAAACACATATAACTAATCATACAATGTTATATAGAAAGCATTATACTTTTAAATTATAAATATTATATATTATTACTCACAACCTATTTTAATTAATATTATTATACTAATTATAAAAAAGAATGTAAAGAATTTACATAACTATGTATTTATTTAATTTACTAAAAACTAAAAAATTAGGAAAACTTCAAATTAGAAAAAAAAAATTGAAATCACCTATTCCCGTCAACATATAACTTGTAATATATAAAGACGTATAATATATTTAATACCTATATATTTATTACACTTGTATGTATTATATTCTTTGTACCTGTCGTGATATACACTATTACTTTATGTTTTGTATCATTTAAATATCTACATAGCATATTTATTTATGTTATATAATTAGGTATATATATGTGTTAGGGTGTATATTTAGTTTTTATGATATTAGCATGCGCTTAAAATAACTTATATAACCTAATATATTTAATTCTGTCATTTTATGCTATTCGTTTATGTTTAATATAACTCATATTCATATATATAATATCTTAAGTTACAATATTACGGTATATACCTAACATATGTCATCTTTGTATATATAAACATATATTTTGTTATGCACTTTAGTTTAAGCTTGATTCAATATATTTGGAAATTAAATATTTTTCTATTTATATAAAATTAAGTATTTATAATTGTTTGACATTTTATATGGTATTAAATGTATGTATATCTAGTCATATATTTTGTCTTACTTTAAGTTCAAAGTACTGTGGAAATATATTTCTTTCTATGTCATAACCAAATATATGTAATTACATGCCATCATCTTTTTATGTTTCTTGAACTATATATATTTCTACATTCCTTGACTACTAATATTGAACTTGAAACATAATGCTCCATAACCAAATATTTAGCAACAGTTTTTGGAATCCACAGCGAGCTAAGGAAAATGGGAAAACCCTACCTCCAGCTGCATTAGCAACAGAGTTAATATCTCTTTCGCTTTGTGCAATATAAGGCCTTAATTAACTTTATAAAACATTTGTTTTACTGAGCTGAAAATTGTGTAGTCTTTTGGTCTCTTTGTTTGTTTTACTAAGTTATAGATTGTTTATTTTTTATTTTTTAAAAATGTAAGTTGATAATAGCTTGTAATATATTGATAAATGAAGGTTTTTTTTCAAAAATATCGTGTAGACTTGGATTTTTTTTAGTTGTGTCCATAATCTCTATTTAGACCTTAAAATGTACCCTATTACTTGAATGATTGAAATTATTTGAAAGAAAACAAATAAAAATAGAACTTGAGCTTAAGCTGAGCCGAGACGAGCTTGTTTGTTTATTTTTAGTTGAGCTCGAGCTCGAGCTCTGTTAAAATTCAATGAGCTGAGTTCGAAAAGGATTTTCGAGTTTTATTTGAGCTCGAGCACATATATATATATGTGTGTGTGTGTGTGTGTGTGTGTGTGTGTTAAACGAGCCGAATTCGAACATTCAATACTCGGCTCGTTTATAGCCCTAGCGAAAACCAAATGAGGTGTGGATGAGGTTGAACGTAGATGGTAGTTGTATTGGTAATCCTGGCATTTGTGGTGGTGGAGGAGTGATTTGTGACTCTTTAGGGGATGTGCATGTTGCGTTCTCAATTGAATTTGGCATGAGGGCGAATAACGAGGCAAAGTTGCGGGTGGTCATTATGGATGTGACTATGTGTAAAGATATGAGATTTTCTCAGGTTGAGATTGAGTGCGACTCATCTAAATCTCTTGTGGTGAACTGGATAACCAACCATTCACGCACATATGGTATCTTTGAAACTATTGAGAGGATTTGGTAAAGGAACTCATTGACCTAACTTTTACAATTTTTCACCAATATAGAGAAAGTAATCAAATATTAGACTCTTAGAAAAAAAAAATCAAATAATAGACTTTTTGGCAGGGCAGGGGCAACAGGTCTCACTAACATGTATGAGGGTGTTGAGCAGATGCCTTGTCGTCTGAAAGGTATGATTCATCTTGACAAACTTGAAATTGCTAGTATTAGACTTCTTCTGGTCCATGAGTTTTAATATTGTTCTATTGGTTAGTTTATTTTGATGTGCTTGTAACTATGGTATTAGTCCGCCACGATGTGAGGTTTATCTAATAATTTCAGTGGTACAGTCTTCTTTTCTTTTCTGATTTTTTTTTTAAATATTGGGTTGTCAGCCAAAATCTTTGACAAATGACAAATCTTCATGCACTAAGTACAATTGCCCCCCCAAAAAAATGTACAACGTGCACTCTAATCATTGGCAATCACGCGAAACGAAGTGTTGAGAGCCACTTATCGAACAGGGACTGAATTGATCATCACAAGTTCTAAGAGTGTTTTCTGTATACCTCTTTGGACATATGTTATTTTTTATAACTGCATCAAAGATACGCGCATGAATTTAAAAGAGAGAGAAATTCTTTAGGACTTGTTAGATCTGTACCTACATGGATATCATTCTCGCCTTTATGATATATCTTTCAAAAAACAACCATTATCCGCCAACGATACTTCTTATGCGAATTATCGGTCGTGGTTTTAGGCTTGCACTATCAACGTGGGGAGAAGACACATTGAACCAACCAAGATATATCCAAGTTTTTTATGTGGCAAAACTGGTGTGTTTCTTCTCAACCATCCCCACTAATCGAAGAATTTTGAATAAAGAATTCATGAGAGTCAAGTAAATTGAGTGGTCCAGTTGCTGCCTCAATCAAATGGTTATGAGAGTTAAATGAAACTTCCAGATTTTTTAAATGGCTAGCCTGTTCGGCAGCCAGAGTGCTCCTTTCCTATATAATCTTTAGTTGTTCCGGGGAGTTTTTGTAGATTTGCTGAGATGGGACGCCTTCTTGCCAGTACCCTCTTCTTTAGTTGCTTGCTGCTGCTTTTTGATCCTTCCTTTTCACATCCTTTATGCATTGATTCCAGTGGGTTTTTGATTTTTTGCCTTTTGTTCCTCTGTTTTTGATAATTTTCTGTCAATTCAAATTGACTTGTCATTACTACTGTTTTGATCGTTGCAGGGGCACCCACTACCTTGAAAACCCCATTGGAATTTTGTCCTTACAGTAGCAACTCATGCTGCAACTCCACAGAAGATTTACGTATACAGAAGCAATTCCAAGCAATGAACATCTCTGATCATAAATGCGCGTCAGTTGTGAAATCAATACTTTGCGGGGTAAGAAGTCCTTTTACGTAAACTGTGTGTACCTTTTGCTTAAAAATGGTCTGTTTGTTCCCGCCTCATGGACTATTTATGAGTTGCCATTTTGATGAATATATAAGAAGGCGGTGCAAGTCCTTTGTCTAGATCTCCTATAAATTTAGCTTCCTCCTATGAAGCAGCTCTTACCTGAGTTGGAGTTAATACATGCATCAGCATTTACGCACGTAACATGCTGATTAGTCTTCCTGTAAATCTTCTCTTTGTTGTGATATGTGTCAATGGTTCAAAAGGAATATTTATGTTTGTGTGCCGTTTCTTTGTTATCATGGTTTATAGATATGCGATCCATTTTCGGCGGAGCTATTCAAGGTTCCTTCTACACTCCGGACAGTTCCTGTTCTCTGCAACTCCACTGTTTCAGCAAAATCGTCCCAATCTAGACAAGCGACAAAGAACTTCTGCTCCAGCGTCTGGAATAGATGCCAAAATGTGGCTATCTTGAATTCACCCTTTTTCCCTTCACTAGAAGGTCAAGCTGGATTACCAATCAATTCCACAGCTAGCAAACTGACTAAATACTGGAAGTCAAAAACTGATTTCTGCGATGCTTTTGGCGGAGCATCTACTCAGGGATCAGTATGTTTTGCTGGTCAACCTGTCAAACTAAGAAACACTGGACCTCCAAGATTCCCACATGGCTTGTGCCTTGAGAAAATAGCCACTGGATCTTACATCAGCATGGTTCCTCATCCTGATGGGTCAAACCGTGCACTTTTCGCTAACCAACAGGGTAAGATTTGGTTGGCAACCATTCCTGCACAGGGAGCAGGAGGAACGTTAGAGCTTGATGAAGACAATCCCTTTCTAGATCTGACTAATGAAGTATATTCTGAATCTGACTTCGGGTTGATGAGTATGGCATTCCATCCAAACTTCTCACAAAACGGGAGATTCTTTGCTTCCTTCAATTGTGACGAGACTAGGTCGCCTAGATGTAGAGGAAGATGTTCATGTTACTTAGACGTCAATTGTGATCCTTCACAGCTAGTATCTCCAGACGGTTCCCAACCATGCCAATATAAAAGTGTTATTGCAGAGTTTACAGTTAATGATACCTCCTCAACTCTGCCTTATTCGGTAAGAATCTTCACGCTCAAAATTTCAGCTAATAATTAACTAAACTCAAACGATCGATTGTGACTTTGACTCAATTTTTCACCAGGCAAAAAGTGCCAACCCAACGGAAGTGAGAAGGATATTGACAATGGGCCTTCCATCTACTTCTAATCATGGAGGGCAGATAATCTTTGGACCTGCAGATGGCAATTTATACTTCATGATGGGAGATGGTAGTGACGATGGTGATGGTTATAATTTCGCCCAAAACAAGAAATCATTGCTTGGAAAGATTATGAGGCTCGATGTAGATAGAATGCCAAGTGCGTTTCATTTACTGTTGAATGTTTGTGTATTTAGCTTGTTATTGATTTTCGTTGCAAAAACCAGTCTGCTGTCTTTTCCATATCTTCCCCCTTTGATCAGATCTCTATAACTTTCCTCTTTATTCTGACAATGTTCAAATTGCTTAGGATATATAGTTCTATTAGTTACTCTTTTTCCAACTCTTGTGATCCCTTGTAATGTCTTTCAGGTGCAGAAGAAATTGCTGAACTTGACCTTTGGGGAAACTACTCTATTCCTAGCGATAATCCTTATAAGGAAGATACAGAGTTGCATCCTGAAATATGGGCTTATGGATTGAGTAACCCTTGGCGCTGTAGTTTCGATTCACAAAGGTCTTCCTACTTCATGTGTGGAGATGTTGGGCAGGTTCGATATATTTCTCTTCAATTGTCTTTGTTGGGAAGTTTCTGAGTCGTTGTAATTGAACCAAAAGTTCCAGAGAGCCCTCCTTTTTCATACTAAGCTAGGCAAGTGAAGCTCTCAAAAGAAAACAGACGAAATTTCTTCTTTTAGACTGTAGTTGATTTGATTTATGCGTGTCAAAGAAGACTAAGAGTAACCTGCTGAGACCAAGGAAAAGTAGGGACTTGCAGCTAGTTGATTTGATTTCTTCTTCTTCTTTTTTTCATCCTCTACTGCATTAAATTTGCAATCCACTGCATTGTAGCTTCTTCTTCTTCTGCCTTTTTTTCTGAAGGCATTTCGAATTTCATGTTTCTTTCTGCTATGAATTATGATGATTATGCTTATGTATCTCTTTTTAGCCTTTTAACTTGCCTGTTCAAAGGCCGCGAATTAAGAAATTGCCTCGAGAATTTTCCACTAGTTTCTTAACAACATCTTACACATTTTCAATCACCTACAGAATCGATATGAAGAGGTGGATATCATTACCAAGGATGGAAACTATGGCTGGCGCGTTTATGAGGGCCCCCTTTTATACACCCCTCCAGACTCACCTGGCGGAAATACACCTCCAGATTCCATAAACCCCATCTTTCCAGTAATGGGATATTTCCATTCTGACCTCAATAACAATGGAGCAGCTGCAATAATTGGCGGCTACTTCTATCGGTCTAGGACTGACCGTTGCTTATATGGAAGGTAATTAAGCTTTTTCTGTTCTCTGTTTTTTTTTTGAAGCTTGGATATGACAAGTTGAATAGCTTTCCTAGAGAAATGAGGTTGTCAAAAGAGACAGAAAATCTGTGATTATGATCAGGACTACGCAGTACCATGCTGACCTTTGCGTTGATAACATGGATCCTTTCTAACAAGTCACTCACTTCACCTCAAATTTCAGGTACCTGTTTGCAGATTTGTTCGGAGCTGCTATTTGGGCTGGCACCGAGATTCCAGAAGACAGTGGGAACTTTGTCAAGGTTCGAATTCCTTTCGGATGTGCAGCTCACTCTCCCATACCATGCACCACTCTGCAAGGAAGTTCTTTTCCGGAATTGGGTGATATCTACTCGTTCGGGGAGGACAACCGAAAGGATATATTTATCATTGCTACCGGTGGTGTTTACAGAGTCGTTAGTCCTAGGCGTTGTAACTACTCTTGCAGGTAGGAAAATGTCACTGCCTTTGAAAAGTCCAGGTCCTTCTTCCTCTAAATCTCGTGCAAGCCATGAGAGTGCCCCATTCAGCGATACAATGCTACTATTCCTTCTTCTTTTTCTTTTCTTTTTGTGCTCTACTCTTTCCTTTGTCGTTCTTTGTCTGCATGTCATACTTGTAACATGAGTGATCTTTGGTTCCGGCTCCGGTCTCCGTTGTGCTGTGCCACCCGAAGATGTCTTCTTCTCTCCTCCCCTCTATGCTGTCGATGCTAGTTTGAAGATTTTCCTGAGAGAGTTGAATAGTTGCTTTGAACGTCCTTCCTCCAGTGGAAACCGATGTCGCCATGTGTGTCGGGTTTGTTGTGTCCCGTTGTTGTGTGTTCCGACTCTTGATGTCGGTTTGTGGTTGTCTTACTCGGTTTGGTTTCTGAATCTGTGTATTCAGCTTATTGTAGGTCCGATTAGGTTTTTCGCTAGCCTTTGGGTATTTTTCTGACTTGTAACGGTTGTATTTCTCGGATTTTAATTTACAAGTTTGTTGTCAAAAAAAAATCTTTGAATCCGGTTTATTGTAAGGACTCTGATCCGTTGAGGTTCTTTAGTTGACCCTCTGCGCATGATTCTGGTTTATACTGGCTATTTTTTCTGGTTATTAATATATAAATTACAACTGTCGAGATTAAAAAAAAGAAATTAACTTATTTTAGATGATTTGGGAGTGTTTTGTGGAGTAGTGTCCTTTGTAGTTCAATTGTACGTACAACGGCAGAGGGTAGAGAAGTGGATGCACGAAAGGAGTTCCTGTTACGGATTATTATCAGAAGCTCCTTAATTTGGTTCAAGTATGCTATCTATATTAGCATTTTCAGATATAATTAATGCACACATTCGAAATTTTACCATTTATAACCAAACCAAAAAGATTAACCAGCCTCATATGATAAATTATCACCAAAATTGCTTTCCATCGTGGATTTACTTACAACTATTTGAATAAACCAACAACTATTTGAAATCTTTTTTTTTTAAGATAGATAGTACGTCCATAATTTATTAGATAGCCTCACTAATTTACGGCGGAAGAATGTTGTGGTAACAGTTGATGGGTCATAATTCGTTCGACCTATATTAGACCAGGCAGCAACTGGCCCGCGAGGCCCACTTGAATAATTAGATCACTGTTAGGGGTCCTTCGCGTACGAGAGCTTTGACTCCCGACTCTCCCATAGAAGACGGGAAATGCTTCATCTCCCGCTGGGATCCCGCTGGGATCCCGCCAGAGGCTGGAAATGACATTTCCAGCCTCTGAAAATTAAAGTTATAAAAAAAGTCAGAGGCTGGAAATGTCATTTCCAGCCTCTGTCGGGACCCCAGCGGGATCCCAGCGGGAAATGTAGCATTCCCCATAGAAGACTCGCAATAGGACTAAAAGTCCTAACCACCTAATTAGTTCAATGATTCCTCGCAGGTTTACTTGTCTCCAACCTTTAGTGATCTTTGGGATCATCAACAGTAATACTTAACCAGCTAGATGAAAAACACCACGGAGATGTTCGGTTGGAAGGTTTTTGTAAGATTTGGAGTATTTTGAGAATTTTTAGTGATATTAGAGTTGTATTGGTGTTCGTGTAAAAATTGTTGAGGTGTAAAAAAATTAATGATGATGTTTAAAGTTGTTTTTATTTTTTTCGAATTTATTAATTTTTTTATTAAAATTTGAATATTTTATATATATATTAAAAAAACAAAAAAAAAAGCACAAAACCACAAAATTTGAATTAAGTCAGATAGAATTTGACAGAGACTATCCCACGAATTCGACGACGATGAGCGACTAGTGCAGGGGACATGACAGCTTTGTTGTAGGCCGATGCAGGGGTGGGCGAAAATACCCCATTTTACCCTTTGCTTTTTATGGTCTTTACGTTGTGCTGGAGGAGTTTTTAGTCATTGAACAAATATTTCTGCAGGGCATAATTGGAAAGGAGATTGTCAAATCCTTAAATCCAGTTGAAACTCGCCGAACATGATAAAATTAGGATTCGAATCCTACGAAAAATCACAAAACGAACATAGCCCAAAACTACCATGTACCCGTAAGGAAAGATTTATTTGCGCAAATTTGGAAAAGCATAAATATATAATTTACAAGCACCAACAAAATTTTTCAGTGTATCCCTAACTTCTCAAAATTGTTGTTCCACCCCGCTACTCTTGATTTCCCCAAAATATTGTTACAAAATTAGCCTCTATAGATAAGATTAATCTCAAAAGAAAGACCATCTAAATAGGTCATTAATTCTTTCCAAAAAAAATCTCATAAATACCACACAAGTACACACTACAAAAAAAATGACTTTTAGTGACAAAATTTTTTGTCACTAAAAGTCAAAATTTCGTGACTAAAAGTATTAGTGACGAAATTTTTTCGTCACCAGCTTCGTCAGTGTAAGAGCGTCACAAAATGTATTTCGTGACGAAACCTGAATTTCGTCACGAAAAGTTTTTAGTGACGGATTTTTTTCGTCACTAAATATAGCGATCGATTGTCACAAGTGACGATCGATCGTACTTGGCTTAGCGATTGATCGGTATAAACGGTCGATCAGTGAATTTGTGATGGATCGGTTATACGATCGATCGGTGAATTATTAGCGATTGATCAGCAATTTTTACCGATGAAATTGTAAGAAATAGACGATTGATCACTGACTACGTTACTGATCGATCGGTATAATTGTGACAATCGATCGATGACTTTACTGATCGATCAACATTACATATTTTTAATATTGACGATCGATCGGTGACTTTACTGATCGATCGGTATTACATATTTTTAATATTGACGATCTATTAATAGCTAGGCGTTTAACTACCGATCGAATGGTGGAAACATAATTTGGATTTTTGAAAAAAAAATAATAAAAAAATTTAAATAATAGATAATACTATAATAAAAATACAATACTCATATTAATGCACATTAATGGTAACAAATAGTAATCCGCAATTAGATTGAAAATAGCATCGTAATAATACATAATCACATGCGCTCCTCGTGCTCCACTCGTATGCGCTCCTCTTGCTCCCTTTTCATGCAAGTGAACCTAAGAGCTAATTCCTAGCTTATTCCCTGATGGAAAAAAGCACAAGATAATAGTAGGAAAACAAAATTGGTTGTGCTTATGCATTGATAAAAGAGCTGAGGTGCTGGACAAATTTTTTTACCCATGCCAGCGAACATAACGCCCAGGTTGTAGGAACTGCATGGAAAACTCCAAATTGTTAGAAAAATTAAAATTAATAGTTAAATGCATCAGATCTAGTTCTACTACTTCACTTATCCGACAATATATGAAAATATTCGTTTCAGTCCGTTGGAAGGAGATGTTGCCATTTGATTCTCTTCTTGTTTGAGAATCTGAAAAAATCTTCATTCTCCTCCAGTTAGTTTATGCAATCATGTTGTGATGTCTTCTATCAAAATTGTAGCAAAGATTGTAGAAAAAACTTTATGCTAATAAATAGAAAGAAAAAAATAAACAAATAGAGCGAGGACATAAAATTTGACAAATCGGTGTTCCAAAAGCTGGTGAGCTAAACTGTTATACCCTTGCATGAGCGTAAGCTATTAATTGTATATACTTACCTGCAGGGTTAGATGTACGATCATATTTGCATGTGATTCCAACTGCAAAATTCAGGGGGCATAGGACATTCTCTTCCTGGTATTTCCAATGAGTACAAAAAAAATACAATTTACATCAGACAAACAAATCTCTACTCATCCACATTATCAGGGCAATATATGAGAAAAATTATGAACAACATAAGGAGAGATCTTACATCATTCTTATTTTCGGAAATCAAGCACTTCAATAATCCAACATCTAAATAAATATAAATGTTGCACATCATCAATAATTTGGAACAAAACTTGTATGAAACACCGATCGATCGGTAAAAATATGACGATCGATCGTGAGACAACCATCTAGAAGACGATCGATCGTTTAAAATACAACGATCGATCGATTGTATACCATCTAACAGACGATTGATCGTCACTTATTGACGATCGATCGTCAATTACCTAGATCGATAAAACCATGCAAACCCTCCCCACACACTCAAATCCACGCCCAAATCACTCTTAAATCATCCTCATTCAATACCCATTGCAATGTACATATTAAGAACATCCTAATAAGCTCTAATCATCACAAATTATATCCACAATACCCACAAATACCCAAATCAAAAAAACCATCAAATAACCAGCCAAATCGTTCATAAATCGTAATGTATGTAGAGTATATTACCTCTTGCACAATATAAAAACCAAAACGAACAAAATCTCTACCAAAATCTCACAAATTTCGCCAAATATTTTCAATATTCACTCGGTTAAAAAACCAATGAATATGAGCTTGGCTTCCTCTTAATCTATTATAAACACTCTCTCAACCAAAAGAACGGTATTTGGACTAAATTTGAGAGGAAAAGAGTTCCTTGCCGCAAGTCTTCGTTCTCCTCGTTTCCGTGTTTTTTTTTCACTTCACCCATGACCTTAGAGCATTTGGGCATTTAAAGCACGATAAACACCAATCGATCGAGCATCATACCAATCGATCGTTAAACCTAATTATTGAAAAAACGATTTTTAACCTAACAAATGAAATAATTATTAAAATTATTTTACTTAAAATGTCATTTTAATACATATCTCATACTAATAACTTATAATCATGTGTTAAATAAGCTTTATATCACTAGTTTATGACATCTTAGTACATTGCTCATATTAACTCTTACAAAATGTTTATTTGATGTAACATGTACAACTTGTACATGCTTTCCTATATATTAATGAAGTATACTTTATTTGTTGTTATGTAATCTAAACATATCCTAACGTATTAATATATATTTTGTATTTCTAATTATTTAAGCTCATATTATTCAATCACAAATGTTTAATCATGAAATTTACGTATCGATCGATCGTCAATGTTAACCGATCGATCGCCTTTTGCATTTAAAACGACACCGTGTGAACCGATCGATCACTTTATTGGAACGATCGATCGCTTAGTCTAACGAAAACGCCGACGCATTCTACGATCGATCGTCAATGTTTACCGATAGATCGTTATGCATAAGACAAAACGACGACGTCTGTGATGATCGATCACTTCAATATAAACGATCGATCGGTTGATTAGAAATATCTAAATGACATCGTACTTAAACGATCGATCACCTAAATCACCGATCGATCGGTTATCTTAAAATTTAAAAAGATCTTCTATGACGCATGCCGATTGATCGTCATATCGTAGCGATGGATCGGCTATTGTGCCTTTACCGATCGATCGTTATGCATAAGACAAAACGACGACGACCTTGATGATCGATCACTTCAATACAAATGATCGATCGATAGATTAGAAATATCTAAACGACATCGTACTTAAACGATCGATCACCTAAATTACCGATCGTTCGGTTATCTTAAAATTTAGAAAGATCTTCTATGACGCATGCCGATTGATCGTCATATCGTAGCGATGGATCACTTATGATGAACGATCAATCGTGTTTCAAAGCCACGTGTTTATTGATAACCGATCGATCGGTATATAAACATCGATCGATCGGGAGGAGTGACGACATAATTTCATCGCCAAAACTCTTTGCATTTAGTGATGGAGCATTTCGTCACCAAAAAATTAACTTTTTGTGACAACATTGTTATTTCGTCACAAATAAGACTTTTAGTGACGAAAATTGTTTTCGTCACGAAAAACTATTTTTTAGTGACAAAAATAGCATTTCGTCATTAAAAATAGACTTTTAGCGAGAATTTCGTCACTAAAAGTCAATTTTCTAGTAGTGACACTTACGACAACGAATTTAATTTACTATCACCTGAGCATCGCTAAGAATTAATAGTGTATATATATATACACTAAAAAAACTGCCTATAGGGACGGAATTTTCGAAGAGAAAAATACAACACCTGAATTAATGTTTTACATCATTTAACACTGTTCATGTCAACTGAAACGAACTAGGATCAGGACGTTATAGGCAGTCTCATCTTAAAGAAGCAGCAATGACAAAACTGTTTTGTGACCATGTGTAGCAGGCTTATGATGGGCCGATATAAATTCATGTAATTACTATAACGATAATTAAGGATGTCAGTACGTAAAATATTCCTAGGTCGAGAGTTCTGATCAAAACCGAAAAAATAATTATCGCACTAACATGATGTAGTTATAGAATGCTACTATATATATATATATATATAATCATACCAAGGTAAAGAATTTCATATGTTTGGACTTTGGCCCGATCTTGTACTTTTTATTGAAACAAAACAAAAAAACAAAAAGAAAGGTTATACAAGACTTCATGTAAGTTGATCTCTCGTGCATAATACTTCCTTGGTCCAATTCCTGGATCTTGTGAGCCAAATATTTGACCAGTGACATATATATCTTATACCCTTCCACATAGTGCAGTACGCACTCCAATATTGATTCATAACCAAATTGACTTCGAGGGACACATTTTTTTATTACTACAGTGGAGAAAAATTTTGCAGGGCCGAGAGATTCTGCAGAATCATTTGGGTTGCTGTGCATAGATGGGACTTTCGTCTTTGTGATCTCTCTTTGAAGTCAAGCCTCTGGACCAAGGAAAATACTTGAATACTTCGCCCAAGATATACTTCCTTAATAGGTTGAAAAGATTAAGAATACTATCTCATATATATTGACTGATCGATAACCAGCTAGTAGATTCTTGTTCAAGCAAAGAATTCTGGAAAATGAATTTACAATATCATGCAATGTAAATTATAACACACTCAGAAAAACAAAAGAACGCAAAGAAGAAGAGAGTGAGACGGATAGTAAATTAAACGCGTTCTCACTTTTCAAAAAGAAAAGCGCCAAACTGTCGTAAAATTACGCCACCTTCGCCTTCTATATAAATGAATCATTCAAAGCTGTAAAAATCTGTTCGCGTCAAGTAGAGTAGTGTTGCTTCTTTGAAGATGAATCACCCCTGTGGAAGAAGATCCTTCGTACGTAATCTACAGAACGCTAGCTCGATCTAGTTTGGAATTCCTTCGACAGGAATTTCGCGTCGTAACAGTACATCATCGTTTTGCGGGATAAAGTACTGCAGAAACAGACCTCTTTTTTTTCTAGATGCAGAAACATACCTCTTTGGTTGTATTTTGAGGGGGAAAAAATTTCTAACCCAAAGACGGATCAACTGAGAAAAAAAAAAACAGAGAGAGGTTTTGAAAGCGAGGGCTCAGGGGGAGTTCTGGCCAAAAGAGATGACAAAGAGTGTCACATATATGCTTTTGTGACACCAGGTGTCATCTCTCTTGCGACAGAGCTCCAACATATACCCTCGTTTCTTATAACTTTTTCTTGCATGCTTCAGCACCCAACCCTACCAAAAGACAAGTGTTGCGAAACCAAACATGGATAGTTTTTAGAATGAATGGCAAAACTGACAGGTGTTTCATAGAGGAGTAGCTTGATAGATAGGGAATTATATTGCTGGCCTCATAGCATGGTAAGCGTAGCTCCAATATATAGACTTCCGATCCTTAGGTAGAAGCATTTAGGTCAAACAAAATGGAAGTCACCTTAAACTGTGGAGCAAATGAAAAACAGCAAAAGTTCTTTCTCAACTGCAAGCTTACCACCGTAATAATTTGCTTTAATAATAAGGTCACCCATTCTCTTAATAATGCGAATTACCACTAACACTTGAGTAAGTAAAAAAGATCGGTGGTGGGAGACCAGAACAAAGTTGACTTCGGTCTTCGGCGGCTCTGTTAAGTCAAACATTGAACCAATTTGAAACATTAATAATCACACCTCTCCTTCATAGTTAGGTTTATGATTACATTTTGTATTCATCAATCTTCTTCTTCTTCTTCTTCTTGGGGGCCGGGGTGACATAGAGATTACAATATTCGAGATAAAAATTCTCTGATGTTTCTTAAATGACGTTTCGTATGTGATGTCACTGGCTGCCTTCTGGACTTCATAGTGCGTTTACAATGGCAGCAAGAAACTGAACGCCCTTCGTCCCTTGGTGCATGTTTTTTTTAGAAGTCAAAATATGAACATTACATAGTATTGATCACCTCCTCCTCAGAGGACCAAACACCAATGAAGAATATTTCTAAATAACAATGAACCGAACTTATTACCGAAGCCCATCGTGCTACATTATGAACTACAAAAATTCAAAAACCATGAGATTTACATTTTCTTAGCAATACAGAAATGTCTACAGTATTGTATCCTTAATATTATATTATTTGGAAAGGTTCAAATCTCTTTAATTTGCAGATATATAGACTAGAGACAGCTCACTCATGTTATATTCATGTTTAAAAAGTCCTAAATCACTAAGGAATTGGTTATCCTTCTGATATAGATTAGCCCCCACAGTCCACGTGTGCACAGTCCACGTGTACGTTAGAGATGCTGCTTCTTAATTCCTAACTATTGAGCCAGTACCAGGGGTCCACGTATGCAGGGCATTCGCATAATAGCTTCTAGAATGGTAACAAGTGCTTAAAGAAACTGACAACTGGGGGTGTTTTTCTATATAATTATAAAATAATATTATAATATTTAATTAAATATTTTCTTTTTTCACTTTTTCATCCAATTCCATATAATATCTTTATTTTTTCACAAACCTCAATACCCCAATATTTCCAACTCCTAACATTTTTACATTCAAACGCCCCCTTTTACTTTTTCGACAACATCAATTAGGAGTTTTGTTGGTCAGTGCGGTCTTCGGAGTTCTAATAAAAAAAATGGGAAGGAGTACTGAAGAGTGAGGTGTCAACTCATATATAACTATGCGCTCCAATTTTTTTAAAAAATTACACTTTTCACCCACAAACTATCGAGGTAGTTTCACTTTGCACCCCAAACTACCATCTTTAAAACATCGCACCCTCAAACTACCAATGTTAGATATTTTGCACCCTAAATTATCAATTTTGACACATTACACACTCCAACTACTAATATTAAACACTTTGAACCCTCCATTTGACAATAATACACTTGATAAATTAATGAATTGATAACAATATCTTTAATATATGTAAAATGAGTCAAGGACAGTCGTCATTTTCGTCGAAAAATTTGACAAAGGGTGCAAAGTGTCAAAAATTGGTAGTTATATGATGCAATGTATCAAAATTAGTAGTTTATGGTGCAAAGTGTAAAAGCTATGGTAGTTTGTAGGTGAAAAATTATATTTTTCCTTTTTTTCTCTAAATAGGTACTGCATTTATTCGTTAGCAGATAATATTGGTAAATACTGGTGTAAAAGGATTGGAACGACATTTCAGCGAAATTAATAATGATGTTCAGAATAATTGTCGGCGCCTCCGGATAAGATCTTCATCTCCTACCAACTTTACAATTTCAATGTTTTGAATACGTGTGTGTGTTTTTTTTTTATGAATTGGTAGTTTCTTATAGGTTTATATCCACGAAGAAAATAAGATGCAGCCGTCTCTGGGAGGGCACGCGCCGGCTGGGTGGACTCAGCACGAAGAGCGCTTCGTCGGCCTTCTTCGCAGTTCCTCAACGGGTGGCGCGTCGCTATCCACGCGCGGCACGCGCCGCGCGTGGATCTGACGCGCCGACAGCCTCAGCCGCGCGTGGCAGTCCCTCCGGCCCCCGGTTCCAGCTCTTCTCCTCCGGCGTGGATTGTGTGGCCCTTGCGCTCCGTTTTCCACTTCGGCTCCCCTCTGCCGCCGCCCACGCGCCGCCGCTGCCTGTTTTAGTCCGACCAGTAATAAACCCGTTTGGGTCTGCCCCTTTGTTTAGGGCTAGTCTTTTGTCTTGTTGTCGCCTGTTTGGGCCTACCCCTCTGTTTAGGGCTCGTGTTTGGTCGTGTTTTCACCCGTTTGGGTGTGCCCCTCTGTTTAGGGCTTGTTGTCTGTCTGTTCTGTGGTTGTCTGTCCGCCCCTTCTGTGGGCTTATCCGAGTCCTTGTGACTCTTTTCCGACCCTTTATTAGGTCTCGCTTCGCGTCCCTTGTGGCGTTTTTCCGGCTTATCCAGGTCCTAGTAGCTTTGCCTACTATGTCCGGTCATCACTCCTTCTGCCCTGCATGTAGTTCATAGTGGTTCCTCTGATCCGTTGGAGGGTCTTGCTGGTTGTGTCTGTGTCAGTCTGTCCTGTGGTCGGTCCTATGGTTTTCGTTTTTTAGTTGTTTTTATTATATTAGTTGTTTTCAAGAAAAAAAAAAAAGAAAAAAAAGAAAAAAGAGAGAGAAGAAACAGATCGTTAGGGAGGTATGTTCCTTTCACTGACCATTTGCTTGGCTTGACATGTTCTGCATGTGATGTTAGTTTATTGTGTTGTCTGTTGTACATAAACTGGGCACGACCATTTTAAAATCAGTAGATCACCTTCCTTATAATCGCCCATTAGCCAAATCGCTTTAACATATTCGGTTTTCGAACAAAGAAGGAAGCAATGAAGACCGCTATTTAACCAAAGGAAGCCAGTTTTTCTCTCCTGCCAATCACCTGTCTATAATCTATATTGTTGTGAGTTCCCGGCCTTGCAGAGACAATTATTCGAATCTATAACGGATTGATTCTGCAATTCCGTCTTTAGTGTCGTTTCTAACCCCAACTATTAGTTAAAATCAAATTCAAACAATCCTTACCTAAAAAACAAATGCAAACAGAGGGAAAATAACTTTTTTTTTTAAAAAAAAAAGCAATCAGAGCAGAAGCTTAATAGTTTGGAGGACGTAATTCCATTCTTAGACTAATAGTATTCAATGCATAGGCCTTAGTTTTGTTTACGACCGAATATTTAACTTAATTGATATTTGGATTGCTAATTCGAATGCCTAAAGTTTGTTATTGCACTCCCAATCCGATCTGCACATTTTTCAACTGGGTCAAGTCTATCTGAACCCAGTGCACAAAAGTAGAATGTAACAAAATTTAATAGTTATTAAAAAAAATATTGTTCTGAAATTCCATCACCCAAGAGCTCAAATGGAGGAACAGAACACGTTGGGTCAAGCCTACAGTGTCAAGGCGTAGTTTGGTATGAAATCCCAAATTTAAAGCCCTTCTTGCCCATGAGAGCAAATATATTAGTTTCAAGGTTGGGCCTAAATCACAGATATCAAAACAAAATGTGCAAGACAAAACCATATAAGGCTCTTTTCCTTTATTGGTCTTTAAGCGTTCTCAAAGAAAGGCTTTATAAAAATAAAAGTCAGGGTTCAATCTAGCTGGGTTACATAAACAACATTAAAAAGTTTGCATGTGGAAGAAAAGAGATATTGGTGAGAGAGGAGAGAGAGAGATTGCTGCAAGAGGGGTGAAGAAGAAAAAGGAAAAACAGAACCGGTGAAAGCGAGTGTCAGGAATCAAGAACTGAAAAATACCAAAAGAAAACTATGAAGGACGTATAAATGTGATGATACCAATATTGAATCACACGGGTTTGGGCCGGCAAGAGTAATTATATCTCTATGAAACCCAAAGCCTACAATCAAGCCCATCTTGCATGCAGATCTAGAAGTATAGATCGTCAGACGTGTCATGAACAGTTGTTCAAACAACCCATCAAAACCGCCAACTCCACGATCCCTCGGTTCCGAAGACGTACAAAAACAGTTAAAAAGCACACGATCGCACGAGGAGAAATTCCCGCCAAAGAGGAATGGAAAGAACGTGAGAGAAAGGTTATAAAAGGAAGAGAGAACGATAGAAGAGGTAAGACAATTTTCTGAGCGACAAAAACTGCATAACGCATACACAAAGGAAACTGACTTAAGCATCAAAGGTTAGTAACCTGGGTGTCCAAGGCTATTCTTGTGGTTTTGCGAGAAGGATACGCGAAGATCGACACGCCTCTACTCGGACGTGTTGACCATAAACCAACTGATTCGTCAAAATGTCACTGCAGATGAATAATGGAAGTAGGTTTGGATGGAAATAAATACATAAGATGGCTTGGCTTTCGCTTTTAGTTCAAACTTGTGGTCCCCTTCTACACACCTTATAAAATGCAGTCTTCCATCTTCTTGGTATCTTTTGTCTACGAAAACTGGGTGAGACTGTTAATGCTGACTTTGGAAGCAGGGACGAACACAAGAAATTGGGTAGGTTCGAGTTATGTTTTTTTTTATGAATAATGTCGTTAGGCTTGCAATAAGAGTTAAACCATACAAAGATAATCCTAAATAAGGTCTAACAATAACCAGGCTGTAAAGAAAAATTAGCAGGATCCCAAAAGAGATTAGGAAAACCATTATATGTGTCGTGCAAGGCAGAAAGTACGGGTGACCGATAACAGTAGACTTAGCCATGAAAATCTAGAGGGCTAGTAAGGAAAGCACAGACAACCTGACACTACAAAGCCCCAACGGAGGGCCGACAAAGATCCCAAGGGACAAAAAAAAACCCTTCGAGGAGTAGGTAACAACAAAATAAGAAACAAACAAAGGCCAAAACAAAAACACCAAGAGCGGCAACAGAAGACGGCGTGTGGGACCCAATGGCGGTCGAAAAAACAACAACTTGGCGGTGTTGGGTTTGCCAGATGCATGTGAAGCCACCCAAGTAGCGCGTGGCCTTCAGAGACAACCAAAAGCAGCCCAAAATGAAGAACAAAGGACGGACGCGGGAGATCCACGCGTGGGACCATCACGCGCCGGTCAACTGGAGCGAGGCCGGAAGGACATAGTGCGCTTGAAGGTGGGGAGGGCGACTAGCTGGGCGGTATCCACCAAAGGCTAACAAAAACACCTAGATCTAAACGCCAAGATACCAAACAAAAACCGCAATAAAAAGAACCATGAGAAGGGAGAATGAACAGTGAGAACCAGACAGAGAAGAGCTGGGGGGTGGGAGGAACTGAGGAGCTCCATCCGCCGCCAAAAAGAAAGAGAAAAGAGGGAGAGTAGGTTAGGGTTTGGAGAGTTTTAGAGAGAAGGGAGAGTCTCTATCTATAACTTTTTTCTGCTTTTATACGTGTCTATAGGTTCGAGTTATGCAAAGAGAAACCTGCTGGATATTTTACCAAGGTTTTGGCTGGAAAATAGAAGGAATTCATGCAGCAGTGCATCCATTCAACACAAAAGGTGAAAGTTGGAGAGCAAGCACTTCTGGTTCAAGATGACAATGAGAGGAAATTGGAATGGGATAGGTATAGTTTCTCTGTATGAAATAAATGGTAGTTTTTTTTTTATCTCTTTTTTTTCTTTTATGTTTCTTAAGTTGAGTGGTGTGTTTGATTTAAAACAAAATAAATGAATTTTAAGCAGTTCTATTTCCTAAAGTAACCACAATCATTCACAATTTGTCAACCACAGTAATCCATTGCTGTCTGAGGTTAAA
Source organism: Myrica gale (assembly GCA_963930655.1). NCBI lineage: Eukaryota > Viridiplantae > Streptophyta > Magnoliopsida > Fagales > Myricaceae > Myrica > Myrica gale. Next base: position 17,823,081 of record OZ005617.1, on the reverse strand, counting down.
ATCAGCTTCTTCAAAACAATTAAAGCGAAATCAACAAGTATTCAAGCATTAAACTATCTGAACCAAAAGCAAAAATCCATTAATTTTATTTGCAGTTATTAAAACTCCCAAATTTTAACACAGCTTCAGGACCAAATACCCAAAGCTTAAAATAAAATCCAAACTCCAGCAAATTAGGACTGGTCCTCTCCCCCCTCTCTCTCCACCCCCTTTTTCTTCCTCAGTTTCCTGTTTCCAGTCACATAAGCAAAGAAAACATACACATAGATAGACATTCATGAACCTATTTGAATGATGGTTTGGACCTTTGGTCCTCCATCTCCTGGGTTCGCTCTCTCCTTTGCCTTCTCCAACTCCTATTCTTTCCCTTTCGCACTCCAAAACAGCAATAAGCCCTTCCCTTTTGCCTAATGCAATCCCATGATCCTCTACATGTAATCCCAGCATAACTCCCCTAAACCCACCTGATCTCCGCTGAAACCATGTCCCGTGAACCCTCCCCTCCTCCGATCTCCAACGACCAATCCTCCTCGCCCGAAAATCACACCCAGAAACCCAATTCCGAAAATGACACCACCACCACCACGCCTGCACCTCCCGTTAATAGGAGTAACCGGCCGTCGCGCGCGTGCACCATTCGAGCCGCCGCTAGGCTCCAGGCTGCCGCTGCTCCCATGCCAGCGAGTAAGCCAAAGAAGAAGGAGCAGCAGCAGCGGCGACAAGACGAGTCGCCGCAGCAGAGAGAGCAATGCAGCAAGATCGTCACCCCGTTGGTGGAGCCGCCCCCGCCTTCGCAATTGCCGCGGTGGACCCTCCGGTCGATGTGGGAGTTGGCTTCCGTACTCAACTTCTTGCATGTGAGCTTTTGAAGCCGCGATCATTCTTTCAAAGCTCTTTTATTTTAGTATCTTTGGTGCTTTAGGGTTTATGTTTGCTTTTGTTCTTTTTACTGTTCTTGTGTTGCAGGTGTTTAGGCCTCTTCTCAATATCTCGGCGGAGTTCTCAGCCGAGGAGTTCGAGACGGCTTTGATTACCCCAAATGATACTTTAAGTGACATACATATACCGTTATTGAAGGTTGGTGCTTGGTTTCGGAGAAAAAAAGTTTTGGTTTTAGTTTTCCTCCTATTTAAACTTCTTTGAAGCTTTTTAGCGTACGAATGTCACTCTCTTATGTTTCCGTGGTAGTTGTACATTGTGCTATGCTTACTTGCTTCAAGCTTAGTTATGTGTTATTTGCGTTTGTTTTGAGATAGGTATATGCAAAGTTTATGACTTTGTGTTCTGAGATAAATATACGCCAAGTTTATGACTTTGCAGTAGGAATGTTGTAGTTTAGTTCTATGCAACTCAAGTTGAATGCTAAGTTGCAGCAGGGTAAGTATCTATAAGCAACGTGGGCTATTTCAATTTCTTTTGTTAAGTTTGGATGCATTTCTTCAAGAAGTTAGAATGCCTTGGTAACTTGAGAGTGCTTATAGGTTACTATTTAGTGTCAACCTTCATATGCAGTATTTTCTAAGTTTCCTTGAATTGTGGGATAGAGAAAAGTTGGAAGTCTTCAGTAACATCGTTTTAAACTTGAAGCCGAAGGAGGTGCAAAATGGATTTTGGTGATATATATAAGATTCCCCAAGTAGTAAGGAGTCACACTTGTTGAACTAAAATAAAGCTTTTTGAATGTGTTAGAAGATTGTATAGACAAGAATTTGCTCTTAAATGCGTACTTTCATTTTGTTTTATTAGCAAGATAACAGTAGTTAAAATGTCATTCCAAGTTTTGTTGGACATGTAGGATTCTCACTAGGTGCTGCTTTGTAGCATATAGGGGGTTATGTCTTAAGATTGTATAGGCAAGAATTTGTTCTTAATCCTTACTTTCCCTTGTTTATTTGCAAGACATCAGAAGTTAAAATGTCATTCCAAGTTTTGTTGGACATGTAGGATCCTCACTAGATGCTGCTTTGTAGGATATAGGGTGGTCATGCCTTAAGGTCTATCTGCATTCACTGACCTACAATGCTCTAATGCCCACCACCTGATGGGAAGTTTCCCCTTAAATGGCGCACTGTTCTTTAAAAGAATCCCCTGAATAGATGATCGGAGGCCAAACAAAGCTCAAGTGCAAATTTAGTTTTTGACTTCAGGCTTGAGTTTCTGAGAAGAGGTTAACCATCTTGGAAGAAAGATACGTAATGGGAGGGAGAGAGTATCAATATATTTTAAATTTCTGATCTGTTGTCAATTCTTATCGCAATGTCTTAGAGTGTAAGGTTCATTCAATATTGTCAGAAAGATTATAGGGTGCCAGTTCAGGTTTTGGCTTATTACATCATAAGTAAGGACATGGACAATAGTATCTGATGACTATCAGGGTATTGAAGGGCCAATGAAGAAGGTAGGCCATGGTGGAGGAGGGTGGTACAACTGGACACCTAAAACAGTAGGGTTGTTGTTTTGTATATGACGCAACAGAAACTTTGCACGAGCCTGCATAGGTTAATATTTCCTTTTGAGATTGTGTCGCTAATATCATCACAGAGCTAATGGGGTGAGATTTTGAGAGGGAAGCAACTCTTTTCTGAAGATACATTTCTAATTTTAATTCCTCCACCTTTGAAGAGATTGCCTCAGAATTTGTAGAGATTATGAATGTGTCACTTAAAATCTACTAAAACCAGCCTAGCCATCTTGCATAAGGTATATTTAGTTCTCAATTGCTTGGAAGATCATGGTTTTCATTCATGGGATCAAATTTTGGAAGATTTATGCTCTTGCCATTATTTCGTCAATTGGATTGAAATGACTATCATGTGATTATTACAAATTAAGAAGGGAAAGAAGAGCCATCTCCCAATTATACTCATGATGGTAATGTGGATGCGAAGCCAATTGGTACTTTACTTTTGTAAAGACTCAAGGAAGCGCTAGCCACATTTATGCCTTAACTTTAACATGACTAGCAGAGATCGCTTTTGAAATCCCTTGGAATCATTATAAGGCTTAATTCTCACTAATAAGGTCTCAATGTGGGACATGACCTATATAGACCTCAAGTCTATTCTTTATCCTCTCCTACTCCATGTGGGATTTGGGGTTTCACAATTTCTCCCCCTTAAACTCTTGATGCCCTCATCAAGGCCCACCGAACCCACAATAGTGTTTACTAGGCCTACTCTAATACTATTTGTAAGGATCTAAGGAACGCTAGTCATATCTGCACTTTTACTTCAAAATGACTGGTCGAAGTTGCTTTTGAAGCCCCTAAGAATTATTATAAGGCCCAACTCCACCTAATAAGGTCTCAATGTGGGACTTGGCCTTTATAGACCTCAATTCTATTCCTTATCTCCTACTCTGTGCAGAATTTGGGGTTCCACAATTTTATTGGGAAAATCTATGATGACATTCCCAATATGGAGCAAGGTTTTATTTTCTTCTTGTTTCAAATTCAATAGTTAAATGTTTTTAGGGGATTTTGTACCAGATAGAGGTTTGATTTTGTGATGTTCATTACTTTGTAGATCCAAAGCTTTATGCATCATTATGCATTTATTTTCATTTGACTGTGGGTGGAGGTAGGTTGGACTTTTTTTTGTAAACTTTGAATTTCCTCCTTAAAGGTAGAATCTGATGAATGTCAGCAAAAGAATTATATCTTGTTTAGTTCCCAATGATACAGATTGACTATGCACTGACAGGCTTTTGCCAATGATTAGTTTTTGAGTTATTGCCTGTGCATTGCCTTGTCTAATGATTCCGTTTGATCTCAAATATTTATGTCTCTCCTGTTTACAGCACAAGCTAGAATTGCATGTTTTCTGGTACTGTAGCTGATTTTTAGATATATTCCTTGAATATCATACAACATGACTGTCTTGACCCCCAAGCTACTGAAAATTTTCTATATTAGCTAGTTATATTATGTTGCTGCTGCATTGGTTTTGCTCATCTGTTTTCCATCTACCCCTTTTTAGGCAATCCCTCCTGTTACGCGGATGGCACTTACACGTGATACCTGGGTCACCGTTTTGTGTAGAAAATTGAGAGATTGGTGGCATTGGGTAAAAAAATTGTTGTACTTGTTTTACTGATGATTGGTTTTAGTATACCCTGCTTGGACCCTTTTCTGGGTATTGGAAAACTAACTTGCACTTGGTATCTAATTGTAGGTTGCAGATGGGGATCTACCCATTGTTGCTTCTCATGGGTGAATAACCGTGTATCTGTAGATTTCTTTAATATATGAATGAGTTTTTGTATGTTTCTAATGTTTCAAATAATACTTATTTGCCAGAGGGGAGGTCGAAGTGTACAGGACTCTTGATCCTGGGGTTCGTGTGGTCATCTTGAAAGCACTCTGTGACATTCGTGTAGAGGTAGGAGCATTAATAATGATTATATCTTGCAGTTCTTGATCCTGTGTTCTACTTTGTTTAACCGTTTATTTCACTCAACCCCAAAACTCTATTGGAAGTATGAGGGTAATTCTGCATTATTAGTAGCTCCTGATTCATATTTGGTACTTTGTTATTTCTTCTATGCTTCTTTGCACCACTGCTGTGAGAACTGAATCTGAGTTACTTGTTGCAGCAAGAAGATATCAGGAACTACATTGACAACTCACTTAAACATGGTGTTCAACTTTTAGCATTTCGTAAAGAACGTGTTGGGGGTGATTCGCACGGAATTTCTTACTGGTAATGTAGTTAATCTTCTCATAAGCCATATCCATCGAGGTTTACAGCTTGCATATTGGTTTATTTCCAAACATCAAATAAAAGATGTACCAGTATCTTTATCTGAGTAGAGGATTTATCACTCCTCAGTGGAAGCTTTTAGTGTATTGTGCATTGTATGTAGTAGGGGTATAATAAGTTGGTGCAGGTATGAAGATGATCCTATAGTTGGTCATCGTTTGTATCGGGAGATAAGGAAGGTTGAGGTGAAGAAAGCAAAAACAAAGGGTTCCCAGGTTCTTCCTAGTGCAACATACCAGTGGGAAACAGTGGCAACCAATTTTGATGAATTTCAAGACGTTTCTGTAAGTTTCTAAAATGGTCTGTTCATGTGCATGCATTTATAACTGGTTTCAATAGTTGAAATGTTTGTTTTCTAATAATGAGGTTGATTTTTGGAGGGTGGGACTGTTGTGATTCGTAGTATTCTAATGTATCATAAAAAATGACATCTCAAACCACTGTATTGGAGTTGAATATCGGGTATAAAATCACAACTTAGTTTTCTCTACCTTTTTCATGAGTGAAGTAAATTTTTGATGACCCAGTTCGATACCCCTCTACTTTTTTGGTCTGAATCTACCCGTGTTTGCAAAGTAGATCCTATTGCGTGATGTTCTTAAATGGCTGTCTTGGATTCTTAGATGTTCCCTTGCTTCATTATGGAATATTAATTCTGTTGTTTGGTTCAAATATTTGTCAATTTACCACGCAATTAGGTGGCCCTGCCATTTGATGTTGGATTCATTGCTAAAATGTATGTTCGAACTTCCTTATGGAAAGATGCTGAGAAATGTTTTTGGGTGATGTAGCTACTTCTTACTGACAGGAAGGTTTTACTCTGAGAACTCATTTACATGTCTATTCACCTGTTAACTGTCCACATTTTGGATTTCTAGTTTAGTGTCAAGAATATCAATAGTGCCTGCAAAGCACCAGATTTGGGAAGATTCGCCCTCTCTCAGATGAGTTTAGTTAACGGACACGGAGCTTTTTGGAACAGAAAGTCAGCTGTTGGAGAAAGGTGACGTCGGAAATATGTACTTAACAATAGAAGGGGAGGCCTTTGGAGGTGTGGGGCTATATGATTCTAGGCCTTGGCAAAGGTCATTACTCACTTTTGATCAGGAGAATTGGATATGAGGTGGGAAAAAAGTTATGGTTGCTTTTGCTGAGAGATTTTATTGTGGATAAGTTCATTATGTCGTGTCTTCAAACCTCCTGTGTTAGCTTTGATAAAGCAGTAAAGTTGTATAGCTATCCACTAACTAGTTAGGATCATGGGTTTTGCGAAATGTATCGGAAGGATGACGTTGTGACAGATCTCCCGGCATGTATTTTCATCTCATGTAGTTTACATGAGTTGAGTTTCCGGAATTGCCACATAATTGCAAAGATGTATTGGCTAAGAGTTCTTAAACCAGATCATCAGGACTTACATTTCTCTCCTTTTTAGGTCACTTTGATGAGGGATTTCTTCCCAGCTTACATGACATCGGGACTTTGATTCCTCTTAAGAGGATTTAGCATGTTCCACTAGGCAGATGGTGGTCTTCCAAATTGCTAATGACTTCGTATATTTCATTGTTCTCCTCATACTTGTAGCTCATAGTTTAAGTGATCACCAGTTGTAGCTCTCCTATACCTTTTATGAGCCTCTCTGTGCATTTACCTAAAACCTTCTGATGACTGTTTTTACCACAGTTCAATACAGGTTTTGCCTTCATAGTGATAGTTTTATGAGTTCCCAAGCTTGCGCACAAAGCTTTTATTAATGTTCTCTCTTTTAGTGTGTGTGAATTGTCAAGAGGTTTTGGGAAGTTGAAAAGGCCCTTCAAGTTAAATGTTTTCATGGAGCGTGAAGATCTAGACATTTGCTGTTGAGAGGTGTTATGGCCCTTTTGGGATTTAGTGGATTTTTCTTATTGGGGAGACTAGTAAAGGATTATAATCACCTACCCCGAGTGGTAATAGATGTCCTTAATGGGTATAGAGGATGAGATGAATGTCCAAATACAGCCCCCGATTTCAGTTATTCACAACCAAGATGTCAAAACGTCTGTGAACTTGCAAAATCATAAAAACCAAAGGCCTAGCTGATGATGTGACTACACATGACATCCTCCATCATTCTAAACAATCCATGTTTTGTGGGGTTCAAAAGCTGTTCTTGGATGCTGTACCCAGCTTTGGGGGTACAAATTATGCCGGGTTTCTCACACAGGTAGTTCCAATACATTGAGACTAAGGCTAATTGTGCTGAATTTTGGGTGATGGAGGTCATCAATTTTAGTTGGAAATGTTTTGTCCTTCAGAGAACTATATATACATTTTTGGTGTATGTGGGATCCATTTGTTAGGGTTGTCTATAAATGTTTGGCTTTTCTTTTTTTTTTGATAAGTAAGAAATTTTATTAACGAAAGAGGGAAACATCAGTACAAAGATTGTACTGACAAATTACAACATACAAACAAAAAAGCTAATGAAATCCTGAAAATCAAGAAAAGGGCCCCTCAACAACGCATTTGCCCAAAGAAACAAAGTAAACAAGAAATCCCCATTAGATGTAGTGCTTATTCGGTGTTATACTTGATAAAGGGTCGGGTATAGTTGAGGCTTGTCAAGTAGAAACTTTAAAATGGAAGACGTTGTATTACCTACAACTGACTACCATAACAATTCTTTTGTGGTACGTTTTTGCATAAGACATGAATTTCAAACTTTTTTTCAACTTCCCAAATTCAGGAAAAGTGTTCCAATTTTCTCTCTACTGCTGCTCTTGTGAAACTTGTCCGTCTATTGCAGGAAAAGCTTTTCTCAAGTAAAAACCGAACCGAGGCTTCATTAGGAAAAAGGTTGAAGATAGACATGCTTCCTGAGATTGAGAAGGATCATAAGGTACTCAATGCTGTTTGTTGACCAGAACCTTCTTAATTTGATTGGTTGTTTTCCTTGATTTGTGTTCTTTAGAGAAGTGTGTTCTTGTATTAAGTTTGGTTTCGTAGAATAAATCATGCTATTAATATTGCTGTTTCTGGGGAAATAAGCCAGATGAAAAAAAGTTGCAATTTAAATTTGTTGTTTGCAGAGGAAGGAGAGGTTGATGAAAAAGCAACACAGACAAGCTCTCCTTCTTGATAATTTCTTGAGTGTAGATGGGCTTGCTCCAGGACGCTCTCTTCGTGACAGAAAACCCGTAACCTATACCTTTGGTAAGAACAACCCGGTCATACTTCCTCCTTAATGTGGTTAACTTCTGTACCATGTTTATTTATTTTTTTTTTTGGAGGGAGGGGTTGTACTTTCCTGTTCACATAGTAGTAATACTTATCAGTAAGAACGTATTTTTAACCTTAATAATTTGAGGCTTTCTATAAAATTAATTCTCTGATGCGCTGCTGCTAGGTGACCATTGGACACATGTTCATATACTGCTTGGTGCTATTCAAATGTGATGGATATATGAAATCTGCTGTTTGTCATGGTTTTGCAGATGATTATGACAAGTCCATCAACGAAGCTATCAAGATTACAAAGTATAGATTGCGTGCCTAAGACAATATGGTTTACTGATTTACAAGGTATGAACTTTTAACTTATTATATTCTCATTCTTACAGATGGAAACAGCCATCCCCGGAACCTCTACACAGAAGAGACATGGTTGTGAAACCTGAAGCTTCTGCAAATGGAAAATGGAGCAGCCCTTCACATGCTTCACCACATGTCAATTTCAGTGCACCGTCTCCCACATCAGCTGATTTTGATGACGCTCAGGAAGAGCATAAAGATGACCCATTGGATCGAAGGTGAGTTGAAATTCTTTTTAATGTTTCAGAATATAGTTTCATGTGTTAAAAAGTCATCCCTGCATTAAGTAATATATATTAAAATGTAGCAATCGGCGGAGTCAGAGACCTCGACAGTATTCTGCAAGAGAGTTTGTTGAAGCAGTTTCAGATAATGAGGCAGACTACGACAGTGATGACGATATAGTTGGGGAAGCTGTTTATGATGAGGAATATTTGAGGAAACGCAAAGAGAAGAGGAAACTATCAAGTAGCTCTGAGGGAGATGAGGAGTATCATTGGGAGGAAGAAAATGCTGAAGAGGAGGAAGAAGAAGAAGAAGATGATGATTCCCTAAGTAACAGTGAGGAAAGTAATGAGCCCCAAAAAGTTAGAAAATTGCCAGGCCGTACTAGGAGGGAAACGAAACTAAGGTCAGTTGATGAGCTCCAGTCAGGTCTACGACGCAGTAAGAGGGCCACTAGAAATCGTATTAATTACAGACAGTATGAGATGTCAGAATCAGAAACAGAGTCTACGAAACCTGAGAGGTCGAGGTCAAATGCATCAGATGTACACTCAGATGCAAGTGAGAATGGGGATTATTCAATAGAAAGTCAGGATTCTGATGGCAATGATAATGACCATAAAATGAAAGTTGACCCGCCAGTTGAAGCTTACACTGAAACGGTAGAGAAAGAGCAAAAGCAGCCACCCGAGAAATCAAATAGCCCTGTCCAGGACGAAAATGAGGGTGTACAGAAAAGACGTTTTCTTGACCTAAATGAGCTTGCTCCTGGTTCCGGTTTCGATGATGGTCCGAACGCTGTAATGAAAGATGAAGATACAGATGACTTCTAATGCTTCCAGCTGTGCAGTTGGAAAGCTCGGGATTTGTTTTCTCCCAGGGAAGCTACATGTATGATAGTTAAGTTCATAAATTTTGTGATCCCCATGGAGGAAGTTACCGTCAGAATTCTTCCATGGTGTAGTTTAAGCAGCTACCTTGGTGCGTGATTGCTGGGGGCAATGCAATGCAATGCTCAGAGTTATGTAGATTAGGTACGTAGTCATTTTTTAGCATCTCTACATTCAAAGAAACCTACGACAAACGAATCAGGAAATTGTTGGGAGTTCCTTAGTTCATCCAATCAGTGTACAATAACCTTTAACTAATATTGTAACTGAACAAATTTGGCCTATTAGATGTTACAGCCTAGTGGTTTCTCTCCCATGTTCATGACGATGATCTGCCCTCTGGGCATTTGGGTTGGTTGGGTCTCTTGATAAAGCAATCGGGCTAGAAACTGTTTTTGTTTTTGTAATTGAACCATCCTCCCTCAAAAGGTAACCAATTTGTATCTTTATTTCTGTTTCGGTTTCTTATTGTCTTTGAATTTATTTTTTCTGCCTCAAGTTTGACGAATTACTTTTTGTTGAAGATGCCCATATAGATAGATCTGCTTGTTTTACAGTTTTGGCACGCAAACAGGTCCATGATGTCTACAAGAGAGTGGGCCTATAGGCCTTGGCCAGTGCCTGGAGAACTTTGCCCATGAAATGGATTGTGCCATCTCTGATTTTTGTCTTGCTCCCAAACCTTTTGGAGGCATGATACCACTATGGACTAATCAAAAGTTGCCAACAAAAATCCCTACAACAAAGCAAGTACTAAGAACAACGTCATAACACTTGCACAGCAAAGAATTTCTGGGCTTACAACGATGGAATTCAGACCTCGAACTATGATCAGCTTAATATGCCATCTCTTAGGAAGTTTTGTTTAATAAATTTGCAGATTTTTTTTTAACTTCAGTAGGCATAAACATGTTTTTTCTACTTTACTTCGAAGTTGTCTACACTAAAACTAGTTTTTGTGAAAAAAGAAAAAAAAATATATATAGATTTGAAGAACACCCACAAATCAATCTATCCAAAAGTTTCTCAAGTGAATTGATACTCATGGATGAAGATTTTCTGCAATTTCTTGTTTGGACTGCAGTGTAATTCAGAGAGAGAGAGACACAGAAGGTGAATTTTATTGCAGAACTTATGTTGCCCGAAACTTTAGACAGTGCATGAAACTTTAGACAGTGCATAAAATGGTGTAGGCTAGATCTTTCTCCTAATAAAATTCTAATCCTATCATTGTTTGGCCGAAGAAGCGGACACGGATCATTGCGTGGTCACATCCTTGATTACCTTACTTTCGAGTGAGTCAGTGGCACTCCTTTCTTGGGGACCAAGGCCATACCAGTTGATTCCTATTTGACTAAGTGATGGCTGCTCAATAAAAAAAAATAATAATATTAGTACAATTCACGAAGCTGGCCCACAATCTTTTGTTCAGGAATCAGTGGAAAGTTTCCGCAGCCATGCTACTCCAACGAGAAAGGAACCCCCGTGACAAGATTGAAGAAATTCAAAGTATTTGGCTAGGAAAAGGAGAACCCTGTCAACGTAAAGGAGCTTCGTATGAGAGAGAGAGAGAGAGAGAGAGAGCGAGATTTTCCCTATCCACGATGACACCGTTGGTTTCATATCCTGAATTTTGGCATTTGAGTCGATGATTCTTTTATTTGGCATGATTTTTGTGTTTATTTCGATTCCTTACACCTCCTAATGTCCCAAGTTCATAGACAATATATATTGAACAAGCATTAATAACTAGTTATTCTTCTCACATTAAAATTCAAAGAACTCAATACGGGGGGTGACAGATTCACTGTGGATTTTCAGTATCTTTGTCGACGACAGGATCTTTCATGGTTGGATCATTCACTTTCACGTCTTCATCTTTCTTCTTTGCTGCTTCTAATTCCTTCGCTTCCTCAAGAGCCTGTATCAGCTTCGATAGGCATTTGTCTGCATCATCCAGTGAGGACTTTGGCATAAGGTTCTCCGCAACGTCTGCTGGTGTGATCTTGGTCTCTCCCATCAGCCTCTGAATCGCATCAAACATCGGGTGCATTTCAAGATTCAAGTAATTCTTCGCAAGCACCTTGAAAGCCTCAAAACTGCAGTAAGATAGCTCAATATGCTTGTCCATTCGCCCCCTTCTTATGAGTGCCGGATCCAGCTTCTCCACATAATTGGTGGTAAAAACAATCAGCCTCTCTCCCCCACAGGAGGACCACAATCCATCGATAAAATTCAACAGCCCCGAAAGAGTGACTTTACTGCTGCTGCCCTCTTCTGCCTTTGCTAACTTCTTGGCAATTTCCTCATTCGGCTTCTCCTCTTCATCCGAAGATTTCTCTGCTTTCTTTTTCCTCTGACCTGTAAGATCAAGCGAGCAATCAATGTCTTCAATCACAATGATAGATTTACCTGTTGTCTCAATCAAAAGCTTCCTCAGCTCTGTGTTGTCCTTCACTGCTGTGAGCTCCAGATCATAGATATCATAGTTCAGCAAGTTTGCCATAGCTGCAATCATCGATGATTTCCCCGTCCCGGGTGGCCCATAAAGTAAGTAACCCCTCTTCCACGCCTTCCCAATCTTTGCATAGAAGTCCTTACTCTTGCTGAAAGTCAAGAGATCATCAATGATCTCCTGCTTCTTCTCCGGCTCCATCGCTATAGTTTCAAATTTTGCTGGATGCTCAAACACAATACTACTCCACATGCTTTGTTTGTAGCTTGGCCACTTGTCAGTAGGACAATTCGTGTAGAGCTTCCTCTGCCTATTCCTTACTCTAATCTCCTTCCCTTCTTTCAGAACGTGATCCAAATATGACTTAGTGATTGTCTCACGGTGCTTCTTATGAAACGTGAGCTTATAGAACCTCTTGCCCGGCGGAGGAAAATATGACATGGACTGTGTCTGTGTGGTCGCTTTGGTTGACGCCCACCCAATTTTAACACCACGAAACTCATCGGTCACTCTCTCATACTCGTCCATACTCAACACTATGTTGCTACTATCTTTGCCCATCTCAGCTTTGAGTCTTTTAGCGCTCTTGGTGGCGTTGGCGCTAAGGTATGTCTCCACAGTAGTAAAAGCTTCGCTACGATTGAACCGATCTTCTGTGTGCTCGGGAAAAGAAATCTGAATATTGGGATTGAAGTAGCTCGTGAGTCTCTGTGTATAAGCTTCAAAGAAGATGCGAAGATCAGAAGGACAATATTGGCGAACGATCGCCCAAACAAACATTACGCTGGCTAGGGTAGAACCCACTGTTGCCCACATCTCTGTCATGGATGCCGGCAACATTTTTGGGTTTCGGGGTGTGGTTTTATGGGGATCTTGATTTTCTTATTTTGCAGGCCAAGGGAAGGCTTTTTCTCGGCTCTGTGTCGAGGGTGAGGGCGGGACTGGTGGTTATATAGCCTAATAACTACCAACTTTGTATTACAGCGCTGCACACCTTCAATATATACTAATACGTAATATGTGACATGGTTCTTATTGCGTCAGCAGAAGCTCGTGGCACATGGACATTTTGATAAGAATTTGCTACCACAGACCAAAGAGAAAATGAACCGTAGCGCTAGTGGTTGGGTATTAGAGTCTGTGAAATATTATTGTTTTTAAAAAATTAAAGATATTTTATAGGAGTTGATGAAAAAGAAATGACAGAGAGATTTTTAATAAATATCATAATAATAAAAAATTAATTGATAAATTTTTTAATATTAACCCGGTTCAAGTCACGGTACACATGACTATGAGGTTAGAATTGTAAGCACCACTCGAAAGAACCTACCACGGAAGGAGACTTACCAAACAGGGCAAGCCTAGACCAGCAGGTAACTCGATTTACAGCTTTTTGAAATGACGAGAAAATTGCTAGGAAAGTTCGGTGGAAAGTTGCCTGGAAAGTTTGGTGGGGACTGGGGAGTGCGAAATCGCATATCTTGACTTAAAGAAAAGACAAGAAGATAAATATATACTTTGCTTTAGCTTTAGGAAATCAAGTGCACAGCAACTTTCTACAAAAAAAAAAAGATATATATATATATATATAACAAAAAAACTTCCCGTGCTATTTTAAAATACTAAAGCTCGATGCTGTTATTGAATTGACAAGAAGATAAATATATACTTTGCATTAGGTTTCACCTGCCAATTATGGAGGCTTATTTATTATTTGGGTTAAGCACCCATTTGGTCCTTACATTTTGATATTTTTTAACAAATCAAGTTTCGGTTTTCAAATTTATTATAGAGGTATCTGATTTTATAATTTTTATTAAATAAGTCCTCTTAAAATTTTATTCTCAAAGTTAATAGTTCACATGTCAGCTCTAATCATAAATTTGATAAGTGTCACTCAAACTTAAAATTACTTATCATTTTTTTAAGTTTTATTTCCTATTTTTTTTGCTTTTTAAAATAATTAAAATAATTTAGTTTTTTTTTGTGTTTTAAAAAACAAAAAGTTATAAAAAAAATTATACATCACATAATTTTAGTTTTAGGTGACACATGTGAACTTATGATTGAAATTGACGTGTGAATCGTTAACTTTATAGATAAAAAGTTAAACAAAAATGACTTATTCGATAAAAATTGCAAACTCAAGGGCCTTTAAGATCAATTTAAAAATTGAAGGACGATTTGTTAAAAAGGGGTCAAAACCTAGAGAGTAAATGGGTACATAATTTCAAACACTTTACACCTTTTGTTAAAATTTCTTGTCAATTTTGATGGAAATTTATTTTTTGGCCTTTAAAATCATGAATTTATCCTCATAAATTGTCACTACTTAAAAAAATTATGAAGACCAAATTCTCATTTCGCACACTAAAAAATAATTTTCATTCAAATCAACTGAAAATTTTAATATGTGCAAAGTATCTGAAATCAATAGTCGGTGGATGCAATGTGATAAAAAAAATAGATAATGGTGCAAAATGTAAGATACTTATCGTTGGAGAGTGTAAGGTGGGTGTATTTATGTTAAGAGTTAAATACACTTTTCACCCCTTATGTTTGGGAGTATTGACACATTGCACTCTAATGTTTTATTTTTGAGACATTGAGTGCATTATGTTATCTCCCCCAACGATATACACCCTGGAGTGAAATTTTGCGTCAAATTAGACAGTAATCGTTTGCACGTGTCTCTCACGTGATCTCAGACCCTGTCAGATTATCGTATTGCCTTGGATCTCAAATAAATCACAATTAAATGAGTTTCAAAACCCAATAAGCGAAAATCGTAACTTGTTTGAAGCTCATTTAATCATGATTTATTTAAGATTCAAGGGCAATACGATAATTTTACAGGGACTGAGGTCACGTGAGAGACATGCATAAACGATTACCGTCTAATTTGAGCTTAAATTTCATTACGGGATGCAAATCGTTGGGGAAGATAACATAATGCAATGCCGACTCAAGGGTAAGGCCACTTAGGCGATAGTCTAAGGCCTCACCTTGATTAAGGCCCCATAAAGAGACTCAAGAATTAAAGAGACCCAATATTTTTTTTGTATTGTAGATGACCCAAGAAAAAAAAAAGACAATTGAGCTAAAAAAAATGGCAAAATGTTATGTTTTTCCCAAGCTTCATAATTCTTTTTCACATTATGAACTTTGCTAAAAGTGAAAAAAAAAGCCCTATAATAAATTAACTATACATTTCTTAATTGTACAAGTTATGAAGCTTGATATCATGTGTAAGAGCCCTAGAGAAATAATTAATAGGGCCTTTCAAAATTTTATATTAAATTTAATAATTGGTAAATATTTTATATTAAAATTTATACAAAAGGCCTACAAATTTATATAACGTCTTAGGCCTCAATTTGGTTTGAGTCAGCCCTGACATAATGAATTCAATGTCTTAAAAATAAAATATTGTGATGCAATATATTAACAACCACGAACATAAAGGGTACAAAAGTGTATTTAACAGGTGTCTTAACAACAAATATTCTTGAATTGGCCACCATTTTTTTGTCTCATCCTGATTGGTACTGGTAGGACTAGTGGTGGGCCACTAGTTAACACATTATGAATGCGACGCCACCAACTATTTGAAAGTGACCTTGCCATATACGGTTCACCGACAAAAGTGAGTGTGGTTTTTCCCCCCCAAAAAAAATCATTTTTAATCCTTACAATTTTTAAGTTTTTAAATTAAAAATTAAAAATTTTAGTCCTCGGTTTCATACAGGTATTTAGGTTTTCCAACTAAAAACTTCAATTATTAGATTTTTTTACCTCATTTTGTCATCTCATTTCCCCATCCACTAATAGTAGAAAGTATACTTTAGTCATAGCTCTTGTCGACTGGAAAATGGTACGCATTACATGGTGTTTGATTGTTAAAGTTTTGTGGTACGCACTCACATGGAGACCAAGAGTTTAGCTTATACGATATTGTTTTGTTTTGTGATTCTCTATGGCATATATATTTTCCTGATCAGGAAAATTTGCAAGTCTAAGTAAGGACACTACCATGATTTGATGAAGTTGGTTATGATGTTGTAAACAAAAGGCTGAATTGACCCACTAATTCTTGAAATATGGCCAGTTTTCAAATTTGTCTTTAGAGTTTATTTCGTCTTAAACTAGTTCCTGGAGAATCTATTGTGTCGTGGAGTGGTCATTTTGTCAAATTGATTGACTTCGTTAATGGAATAAATCTCACGTGACTAATAGGAACACATCACTACCAATCTCGACGAGTCATTTCTCCTAAAGTCACTCAATCTGTCAAGTTGAACTAGTGGCTGATAATTTAAAATTCAATTAAACTGTCTATACCAACTAGACTTAAAACACCTCATGTGACTAGGGGTAACATGACTGCTTGCGAACGGTGGTGATATGTCCCTTTTTACGATAAGAAATATGCCCTAAAAACCAGTTGTCTAGATAATTATTTATTTAGATGTCACATGTTTATATTTATTTATTGAGTGTTATGTTGTGACATAAGATGTTACATAGATATTGTTAGTGACGTTATAAAAAAAGTTATGTTAATGATTAATGAATTAAAGATGAGAGTATGATTTTTCAGTTTCTTGTTCACTTGACAGTTGTTCTAGATCAAGATACATATTTATGTACAAATAGGTCTACATTCGTTGTGCCTCTATTAAATAGGATAATGAATTCCGTCATTGAGGTGATGACCTTAAGCATACGAGTGAATGTATTGTAAGAATACATGCACTAAATGAAATCAAATACGGATACGTTTTGGAAGTGATCACTGATGTTGATAAAGTATTCAACATAATTATAGTTTATTGTATCCTTAGACCTAAGATTTGTCTGTTTGTTGTGTCTCTGTGCTTTAACCGAATCATTTAGTGATGATCTTTTTAGGTCAAATATTTCAAACAATGTTGGGTCTTGGGCATGATAAATGAGCTTGTATAAATGTTCAACAAGTAATCCATTAGTCTCTTGATAAGGAAGTATATATGTATAGGGTTGGACTCAAAAAGAAATCACTCACTAGTGGAATTTTGTGAAAATATTTTTTCAAAATTTATATATATATATATTTGAAAATAATTTGAGAGTCCAACGGGTTACATATTGTAATTAAGAATTATATGAGCTAGGAATTTAATCAATGATATTATTTTGATCTTATTGTTTCATGTGGAATATAACATAGTAGAATGATAGATAAACAAATAATTGTTAGCAAAAGGATTTCAAAAATCAATCTCAAATACTCGAGAGTGAATTGTGATATGTTGATAGACATGATTGCAATTAATAGAAACTCAAAATTCGGAATAAAATAATATAAGGAAAATAATGGAAAATAGTTTTCATGTGATCCTATAGCCGAGATCTGAGATCTCTAACGATCACACACCATATCATAGGATTTTATTTAAAAGGGCATACAATGTGATAGTCAATCATGTGTACCATCAGGACTTTGAGAAAATCCTAAGACAACTGTATGGCGTGGATATAAAGGAGGTTGAACATTTAGGCTGCTTAAATTGTGAAAAAAAAAACTCAAGGTGTGAGATCGACAAGACCTGAAGGTTAATGAGGATTGAAGAGACAAGCATAAAGAGATCGACAAGATCCATAAAATCACATATTGTTTATCAGAGATTTGATTAGTAATTTTTCGTAAAATAACCATTAAAATGAACAACCGAGTTAACGGGGATGACCACTCCATGACTGGAGGAATTTTCTAAAGACTATCATATGACAAAATAAACGCTGGCGACCAACATCAGGCCATACCCAAGAACTAGTTGGTTTAATATTTGCGTTGAAAGTGCTTCATGTAAATCTCGTGCTTTGTGTACCGCCATTTGTTTGTTTTGTGATTGAATGGTATTCTTTTCTTTTCGATCTGGTTAGCATATTTTTTGGGACCGAAACCAATTGTGTTGGATTTTCTTAATCTACCCGACACAAATAACCCTCAAAACTAGCATTGAAACAGGAGAGGGGATAGGCAATCCCCTCCTGATGGATGTCGTCCATCCAGTCATCCAGTGGTTGGGAGCCAGGGCAGGGGGCTGCCCGTGCTGCCCGGGGCAGGTGTGGGTCCCGGGCGGGACCCACCTGCTCCCCGGCTCCCAACCACCGGATGTCCGGATGGAGAGCATCCGGCTATCCATCCGGACATCCGGAACGGATTGCCTTAGGACAGGGGCGGACCCAGGCCCGGGCGAGCCTGGGCGGCCGCCCGGGGTCCGCCCCTAATTTTTTTTTAATGTATTTTTTTAAAAAAATAATAAAAAATAATGTATTTAAAAAAAAAAAAGTTGGCCTGGGCCGCCCTGATTGGCCAAGGCCAACATAAGCCCGCCCGGGTGACTCTTTGAGTAGTAAATGAGAAAACGAACATCATTATTGAGCTTTCACTTTTAATGGGAATATGATCTGCAAAGATAAAAATTCATTTGAGAAAACATCTATAAAGTAAAGGCGAGTGGAATTGTGGAAACTTGTCACAGACTCACAATTACCACCATTCGAGATACCGCGGATTCCAGATGTGTTCAGGCCTCCATCAAAGACTGAAAGTGGTGAATTTGAAGTCACGTATCTCGTTGCAGATACCCGCATTACCAGAGGAGACAGAGACGAGCTTATAGTTTTTGTTATTGCGTAATACCTTTGCATGAACACTTTCTGCATTCTCAGTTCCTGCTTCTGCTGGTACTGTAGTTTTTTCCCTTCCATTTTACAGGAGCAGTCTTTTTTTTTTGTTTACTTTTTTTGGGAGGGAGGTGATGTAGTACAATTAAGAATAATTTACCCATAGTACTATTGTAAATCTATCATATATAAATTGAAACTCTACCTTATATTAATATGCAGTTCTAATGACTTTCTTTTCCTCCCCATTTTCCAGTAAAACGAATATAGACTCCCTAATATCTGGGTAGATCACATTGATTGTTTGGGTTTTCAATGTTTCTTCTAATGACATCCATATAGTGTGAATGTGTTTTAATCAGTCACTTTCATCCCTCTCTTATAGTAAATTCCTATTTATTTCAATTATGCTTGCACTTTTTTATTAATTGTAGATAATTATGCTCGCACTCAGTTATTATTCTTTATAGATAATTATGTTCCTACATTGCTGGGAAATAAATAATGTAGCAAATTAAATATTTACTTGTTAACTTATTATTCTTTATGTGGATTTGTGTAGTAAAGATCAAAATCCATTGCTGGAAGCACATTTGAACTTTGCCAATATACTTGCTTATTTGCTGGAAGGACATTTGCGGTAGATAATCTCCTTTCTTTAAAACTTTTTTTCATTTCTTGCTTAACTCTAGGTTGGATTGTGAAGGAAACCGGAGGAAGAGATGTTATTTGTGTAGTAGTTTTTAGGTTGGATTGTGATGTTGTTGAGCCTAGGACAACCTTAGTTGAGCCCAATTTTTGGAAGAAGTCAAAACATTTTGTCTGAATAATTTTATCAATGTGCACAATATGGAAAACATTATACAAATTCGCGGTCGTTCGAGGCGTGTAGGGCAAACAATTACTAACATTATACAAATTCGCGGTCGTTCGAGGCGTGGAGGGCAAACAATTACTTATTTGCATTATTTTCGTGTGGAAGTCTTATGTCAGGTTATTGATTTGATTGCTCAGGAGATGAATAATCGTTTCACAAAAACAAGTATAAAGTTACTTCTTTGCATAACATGTCTTGATCCAAAGGACTCATTCTCAGCATTTGATCTTGATAAATTATGTCGTCTTGTTGAATTTTACCCTGAAGATTTCTCAACAATTAATCGCGTGGTACTTAGAGATCAGCTTGACACCTGCATTAGAGATGTTAGAAGAACTAATTTTTTTTTGGGCTTCAAGATATTGGAACTCTTGCTATGAAGATGGTTAAGACCAGAAAGAATATTTTGTATCCATTGGTTTATCTTCTTATTACGTTGGCATTGGTCTTACCGGTTACGACTGCAACCGTTGAGAGAGTGTTATCTGCGATGAAAATTATTAAGACTGATTTTTGTAATAAGATGAGAGATGATTGGATGAATGATTGCATGGTAGTGTACATCGAGCAGGAAATTTTTGAAACTATTGAGAATGAAGTCATTTTGCAACGTTTTCAGAAGATGCACAACCGTAAGATCCAATTGTCCTCTCTCAGTCGTAGTACATAATACGATATGTGTAATTCAATATTTTTTTTATGTTTTTAGTCTTTAATATTTTGATATTGTAACTCTAAGACAATTTTTTACATTACGTATACAAAAAAATTTCCGTTATTTTACTTTAAAAGTTCGCCCGGGTTAATTTTCATTCCTGGTTCCGCCACTGCCTTAGGAGGCAATTCGTTCCCTTGAAACAGATCAAAATTTGGCCCACGAGAGTTTAGAGCCTTCTAAATTTTAGCTCTTGTTGTCGTGACAATGATCATTGATCTGCCTCTGCGCGTTGGGTTGGTTACCTCTGCTGATAAAGCAAGCAAGGTTAGAACTATCGTGGTTTTGGTAATGGAATTAAGATCCCCCCTCAAGAGGTTATCGGTTTCTAAGATTTCGCTTTGTTATTGGAATTGTGTTTCTATGCTCTCTTGTTTCATAATCATGGATACAATTTGCTGTGTTGAAGATGGCCATGGAAAACTGCCAGTGCTACTGGTTTTGCTCTGATGTGTCAGGGACCCAGGGTTCTGTAGGGAGTTTTGGCATGCAAATAGATTCATGATATCTCGAATAGCATATTGTCACTTGCCCTCAGAAAATTTTTACACGAAAATTATTTCCGAAAAACAAGGTTGCGTCTCTTGTTCACAGTGATTTTTCAGTTTCTTGGTCAACTTCAGACTGAACAGAGTCTTCATTGGTTGGATCATTCTCTTTCACGTCTTCATCATTCTTCTTTGCTGCTTCTTCATTGGCTTCCTCGAGAGCCCATATCAAGTGTGACAGACATTTCTCGGCGTCGTCCATTGGGGACTTAGGCATAAGGTTCTCCGCAACATCGGCAGGTGTGATCTTCGTCTCTTCCATCAGCCTCTGAATCGTATCAAACATCGTGTGCATTTCGAGATTCAGGTAATTCTTTGCAAGCACCTTGAACCCCTCAAAACTGCAGTAAGAGAGCTCAATATGCTTGTCCATTCTCCCCCTTCTTATGAGTGCCGGATCCAGCTTCTCCACATAATTAGTGGTAAAAACAATCAGTCTCTCTCCGCCACAAGCGGACCACAGTCCATCGATGAAATTCAACAGCCCCGAGAGAGTGACTTTGCTGCTGCTGCCCTCTTCCTTTGCTTCTCTCTTAGCAATTTCCTTAAGGGACTTCTCAATCTCAACATCTGAAGATTTCTCTGCTTTCTTCTTCCTCTGACCAGTAAGATCAAGCGAGCAATCGATGTCTTCAATCACAATCATAGACTTACTGGTTGTCTCAATCAAAAGCTTCCTCAGCTCTGTGTTGTCCTTCACTGCTGTAAGCTCAAGATCGTAGACATCGTAGTTCAACAGATTCGCCATTGCTGCAATCATCGTCGACTTCCCAGTACCCGGAGGCCCATAAAGTAGATAACCCCTCTTCCAGGCCTTTCCAATCTTTGCATAGAAGTCCTTACTCTTGCTAAAAGTCAACAGATCTTCAATAATCTCCTTCTTCTTCACCGGCTCCATCGCCATTGTTTCGAAGGTTGCTGGATGCTCAAACACAATATGACTCCACATGGTTTGCTTGTAGCTCGGCCACTTGTAACCAGGGCTATTTGTGTACAGCTTCCTCTGCCTATTCTTCACCCTAATCTCCTTCCCTTCCTTCACGACATGGTCCAAGTATGACTCCGTGATTGTGTCACGGTACTTCCTGTGAAACGTGAGCTTGTAGAGCCTCTTCTCCTGCTCAGGATAATACGACATGGATCTCGTCGGTGACGACGAGACTTTGCTCGACACCCACCAAACTTTAACACCGCGAAACTCATCGTTCACTCTCTCATACTCGTCCATACTCAACACCATGTTGCTGCTATCTTTGCCCATCTCGGCTTTGAGTCTCTTTGCGCTCCTGGAAGAGTTGGTGCTAAGGTATGCTTCGACAGCAGCATAGGCCTCGCTCCGCTTGAGCCGATCTCCCGTGAACTCGTGGAACGAAATCCGAATGTAGGGATAGAAGTAGCCCATGAGTCTGTGCGAATACTTTTCAAAGAAGCGTCGAAGCTCATAAGGACAGTACTGGCGAACGATCGCCCACACAAACATGAAGCTGGCTATGGTAGAGCCCATTCTTGCCCACATCTCGGTCATGGTTGAAGAAAACATTGTGGGTTTTAGCATCTGGGATTCTTCTGAGTTCTCCTTTAAGCAAAGGTGAGGCTTTTCTTGGCTCTCTGTGTTGATAGGAAATGAACAAAAGAGTAGGTGGGCAATGAACAATGTCTGGTGTTTACAGGCAAAAGGCAATTAGTAACCAACGACACCCAGTTTTAAAACTAGTACTTTTGGGTCATTGGGAATTTGGGTGCCACCATTTCTATGTTTAAAGACCCAGAAAATGAAGAATACTGGTGTGTATTCTGAGGTGTGTAGAAACTGCTGAAGAAGCCATCTTTTATAAGGAGAGATAGTAACTATACAAGATAACCAGAATCAACTAATTGAAACTGATTAAACAAATCTCAATCATACTTGATTTGAAAAAACTGTAGATATATTTTCATGCTCTTCCGAATAGGAAGATATAATAATGTACTAACAATGTTTTTAGAAGAACCACGTAGACGGTGGCAAAGAGTTCTGCAATAAAGATAACCAAATCCACGCTCGAGAGTGTCCCATAAGTGTCCTTGTGGAACACGTGTCACGCACATGAGAGGGTAAAAAGCCTAGAAAAAGGGGGCACAAATGCTTTTTTTTTTCATCTAGAAGAATTTCGGTGGCCTTTGGATGACAAATTTGGGGAGGCTCATGCGGGTCCTTCTTGTTAGTTGTTTGCTTGTTTTCTTAAAGTCTTTAAACTGTGCTTAATCTTTTTTGCAGCTTGTCAGTTACTATTGGAATAGATTCCTTCTGTGAACAAAAAAGAATAGGGAAAGACATGGATAATTGCAGGTCACAGAAAGTAGTGTTAGAAATCACAGCTGCAGATAACAACATCACGTCCATTCCCATGAACCAATTGAGAATTGTCAAAAAGAGCCCTGCATTCATACAAATGTATTATTTTTTCTTGGGAAGTTGGGGACCCGTGGCGCCACGAAGAATCCATGAAGTCATCTCATGCCTCTTCGACCATAGGAAAAGGTTAATCATGCTTTTCCTTCTTTATTCTTTTTCGCTTATTTCCTTTTGTCTGGGTAGGTAGTCTGCTTTCCAGTGATGACTAATGCAGACGTCAATTTCACAGCCATTTTCTGCTTCCTAATAAACTTCATCTGGGAATTTCATGCACAAAGCATCCCAGCTCTAGCGTCACTTCAAAGCTTTTGAACCGAGACATCCCAACCTCATCGAAAGAGGAAATTTCTATCCTCTCACAGAGTCATATCATTGTTTGTGGAATCCAATTCTTCTGCATAATGATTTCCTCCAAAACCTCTAGACAAAAGGGAAACGTCTATCGTCAAGGCCTTTATCATTGTGTTGTTGACATCTTATGTACATTAATTGGCCTCCATATATTGCTTCTTTACAAAAAGAAGAAGAAGAAGCTGGTTTTATGATCAGCTGGAGCCTGGTATAAAAAAGAAAATGTTATACCAAGATTTCACAGATCCTGCAAAAGCTTAGAAGACAGCTGAAATGGAGATAAACCCTTTGATATTATCTATATGAACCGGGAAACCGGTTCCTCACATCTCTTTGTCCGTCTAATCCTCTTCCATCAATCCTGCTTTTTCCTTTTCTTACTCTGGAGAACTTTTCCTTAGAATATATGTAAATTACGTGGCCGCTGTTGAAAACGCATAATATAGAGGAGGAGTTGGCCTGACAGACAGGGTCGCTTTCTCTACTTGAAAAGAAGACAAACGCCACGGTCGTGTCACACACGTGTCCATGAACGTTTCGTAAGTACTAAACATTGAGGAGAGGGACCCCAAGGGCGAATCATCTCCCTCTGCGCTAAGCGGCGGAAACAAGATTAAAATTCATGAGTGTGGTAAAGGTGAAATGACAAAAAATCATTCGTAATGAAAAATATTGTCTTAAAATTACAATGTCGAAAATTAAGGATTAAAAACTTTAAAAATATTGGAATACATGTATCGTACTATGTATTGCGACTGAGAGGTGACAATTGGATCCAACGAGTTTGTATCTTCTGAAAATATAGCAAAATGACTTCATTCTCAATAGTTTTAAAAACTTCTTGCTCGATGTACACTAACATGCAATTATTCATCCAGTCATCTCTCATCCTATTACGCAAATCACTATTTATGATCTTATTCAAGTTCATTCTCTACTTAATTCTAAAACTTTAGAACAAATTACAAATGATTCTGATAGTTAAGGTTTTGATGTCATTAGGGGTTGTATTTCTTACATTTTTAAGTTACTACCACAACTTGGGCCTATCTTTTTTTCTTTCATTTTTTCTTTCCCTTTTTCTTTTGACAAAAGGTTACTTGGGATGCATTTGCAATTTACTTTCTCTAGGTTCTATGGATTTAAAATTGAAAGATATTCACATTCTCCAAAGCGACTTCCACACACAAATCAACAATTGATGGCAAATCATGCTCTGGATAATAAAAATAAAATTTTCAGGATAAGCAATATTTAGTAAAAGAGTTCCTTAGATAAATATATCCAAAAAGTGGTCAGAACTTTGGTTTGGCCCATACAATGATCCTAAACAAACACAACATTTTTCGAGGTCACTAATAAAAATGAAGAAATAAATCAACATAGGGAGAAAGAAATGAAGTGATCTTGATTGTGAAAAATTAGGTGCAAAGAGTAAATAATTTTTTACTAATAGAAATTTAGCAAGATGACAAGAAGTTACCCATCAGTTGAAGAACTTGTACTCAATGCAAAAAAGAAAATCAATAATTGTATATTTGCCTCAGTTATTATGTAGCACCAGGAGCAAAATAAATATGTAGAAAAAAAATTGTTTTAGATCCGATACCAATTAAGTCTAGTTGGTTTGTACTTAATGGGTATCGAACCTAGGTAAACTTGTGAAAAAAAAACAAATGTAAACTTTTTTTTTTTTTTTTGACAATCTATGGGTAGCGGACGCACGGGTTCGATACCCCTGCGTCCGCCACTGTCCCCCTGCTTTATTGCAGCACTTTCCAAAGCCTTCCACTGTCCCGTGCCTATTGTTTGTGTCTAGTCTTCTCTTTCTATGTCGAAGTGGGTTAACGTGAAAGAAAAATCTGGTTATATGCAGGCAATACCTGGTGTCAACAACAGTACAGTACGATTGCTGTTCCAGTTCTAACAGCTTCTCAAACTCTTAACAATTCTCCAATAAAATTTAAATTATCCCAGATAAAAAGAATTCTGTGTTTGCAAACATGCCCAGGTACACCTCCAAGGAGCCATTGGGGCGGCACCAATAAGACATCAACACCATGTCAAGAAAGGAAACGTATTCGATCATTAAAGCACGATTGAAGGAGATACGTGCTACTTAGAAAAAAAAAGAGATACGTGCTCTATGGATTAAGGCACCATTTAAGAAGGGATTTGCTCCACGATTTTAAGAGATTGAAGAATAGGAATCTTTTCTTATGCGTTTATTTTGAATAGGGATAAGCAAATCATGCCTAATAATATTTTCTTTCTTGTAAGCTTTACTTATATTTATTGTCCTGATTTAAGAATCATTCCTTGGATTGATGGAGGAAATCATGCAGTATTTTAGAATAATAATTAGTGTTATGATTTGTATCCTAATAAGGTGTAGTTAAACCTCTATAGAAGTCATTTGTAACCTCTTAAAATATGAATGAAAGTATTATACACTCACCTATTTTTATCCATGTTCTTTCTAGTACTTTCTCTACAAATGTAACTAAAACATTGAATGTTATAAATTTAGGGTTTTAAGGAAAAAAAACTGTAATTTATAATTCATGATCTTTCTTAATAACTATCATGCAAGTATATCTCAAGTCAAGTAATTCATTAATAACATTATTATGTTTTAAATTAAACTATAACCTTATGATACATGTTTTTATAATATATATTACTATTAGATTAAATAGATAAAATTTTAAAAATATATTATTATTTTACAAAATCAGCCCCCAAATATTAATTTCTGGCTCCACCGCTGCCGACAGGACTTCCATCAGACATCCCGATGGTGCCTGCTCTAAAGAACTGACATTGAAGTTGGGACGCATCATATTTGCACAGAACAGACATTGAAAATACTGCCCGAGAGGGATCAGTGATCTTTCTTTCTTGCAAGATAAAACAAGGCCAACATACAAGACAAAGACCTGATAGTGTTGAGACAGATTTGAACTAAAACCAATGCGATATGTCCTTCCTCTTTCATAACCAAACGAATAGTCACAAAGAGGCATAAAACATGTGGATGGCATGCGATCCAGAGGAAGACCAACATATATTTTAATTCCTCAAAGCGCTTCTGAAGGACATCTATGACTGAATTGAAGAAAAAGACCAAACTCTGGCAAACTACAACTTCGATACACTTCAATAAGCATACCAGAAACCGGTACTAACCTTGTGTCGAAATCTTCAGGTTTCGGATAATTTGTTGGCAGCCTTTAATCCTTGATTGTTCGTTGTAAGATTAGGACAAAAACAGGAGAATAAACATGCAATTTGTGTTCCTAATTGCCACTTGCCGAGTGAGTGAAATCACCAACCGTAGGCTCCATTGGGCTGGGGCCTGGGACGCGACAGTAGAGAGCCCAAATGAGGAGAGGACAGGGCTGGGAGAGCCGACCATACGAACTGACTCATTGCTGTAGGCCTGTCACTCGGAGGTCACGCAGTGTATTAGGTCTTGTAAAATTTTAGTGTTGTTAAAATTTTAGGTATTGGGTTTAGTGAAAAAGTGAAGAGAGATAATTTTTATATTTTTTGTAGTGAAAAATAATGATTTGATGGGGGAGAGATTATATTGTAATATTTTATTGTGTTAAAATTTTAGAGGGTGTAAAATTTTATAACACAAAGGCGGCAGCCTGACCCGGAGCAGATGGTTGCGCCAGTCAAGTGGTCCAACACCACTTCCATCAATCTTTTTTTTTTTCTAAGTACACTTCCATCAATCAATTGCAGTGGCAGCGTATCGAGTCTGTCATTTCTCTCCGCCACTCGTTTTATGATATGTAAGTAGGCTTGACGATCACCACTCTCAAGTGTGGATCCTCGGAACCCGACAACCAATCCGCCAAACTGAAACCATTCGACGATCGAGAATCAATTCAGCTCAGTTCGGTTTTTCGTTACCGTTCAGTTCAGCTTCAGAAGCAGGATTCCACCTACCAATACTTGTTCAGCCATAAAATCCGACAAATATGGATCTACCTAGAAGGAGAATAATTACATCTTTAACAGGAGAAATATAATCTTTTCACATATGATCAAATTATGACCAATAAAACAAGAGCATTTACCCCACCATTATCAATGAGGCAACAGATATATGCGACTGAGAATGACACTCAACTAACGTACCGCATAATACCCTTTTCTTTTCTTTTTTTGGTAAGGAGGGAAATCTGGATACTCACATGCACCGACTCGAACGAATCTGAACCATATCTACACAAGGAATTGAATTCAAAGGAAAGATACTAGGCAGGACTATTACTGTACATACGGGCTTCAAGAGGACAGGACACTTCGTTTTGGGGAGGAAGATGAATAAACAAATTTGTAATCTGAATGGTAATCATTTCCATCTGGTGTGATCCGATGTAAATTACAGAACTTGGATTCGTATCAAGTTCTTCCCTGCACATCTAATCTTTTCATCTTCCAACATCCGGCCCAGAAAGGGAGGAAGAAGAAAGGGGTGAAAAACACAAGGAGCGAGAAAAAATGAACGAATTTGTAAGGGCATTTATACAGGGCCAGAGACAAACCCGCCCATAATATACAATAACATCATGCTATCACTGCAAAACTTGTTTCTCTCCCCCTGCTCTATATCAGATTCTGAAGATCGACCACACCACAATTATCATCTCATGTTGCAGCAGTGAGCCCTTCCCTGCATTTGCAACTTGTCCCACATGCAGATCATCTGCCTTGGGGACTGGTAATGAGCTGTATAATAATCTTCTATGCACCCAAACTGGCAGAACCTCAAGCTATGCAGATAAAGAACCGGTTTTGTGCTGTTGAATTGCTCCACCCACATTCCCATACTCACATCTTCCATTTTAAACATCTGCACAAAGTTGTAATTACATCGAGAATCAGCCAAAAAGAAGCTATAAATCCCATTATCGCCACGCTTGCACTAGCCCACTCACACACTGAGAGAAAGAGAGAGAGGATCCATTGCGTACCCTTAATTTACGTTTCTCAAACTCAGATACAATGAAGTGTGCTATGTCTGATGACAAAATATAGCCTGGTCCATTAGCATAGGGTGGATAATCTTCTTCTGGCCACTCCTGAAACACATAATGGAGAACAACAGTGACACAAGCAAGGCAGGAGAATTGCTTTCATTGCAGCAAAGAAAATTCTCACAACTCAAAACTACAATTGAAGAACGCTGATCTAGGTTACACAAGATTGAAATCTCCTCACAAGCAAAATCTAAAGATAAAAATAAGAAGTCAGGAATCATCCCACATTTAACCAGTTCTACAAGAAAATCAAGGCAAGTCCACAAATCAATTGGATGTCATAACCAGTAGAAAAGCCTAACTGCAAAAACTACACCATAATACAGAGGACTTGATGAAATTTTGCAAATATTATCCAAAAAATAATGTATTCACTCGACATAAAAGGTTAAAAGTCATGCAAACTATAGGAACAATAAACTAGTTAATTATACCAAGGGTATCAGGGCCAGTAGGTTCTCCCGTACCTCATATGTAACCTCCCATTTACCATAGCGCAAGGGCTTATGGTAGTAATTTATATTCCCGATATACAAGCTTCTACCATTGGGGACTTTCTTTGCTTCGTCAAAAACTGCATCCACTCTCACAAATGTATCATCATCACACTTCATAATATACTTGGCAGATGCTGTGCGAACCTGAGAACAATTGAAGACATTAAGTATACTTGTCATTAAAGGATAACCCACGAGTTAATGTTAACATTCTTCAGTTTGTACTTTTTCCCAGAAAACTCACCCCATATTCACAGATGGCAACAGTCTTCAGCACAACTAGATCATAGTTATCCATGTAAGGCACAATAACAATGTCTCCAAAAAACTCTGCTTCTTTCTTCAATTCAACATTAACTTCCTTTCTTACGTGCTGTCCGAATATCAATTCAAAAGGTCTTTAATAATCATATATTTATGTTTTGTACTTTACTAAAACCATCATAACTACAAGTGCCAAAATTGTTGAAAATTACCAGTGCTACAAAGAAACGAGCTACCGCATTTGAAGACTTGATAAGCTTATGCTGCATCCAAGACTTCCTTACAGCCATCCGCTCGGCAAAATGGTTGCCAGCAGAAAGAATACCAATGAAAAGTTCCACGCCGCCATCTGGAAGCGGTGAGGCTTTCCATCTGCCTGAAAACTCAAGATGCCGCTGTGGAGCAAAACTGGGATGTGATGCAGGTAAAGAGGCAGCATATATAGAGTGGACATCGACATCCCCAATCACTGATAGCCCGGTTGCATCCTCCAGAGTAAACCCCTGTTGAAATTAACAAACAATCTTAAAAGAAATGTACATCCATCCTGAGAAAAGAAGTTTGTAGGACAATACTTACGGTGCGATAAGGGAAAGAGGTGACATGCCTCCCATCAATACTAATATGATAACCCTCCAATCCCGCACTAAGGGTAAGAACAAATAGCTTGCCCTCTGCAAATGGGTATGGCCAGTCAACAGTAACCTTTTTCGTTCGGCCTATTAGCCGGTTCAACCACCATGTCGTCTTAGACTCCTCCGAGCCGCTGTCATCATCTCGAATCCACTTCTCACACTTCACCTGATCATCAACTGCAGCCAGTCAAAGGAATTGTTCAATTTGCTGTTACCACAGGAAACATAATGAAGCCAAAAGAAATAGTTTCCCAGTATATATAATGGTGCTTTCTAGAACAGGTTCAGAAAATGAAAGGGGTCATGCAGATTTGACAGAGCAAATGGCCAATAAGTATAACATATCTAGGTATAAACTTGATCGAAGAGAACCCCAACAAAATCCTCTATTCAAAACCATTTTTCCCCATATAATGCTTGAGGGTTGCAGTTCATGAAATAGAAAGGCAGTGAACTAAAATTAATGTCAAAAGGAATATCCAATTGAAGACTAAAATACTAAACTATTTACATAAACATTCACACAAAACCGCAAAACACCTATGCTGCTGTGATATATAGTACTTCCTTCAAATGCACTCAGAAAGTATGCAATTTAAAACCCCAGAAGCAATTTGTTTTGAAATATAATCACTCTTGGAATAAAATCTACTAATCACTTGTAAGTTCCTTTACCATCCACAAATGCTTCACCAGTAAAGGTAGCTTTTTTACGAGCTACCACACCAAGAATAGTCTCTAATGCATCAAGACCACCTCATTTCACCTATCCAATGACTCAAACAGATCAAGCAAAGAAAGCCGAACATAAAGCAGCTCCACTGTGAATACTACGTACATTCATCAGCAAATTATTAATCAGTCACTCACCGGTTTCTTCATCAGCCTTAGACTTCCACCCCTCGCACCTTAACGGGGATCCCCACTGCATCCTATAGCAAGTATTGAGTTCAAGCACGGGCTTTCCGCTCCAGTCCCCTTTCAACCTTGGGTTGAAATGCAAAACTCTAGGTGGGTCCTCGCCCTCAACAGTCTTCAAACCCTGCAACTCCAACATGAACTGCGACACCATCACCGAATCTTCATCGTCCCTCACCAGCGATATTCTCGGCTCGTGCTCAGCATGCGCCGGCCTCGGCTTCCCGACCAAAGTCACGTGCGACCCCAACGTGAGCCCACAGGGCAGCACCATGACTTGCTTTCGGGTAATGAATTCAGACCCGGACAGAGAAACGGAATGCGGACACCGCTCCACCGACCGGTTTTCGTTCTTCTCGACGATAGCTTTAGCTTTTCCCGATTGAATCTCTTTCCAGAACGTGTTCCCCGCTTCCCAGGCCACTCTAGCGGACTTGTAAAGCTCCGAAGCCCCGTCCCCACGGACCGAATCGAAAGCTTTCGGGTCGAACGCCAAGCCGGATAGAATCTTGTACTTGACGGGTCGAGACTGAGTCGGCTGGGACGAGGTAAGGGAGATGAGTTTGTGGGGGCGAGACGGGGCTTCTCGTTCTTCAAAGTCCTCCTCGGACTCGAGCTGAGAGGGCCGAGAGAGAGCCTCCTGGGACACAGTACCGAACCCAGTCCTGAACACGAAGGGGAGTTCTATGGTTACCAGAAGCAGATACAAAAGCCCCGCTCCGATCAGAATCTGAAACGACCTCTGCCTGCTCAGAGACACGAACATATCGAGCTTTTCAAATTTACCCCTCTTCATCCCCCAATTTTTTACACAATTAACCCCCTGCAACCCGAAACGAATCTCTAATCTTGCACTGTGTTGGTGTTCAAAATCTTTTGAAAATGAGAAAATTACAGAAGAAATATATAGAGAATTTGAGAAGCTACAGGGAAAGAGAGTTAGGTCAGCAACAATGGCCACAATCGTGCAGAGCGAGGGAAATTAAAGACCATATTCAGAGGCGTTTTGAGGGATATGGGGAATTGGAATTGAGGTCGGTGACGAGAGCTCTTTCCTGGAATGAGAGAATATTTTCAAATTGAGGAACTATTAAGAATTGGGGGCATGAATATTTGAGAAATTAAGAAAATAAAAATAAAAAAGGAAAAGACAACCAAAGATGCTTGGTGGAGTCTACTCGCTGGAGCATTCGCGCATCCAAGTGGGACACATTTTCCTCTCTCCTAACTCCTTTTGGATCAAAATGAAAATGACCAAATGACCGTTTTTCCTAACGGATGACAATTATATAACTAATATATATAGTGTCTTTGTTTTGTAAAATTCTATTGTTGTTAAAATTTTAGGTATTGGGTTTAGTGAAAAAGTGAAGATAGAAGTAATTTTTTATATTTTTTGTAGTGAATAGTAGTGATTTGATGGGAGAGAGGTTATATTGTAATATTTTATTGTGTTAAAATTTTAGAGGGTGTAAAATTTTAACAAGCAAACGCAGTCTAACTGTTTGGTCAGGAAAAGGATGGATAGAAAATTAATAAGACAACGCAAAACGATTTTTTTTTCCAAAACTTGAATTTTGCACATCCAGTACTGATATATTCTTAATAGTTTTTTTGGAGATGATTTAATATAAAAATATATTTTATGGAGCTTAAAAATCTTGTTGATAATTGAAATTGGAAGCTATATAAGCCAATTTTGAGAGGCAGTTACTCAACACATGCATTTTTGGAGGATAAAATTTTATTTTAATTTTTTTAATTTATAGTTGCATAAATTTTTTATTTTAAAAGCCAAATTTTCAGCAAAACTCATAATAAAATTTTGTACTTTTTTATGTTCTGTTAGATTTATAAAATTTGTTATAATAAGCTATACGGCCTGATCTCATTAATCATATATAAAAATTAACGTACGATTAAAACCAAAAATATGCGAAATGGATAAATGCCTTTTTTATTTGTTTGAAGATAAATGCATTTTTTTTTTAATTTGTCTTTTATGGGCTCAGGAACAATGAAACCATGACACCGTTCAAGCTCGATGAAAAGGTTAATAATAATGGAAAATACATTTTTCACCCATAAATTATTATAGTTTTTTTCATTTTACACCTTAAATTACCAGTTTTGACATATTGCATCATTTAACTACCAATTTTTGACACTTTACATCATTTGTCAAATTTTAACTAAAACGAAGATAATGTCTTTGACCCATTTTCTATATATTAAAGATATTTTTGTCAACTCATTGATTTCTCAAGTATATTATTGTCAAATAGAGAATGTAAAAAGTTTAATATTAATAGTTGTTACAAAATATTTAATTTAGGGTGCAATATTTTAAACATTATAATTTAAGTTGCAATGTCACTAATTCGGTAATTTGTTGGTGAAAATTATATATTTCGCTTAATATAATTGACCCAGGTAGTCACGAGGGTGTCAAGTGTCAAGCTAACAACATGGCGAGGCGGTAACCGAGTATATCCGTTGTACTTACTGTAGCAAGTGGGAATATGAGGATTATCGAACATAATTCTGATATTAATGGGTCCGCATCGGCGAGTACAGAAAGAAAAGCTCCGCGGCTGAAATTAAAATTAGGTAAATATACAAATATTACACTGAATTTTAACGTCTTTTGTGAAAATTTATCACGTTTTAAAAAGTTTCAAATTGCTCATTAAATTTATCATTTTTGTATGAAAATTCATTGAACTCAATGTCATTAGCCTCGTTTAACGAAAAATTCATTACGTCCAATCACAATATGACACGTGTCACTAAATAATTTAACGGACCTCCCCTCATCACGCAACTCATGCCGACGAGTGGAGGAGGTCCACTCATGGCCGCCCAGAGGCGCCAGGTTCCCCCTCCACAGTGAAAGGATCGGGGTGTTTTTTTTAAATTAATACTTTTTTTTTGTTAATTTTAGATTTATTTGTAATTTTTATTTATTTAGTGAAACGTGTCGTATCATTATTGGACGTGATGAATTTTATGTTAAACGGGACTAACGATATTGAGTTCAGTGAGTTTTTATATAAAAATGATAAACCTAGTGAGCAATTTGAAACTTTTTAAAACCCGATGAGTTTTCACAAAAGGTGTTAAAACCTAGTGTGCTTTTTATATATTTCCCTTAAAATTAAAAGTATTAGGTGTCTACCGGAGGTAACACTGTGACAGACAGGTGGTGCTCTCTCTGTCCCCCTTTCCCTCCATTATTATTTTTTTAAAATAATAACTCCTGCTAAAATGTTATAAATAATATGAAACCTCTTTTAATGCAATTTAATTATTATTTTTTAAGTATAGAAGAAGACATAAAAGTATCTCGCAAGATAGACCAAACCCAACTATCAATTAAAAATTATAGGTACAATTATGTGTTCGTAAAATCTAGAAAATAATAGAAACATAAGAATTAAATGTTATAAAAGTCACATTACTATAATTTTATTACTGACATCATTCCATAAGGTAGAACACGATAAATTGTATAGTGTAATTCGTACATTTGATTCTATTTGCAAACTATTTTATGGAAAGTTTAGGAATGTTGTAAAAATTGAGATGAATTCAAGTTTTATTTAATTTTGAAAGAAAGTAATGCAAAAGGTTGAATTTTATGCGGAATTGGTAAAAAAATAGAGATAAATTATTAGAATGATTTTTTTATATGTAATTGAACACGATAATTTGATTATAAGAAAAAATATAATTTTGAAGATAGTTTATTATTATTTTCTCGCTTAAAATTTTTGATTTAATTAATTTAGGCCAAAATTTTAGTTTTGCAAATATGCTCAAAATATTATAGATAATTCTAATTCAAATTATATATGCCAAAATGCATGCCCATATGTAAAAAAAAAAACTACATCTTAGGGCTAGTTTCAATGTAGTATACCTCTAAAATATTTGTTGAATGGCCTAATTGAGATATATATAATATCAGGCTCGTTCTTAAGTACTAAATTAATTAAAATATTTAAATTTTACTAACAATGACCTTTTAAATAGCCATAAAGCAAAGGTTGAGGGACTCCACTCCAGCCTGTCAAAAAAATTTAGACATAAATAAAAGTTTATAATATCCCTTCTAACAAGTAACAATGATTTTTTTTTAAAGAAAACGAGAAAACATGATGGGGCAAGAGATATATTCGGTTTGAGTAAAAATGTAGAATTTTAGAGAAGTTGTGAATATTTATGTTGAATGGTGTTTTATTGTTGTTTGTGTAAAGTGGAGAGAGAAATGATTTGATGTAATTGTTTAATAAAAAAATATTGGAGTTATGTGAAAAATACATAGAGAGAAAATTTACGTTGAATAAAAAAAGGAAAAAGTTGTTGGAGATTATGTAAAATGCATTTATATTTGTGTCTGAATTCTGAATATTTTCCGTGATAGTTCTGTGAATATATTTGAATCCTAAAAAAATACAACATAATCCTCGACTCTCGCGCCCCACAGTGGGTCTCCGACTGATTGGAACCTCATTTTTATTTTATATTTCATTTGAAAACTCGGGGAGGGTGATTTGTAGAGTTTGTCCTTTTGTCGAACTTGATTGGGAAAATCAATGAAAATATAACTGAATATTGTAAATTTTTTAATTTTGAATTTTCTTTAAGGCTTTGAAGACTCGAAGGAGCAGAGTACATGTGAAAAGCAACTGGGTATGAGAAACCATTCAATGAACACGGCTCGGACCAATTCTAGCCGTCTTCAATTTGTGTTAATGTCATGCCGTCTTCAATTTTGTCCTCTGGGTGTACCGGAAATTTCGGCAAGGCTATTGAAAACGTTTTTTTAATGATTAAGAAAAAAATTTGAAATATATTTTTTTAAATGTTTGTGTGAATGATGGGGTCCATTGGAATGATGTTTGGAAATAGAAAGTTTTTGAAATTGATTCTCTTGGGAATGTGAGAGTCAAAAAAATAGGTTTGTATGTTTGTGAGATGAGTTTTTACAGGTTTTTGTAAAAGTTTTTTTTTTCTTATTTTTGTGTTGTTTTCACATAAATTGAGGCTAATGATTAGAAAGAAAATTTTATCGAAGATTGAAATGTTTTGTGTGTGAAAAAAACATGTTTTGATTGGAAAACATTTTAAAAATAAAAAAATATATATTTTTAAAATCATTAACCAAACATAGTTGTTGTATCTTCAAGTAAAAAGAAAGAAAGATAGATACATTTTGTTACCCATCAATTATCAGGTTCGACACATTATCTTAAATTATCAGTTTTGACATATTGTACCCTTCAACTATCAATGTTAGACAATTTACATCTTAAGACTTAAACTATCCATTTTGACGCATTTCACCATCAAATTATCAATGTTAGACACTTTATACCGTATTTTTGGATAATAAATTGATAACAATATCTTCAATATATGTACAGTGGACCAAAGATATTATACTTCTAATGTTAGACAATTTATATCATCTTTAAGATAATGAATTGACAACAATATCTTCATTATATGTACAATAGATCAAAAGTATTATGATCAATTTAGTCTAAAAATTTGACAGAGTGTGCAAAGTGTAATTGATAGTTAGAAGGTATCATGTGTCTAAGCTGATAATTTAGTATGTAATGTGTCAAAAATCCTAATAATGAGTGAAAAGTACATTTGTCCTAAACAAAACTCAAATTTTGTGGATTTCATAACATCATGACACGAGTCATTTTCCTTTTACGTAGAGAAAAAAAAACATGTGAAATCTTAATTTTAAATCGCCAAATTGCAGCCCTTATATGGGTTTTATATTTTTAGCAAACATTTTTGCAGCCATGATTTTGAGCTCAATTTACGGTATAATTAATCATAAACGTGGCAAGCGACTTACAAAATTCCTGCAATGATTTTGACCCCTTTTTTTTTTTATTTTCTTCCTCCGAGCCTTTTCATCTTTGTCTGTAGCCATAAATACCAACCTGATCTAAATTATGACCCTTTGCATCTTGTGTTACGTGATCAAAACCAACTCGTTTGTTTTATCTTTTTCGTTTCGTTTCTTGACTTGTCAATCGTCTATACCATTTTTGTTTTGTTGTTCTGAGATCATCTGAAGCTTTTTCCTTTTGGGTAGCTTTTGATTGCTTGAAACAATTGGCTATCCTAAACGGGAAAGAAGCACTCCGTTACCTTACAGTTTCTTCAATAATCCTTTCATATTTGGGAAAAGGCAGGCAGCTACTCTTTATGTTCAACGGGACAGCTCTTCTCCTCCTTCCTGTTGGATTTTTCTATTTACTTTAACTATCACTCATTTAAAATTTTACACAATAAACTACAAAAGTTGATACATTACACTACAAATTGTATTATAGTAAAAAGTATAAACCTATTGGTATAAATCCACTTATCAAATAAGTCACATTTCATCCGTGTTCCATAAGATATTACCGTTCCAACTGGGTCGACTCAAACTTATACTCCTTTCACGTGCGTATTATTTCTTTTTTTTAGGCAAACATGAAAATTCATTTCACTGGAAAGAGTATAACAGTGCTGAATACAAATAAACCTCTAAGACCTATACAACAAACAGGAGCAGAAAGCCTATAACATCAATATTTCACTTATTGGGCAGTTACCTTACCTTAGTATGTTGCTGATATTGACCTTCTGTTGTTAGTGAAGCTCAGGACCGGCTCAATAAAAAATGAGGCCTAAGGCCATACTAAAAATTAGGCCTTTTTATATAAATTTTTTAAAAAAATATTTAAAAATAATTTTCAGATATAAAATTACTAATCAAGTGAGCCTAAATCTCATTTGTTTTTAATTTATTTGTTCATCATGCATTTAAGGGCAGTTTTATTTTTATTTTACTTTTTGTTTTCTTTTTAGTTATGAGACCTCTTATTCAAAATGAGGCCTTAGGCAACTGGCTAAGTTGTCTAAGAGTTGAGCCAGCCCTGGTGAAGCTAGACAAAAAGTTGATAGAAAGCTTTTTTTTTTTTTTTTTTTAAGAAATACCCAAAGACCTGTTATGTTATGAAAACTATGCCAAACTCAACTACGCAAGGACTAAGAAATATTTTTTTTAATTGAAAGTAAACACCCAATTAAATTTATTATTGTTCAATACTTATAACTTATAATTTTGATAAAAATGTCATACGGTCACGCCACCGTGAAAAATCATTTTCAAAATCCTAATGGATTATTGCCGGAAAAAGGAGAAAGTGTTGTGTCACATGCATACACTTTACATTGGAAAAGTGACAGCTTTTCGTAGTGCTGATGACTTTTAAATCAGAAATTGATAATAAAAAAAAAACTTTACCATCCCACTAAAAATAAACTGAAATTTCTTGCCTCCTTTATCAGTTCCAAACAGGGCATAGAATGGGTACAAAAACATTCGTGTAGTTGTACCTGTCTGGCTGTCTGAATCTCTTACTCTGGAAAGTCAAAATTTATATAATTCGAGGTTAAAAGCAGCTTTATTAGCTGTTCCACATGTTTGTTCTCACTTCTCTCTGTAAAAGACCCAAAAGAAAATTAAAAAAAACAATTGCATGTCCAATCCTTTATTCCTATAATATATACATACCTACCGTTATTTTTTAATGTATTTATGTGACAATAATAATGCAAAATTTAATATCATACCTTGTTGGCATTTGGAACGAGCTTCTTGATTCTTGACCTGTCTCACAACCAGTTTTAGTTGGCGTTGCGTAGGGCTGCAGGACCTTAAATACGGTCCGATTTTCGGACCGGAATGCGGTCGAACCGGATATTCGGTACTAAAATAGAGGACCGGACCGAACCACTTATAAGTGGTCCGGTCTGCTGTTAAGTGGTCCAAATCGGTTTCAATTTTTTTTTCCTTTTTTCGTTATTTTTTTCATTTTTCAACACACATTTTTTAATTTTGAGATTGAAAAAATGTGAACTTCTATCATAGTTTGCTCATTAATTTAAAAATGTGAATTCATTTAACTCATACTATAGTTTGCTCATTAATTTAAATATGTAAATTCATTTAAAGACTTATAAATGTGAATTCATTTAAAGACTTATAGATGTGAATTCATTTAAAGACTTAAAGATGTAAATTCATTTAAAAGACTTGAAAATATGAATTCATTTAACTACTACTATAGTTTACTCATTAATTTAAATATGTGAATTGATTTAAAGACTTAAAAATGTGAATTCATTTAACTCCTACTATAGTTTGCTCATTAATTTAAATATGTGAATTCATTTAAAGATTTGAAAATGTGAATTCATTTAAGGACTTAAAAATATGAATTCATTTAACTCTTACCATAGTTTGCTCATTAATTTAAAGATGTGAATTTATTTAAAGACTTAAAAATGTGAATTCATTTAACTACTACCATAGTTTGCTCATTAATTTAAAGATGTGAATTCATTTAAAGACTTAAAAATGTGAATTCATTTAGAGATTTAAATACTTAATTCATTTGTCTAGAAATGTTACTAATTCTTTATTCTTCTATATAACCTGCACTAGATAAGTATATAAAATCTATTTATTGGGGAAGATAAGATTGATGTTGTTGATCACTAATCGTTGTTATATATAGAATAGTATCATATATACTATATAGGACCGAAAACAAGCAATTATGTATAAATAAATAGCACGTGATATTTTATAAGACATACAATTCTTATTTAAGTTGGAAAAATTGCTGGTATTATTTCTATTTTTTTAATAAATAAATAAATATATATATATATATAATGTGATCCGGTCCAATTCGGATTGCATTCTTAAAAACTATGGACCGGACCGCATTATCTGATTTATAAAATTCGGTCCAAACCGGACCGGATTTAACTTACAAAGATGTCACGCCTCGTGCCAGTACTTACCCTCTAGGCTCTCTTATAGTAATAGAATGCACACAAACGAGGATTACTGCACGAACTAATCTTCTTAAGGCCTCATAGGTGGAGTTGGAAATCTTTAGCAAAAATGCTTAAGTTAAAAAAAATATGTATATTAAGGAGGGAAAATAATAATTTCAAGATGAAATAAAAAGACATTTTAACTGATTTAAATTAGATTAAAAGAATTAATTACGGAGATAAAAATGTAAATTTAAGTGTAGATCCAATATCTCTGCCACCCCGGGTATAATCTCTCTGCCACCCCAGGTACCCTGCCTGCCCAGCTATGAAGAAAACAAAGAATAATAAATTATCACATAACATAATTATATAAGAATTTATATTTTTTATATATAAAACTATGCCACATAGATAAGTAAGAGAGGAGTATTACAAAAGACCACAAAACCAGTCCGATTTTGTGGTCTGATCCGATTTGCGGTCCGGTTCTAATCACCCGTTGTCAGCGTTGGAGTTTTATGCCCTAAATGGTGTCATTTTTTTTAAAGAGAGTGCCACGTGTCACCAAGGTAAATGACAATCAAGCCAGCTCCTTCTTTCTCCCTTGATGTCCGTCTGAACGTGGATGCATAACTGGGCCTCTGTTTTGATGGCCCCAAAACACATTTTATAAATTTCAACGCCTTTTACAAATTATATATTTTTCCAAAAATTAT
The DNA here is from genome assembly GCA_963930655.1 of Myrica gale. NCBI lineage: Eukaryota > Viridiplantae > Streptophyta > Magnoliopsida > Fagales > Myricaceae > Myrica > Myrica gale. Next base: position 17,782,659 of record OZ005617.1, on the reverse strand, counting down.
AATAAAATTTACAAATTATTTTTTTGATCCATCCAAGACTTGTAGGAATAATAATAATAAGGGAATGCTACCTATTACCATGTATCTTGTACACCAATGAAGATGAACAGAAGAAGCACTGGATTTGCAGCGCCCCTTCCGCCATAAAAAATTAAAAGCTTCATAGCTTTCAGTGATCAAATCAGCAAATAACAAAACATGTTTTGAATGGGCCTTGGCTAACCAAGCGGGCACTACTAAGTGTTTGTGTTGTAAAATTTTAGTGTTGTTAAAATTTTAGGTATTGGATTTAGTGAAAAAGTGAAGAGAAAGATAATTTTTTTATATTTTTGTAGTAAATAGTAATGATTTGATGGGGGAGAGAGAGATTATATTGTAATATTTAATTGTGTTAAAATTTTAGAGGAGATAAAATTTTGGTACACAAACGCACCAACCTGCTTGTTTGGAAATGGATTGTGATTTTGCTTTTTGGGTTTAAAATTCAAAATTCAAATTTTAAAGATTTGAATATTATTTTGTTGTAAGGGTTTGTTTGGTTAATTAATATTTTAAATGATTTATATTTTATTAAATTAAATATATTATTTATAATTATTAGAATATTTAAAAAATCAAAAAATACGTAGAAAATGGTTTCATAAATATAAAAATTATAAAAATAGATAAAATATCAAATTTATTAAAATTATTCTTAAAAATAAAAAAAAAACAAGATAAAAATCTTGCAAAATTTTATAAAACAAATAAAATTTTACAAACAAAATAAAAAATAAAATTTTAAAAAATGATTAAAATGTTCAAAATAAAAACTTAACAATAATTAGCAAATATAATCATTACCAAAATTATTACAAGAAAAATAAAAATTTGTAGAAATCTACTAAAATACGGATCAAAATTAATTTGCAACAATAAAGAGAAAGCTTTTTTCAGAATATTTCTGGAAGTATATTTTTACACATTTAGTTATTACTTAGTTTATAAATTTATTTATGGTTGTTGTAAATTAGTTTGTATTTTTTATATATCTCCAAATTTAAATTAATATTATTTTTTGATTTATTTATTTTTTGATTTATTAATTTTTTAGTTTTATTAATATGGTGATTTTTTTATTGTGGCCCCATTTTGGTTTTAAATTTTTAAATTTTTCTTAATACCTGTAAGTTATTTATTTTTGTAACTGTTTTCAGATTTTTGTAAATTAATTAACTATTTTTTTTAACGGGCCTAAATTTCCAAAAGTATTTTTTTTATTTTTTATTTTTAAAAGTTTTATAGACATTTATACACTTTTGTAACTGTTTTCATAATTTTTTATATTTTTTATTTATTATTATTTTTTAATAATTTTGATAATGATTATATTTGCAAATTATTGTTAAGTTTTTGTTTTTTAAATATTTGATCAATTTTTTATTTATTGTTTTTGTAAAATTGTTTTTGTTTTATAAATTTTGCACGAGTTTTATCTTGGTCTTTTAAGTTTGGGAATATTTTTTATTAGTTTCATATTTTATCTATTTTATATTTTTGAACCTATTTTCTAATTATTATTTAAAATTATATATTTTCTAATTTTTAGAATAATTTTTTATTTTTTAATATATAATAACTAATAATTAATATTATTTAATTAACTAAAATATAAATCATTTTAAACTTTAATCAACCAAACAAACCTTTGCAACAAAATAATATTTAAATCTTAAAATTTGAAATTTAAAAGTTAAACCCAATGTGCATGCAGGTTAGGCCAATACGTTCGGGCAAGGATTTGCTGCAGTTTAGCTGAAATTTTGCTGCAATGAGTGAGTGCAGGCGTGGGCACGCCCGAGACCCACGCCTGCACTGTTCCCCGCGGGCCTCCTCACGCACTGACCCTTGCCCTATACGTTCAACCCCTGGTAGGGCTGCACAACCCCGGCGTAGGTGCCGGTTTTGGCCAAAACCGGCACATACACTGGGTAGGCCGGTTTTGAAAAAATTGCCACCTACACCTACACCGTTAATGGCAAAAACCGGCTCTTAGCGGTGGTGGTTTCCGGTTATCCTACATTGATATTGAGCCATTTTTTTAGCATTTTACGCACTTGGCCCAATGTATTTTTTCTTTTTTCTTTTGGTCCATTAATCACATATCAATAAAATATAAACTAATGAAATACAAATTCCAAAATCAATAAAATTAAAGATCATCTTAAAAGATAAGATGATAATTTAAAGTCCAAAGTAATAGAGACGTCACTATAAGTAGAAACTATTATCTTTTGAAAAATCTAGTTTAGACCCTAACAACACTTAAAGGGGAGAATATGTGTTTTCCCTCTAATTAACAAATCAATAACAATTTTAAAACATGTTCAAAACCTAATAGGGTTTCCCTTGGTTTCACAAGGAAAATCCAAAAATTCGGCAATTTTTTAAGGCGCTCGAGCGCGGGTCAAACGCTCGTTGAGCACTTATGTTTCTGTTTGAAATTTGCACTGAGCGCTCGAGCACTTGTCTAACGCTAGTCAAACGTGATGACTCTATCTGAAATTTTTCAAAGGGCGCTCGAGCGCTTGTAAAACGCTAGTCAAACGTGATGACTCTGTCTGAATTTTTGAACTAAAATGTATTAGAAATTTGAACTAAAATATAATTGAGTGACTGATTTTGCAAGCATGGTATAAATTTAATAGTGATTTGTCAATTTTATAAATTATAAATTTAGACAATTAGTTAAAATTTCATAAAAACTCGACCTGTTGACTTATATTATGCGATGTACTTACCAAAGTTTGGCATTAAACTCTTTAATTATGATTCTAATGCCTTCATATATACCCTTCTAAATACAATAAATTTGTAATTTTTTTCTTCCAAAATTCTGAATAATTAGTTCATTCACTTAGCAAGCTTCTTGGTAACTTGAATGTAAGTATTTGATTAGACAAAACCAACAACAAATCTCAAATATTTAGGTGAAACTAAACTATTGAGTAGACCTTGTCATGCTTCTAGAATACTACGTCTTGAGGTGAAACTAAAGTTTAAACTATTGAGGAGAAACTAAACTAAAAAAACTTAAAAACTTAAATAATAAAAAAAATCCCAGTTTAACCTACACCGGGAAACTCGGTGCCGGTTAAACCGAGAATCGCCGGTTTTTTCAAAAAGCTAAACCTACACCGGCACCGTTAAGGGTAAAAATCGAGAACTCAGTACCGGTGCCCGTGCCACCAGAATTTTTCGGTGTCGTTGTGCAGCCCTAATCCCTTGACAAGAATGGCATATTCAAAGTCAAAGCAGCACGAGAGAGCACTTTGCAGTAATCGAGGCTTCTGTCTTTGCTGTCTCGCAATCTGTCAAAGTAGTTTTGATATTTATGCAGGTTTTGTAGGCCTTTTATTGTTTTGTTTTTCTAATGATTTGGGCCGTTTGTTAAGACATGGGTGATGTTTGTGTTGGGATAAAATGTATTATTTTAGAAAAGTTGCGACTATTTGTGTTGAATAGTATTTTATAGATGTTTGTGTAAAGTTGAGAGAAAAATGATTTGATGTCATTGTTTAATAAAAAAATATTGGAGTTATGTGAAAAAATATAGAGAGAAAATTTGTGTTAAATAAAAAAGTAAAAAATTATTGGAGATTGTGTTAAATGTATTGATGTTTGTGTTTAAATTTTTAAGATATTCGGTGATAGTTTTGTGAATGGATTTGAATTCTAAAAAAAACTTGAAAATGAACATTAGCCATGGTGTTCAGTCTAAACACAAAACGAGGTACACAATAACAATCAGTACATGGTTTGGCGGTAGCTGAAGTTGCAAACCGTAAGCCAATGCCGACACTGAGGTCCGAAAATCCATCATGCAATTTAATCTCCTTCTCATCCTAAAGTATTCTAAACTTGCGTTCATGTCCAGAAAACAAGCTTAAAGACGTCTAACTATTGGGACTGATATCAGTTGGTCTTCTCCTTGAGTACTAGCCGCTAACCTGAAATGCTTGTAAATTTTATCCTTTGCTTTACAGCGTGATTGCATTTCACTACTGGATTGTGCTCCTTGGCTGCGGTTAATGAACCCATACCCTTTGAGATGACTATCCAGCCTCATTGATCTATGACTAACAGTAGTCAGAACCATATCTTTTAGTGTGAAAATGCACGGTTACAAGTTTTTAAGACGAGCATCTTCATACTCTGCCATCTATAATTTAAAAACCCATGCTGTATGAAAGCTCAATGCTCCTGGTTAACTACATTTTCAATAAATTTTGTTGTCTGCAGACCTTGTTACCAATTTGATGATTCACTGTTTAACTGATGTTCTTGGTTTTAGCTTCTTTTTTTTCTCAATATTTGTGTCTGTTTATTTTCACATTGTAGGATATAGCTTCACCGGTGAAAATAGAGATTGAAGATCTCAGTATCATAGATTCCGAACAGCTTCTACGCATGCAAGCTCGGTTGTTCCGAGTTGGAAGAACTGGAATGGGTTTTCAATGTCATTTCTTCAATTAGTTTAATGATCTCGTCTAAAATAGTAGCTCTCATGGAACTTGTGATCATTAGGAACTATAACAGAAGTCATTTTCTTTACACGGTGAACAAACTAATATAAACAAGTCTATAATTTATGTCAACTTAGTTATATTAAATCTACATTTAACCAAATAAATCACCCGATTCGAACCTGACTCTAGTGCTGTTGAAGCCAAGCATGTCAGTATGCCGAGTAAGAGAGAGAGTAATCCTTATTTCATCTCAAACAGTTTATGCCAAGATGCCATACCTCATTCATATTAAGTTAAATGGGAGAAAGCCTCATGCTTTTCTTGCCTTCACACTTGTAATACCTTTACTTTCCTCACCCCATCTCTCTTTCCTCTCAAAGAGCATTTGCACAAGAGACTGTGCTGAAAATTGCAAAACTATTATCTACCTCTGCCATCATCAATTTCATCTTTTCTTTCTGTTTCCTACTTCCTTTTTCGTTTTGTGATGTGCTTTTGGATTGAGAGATAAGATGGTAAGACCTCCTTGTTGTGAGAAGCTGGACCTTAAAAGGGGTCTCTGGACTGCAGAGGAAGATGCAAAGATACTTGCACATGTCTTAAAGTATGGCACAGGCAATTGGACAGCTGTTCCTAAAAAAACAGGTTAATTCATTTCCGACACAGTTGGATTACACTTACATGGTTGTGATTGGACTAGTTAAGAGCGATTGTAGTCTCCCTAATGAGTTTGATGCTGTGTGTGGGGGTGTTGTACAGGACTTAAAAGATGTGGGAAGAGCTGCAGGCTAAGGTGGACGAACTACTTGAGGCCTGATCTTAAACATGACAGCTTCACCTCCGAAGAAGAGGAGATGATCATCAGGCTTCATGCTGCGATAGGTAGCAGGTGGGCTCCTTCTTTAAACTTCTTCATTGGCTCTCTTCCCCTCCTTGTCACTGTTTTAAACAACTGATTTTGTTTGGTTTCATTTTTTCTCCTTTTTCAGTCTCCCATTTTCATTCTTTTAGCTTCAATTTCTTATTGGTCATCCGACATTTTCATTCTCACACATAATGCTGCAATGCTCATAAGATCATGATCTCCATTCTCTCAATATTAAGTGGTTTGCAAAAATTTGTCAACTCTTATTACTCCGGAAGCAGTAGTCTGTATCAAAGCAGAGTCATAGTTCATCATATGCATTCCCCTTGTAAAGTGAGACGATACTATTTTTATTATTTCCTAAGCAATTTGGCAGAGCAATGCCTCGGATCTATAATCATCTCATCATTAATTTTTTTTCATTCTAAAGCAACTTTCCCATTTTTTGTCTTTATGCTATCTCCACCAGCTATTCTAAATTACGTTTGAGGTTAGGATCCTGTCTTATATTGTCAATCACCATACTCCTTGCTCCTAGGATTTTTAACTAATTAAAGATCTTGGTGCTTTAGCAAATTTCTGGGTTTAGAGAAATTGCTTATAAAATGTCTGGTTTATGAAGGGATTAATTCCATAGAAATGTTTCATATTGCGATGCTCAAGCGGTTTTGGCCTGTTCTCTCTGTGATGAGTAGCAACCAAAGTATTCCTCCAAAATCCTGCGGACAAAGGAAAAAAAGACAAAGAAAAAGACATCAAAATCTTATCATTCTTGGTCAGAGCTGGCCATCTACAACTACTTTGTCTTTTCTATGGATAGTAGGGAGAAAGTTGTGTCATTTCTCAGAAGATCATGACAAACATATCTGCCAACTGTTTAATATTCTGTTTTCTGTTGTGAGTGCAAAGATAAGGCCTCCTATCTCTGTCCCATGGTTTCTGTGGTCAGGTGGTCCATAATAGCCCAACAACTTCCTGGGAGAACAGACAATGACGTTAAGAACCACTGGAACACCAAGTTGCGAAAGAAGCTTTCTGAAATTGGAATTGATCCCGTCACTCATAAGCCTTTCTCTCAAATACTTGCTGACTATGTAAACATTGGAGGCCTCCGGAAACCTGGCACCAGAATTGGATCTCTCAATAAAGATTTGAGGAATGCAGCTATGTTGAAATCAGAACAATCTCCATCCTCATCACTGGGATTCCCAAGCATCATCAGCCAAGTGATGCTCTCAACAATATCTTCCCAAAACGAACGAACCCAAGATACCTTCTTGAGTAACAATCACAGTGGGAATCACTCATTGGATCTCCTGGCAGAGCTCCAATCTATAAAGCTGGTCACAGAGACCTCGAATTGCATAAAAAAGGAGACCATCCCACTGCCAATCTTTGTCGAAGACTCATTGTCATCGTCATCATCATCTTCTCTTTCTTGCTCCACTGCAGCAAAGGAAAAGTCACCCCCAGACTTAAGCTGGCACGACTACCTTCTCGACAATGCATTTATACCAGCTGATCCACAGGAACAAGACATCATGGCTGAGCATTCATCAAAGAAACCCGCTAGCCAAAAACAAGATGTGATACAACAAAATGAGACTCCCAGTAATGAGGCTGCTGCCCAAGAATGTGCTAAAGCTAAAGGCATGGAATGTGCTAAAGCTAAAGGCATGGAAGGTGCAGTCCCCCGTAATGACTTTCAACCTTCATCGTCCTCTGACATCTCTTTTGTAGAGGCCATGCTAGGTCAACAATATGACATGTGCTTAGACTTCCCTAACCTTTTGGAGGAACCATTCTACTATTGGGTTCCTTCCAAGCTGCAGTAATACTATGGCAAGGAGTATATAGTAGTTTGGGTAAAACCTTTTATGGGCTAGCCACTTTAGAGTTCTGTAACACTGTTAGAACTACTTCCTGATACACTATCACTGAAAGTTATGTTTCATGTAATCGGATGGATCACTGCTTGTTCCTCTTCCAGCAGACCATTCTTTTCAGACATGTACTGTTTGTATGTTGGATCCTCCCTGCACTTGCCCCGTGGAAGAGTCTGAAATTTTTTCCCTGAGGGTACAGTGTCCTTAGTTACGTATCAGAATTCTTTAGAACTCTCAAGATCATTCGACTAGCAGTACTGTCGTTTTAACAAGCTGTATGGTGTATGAGGCAAAGTCGGATGGTATGCTAGTGAAATTTAGATGATTGAATTAAAAATAGTGGTTGATTTTTTTTGAATATCTATTAAATGCAGAGCATACAGATCAGTACATTTATATTTGAAGGAAATGGCCAATAAACGACTTGTAATAATAGATCTTACCCCCTCAACGAGTTGTGGAAAGCTTCTTCTCTTTAATAAACGACCTGTAGGATAGCACGAGTGTTTCATATTTAGCGACAGGGACGGGAGCGGAAACAGACTTACGGACGGAAAAATGGTGGCGATTTCGCTGTACAGGGGAAACCTTCACAGGGTCCCCGACGTGCCTCGTCGATGGCTTATGCCATCCCCTAAAATCACCATTAGAGACTTCAAATCTCTCCTGCACCGTCGCTCCAAAGCGATGTCACGCCTCCACTCCACTACCTCTAACCATTACCCAAACCCTACCTCCGAACCGAAAGAACAAAGCGAAGCCCCGACGGAGAATGCATCCTCTATTGAGCCTCAATTGAAAGTGGAAAAGTTTGGTGACTGCGGAGAAGGGCCTTCGGGTGAGGAAAAGGATCAGAAAGACCAGAGAAGATCGGGCGGCGGAGGTGATTGCCCAGCGGAAGCGGTTGAACCATTGCCTGAGGAAGCTCCCAGTGCGGGAGATGCTGGTGCCAATAACCAAGCTCTGCCGGCCCAAACAAAACCGGCGGACACGGCAACTCCTAATTTGGAGGTAGTGTTCATGCTACGTCTATCAGTTTTCGAAGTTGTCATGCTGTAGACTATGTTGTAGTTAATGGTACTTTGTTAATTTTGAGATATTGGTGACGAATAGTGGATATCGAAATGTCCAAAAGAATTAAATGTTGCAAATTGTGACCGAAAATGCTGTTATTGTGGACAGCTTATTTGGAATCTTCAACAATGTTCACGCTTTTTCGAATGACAGATAGCTTTGTGATGGTTTTGGTACGAGGAAGTACTCAATGAAGATAATCACATTTTGGTACCCAGCTATGGAAATATTAATAAAAAAGTATTTTTAATTAGAAGTGATAGAATTCGATAAAGCGTAAGCATTCTGCCTACTATGAATTCACATAGAATAATACAGAGAAGGCGGTGAATTTCAAATCATATTCCTTAAGAAGCTTAGCTTATTTGGAGAGAGAATGTTTTCCTTGACCATGAACCATGAGAACTTGGAACACATTATAGAAGTAGGGAATTACAGAGTAATTTGATTTTAATCGCAGGATTATTTGTTTATAGTTCGTCATCTCTCCTCTTTAGTAATGCTTGTTAACTGTTCTTATTTGTCTTACCTTGCTAGGTAAGCAACAAATTGGATGTGTTAAATGACAGAGAGAAGAGGAAAAGGGAGGTCGAGGATAAGTTACAAAGTCTGAATGCAAAGAAACATAATCTAGTACAAGCGCTGAAGCAGGTAAGCCGTGGGCAGGAGATGTTATTGGTTTCTCTCATTGCTTTGTGTTGCTTTTCTACTTAAGTTCTGCACTTTTGGTTTGTCTGACGTGAATTTGTTCATATAAATTGATTGGTGGTGGCTAGCAGATCTTGAATGCAGAGGAGGAATTAAAGAGGCGAAATAGTATGCAAGGAATGGCTATCCGCCCTCCTGCTCCACTTCAAGTGGATGCCACAAATGATGCTGGGTTACTCACTAGACATGATACTCCTAGGTCAGGCATGGAGGCAAACCTTGCTGGATATTTGGAAGGGGGAGAAGCTGAAGATCCTTTGAATCATAGTATTCATTCTCGTCATATGCTTCGGATGAGCAGTATGTCACCATCTTCAGAGTCTCCTCTTAGAAGGCCTGCTTCTAATCAACATAACGTGGTAACATTTACAAATTACTGTAACTTGGTATCATGTGGCAAAGTATCAAAGCATGTTGCTCGGAATTGTTCTCTAATTTCTTTCACATTTTGTTGACTTCTGATTGTCATAATAGTTTTGTCATTGGGTTTTGGTGAGAACTTGTCCTGCAGGCAGGCTGAGTTGGTCCCATGCTAATACAAGCTCTTCTCAGTTTTAAGCACTCATTTTGCAGTGATTTAGCCTTTTCCAACCTTTAGCACTGGAGTGGAGTTCCTGGCTTTAGCCTATTATTGTAAGAAATGAGCTTGGGGCCAAGTTGTGTCTGGTCTGAATCAAAGAATGGATTCAATAACAGAATGAACTGACATTTGTCAAGAGGAGCCAATGAGTTATAGCTCAAGTGACACTTCCTCTAAACTTTGAACAGAGAAGCACTACCGTGTTGCACATGTGGTACGGATACAGATTAGCCCTCAAGTGCAAAGGCAGCAAGGGAGCTTGATTAAAAAAACCCAACCATCATGTGCTCATCTGGTGTGTGATACATGGATATATGTGCTTGTAATATATAGGAAAATATGGCTAAAATGAGATGGAGACATCTTAGATATTTGCTGAGAAGAAAAAATTTAAGTTCCCAGGATTTAGGTTAGTTCATCACCTTAAGTAGTCAACTTGTGAATACCTAATTGTCCAGGCCTGCGATGGACAAGCAGAAGAAGGATCTTGAATACTGATTGCTAAGATGTTTCCTTTGGGGAGTGTCATGGATGGGTTATAGAGATAGAATTAGTTGTCAGTAGCTGGCCACTAACAAGCTCACACTTTGGCAGTGAATCAAATTTTTTTGGGTTGGAGCTCTTCAAAATAATCTAACTTTAAGAGAGACTTTTTACAATGATATGACGCACTGGATTAGTGGAAAAATCAACTTGCAGTTCTTGCTTTGGTTTCTTATGATGACGCACTGTGTACTCATTTTTTGAAGTCTCTTTTGTATGAAGGTTTCACACCCATCACGAGCATGTTTTGGGGCAACTGGTAGTCCCTCACGCTTTGCTCCCACAGGGCACCAGGGGAATCCTGCAAACGTGCCCACAATATCTGTATCAGGAACAAATTATATTGCATCCTCTCCTTCCCCTGCAGCATCCGGTGGTACATCTGCTTTTAGAGATACTCGGCTGCCAAGTCCATGGAATTAGTAGTACTGCTTTTTACATCCTTCCTGTGATGTCAGGCTTTATTTTTTGTTCTTGTGGAGGTATGCGGTCTTCTGATCAAGCAGTGCTACCACGTCAAATACGGATAGGTCACGCACTCCTTTGTTTCTAGTACGCAGAGCCACCAGTTAAACTACAGGAAGTAATACTCCCCAGTTTTATTTTCATGTCAGTCTTGATCATAGAAACTGTGGAACCTGCTTTTGGTATCATCCATTCAGAATTAGCATTATGCACATTTTTGTTCATGCCACATCAGTAAAATGTTGTAAACTAACAAGTTCTTGCGTGTTTAAGCTGTACAAAAGAAAATTGTAGAGAATCAAAGAAAACGGGCTGAGATTTTATTGTAATTTTACACGGCTTCAGCTTTTTTTTTCTTTCTAAGTGGCCTTCAGCTCTTACTTGTAGTCCACCGTTTGATAAAAGTGTTTTTTAGTGATATCTGAGCAATGAGAGAGATGTACATGAATCTTTGATGTTCAAACCATGTCTAAAATAGAAATAGGCGTGCTTGTGATCTTGTTGAGGCGTGCTTCCATGAGATCAAATCTGAATTACTTTGTATTCTCGTCTCTTCACCGTCATAATCGTTTCCAAACTATGAAGTACTCATGAAACCTCATACTACCACTTCAAATAAATATGCTAGATATTACTTAATTTGAAAGAGATAAAGGTGAAGTTCCTATTGTCGGTTCCATTAGATTTCCAGCAAAACCTTTTGTGTTAAAGCAACTGAAGTCTTATATTGTAAAATAGAACTTGAGAATATGAATGATGACTTTAAGATATGGGTTTCTTCATTCTACTTGAATCTGAAGCTTACAAAAAAATGTCTTTAGGCAATTTTCTCAGAGACATTAATACTTTTTGTGAACTTGTTTGTACTCAACAATATCTTCTTCTAAGTCATGGTGTTCATTAGTTGTTCTTTCCTTTCCTAGTTGTCTGCTCTTCGATTTGGAGATGCTTTTGGGTTAACTGTCCGCTTGTAAAAAGGTTAAAAGTGGCATTCATAGTAGGGCACTTTCTGTTCAATTTCGAGGAACCTCATAAATTTGTATAGATGCGAAGGTCGTAGGGATGACATAACATGTTCTCCTTTTAGCATAGAGAATTGTTTTCTTTGTTTCTTTTGATGCATGTCGTTTTGTTTATGTTGCGTGTACCTCTTTGTTAAAAATGGGCCTCAAAATCGGTGTATAAGGACACACGGCAACTATAGTAGCCTCGAAGGGAGGAATGTGATTCTGTAGAATGAATGGTTATGGTCCTTAGTCCTAGCCATACTTTCCGGCCTCCCCCTCCCTGTCTAGTCTTGTCCTCCCTCCGTGTATTTGTCTAATTCTACTTGAACAGTGACCGCTGAAAATATTATGAATTTTCTTTCGGATGGGGGAAATAAAACTAGCTGCCGTGCTATTGTAGCCAACTTTTTTCATAGCCGATGCACGCACATTAGCAGCAGAGGTTGAATGTTGGATGTCCCCACGCATAATTGTACTAGACTACTAGTGGTGGTTAAGCATAGATGTACCCAAAAATCTGGTACTTTCGTTGTCCAGAATCACAAATGAAACAAATTTTTTTGCCCCCCAAACAAAAAAAGAAATCACAAATCAATTAGCAGGTCGCCCAGTCCCAAGTTCTCTCAAAGTATCTATGAAGTGCCTGTCAATTGAAAGTTTTGACGGAGAAAACAAAATACCCCCTAATCAAAACGAAGCAATTCCCCCCTTCAATCAGATTTAACAGAGAAATTTGAATTCATAGAATTATTTGCGAGCTTTTTTTTCTGGGTGGGTAAATTTTAGTGCTAGCGAGCTTGTTCGTGGGGTTGACTTGAAAATTTTAAAATTTTAGTGTATGAAAAATAATAAAAAACTATTTGATAAAAAGAAAATTATTTTATTAAATCAAAGACTTGACAGCCAAACACGCTAAATTAATAAGAAGATGACGTCCTGTAGGCTCGCACTCAATTCTCAAGGGTTATGCAAAAGGTGGATTATAAACTAGAAACAGATCAAGTCAACGGTCAAACACACTACAGGCCTCCCATGGCCTTCGCCCCCGGCGCATATTAGAACAAAGCAGCACTAGATCTCAGAAGTGACCACACAATTCCCTATCCAGTCCAGTGAACCCCACCACTGAGCAGTGACCATCTCTCCCCAACCCATATACTCTCTCCTCCCCAAATGCCCAGACAACCTCTTGATCTTCCTCCGTATCCTTGCGCTTATTCCCCACCGACATGGCTCACCATACCACCCAACCGCGCATCCTAGCATACCCAGAACCTAAGCCCTCCATGGATCCCACTCTCAAAAAACACCCCAAACCCACCACCACCACCAAAACTAACCCCACTTCTCACCACCAGATTAGAGCAAACCTAGATCCCCCCATACCCTCTAAACCCGCTTTCATGCCCCAACACTTCTCAAGGTTAAACCCGTATCACAAAGTCCGTACCTCCCAAAAGCCCACTGATCCACGGCCGCCTCCAGCTGTTGTAGACACCCGTTTGCAGGCCAAAGCCATGACAGTTTCTGCTATGGAGGATTCCTCCAAGTTTTTCCTAATCAGACCAAACCGCCAAACCAAAACTATTGCTCCAAAACTAGGAGAGCGTAAAGCAACAAAGGAAGAGTATAAGGAGAAGTCCAAGAGATCATCCAAAGAATTGGATAAGAAGAAGTATCACGAGATGAAAGTGAATGAGAAAAAGAAAGAACCTTATGAAGGGCTTGATATTGGGGGATTAACAGAGAAAGTGAAGGATATAGAACTGAAGGATCCTCTGGAGGGGCATGATGCTAAGAGACCGTCGGTTTCATTATCTATGAGAGGCGGCAGAAGGAGGTCTTTCTGTGGCTCACAGGTTGAGTTTGCAGATATCTTTGCAAACTGCGCTGTGAAGGTGGTTTCAGTTGATATGCCACCGTTTATGCAGATACACGTTGCGGATTTTGCGAGAAAGACTTGTGATAGTCTGGAGAAGTTCACTTCCAAGGCCCTTGCCTGCACTATCAAGAAGGTAATTGGTATTGCACTGTATTCTGTTTATGTTTTAATCAAAACTCTTCATTTATTTGAGTTCTTTTCTTAATTTTGTGAGTGTTTCTGTTAATTTGTGATTGATTGGTAATAATTTGTGCTGGGTGGCCGTGATTTTGCAGGAATTTGATGGGGTGTATGGGCCAGCATGGCACTGTATTGTGGGGACAAGTTTTGGGTCTTTCGTGACGCATTCAGTTGGTGGGTTCATGTATTTCTCAATTGATCAAAAGTTGTACATTCTCTTGTTTAAGACCACTGTACAAAGAGCAGATTGAAGTGGATGACTAGGAACAGTTGGAATTAAACCATATTTAGAATAGAAAGTTTTAGAAGGCTAAAGTATATTAGTCACTTTTGCTGCTTGTACATGGCTTTTGCTCGGGAAAACTTTGGACAGAAGGAAGTTTCGTTTTTCTTTTTGTTCAAAGACCTTTTTAAAGTGGTCTCCGGCATTACTTTCTTGTAATTCTTTGGTTAGAAATAGAGAACCTCCTTTTACCAGCGCACACGGCCATAATGTAACGATACTCTGGTTCAAAATTTCTTCTTACTTGCGCACAATGCCATAATCTTATGCTGATGTTCTGCTTCAAAATTTCTTGTTAGTTTTGTTTTTTCTTCTTCTTTTTTCTGCTTGACATTAGAGTAAGTGATATCTCTGAGAAGATTACCAGAAAACCAAAAGAGGGAAGATATCTCTTAGGAAGAGCCTGTTTAAACTTTCATGGTACAAGATGTGGGATCCATAATGTGCTACTTGGGTTTCACTGCTCAATTAATGTGATAGGGTATCTGTGGTGAGGATTAATCGAGGAGGACGTGCTGTTTTGCCCATAATTAATAGTTACACGTTACTCTCCTGAACCTGAGCATATTTGGGGCCATAGTGCCCAAGCTGCAGAAGCATTTATTTCTGGTCGATGATAGTTGTAGTGCAGTACACAGCAATAAACAGCTTTTTTTTTTTTTTTTTTTTTTTTTTCTAAATCAATAAATAAAAAAAATAATAATAAACAGCTTTGGATACAACCTTACTCTTGACTTCCTTCGACTTGATAATATAGCTGATAATGGGACCTGTTAGGACATGTTCATGATTGGGGCTAGGATGTTATGCAATTTCCTGTCGGAATTGTATGATGTAATTTAGGAAGAGATAGACACAACAGATGGACTTCATTGTAGAGTCTACGATGTTCGAAACTTTATATGGGCAACATTAAATAATATATGGTCCACACGTATCCATCTTTCTCTAAATTGCACAATGCAATTCGTGCAGAAAATTATAGAAGATCATAATCCACATCACTGAGAGCATACATTGGTTATTCTTTTCCTTGCCTCACACTCTTACTAGTATGGCAATGAAGGAAAACAGTTCAACCAGTCTTCCCTTTAACTGGAGGTGCTTTAAATTGTTGTACAAGCAAAGATAGCTGTACCATTAATTTTGTGCTTTGGCTAATGCAAGCAAGAACTCCCAGGAATGAAAATTGGCTCAATTTTTCATCAAGATAGGATACCTTTAAAGCCTTCGCTTCATTCTGTTTTGACAGTCTAGAGGTCCCCAAATTATTTTAACTTTCAGCAGCTCTGCTATCTGCCGAGGGCTCTGTAGGATAGGGTTGTACAATGCCACCGGGAAATTCCGGTGGCACCGGCACCGGGTTTCCGGTTTTTGGTCTAACCAGTGCCGGTGTAGGTTTGGTTTTTTGAAAAAACCGGCGGTTCCCGGTTTAACCGGCACCGGGTTTCCCGGTGTAGGTTAAACCGGGATTTTTTTTTAGTTTTTTTATTTTAATTTCTACTCAATGTTTAAACTTTAGTTTTACCTCAAGACATAATATTCTAGAAGCATGACAAGGTTTACTCAATAGTTTAGTTTCACTTGAATATTTGAGATTTGTTGTTGGTTTTGTCTAATCAAATGCTTACATTCAAGTTACCAAGAAGCTTGCTAGGTGAATGAACTAGTTATTTAGAATTTTGTAGAAAAATTACAAATTTATTGTATTTAAAAGGGTATATATGAAGGTATTGGAATCATAATTAAAGAGTTTAATGTCAAACTTTGGTAAGTACATCGCATAATATAAGTCAAGAGGTCGAGATTTTACCACAAAAAATTTTTAAATCAATGTATTAGTTTAAGAGTTTTTATGAAATATTAACAAATTGACTAAATTTTAAAATTGACAAATCACTATTAAATTTATACTATGCTTGCAAACAAATTGTTATTGATTTGTTAATTAGAGGGAAAACACATATTCTCTCATCTAAGTGTTGTTAGGGTCTAAACTGGATTTTTCAAAAGATAATAGTTTCTATTTACAGTGACGTCTCTATTACTTTGGACTTTAAATTCTCATTTTATCTTTTAAGATGATCTTTAATTTTATTGATTTTGGAATTTGGATTTCATTAGTTTAGATTTTATTGATACGTGATTAATGGACCAAAAGAAAAAAGAAAAAATACATTGGGCCAAGTACGTAAAATGCTAAAAAAATGGCACAATATTAATATAGGATAACCGGAAACCGCCACCGCTAAGGGCCGGTTTTTGCCCTTAACGGTGTAGGTGTAGGTGGTAATTTTTTCAAAACCGGGGTACCCGGTGTAGGTGCCGGTTTTAGCCAAAACCGGCACCTACACCGGGGTTGTACAGCCCTACTGTAGGACATGGGACTAGGTCCCTTCAAGCCAGTAGGCCTGAAGTTCTTGACACCATCCTAGCCCAAACTACAATCCCTAAGCCCGCAGTCCTTGTCCAGATGTGCTACCAATGCCTGAAGCTGTTATGGATACCATTCCTTCGAGTCGAGGAATTGTGTTTAATTTTTCTTACAAATGAAGAAATTTATTAAGATCTACGAATCAAAGTCCTCTACAATTATCTACCCGAATTATAGGGTATAATTTGAAGAGAGAAGTAGAATATGTGGACCCTAGTACATCCGATGTAAGATTCAGGCAATACAAGGTCTATATTAATTTTTTTTTTGTTAAGCAATACTTCATTGACAACATTTAAAAGATACAAAATAGCTGAGGGGGATCAGCCCCCATATACACCCAAGGATAGTTACCAAAGAGCTCAAGACAACGGGGAACATTCCCCTCAAAAAGAGAGGGGCGGCCCAATATCGTGCGCTAAAGAATTTGCACTATGAAAAAAGAGCAATAACTCTCAAGAATCAGAGGAAATAAACTTTTCGCCTCGACAACCATCGACTCCAATTTCCAAGGGCAGGGGCTAGGATGTTGTATAAACGTTGCAACCACCACTTGAGTCTCCTTCCAGTAAAATCCGCTTGATTCTATTATAATAGTTACTATATATATATATATATATATATATATATATATATATATATATATCTCTCTTTTCAAATTACAGTATAATTCAGACAATGAATTGTAAATTATTCCAATCCAAAGATCTATGACATATACTCATTACTCATTGATTGTGTCAGGTGACTTATTATCATTAAAATCTGATTAAATAACAGTTCTTTGTTAAACAATTTATAAGTTCAACCAATTGCCTTTTGCAAGTGCATCCAATCTAAAAAAGAAAGGGGATCAGGACTTTTCTCATTTAATATAACATATGTAATATAGTTTCCACAAGTTCTTGATGGCCAATCACTTTACCTATTCTCTATTCATTTAACCAACAAGATAGGATGCAGAAGAGCAAGAAAAAGGGAGAAGAACAAGCGATTCAACCCAATTGGTACCTTTTGTTCTTGTCCCCTACGCGAACCCGAGTGTTACTCGGGAAAACTCTCTACAGTGGAACGCCCTTCTATTTCTGCTTCTAAACTTAAAACGATCTGCATTTTCTGCTTTAAATGTCCTTATGTGCTTCTTATTTCAAGCTTGGTGTAGAATCAAACCACGAAGTACACTGAATACGAACATAAACTCGTATGGTACGGAGCTTTGTTATCTGGGGAGGCGTTACGAGAATGAACAAGAGAAATGCGCAAGCCACTTGAGTAGGGGATCGATCTTGTTGTATTTCGTCCCACTGGGCAACAAGAGGCCAACCCCAGTACGCAGAAGGTGTAACATTCAACGTTGTATCACGTGACAGAGGAACTCACATGTCACAACCAACAGTTGCAGTGTTCTAACTGATTAGGAATTTTCAACGAAAAATAAGTAGGCAACCTTATCTCGACTTTCTGAATTATGTCAGAGACATGAGACATCTTTACTTGGCCTAACACTCCCTCGTCCTACTTTTGGTAAGGTTATCTCGAAGGAACAAGGTCCTTTCAAATGACCCTTCAAATTTTTGAGCTGAAATAGTCCTTCATCTAGAGGGCGGGCACCTGTTGTCCTATAACTTTTGCTGATCATAACCATCCGAAACTCAAAACCCACGGCACTACACATGGTTAGATCCTAACCTTATTGATCAAGAGGGGCATAAGTTCCACTTGCCTACAAGAGCCCCTGATCATAG
Organism: Myrica gale; assembly: GCA_963930655.1. Taxonomy (NCBI): domain Eukaryota; kingdom Viridiplantae; phylum Streptophyta; class Magnoliopsida; order Fagales; family Myricaceae; genus Myrica; species Myrica gale. Next base: position 17,764,499 of record OZ005617.1, on the reverse strand, counting down.
AGACTGATGAATACGACATTTTTCTGCTAAGTGGGTGATTTGGGTTACTGTTAGTTTGTGCTTTTGGACATAAGTCAGATGTCAAAACTCTACCTTTAAAGATAAGAAATCACAGAACTTTTAGAAGCTTTTGCTGCATTACCCATCTGTACTTAAGTCAAATTTGCACAAAAGAACAGCAAAGATAAGCCTTAACTTTACTTTGTTAGCTTTTAAAATAGACCTGAACTGCCATTCGCCAAAGATAGATAGGTAAATGGACACTTTGTAGCAGTCACATCTTGCTTCTGTATGTCGATATAATTGTGATCACTTTATAATTATCCACTCTTTCAGGGTGGATTACTCCAATAAAGGAAACGTTTGGAACTTCTAGGTTATCTAATACCTTCTTTATTGCTATTATTAGAATTTATACAATATGTGAAAGACGCCTTCAGGAGTGAGAGATGTCACAACCTAATAAGGAGCACATTGACTAGTTTATCTAGCAATGTGAGTAAGGTATCAGATTGAGTTGAGTTAGGCCCACCTTTCACATATTGTATAAATTCTAATATGGTATCAGAGCAAGGTTACTAGTTTGTGGTCCCACCGTCACCCGTTTCCATGTGTTGGCTTGGATGTTCTCCCGCCACACGTGAGGAGTGAGGGATGTCACAACCTTATAAGGAGCACATTGACTAATTTATCTAGCAATGTGAGACTCCAACAACTATCTTTCTGTTCTTATTTTCCCACTATCTTGCACTGCTACTTTGTGTGACAATGCAAAATGAAGTGGGAGTACATCCCTTTTGTTGTTTAGCATTGCAATTGGAATGAGGTGGACACGACCTGCCGATGACAATGAAATTTCGAGCACGTTTATGTAAAGCCAGTTCCAGAATACGGAAAACGAGGGAGTTAGTCATTATCATGAATCCATCTAAAACAAAATGGCCTGTCAATTTGCAACGCATTGGTGCCACATGAACTCGAAACTATCTTTGGCATGTCACAAAGAGACTTTTGTGGGTTTAATTGTATCTGCTTAGCTGAATATCATTTTTCTGCTAAGCAATTTAGGCGGCACGCGCCGGCTATGTGGGTTCGATTTTGTTAGGTGAAAAAAGAAGAAGAGCAAGAGGTTAGGCACTAGGCGGCGACGGTACTGAAGCTGAAAGCTTCTCTCAACTGTGAATTCTCTTCGACAAAGCAGGTTTTGCATTTATCGCTTGCACCGACCCTGGTGTCCATACCATATATGGCTAGCTGCTCTTTTCACGTATCTCGAGCTTGTGCTTTGAGATGGGAAAACTTGTCTTTCACATCAGAAGTAACCTCAGTATACGTGCGGGGATGGATTTTACTGTTGCACAGTTCCACACTGCTTGCAAATTGTTCATCTTTTGTACCCTACATGCAGTATAGAAGGCTATACTTAAAATCTTTGAGCCTCGATCAAATATGACCAGCTAGTGATATTACTGTCTGACTGAATTTTAACAAATCCTATCTCTTTGGGTGCTCGATAAAGTTTATGGTAGTTTAACCGTCTCGAAAAACATCGAAAAGGCAAAAAAACATGTGGTCTCATGGCTTACTATACACCTTCCTCATCAAAGGCAAAATTCAATTGATGACTTTGAAAGTTGTATTGTCCAAGAGTGCTTTCATATGGTTCTTTTTTCATTTGGCCAAGTGGGGGTGGAGTTTAGGCCTTTTGCTGCAATACTAAAAGAAGTAAGAATTTCTGGATAGCAAATTTTTGAACTTTCTTTGATAACTGAGAGAAGTCTTTTAGTAGAGATGTCGGTCTTACGTAAATGGATGGTTTATTTTTAGGGATAAATGTAAAATTAGTCTCTGTTCTATACGCAAAAATCTATTTAGTCCTTGTGATATGAAAAATATCGATTTAGTCCTTGTGATTTCAGAAAGTGATAAAATCAATCCATAACGGAGGACCAATAACAAACGAAAATAGAATCACAGGGATTAAATCGATATTTTTTATATCACAGGGACTAAATCGATTTTTACGTGTAGCACAAGTACTATTTTACAATTTTTTTTCCTTATTTTTATCAGATGGAATATAATGATTTTATGCGATGTCGGTTGGCTTACCAGAACAGTGTTTGGATCGTTGGAAAGGTGAGGTGGAAAAGTGGCGTGAGGAAAAACCACTTCCATTGATTGTGAGGGGGAAAAGGTAAGAAGATTACGTGGACGGAATCGATTTCCTTCCGGGCCCACTATTCTGTATCCGCCCAAATTGGGCCGAAGGATAAAAAAAAAAAAAGTGGAGGGGAAGGGTGGGAAGCAGATTTTATTCTGCGCTACGTAAGACTCAAAATTCCTATGGTACCCTCGTACTCATTCTCTATCACCACATTTTATGTCTCTTGAACCCTTCTTTTACGGCTGAATTGCATGCAATTTCACGTAACACATAATATTAAGGGTATGTTTGAGTGAAAATTTTGAGTATTGAAGTTTGTAAAATATTATAAAGTAAAGATATTTTATGAGAATTGGTGAAAAGTAAAAAGAGAAGAAAATTATGTGATGAATTTTTTAATATTAATCCCAAATTATTTGGGGCTCAAACATCCCCTTAAATACGACTCGTATTGTATGTATTTCTTATCTACAAATACCTTAATTTTTCACAAAACTTAATAAAACTCTAATTACTTTTGATATAATCGTTAAAATTTTCTAAAAATTCCAAAATACGAACATACACTTAAATTCCTAAAAAATATTTAAATATTTGAAATCGATCCATAGAGGTTTTAAAGATAGCGCTAACACGTAGAGACCTCTCCCTTTCCATTCCGCAAGCAAAACGAAATTCTTTCTTTTTCTTTCCTGGCAGCCAAACGTAGAAACAAGTGTCTCTGCTTCTGCATAAAGCAATCCATCTCTGCCATCCCCCGCATAATAAGCAACCGTAGCGTTGGTTTGACTTTGACCCCCCACAGTGGCGGAACCAGGATTAAAATTCATGGGTGTCGAACTTTAAAGACGAAATGATAAAAAAAATTCTTCGTAATGCAAAACATTGTCTTAGAGTTTTTTTTCTACGTCATTGTCTTAGAGTTATAATGTCAAAAATTAAAGACTAAAAGCATTAAAAATATTAGAATACATGTACGTAATATATACTGCGACTGAGAGGTGACAATTGAATGAGTTTGCGTATTCTGAAAATGTTACAAAATTGCTTCGTTCTCAATAGTTTTAAAAATTTCTTGCTCAATGTACACTAACATACAACCATTCATTCAGTTATCTCTCATCCTATACACAAATCACTTTTGATGATCTAATTTAAGTTAATTCTCTACTTAATTCTAAAATTTTAGAACAAATTACAGATAATTTTGATGGTTTAGGTCTTGATGTCATTAGGCGTTGTCTTTCTTACATTTTTTGTTACTACCACAACTGGAATCTGTCTTTTTTTTTCCTCTTTTTTCTTTTGACAAAATGTTACTTGGGATGCATTTGTAATTTATTTTCTCTAGGTTCTATGGATTTGAAATTGAAAGATATTCACATTCTTCAAAGCAACTTACACAAACAAAGCAACAATTGATGACAAACCGTGCTCTGAATAATAAAAATAAAATTTACAATATAAGCAAGATTTAGTAAAAGAGTTTCTTAGATAAACTTATCCCAAAAGTGATCAGAACTTTGGTTTGACCTATACAAGAATCCTAAACAAACACAGCATTTTTCGAGATCTCTAATAAAAATGAAGAAACAAATCAACATAGGGAGAAAAAAAATGAAGTGATCTTGATTATGAAAAATTAGGAGCAAAGAGTAAATAATTTTTTACTAACATAAATTTAGCAAGATGACATGAAGTTACCCATCGGTTGAAGAATTTGTAATCAATGCAAAACACTTCAATTTGTAATCAATGCAAAACAAAAAATTATAATAACTGTATATTTGCCTTAATTATTATGTAGCACTAGGAGCAAAATCAATGTATAGAAAAAAAATATTTTAGATCCGATACCCATTAAGTCTATTTGGCCTGGATTTAATGGGTATCGGACCTAACTAATTTATAAAGAAAAAGAAAAAAAAACAAAAAAACCTAAATGTAAATTTTTTTTGGGGGGTGCGATGGGTATCGGCCGATACCCATCGCACCCCCTCCTTCCGCCACTGACCTCCCATTATTTGGATCCTGGGGTACGTTCGTTTTCACCATTTTTTCAGGATTCTAAGTATATTCACAATTCTACCACCGAACATATTCAGAATTCAAACACAAAAACTAATACATTTTACACAATCTCCAACAACTTTTTAATTTTTTATTCAACATAAATTTTCTCTCTCTATACTTTTTCACATAACTCCAATACTTTTTTATTAAATAATTACATCAAATCATTTCTCTCTCCACTTTACACAAACACCAATAAAAAACTATTCAACATAAAAATTCACAACTTCTCTAAAATGCTACATTTATCTCAAAACGAACATCACCCAGGTCGGCGTGGTCGCCATTATTTGGGTTCTTTGTACAATGTACTTTGCGCAGCGCGTGATCCCATACCCAGCGTAGGTCTGGTCTCCTCCACAACCCACGCGAAGACTATGGAAAACCAACTACTCTCGCCATTTAGTAATTTGCGTTAGACAATAGTCAGTCAATCTTTAATTCTAGATTAGTAGACTGGCAGGAAGGCCACGTGGCTGTCAGAATTGAGCGAATACAATATTTATAGTTATGCTCCGCGATTATATCTATGATTGGTATTAAATGACGAGTAGATCCGCCGAGAAATTTCCACCCTTTGTCAGAGCCTTCCCCTATGCCATGTGTCCATAGCTTCGGAGTCCTATAGACTAAAGGTTAATATTGTCTTCATAAAAAATTCCCAATCTCAAATAATTAAAATTTATTTATTTTTTAAAAAAATTTATTTTGGAGGCACATTAATAAGTCCAATAAAACCTCAATTTATTTCAATCTTTCACAACATCAAAAAATCTCTCAAAATGACCTAAGGAGCGCAGTAGGCGTACTGCTCTTGTTCCTCACAACGTGTATATGTCAATTGTCACGCCTCGCGCCTTAACTTCTTACGGGGATGTTTGGAGCCCAAATATTTAGGCTTCAATATTTGGGTTTAATTATAAAAAAATTACCATATAATTTTTTATTATTATAATACTTATTAAAAATCTTCTTTCTTTTCACTTTTTCACAAACTCCCATAACATTTCTTTACTTTATAATATTTCTCAAACCCCAATATCCAATATTTTTACTCTCAAACATACCCATAAGTTATCATAAATTAATAGATTATTACGAGGTTGTCACGGTGCGAGGTGTGACAAGGTGGTGCAGAGTCCATTTTCAATAGAAAGTGGGCTAAACAACAAGATTTTCGGTCCAATTTTTGGATCGAATATCCGGTCCTCTTAAGGACTACGGGTCCTACTAAATGTGGTCCGATCTAGTTTCAATTTTCTAGGTTAATTTTAAAGGGGAAGTACATATAAAAATGTAGAGTTTTAGTTTAGATTAAAATTAAAATTAAACGTTTTAAGTTTATCATTTATATTAAAAATTATAAAAAAAATATATATTTTTATTTATATTAACAAATCTGGTCCAGACCACATTTAATTAAAAAGAAGACCGGACAACATTTTAAAAAACTAGGACTGGATCGGACCGCAAATCCGGTCCGGTCCGCGGTCTGGTTGTGTGCAACCCTAATCGAAAGTGTGAGACATGAGGCTTGGCAAGTCATGGCCGTGCCACCTCATGAGCCGTAGGCGCTCGACGAGGATGTCTCGCTTGTTTGGGAGGGTGATGAATGGAGTTTGGTGAATGAGATCCCACATTTATCTAAGATAGAAAAGCTCCTGGTGTTGATGCATTTTCCAGGTTTAAAGCAAACAATATCTTACCAAGAAAATACAATTGACTAAACAATTATCTTTAACTCCGCGGGAGAACAATTTTAGGATGATTTCTCTTACATTTGGCTACTAAGAAAATGGTTTCTAAACATGAGAGGACATGCCCAACTTGAACTTTCTTAATTCAATTTACGTAGCATGAAAAGGAAAAGCAAATTGGTTACCACCTTTCAAGTTTTAGTTATCAAACCAACACGCAACAAAACAGTAGAGGAAATACTTCTTTTTCATCTCCTACCCTTTTTTGTTTTTTGTTTTTCTATAGCTTTAAATCTCTTATTTTTTACTAAGCAAAGAAGGTTCTAAAGAAATAGACCATTATGAAACTAAGACTAAGCTTAAACTCGAAAATTTGCATAAAGCAGAACCATTATAAAATAATAGAGTGCATTAATTTGAACCTTGCTGGGGGTACTCAATTTTCATCTGTCTTAGAGGGTGTTCGGTTGAGTTGTGTTTTGAGAATTTTTTATGTTTTGAAAATTTTTAAGTGACGTTAATTTTATTGGTATGCGTGTTGTAGTTATTTTTATGTAGTGTTAAAAAAATGATGTTTGGTTGTAAAATTTTCCAACCAAATTAATCAAAATTTTATCGTTGAGAATTTTATTTACGATATGGCAATAATAAACTCCCGGCCTTTTTTTTCAGACGAAAACACCCTTCGCTTGTAGGACGAAGGACCCCCCTACTCTCAGTTCAGGTCTCACTGTCACGGACTATAAAGCAAAGTAGGCGCACTGCGCACCACTCCCCTCCCACACTCTCCCAACTCGCAATTAGCTGCCCTGCTTCTACTGCCTCACACTCTCAGTCTGTCTGTCTGTCTCGAGAAAAGTTCGAACTTCCATTCGGATTCAAGCTCTGAAGTGGGGTTGAGGCACTTTGGATGAATTCGGGTCCGGATAAATGGATCCTCCACTGATAAACGAATCTTCGTTCTCGGCAGCGAACCCTTCCGCATACAGCTTGGCGGAGATTTGGTCATTCGGCGTGGAGTCCGGCGGTGGGGGGCAGGGGCTCCGGATGGGTAGCTTGGGTCTGACCACTGGCGGGTTCTGCGAGAGCTCCGGGAACCGTGACGGGTCGGCCGAGGAGTCGACGGTGACGGAGCAGAGTGGCGGTGGCGGTGGTGATGGGAAGAAGAGAAAAGAAGCGAGCTCAGAGGACGAGTCGTCGAAGATGGTTTCCACTAGTAGCGCCAATGACTTGGTTGGTCTCTCATTTTCACTCGTTCTGTTCGGTCTTCTCTGGTTCAGTTCTCTCTTTGGTCGCCAGGAGGAAAGCGGAGCATAGAAAATGCTAACATTTTGAGTCCTATGTTTTATGTCGTTCGTTTTCTTGTTAGGATAAACGAGCGGCTTGAATGGTAGGTTGAAGCTTATGAGTGGGTGTGTTTGCTTTTCGTGATTTTTCGAAAATGGAGGAAAGCCTTTAATTTTATGCTCTGCATTCATTTTTTATCCAAATGTTCCAAGAAATGGAAGCTAAAAAAAGAGAAAGGAAAATTAATCTGAGTGGGTTTTATCTTGGGCTACGGTTCAGCTCGATTGGAAAGTTTTGAATTTGAATAGTTTCTTCTAGTACATTTTCTTGGTAGAGAACCCGGTATTTGGTAATTTGAGCGTCATTTTTTTTGTAAGCTTCATCTGGCAGGAATCTCTTGTGTTCTTCGTTTATAAGCTGAGAATTGAGATTCCGAACGAATAAAAAAACCATGGGATGGGAGTTTTGAATTTTGTAGAACTAAGGGAATGTGACTTGGCTTTAAATGGATGCAATAATTAGACTAATTTAGGTTGTGAATTTGCTTAGCTTTGACGCTAGTTTTCAAACTCTAGTTTGACAGTTTTTATTCATTTGGACAGAACGAATCAAATGGTAAACGGATGAAACAAGCTGGATCCCGAGATGAAAATGAAGTCCCAAAAGCTGAAGTGGAAGCTAGTTCAGCAGCTGGTACCAAGCCAGCTGAAGAGAGCACTAAACTTGCTGAGCCACCTAAGCAAGACTATATTCATGTTAGAGCGAGAAGGGGCCAAGCCACTGATAGCCACAGTCTAGCAGAGAGGGTAATTCCCTTCAGTTTGCTTTAAACCTGCCATTTCCAATCATTTGATAATTACTGAAAATAGTGAACTAGACTTCCATCTGTCAACGGTGCTCTAGATCCAGATATTGGAGAATTTTGTATTTTTAAAATCTGTATCCTTCGGCACTGCTGTCTTGGTTATGTATGGTAAAGCTGGTAAATCAGTACATATATGGACAGATTCATCTTTGGAAACATTTCACTTATCGTGCCCGTATTGGCAGGCAAGGAGGGAGAAGATCAGTGAGAGGATGAAAATCCTCCAAGATTTGGTCCCTGGATGTAACAAGGTATATAGTATGTGCTTGTTGGTTATTTAGGTTCTATTACTATGGTTTGCTTTTGTTAGTGCTGTATAATTGAGCGTATAAAACATTCTATGGATATCATGCCTATCATATGTACTATTTTGTTTGTTTTTTTTTCTTCACGAGTGGGTTTAATCCTAATTATATCTTTGTAAAAGTCTAAAGGTGCAAGTTCAAATTCAGCTTTGCTTGACTTTGTGTACTCTCCCTCTGAGCAGGTTATTGGAAAAGCACTCGTCCTTGACGAGATAATTAATTATGTCCAGTCACTGCAACGCCAGGTTGAGGTAAGTATCTTGAATGCAATGTAATGAGACATTAATTTCCTTTAGACTGCTGAACCTGAAACTTTGCATATTATTGGATTTCACAGTTCCTTTCAATGAAGCTTGAAGCAGTTAATTCGAGGATGAGTATGAACCCCACCATTGATGGCTTTCCCCCAAAAGATGTAAGCTTCCATATTGACATAACATACCTAATTGCATGGGACTTAATGAAATAAATGGATATGCGTTTTTGTAGCATGCTTGGTGGAAAAATAATAGCCTTTAGGTGCTAATCGTCAACACTTCTAAAATGGACTTTTCATTCCATACAAAATTTTATCAAACTTCAATGGTAACTAGATGCAGACCCAGAGTCACTTTGATGGCCGTATTGGCTACCTCAGAGGACTAATCTGAACCATTGAACATCAGGGTGCAGTTTGTGGACTGAAAAATATTTATTGGCTCCTTGTGAGGCTAAACTGTAATCTGACCAGTTGAGCATCAGCATTCTAATCAAAGCGTAGAGGCAACTAAACACGAGTTCCTCTGTCTTGCTTTTTGTTAATTCATACTCCCACGTATAGCTCCTTATTAACTCTTTTGTCTCGTCTTTATTTGTACTATAGGCCCTTTATGTTTCTTGCTTTGTAAGTCCTGGCCAAAAGTAGTAGTTGAAATGGAAATTCTTGCACTTAAGTTCTTAATTCATACGCTATTGTACTGTATCTCAACTGCTTTAAAATCTTCATCATGAAAGGAGCAAAGTATGTGAATGTTAATGATATGGTCAGGTGGATTTGAGTGGAGAACCATGTTTGTTAGTCCACATATACTTAAAGCCATATCTTCGAACTCCTGTCTCTTTCTTTCTTTTCTATTTCAATTTCTCTTACAGTAGCTGCTGAACCGTGTAACCTGTGAAAGTGATGCATTTTATTCGTTTTCATTGTCCATGATTATGCTAATTTGTCATCTCGACAATTCGTGCCGCCTTTGGATTCTCATGGGTGCAGTACTAGTTTTTTCCTTGCCATTCATCCCTTTGCATCTGTGTGTGATACTTTATTACTTTTGTAAGATTTTTGGTGGATAATCTCTTAGGAGAAATGTTGCGTACAGTGACTTATCTTCAAGGGAAGCGAATATTTCCTTATAATTGTTACTTCTATCACATAAAACCGGAATGGAAATTTAATGGTATTCAATTGTCTATGATTTTTTCTAACCAGTTGATGTGGTGTTTCAGCTTGGTGCGCAGCCATTCGATGCATCTGGAATGATGTTTGGATCACAGGCAACGAGGGAATATGCTCCAAGCTCACAGCCTGAGTGGCTCCACATGCAGGTTGGTGGCAGTTTTGAAAGAGCAATTTAATATAGTAGGCACGAGCAGATCAGGAGCAGAATTAGTACTTAATCCGTCAGCCATAATCAGTGGGCAACTATGCCATTTGGGTTCTCTACGTCTGACCTGGAACGTTCTCGTGTCTGTTCGAATGTCCCAAAAGTTGCAGTAAACGTCATATGTAGATTGATGTTCTTATGTATCATCTGACTAGATACACGTTAGGCAAATTGTATCAGTATGCAGGGAATATCTCCTAGGATGAATTTAGTTCTCAAACCATGTAAGCATAGGACTGTTTTCTGGAACATATATAATTCTTATATTCATTGTTACAGTATGTTGCTAATTTCAGGAGTACTGGCAGGATTGTGCTTTCTGAGGTTTCTCTTCAGATTTCTTATTCGATGTGAAATATTATTTGTAGTTGGTGCAATTTTGCGATTTTTATTAGTTATTAATCAAACTCAAACAGTGCGAAATTCTCCTGTAATCAAAATAGTAGAGCTGGATTTGAAGAAGTACAGAGAACGCCCAACCGAATAATCCTTTGCAAAGACGATCTGAATCATTTCTTCCCACACGAACAAAAAAAATAAATGGAGAATTTGAGGGCGTTATCACTTATCAGTAATCCCAATTATGTGATTTAAGCTTTCTTCCAATTATAAGGGATGTGATAGAGACCACTTTTTTTGGGTAATCAAGACCATTTTATTGAAAGCAAGAAACATTAGAGTTGAGAGCTAACATTGGAAATTACTCTAAGGGTCAGCAACAAGCCTAGGGGCCGTAACTTATAAGAGAGGACATAAGGTCCTCAAAGGGTGAGCAAGAAGACCCATGGAAAACGAGTAAGCTCACGGAGAGTGCGTTCAGAGGAACACGAAAAGCAGGCAAGCCCACCAAGCCAGCTCCCTTGAACAACCTCGAAAGCAAACCCCAACTATAAATATAGAAAATTCTAAAAAGACTCATTATGGATGGAAAGTGATAAACATAAACCCGAACGTACATTTTTTTTATACATTGTATTAATGTACATGTATAATATTTCATGCTTATGCTTTTTTTTGGGACAAATTACAATAACTTTCCACAAATTATCACCCTAATCTCAGTTATCCCTAAACTCTAACTTGTTCCAACTAATCCTCTTGAACTTTATGATTGTTACAGTTCCATCCCTTAACTGATTTGGGACGTTATTTTAGACGGATTTCACCCCACGTGCGGAACACGTGACTCTCAACTTGAGTGAAAATATCATTATGCCCACAATAAGCTGAGAAGAAAAATTTAGGAGGTAATTGAGATTAGAAAGATAGTTTGAGGGAGGTTATTGTAATTTGCCTAAAAAGAAAGCATAAACAATTAATTTAATTAACAACAGAAAGACATTTCCCTCAACCATAAGAGGGTTAAGGGCACAAAAATCTAACCCCACACTTCCTGAGTTCCTATCAATAAATAAAAATAAAAATTCCCATTGCACAAAGTGTTTTTAAATATACTGATTCACCCTAAGTCGACAAGCATTCAAAACTCAATGCCTGAGGTCACAGGTGACGAGTTTTATTGTAAAATTCAAGAATACAAATGAAACACAAAAGGTACCCGAATAAGCAGGTAATCTAAAACGCAATATATACTATGAGATCTTCACATCAAGGGGAAGTTATCTGCAAGACCTTAAGGCTAAGAAGCAAACTTAGACTTTATAGACTTGACAACATCTTCTTCTACTTGGAAGGCCTGAGTTAACACGTCGTTAGGAATAGCTGGTGTTGAAGCAAAGAGAGTGAAGGGGAGGACTACAGCCCCTGGCATGTGACTGTTGAAAGCCGTGAAGGCAAGGGCCTTTCCTTCTCCAACATTCTTTTGGAAGTGTACGAGTCCCCGAGGAATGACAAACATCTGCCCAGCAGTCAAGACTTTAGAGTGAAACACGTTCCCAGTTGTCACAAACCCCACGAGTAGCTTTCCTTTCATGACCACACCAGTCTCGGATGCACGAGGGTGAGAGTGTGGTGGGTTTATTCCTCCACGAGCAAAGTCCACCCGGTTCATTGAAATCCCAAGAGTGTTAAGCCCAGGGAAAGAAAGAACATTGCCGGCAGTGAGATTCACGCCGAAGGTGTTTGTTGTGTTACCCTCTTTCATAAATCCATCAAAGAAAAAATCACCTGAAGTTACATTTGAGGCAGGTTTGCAAGGGAAGCCATTAAGCAATGGAGGGGCACTCATGTCTGCTACACAAAAATCCTGTAACGGGTCGGGATCGGAGGCGAAGGAAAGCAAAGGGAGAAGCAATAACACAACCAGGCATGATAGGAGGCGAAAGGGCGAAGCTGAGGGAGTGACCATGGCTGCAACAGACTTTTGCTCTTTAGAAGTGATGGGTTTTGGAAGATGATGATAGTTCGATATATCTCTGTTGCAATTCTGAGAACCCCAGTAGTCTTCCTTTTATCCTTCAAATTTTGTGGAGGCAAATGCCACAAGTAACAGCCAAATGTCAACAAAAGTGCCCAGCAGGCCATTGAATTGAATTTGTATTAGAAAAGACCCGAACTTGGCAATTGGTTGGGGTTGGTAATTGGCGTTTTGACATTGAGGGAAACAGGGAGAGGCTCTGTAATTTTTCCAATAGATGACTCTCTGAGAGCGGGAGTAGGTTTGGGAACCAAATTTCAACGACAAGGAAGGATTTTTATTTCATGGAAATTGATGGGACGTCGTCGTTAATGCAGTTTATTGACTCCTTCAACCGTGTGAGTCCGATCTTGTTTTCACGGAGAAATATCACCCTCTCGGAGTTTCGAGGGTGGAAGACCGAGTCTTAAATCTTCAGATGGGCCTGGGCTTCTCTCTTCAATGGAGCATTGCCGTAATAGATATACCTGGAAGCCTTATGGCACTAATTTCTTATGAAGAAATAATATTTTAATTAAAATAAAAACGAACCACTCTTGAAAAAATCAGCGAACTATGAAAGGTCCATAATAATCCATAGGAGCAGTTGGGTCTTAAGAGTAATATAAGTCCAAATTTCATCACCTGACGTTTATTTCCGACGATTATTATTGATTGATTCAGCAAACCTTACATCAGATGCCCATAAAATCAGCTCACGGCACTAGTAATTTCGTAATAGAGATCTGGAGTCGTGGAATTCCGAAAAAAAGCAGTTGGCTTTCTCTTATTATATTGTCCAATTTCATATTTAAGTGTATATATCTGTTGCAGCAAATAACCTGCTGACTAAAAAAAACAAAGCTTTAGTAGTGTTTCCAATCTCACAAGTGTGTTGGTCCCCCAATATACAGGTTTATAAAACCACTACAATTGGAGAATCACTGATGGCTTCCCAACATGGCATATCCGAAATTTTGATTCCTTTGATAGCACGATCCTTATATTTCAAGCAAATCAAGAGAGGACAATCCTTTTGACTGCTTATGGAATTACCCAATCCCCAGTGTAAAAACAGAGAGAGGAGTTGAGAGAGAGAGAAAGTGGTTGAATTACCCAATCCCCAGTGTAAAAACAAGTAGTCTCTTTTTATAGACTGAGTATAGAAACGAAGGGCTAATAGCTTAACAGCTGGCATAACAACTTCACTAACAGATCGTAACTCCTTGTAATAACAGAGTAACGATTATTTACATAACAGAGAAATAAAAAACTATTCTATATTGTTAATACTTCCCCTCAAGATGGAGCATGTATATTTAATACTCTTATCTTGCTTAGTAAATAGTGAAAATGTTCAGAACCCAAAGCTTTAGTAAGCAAGTCTGCAATTTGGTGTCAAGTTGCAATATGAAAGGTTTGTATTATCCCAGCTGCAATTTTGTCATGGATGAAGTAACAATCTATTTCTATATGCTTAGTCCTTTCATGAAACACCGGGTTCGCAGCTATATGTAAAGCAAACTGATTATCACAATAAAGGAGAGCTGGTTGAGAGTGCGGGATCTGGAAATCGTGAAGTAAATAGAGGAGCCACTGAACCTCAACCACAGTTGCTGCTAGAGCCCGATATTCAGCTTCTGCTGAAGATCTGGAGACGGTGGTTTGCTTCTTGGATTTCCAAGAGATTAAAGAGTCGCCGAGAAACACACTAAAATCATTGATGGAATTTCTAGAATTAGAACAAGCAGCCCAGATTGCATCTGAAAAAACCTTGCGATGGATAGGAGAAGCTGAAGAGAAGAATAGACCTTGAACGACAGTAGTCTTCAAATATCTAAGAACTCGATATGCAACTTGTAGATGAGAATAACGGGATTGGTCCAGATATTGATTGAGAACTTGGACTAAATAGGAGATATAGGGCCGGGTCAAAGTGAGATAGAGTAGCTTTCCAATCAATCGACGATATGGAGTGGCATATGGTAAAAGAGTACCAGTTGAGGCATCAAGTTAATGGTTCTGTTCCATTATGGTTTTTGCTGGCCGAGAACCACTTAAACCAGACTCATTGAGAACCTCAAGAGTTAACTTGCATTGACACAATGATATTCCTTTGGATGAACGAGCAGTCTCTAACCCAAGGAAAAATTGAGAGGGCCCAAATCCTTTATTTTGAACCGGGCATTAATAATTTCCTTGAAGGCCAAAACAACTTGTATGTCAGTAATAGCAAGTAATATGTCATCCACATAAACAAGAAGAGCTAAGAAAGAACTCCCAGTGTGTCGAGTGAAAAGAGAGTAGTCGGCTTTTGACTAAACAAAGCCATTGTCAAGGAGAAATTGGAAGAATTTAAAGAACCATTGTCGAGAGACCTGTTTGAGGTCATAGAGGGACTCAGTTAACTTGCAGACTTGATTCTTCCCCTCAACTTGAAACCCTGGTGGTAAGGTCATGAATATTTCTTCATCGAGATCCCCATGTAAGAACACATTATTCACATCCAGTTCGTGTAAATACCAGTTCTGGGCAGCAGCTAAAGCTAATAATACTCGGACTGTTGATATTTTGGCCACGGGGGAAAAGTATCAAAGTAATCAAATCCTTCACGCTGGTGTAGCCAATGGCAACAAGACGAGCTTTGTGTCTTTCAATTGAACTATCAGATCGGTGTTTGATTTTAAAAATCCATTTACAACTGATAGGGTCTTATTGGAAGGAAGAGTAGTGACTGACCAGGTATCATTATCCTGAAGGGCCTTCATTTCATTCTAGATAGCCTCACGTCATTCACTGTGTTTGACAGTTTGTTTGAAAGTCTTCGGCTCAGTGCGGACAATAATGGCAGATGTGAAAGCAAGGTGAGCAGGTGATAGTTTAGAGTGACCAAGGTAATGAAAAATGGAATTGGGATTACCTGAACCAGAAACAACAAGTAGAGGAACTGATTTGGATTGAACTGACTGACAGTAATAATGTTGTAAGTAGGAAGGAGTGTTTCTAGTTCTAGTAGATCTTCGAGGGATGAATGAAGATGATGTATGAGGCAAAGCAGATGACATATCAGGAGGTTGAAATGAAGTAGTAGGAGGGGAGACAAATGGAAACATAGTGTCTGTGCTGGTATCAGATGCAGACAGAGGGAAAACAGTAGAATTGAGGGGCATAGGATGTGTTGTAAAAGGAAAGATGTGCTAAAAAAGATCTTCAAACTGTGTGAGTTTGAAGATCATATAAACGATAGCCTTTGACTCCATAAGGGTACCTAAGAAGATACACTTAGAAGCCTGATGATTAAAATTTGGTCCTATGTCGCATGAGAGTGGATGCAAAACATAGACAACCGAAAATTCAAAGATGATTGTATGTAGGATACTAAGAAAACAGAATCTCAAATGGAGATTTGTTAGACAAAAGTGGAGTAGGTGTTCTATTAATCAAATAGACAGCGGTGAGGACATAATCACCCCAAATTTTCAGAGGAACATGAGACTGAAATTTAAGTGCCCGAGCCACATTCAAAATGTGTTGGTGTTTTCGTTCTACAATGCCATTTTGTTGAAGTGTCTCAACACAAGAGCATTGATGAATTATACATGAGAAGCATAGAAGGAAACAAGATTGAACTCAGCTCCATTATCGGTGTGAATGGTTTTAATTTTGAGATTGAATTGAGTATGAACCATGGCAGAAAAATAGGGAATAATATATGATGTTTGAGATTTTGAATGCATCAAATAGATCCAAGTTGCTCTACTAAAGTCATCAACAATAGTAAGAAAGTAACGGGAATTATTAGTAGTAGAAGTGGACATAGGTCCCCATATATCACAATGGATGAGCTCAAAAAGATGCTGAATTTTATATTGTCAAGTAGGAAAGGGAAGTTTCTTCTGCTTTGCTAATGGACAGATCTCACAATGTAGAGAATCTGAAAAGTTAATAGCAGAATTATGAGATTGTAAAACTTTCAACATAGGAGTAAACATGTGGCCTAACCTATAATGCCACAAATTATGAGATGACATTGAAGAACGGGAAACTGAATTGGAAACAACATTAGAACTGTCAGAATTAGGCAGCAAATGGTATAAGCCCCCTTTTTGTTCAGCTAATCCAATCGTCCTTTACCTGGATCGGTCCTGGATGTAGCAAAAATCAGATAGAAAGAAGGCACAAAATGAAGGTTTTGAGTAAGTTTGCTGATGGACAGAAGGTTAAAGTCGAATGATGGAACACATATAACATCGGTAAGTATTAAGTTTGCAGATATCTTGACACTACCAGTATGAGTGGCACTTACAGACTGGCCATTTGGTAATAGGACAGATGAGAAATATCATGTGTAAGAGATGACATGGAGGTCACCATATGATCGGTGGCTCCAGTGTCTACGATCCATGATGGAGAAGGAGATTGAACAGATGAAAGGAAAAATGTGATACCTGTCATGGGCGTAGTATTGGTAGTGTGAGGCAGAACATTAGATGCTTGCATAACAGAAGGTTGAAAAGATGTAACATTCTCATGTGGAGGCTGAAGTAAAGAAAGCAGCTGCTGATATTCATCACGAGTAAGAGAAAAACGTGATTCATCAGTTGAAACATTAGGAAGATTAGATCCAAAATGAGAAGAGACTTGATTAGCCAAGCTTCTAGCTTTAGGATTCTTGTAACCAGATGGATAGTTGTGGATTTTGTAGCATTTTTTCACGGTATGCCCTGTGATCCCACAATGACTACACACTCGTCTCTCTCACTTAGGATATGGATTAGAAAATCTGTTTCCACCAGGGTTCTCATTAGATCGGCTAAAGAAAGCAAGAGATTCTGCTATAGGCATCACAGAGGATGTAAGCTCTTTTTGCTTTTCTTCTTGCAAGATCAGAGAAAAGACCTTGTTGATGGAAGTCAGTGGTTCATTGAGTAGAATTTGTCCTCGTAAGTCCCATAAGGAACTTCATAACGTATTCCTGGTGTTGAAAATCAATCAACATTTTCATAGCACCGCAAGAACAAGTAGGTAGTGGGCAATAGGTGAGTAACTTGTCCCAAAGTCCTTTCAACTTTGTAAAAAAAACTACTCACAGACATCTGGTTTTGTTAAGGGTGAGTACCAGAACGGATGGAACCGAAATGGTCCATTCCAGTTCCGGTACTCACCAGAACCCTTATTTTCATTCTGATTCCATTCCGGAATTTTCCAAAATGGAACCGAAATTTCCGAAAACGGAATCCGGAAATTCCAGTAACAGAGGAAGAAAAATAAATGAACTTTAAAGGGGGAACTTCGAAAGCTTTCTTCAGAACAGTCTCCTAAAAACTATTTTCCAAACATATTTGCTTGGTTTGTACTTGATCTCTGCTTTTCTTTTTTGGAAGTACTACAAATCCAAACAAGGGAAAATCGAACTGGTAGTGTGGGTGCAGAGTAATGGGTTCTCTTTGGATCTGCTCGATTGTAATGAAAAGAGAGAAAGAAAGGAAAACCTATTGGGATGCCTAAGAAATCATGATTCCTGAGCAAACCATTCAGTTTTATTCCAAAAGACAACCAAATAAGTAAATTGGGAGCTTCATAGAAAGCATGCAAAGACAAATTTAACCAGCCCTAAACTATAATGAGGATTTTTTGGCAATTGCAGTGTCTCAGATTCTCAAACTTACGGGAATCGAGTCCTTGTGAATGGACAGAGCCAGGTGCTTTTATTTTAAGACGGTAAGGACTATTGCTTCCATTACTGACCAGAAACACAAAATTCTACTTTAGGTGCTTCAACTGCAGTATACGTAGAAGGAGCTGGTATGGAAAAACCTTTTGTATAAGGTTCGAATAATACGGATTTAGTCTCATGAATAGATCTGATCTGCCCGTCCCCTAGAAATGCAAGGTGAAGCTAACAGGGTTCTCATGCTCCAATGTGGGTGAGAGAGAGGAGAGAGACAGACAGATAAAGAAAAGAGAGAGAGAGAGAGAGGCGGCAGCGGCACTGCAACAGGGAGGGAGAGGGAGGCTGCAGCCTCAAGCTCACTGGCTCAGCCTGGGGCTGTCTTCACTCTTCGTCCCTTTGTGAATAGGATACATGAAGGAGGTGAAGAGCCTTCGCGAATAGGATACCAAGTCACTTGCGTTTTTATTTTTTAAAGCAGGCTGAAATGTTAAATAAAAAAACAAACACCGGAGTCGGAAATTCCGGCATTACCGCAGGAATTTCGGGTTTCGGTTCCGAAAAATCTGAAAATATGTATTCGGTTCCGGTACCAGAAGAGGCCGGAACTGATGCTGGAATTTCCGGTTTCCACCGGAAAATTTTCTCACCCTTAGGTCTTATGAGAGAACATAAATGGCTTTAGGGAGTTGAAAAATTCGTGGACAATTGCCTTGAGCAAATCGTTCCTTCAGATCTGACCAGATCTCAAATGCCGAGTCAATGTAGATAACACTAGCTGCAAAGTTTTTTAGGAATCAAGTTTAGAATCCATGATATTACCATATTGTTGCACTTTAGCTAGATTCCATACTGCGTACTGGAAATGCTTGGTTTGCTGAAGGATCCGTCGATAAATCCTACTTTATTCTTCGCACTAAGCGCCATCATCATTGATCGGGACCAGGTAGGATAGTTGTTTGTTTGAAGGAGTTGAGTAACTAGGATAGTTCCAGGACTATCTCCACGGTGAAGATAGTATGGAGTCATGGAATCAGTTGAATCGTCTCTTAGTTGAAGGTTGCGTTGTGGTGGTGGTGGAACAGAAGGATTAGAAACAGGTTCAGAAGCGGAAGTCATGATTTCAGAGATAATCCTCTGATACCATGCAAAAACAGAGAACGAGAGAGGAGTTGAGAAAGAGAGAAAGTGGTTGAATAAACTTCTCCTATATTCAGTAAGTGATTACATTTTATATAGACTGAGTGTACAACTGAATGGCATAACAACTTCACTAATAGATCGTAACTCCCTGTAATAACAGAGTAACGATTATTTACTTAACAGAGAAATAAAAAAACTATTCTATACAAATACCTAGTTTCCTGAGGAGTGAAGATTCCATTATTGAAGAATCATGATTCGTGCAACTTCCAAGTCCAGTGTCAAAGCTTCATCCTGCAAATATTAAGCTGATTGGATGAAAAAAAATCACAAATCTTAGTAACAATAGAATGTCTCAAAGAAAGGACCAGCTTACTCACTACACGTCCCTGGGTCACTACAGAAGCACACCTGCTCCACTCCTATGCCAGAGCACCTGCAGCACCGAACCGTGTATCCCCTTGAGGAGTCACTGTTCAGGACTTGTCTAGTGGTCCCATTTCCTCCAACAGCACTTGCATTACAGACCAACAACATTTTGCCCCTTGGTACAGTTTTTATTTTATCCTGTATTAGTTTTATTTTTGTTCTCTGCCACTCGGTGGTATATGTTCTGATTTTTGGCTCTTTTCACACAAGTGAATGAATTGATTCTTTCACTCATCCTTATTCTCTCTGTCGTCTTCCTCATATTTCTTAACATAATGGGGTATTTACTTGGCATTACCTCTCTAAGGCAGCTTGGCTGATGGGAATCACACCAGCTGGGGAGACAAGAGCATCTACTGAAACGTCATTTGGGGTGACTGCTATGACTCCTTCATCCATAATCTGCAGAGAATACGATAGTGCCACTGCAAAACCAGAGGCAGTCATTTGAAGTGAGTAACTCAAACCTTATAAGCTGACTAAAAGACCTTAAGCAATTGTTTAATATGAGAAGTCATACATACCAAGGAGGGGTTGCCTCCAATCCCTTGCCTTTGCAAGCTCTTGGTATTTCTTCAGGAAGGTATCCTAATAACTATTGATTTCATCAAACATAAACATTTGTGGGGTAATTTTAATATCCTAGCAAGAAATAAAGGCAATCAAATTTCTATCAATCAGCAGCGCTCGAGTCCCACAAGTTGGTTCACCAATCAGTCCGGGTATCATGGTAATAGCAACGATCATATATCTCATTTCTTTTTGTCTGAAGGAATAGTAATACTTAAACTTTAAAAAGGAGGTTTTATATCTAATGAGCATATTGCATTTTCACACCCCCCCCCAAAAAAAAAAAAAGAAAAGAAAAGAAAAGCTCTAAGAAACTCATCTCTCACAATTTCATCAGCTAATTAGATAAGTGTGTAGATAGGCCAAGATTTGTAAATATACCCTCCACCACGACCCATGCGCCTTCCGGATGTGTCAAATGCTAGTCCTGGAGGCAGAAAATAAACCAATTGCTATTATATACGTTTTTGTTTGTGTAACTGGAGAAAGTAAATAACAAAACAAGAAGAAAAGTTATACCAGGCAAGAGGATCAGATCAACTGGCTCATTTGCTTGCATAACTGCACCAAAGAAGACCCTTGTATGTTAGGGTCAGTGAATATACATATATTTATGTGGATTACTGAAACAGAGTCCAAAGCTTGATTAACACCCAACAAAAAAAGAAGCAGCAGGAAAAATAAAAGAGAGGGAATCAGTGAACAGTTTCCTAGAAGCAAAAATTATCGATTTAGCACTAGGCCTAAGTGGCTCTAGTTTCGAGCCCAGGGGCAAACAACCCAAACGTCTCTTGATGTGCTAGACATGAAGGAGAATCAGATGCAGCCGGTATGCTGATTTAGCTAAAGACCATGAGGTTTTAATATCAAAGCTTATTGCATCTCACTCTGCTTAGTAGGTGTTATGGATTACTATGTATAAGCAAAAAATGACATTAGTCTACATATTAGAAACAGGGTCTGCATGTCATTCGAGAGAGGTATGCGTAATAAGAAATAACCAACAAAATTACCATCTTCACGTTCATTTCCAAAACTATCCACTGGAGCCGGTTCTAAGATGTTCATTGAGTTCGCCACAAGATCATCAATACATGAGATGTTCAGCATGCGCATGAGACTATTCTTGTCCTCCACGCGTGGAACATAAAGCCTTTTTCCGCTCTGTGTGTCACCTATCGAGTTAAAAGAAAAAAAGGGTAAGTACTTCCCGAAATTAGACAATAAATACCTTGTAAGCAGAAATAAAAGTTGCACGATTGCTTGTTTCATACCAAAGACAACTGAATTACTAATGAAGGTGAAAGTTATGAACTTATGCTTGGCAGCAGAGAGAAAAAGGTGATTATTAGAGGGGAAAAATGCAAAGTTGGGTCTAAATTTGACAAAACTTCATTCGAGATTTCTGCCCAACTATAAAATGTACATGTTTTCTCAAACAATTACACTCCAAGCATGTCTACAATCAGGACCAGCTTGTCCTATGATTATCCCCCTTAAGATTTTTCAAGAAAGAACAAAGCACTCCTTCCAGATAAAATCTCCCTAAAGAATATTTTTCGGTTCAATCGCTGGTCTGAGTTAGAGTGAGCTGGGACTCAATCCCAGCTCTCTGGCTCGATCCACGAGACGCAACCAGCTAAGCTAGAGGGCATCAGAATTATTCAAAAGTAAATGCCGTTTTAGGAATCACATAGCATTTCATTTTCCAAAAGATAAAACAGCTAGACAGCACACACCTCTAGCTGGAATTTGCAGAATTTCTGACAACAACTTTTATGTGTCAACTTCCCGTAAAGCACTGCAGCTTATATACGCACAGAATCACCTACTAGATTGAAACCGCGGAGATTCCAAGACATTACTCTGAATAGCATTGTCTGAACTATGAAGAACAAGACAATATTATAAGCTCCACGTCCCGATAACAAAGGTAGACACGAAGTGCAATAATACAAGTACGCACCTTTGTGGGATCTGAGCTTATAGTCCATGGCCTTGCGGACCCTGGTTCTGAGGGCTCGTTTCTGCTTGAACACTCCGTCCAGATGGTCTTTCTCTTCGTTCTTGTTCATCGTGGTGAAGGTCACGGCGGAGGGTGCCGCGTAGGAGGGTGGGCGAGAGAGGAGGGGTGGCTTTGTTGCTGGTACTGTTGCTGTTGAGTGTTGAATTTGTAGTTTTTTGTGCGATTTTTTTGTAATCTCCAGGTTGCGATAACCACTACCGCTACCATTGAAACCGCCACCGTTAGGGGCCGGTTTCTTCCCTTAATGGTGGCGGGAACGGTGCCCTTTTTGGACAACCATCCATATCGGTGGCGGTGGCGGTGGAGGGCATAACAACTGCCGGTTATGTACAGCCCTACTGCTTTGCCCTCTTTTAGTACCTTTTTAATACAGTCGCCCAAGAAACTTTTTGGTTTGTTCTTGAAAGATTTTTTGTGTTTGTTTTTTTTTGAGTTAATGTAAATTATTTTTGGGATTGATGAAAAGTCTGTTAAAAGTTGTTGGAGTTTGTTAAAATTTGTTGGATTTTATAAAAAATTTGTTAAAAATGGTTAGAAAGTTTAAAAAGTTATTGAAATTTGTAAATAAGTATTGAAATCGATGAAAAATTGATTTGAAATTTTTTAAAAAAATGTTTTGAGAGCAAACCAAACATAGCCTTTGTTATTTATATTCGGAGCCCTATTAGCTCTTTTTGTAATTTGTGAATAGGGAAATCCAATCCACTCATCTCTGACTGCCTGATCTATTTTGAACGAATTGAGCAAGGACATGTCTGATTCAATTTGAATGTACTAATGAAATTAAGGCAACAACAAACTCTGAAGAGATTCGAAATGGTCCACAGTTCAGACTCCCTGTTTAGTTATCGGTTTTACTCTCTTAGAAAATTGAACACGATCCTAAGTTCATCCTGACTACTGAAATAACCCGAAATAGGTTAATGTGACCATTATATTCATTTAACTATTTCTTTATCATGCATGCAGTGCACGATGACTGTTAATGTTACAAAAAACATATGATAGGGTGGAGTGGAGTTTTGTATTGAAAGTTTTTGAGAAATTTGGTTTTAGTAGAAGATGGATTCATTGGATCGAGCAATGTATCTCTACGCCTTCCTTTTCCATTATGCTCAATGGGAACCCTTTTGAAAATTTTCGGTCTACTAGAGGAATCAGGCAAGGGGATCCTCTCTCGTCGGCGTTGTTTATTCTGTGCTCTGAGGTGCTATCATGTTTATTGCTTTGGGAAGAGAATGTTGGGAGACTTAAGGGCATCAAGGTAGCCCGTGAGGCACCCAGTATATCACATCTCCTTTTGCGGATTATCTACTCTTATTTGGCAAGGCCACTCTGAGAGAGACTACTATTCTAGAAGATTGTATGAGTACATATATGGCTTGTCGGGACAAAAAATTAATAGAGAAAAATCTTCGGTCCATTTCAGCAAAAATTTATGTGGACAAGCTATGTGCCCAATTTTAGACCAACTGGGTTCAAAGAAGCTCCCCTCTAAAGCTAAGCATCTTGGGCTCCCTTTGCTTATTCCCAGAGCCAAGGCGAGGGCGACAGATGAGATCAAAGCAAAGTTCTTGCAGAAAATTTTAGGGTGGAAAGTGAAAACGTTATCCCAAGCGGGACGTTCTTGTATGATTAAGGCAGTGGCTGATTCGATTCCCTCATATTTATTGAGTTTCTATTCTATTTCACAAATATGGTGTCGTGATATTGATCGTGAATTAAAGAATTTTTGGTGGGGGTTCAAGGCTGACAAGACAAGAAATTTATCTCTGAAATCTTGGAACTCTATATGTCTACCGAAACAGAACGGGGGTTTTGGGATAGGATTGACTAAAGAAGTCAATCAAGCCTTACTTTCAAAACTGACCTGGAAGGTCCTGATACAGGACAGAAGTTTGTGGGTTCGAGTACTTAGAGGGAAATATGAGCGACAACAGGATTTCTGGAATACTAATGCGGGTGGGAAATCCTCATGGATTTGGAGGAGTATATTACAAAATCGGGAAGGAGTGAAAGACGGTATATGCTATAGAGTGGGGACTGGTCACATCATCTCTGTTTCCCGAGACCCTTGGGTCCCTTTTTGCCTGAATTTCGCCCTGCTGTGCGAGCCGAGATGACGTTGGATGTAAATTCCCTTATGGTAAGTGCTATGCTAATGGAAAGTGGAAGACAATGGGATATGACGAAGATTCGAAGTTTGTTTTCTTTAGAATCTGTTCACGCAATCATGCAAATACAATTACCAGCTATTAGTTCTCAGGATCATCTCTTCTGGCCCCAAAGCTCATCCGGTGAATTCACGGTGAAGACAACACATAGAAACTTAGTGCAAAAACGAGGAAGCCCATTCTGTCCTCTTGAGCAGGGTGAGTGGAGGGAATTATGGAAACTTAAAATTCATGAAAGGCTCAAAATTTTACTATGGAAGGCGGTATGGGATATCTTTCCTACGAAAGGGAAACTGGCTGAGCGTTTTCATAATATTGAGATGGAGTCAGAGGATTTATGTTGCCCTTTGTGTGAACAAGGTGACGACACTTTGCATCATTTGATTTTGGGTTGTTCGGTTAGTCGGACTATATGGAGCGAATCTCCATGGCAACTGAATATACTTGCTTTCACCAAGGGTACAATTTGTGACTGGATTAAGAAGATCTTACATCCGCATCGTCAGATTGGTATCTCCTTGGAAAACTAGCACTATTTCCAGATTTTTGCTGTGAATGCTATTGATATGGTGTGGGGCTGGTGCAACCGTCGAGTTCATGAAGGCAAGATCTGTAATATGGAGGTCATAGCCCGATGCGTTACGCAACTTAGCATGGAACATCGATCAGCGTGGATTCAGAAGATGGGACCCTCATAGGAATTAGTTTGGCTTTTCCCTTCGAAGGATAGTGTTAAAGTCAATGTGGACGTGGCTGTTCGGGCTGATTATGCAGTGACATGTGCAATTATACGAGACAATCTTGGTGCTTTGCGTAAGTTCAAGGTTACTATGGTGGAAGCAGCTCCGCCGTTACTTGGTGAGGCTGAGGCAACATATGTGGGAGTTGCATTGGCAAATCGACAAGGCGTTCCTCATATTATACTGGAGAGTGATTCTGAGCAGGTTATTAAGGCCGTTCAATAATACCCCCACTTGGTGGACTGACGTATTCATTATAAGATTTCAGAAATTTCTTCTATTCTCCGACTTTTTCAAAGTTGGGAAGCTAGGCATGTTAAAAGAGGCGCTAATTTTGTAGCGCACCAGTTAGCTCGTTGGGCCGCCTATGAGTATTCCTCGGGTGACAATCCCGGTAGTTGTGAGCATTTTCCTGATTTATTTGGGTGTATGATGGTACTGACCCGCCATAGCTTTTGTATGGCATGTGTTTGAATAAGATGCACTGTTTTGATTAAAAAAAGTAATAATCATGTTACAAAAACTGGATTACTAGAACAAAGTTAGGTTTTGGAAAGATTAAGAACTTCTAATGGTACAAAACTTAATAATGATAATTACAAAAAAAATTGAGATAGGTGTTAAGATTATAAAATTAGGTATATACAACGAATAAACATAAATCTTCATCTTAGGTTAAAAGAAAATAGCTCAAAGATTATCAGATAATTTAATTCGTGACACCAAGCATAATTTATTATTCAGTCGATATGGTTTGGACATTGGGAGCACCAGCTTTGAAACTTGTTTTATACTCATCACAGACTCCACAAATATGCGAAGAGGACAAAAAATCTCGAATAGCCTCTTGTAGGAACAAGAAAAATTCATGCACCCAATAGATAACTCCCAGTAACACATTCTAGAAGAAACATACTCTTGTAACAACCAGATATCTCTCTTTAAAATGAGAAAATGGGATTAGCTTTACTTTTGGGACGATGGGCACTAGAATTCTGTGGACAAAACTCATTTGGATAGCTCAAGTGGCAGTAGAGGGCTTTTGTCATTCAAGGGTTCAAACCACTACTTACAGAAAAAACTTGCAACTTAAATGTGGGCTGATCAATAGGTCAATTTGTCTCTTCGGGATTTACCTAGACTTTGAATCCAATTTGAGTGGATATTAAGGTAATGTTCGTTTTCAAGTTTTTTCTAGGATTCAAATACATTCACAAAACTATCACCGAATATCTTAAGAATTCAAACACAAACACCAATACATTTAACACAATCTCTAAAAACTTTTTACTTTTTTATTTAACACAAATTTTCTCTCTCTATACTTTTTCACATAACTCCAATACTTTTTTATTAAACAATTACGTCAAATAATTTATCTCTCCACTTTACACAAACACCTATAAAATACTGTTCAACATAAATATTCACAACTTTCTAAAATCCTACATTTTTCACAACATGAACATCACCTAAGTCTGTCCGAGTATGAGTCAGGCTCGGATTCTATAGTTATCCAAAAAAGAATTTTGCTTAAAGATAATTTGAGATAGAGTTTAAAGCTTAGGTTTTTGAGGCTACACCCGTACACCGTGTAAGAAGCATATTTGAAGAAAGTCAGCAGAAGCTCCCAAGGGAGGCGACAAATGGGCTATCTTTCAACAGTTTGACCACACTAACGGGGCTCACTCGTGTTTCAAGAGCTCACCAACTTTATAGATGGAAGGCCATAATTTGTGCTAGGTTAGCGAATGGAACAAAGAATCATTTCTAAACCTGGTGCATGTCTTGAGGTTACTAATTATGTACTAATGTACTTTCCTTTTGTTTTTTGCTCAGGACAAGAATGTGGTTACAGTGTTTAGTGGTCCAAACTGCTGCTACAGGTGGGGAAGTATGCATGGCAGCAATTCTCAGATAGGAGAGAATGGAACAAGACATCAATTTGATCCCGTGCCTCTTTGAGTTGACCACGATGACACTTTTCTTTTTGGGTTTCTCGGCAATTAAATAGGACAAGTCAAAAGTAAGGGAACAAGCACGGGAGGGTAGGAGTAGATATTGAACAGCTTTTGATGGAGTAGAGATGATGTTTCTGGGTTCGGTTAATATGCTTTGCAATATGCTGCTGAGGGTGCTGAGCAACGGCTCAGATTTCTCCTTCAAACTCCAACTGTTGGATTTTCTCCACGTCAATTAAAATTAACTTACCATTTGCCCGACCTGTTTAACTATGTAACCCACCCATTTAGCTTTGAGCCACCCGCATAGAAAGAACGTAGGTCTTCGTCTTCGTCTTCCTCTTCGCAGCTCCTTGCCAGATTTCCTCGCAAGATTTCATTTGGCCAATCTCAACTTTTCCGCATATCATCGTCTTCCTCGTTATCTCTACGCTGTTGCAGATCTCCGTTTCTTCACACGATTTCCTTTGGGCAGTTTGGGTTCAGTAGTAAGGTGATTTTCTGCATTTATTTATTTATGTTGATTTTCTAGCCAACGCGAACAACAATCACTTTTTATTTAAGAAGGAGCTGGCATGGCAGTATTTAATCTCAACATTTTACATGTGCTGTTGGGGCCAATAAATACAGCAATGCATGGGCGTTTGTCGTTTGTAGAATTTAGGAGATTCAATTGTGAAACTGAAGGTTAGTGTAAGAGAGAACCAATCAGAAAATCAGATTGTCTGGGTCTCTAACTTGGATGAAATTGTAGGAAAAAAGTGGACTGATTTTGATGTTCTTTTTCAGTGACTATTTGTTCAAGCTTTTGCTGATTGGAGACTCTGGTGTTGGCAAATCATGTCTTCTAAACAAAGATAGACATTCGCTGAGGAATGCACAAACAGACTCACGCTAAGGAATTCACAAACAGAACACATGCACACATACAATAGATTGGCCTAACCCATTCAAATTTACTCTTACCCGTGTGTGGCTGCAAGCCAGAAGCAGATGAGATTTTTGGGATCTAGACATGTGATTATGCAATTGTTGTTGACTCTGCTATCCAAAAATGATTACAAATTTTTCGTGTTTTGCAAGTATAAAATATCATGCATCCATCAGGATAGATAAGCAATTAGATTGTTGTGTTGATTGAGTTCATCGAATATTTTTAGACATAATAGGTTTGCATCTTTTCAGTGATATCTCTACCACGCTATTATGACTATTGACAGATTGTTATCATATTTTAGAACCTTGTTGAGTTGGAAGGATTAAAAAAGGCACATGTTCGGGATGGTGCAGCTGTAGTGCAATATCTTGTTTGGTTAGATAATCAGGTATACTGCGAAACCTGTGAGCCCTGATCTTTGTATTAGTCTCTTCTTGTCCAAGGTTCTCTCTCTGTCTTTGTTAAATGCTCCCCCTTCCCTTTCCCCACTCTGTTGTTGGAGAAATTTAATATTGTTCATATATTGCCTATACCTTATGCAACCCTCTGGATATTGTAATTCATCAAGGTCAATTTTCTGTCATCTTTTTTATGTAAGAATTTCAATGTTGATCTTGTGGCACATTGAATATTCTGTAAAGGGTATCTTTGATTTCTGGTGATATGCTCTACTTATACCGGTGTCTACAACAAAATATAACTACTTGCTCTGACAAAACGTAAAGCTAATGGTTTTAAGAGCACATTTTTGGACAAATAGAGTCGAGTATGCTTGAAGTCTTGCAAGTCATGATCTTGAGAATGCTCCAACTTGGACATAGGTAAATCATCTGACTCTATGGCCTTATTCCTAAGATGAACTCTATAAAATCTTGTTTGAGCAGAAATATTTTCAATTTTGAAATGAAGCAAGAAAGCTTATTTGTAATTAGTTTCAAATTTCTTATATATCTATAATCAATAGGAGTGTCGTGTGGCTGCATACTAATTTGGCTTCCACGCCCATTAGAAGTACTATAAAGTTAAGGAATATTATAATAAGGTACTAAAAGAGTAATCTCCACTTTTAAATTTTTTGTGAAGAGTAGAAAACTCGAACCCCCAATCTGTTACTGTTTTCTCAAGTTCAAAAATTTTGTCTTGCAACGTCCTGCACATGCATTGTTAAACTTTCTTTCTCTTGTAAAATGCTCTGTTGGTTCAGAGTCTTGCTTACAATCTGCTCTTTCAGATTTTCTATCTGAATCAAGTATTCTGAATTTTCTTGAGTTTTCTTGTCAAGTTGTGCTTCCAGTTCAATATTCTCGGTATGTAGGGTCTCGAGTTTCTGCTGCAATACATTGACCTGATCCATTAAGCCCTGGGCTTGAGATGAAACTTCAACACCTTTACACACAATCTGTTCTTCTAAATCACATTTTTTACTGCGCAAGGAATCTAAGTCCTTTAGCAGATTATCGATCTGCGTTGTAAAGTCTGCTATTCTAGACAGTTATAGGATGATATCTGCCTGAACAGTTACATATCTGATTTTTGTGTCTTTGATATAGGATGATTCATGCCTCGACAGTTACATAAGCACAATTGGTGTTGACTTTGTAAGTATCCATTGTGGAGTTTTGTAGATGCTATTTCAATTGATGTAATATAATCCTAATGAACTTTAATGCGCAGACAAACAAGGGAAATGGATTCATCCATGTATTCATGGTCTTATTGAGGACAATAAGAAAATAGATCACCGGCTGAACACCATGGAAGATCTCTTAGCAAGAATTGAGGATCTACTAAAAAATAATGGAGGAGAAGATGCGAGTGATGGAAGCGCAGCTGCAATTAAGTGAAAAATTGCGTGTGAAAGAGATTGAGCATTCTAAAATGTTGAGGATCATGTTGATTTCTTTGTGTGTGGGTTTTGTTTTTATTTGGGCTTTCTTGGTTTAGTGTGACGTAATCAGTAGTAGTTATATAAGGAACTGCTCGTGTTTGGGCTTGTTGTTATGTACTTAATGTAGAGCCTCGCTTTACTTTATTTTATTGTTTTTCAATGAATATATATTGGAATGGACTTGCAGACTGTGATGAACATATTTGCAATATACTAATTTAGTGAATGCTTTTGGCTATACTTGAACATGAGAGAATTAAACATTTCAATACTTAAACATTTACAAGGATCCTAAATACATAGACCATAAACATTTACAACCCAAATACTAAAAGAGAGAGGAGCTCTACAACTCGCCATCAAGAATACTATCAACGCCTTTCTGTCTCAGCACCCATATAATATGACTGCAGATGACACCCAAAAAATTGAACTGTTTGCAACTACAACAGTGAAACTCATTCTCCGTCTTGATAACGTAGCGCTTCCATCACTCACATCTTTTCCTCCATTTTTAGTAGATCCTTCATTCTTGCTAGAAGATCTTCCATGGTGTTCAACAGGTGATTCATTTTCTTGTTTTTCTCAATAAGACCGTGAATGTGTACATCTTCAAGTGCTGAATAATGATAAAGGACAATAATGACACAACAGCAAAGTCTTCTCAACTACACTTGCATATAAGTCAAAATAGTACTCAAGATTGCACTAAAGAAAGCCCACATTCCATTAATCACTCTCAAAACTTTCAATTGCCAAAGGATGCAAGTACACTTTCTGATCACATTATTTGTACCCCAGATCAACTACAAAATAAAAGTAACATATAATGCAAAAGCTAGAACTAAAAGGAAAGACTTGGTGGTGGAGACTGTTGGATTCATGAAGAAGGTTCTTCTCGCCTTGGCTACTACAAGTTTTTGAAGAACCAACAACAAAGAGGCTGGCAATATTGTTCAGGAAAGGGCAATAGTTATTTGAAGAATGTAGTTACGAATTCACCATTATCTCACCAAACCTCTCCATCTTTATCTTTAAGTTTCTTATTTACCTTTTTTTTTATAAGTAAGTTTCTTATTTACCATCATTGGAAGATGGTGGAGCTTATGGAGGGAGTGTAAGAAAATTGAATTCAAAGATCAGATGGTAGCTCATTTAGAGGCAACGATTAACATTACAACAAGAGTTGGATTCCCAACAATTCTGATCAAACTGCAACAACAGAGTGGGGAAAGGGAAGGGGGACCATTTAACAAAGGATATGGTTCTTCTGCACTCTACTTCTTTTCCAATTCGGCACTTCAATGATTAGTTTATGTTATTAGAAGACCATTGCAAAGCTTTGCAAAATGGAAGGTTGCCTATAACTACTTCAACAAGAACGACAACCATAGCAGGCAAAAAAAAATCAATGTATAAGAAGCAAAGCAGATTGCTAAAAGTAAGTTAATTCCATAGGCAACCTCTGCGACTTTAAACTGGTAGAACTACTTCCAATTTAAGTTTTGTGGAATATAAAAAGAAACATAAATTGAATAATATCTTGCCTCTAACAATTAAGAAATACATAGATATGGTTCACCAGCTGCTCCTCGACCAAAATACGTCGTATAGAAGAAGGAAAGAAAGAGAGGACGAAGTACAGGCACACGGAACCACGTCGTTTTGGATAAGCAAAAGCTTGAACAAATAGTAACTGTGAAAAAGCACATCAAAATCAGTCCACTTTTTTCCTACAGTTTCACAATTGAATCTCTATAATTAGAAAACGACAAACGCGACTTAGATGAACACCCATTTCCTACAGTTTCACAATTGAATCTCCTTAGGTTCCAAATAGAACATGTAAAAAATAGCACAATTGAATCTCGTTAGGTTCCTAAGGTTTCACAATTGTCGTATGCTTATGCTTGCCATATTTACGAATAGTAGAAAAATAGCACCTTACCTTAGTACTGAACCAAGACTGTCCAAAGGAGATGAGCTCATTAGGTTCCTAAGGTTCCTAAGGAAGACGACGAACTTGCTGCGGAAACTGAACCCAAATCTGGCGAGGAACTTGCTGCAGAGATTTGGCAAGGAAGAGCTGTGGAGCTGCGTAGATCTGGCGAGGAAGACGAAGCGGGTTTTTCTCAAATTCGTCTGT
Source organism: Myrica gale (assembly GCA_963930655.1). NCBI lineage: Eukaryota > Viridiplantae > Streptophyta > Magnoliopsida > Fagales > Myricaceae > Myrica > Myrica gale. The sequence continues at coordinate 17,732,424 of OZ005617.1, read as the reverse complement.
GGGTCGGGCACAACAAAACTGGTTGGGAATGGGTCCTATCATTTTAATTGAGGTGGAAAAATCTCAGCCATTGAAACTTGGAGGGGAAATCTGAACCGTTGCTCAACACCCTCAGCACACTATCGCAAAGCATAATAACCGGACCCGATGTTTCTCGCCAACTGAAGATCACGCATTGTTTTCTCTCATTTGCCGAGCCTCATGCATAAAGCTGCTTCTTTCCTCCAATACATTTTCAAGCATTATGGATAGCACATGCACTAACCGCAATAAGCCTTAATATATATACCCTTCGGATGGTGCAAAATAATACTTTAAATTAGTCCTACTCCATATAGAAAACACGTAGGAAGTGGATCAGAAAGTGATGCATTTTATTCGTTTTCATTGTACATGATTATGCTAATTTGTCATCTCGACAATTCGTGCCGCCTTTGGATTCTCATGGGTGCATTACTAGTTTTTTCCTTGCCGTTCATCCCTTTGAATCTATGTGTGATACTGTAGTACTTCCGTAAGATATTTGGTGGATAATCTCTTAGGAGAAATGTTGCGTACAGTGACTTATCTTCATGGGAAGGGAATATATTTCCTTACTTCTATCACATAAAACCGGAATGGAAATTTAATGGTATTCAATTGTCAATGATTTTTTCCTAACCAGTTGATGTGGTGTTTCAGCTTGGTGCGCAGACATTTGATGCATCTGGAATGATGTTCGGATCACAAGCAACGAGGGAATATGCTCCAAGCTCTCAGCCTGAGTGACTGCACATGCTGCAGGTTGGTGGCAGTTTTGAAAGAGCAATTTAATATAGTAGGCATGACTCATGAGCCAGATCAGAAGCAGAATTAGTACTTAATCCGTGAGCCATAATCAGTGGGCAACTATGCCATTTGGGTTCTCTTCGTCTGAACTGGAACGTTCTTGTGCCTGCTTGAATGTCCCAAAAGTTGTAGTAAACATCATATGTAGATTGATCTTCTTATGTATCATCTGACTGGATACACGTTAGGCAAATTATATAAGTATGCAGGGAATATCTCCTAGGATGAATTTACTTCTCAAACCATGTAAGCATAGGACCCTGTTTTCTGTAACCTATGTAATTCTTATATTCTTTGTTACAGTATGTTGCTAATTTCAAAAGGAGTAAGGCCAGGATTGTGCTTTCTGGGGTTTCTGATCTTCAGATTTCTTAATCGATGTGAAATATTATTGGTAGTTGGTGCAAATTTGCGTTTTTGATTAGTTATTAATCAAATTCAAACAATACGAAATTCTCCGGTAATCAAAATAGTAGAGCTGGATTTGAAAGAAGTACAGAGAACGCCCAACTGCAAAGACTATATATCTGAATCATTTCTTCCCACATTAACAGAAAACAAATGGAGAATTATTTGAGGGTGTTATCCGTAATCCCAATTATGTGATTTAAGCTTTCTTCCAATTATAAGGGATGTGATAGAGACCACTTTTTTTGGGTAATCAAGACCATTTTATTGAAAGCAAGAAAGATTGGAGTTGAGAGCTTACATCGGAAATTACCCTAAGAACCAACAACAAGCTTGAGACTGTAACTCATAAGAGAGGATACAAGGTCCTCAAGGGGCGAGTGCGAAGGCTCACGAAAAGCGAGTAAGTCAGTGCGCCTGAAAAAATACGAAAAGCGGGCAAGCCCCCCGGTTAAAAGGCTCGAAAATGTATGAACAGTGAAACCATATCATGAGGGGGTGGTGGCTACCGCTAGAGGAGGAACGGACGTAGTGTCGATCCAACTCCTTTGAACAACCTCCAAAGCAAATCCCAACTGTAAATACCAAAAAATTTGAAAACTATAATGGGCGAAAAGCGATAAACATAAAACCGAAGATGCAGTTTTCTTTAATATATATTTGTATTAATGTAGAGATATAATATTTGAGGCATCTGTTTTTTTTTTTACAAATTACACAGTAACCTCCCACAAACTATCACTCTAATCTCAATTACCCTTAAACTCTAAGTTGTTCCAACTCAACCTCTTGAACTTTATGATTGCTACGGGCCATCACCTGAGAAAGAAAGTTTAGAGAGTAATTGTGATAAGGAGATAGTTTGAGGGAGGTTATTGCAATTTGCCTAAAAAGAAAACATAAACAATTAATTTAATTATTAACAGAAGGACATTTCGCTCAACCAATTAGCTGAGGGTTAAGAGAACAAAAATCTAACCCCACACTTCCTATTAGTAAACAAATAAATAAAAATTCCCCATTGCACAAAGTGTTATTAAACATACTGATTCACCCTAAGTCCACAAGCATTCAAAGCTCAATTCCTGATGTCACAGGTGACGAGTTTTATTGTAAAATTCAAGAATACAAATGAAACACAGAAGAGTACCCGAATAAGCAGGTAATGTAAAAAGCAATATATATCATATGAGATCTTCACATCAATGGGAAGTTATCTGCAAGACCTTAAGCCTAAGAAGCAAACTTAGACTTTATAGACTTGACAACATCTTCTTCTACTTGGAATGCCTGAGTTAACACGTCGTTAGGAATCGCTGGTTTTGAAGCAAAGAGAGTAAAGGGGAGGACTACAGCCCCTGGCATGTCACTGTTGAAAGCCGTGATGCTAAGGGCCTTCCCTTCCCCAACATTCTTTTGGAAGTGAACGAGTCCCCGAGGAATGACAAACATCTGCCCAGCTGTCAAGACTTTAGAGTGAAACACGTTCCCAGTTGTCACAAACCCCACGAGTAGTTTTCCTTTCATGACCACACCAGTCTCGGTTGCACGAGGGTGAGAGTGGGGTGGGTTTATTCCTCCACGAGCAAAGTCCACCCGGTTCATTGAAACCCCAAGAGTGTTAAGCCCAGGGAAAGAACGAACGTCGCCGGCAGTGACATTCACGCCGAAGGTGTTTGATGTGTTACCCTCTTTCATTAATCCATCAAAGAAAAAATCACCTGATGTTACATTTGAGGCAGGTTTGCAAGGGAAACCATTAAGCAATGGAGGGGCACTCATGTCTGCTACACAGAAATCCTGTAACGGGTCGGGATCGGCGGCGAAGGAAAGCAAAGGGAGAAGAAATAACACGACCAGGCATGACAGGAGGCGAAAGGGCGAAGATGAGGGAGTGACCATGGCTGCAACAGGCTTTTGCTCTTTAGAAGTACTTGGTTTTGGAAGATGATAGTTCAATATCTATGTTGCTATCCTGAGAACCACAGTAGTCCTCCTTTTATACTGAATGCCACAAGAAACAGCCAAATGTCAACGAAAGTGCCCAGCAGCCATTTAATTAAATTTGTATTAGAAAAGACCCGAACTTGGCAATTGGTTGGGGTTGGTTGGCGTTTTGACAGAGACAGGAAGAATCGGTTTTACATGGAAGATAAGCTTGTCAAAAACTTGAGGGAGACAGAGAGAGGCTCTGTAACTTTTCCAATACATGACTCTATGAGAGCGGCGGCGCGGGAGTTGGTAATTTCAACGAGAAGGAAGGATTTTTATTTCATGGAGATTGATGGGACGTCGTCGTTAATCCAGTTTATTGACTCCTTCAACCGTGTGAATCCCGATCTTTTCTTAACGGATAAATTTGATCACCCTCTCGGAGTTTCGAGGGTGGAAGACCGAGTCTTAAATCGTCAGATGGGCCTCGGCTTCTCTCTTCAATGGAGCATTGCCGTAATAGATATACCTGGAAGCCTTATGGCACTAATTTCTTATGAGAATTAATATTTTAATTAATTAAAATAAAAACGAACCACTCTTGAAAAAATCAGCGTATGAAAGGTCCATAATTTTTCATAGGAGCAGTTGGGTCTTAAGAGTAATATAAGTCCAAATTTCATCACCTGACGTTTATTTCCGACGATTATTATTGATTGATTCAGCAAACCTTACATCAGATGCCCATAAAATCAGCTCACGGCACTAGTAAATCCGTAATAGAGATCAGGAGTCGTGGAATTCCGAAAATGGCCTTTATAATATTGTTCAATATATATACATATATTATGTATTTTATTTTACGGCTAAATGCATTTTGCACCCTTATGTTTGGGGTGTTGACACATTGCACCCCAATATTTTATTTTGGTGATATTAAGCTCATTATGTTATCTCTCCCAACAATTTGCATCTCGGAGGGAAATTAAGCGTCAAATTAGACTGTAATAGTTTACACGTGACTTCAATCCATGTTAGATTACCGTATTGCTCTTGAATCACAAACAATGTTTGCATACGGATCACCTGAATATATACAATACCAGCATATCTCTTCGAAGACAAACGTTTATTGTCTTGGAATCATCATTCTTGAAGTTCTTACCGACAAATTTCTCTCTCAATATCTTAGCAATGACAAGGACGGTACGATATTGTCTAATTTTACGCCTAATTTCACTCCGAGGTGCAAATCATTGGGAGAGATAATATAATGGGTTCAATATCTAAAAAAATAAAATATTGGGATGTAATGTATCAACACCTTCAAACATATGGGGTGCAAAGTGTATTTAACCCTTTATTTTATGTTTTGATTTTTTTAAAAACCTTTCAAATATTGTGAATGCATTGGGGGAGAGTATCACATTGAATGTGATTGAAATGGAAGGATTTTTTAATGACAAAGTAATTAGATCAAACGTTAGGATTTTGGACTGTTAAGATCAATCTTTGATCCAAAGGCCAATATTTCATATTTATCCGTTAAAAGAGATCCAATGGTCAGAATTGTGTCCTTTTCCTATAAAAAAATCAATGGTTGAAAATAGAATAGTGTTTTTAATCTAATGGATAAAATTCTGTTTTCAAACGGTATGTCCATTAATGAAATGACACATCGAGTAGCTACAAGAAAGCTCATCTTAGAGAAAGACTATACCCTCTCTCTCTAGAATCCTTCACACTCTCTCCACCATTTCCTATATTTTTCCTTTGTTTTTTTTTTCATTTCATGGAGTTCGTGTGTTGCGATTATAAAATATCATGCATCCATCATGATAGATAAGCAATTAGATTGTTGTGTTGATTGAGTTCATCGAATATTTTTAGACATAATAGGTTTGCATCTTTTCAGTGATATCTCTACCACGCTATTATGACTATTGACAGATTGTTATCATATTTTAGAACCCTGTTGAGTTGGAAGGATTAAAAAAGGCACATGTTCGGGATGGTGCAGCTGTAGTGCAATATCTTGTTTGGTTAGATAATCAGGTATACTGCGATACCTGTGAGCCCTGATCTTTGTATTAGTCTCTTCTTGTCCAAGGTTCTCTCTCTGTCTTTGTTAAATGCTCCCCCTTCCCTTTCCCCACTCTGTTGTTGGAGAAATTTAATATTGTTCATATATTGCCTATACCTTATGCAACCCTCTGGATATTGTAATTCATCAAGGTCAATTTTCTGTCATCTTTTTTATGTAAGAATTTCAATGTTGATCTTGTGGCACATTGAATATTCTGTAAAGGGTATCTTTGATTTCTGGTGATATGCTCTACTTATACCGGTGTCTACAACAAAATATAACTACTTGCTCTGACAAAACGTAAAGCTAATGGTTTTAAGAGCACATTTTTGGACAAATAGAGTCGAGTATGCTTGAAGTCTTGCAAGTCATGATCTTGAGAATGCTCCAACTTGGACATAGGTAAATCACCTGACTCTATGGCCTTATTCCTAAGATGAACTCTATAAAATCTTGTTTGAGCAGAAAGATTTTCAATTTTGAAATGAAGCAAGAAAGCTTATTTGTAATTAGTTTCAAATTTCTTATATATCTATAATCAATAGGAGTGTCGTGTGGCTGCATACTAATTTGGCTTCCACGCCCATTAGAAGTACTATAAAGTTAAGGAATATTATAATAAGGTACTAAAAGAGTAATCTCCACTTTTAATTTTTTTGTGAAAGAGTAGAAAACTCGAACCCCCAATCTGTTGCTGTTTTCTCTAGTTAAAAAATTTTGTCCTGCAACGTCCTGCACATGCATTGTTAAACTTTCTTTCTCTTGTAAAATGCTCTGTTGGTTCAGAGTCTTGCTTACAATCTGCTCTTTCAGATTTTCTATCTGAATCAAGTATTCTGAATTTTCTTGAGTTTTCTTGTCAAGTTGTGCTTCCAGTTCACTATTCTCGGCATGTAGGGTCTCGAGTTTCTGCTGCAATACATTGACCTGATCCATTAAGCCCTGGGCTTGAGATGATACTTCATCACCTTTACAAACAATCTATTCTTCTAAATCACATTTTTTACTGCGCAAGGAATCTAAGTCCTTTAGCAGATTATCGATCTGCGTTGTAAAGTCTGCTATTCTAGAGAGTTATAGGATGATATCTGCCTGGACAGTTACTTATCTGATTTTTGTGTCTTTGATATAGGATGATTCATGCCTCGACAGTTACATAAGCACAATTGGTGTTGACTTTGTAAGTATCCATTGTGGAGTTTTGTAGATGCTATTTTAATTTATGTAATATAATCCTAATGAACTTTAATGCGCAGACAAACAAGGGAAATGGATTCATCCATGTATTCATGGTCTTATTGAGGACAACAAGAAAATAGATCACCGGCTGAACACCATGGAAGATCTCCTAGCAAGAATTGAGGATCTAATAAAAAAGAATGGAGGAGAAGATGCGAGTGATGGAAGCGCAACTGCAATTAAGTGAAGAATTGCGTGTAAAAGAGATTGAGCATTCTAAAATGCTGAGGATCATGTTGATTTGTTTGTGTGGGTTTTGTTTTTATTTGGGCTTTCTTGGTTTAGTGTGACGTAATCAGTAGCAGTTATATAAGGAACTGCTCGTGTTTGGGCTTGTTGTTATGTACTTAATGTAAAGCTTCGCTTTACTTTATTTTAATGTTTTTCAATGAATATATATTGGAATGGACTTGCAGACTGTGATGAACATATTTGCAATATACTAGTTTAGTGAATGCTTTTGGCTATACTTGAACATGAGAGAATTAAACATTTCAATACTTAAACATTTACAAGGATCCTAAATACATAGACCATAAACATTTACAACCCAAATATTAAAAGAGAGAGGAGCTCTACAACTCGCCATCAAGAATACTATCAACGCCTTTCTGTCTCAGCACCCATATAATATGACTGCAGATGACACCCAAAAAATTGAACTGTTTGCAACTACAACAGTGAAACTCATTCTCCGTCTTGATCACGTAGCGCTTCCATCACTCGCATCTTTTCCTCCATTTTTTTTAGTAGATCCTTCATTCTTGCTAGAAGATCTTCCATGGTGTTCAGCCGGTGATTCATTTTCTTGTTTTCCTCAATAAGACCGTGAATGTGTACATCTTCAAGTGCTGAATAATGATAAAGGACAATAATGACAACAACAACAAAGTATTCTCAACTACACTTGCATATAAGTCAAAATAGTAGTCAAGATTGCACTAAAGAAAGCCCACATTCCATTAATCACTCTTAAAACTTTCAATTGCCAAAGGATGCAAGTACACTTTCTGATCACATTATTTGTACCCCAGATCAACTACAAAATAAAAGTAACATATAATGCAAAAGCTAGAACTAAAAGGAAAGACTTGGTAGTGGAGACTGTTGGATTCATGAAGAAGGTTCTTCTCGCCTTGGCTACTACAAGTTTTTGAAGAACCAACAACAAAGAGGCTGGCAATATTGTTCAGGAAAGGGCAATAGTTATTTGAAGAATGTAGTTACGAATTCACCATTATCTCACCAAACCTCTCCATCTTTATCTTTAAGTTTCTTATTTACCTTTTTTATATAAGTAAGTTTCTTATTTACCATCATTGGAAGATGGTGGAGCTTATGGAGGGAGTGTAAGAAAATTGAATTCAAAGATCAGATGGTAGCTCATTTAGAGGCAAAGATTAACATTACAACAAGAGTTGGATTCCCAGCAATTCTGATCAAACTGCAACAACAGAGTGGGGAAAGGGAAGGGGGGACCACTTAACAAAGGATATGGTTCTTCTGCACTCTACTTCTTTTCCAATTCGGCACTTCAATGATTAGTTTATGTTATTAGAAGACCATTGCAAAGCTTTGCAAAATGGAAGGTTGCCTATAACTACTTCAACAAGAACGACAACCATAGCAGGCAAAAAAGAATCAATGTATAAGAAGCAGAGCAGATTGCTAAAAGTAAGTTAATTCCATAGGCAACCTCTGCGACTTTAAACTGGTAGAACTACTTCCAATTAAAGTTTTGTGGAATATAAAAAGAAACATAAATTGAATAATATCTTGCCTCTAACAATTAAGAAATACAGAGATATGGTTCACCAGCTGCTCCTCGACCAAAATACGTCGTATAGAAGAAGGAAAGAAAGAGAGGACGAAGTACAGGCACACGCAACCACGTCGTTTCGGATAAGCAAAAGCTTGAACAAATAGTAACTGTGAAAAAGCACATCAAAATCAGTCCACTTTTTTCCTACCGTTTCACAATTGAATCTCTATAATTAGAAAACGACAAATGCGACTTAGATGAACACCCATTTCCTACAGTTTCACAATTGAATCTCCTTAGGTTCCAAATAGAACATGTAAAAAATAGCACAATTGAATCTCGTTAGGTTCCTAAGGTTTCACAATTATCGTATGCTTATGCTTACCATATTTACGAATAGCAGAAAAATAGCACCTTACCTTACTATTGAACCAAGACTGTCCAAAGGAGATGAGCTCATTAGGTTCCTAAGGAAGACGACGAACTTGCTGCGGAAACTGAACCCAAATCTGGCGAGGAACTTGCTGCGGAGATTTGGCAAGGAAGAGCTGCGGAGCTGCGTAGATCTGGCGAGGAAGACGAAGCGGGTTTTTCTCAAATTCGTCTATGGGTCGGGCACAACAAAACTGGTTGGGAATGGGTCCTATCATTTTAATTGAGGTGGAAAAATCTCAGCCATTGAAACTTGGAGGGGAAATCTGAACCGTTGCTCAGCACCCTCAGCACACTGTCGCAAAGCATAATAACCGGACCCGATGTTTCTCGCCAACTGAAGATCACGCATTGTTTTCTCTCATTTGCCGAGCCTCATGCATAAAGCTGCTTCTTTCCTCCAATACATTTTCAAGCATTATGGATAGCACATGCACTAACCGCAATAAGCCCAGCATATCTCTTCGAAGACAAACGTTTATTGTCTTGGAATCATCATTCTTGAAGTTCTTACCGACAAATTTCTCTCTCAATATCTTAGCAATGACAAGGGCGGTACAATATTGTCTAATTTGACGCCTAATTTCACTCCGAGGTGCAAATCATTGGGAGAGATAATATAATGGGTTCAATATCTAAAAAAATAAAATATTGGGATGTAATGTGTCAACACCTTCAAACATATGGGGTGCAAAGTGTATTTAACCCTTTATTTTATGTTTTGATTTTTTAAAAACCTTTCAAATATTGTGAATGCATTGGGGGAGAGTATCACATTGAATGTGATTGAAATGGAAGGATTTTTTAATGACAAAGTAATTAGATCAAACGTTAGGATTTTGGACTGTTAAGATCAATCTTTGATCCAAAGGCCATTATTTCATATTTATCCGTTAAAAGAGATCCAATGGTCAGAATTGTGTCCTTTTCCTATAAAAAAAATCAATGGTTGAAAATTGAAGTCCATTGTTCCTTTGATATGTGTCACACTCACACACAAAAGCTTTGATATCATCCTTCATTCCTGGCTAGTAGAAGTCACCCTTAGCTCGGTGAAGAGTTTTGTGGTAACCCGAATGATCTGTGGTAGGACTAGAATGCACATGATTCAATACATGTTGTCTGCATTCCTTAGAATTTCCAACATATATTATGTTCTTCCTCACCAAAATATCATTCCTCAAAGTGACATGTGTGCCATGTTGCTGAACTTTAGACATGAGTGTTTGAGCAGCAAGGTCTCCCACATAACTCTGCTTCAGCTCCTCAATCCACACGGGTTGGGAAAAAGTGATAGCCGCAAGAACCTCATCCTCTACAACCGCATCTATAGCCTCATCCTACCTTGAAAGGGCATCTGCCACCCTGTTTTCCTTGTCTTGTTTGTATTCAATTGAAAAATCATAACCCAACAGCTTGGTCAGCCACTTTTGTTGGGTAGGTGTGCCCATTTTTTGTTCCAACAAGAACTTCAAACTTTGCTGGTCCGTTTTGATTTTAAATGTCTGACCCACTAGGTAGGGCCTCCATTTATACACTGCACACACAAGAGCATATAGCTCTTTCTCATATGTGGATAAATGTAACATCCTCCCTTTGAGAGCTTGGCTGAATTAAGTCAATGGTCTACCTTGCTGCATAAGAATTGCACCAACCCCTACACCACATGAATCACATTCAATTAGAAACGTCTTAAAAAAATCAGGTAAAGCAAGAACATGAGGATTTGTGACAGCCTCTTTCAACTTTAGGAAGGCTTGGGTAGTCTCTTCAGTCCAATTGAAGGAGTTTTTCTTCAATAGTTGGGTTAGTGGAGCTGCAATCTGCCCATACCCCTGGATAAACTTCCTATAGTAACCCGTGAGGCCTAAAAAACCCTTAAGGCCTTCAATTTCCTGGGAATAGGCCAGTCCAACATTGCCACAATCTTTCCTGGATCAGCCCGTACCTCATGTGCAGAGATTAGATATCTCAAGTAGTCTATTTCTTTGTAGGCAAAACGACATTTAGATTTCTTTGCATAAATGTGATGTTGCCTTAGTTTTTAGGTTTAAGAGTGCCTGAAATAGCATATAGGGAAATTTTAGGTACATTATGTCCCAACACTTCAGTTTCAGGGGGTCAGCAACTTTTTCTTTCCTTTCCTTGTCATCTTCAGATACCCATTCTACTTAATCCATCATATAAATTCTCTTCCCAGTACACTGATGTTGTAGGTTCCACTTCTCATCGCAATTGTAGCAAATGTCATTGTCTCTCCTTTCCTTCATTTGTGCAGGAGATAACCTCTGAATAGGAAATCTTGGTTTAGAGTTAGTGGGACTCTTAAAGGAACTCCCCCCTTTCGGGTTGAATCCTTTGTTCATAACTAGACCTTGATTTTTTCCTGGATCCATAATTCCATATCTAAGACTTCTCTTGAGGGTAGCTACATTTTCCTCTTGAATCTTGGCTAACCCAAAAGATGAGTTAAGAGATGAGGGGTTCAATAACTTGACTTGGAACCTGATCTCATCTCTTAAGCCACTAATGAAACAACTCAACTTATTACGTTCAGACAACCCCCTTATCCTATTAGATAGCACCTCAAACTGAGTCTTATACTCAGCGATAGTGGTTGTTTGCCTTAGCCTATACAAGGCTTCCATAGGATCATCATAAACCATAGATCCAAACCGGGTGTACAAGGTTTTAGTAAAAGCATCCCAGGTAGTGAAAACCCCAGCTTCTTCGGAATCCTAAAACCACACTAATGCATCCCCTTTCATATGAAAGGAAACCAACAAAATTTTTTACCCAGTAGGTGTTTGATAGTAATTGTAAAACTGATTAGCTTTATAGATCCAAGCAGCAAGGTTATCACTATCAAATCTGGTAAATTCCAACTTAAGAGACTTACATTGTGGAAATCCAGAGCTGCCAGAGTGTCCTTCCGGATTTACAGGAGGTGTATCTCCCTCACCACCTATTGAACCTTCTCCAGGCTCACCACCAAGACCTCCAGAACCTTCTCCAGATCCGCCTGGATCTCCTGAGCCTCCAAGATCCTCTTGCCGCTTGCCATGTGAGATGGACAAGGACTTCACATTATCTGCAATTTGTAGAAGTTGTTGAGACATGGTCTCCATTAGATTTTGATGCGTATCTTGCTGGGTTTTCATTGCATTGACAGTTTCTTGCAACTGAGATAGTCTAGCTGCTTGAGCCATAAGGATCAATGCTCTGATACCAAATGTAAAGTGCTTGAATAATGTGGGTTTAATTGGGTAAATGATGATGTAATAGTGTTTGTTTGGAAAGAAAGAAAATGTAAACGCAATGACTGGTTCGAGGTAGTCGGCCTCCCTTTTGGCTTTAACGGCAAATTTTTGTCCATATATGATTTTACGACATAGAGGAACTTATACCAGCAGGTAACTGGGCCCAAAGCCCATTCTGATTGTCACAAGGGCAGTCAACGACAACATCCTAAGTTAATTCGAACTCTCTAGACTTTCGAACTCCAAAACTTCCCTTTGTCTCCTTCCTTACGTAAGGTCCCGTGACACTCTTATTGTTGGAACGCGAGATCGCAGCAGAAAGAATCGTTGAATCAAAGCAGCCCAAGTGTTCTGTCTCCTCAGATCCACGCACACAGGTTTGAGAGAGAATCTAGAAAGAGAAGCTCTCACGTTGAAAATGAATTTTTCATCTCTCAAATGAGTTTCTGAGCTATTTATAATGGCTGACTCAGAACTCAACTGTGTTATAGCGTGTGATCTTTAGGGACCTCAAATCTCGGTTGTATGATCATCATGAAAAACTCTTTTTATTAAACCCCCTTATATTCTGTAATCCGGATGTATGAGCTTCTACAAATTGTGATCATGTCCATTAACATCACAATTGACCCCCGAGATTATGAGATTGTTTTTGTCAAATCTCTTTTGCTAACAATTATATGCTTATTTATTCTTCCACCATACTATATTCCACATGAGTTAATATAACTGGAATAATATCACTGATTAAGTCTCTAACTCATATAATTCTTAATTCTCATTCTGTAACTAGTTGGACTCCCAAAACTTTCCAAAATCATTGTCGCAAATATTTACTTAATATATAATATAAGTAAAAACTCGTGAAAACACTTTTCACAAAATCTCGTTGCGCAGCGTCTTTATATGAGTCCAACAATATACAGACATAATGAATATACTGCCTCATCAAGAGACTGATGGATTCCATAATGAGCAATTATACAAATTCACTTACTATGCACATGACCCAACCTTATCTGGAATATTTGATCTGCGAAAGATCATCACCAAATGACTCAGTCAAAGCACAAGCACACGACAAACAAACTTGCATAACTCTCTCAGGTCTAAGGATAACATAAGCTAATTGTGTTAAATATCATTATCTACATCAGTGATCGTTTGCAGAAGATATTCATATTTGATCTGGTTCATTGCATGTACTCTTATATTGCACTCACTCATCTACTTAAGGTCACCACCTCAATGACGGAGTCCATCATTCTATCTTATAGGAGCACAACGAGTGAAGACATATTTGTAAATTACTATATATCTTGGTCTAGAACAAAGTGAGTCAACAATTATCTGAAAAGTCATACTCCCCGCATCCGATTCATGAATCATTAGTCTGACTTTTCTACAATGTTGCTCAACATAACATCTAATGTCATTATAAATATGACATCGTATGTCATAGCATGTACCCAAAATAAGATACAAGTGAGTAAACATCTAACACCCATAGACGATCTAACACCCATAGACGATCTCATAGTTATGCAAAATGATTGGTTTTGAGGGCATACATCTAACACCCATAGACGATCCAAAGTACACGGCTTCAGGGCATCGAGTCGAACCCAAGGCTTCCTTTTCCCACTCCAGTGCAGCAAGCTCACCAGACCAGGGTGCAGGGATCTACAGCTACCATTGACATTGTCACCGCTGAGACCGTATTAGTTCCATCTGTGATCAATGGGCTCCACGTTCCCAGCGAAGACAAGCAAGAACGGCGGTAGAGAACCAAGATCGTAGATCCTTCTCTTCCTCAGCAATTCCATCCAATTCTCGATTCTCTTCCTGTAATTCCAAAACCAAATCCAATACCATTCCAATTCGTATAATTCCAAAACGGTGAGTTCAACGGTTTCAATTTGTTTTGAAATTATATTGATCAGCTGTGTGTTGTTTGCCATTGGAGGTTTTTAAATAAACTGTGTTTTGTTAAAATTGGATATGACGTGTTATTCTGGCAGACGTGTGGCGCTGATGAGTTAAAATGCTGATGTGGCATGGGGTTCTTGTTAAGAGATTGACGAAACATGAACGGTAGGACTCAATCGTCACAAAGGTATGGACTCAATGACCATATAGTAAAAAAATGAAGCCTAGTGACTAAATCGTCAACGTGGTATAAACTTAATGACCATATTGTCAATTTCCAAAAAAATTTACACCTTCACTACAAAATTTGCAGACGGGCTTGGTTGGGATGTATGTTGTGGGCAGATTATGGAGGTGAAATTGGTGTTCGATAAAATGTCTCACCGGGATGTAGTTACATATGGAGCATTATGATCAATGGGTACGGCTAGTCATGGTATTTTCAATTTTTTTATATATTTATAGAAGATGCAAACCCGTAGGATCCAATTGACACATTTCAATCTCAGCAAATAGTATGATAAGTGTATTTCAATATTTTTAATATTTTTAGTCCTTAATTTTCGATATTTTAACTCTTTAAGACATTTTTTGCATTACATAGGAAAACAAATTTTGTTGTCATTTCGCTTAGGAGTTTGCCCCCCTCAACTTGAGCCCTGATTCCGCCACATGATGTAGTTATGTATGTGGCAGTGTCAATGATACAAGCGGGGTCTTAAATGGAGAGATACAATAAAGCAGATCTCCTTCTGTATATAAGACTTGAAGAAAATAGCTTTATCTGCATGGGAAAGATTAGAAGGGGCATCACAGGAATATATGTTGCAGCAAATAAACTAGCTGACTAAAAAGAACAAAAGCTTTAGTAGTGTTTCCAATCTCACAAGTGTTGTTGGTCCCCCAATATACAAGTTTATAAAACCACTACAATTGGACAATCACTGATGGCTTCTCAACATGGCACATCCGAACTTTTGATTCCTTTGATAGCACGATCCTTACATTTTAAGCAAATCAAGAGAGGACAATCCTTTTGAATGCTTATGGCAATACCCAAACCCCAGTTTCTTGAGGAGTGAAGATCCCATTATTGAAGAATCAGGAGTCGCGCAACTTCCAAGTCCAGTGTCAAAGCTTCATCCTGCAAATATTAAGCTGATTGGATGAAAAAAGAAGAAGTAGAATCACAAATCTAAGTAACAAAAGAATGGGGGATTTACTTGGCATTACCTCTCTAAGGCAGCTTGGCTGATGGGAATCACACCAGCTGGGGAGATAAGAGCATCTACTGAAACGTCATTTGGGGTGACTGTTATGACTCCTTCATCCATAATCTGCAGAGAATATGATAGTGCCACTGCAAAACCAGAGGCAGTCATTTGAAGTGTGTAACTGAATCCTTATAAGCTGACTAAAGGACCTTAAGCAATTGTTTAATATGAGAAGTCATACATACCAAGGAGGGGTTGCCTCCAATCCCTTGCCTTTGCAAGCTCTTGGTATTTCTTCAGGAAGGTATCATAATAACTATTGATTTCATCAAACATAAACATTAGTGAAGCACAACTATAACATCGAGTGGTCTATACAGGTAAATTTAATATCCTTTAGCAAGAAATACAGGCAGTCAAATTTCTATCAATCAGCAGCGCTCTAGAAGTCCCACAAGTTGGTTCACCAATCAGTCCGGGTACTAAGGTAAGAAACTCGTATCTCAAAAAAAAAGCTCTAAGAAACTCATCTCTCACAATTTCATCAGCTAATTAGATATGTGTGTAGATAGGCCAAGATTTGTAACTATACCCTCCACCGCGACCCATGCGCCTTCCGGATTTGTCAAATGCTAGTCCTGGAGGCAGAAAATAAACCAAATGCTATTGTATACGTTTTTGTTTGTGTAACTGGAGAGCATTTTGCAAGTAAATAACAAAACAGGAAGAAAAGTTCTACCAGGCAAGAGGAACAGATCAACTGGCTCATTTGCTTGCATAACTGCACCAAAGAAGACCCTTGTATGTTAGGGTCAGCGGATATACATATATTTATGTGGATTACTGAAATAGAGTCCAAAGCTTGATTAACCCCCAACAAAAAAAGAAGCAGCAGGAAAAATAAAAGAGAGGTAGAGAACAGTTTCCTAGAAGCAAAGATTATCGATTTAGCACTAGGCCTAAGTGGCTCTAGTTTCGAGCCCAGGGGCAAACAACCCAAACATCCCTTGAAGCGCTAGACATCAAGAAGAATCAGATGCAGCCGGCATGCTGATTTAGCTAAAAACCCCGAGGTTTTAATATCAAAGCTTATTGCATCTCACTCTGCTTGGTAGGTGTTATGGATTACTATGCATAAGCAGAAAATGACATTAGTCTACAAATTAGACAGAGTCTGCATCCCATTTGAGAGAGAGGTATGCGTAATAAGACATAACCAACAAAATTACCATCTTCACGTTCATTTCCAAAACTATCCACTGGAGCCGGTTCTAAGATGTTCATTGAGTTCGCAACAAGATCATCAATACATGAGATGTTCAGCATGCGCATGTGACTATTCTTGTCCTCCACGCGTGGAACATAAAGCCTTTTTCCGCTCTGTGTATTATCACCTATCGAGTTTAAGAAAAAAGGTAAGTACTTCCCGAAATTAGACAATAAATACCTTGTAAGCAGAAATAAAGTTGCACGATTGCTTGTTTCATACCAAATACAACTGAATTACTAATGAAGGTGAAAGTTATGAACTTATGCTTGGCAGCAGAGAGAAAGAGGTGATTATTAGAGGGAAAAAATGCAAACTTGGGTCTAAATTTCACAAAACTTCATTAGAGATTTCAGCCCAACTATAAAATGTACATGTTTTCTCAAACAATTACACTCCAAGCATGTCTACAATCAGGAGCAGCTTGTCCTATGATTATCCAACTAAGGATCTCTTCCGGGAAAGAACAAAGCACTCCTTCCAGCTAAAATCTCCCTAAAGAATGTTTTTCGTCCAATCGCTGGTCTGAGTTAGATTGAGCTGGGATTCTCTGGCTCGATCCACGAGACGCAACCAGCTAAGCTAGAGAGCATCAGAATTATTCAAAAGTAAATTGCCGTTTTAGGAATCACATAGCATTTCATTTTCCAAAAGATAAAACAGACAGAACACACCTCTTGATGGATTTTGCAGAATTTCTGACAACAACTTCGATGTGTCAACTTCCCGTAAAGCACTGCAGCTTATATACGCACACAATCTCCTACTAGATTGAAACCACGGAGATTCCAAGACATTACTCTGAATAGCATTGTCTGAAGAACAACACGATATTAGAAGCCCCACGTCCAGATAACAAAGGCAGACACGAAATGCAATAATACCAAGTACGCACCTTCGTGGAATCTGAGCTCGGAGTCCATGGCCTTGAGGGCCTTGCGGACCCTGGTTCTGAGGGCCCGTTTCTGCTTGAACACTCCGTCCAGATGGTCTTTCTCTTCGTTCTTGTTCATCGTGGTTATGGTCACGGCGGAGGGTGGCGCGTAGGAGGGTGGGCGAGAGAGGAGGGGTGGCTTTGTTGCTGGTACTGTTCTGGGTATTGGGCACGGTTGGGACATCAGCGCCACCAATACAGCATGTTTCACCTTTCGGGTTAACCCAGCTGTCCTCATGGACTCTCTTACTGCTTTGCCCTCTTTTAGCACCTTCGGGAGCCCTATTAGCTCCTTTTTTTTAAAAGAAATTTGTAGCTATGGAAATCCAATCCACTCATGTCTGTAATGCCCGATCCAATTTGAACGAATTGGGTTAGGACTTAAAGTTACAACAAACTCTGGAGAGATTAAAAATGACCCATAGTCCAGACTCTCAGTTTAGTTATCAATTTTACTCTTTAATAGAATTGAACACGAATCACGATCCTAAGTTCATCTTGAATACTAAAGTAATCCGAAGTGGGTTAATGTGACCGTTAAATTCATTTAACTAATTTTTTTTTCTATCATGGAAGCAGTGCACAATGAGTGTTAACGTTTCAAAAAGTGATTACTAGAACAAAGTTAGATTTTAGAAAGATTAAGAACAGCTAATGGTACAAAACTTAATAATGATAATTACAACAACAACAACAAAAATTGGAAAAATTTACAAATCACACACTAGGTTTTAGCCTTTTTTTCATTGGGTTTTAAAAAATTTTAAAAACACTCACTGGGTTTGTTATTTTGATATCAAAACTCATTCGCCCAACGACGGTAGACTTGTTTAACGGAAAATTCATCTCATTCAATCACAATGTGACATGTGTCATTAAAATAAATATAAATATTTTAAAAAAATAAAAAAAATAAATCTAAAATTAATAAAAAAAATTAATTTAATTTTTTTTAAAAAAAAATCGAGGACCACCGATCCTTTCACGCTGGAGGGGGATTCCCCCCTCCTCTGGCCGCCGGGGGAGGAGGAACTCCCCCTCCACCTCTGGGCGACCAGAGGGAGGGGGGATATACCCCGGATGGTGGTCTGGGGGACCTCCTCTAACCGCCCCAGAGCGAGAATGGAGGAGGGATTCCTCCTCCCTCCGCTAGCCGAATTGGACGGCCATGGGTGGGCCCCCTCCACCCGTCGGCGTCTGGGTAGGGGTTGGGGGACCTCCCCTCATCCCTCCCTCTAAGTAGCCAGAGGTGGAAGGCGAAGTTCCTCCTCCCCCGGCGGCCAGAAGTGGAGGGGGAATCCACCGTGAAAGGATCGGGGGTCCCCAATCTTTTTTGTTTTAAAAAAATAAATAAATAGATTTTGTTTTTTATTAATTTTTATTTTTTAAAAATATTTATATTTATTTTAGTGACATGTGTCACATTGCGTTCCGGATTAATTTTTCGTAAAATAAGTCTAACAGTTTTGGGTCGAGTAAATTTTGATACCAAAATGACAAATTCAGTGAGCTTTTTAAAAAAATTTAAAATTCAATGAATTTTTTTAAAAATGCGCTAAAACCTATAATTTGATTTGTAATTTTTCCAAAAAATTGAGAAAGGTGTTAAGATTATAAAAATTAGGTATATACAACGAATAAACATAAATTTTTCATCTTAGGTTAAACATAATAGCTCAAAGATTATAAGATAATTAGTTCCTAACTTAAGCATACAATTTGCTCATTAGGAAAAACTAATACATTATTCTTTTTTTCTAAATAAACGTGAAATTTTCATTCCACCGGAGAAACTACACCAAGAGTGCTGAATACAAACAAGCCTTTAAGGTCGTTACAAGGCACAGAGGCATAAAGCCCATAACAGCAAATTTAAGGGCCTGAAAGGCCATAAATCGAATGGCCTCAAAGGCCTAAATCCAACTAGCCATAGAGGCTACATACAAGTGGGCCAAAAAGCCCATAGGTTTAATAGGGGTCCAAGAACCCAAAGCAATCTCCGCCACAACTGGCGGAGCCCAACACCGGAGGAAAGAGTCAGCAATCACCGTGCTCCCACTTCCCCGAAGACCCATCCACACCAGCACAGCCAAAAGGGAAGACATCTGGAGGAACCATAAACTGACCCGGCACTGCAACATAGATCTAGCAAGACACAGTCATTCCAAAATAGATCTAGCGTTACTGACCAGCCACTGCAACAACACTGCCAAGAGATCCTTCCCAACAAAAACCAGCAAAATGAAAATACTAAACATAACATAACAAAAATAGAACACACAACCAACAGCCCCTAGATCGATCGAAGGCCAAAGAAAACATGAAAAACGACACCTCAAACAGCCCAAACACAACAAGATTAGCACGGGAGAGTAAGATCCACGCGCGTATGGAGCATCACGCACCGGCGCACCAGCTCCCGGAGGGTGGACAGATGAAAGCCGGGAGAGACGAAGCATTGCCGAGCTGAGCGTGGCCACCAAAAAGCCTCCAATTCGTCGATAACTAAGCAAGAGAAAAGGCAAAAGGGAGCTGCCATAAGAGAGAAAGGGAGAAGGAGAACGGAAGGCCAAGGGGCCAAAGGAGAGGAGGGAGAGAGAGGGAGAGGGAAGGGAGCGACAGGAGGAGAACTTGCTCCTCCCTCGCCAGAGATAGCAAAGGAGAGGAGAGGGCAGGCGCAGAAATGAAGTTTCTAGAGAGAAGGCAGACGTTCTCTCTCTAGAATACGCGATGGGGTCTTTGTTTAAGTAACTAATACATTATTCAGTCTATAAAAGTTTGGACATTTGGTGCACCAGCTTTGAAAGTTGTGTTATACTCATCACAGTCTCCACAAATATGCGAAGAGGATAAAAAATCTCGAATAGCCTCTTTTTAGGAACAAGAAAAATTCATTGACCCAATAGAAAACTTCCGGTAACACATTATAATAGAAGAAACACACTCTGGTAACAAGTTACAACCAGAGGGTTCTCTTCAAAATGAGAAAATGGGATTAGCTTTACTGTTGGGATGATGGGCTCTAGAATTCTGCAGAAAGATAATTTGAGACAGTTTAAAGCTTAGGTTTTCAAGGCTACACCGAGTAAAGAGCATATTTGAAGAAAGTCAGTAGAATCTCCCAAAGGAGGAGATAAATGGGCTATCGCTGCACAGTTTGACCACACTAACTGGGGCTCACTCTTGTTTCAAGAGCACCAGCTTTATGGATGGAAGGCCATAAATTTGTGCTAGGTTTGCGAACGGAACAAAGAATCATTTCTAAACCTGGTGTTTTGAGGTTACTAATTATGTACTTTCCTTTTGTTTTCTGTTCAGGACAAGTGTTTAGTGCTCCAAATTGCTGTACAGGTGGGGTAAGTATGGCAGCAATTCTCAGATAGGAGAGAAAATGGAACAAGACATCAATTTGATCCAGTGCCTCGTCGAGTTGACCGCAATGGCACCTGAAAAACGCCAGACTACTTTTCTTCTTGGGTTTCTCGACAATTAAATAGGACAAGTCAAAAGCAAGGAAACAAGTATGAGAGGTTAGGAGTAGATCTTGAAGAGCTTTTGATGGAGTAGAGATGAAGCCAGACATGATCCTCGGTTAGCCAGAGATGATGCCTCTCGCCGACTGAAGATCACGCATTGTTTTCTCTCATTTACCGAGCCTCATAAAGCTGCTTCTTTCCTCCAATACTTTCTCAAGCATTACGGATGGCACATGCACTAACCGCAATAAGCCTTAATATAGCCTTATGATAGTGCAAAATAATAGTTAAAATTAGTCCTACTCCGTATAAAAACACGTATCCATTATAAAACAGAAGGTCTGGATCCATAAGCAACAAATTCGGATGGAATGAACAATAACAACTTGAAACTATTCAATGTCAGTGGAGGCTTCAAAAGGCTTTCTGGTTCTCTGCAGTCCGGGTTCCACCCACCGGCTAAGAAGATCTTTGCGTCTCCTTTCTACCTTCCCTGGCATCAGCAGCACCCTTATGATAGAAGTAACACAAATTTTAGTCCAGCTAAACAAGAGCTAATTTGTGTTAGGTTGATCAATCAAATTGCTAAGCGAGTGCCTGATATAGAACCTTTCAAGCACTATTTCTCTTCTGTCACCACAAACTGAAACAGAGTCGACAGGTTGTATTTAATGTGAAAAGTTGCTGCAGAAATCAATGATATTGCAATCTCATGTTGTTTCACCTGCATAACTTTTAGTCAGAAGTTCTTTCTTCTTCTTTTTGGGTGAATTAACTTGCATAATTGAGTTTTGTTTCCTCTTACAGTAAAATGCCATAACTAGAAGGCATCTCAATATAATCAACTAGCGATGAGGTTCTCGAGCATAAACAGTGGTAACCAGCATAATCAACTTACTGCATGTATTTTGACGGAAACCAGCATAATGCAGAAAAAGTTTGGTATTCATGCTATCTATGGTTCTTCACTTCTTCAACCAATCACCACTTAGTTTACTTTAAGCATTTGTATCACTAATTGAGCTGCGTTCAAGTACATGAAGTTGTGCCGTCAAATCTGTGATGGAAACTCGTTTTATTTGTAATTCAACTTATCTTCTGTGAAAAGAAGGCACTTACCACAAATGAAAGTGGTGGCTAGACCAAGAACTTCCTGAAGCTTCAAGGCTAAATTCAGAGTACTTTTCCAGTGGGCAATAAACAATTTGTATATCATAAAGAGAAGAAAATAGGACCAAAAAGATAATCTAATAATCATATTTATAGTGATTAAGTTGGTTTAAGAACTGATTTCCAGTATGCTATGCCTCTGAAAACAGCGCATATAGTTTATCTGCTCGCCTACTACGGTTAGGTTATGTGTTAGGGACGGCTTCATGATGATAATTAACACCTCAATTCTTGCGGAGGAAAGAACTTCTATGAACAAACAGCCACCTTAAACTTCAAGTAAAATACCTCAACTTTCCTTTATTGAAAATTTTGAGGGAGACCTTAAAGAACCTAACATAATTTGTGAGGCCATCTTGCGATAGAAATTCATGATAGGACCTGGCTCTTCTCCAGATCTAGTTTACACTGACAACTGGATCTAACTATCCATGGTGAAAGAGTTAGCAGCTTGTTCAACATGCTCAGTGAGGAACAGAAAATACATGTGTATTCGCATATACTGAAAGGATGGGTTACCTTAGCCAGAAAAGGAAAAAGAAAGCAAGGCCCTTGGATAAGCACTCAAAACCGACTCTTTTATGGGTATTAAATACTAGGAAAAACAAAACGATATATGTATACTTCAGTAGTGGTATCAGGGATCAGAACCAGACTTCCAATGACTTCTTAACCATTAGCAACAAGTGCTTGTGATTAGAAAAATGCAAGGACTGATTCCCATTCACAACAACCATGCCTCTTATTTTCTAAGTAAAGAAACCACAATTTCCTGACTTTCTATCCTATCTCCTATTTGCCTGATTAATTTTCTAAACTCTACCTTCAACTACATTTGGTATTTTGTTATGCAGGCAAGCAAGTTCAAAGGATCTTGACTAACAAGTTAACATATTATGACAATTGAGCATAATTGATTAGGATTAACTGAACATTTTTGCAGAGAAAAAAAAAAGGATTAATTGCATTTACCATAAAGAAAGATTAGGATGACAATCATGCATCATTCTCTCCGAGGGGCATTGTCACAAGTTGTCGAAGTTTCCGCATATTTCGAGATATCTCTATCAAAAGTTTTGCTCCTTCACTATGTTTCTCGAGTGTCTGAGCAGCATTCTCCAGGAATCCATTGTCTGCTTCGAGGGCCTTCACCCTCTGACTAAGATGAGACAGTTCTCTTGTTAGAAAAGGTCTCCTTTGCTTTCCTGCAAAACATTAGAAAGATCAACTGATCCTTTGATAGTGATATCGAATAAGCAAAAGAATATACTTAGCAAGAAGGATAAGCAAAAGAATCATTTTTTTAGTATGTATTTTGTCTTTCTAATATTCTATATGCATAACACATGTTAATGTCGTATGTACACAGATCTTTCTGTATGTATGTTACCTATCTCATCACTTGTATGTTCTGCACAATCGGAGCTAAATCGTGGGGAATGAACTCCATTTTCTGATAGCAAGTGATTTCTATTCTCCAGTTTCTCAAACGATCCAGGAGGATCCTCCCCTTGCAAATCTTTCAATGATTCACTTATGGTAACTCCTCCATAATTATTTTGTGCATCTTCTCCATTAATCTCGAGTTCATTGACACTTACATAAGAAAGGCCACTTTCAGATTTTGCACTGTAAGATGAGTAGGACCGTGATTTATGCTCTAGGTAATCCTCTGCCCCAATTTTGTCTCTACTGAACCCATCTTCCCTTAAGCTTCCATATTTTATTCTATATGCCTCAAGTTCAGCCTCTAAAATCTTGAATTCTTCCTCTCTCTTGGCAAGCAAATCGGTCGTTTCTTGTAGGGCTTCTTGGTCATACTCTGCCTGCTCCTCCATCATTCTCTGATACTGCAAGGCATCCATCTGAACAGCTGCCTTTTCTGCTTGAATCCGAGTGATCATGGCCATTGCATTGTTAGCTGCAACAGCCGAAGCACTTCTTTCTTCATCCAGTTCCATGCACAAAGCCATCAATGAGTTGCGATCCAAGCGAACCTGTCTCTTCAGATGATGCAGAATGGAATCATTGTCAGCTTCATTTGGCAGATTCTCCTCACTAGACTCTGAAGCAAACAGTGTTTTTCCAAGTGGCATTTTCCTTGTAATCCTAGTACCCCACTTAGGGCTGTTAGTGCCTGAATCTGTTAGCGGGATCCCAAAGAACCTGTTGCCTCGTGCAAAGGTAGGGGTCTTAGAGCCGTCATCATTCAAATCCTCAGCTTCTGCGAATAAGGATACTGTTGCAGCTTTGACATCAGCTCCCCCAACTGTGATTATGAAGTCCAGATAGAATATTAATGAGAGGGTCATAAAAAAATCATTGATTTTGGATCAATTATTTTTTATTCTTTTCCAGTAGAAGAATAACAAAAATTATTGTTCGCACTTGAACTGCTATATCTGGGTTATATGTACTAATTCAAGATGGTGAAAGGCTGAAAGCTAAAAGTTGTTTGAAAGTTTTAGTAGTTCTATTATTCCATGCAGGAATAATGCAACGAAAAACAAAAGGACCACAAAACTCACATTGAAGACCAGGACTGAATGCATGCAAGCCATCCTCATCTTCGCGAAGCGAGTCCTTGTCAGAAATGAATTTGAGTTCGGTGTATCGGGTGCGGGGTGAATCCAAAGAGCGAATCTCCTCATTTCTCAATATTACAAAGGGTGTTCGTGGTGAAGGAGCAGGAGCTAGTGAATACGCGCGAGCACCTCTTCCCTTTGAGTAGGATGATTTTAACTTCAATTGCACTCGGCAACAAGAACACTGATGAACGTTACTCTTCTCGGCGTGCAGAATTTCATCCTTCTTTCGTGCGGGCAAACTCAGATGTATTTGGTTATCATCCTCCACAAGTCTCTCAAGATCCTTATGCAGAGACTTGTACGTATTGCAATCGGATTCCTTCTCGGCTGCAAAAGAAAGAAGGCAACCTTCGCACATCTTTCCGATATCGGACAGTTTCTTGTGGTTGTGGCAATATGCCAGAGACGAAATATCCTTCTTGTGAGCTTCGCACACAGAATGGTTGTAGTAGAAGTCGGGGTCTCTGTGGACAAGTACATGATCGATTCTCGTGCAAAGCAAGCAAGGGACTTGCAGCTCAAAGAACTTGGCGAATTCATTGGCAACAAATGCAAGAAACACGTCAATGAATAGAAGAAGGATTAACACCCATTCAAGCACGGCGAAGAGCAAGAAATGTGGGAATTTCCCAAGTTCTTGTTCAACAAAACGTGTGAACGATCGCCTTGCCATTTTTTTCTTCGTTCTCCTTTTATCTTTTGGGATCCGGAAACAATAATACAGAAAGATTACACTTTTGTGTATACTCTAAATGACTGATTCAAGTGGGTATAGGATGAAAAAGATGGAGAAAAACGATAACGAAATCAGAGGCCTAGAGGCTGGTGTAATGCAAGGTCATGACCTTTGTGCAATGAGCCAGCTGACCCAGATCATGACCTTCTCTCTGAGTTTTGATGCCTATGGAGAGGAGAGAGGTCAGAGGTACCTCACCTCATGTTCCCAAATCAGAGATTTTTAAAAATTTGGGTGGTGTGCTTCACTTGGCCATAAATAGAAAAAGAGTTTTTTTTGTGGAGATTGAGGTTGATAGGCACTGTACAGCTGAAATAACGGTCTATCATGCGCTCCCCAAACAACGGTTAACGGCAGGACGACATCGTTTCCACAATTTTTTTCGCACGTGAAAAGTGGGCTAGGTTGGGATGTTACTATTGGGCTCAAGTGTAGACATATTTCATGGCAGGGAAATGGTAGACCGGGCCATGTAAATCAGATTCGATGGAGTCTCTCCCATAACTTGGGTAGCAAGAAACAGAGACGATAACTAATTGGCGCAGGAAGAGCAAAATACTACTCTAAAAAAGATTAGTCCAAAAATGTGAAGGGTGAAATCCTCTGTTTCTTTAGTTGATTAGGGGAAATTGATTGGTAAGGTATTTGAGCAAAACCTGCACTTCTTATTTTTCAAAAAGAGGAGATTGGAGTATAGAGTTGGTTTAATGGTTTTATATTGTCTAAAGGCTCTGGAACTCTTTCCGCAGTGCATCATTTCAATGCAAAAGGGCTCCTAAACCCTTCAATCTTGGGTTCTGCAGGCTGCTTGACAGAAATTTTTTCCACATCCTGCGAAGCTCAACATGTTCTGTTATGATTCAAGCATTCCACTCTACACCAGCACCAGAAATGCAGAGCACCCCTTTCAAAAACTACATCAGTTATAATTAATTTAGAATGGCATCAGAAATGCTACTGAATGTGCCCAGTGAATATAGGCTGCAGCAAATATCCTTGCAGAAGAGAAGCCTGTAAGAAAAGTGGAGTAATGTGCAAACATATTCTTGACTAAAATAATTCACCATTCATATAAGTGATTGGAAAAAACCCCCAAGATTAATAGTCAATTCAAATACTAGAGTAACAAACTCTCTTATGTCTATCTGAATCATATAATACTGGCTTCTGCTGTCAATATATAGCCTACCTATTACAAGGTGGCAAACCACTTCGCTGAGTAATGGTATATGATATCCCAAGAGAATATATTTGGGTATCATCAGTATATAAGAGTTAGCTTGTGGAGAAAACATTTGCAGACATGTATGGTGATATGCATCCCTGGACCTGAAAAGAACCCGATAGTCTGAGTAAGAACTACAACTGTGTAATAAAGATTTAAGGATCTGTTTGTCATGACAAAAATGGAGTGAATATGATTGTCTAAATGATAAGAGTGCAGGTTATGCCACTAAGAACAAATCAAATTGCCAAAAGTGATCATGTAGTCCACCCCACTACTTGAGGTTTAAGGCTTATTCAGGTTGAGTATATACAAAAAAAAAAATCCAACTCTTACATTTCCTAGAGCAATAAAGCTGAGCAATACCACAAAATATGTCCGTTTCAAACTTTGCAACATTGAATTTCCTGCACAGGAATCAAATATGGTCGTCTCCTAGTTTTCTCATCCTCGTATCATTCCACTTGATACCCGAACAAGAGATTAATCAACACAACCACGAAACAGGAAAATTCATTGAACCAGTTCACTTAAAAGACTATAAGGCAGTGGAATTAAGAAAAAAGAAATTTATCAACTATCCAAGCTTTTCTCATACACAAATGCATGCAGACTAATCAAGCAATTGATTGGTACACACAAATGGGACAATAATGGTAATCAGAAAAGACAAGTTTCTACTCGGGGAATTTGTCAGTGTGGATGATGATCTATTACCTGCAACAAGCAAGTAGGAATTTGGATAAACCCCTGCAGAAAAAGATCGACCTTTTCTAACGTGCTCTGAGGGACAGGCGTGATCACATATAGCAAGCCTTTAAAAGTGTCAATGCCCCTCACTATCCCTGGTCCAGAAAGGAATGAAGTTCATGTAGCTGTCATGGTTATCAGACTAGGGACAGCAACAAATATAGAACTGAAGACATGACAATAGGATGTAAAGTGGTTCACAGAAACATTTAGACTGGAAAAAAACAGAAAAAGAAAGGGGAGTATAAACTGCTATCTTGAACATATAATGAAACATTTGCTTTGAACTACAGAATCAAATCAATGTTTACTTCAAACACGATCATTATGTTGTTCCCAAGAGAGAGAGACTTATATTACCATCTCAAAACTTAATGAAGTTCAGAGCAGAAGTAAAAACCCACACTAATACGCCTTTGTTTTCCCAGACTCTCTTGAGGATGAAGCTGTATGTTATGCTTGGCAGGAAATTCTTACAATCAGATATAGTTGTACAAAAGTGTTCTAGTTAGATAACATGAGAACAACATGGGTTTGACCATAAAGGACAAGATCTCCCTCACTTTATCTTCCATTTGTAAAATCAAATATGAAGATTCTTAATGAAAAACATTAAATTGTCAAGAGGTTTTTACAACTTTTTCAGTACTTAATTCCTAAAAAGAACTTGCATCACCATTGGGCAGACAAACACAGTTTAGAACATTCACCACTATAATTTAACTTGAAACACCATTACTAAAACGAATTAATTTCTTTTGTTGGGCCACAGGTGATGCCAAATTATGTTATATGATCAAAATTTACACTCTACCTCTCCAGACATAGTAGCATTTATGGATACAATCATGTGTGATTCACAAAACTGAGAGAGCTATATCGATGAGAGATAGTAGATAATAACCATTTGAGCAAGGAGACGCATTTAAGTAAAAGCGACCTACCAAGACCAACACACAAAGGTAAAGTTTCAGAGTCTTCAGAGCTAACCGCCAAGCCAACAATTGTTGCATTCAAACTGTAAAATATCTCAGAACTTGGGACCTAGCATCAGAAAAGCAGTTATAAGAGTTTGAAATAAATTAACAGATGAACAAATTCATATTATCCAGACATGGTTCCAAAGAAAGTTAAAAGCGATAGTTTAGAAAAGTTTTAATGAAGTAATTTATCTTCTCAGAACTCTGCCTTAAAATGTCCTAGACACTCGTACACATACCAGGAGGGGAATAAAACAATCCAAACCATAGTTTACACGAACTCCACAGAAACATATACATACAAAACAACATTGCAGCAATTCATCAACATCTTGAACCAACCTGGCAATGGAGATGTCTGATCTTGATGCTTGACACTGGAATTTCATATGGAGGGTGAGAGGCCAGTGCATGCGCAAGGTCTTTGATTGTTGTGATATTCAGGTTACTAGGAAAGCACTGCCTGAAATATGCCATTATTCGTAAATCACGTAAAAGCCGTGCATCCTTTTGCACTAACACCCTGGAAAACAAAGTGCAGATTAAATGTTAAAATAAAAGCTGCAACTGCACCAAAACTTCATATCTTCTGGAAACAAATATGCCACTCATGAAGGCAACAAAATGTTTAAAATTTAAATACTCTGCTAACTAACAATAATCACTTTGTTTAGGAGAAAAATCAATGTTAACAAAAAAGAACTCCTTACAGATAAGATCCCAGACCAGTACAAATATAACCTTCAAGCAGGCAAACAAACTCTAAACTCTTTTTTGAAAAACAGAAAGGTTAACCAGAACTTGCACCTAAGCTAGTGCAATCATGGATCGGCTTTGGTGTACATTGAATTGGATACCAGTCAAGGATAAAAGAAGGTTATAATACAATGATCCTCATGCATGAAGCATGGAATTCAACATATTCCCTAATGGAACAGATTCGCGATTTACAAGTTTGTACATAATAAACTACAGTCATAACGTAATACTTCCAATACAAACTTGGAGACAGCTAAGAACTTACGATCTGTTATAAGAATCCTGACGAGCTGAATTTATTTCAATTAGATTAACCATCCGAGTGTAATCCTCATCTAACCAAAACACCCCAGCTGGTAGATTCTTCCTCTCCGCAGATATATTTATTTTAACTACATGTGTGGGAGTAATGTATCTCAACATATCCACCAGTATATCATATCCAACACCTGCCACAATAGAGGAATGGGGAGAAAATAGAGTGATTTCTGGAATCAATCAAACACTGTAAAGTCAAAACATCACTGGCCAGGAAAGAAGTACTATAAGGTCAGAGAATCTATTCATATTACAAATCAAAATAAGAAACAAGTAAGCATTCAAAGAAGCCTACCTTTCACCCAGCCAGGAGTATTTACAACAAGAGGCAATTCTGTCTTAGTATGGTTTTCATTCTTGTTCGACAAGCAGTAACTCTTCCGATAGTAATCACACAGTGCAAAAATAGCATTCAGGTATTCTGTTGGATCTCTTTTTGAAGAGACATCCCCAAAGAAGAAGCATCTGAGAGGAGATAAAAATAGTAAATGAATGTCTGTATCTTCTTCAGTAGAATCTAGGACAGACAATGAGAATGCACAATTACAACTAAAGGCAGGGCTTAAAAAGAGAGTGGCCAAAATCCAACGAGTGTCAGCTCAAATGGAAATTCCTTCCCGCGTAAAAACAAGAGGGAGGGCGAGGTCATGGGTGCAATACTCTAGGTGCACGCTTAATGTGCCATCAAAAAGAAAAAAAGTGGAAGGGGAAGAAACTGCATAGAAGTTCTACCAGATTAGTAAAAAAAACTTTGTGAGTTCGCCTCTAACAGATCGTAGCTCATTCATTGGGTCAGAGGTAATGTTCCATCACAACAAAGATTAACCTTTCACATCTCAAAGACAAGCAGAAGCATTTAGACCAATAACTCCAATTCAATGCAGATTTTGGATATAAAAAAAAAAAAGCAAACCGTGTTATCTTAAATATGAAGTTAATAAGTAGCAAGACAAGGCTCCATAGCTCATACCTCTCTGGTGTCTTCAGACATGGGATTGTCAAATCTATTCCAACGATACGAAAATGAAATCTGGATAAGTAACTAAACAACTAACAAAGACCAAGACTCCCACGAAAAAAACATCTAAAGATGCAATAAATTCACTATATTGTTAAGAAAGATAAAACCATCAAAAAAATTGCCTGGAGTCAGTCTGTCAACTACAGTGAGGGACAGAAACCCAGGAGGTGTAAACTCAGGCTGACCAATGTCTGTATCCAGATAAGCTACTTTTGTATACCTGTAAATTTAAAAGAAAAAGAGAAAAAATATATGTAAGAAGGTGGAGATCTGAGTGAAGAACGCAGAATTAACTAGCAAATCATCTCCCAACTCAATGCTAGCGCTACAGACGACAAGAATGCCTTTTATAGAGATCAAAGTGAAGTATCGTTATTTACATATATCCACTACTTATGGTCATATTACACAAGTAGCCACGATGAAGGTGTTTCAACATAGAAAACTCGGAACTCCACTTTAAATTAGCAGATTAAATTACAGAAAAACATTAATAACAGATTAACAAGTATAAGACCACTTACATAGAACCAATACAGATTCAAATGACGCTCACTTCAAAACAAACGAGGAAAAAGCAAATAGAACCAACAATCACTTCAAAACGTAAATAGACTAGCATCGACCTCCGGAGAAGGATGTTGAGGAGGTAGCGGGAGAAGGTGGTTTTGCCACAGTTTTTGGAGCCGCAGATAACAGCGACGGGGGGCGGCGAAGTGACCGAATCGTACGCTATAGAGTCCGCGGCGTCGGACCATTCCTCGGGTATGTATATGTCCGGGGACGGGCTTTCGGGTTCTATCAGCGAAGACATGACTCAACTCACTTCTCCTGTTTCTCTTTCTTCCCTGTGGTCTGGATATTGTCTAGCTCTCACCTCTCTTGTGCTTATATAGAGGAGCGGCTTGGCGAGGATATATGCGCGGGCTTGTGCCTGTTGCCTGTTGTTGCTGTTATGGAACAGGCGTGGAATGAAAGGGGGCACGTTGTTTTTGTGAACCTAATCATGTCTGGGTTGAGGGCTTTGCATTCTTGAGTCTGAACATGCAGTAGGGAAGGTCTGAACTCCGGTTTTGTTGAGTTGTCGCGACTCGGACACAGTGGCGGATCCAGGATCCTATTTGAAGGGGGTCGAACACATAAGGTGAAATGACAAAAAAAAATTCAATGTAGTGTAAAAAATGTCTTATAGTTAAAATATCGAAAATTAAGGATTAAAAACATTAAAAAAAAATTAAAATACACGTACATAGGGCTGCACAACCCCGGTGTAGGTGTCGGTTTTGGCCAAAACCGGCACCTACACCGGGTAGGCCTTTTTGTAAATAATTGTCACCTACACCTACATCGTTAAGGGCAAAAACCGGCCCTTAGCGATGGTGGTTTCCGGTTATCCTACATTAATCTTCGTAATAATAAAATCCTACATTAGCTTCCAATTTGGAATGTGTGACCGTGGGAACTTTAAGAATTGCAAGCCTAATATTAAGCAAACATCAAGAAATAGCTCATTGTTGAGTACAATCTAATAGTTGTTTCAAAGTACCTGTCAATGGTTCTCCAAGACGGGCAAACGTTGTTGCCAACCTATGTGTTCTTCCCATACCACCACCAACCTGCAATTGAAAAGGTGAGAAACTATCAACTACAAGTTCCAGAAGTGAGAAACTACCAATGCAGAAGTCATTAGACCCATTTAAAATCAAGCAAAGTAGCAAACAGAAAGCATCCATAAATAAAGCCCTACATCATCGAGGTTCTGGCCATTTACAACCAAATATAAGATCAAAACAAATAGGATACACATAGGGTTGGGTTGATTAAAAATCTAAATCTCCATACTGCATGCCCACTTAATCTGCATCTCCAACAAATTAGATTTCTTAAACGGACCATTTACATATGATTGGCAATCAACAACTACTCACCGGAAGTAACTTCTTTTTGAGGTCACCTTTTGCAAAGCAAAGCCTCCTACAACATCAATCCTAACAACATCCTTTGCTTCAGGGATTGCCTCATTGGCGAAACCATGAGTGGCTATATCAATGCTTTCTGAGTCAAATGGAAGAAAGCCACCGTTATTACAATTTGTCAATTATGCAGCTTTAACACATTAAAATTTTTTTCCGTTTAGTGACAATTGATTGCTGAAACTGTGATGAGCAACCTACAATAAAGTAACTTTCACCAAGTGCAAGGGAGGACAGAGGACATGTACCCTTTAAACAATTATGTATCATAGAAATGGAGTTTAGTGCAGAAGAATACCAATAATCAAGAAATTTCACAGGCTGACTATGATCTCATCTAAAAAACTCTGCTTTGTACCTGGAGCGGAAAAAGATTTTCTCCAGCCAATTTATCATCAAAAACCTAACAAAAAATAGCAAAAGTAGAAAGCATCAGGCATGGGACGAGGCATTTATAACCTGTCAAACATTAACCACATGCACTTCATACCAGCCCATCAATATCAATAACTTCATCCTTTATCACGCCCATCATTAGCCGCAACAGATCACCACCACCATTTTCCTGCGCCATTTCACTCTCCATTTGCTTTTGAGCAATTGTAGCCCTCAACTTTGTAGCCAGATCATTTTTCTCAGCATCATTAATTGATGCATTGCCATTGGAATATGGTGTTGATGCAGATGTTGAAGCTTCAGCTGCCTGATCCTCCGGGTGTCCATCCAAGGGACGAAATAAATCATCCAATGACGCATCTC
Source organism: Myrica gale (assembly GCA_963930655.1). Lineage (NCBI taxonomy): Eukaryota > Viridiplantae > Streptophyta > Magnoliopsida > Fagales > Myricaceae > Myrica > Myrica gale. The sequence continues at coordinate 17,699,378 of OZ005617.1, read as the reverse complement.
CTGGAGTGTCACTAAATCTACTTAGTTCATTCTCCCCTGAAGCGATTGATATCTTCACAGCCTTCAAAAGTAAACATCTGTGATTTTGAAAAGTGCAGACCACCAAAGAATTTCAACTCTAAATCCAAGATAGCAGGGCAGACAAAAACAAATAAAGTAATTATTGGAGCCAAAAAAATCTAAAACAAACTTTGTAAACAGAACATTGGCAAACGGCAACATTAGATAGACCTCCACTCTCATTTTAACCAGCAAAATACATGGAAAAATAAATGCCTGCAATATAAAATGATCCAGGAAAAATCCAAAACTACAGATTTTTTGTTGGGTTGTCAAGGAACTTATATCTTTTTAATATGAATGGAATCTCTTCTAAACAATGAACATCTCTGTTTACCATTTACTAGGAAAGATGCAAGTGAAGTTGGTAGCTACTGGCCTACTGCACTGAAGATTTAGTCTTACTACATGATCTTCTTAGAGAGCTAGCTATCTATCAGAGCAGCCAAGAGCCATTAATAGAACAAAGGAAAAGACTGATTATGAACCCAAATTCAAATTCGAACTAGAAACCCCAAATTCAAATCCACAAAATAAGAATTATTAGAAACCCAAATTCAATTTCGAACTAGAAACCCCAAATTCATAGACCCAACAGTCCAACACTCCAACAGGAAAAAGAAAGACGGGGTGGGGCGGTGAGCGATCGGAGCAGACCTGCGGTGAAGGGCACTGGGCAGGCTGCGGACCGAAGACAAACCTGTGAAATTGAAAGAGAGAGAGATACTGTAGTGAGATATGAAATTGAAAGAGAGAGAGAGAGAGAGAGAGAGGGGTTGAAGTGAATATGTGAAATTGAAAGAGAGGCTGAAGTGAGACTGTGAGAGAAATGTGAAGGATACCTGGCTGAGAGAGAGAGACGCTGCAAGAGCTCCAGAGCACGGCCAAGGGGATCGGGCTGGGAGAGAGACGCTTCAAGAAAGTCTAGTTTCTGTGTTTTTTTTAAAAAAAATTCTGCAGAGGGTGAAACGACGTCGTTTCACCCTCTGCTATTTTAAAAAAAATAAAAAGGCCTGGGCCAAGGGTATCGGGCCCAGGCTTTTATGTAGAGAATATGGTTGTAGTTGGCCTGGGCCTGAGCCTGATGGGTGTCGGCCCAGGCCAACTTATTTAAAAAAAAATTAAATAAATTGCTAAGTAATTTTTTTTTGGGAGGTGAAGGGTATCGGCTGATACCCTTCGCCCCCCCTCCCTCCGCCTCTGCTAGTCGGACACGGCCGAGTTCTGGTTCCCCCTTGATTTTTCAGAACTAGCAAAACAAATAACAAATAGAAAAACGAAATAGGTAGCTGCTGTTAAGATACAAAATTGGCACAATTCTATTTGTAACGACCGTTACAAGAATTAGAAAAGAACATGTATCGAATTGCATGTCATGGTAATCAGCTACTACATCCATGTTAAAAAGTTTCATTGAATTTTAAAATGATTCGAATCTGATATATGGGAAAAATAGAATAGTTACTTCACTTGGCAGTGTGTTGTAAATTTCTTTTTTAGACAACGAACGAAATCGCGTACCAATCTTGTGCTCCGTTTAAGACATACTTTAAATCATGTGGAGAATACAGTGGGAGTGCACCTACAACTAGGGGTGTATAGCGGACATGTTGGAAGCGAAATTTAATATTCCGACATCCGGTTCGCTAACTAGCGGATGTCCAAAATGGATTCCGCTTCCGACTCTTGCCGGACTTAGCGAAAGCAGATGTCGAAATTCTGATGTCGAAATTCTGATAATGTTTTGGCCATATTTTTTGGCTCATTTAATCTTTTTTTACAAAAAAAATAAAGATGTTATTCATTTATCACAATTCACAAATACAAATATCTCTTATATATTATAAAATTAAAATATACAACCCAAAATTCATATGAACATTTATCAATTCATTACAAAGACCTCAATTATATAAATGAACACAACAAGTCTACAAATGAAAATTAAGAATTTACATTGCACTTGCACGACTTCAACTCGCCAAGACACCAAGTGATTAAAGTTGAATTTTGTAGTAAAATGTTGGTCATCCTTTAAAGTTCAACTAATACAACCATATCATATTATGATCATATTAGTTTTGATGGTTATTTTATTTAGTCCATAATATTTAAAACCCAACAACTCATTGTTGATCTTTTGAAAACCGAAAACAACAACATCCTAGCAATCTATTTTAAAAACTAAAACAACAATAACAGAAAATCTTTATTCATAACAAAATCCTAAAACATGCAATTCACAAAATCCATATTTAATAAATCTCAAAACAACATGCAATTCACAAAATCCATAATCACATATTCACAACTTCACCTAGTAAGTAGTAACCTAGACACCATCACAATTCTTAAAGGGTTAAAGAAATATTATAGGCTTAATAATAAAAGTGGTAAAGACTCGATAGAAACAATATACGAAAAACATAGTGTATGCTGACATAACTCGAAATAGAAGAATATGATAATATGAACTTATAAGTATCAACTCAAGTAAGAAATTAAGAACAAGAACATCGCCAAACGTCAATCAATCACGAATCCATGATCGATGCAGCATTAGAAATCATCTATGCAAAAAAAACAAATTTTTTAACAAGGAGCTTATAAAAAATTTTAATTAAGTGAAAGTAGAAATGTAAAATTTTGTATATACTTATGTCCATGATATAACTAGCGGGATCTTTCGTCTTATCAATAACTTCAAGTTCCTTATCCTCGTCACCCTCAGAAGATATGATATTGGATCTCAACCAATTTTGAGCACAAATGAGTCTCTCCGTCGTTTTTGGTGCCAACGAACTCCGGAAAGAATCTAATACCTGACCCCTCGTGTTGAAGACATACTTTGAAGGCACTGTGGTAACAGGGATGACAAGAACATCTCGAGAAATTTGTGCAAGAACGGGCAATTTTGGTGCATTCAATCTCCACCAATTGAGGATATAAAAATTAGGATCTCTAGGTTCAACATCCTCCATTAAATATCTCTCCACTTCAGACTTGTTATCCAGCAAATTATGTTGCGCCTTAAATTATGTGAATTCCAAGTAAAGAGGATCATATACAGGTGCACTAGATGACCCAATTATTTCAAGTTGGCCTTGACTTGCAGATACACCCTTACTACTAGATGACTCATCCACATTACTATATTCTGTAAACAATTGATCCAAGGTCCCTCTCACTAGACTAGTCATCTCTGCACCTAACTCCATCCCCAAAGCCTTATTGAACCAAAAGTCCAACCATATAACCTTGTATTGTGGATCAAGTGTCGCTGCAACAAACAACAATCTGTTAACCTTAGTCAAATCACTCCAGTATTTATTATATTTCATTTGCATTCTTTTTGTCATGTCTACCAAGAAAAAATCTCCACTTGCTGCATGCTTCCCCAAATGCATATGAATTTTAGCAAGTTCCGCAAAAAATAAGTTCTTTGTCACTGTATTCGAAGCAGATATTCGAAATGTCACCTCATAGGTAAGTTGCAAAAACTTGGTAAAATGTCTCACAAGCTCCCAATCCTAAAATTCAGGGGGCTCAATCTCTTCCTCTCATGACCCTCCACACATTGAAAGCTTATCAAAATTTCATCTTCCTGCAACATATCCTCAAAGACTCTTTGATATTTCTCAGCTGCATCCAACATAATATACATTGAATTCCAACGAGTAGGAACATCAAGCTACATAAATCTCTCAATAGGAAACTTCCTCTTCGCTACACATTTCTTAAACTCATCCATCCGACCGGGAGAGGACGTAACATACTTAACCAAGTTCTTTACTTTGGCCAAAGAATCATCCAGCTCCTTCAACCCATCTTGCACAATTAAATTCAAGATATGTGCGCAACATCTCATATGCACAAAATCATGGTTACAAACTACTTTTTCAGGCCGAAGCCCCAAATGAAATTGTCTACTCTTCACATATTCAATGGTTGTATCATTAAAGGATGTATTATCGACAATGATTGTAAGGATTTTATCAATCCTTCATTCTGACATACAATCCTCCAACTCCATCCCAATTGTCAAACCCTTATGATCTGACACCTTACAGAAGACAAATATCTTTTTGTTCAATTGCTTAGTACTATCAATGAAGTGTGCAGTGATAGACATATAATTCATATTTTGAAATGACGTTCATGTGTCAGTGGTCAAGCAAACTCGTGGTCTATTAAGTACGATACTAGCCTTCAGTCTACACTTATCTTTCAAGTAAAGTTTCATACAATCATTCATTATTGTGATTCAAGATGATACTTTAAATTTGGGCTCGAGGGTATAATCATGTTCTTAAATCCATCCTTGTTTACTATTATAAAGGGAAGTTCATCCACAATTATAAACTTGGCAATGACAGACATATAATTCATGTTTTGGACTAATGTTCATGTGTTAGTGGTCAAGCAAATTCGTGGTCTATTAAGTACAATACTAGCATTCAGTCTACACTTCTCTTCTAAGTAAAGTTTCATACAATCATTCATTACTGTGATTCGAGATGATATTTTAAATCAAGGCTCAAGGGTATGAATCATGTCGTTCAGCCCATATTTGCTTACTATTCTAAAGGGAAGTTCATCCATAATTATAAACTTGGCAATAACAACTCTAATAGCCTTAGGATCATATGAGTCTATCTTCATCACCCCCACTGATTCACTACTTCCCCCTTGCTATCAAAAGTCAATTTATGTTGAGAGAAATCCAATTTACTTTGCGTTCTATTGTACATTACACAACCTTTCAAGTGAGACCTCATAGCTGAGGTCCCTTGATCTTTGTTGTGAACCCCAATTTTATGACCACAATGGTTGCACTTGGCCAATAGTTTGTTTAAGTCAGCTATTGGTAGTATCCTAGTGAAATATTCTCACATCGTGGACGGATTTGAAATCTTCCTTCTTTTGGGGGCAAGGTCTATTGTCTCCGTTGTTTGTTATGCCTCTACATCTATAATGAACAAGATGCAAAATTAAAAACATCTAAATGAAAAATAACTAAAGCAACTAAACAACTAAAGCAATGCAGCCACAATGCAGAGCCCTAAGACAAGTCATTCTACCAACTTAACCCAAATTAAAAACAGCAAAAAATGAACAAGATGCAAATTTAATGGACAAAACCTTGAATTTATCATCTTTGAAAAACATTTTTATAAACCTCAAATTTATAATTGGACAAGGAAAAGACATTTTATAAACCTCAAAGTCATTCTATCGACAAGAATATTGCATTATGTACCTGGCTATTTATAAAATCATTCTATCCATTATGTACTTGACTATTTATAAAATCGACAAGAATATTGAAACCTGAAATCTGCATTTCAACTTGTCGAGTATCTAACAGATTGATCACAACTTGGACTAAGTATCTAACAAATTCACATAATCATTTGAATGCAATATAACAGATTCAATGTGTACAAATTCACAACATATTCAGTGTGTACAGATCCAAATGCAATATAACAGATTCAATCTAAGTATCTAACAGATTCACAGAGACTAGAGACAGAGAGATACAAAGAGATAGAAAGATCGACAACGACTAGAGAGAGAGAGCGACAGAGAGATAGAGAGACATACAGAGTGATAGAGTAGCAGCGGAGGGCGGAAGTTGATTGTTGCTTCACCGGAGAAGACGGAGCTCAGCAGATAGAGACAGAGAGAGAGAAAGACTGAGAGAGAGTAATTGAAGTTACTGAACAGAGAGAGAGAGCTGAGGGTCGAAGACTCGAAAGAGAGGTGGGGTGGGGACTTGGGGTTTTTTCAAAGAACCGTGGATCAAAACGGCACGATATATATATATTTTATTAAAAAAAACAACTAAACGACGTCGTTCTAATTGATCGAGTTAAAATCAATCAGATCAAGTGTGTCGCCTCATTCGAATTCATGCACACAGTCGTTTGAGAGAGATAATTCTAGAGGGAGAAACTCTTTTTCACGTTATGACTCATTTTCTCTCAAATGAAAGTTTTGAGTTTATATAATGGCTCACTCTAAAACTTCAACTGTGTTTGTGCGTGGGATCTTTAGGGATCTTAAATCCTACCCGTAGGATTATTATGAAAAACTCTTTTTTCATTAACTCTCTTAAATTCTGTATTATGAATTTATTAGCTTCTACAAATTGTGATCATGTTCATTAACATATCACAATTGACCAATTATATAACAAGATTATTTTCGTGAAATCACTTTTGCTAACAATCATTTGCTTATTTATTATTCGACCATATTATATTCCACATGAGCCAATAAAATCGGAATAATATCATTGATTAAATCTCTAGCTCATATAATTCTTAATTCACAATTCGTAATCCGTTGGACTCGTGTTTCCAAAACAGTTTCACAAATAAATATTTTATATATATATTAATTTTGAAAAACATATTCACAAAATTCTTCTGGCCAGAAATCTATTTTCGAGTCATACTCGATACAAATATATTGAATATACAGTGTCACAAAGAGATCAGTGGATTCCTTGTTGAACATTCATACAAACTCATTTATCATGCATAAAACCCGACGTTGCATGGAGTATTTGACCTCGAAAGATCATCATCAAATGACTCAATCAAAACACATGTACACAACAAACAAATCTGCATAAACCTTTCAGCTAATTATGTTGAATATTATTCTCGCCATCAGTGATCATTTTCAGAAAGTAGTCACATTTGATTTCGTTCAGTGCATGTACTCTTACAGTGCACTCATTCTTCTGCTAGGTTACTATCTCAATGACAGAGTCCATCGTATTTAATAAAGGCACAACGAGTGTAAACCTATTTGTACAAAAATATGTACCTCGGACCAATTCATTGGAGTTACTGCTATGTTACTTTCCTTACTCAATAGAATAATAGGGCCTTGTTTGGGATCGAGTTTAAACTCAAGCTTTAAGACTTAAGTCTCACTTTAAAGTCCCCGTGTTTGGATGTGTTAGGATTGAAAGCGGGCTTCTGCAAACAACAGAGGCCTATCAACGTCTCCCCCACTTTGTGTGCCTAGAAGTCAAATGTCGGATTAAAAAACCAAAAAACATTATTGTTTTTTGTTTCTCCAACAGACAATACACTTCACCGTATGATTGACACAACATGTGACACTCTACACTTTTAAATGATGTCCAATTAAAGTTGCATTTTCATAGCATAGGCCTTCGATTGGGGTCTACCTAGAGTTACTTTTTATAACATGAGCCCCAGAATGGGGTTCACCTAGATTTGTTTTTTATAGAATGAGAGGTCCACCGTTTGATTGACATATTTCTGCAAAAAGTTGCTAATAAAAGAAAGTAATTATAAGGGTCTTACATCACTCAATTTCAAGAATCACAAACCCAGTACATAGCCTCAGGAGACCCTTCACAATCTCAAACTCAATCTCAATCTCAATCTCAAGCTCAAACCCGATCCCAAACAAGGCCTAAGGGTTTGTTTTGTTTGCTTGTAAAACAAATTACGAAATTTGTTTTACTTGTTTTCAGGTATTTGGCAAGTACCTGAAAAATGAGGTCAAAGTAAAAAGTTTTCATGTCAACCATAAAAACTCTATTATTTTCTAGAAAAAAACTAAGCTCAAATTTTCTGTAAACCAAATTTTTTTCTTGGGGGAACATTATACTAAGCTCTATATATATGGGCAAAAATCAGTAAGCTTCCCTAAAGTTCCAAAATACTTTATTATGCCCCATATGTTTTTAAAAACAATCAATTCTTGACTTCCATTTGATTTGGCAGTTAAACTATATACAAAATGACTGAAATGCCCCTCTAACACAAAATTATTAAAAAATGATATATGAATAAAAAGTAATATTTTTTAAATAAAAATTGAATTTGAATGTTGCATATGATAGTTTTATTTTATTTTCTTTCCAGGCCACGTAAACACTTTTCCCTTAGTTGGTTAACGACAATTGATGTACCTCAATGAACTTCACGCTGGAATCAGTACCTTAGGAACTAAAATATTAAAATTTTGAGGAAAACTTTCATGTCACGGGCCACCCTACTATTGGCATTGAGATGACATCTAAAATCCGCTTAAGCAACATTCCGTCTGTTGGCTAACGACCATTAGACGAGTGATCGATTTGTCTAAAAGGCTTACCTCAGGAACCTGACGATTGAAAACGACACCTGAGGGACTAAAAATGTCAAAAGTGTAAACAACAAAGACTTGTATGGTAATTAAGCTATTTTTTTGTAAATATGTAAGCGTGTCAAAATCAAAAAATATATTTTAAAAGAATAACAAAACATTGAAAGGGATATTTTTTTTCTTAAAAATGTTTCAATAATTTTTTTTTTACTTAAAATAATTGTTTTACAGGCAAACAACGAAACCTAAATGAAAAAAAGGGAACCTAAATGAAGGAGTGTTTTCTAAATAGTCTATTTGTAAGTTGTATAAAAAAGGAGGTGTCTGACGTGTGTGTAATTAAAAGGTTAAATTATTCCGCAATTTCCTAGGGTTTGATCTATTCCCAGATTAGTCCTAAGGGTTTATTTTTCACTGAAAATTTTTTTAGGGTTTGGACTCAATCTCATACTCATCTTGCCGTCAACTTAATGGACGAAATTGCATAAGTGGCTAATCAACTTAATAAATTTTTTATATTTATTATAGTGAAAAGTAATGATTTGATGAGGAGAGATAGATTATATTGTAATTATTTTATTATGTCAAAATTTTAGAAGGCTAAAATTTTGTGTATCAAACGCAACTTAACTGCTTACATGTAGAAATAGACAACTCGATTAAAAAAAATCTCGTCCAATCGCAATGTGACATGTGTCATTAAAATAAATAAAAAATACTTTAATTAATCTAAAATTAATAAAAATAATAATTAATTTAATATTTTTTTTAAAAAAAAGTTCGGAGACCCCCGATCCTTTCTTGGTGGAGGCCCTTCCACCTTTGGCCGCCAGGGGAGTCTAGCCGCCCAGTTCGGAGGGAGGAGGAATCCCTCCTCCACCCCGGCTCTAAGGCGGTTGGGGGACCTCCCCCATCCTGCAACGATCCCCCAACCGCCCTAGAGCCAGGGTGGAGGAGGGATTCCTCCTCCCTCCGCTGGCCGTTCAATTCTGGGAGGCTAGACTCCCCCGGCGGCCAGAGTTCCCCCTCCACCGTAAAAGGGTCAAATGTCTCTGATCTTTTTTTTTAAAAAAAATTAAAAAATTATGTTTTTTTATTAATTTTAGATTTATTTTTTATTTTAAAAAATACTTTTTTATTATCTTAATGACACGTGTCACGTTGCGATTGAGCATGATGAATTTTCTGTTAGCCACGTGTGCGATTCTGTCCATTAAGTTGATGGTAGGATCTGTATGAGATTGAGTCTAAACTCATAGATAGTTTTAGGAAAAAATGAACTCTGAGAACAAATTCAAAAATAAGTCAAACCTCATGAACTTGTGAAGATATTTAGCCTAATTAAAAATATAATGGTTATGGCAAAGGTGATGGCAATCTCCCTTTATGACCTTTGGTGTTTGTGTAAGTAAAATTTTAATAGTTGTGAAAAAGTGAGAGAGATAATGAAAAAATGAAAAAGTTAGTAAAAAGTGAAAAAAAATAAAGAGAGAGAATGAAAATGTACTGATGTTAAAATTTTGGTAAAAATTTGTTAAACTTTTAGACACACAAACGCCAAGTTAATCACGTTTACTTAGAAAAAAAAAAGTCTTAATTACACGCCACATGTTAATTCTCCCCATTATAGACCTCGAGGGGTGCGTTTGCACCAAAAATTTCATAAATATTTTACCAACTCACAATAAAATACTACAATATAATCTCTCTCCCATTAAAAAATATAAAAATATAAAAAAATTATCAATCTCTTCACTTTTTCACTAAACCCAATACCAAAAAAATTTCAACACAAACATAACCCTCAACCCAAACCCCATGTAGACCTCCCCGAGCTCGCATTGACCAAGAGTCAAACATGCGCAGATCAGACGGCCAGAACCCCATCACTGCGCATTGATCATCATTCCCAGACCCGTTTCTCACCCGAGCGCCAAAAAGGCCAAAACTCCTCTATCCAAAATCTAAGGGCGAAAGAATATCGAAAACCAAAGAGGAAACAAGTGGAGATATCGGATTATTGCATAAATCCTGGAAGAGCGAGCTACTGTTCCAAATTCTGGTTCATGAGCCAAGCATGGAGCTCCAGAACACGGTGAAAGAAGCCCTAAATGCACTGTACCATCACCCCGACGATACGGTTCGTATGCAAGCCGATCAGTGGCTCCAAGATTTTCAGCGCACTCTCGACGCGTGGCAGGTACTCCACCATCCATAGTTTGCTTCACAGATTCCTGGATGTCAGTTGGTAGGGAAGCTTGTGGATTCGATTTGAGTGAATAGGTCTAATTATTTTCTGCGTTTAGTTAGTCTGTGTGCGATTTGGGAGGTTTCCGTGATAAATTTGGTTCTGCTTTACGGTTTTACTGATGAAATTGGTTTCGAGAAGCTTACAAGCGTATATTCAGATTGTTTTTGAAATTGTTGCTTGCGTGTTTTTTCTAATGCGTTCCGTTTAGGGTTAATTTCTGAGTTTGGAATGCCGTGCACTTCCTTTTTTATGTTTCTGGATTGTGTACTGCGTGTGCTCGTCCGTTTGTGTGTGGGCTATGTTTTTTAGATGTCGGGTAAAGAAAGCACCGTATGCTTTCTTTGGTTTATGCGAAAATGTGGGTAAATGAAATTACAAGTGTAGGATTTGTAAATGTATTTGAAGCTGCACAAAGGTCATGTTGTACACGGAAATTAGGTGTATTATGTTCGGTTGCCAACATGAGAAAAGGAAAAGAAAATTCTCTGAGGTTTTTGAAATCTCATTTTAATACTTCTGACCAAATGAAAGCTTCAAAAATTTCAATCTTCCGCGCCTAGAATAAATGAGAGAAATAGGCACTATAATCTAACACTGCACTTTTGTTTTTGTGCACGTATTAGATAGCTTTTTCTTGTCATTCATCTATCTCACGGAGTCATGGTATAACCAACATCATGGTTTTGTCATGTATGTTGTACGCTAGGTGTTAACTTTTTTGCGGAAGAGAGTTTTTAGTTGTTAATTAACTATGTATCTTGTGTATCAGGGAAATACATTATGTTCCATATCTTTTAAAACTATGTTTGAATCAGTTTTGTTTGTTTTCCATATAATCGTGTAGGATTGCGCAAGAGCCAAGCTTTGCCTGCTTCGACTTGGTCTTCAGATCGAGGGCTCAGGCTCACTATCAAAGCCTGGTATGAGGGGCTCAGGCTAGGCTTGGCTCATTCTTGGTTGCTATATTAAATATATTTCATTTTACCTGAACATAAAAGGTATACAACTTAAGACAACATTATGTTAATTATAAATTTCCTTCAAGGAAATACCCTTGAAGTCAATGGAAAGGTGAAACTCATTCTTTTGTTCACTCATTAGGTTAGATTTTAAAATGCTTTGGACATACTTTTTCTGATATATATCGGTACTTGGTTTCCCCCCCTCTTCTCATTTTGGAGATTGCATATTTCCTAGCTTGCATTAATCTCCATGTTCAAATTCAGGTTGTGCACTACTATATCGGTGATCTCGCGTGGTGGTTGCATTTGTATTTGATGCTTTTGCATGTTGTTCTTTCACCTAATCACAATTTGGTTTGTTGTTCTTTTCTTGTTCTGTGACTTTTCTGCCGAATGCCATATGGGTAATAGTATGTTCTGTTCTAGATAATTTAACCTTTTGTTTGCCCATTCAGGTTGCTGATAATTTGCTTCATGATGCCACTAGCAATTTAGAAACCTTAATCTTTTGTTCTCAAACCCTCAGAAGTAAGGTAAATTTTATACACTTGAGAATCTCTACATTGCTTAATGCTACGAATATGCGAAAAGCTAGATGACGAAAAGCTTGTTGAGGATGTAATATTGCATGTTGGCATGGACATTGTGTCTGATCTAGGTACAACGTGACTTTGAAGAACTTCCTTCTGAAGCTTTTCGCCCATTACGGGATTCCTTAAATGTGAGTTAGTATCTGTTTTGTAGCTTCTATTCCCTTCTGTTTAGGATATAATGCTTGAAGTTTCTCATCATGTCCATTAAATTTATCGTCATGGATGTTTTAAATGCAGACATTACTGAAAAAATTTCACAAAGGTCCTCCTAAAGTTAGAACTCAGGTATCAACCGAATTTCCTTTCTCACGTACATCCTATCTCTAATATTATGAAATCAAGAGAATTTTAAAACTCAGTTGGCTTACTCTATAGATTAGCATTGCGGTGGCTGCTTTGGCTGTATATGTTCCTGCTGAAGATTGGGGAGATGGTGGTATTGTGAATTGGCTTAGAGATGAGATGAAATCTCATCCAGAATACATACCTGGATTCTTGGAACTACTCACAGTTTTGCCAGAGGTATATATAAAATCATGCATGTTAAATTTGTTTTCTGTCCATCACTCTTTGGGAAGAAAGAATTGTTGCCTGCATAAGAATTAAATGATGAGAATGCTGACTAGGTAAATCTGAGTGGTGCCCTTGACCAATTAAAAAGGGCTTGGTTGGACAGTCCACTAAAACGATATTATTTACTTTCTTACATAATGATGTTGTTGGGTTTAGAATTTTTCACATTTGCATGATAGTGTTTTCCATTTATACAGTGATATTTACACTATTCTGTGGATGCAGCATTGATTCCTGGTAGTATTTAACAGATAAGCACGTCTGTAAAGTTGCATTTACTATAAAATTTGAACCACTGGCAGCATAAATTACATTGTATTTCTAATTTTTACGTGCCTCCTTTTACCAAAAAAAAAAAATTGGTTCAACGAATTAACTGTGGTATATCATGAAAATTTAAGACAATGAAGATGTCAAGCCCACTTGATGCGCTCGTCAAACCCCATATTTAAATTGGCCATTAGTTAGTAGCCATATTCTAATCACTTCACCAAAGGTGGCACTTTTGTGTAGTCTGTGCATCCAATTATGGTTCAAAGTCACCCATAGAAATATAGTTTAGGAGGTTTCTTTGATGCTTATTAGTCTTGGCTAGTAGACGATATTGACATCTGCATCTGTATTTGTGAAAGGACATTATTCCCCTTTTTATCAATGTTCTAGTCTTTTTTTTTCCAATCTATCAATGTTCTAGTCACTGCTGTAAAATGCTATGTCATCTTTCCAAATCCCCATATTAGAAAAGTATGGGAACCGTTTTTTTGTGTGTGCGTTGTATAGATTCTCTACCTGTTTTCTTCTTGCAATCAGGAAGTATATAACTACAAGATAGCAGCTCGTCCTGAAAGACGTCGTCAATTCGAAAAAGAGCTCACTTCTCTAATGGAGGTAGCTTTAAGTATCTTAACAGCTTGTGTGGGCATTAATGAACTTAAGGAGCAGGTGGGAGCTTTTGTTCTTGTTAGAAACTTTTTAATTATTTTGTCTATGTTGATGTTGGGACAGAATAGGTGCCCACTTTTGCTTGTTTACTAAGCTCTTTGGATCATTTCAATGTAATTGATTTGTCAGGTTCTTGAGGCATTTGCATCTTGGCTTCGACTGAAGCATGGGTATGCATCTCCATTGCTTTCAATCTTGTGTGTAACATGTATTTGAGAATTTGTCTCAAACTTTGTCTCCTAGATTGAGGGAAGTACTGTGTGCAAGTTACGTACTCCGAAATATTGATTGGTGGCTCATGCTTCTCTAATCTGAAGAGAGTTCAGGCTGAGTATTTCGTTGTGCCATGGTTGGTAAGAACTCACGGTTGCGGAAATAATATTATGAGTTTTCCAATAGTAGGAGTTTTCAATTACTGAGTCATGGTGTGGTTGACAAATTCAGATCCTGCACCTGGGTAAGTAGTTATCTCGAATTTTTTTGGAGGAAGCTTTAGGATCACAGATGGGAGGAAAAAAATTCCTTTATCATCATGTAGTGGCTTGCCCTCGAGAAGCTCAAACTGCTGCTCTGTTGTGTTGATTTTGGAATTCTGGAAATATGGTCCAGTTCCCTTGAGCTTGATTGAAATTTCCTTTTCCCTTGGGTCTTCTGATAGTGGCTTCGAGTACCGGCTTAATCATTAACTCTAAAAGGAAATGTGCTAGACTGTAGAGTGGGACTTTGGGTTGTTTATTATGTGATAAAACAAAACATTCATTCTTTGGATAGTGTCTTATGTATTGGAAATTGGATGGAGACTTGTGAAGTTTGGCCTCGTTTTCAATTTAATGTTTTCGTATCTTATGAGAGAAAATGCGAGGGAGTTGCGAGCCCTCAGGTAGACTTGAGGAGACAGCTAGGGGAAATGGGTTGAAGGTTAGCGTGTAATGCCAAAACATCTGTTGTTGTGAATTTATGCATGTATGGTGTATACATGTTGTAGGCTTGCATTGTAGGATCACGATACGATGTATCGTGTATCTTACTAGACAAAAAAGTGTCTCCACTTGTCAAATAGTGTGGTCTTGGTTGCATTCTTGTTTAGCTTTTGAATTCTGCCCAGCATGTGGATGACATGAAGATGGGATGAGTTGTGAATCGTGTTTCTGTTCCAGGATCCCAGGATCTATGCTTGCTTCTCATCCATTGGTGCTCACAACTCTTTCAAGCTTGAATTATGAGTTTCTTTCAGAGGCAGCTGTAAATGGTACTAAAGTTGGGAGATGCTAATTTTTCTCGACAACCTGTATTGAAAATGTTCCTCTCTTGTTTTGTGTTTTTTTTCTTTTAGTATAATTTATCTCTTTATCTTCTAATAGCATTTTTTATGTTTTTTTGTCCTTTCTTCCTTGCAGTCGTCTCGGAATTAATACACTACACGGCAGCAGGAACCTCTGGAGGTGTTGCTGTGCAGATGCCTTTGATTCAAGTAATTGTACCTCGAGTTATGAGTCTAAAGTCACATCTTAAAGATTCGTCAAAGGTATTGCACCTATGGGTTTTGAAAGTTTTCTTTTCTTGGCTTGTATATTTGTCTAACTGAAGACCATGCAGGAATTACGTTCCTGTTAATTGACTTAAGTCCTTTATTTCTTGGCTACATTATTCTCCTGCAAACTTGGATCATGAGCTTGTGAGAACATTGGTCAAGATATAATCCAGTTGTATTTGGGGCGCGGGATTCACTAAATTGAAGAGTGATTTGGCGTGTTTATCATGGATGATAGTTAGTCATAATAGTAATGGGAAATAATAGGTATCTTAAAATTCTTTGCTAAATGAAATGACGACAGCGAACTAAATGTTCTTTGTTGCTTTATTGTTATTCTGACTGGTATTTTTTTTAGGATGAAGAGGATGTGAAGGCCATTGCTCGATTATTTGCTGACATGGGTGATTCATATGTTGAACTAATTGCCACTGGTACACATATCTACCCTCAACTGAATCCCATATCTCTGAAAGTTTTGAAAGATTCTTGCCTCTACTGGTTGCAAAGTACTTCAAATTTTGCAAAATTCTCCTGATTTAATCGATTATTGTTTATCTAATGCACCTCTTTTCTGGTTGATTTTTCTTTTGGTCAGGTTCTGAGGAATCAATGTTGATAGTAAATGCCTTATTAGAAGTTGCTTCTCACCCAGAATATTACATCGCTTCGATGACATTTAACTTTTGGCACAGTCTTCAGGTGATCTTGACCAAAAGGTAATCTAACTGTAATCTACTCATCTTACTCGACTGTTGTTAAAAGAAAATGTTGAACATCGCAATTGCAATATGCCAGGGATTACCATTTGGTACCATTTGGTAATGAAGCTTCCATTGAAGCCGAGAGAAAACGGAGGCGGGATACTTTTGTTCCATCATATGAGTCACTCGTGTCCCTGGTGAGTGTTTGGATCCGGAAGTCAAACTCTCAAAACTCTTGAGCGACATGGTGATATCTAACTTTTTTTTTCGTTGGTGTTGATTTAGCTAAGAATTTGACCTTCATGTCCTTTCACTGAGTTTGTTGACTATCTTTAATCTGAGCAGTGGTTTCCTTGTTGCTACTTCATCCCAACCTTCAATTGGGTGTTGATTATACAACTATTGGGATTGTCTGTTTTTCTATTCTTTTCATTTTGTTGGT
Source organism: Myrica gale (assembly GCA_963930655.1). NCBI lineage: Eukaryota > Viridiplantae > Streptophyta > Magnoliopsida > Fagales > Myricaceae > Myrica > Myrica gale. Next base: position 17,683,181 of record OZ005617.1, on the reverse strand, counting down.
GGTATTGCTATCTTAGGATTTTGGGAGCACAGTTATTAATTTATTGTTTAGCTTGATGAGATACCTATTGTACCTTAGGTGAAGCACATGCATTTCTTTTGTTATTGCTATTTGCATATTCCTCCAGTTCTGCTTTAGCCAAGAAGTGCTATTATAGTCTGATTCATGCATCTGTGGATAAAGCAGTTGATGCCTGTGAACAAGGGTTATTGATTAAGATATTTTCTGTCTCTCACCAGTGCTTGTGACAGTGAAGAAGAATTCACAAAATCAACTGAACTTATAACTGTCTTGAAAACACAAATTACACGACTACTTTTGTTTCCTATAAGATTTTGAGAGAGCTACTATTTTCTGCACAGGTTAGTTTCCGAGTTCAATATCCCCAAGATTATCTTGACCTCTCACATGAGGACCGCAAAGAATTTAAACACACGAGATATGGTAATGATGAGCTTTATGTTATTGCATTATTTTGTTGATTGTTTTTTACTTGTTCCCAGAAGTTCCAATGGTACACTATTGTTGTCTAAAGGATATCCTATGTTGTACTGCTTGTGGTAGCATGCAAAAAGCTTGGACTATTTTTAGCTGATCATTTGTATTTCACTGGGAGGATGTTCCAAAACCGTAAACCTGAGTCCTTTGGTTGCTGAAACAATAAAGAGGTTTATACTAATAACAATTGTTGGAGAGAGTATAACAGACTGTAGGCACAGAATTGAAGTTCATTATTTTTGTTACATATTATGGATTCTTATGCTTTGTAATAGGATGGTTAATTATGTGGATCTCAAGCACTTCGATGGAATTTTGCCGTTTTATACTTATTTTTCCTTTATATGTTTGTGCGTCGAAAAAAAAAACTATTTTGCACAAGAGAATCCTGGAAGTGGGAGTAGTAGAGGAGCCATTGATAACCTGAAGAAATCCTAGTTGAAGAACTGCAGTCAATATTATCCTCTGTTGTTTGCACAATTGCACCTTCCATTATTATTCGAGTTTATTTTTTTCCTTTTCAGTATCTTCAGCCTAGTGATTAATACTCTCATCTGTATAATGCTAATTGAATCTATGATGTTGGTAGCTGTTGCGGATGTCTTGATTGATGCGGCATCAGTTTTAGGCGGTGATGCAACTCTGCAAATTCTTTATAAGAAGCTTGTTGAGGTCAGTATAATATTGTTTAACTGCTGGAGTGGCATCCTCTATCCTTCTGGAAAAGCTTATTTATTTTTGAAGCTTTGGAGCTTGGTTTCAAAACTAGGTCCTAATTTATGAGCTTCATTAGGTATATGAAATTGGTGTTGCTATGCTGCCCTCTAGGCTGAAAGCCTGATTTGCTATTGCTTAAATATGTCTTACAAAAGATTCGACCTACTTAAAAAAATGACTTTATCAAAACTCATCACCACTTTCTCGACACAAGGTGGAGAGAATTTAGAATTTTAAAAATTTTGTGAGCACTTTCCCTCAATTTGGTCTCTGAGAAGGCAAGGGGAAAATGGAATTTGCAAAGATTTCTGTTAGTCAGTTGTTTTTTTCAATGTCGCTAGATAGTGATGAATTATGCGTCTGGGTTTTGTAGGTTGAACTTTGAGAATGTTTTCAGTATCTTGGATTTGTACTTTTTGTTGTTTGAAGATCTTTTCCTAAGAGTATCATTATTTTTCTATGATATATGCACTCTCTACTGCATCATTTAAGGCTGTCGCTCACTGTGGAAATGGTGAAAAACACGAATGGCGCCCAGCAGAGGCTGCTTTATTTTGCATTCGGGCCATATCAAATTATGTTTCAGTGGTGGAAGCTGAAGTAATGCCTCAGGTATGTTGGCATTCAAATTCTTCTTTTGTTGTTCTTTGTACTCAAGTGAGCATTTGGTAGGGAAGAAGATAGGGAGGATAGAAAAAAGGGAGATGATAAAGGTTTTCCAGTGTTTGGTATAGTGGAATGATGGAGAGGAAGTGCACTCTCCTCCAGGAACGCTGAAACTTCATCTGCACAACTGGGGGCGGAAAACCAGATGGGGAATGATGGATGTCGAAGGGATGTAGGAATAGTGTGTTTTGGCACTTTAGGTAGAGGAAGTGCTCCAAAAAACCTCTACCAGCACATGGCTGGAAGCTTGTGAATATTTGTAACAATCTAAAAAGGGGAAAAAGAAAAGAGAATGAGTAAAGGAAAGAAAATGAGTACCACTGATAAATTCTATATAGATTCAGCCAAATGCAGTATACCTAAGTGTAAAGATATCAATATCTGTTTAACGAGTGCAAAGAGATTGGGATTCTCTTAAAAGGAAAATAAACAATGAATGAATTCTTGAAGAATCCTAATTTAGATTGCACCCAAATTTTGCATTTGGGTTTCCAAATAGATTACCAAAAGGGGGAAAAAAAGGAAGAAGAAGAAGAAAAAAAATAGAATAGGTTGAACATATAGCATTTTTCGAGGGTATAATAGGAATTGTAATCTAAATAGTTTTTCCTTTCCTCTTCTCCGTCTTCTCTAGCAAACAAAGGAAATGACAGTATAACAGACTGTCCTACTCTTGTGAACATGGCTATAGTATATGTATAGCATTGTCCTGTAAAAGTTCGTGTTTTTACATGGTGGAATTCATATGAAAACAACTATTTAATTAGAGAATGCCTTCTTCACTATCTAGCAGCATCTAACTCTTATAATATGGATGTTTGTCTTCTCTGTTTGGTACATGCAGATTATGACCCTGCTTCCCAAACTTCCTCAACAGCCCCAACTACTTCAGACAGGTAATATTTCTGTTATAGCTCGTAGGCTGCTCTTCAGCCCCCCACCTTCCCCTCCACGATGCTCATGTCTTAACATGGACTGGAGTTGGTGAACCACGTGCTCCAAATATGGAAAAAGTTCACCTTGCTTCACTGGGCTGCAGAGGAAGGATGCTTTGCAATTGCATAGCAAATGGAGATTACTGTTTTCCTTTTCCCAGTATTTTATATGTTAGATATCTTCATTTTTTAAACCGATGCCTGTCATTTGTCTGTTGTAAATGCCTTCAGTATGCTTAACAATTGGAGCATATTCAAAATGGCTTGATTCTGCATCAAATGGATCTATACTGCCTGCCCTGATCGATATCCTCATGAGTGGCATGGGTACATCTGAAGATTCTGCAGCAGCTGCGTCTTTGGCATTTAAACACATTTGTGACGGTGAGGAATCTGTCTTTTGAAGTGCGTATTTTGCCTTATTTCCGCATTTCTTGCTCTTTTACAAAGATTCTCCCGTAAGCTTCTAGCACCTAGGATTTGTTGGTTGAACTGCCCCATGCACGCTAGGGAAATCAGGAATACCCTGTGTGGGCTGAAATTTAAATCTTAGGTAGCAGTAGCTGTTGCCCCCATTGTGAAAGTAATGAAGAACAATTGTCTGGATTGATAACTTCTCAACTTAGTTTTGTTTTATGATAGCTTGATGTATTTTGAGGTCCTTTAGAGGGCATTTCTCTGATTGTACTGAGACAAGAAAAATCTTATGCTAATTTACGTCTTTGAAGTTAAATTATCTCTGTTAAGTAGGGCTGTTCAGATTTGGGTCGAGACTGAACAGCCCGACTAAACCGACTGGGCTTTGGGTGGTTTTCCAGGTGGACCGGTTCGGCTGCAGGAACCGACCTGACCAGACACATTCCTGAACTTTTTTTTTCCAAAAAAATAAAAGATCCCTCTCCCCCTCCCCTCACCCGGATTAGGAATTTAGGGTTTTTTTCTCCTTCTCCCTTCTCCCTTCTCCCCTCCCCTCTCCCCTCTCAATCATCGTCTCTCTCTCTCTCTCTCTCTCTCTCTCTCCGTATGTTAACTGCTGCAAATAGGGTTTCTTGGAGTCGGTTGTTGCGATTTGGATTGTTGTTGGTTGTTGATGGTTGCGATTTGGGCTGTTGTTGGTTGTGATTCGGATTTTCTTCTTGCTCTAAGTTTTTTGTTTTCTTTTTTCCCTCCTAAGTTCTTGCTCACAGTGCCCAAACCAACCGAGACTGACTATGGTTGGTTCGGCTGGTCTTGAGTGCCCTCAGTTTGGTGGTTGACCCTTATTTTCCAGAAACCGACCACCTCAGTTCAGTGGTCAGCGAGGAGTTCAAACCGAACCGAGGGGTTCGGTTTTCACTCCTGCTGTTGAGGTCTTCGCTGGTTTCTCCTTGGTCTATTTTTACTTTCTCTCTCACTCTCTGTGAAGGCAATATACAACTCATGCACCACAGGGGATTGAAGCCATAATCTTACTCTCCACAAATACTAATCGTAGGAGGAGATGCCATTTGGTTCAAGGGCCACTGGGCTTGTTTTAAAAATTTTAGCTTGTGGAATTGTTTGATTATTGATCTTATTATTTATGTCTTTTTTGGTTTTGACTATCCCTTTTCAATATACAATGTCGACATTTATCTCTGTTAACATACTGATAAGTTATTTCTCTCTGCATTCCCATGGTGGCAGTATTGGCCATTCTGATTTTGGTTCATATTGTCTCAATATGGTTTAAAATTATGCTTTATCAACTTTAGATTGCCGGAGAAAGCTGTGTGGATGTTTAGATGGTCTATTCCACATATACCATAGGGCAGTTTCAGGAGAAGGTAGTTTCAAAGTCTCAGCTGAGGACTCACTGCATCTAGTTGAAGCGTTGAGGTAAATTGTTGTTTCCTTAATACTATAGCATGGTGAAACAAGTTTCTATTCTAACTTCCTTACTATCTTTCTGCAGCATGGTCATTATGGAACTTCCTCCTGACAATGCTAAGAGGGCCCTGGAGGCATTATGCTTGCCAGTTGTAACTCCTTTACAGGTGGGTTTTATTTCCTGTGGAGTTTTTGACTCGACAAATATGTTGTTGACGATATAAGCAAATTTTGTGGACCAGGAAGCAGTCAGTCAAGGTCCAGAGATATTAAATAAGAAACCTGCTCGTGAGTTAACTGTTCATATCGATCGATTTGCCTACATCTTCAGGTGAGATCGAAATCACTCGTTATTTGCTTTATTTCTCTCAATCTAGTTATTTGCCATCCAAATGCTTCTGAAACCAAATTTGAAACAAATTTCAGATATGTAAATCACCCTGAAGCAGTAGCAGATGCAATTCAAAGGCTTTGGCCAATCTTTAAAGCCCTCTTTGATCTGTAAGCAATTGTAAATTGTTTCTTTGCTAGGATAAGCTCCTATGTGAAGGTACCTTGATTTTGCCATTCTTATCTAATCTGTGTATTAAATGCTTTTGTATAGTCGTGCTTGGGACATGCGAACAATGGAGTCTCTTTGCCGAGCTTGCAAATATGCTGTGAGTTTTCTGTACCATGTCATTAGCTAGGTTTGCTTGATGAAACATATACATCTATTTGTGAAAACACGGCACTATTCTGGTTATATTTAAAACGTAAACTAAAGCATTTCCTAGAATATTAGTGCAGAGAACCCTGAGGTTTGTGTCATATTGTTTAATATTTTACTACTTCATTCCTTTATTTGTATTAAACGTTTGCCTAGGTTTGTTCTGATGCATGAAGTGTTTAGATTGCTTGCAACTTGAGTTATGTTTATTCCAAAATGTAAGCCGAGGTTCCATTGCCCATGTCTACTGCTCAATTATTGGCTTCATTCTTGATATGTGATCACTGAGTGATTTGTATGTGAGTCATTCCCAATTCTCCAACATTGAGAAACTGACCTTTGAATTCAAATGGAATCTATATTGATCTAGATTCCCTATGATCATGGGTTAGCTTTGTAAGCATCAATTTATCCTTGTGTCACATCTGAATTGTGCCTCTTTTATTTCTCGAGTATGTTTTTAACTTTCTTCCCAATTTTTTTTTAGGGTGGTTTGTTAGAGTATGTTATTAATGTGATTAATTGTTGTGCCTCGAGCATTGTTATGCTTCGTAAGACATTCTGAGATTAGAAATGTAGGATCACCACTAGTGGTTGAATAAAGAATTACAATTTTCATAGGTAAGAACTTCTGGAAGGTTCATGGGAATCACAATTGGAGCTATGCTAGAAGAAATTCAAGGCTTGTATAAACAGCATCACCAGCCATGCTTTCTTTATCTCTCTAGTGAAGTCATAAAGGTTTGGATTCCGTTACCAGAAGTTCCATACTTTTCTGCTTCTTCTTCCCCCCCCCCCTTTTCTCTCTGTTGTGAGCAGTGAAGGCATCTTGGGTTGCAGATATTTGGTTCGGATGCATCTTGTGCAAACTATTTGAAAATTTTGATTGAATCACTGTTCCTCCACACAACACGTCTTCTCACAAATATTCAGGTATCTCTTCCAGGCAGTTTATATCCTTACCTAGTTGAGATCTGCCTTGAATTTGTTGATCTTGATCCTGCTTGAATCTGGTCTACAGGAATTCACTGCCAGACCTGATATAGCAGATGATTGCTTTTTGTTGGCATCGAGGTGCATTCGTTATTGTCCCCAGCTATTTATGCCATCTGAAGCATTTCAATCATTAGTAGATTGTGCTATGGTTGGGATCACTGTACAGCATAGGTATTGTTGCTCTCTCGTCTCTCTCTGACTCCTCTCCAAATAATATAAGGGACTAACATTTGTCTTACTTTTTCTCCCACCCACAGAGAGGCCTCCAATTCCATTTTGACATTCTTATCCGATGTATTTGATCTAGCAAACTCTAGCAAGGGAGAGCAATACATACCTATCAGGGATGCTGTTCTTGTTCCTCGAGGGGCCAGTATCGCCAGAATTTTGATTGCCTCTTTAACAGGGGCTCTACCTAGTTCCCGATTAGAACAGGTATAAGTTTTATTATCAAATCCTTAAAATTTGCAATATTTACAATCACGATTAACTATATTCATTTTCACACTCTTGAGTTTTGAAAATTTATGGAGCATCTCTTCCCCAGGTGACTTACACCCTACTGTCATTAACTCGTGCATACGGGCCACGAGCAGTGGAGTGGGCTAAGGAAAGTGTCTCTCTAATTCCATCGACTGCTGTCACGGAGGTCGAGCGGTCAAGATTTTTGAAAGCATTGTCTGATGCAGCTTCAGGGTTTGATCTTAATAGTCTGACTCTTCCGATTGAAGAGATGTCAGATGTTTGCCGGCGTAACAGAACAGTTCAGGAGATTGTTCAAGGTGCTTTGAGGCCACTTGAGTTGAATTTGACACCTGTATCATAGGATTTTAGCTGGGTGACACAAAAAGGCCATTTTGCTTAGGCCTCTGTTAGTCAATAGTTACTTCGGCTGTGTATTAGCGGTAATGTTATTTATTCTTTCTTTCTTTCTTTCTTTCTTTCGCTTTTGTGTTTTAACTATTATTCTCCAATTTTAAAGGAGAATCATTGCCCCTCCCCGTTGGTCGGGAGGAGCGACCGTTGTGTCTCTATTGATGACATGTGGGATCATCGAGTGATTTCACTTGTCTTGGCTTTGTCATTTGGGGGGTTTAATTTTTATTTGGTAAAGATTTGTAATTTACTGTTGAGAAAAAAAAAACAAAATGAGCTGTAATTTTTTACTTGTGGGAAAAAAAGATTGAAAAAGAGAAGAAAGGGGCATTGTTTATGTATGTTTCATCCTGTGCTCTACGGAAATCTTCGAATGTGTTGGAAATAACGTCTACCCCTTGCTCTTCATACTTTATTGGAGTGCCGAGAAATTTTCAATGCCTTAAATTCTGAAGGACAAATTTTACCTTCAATTGGTCATGGAAGAAATGTTGCTTGAATGTCCATTATCTTAAATTTGGTTGGGGGAGGAGAACAAGGGAAAATGTATAGGGAGGCAGACCTCGTATCGGTAGAGGGTAAGTCGGAATAAGATTTTTAGGGTTTTGATAAAATTATAAATATTTTTATTGGAGTTAGTATAAAAGTTCAGAGAGCGATTATTTAATATAATTTTTTAATAAAAAAAATGTTGTAGTTGGTGAAAAAGTGGAGAGAAGATTTGTTAAAAAAAATTTATTGAAAATGTATTAGAGTTTGTATTAAAAATTGTAAGAGTTTGTATAAAAGATATTGGTGTTTGTATTAATTTTTTGAGATTTTAAATGTTTGTTTTGTAAATTTTGTTGCATTAATTGTATCCAATACTTATGCAAATTAGGACAAGAATATAAATTAAAGACAAAAGTAATCCAATTTCCCAAATTAGGCCAAACCTTTTCAATCTTTGGTGTAGGACCAGAGCGCGCATAGATAATTCCTTTCAGTTTCGATTGTTGTAACATTCTTGAAAGCAGTTCATGATCGATGTTGCAACTTCGGAAGGATTTCCAGAACACTCTGGTAATAAGTGTGGTGCAACAAAGGAATCCCCCGATAGACGTTGCCGAACACTTGGGGAAATCGATATTAATTTACATCCTTATTTTTTCTGACCAATATTTTAGATTTCGCTTATCCTAAAAATGATGAAAAAGAAAAGAAGACTCTTTGGATTAGCCCAACAAAAAAGAAACAAAACAAAAGATTAGCCCCCTTGATCCCCCTTAACATCTCTTTACACAGAATTGCCTCTTTAAATGAGGAGAGGGATTACTCATACAATTGCTTTGCCACCTTAATGATGATATTTTAAACCTTACCATGCCTGCTTTGCCCATAATTTCGCTTGGGAAGCCCTTTTAGTTCGGTCATGTAAACTGACTATATGGGTTTAGTCTTTTCAAATTTGAGCGGATGTAATCTAATCAGAATTCAATTCGAGAAAATCATTCTTATATCCTCTTGAACATTTAAACTTAAATTTAAAATTATAATTCAATTTGAATTTGTGTGCGATTGCAAACCCTAACTAGTGGAAATATTTAGGGAATGTTGTGAAAATTGAGGAGATCATAGTTTTATTAGGTTTTTGTGAAAATGTAGTGAAAAAAGTAGAATTTTAACTAGTGAAAATATTTAAGGAATGTTGTGGAAAAATGAAAAGATGAGTTTTATTGAGTTTTGCGAGAATGTAGTGAAAAAAATGTAAAATTTTATAGAAATTAGTAATGAAAAATCCGGTTTAAGCCTATTAACACCTTAAGGGTTGAATAAGAGTTTCTTCTCTATTTAAAAAGGAATGACAATTTTAGAACAATTCCTAAAATTGTTTTATCTAGATATTTATAATAAACAAGCAGTGGAATAATAAAATAAATATCAATCACACAAGAAACAAAGATTTTGTTTACGAAGTGAAAAGCCTTTGAACTTACCTTTCAAGGGAAAAACTACTTCGGACTAGTAACCATCAGAAGTGAAAAGCCAGCGGTTAACCCTCAGCTCTTTGAGGTTCCTTTTATGAACTCTTCAAGAACATCCTTGTTCTTCAATACCGGGAACTCCTTCAGCACTCTGAAGACTTGACACAAGAAAGTTGGTTTCAATGGTGATTGAATCTAGATAAGAAAATCTGAATTGTTTATGAATAGAGTGATATCTAAAGGATCTTCTCACTCAAGAGAGGAGGAGGCTTGAATTGACCTCCTCAAAATTTTTTGGTTGATTTCTGCATGTATTTATAGAGTAGGTTGAGGATATATTTCAAAAATAATTCTGAAATAAAAGAAATATTTCAAAATTCAAATTTAAAAAGATTTCGAAATTTTATCAGAGACTTTGCATCTGGGGCTAGCTATTTGGTTTAACTCTTCATCTTGAAGATGTCCTTATCCTTTCAAACTTTGAAAAGACTTCTTAATATCTTGAATACTTAAAATACAACTTCATTGAATTTAAAATTTGACACGAAATTACGCCAACATTAAAACACTAATAAACTCATAACGTGACAAAACCTACATTCAAAAAAAAAATGATAGAGTCTTGCCAATCACCAAAGCAAGAATATGTTTATATTATAACTCAACCCTATGAACTAAAAATAAGTGTTCAAGAGTCTTCTGAATTAAATTTGTTTCCTGAAAAATAAATTCTCAACAACCAAGTGAAAAACATGGGAAACATAAATAATGCATTGATAATCAATAAAACAATAGATTAAATCAGAGAGTATTTACTTCCCCTTAATTTTCCCTCAAGGCCAGTTATTCATTTACACTATCATCTCCCCCTTTTTGTCATGAATAGTCAAAGGGCAATCATGGTCTCAGTAACATCAAGGAGAATAGCCAACACACAAATCAAACTTAGAGACATACAATTATGTTCTCAATAGCATGCAAAATCAATATGAAATCACCTCATGTACATGGAAATTAATAATCATTGATTTCATGTCACATTTTGAAAAAGTTTTAACATCAATAATAAAAAAATGTGGACTGCATATCTGTGTGAGAGACCAAAACATAATCAAAGAGACTTAAGACCTTAAATTTATGAGCTAGGTCAAGGCTAGTCAAATGAAACCACTAGTGAACGGGAAAACATAACCAAAAGACTGAAAGTCAAACCTAATGCCACTAGGACTTGAAAATACAAATTTTGCTCCCCTAAATTGAATTCACCAATATAAATTTCTTTTCTTTCCTCGCTATTTTTTTATTAGGATTGAAACAACTTTATTTGAGTATGAATATTATTTTTGACTTTTTAATTCTTGATGGGTATTAATGAAAAGGTCATCTAATCAGAGTCAATTCAATCTTAATAGAATGTGATTGTATATACCAAAAGACATTTTCTGTCAGCTAACACAAAAAGAGAGCATTAGTTTCAAATGCATACATGAGAATCTCAACTACGCCAATATTCCAATGATTTTAAAAAATTCTCTCATGCGTACTTTTCAATATGCATAATTTCTTCCATGGAAGCACAAATAAGGATTGACATGACCTTCTCAAATTTTATTGTTCGATATCTCCATGTATTTTTAGAGTTTGTTAGAGTTATATTTCAAAAAAAATATATAAAATGAAGGAAATATTTCAAAATTTTCTTAGTCTGTTGAACACTTTGACCAAAATTAAAATACAATCCAATTTGAATTTAAAATTTGATACGAAATTAGACCAACATTAAAACACTAATAGGTGAAAAAAATGAAAAGAGATATAATTTGAGTGAATTTTATGTTTATTAAGATTATTTGATGGGAATAGAGATAATTTGAAGTTTTTTTATTTTATTTTTGTGGGCCCCTTAATTGGTGTAAAAACATAATAAATTAAAACATTTGTGATAAAATTTAGGGATAAATGTAAAATCAGTCTCTGTGCTATACGCAAAAATCGATTTAGTCCCCGTAATATGAAAAATATAAATTTAGTCCCTATGATTTCAGAAAGTGATAAAATCAATCCCTGATAGAGGACCACCGACAAATGAAAATGAAATCACATGGACTAAATTTATGTTTTTCATATCACGAAGACTAAATCGATTTTTGCGTATAGTACAGGGACCAATTTCACATTTATCCCTAAAATTTACGTTTGCATCTAAAAATTCTGGGAAATTTGCTTTTTAATCCTTAGGTTTTGGGCCCTTTTTAATTTTAGTCCTTAACTTTCAACCTTCAAAATTTTAGTCCTTAAACTTTCGTCTTTGTAAAATTTAGTCATTCCGTCATTCTGCCGTCAATTTGTGTACCGGTCGACCGCCAATTTTGAAGTGGTTGATCGGATATATGCTTTGAAAGTGAGTGGTCGACCGGTACAAATTTGACTGCAAACTGACGGCAGACTGACGGAATAACTAAATTTTACAAAGATGAAAGTTCAAGGACTAATTTTGACCCTCTAAAATTCATGACTAAAAATAAAAAGAGGTTAAAACCTAAGAACTAAAAAGCAAAATTTTCAAAAATTGTTAGACATTCCAAAATTTTCACAAATGTTAACTTTGGGAAGGCGTCTACTAGTTTGGCGCCAATACTCAAATACCACTCCTTTTAGGGCGCGTCCAGGTGTGGGTCCCGCCGAACAGAGAAGGTTCTGTTCGGTCAGGTCCCGAGCCGCCCTCACGAACTGCAGCAGACCCGTCCCCTCCTTTTAAGGTTGTAGTTCTCGTTCCGTAAACGAAGCCTTTCGTCCTATTTAGTTCTTGATCATCTACCAGAACGCCACAGAAGAAGCACCGTCCCATCTTCGTACATTTCATCATCGAGGAAGGGACATGACTCATGAGTATGGAGTGTTCTGATCAAGCAAAAAAAATTACGAGTATGGAGTGTCCTGAGGATCTGTGGGCAGAAATCCTCTGTAGACTGCCTCGAAAAGATCTCATTAGGTGACAAATCTTATCCAAGACGTGGTACCAACTTATTGCTGGTGTTTGCATTCCAAGGTTTTGGCCAAATAACTAGCTCTCGGGACTTTATTTCTCAAGCGTAAGGTGGTTTTTTCGCTTTCCAGGTAGAAGCTGTATATACTTGATGCAAGGGGTCATTTCGCGGAAGATGAGGCGCAGTGCTGATAACTCTAATGAATTATGTTCGTATAGAAGACACGGTTGATGCAGACTGTGAGAGCAACAAACAACAGGGGGAAATCCGATGCGAGATGTCGTACTCTGATCTTTTACCATTCCTGCCTCAAATATCACTCGGAAGCAGCAATGGGTTGCTTCTCTTTCTGAATGAATCCACTTGTCAATACTACGTGTGTAATCCTTTAACCAGGCAATCCGTGGCAGTCCCCAAGGCTCATGAGCAACGTCTGCATAGTTGCGCCGATTTGGCAGCTTTTGACCCCGCGGAATCCTCTCACTACAAAGTGGTTCGCTTCTCTGTTTCTGATTCTCGAGAGCCAGTGCTGGATATCTTCTCTTCGAAATTTGGAGAGTGGACTGAACGCAAGCCGCAGTTTCAGTTTGACAGCATCGACCTGGGTGACTGGAGCCAGTTTAGGCCTTCTACTGCTTATTCAAATGGCGTGTTGTATCTTTTGTCAATGTTTCACATCTTACGCATTGACCTCAACGTCGTGAATGTTCATCTCATTGAACTCCCGGAGGTTGAGAGGGGAGGCAAAATTGGATTTTTTCCTGCCCTGAGCAAAAATAAATTTATGGGGGTGTCAACGGGGCGTCTCCATTATTCCTACGAGTTAAACTTCCAGTTGCGCATTTGGTTTCTCGAGGACCATGGCGAATCCAGTGAGTGGATTTTGAAGTACAGTATTGGTGTCCGGGATTTGCAGGCACGCCTTGATAACTTGGATGTGAGGATGTCAGTAGGCGCTGGCTCGAGCCGTTTGGATTTCATCCGATGTCTGATTGCATCTTCCTTTTTTTTTATAGACCTGATTGCATCTTCCTTGCCACTCCGAACATGATTTTGAGCTACGACCTCAAAAGCCATAGGCTTAAATCCGTGTGCAAAAGAACAGGCGAATTCGTTTTTCCCATCTTCATGTGCTGTTCTTGCTCGATACCTTTGAAAGAATTAAGCCAGAGGAATCGCAGATCCACTCCATCATAGGAAGCCCTTCCTCTTTTTTTTTTTCTCTCTCTCTCTCTCTTACGAATGAAATTACGAATCTTTTCCTCTTGTGATTTGAACTGTAGCGAATGGCATGTTTTGCCAGGTAACATTCTCGTTTCAGTCCCATGGTGTCTTTGTTATTGAATTTGCAGCTTAGTTTTTTTTTCCTTAAGCAATGGCTAATTTCATCCCATTATTTAAATTTGTAGGCTAAAATCATACTAATGCCCTTACCCACTTAAAGATATTGTTTTCAATTCATTAAATTCTCGAGAGTATTATTATGGCCCTCACACGCCGCTGCCTTTCCTGCACCTCTGGCATGCTCCGTTGTCTCCTTTGGGTTTTCTATTTTTGTTGTTTTTTTTATTTTTTGTTCCGTTGATTTTGGGTCGGCGCATGTGCGCCTTGTACCGCCATTTGGTTTGCTCGTTGGGACGCTGCTGGTTCATCAGTTAAAAGCAATTCTCGTTGTATTTTGATCCCATGATGAAATATAGATGTTCACTTATTTGCTAAAAAAGAAAAAGAAAAAAAGGAGGCAAATTGTGTGCAAAATGTATAAAAATTTGATAGCTTTCTCAAAATATTTGATAGTTAGAGGATAAAAAATGTAAAAAAAAAATTAAAATGTATTTTTTTCAAAAAAAAAAACTCTGAAATTTCTAAAATGGTAGTGACCAACTTGTTGCTCCAGCACCCTCTTCTTCATCGTCTATGAATCTTACTTGGTAGGTCTCTGGTTGTTTATTCCGCTGAATCTGAAATCCAGCACCTTATTCGTGTATAAAACAAGTGAGTCAAAGTCCTCTCCAGTACATACCGGGCCACCCTTTTCCAGCACCTTATTCGTGATTCAATCCCTTTACTATTTTCTTTTCATTCAAAATGTACCTGAAGTATTCTACTCAATAGTTTATATACCGTTGAATTTAGATTTTGTTCGAACTTTTACACTTTTTTTAGGTAATTATAAATAGTTATATTAATATTCGAAAAAAATTGCAGCCAGCACATGAAAAAGTCAAAAAAAAATTACGAAAAATTTAAATAGACTCGAAGGTGCAATGTAAATTATGTAACCGATAAAGTGTTTAATAATTAAAATATTTAAAAATTATAAATTTTGATATGAAAAAATCTCAGTCATTTAGTTTAAAGTCAATAAAATTTTGAAATAATATGCACTGGGAATAATTTTTATTGCTGTAGGTAAGAGTAGTAGAGAAAAAAAGAAAACAAAAACAAAAGTCGCCTGGTCTTGGTAGGTAGTAGCGGGGGGCGATATGCTCATTGCTGATTGCACTGTACGTTTTCCTAAAACGACAAGTAGGATAAGTGGAATTGTTGCGGTTGATTGCGACCTTTCCCTGCAAGCTCTCCATCCCACTCTCTTCCTTTCTCTGCGTTGTGATCCGTGGCTCTCACAGTCACCTTGAAGAGGGCAAAAATTCTTGGCTGGGAAGGAAGGCAAACCTCTGGCAGATTTTCTCTCTGAAGATCAAAAATGATCTCCAGCTCTGAGAAGAAGAAAGGCATGCAGTCTCTCTTAGCCAGCAATCTCAGCAGTAAGCTCGCAATCTCGATCCCATCATCCTCCGCCCAAGAAAGCGACTTCGACTTCGCCGAAGTTTTCGGCCCCCTGACTCCTAACGCAAATCCCTCATCTTCACCACCGTCTACGTCATCCTCCTCCTTCCCACCTGGGGACCCACCGGTGATCCACAATCGGTCCCACTCCTTCGTGGGCCCCTCCCCGCGCTTCACCCTCTCCCGCTCCCTCCCCTTTCAATCCGAGTCCGCGTTCGAGTCCGATTCTGAGTTCGAAGCTGAACCCATAAACGGACCGAATGATGCTAAAAGTGAGAAAGTGCGGAAGATTGGGCCTGGGGATTTTGAGATTCTCAGAGTTGTGGGGCAGGGGGCCTTTGGGAAAGTGTTCCAGGTCGTCTGGAAGAGAGAGACACCGAATACTTCGAACAATAATTGTGAAGGAGAAGGAGATGGTGATTCTGAGGGCGACGGGATCTACGCCATGAAAGTGATGAGGAAGGACACCATTATAAAGAAGAACCACGTGGATTATATGAAGGCCGAGAGGGACATTCTCACAAAAGTTGTGCACCCCTTTATAGTTCCGCTCCGCTACTCCTTCCAGGTTCTTTCTTTCACCTAAAATTTTTACAGGTTTCATTTTGGTTGATCAAAGATTTCGTTGTATAAACTGTCTACTAAGAAACCACTAATTGGAAAGGGCACTGCTTTGCATGTAGAAGATTGGAGTTAAAATACGCTAAATTTTACTGTTTTCATTTGGAAGGGTCGTCTCTCTCTCAGACTCTCATGATAAATTGTCGAATATGGGCTGGCGATTCTTCTCAACTCCTCTACGTTTTGGACAGTTGCTTGCGCATTTGAGTAGATGTAGAATGTTCTGATTCTTCTTTGTGGGTAACTATTGCAGACAAAGTCTAAGCTTTACTTAATTCTGGATTTTGTAAATGGAGGGCATCTGTTCTTTCATCTGTACCGGCAGGGGATCTTCAGGTATCTTCTATGGTTTTGCTTGAAACTTACAGATTTTTCATCATAGCGTTTTTGCCACCGGTTTGATTTTGGCTTCGGGTGTGTCTTGATGAGTAGTGAGGATCAGGCAAGACTTTATACTGCTGAGATAGTATCCGCTGTTTCTCATCTTCACAAGCGCGGGATTGTGCATCGGGATCTTAAACCTGAAAATATTCTCATGGACGCTGATGGGCATGTAATGGCCATGCCCATTTACCCATTTCTGTTATAGGAACGTGGATTAAAGTCATGAAAGATGCTTTTCTTGCGTAGCTAAGTATTATGAAGATTATGTGGTTTCCCTTGCGTAACGTTGGTGCACTGGTACAGGTTATGCTAACTGATTTTGGACTGGCAAAGGAAATTGATGAATCGAGCAGATCAAATTCGATGTGTGGGACGACAGAGTACATGGCTCCAGAAATTTTGCTGTCTAAAGGGCACAATAAAGATGCTGATTGGTGGAGTGTTGGAATACTTCTGTATGAGATGCTCACTGGGCAGGTAATAACAAGGGAAAAACTCAGTACTTTAATTAAGATTCCCGAATTTTGGTATATGATGACCGCCAGCTGCAAAGTAACGTGGAAACAAGCATAGTAACCACAGCAGATTGTTGTGGTTGCTGTGAGATTTTTGTTTGTCTTCTTCTCAGGGTGGTCTTGGTGACCAAAGGAACTCTGTTAACCGTGGCTTTCTCGTCTCCCAAGAAAATGTCAGATATCCATTGTGAACCATAGACTTGTTGATACCGAGCACAAAGGTTACAAGGATAAACCATGAGTTAGTGGCTTCTCCACTGCAAAAGGCAGTGTCAATGGCTTCCTAGAGTATATAGGGATAAAAGAAGATGATAATGAACGTATCTGAGTAAATTATCTACTTCTAAGATCTCTCTTTCTAATGTCAGGTGAATGCAAGTACCACAGTAACATAGCAGCTTCTAAGGCTTAGGCACTGTATCTGAGATAGCCATGCAAGAGACAATCATTTTGTCGTTAATTATAGTTGTACTAGCCACTTGTTCCTCTTTTTCTTTATTGTATGTCTGGTGGGTAGGTATCTAGTTGTTGTATTGAGCACATGCCTCATACTAATGTTCTTGTCATTCTGAATTTAGCACAGATACTTGCATTTTAGTATCAATAATTTCATATAGATCAGCTGTCATTCAGTCGTCTGATGGGACTGCCAGTTCCTCCTGATTGAAATAAAAATCTTGTGACTGTTGGTTCCTGTCCTAGTTCAGTTAATTCATTTTGTTTCCACAAATGGGCCTTATAAAGGATCAAAAGAGCTGCAACCTTAGAGTACAGATTTCCGTTGTCGCTCAAAAGTTGATAATATTTCTTGCTGTAGCCACCATTTACGCATGCAAATAGAAAGAAACTTCAGGAGAGAATCATCAAAGAGAAGATGAAACTTCCACCACGCCTTAGCAGCGACGCTCACTCTCTGCTCAAAGGAGTAAAGTATCCTGTCTATTTGTTGTTGTTGTTTTCTCTTGTTTTCCTTTTCTCTTTTCATTTTTTGGGTTTTCTTTTTAAGAGATTTCTCTTTATATTTGCAGTTGCTGCAGAAGGAACCATCAAAAAGATTAGGCAGCGGCCCTAATGGAGGGAATGAGATTAGAAGTCATAAATGGTTTCAATCAATCAACTGGAAAAAATTGGAGGCCAGAGAACTAAAACCCAAGTTTAGGCCAGATGTGAATGGAAAAGACTGCACCGCCAATTTTGACAAGTGCTGGACAGCGATGCCTCTAGATGATGACTCACCAGCTCCCACGCCAACTGCAGATGATCATTTCCAAGGGTATACTTATGTGGCTCCTAGCCGCTGGCTTTCGTCTGGATAAACTTGAGGCCTCTAGCCAAGACCAAAATGTGGATGACTAGAAGCAAGATTGTCATTCTATTGTTGGCTGTAAGTGTTATTTCTACCAGATGAAAAAATATGTTGACGTTCATATCCCATGTACATTATTTCTAACTTTTCTTTAGTTTCATGGATTTTCACTAATCACTTGCTTATTAGTAATGTTTAAAACTCTTTTAAAAAATAAACGTCTTCAAGGACGTCCATTTATGATTCACTTTCTTGGTGCTACTGCAAACCATATCCCCCCCCCCCCCGCCGAGGGATTGCTAATACACTTCATGTTCTGTATTACTACGGTTGTTAGCTAAACAAAAAGAAATGTTGTTGGACTCGAGGCTATTGGAAAAGAGACTCTTAATGTGCTGGTCATATGATGATTGCACATTAATCACGTTTATTATCCTTGTCTAATATTGGAGAGCACGATTACCTGAACTTTTAAAATATCTAATCTAGTTAATTGCGCACTCAATCATCATGTTTACTTCCCTCACCCTAAGTTGGAGAGCGGGACAAGATGAGAAGGATTTTCAATATTTTATTTACTCAATTAGTTCAAAGCATATGTGTATATGATGGATCAGGATTTTCTGTAATTTCTTGTTTTGAATTGTGTCACGCAATTCGGAAAGAGATAGACAAAACAAGTAGACTATACATCATTCAACGATGTCCAATGTCCATATTTTCGGACAATATAAGTTCTATAATTGAGTCTATATATTGTGTCGGTACAATTTGTGCACAAAATTACAGAGAATTCTCTTCCACGTGTATATACCATCAGAATTATGGCAGGCCCTGTCAAACTACTTTGCGAGAGAAAGAGATGCTGTATGTACCTTCCTTGGGAAGGTGGCACAAACCAGTGGTGGATAGTAAAGAGATGCATTTCCAAAGGTAGGAAGGGTAAACCAATGTGCGAAGAATCTTGTTCCATCTCACTTTTCCTAGGCACAACAAAGTATTAACAGTTACTTAAATCTAGACACCTTGTTGAGATGTGCTTAGCTATAATGATGGCATCTCAGAGACTTTGGTGTTTATTTTCGAAATGATTAAGACCGACCTAAACGTACTACTTCGCCTATTGGATTGGAATTAACTATGCGAGACCGGGGGTGTGCTGCCGGGCATCTGGGGTAAAGGTCTTTGTCAGGGTTGATGAAGTACCTGGAAAAATGGCATGTCATGTTTCGCGCGGTCACGTGTCAATCACACAGATAGGTAGGAGGAATAGATTCTTCCATCGTCGGCCTCTAGATTACGACCTTGTTTCTTGGAATGAGAAAGGGATCTATCCACTAAAACAAGTTAGGTGTTTCTTCGACTGTTATAAGGTGTTTCCACGGGCCAGAAGAACCCAGAGAGCAAACCAGTCCATCTATTCTTCGAAAGCAAGTATCATTTGCTTATTTATATCCTTATATCTCCTGCTAAAGCCAATCATTTCATTTGATCTTTTAGTTGGTAGTTGTAGCAGTAGAAACTTGTTATGGCCCTGAGCAGCAAGGATAGGAGCAGCGAATCCCTTTGTGTGAAGTCGATGAAGATGGTGGCTAACGTCATTAGGCTGTCTTCTTTTTCAATTGCGAATATGAGTCTTGGAGCAGGTGGACACCCAGCGGCTGTGGGCAGAAACCTTGAACCTGTGAGAGACTCTGTCAAGATTGACGACATCAACTCGATGCCGTCTCAGATGCCTGGGAATAGAAGGTCGCTACAACCACAAAGCCGGTCAAGGCTTTCATACTTGATTGAACCGGATGAGAAGGATTATTCTTCGCACGTGATCCGCGAGGAGCTGGGTGTCGATGGTAGGGCTTCTGCCTACATTAGAAGGGTACATGAGAAGAACCGAAGTAACTATGATGCAGCAAAGCATTCTCCACTCATACTGCCTTCAGCTCGCGCAGTACTGCTGAATTAGCACCCGTTTGTCTGTGTTCTCTGTTTACATTTTTGTTATTGCTTGCCATCGTTGTCTTGGTTAGGAACAAAAAAAACCCAGTAAATAAGATGGCGTATCTGTCTTGCTTGGACAAGTGAATGATTATTGTCTTGTAAAGTTTGTATTAGTAGATGCTCCTTTAGCTGTGGGTTCCTTTAGTTTTTTTTTTAGCATAATAAGAAGGATATATTACAAGAGCGGAGAATAAAAAAAAAATCCGCGATCAAAGGGAATTAAATCCCGCATATACACCTGAGGATAGTTGCTGCACATGAGACGATTTGAAGATGATGAGGATAGTTGCTGCACATGAGACGATTTGAAGATGATGAGGATAGTTGCTGCACATGAGACGATTTGAAGATGAGGAAGTGGCTCAACGAGCAAGATTATGTGGACGAGCCTATGAGGCATTATTTGGTGGAAATTGAATCCTTTCAACACTACTATCAAGAGAAATCCCTCACTAAATAAACTTGGAGGTAGCTTGTGTAATCTTGCTGTTTTTCGTTAAGATTTTGTCTCTTTTTGGTGGCTGCTTTTACCGATCTCTAAATTCAAAACGTCATCTGAAGATGAGCAAAACGTCTTCTAGTTCATTTTGTTGGTTGTCATTTTCCCTCTTAGTATCCCACCTTTCCTTTACTAAGGACTCTACCTTTCCTTCAACCACCGAGGACTCCCAGCTAGCATAGCCTTCCTTCTCTCCTTTTTCTTGTTCCTCCCCCTTTCCTTTACAACTCGCGAACATGGAAGTATTCTGGCGGGGGTAAACAATCCTTTGAATTATGGGCCACCGAAGTCGTATGACAGCAACAATTTTCTACCAAAATTAATAACCGACCAAGATGTACATCACACTATTCCTGACAATTAGTGGCCCACACCACACCATTAATACAAGTACCACAGCTACCATGACCCATTATTGAGAACCAACTCAATCAACAACATTCACGAAATTATATGTTTGTCCTGTCAGCAAAAAGGGGAAGAAATGCCTCTCTACCAGTGATCCACATTGATATTTCTTATCCAAAATGCAATGAAAACCACTACATCCTTTAGGATAACACCCACCAACATAAGCAATGAAGCCCTTGTTATTTTCAGTGATCTAAGCTACAATAATTAAAAACAGCCAAAAGGACAAGAAGACGAGAATCTAAGATAATCGCTTAAACCAACGAACAGAAAAAGACTTGACAGTTCTTTGGGTCTGTACAAAACAAACAAGGATCAAATTCAGTCATCTAATCACCTGATCTTCTCTAACCCATGCTTTCTTCTTTTTTTATAAATTTTCTCTAACCCATCTGGCCTAATTATGAACCGTTTTCCACATCTAGCCTTTCTTAAGCAACGGTGATGATGCTATCACCATTGTTGAAGCTTGACATTGGCTGGAAAGCCGAATGCCTTGACGGCGACTCCCTCTGATCAGACGGCAAAGACAGCTTTAGAGTCAACGGCAATGGATCAATCGCTGACTTCGAATTCACGCTGAGGTCAGTTATAGTTGAAGCATGAGGAGCAGTGTAGATAGGAATAGGGCGGACGAGATTCGACAAGGATGCATTGATCTCCACATTTCCCTGTCCCAGAGTTAGGTTCTCCAACATTGGGTTCTCAATGGGAGCCGGAACCGGACCAACACTCATTGGAAAAGAAGACATAATGGAGAACCCACTAAAATTGCAACTTTCAGGTGGGGGCGGAGGCGATGGGTGTGACTGCAAGGCACTATCTTGATGGTGTCCTAGTTCTTCTTCCATTGGAGTTGCCGTAACCTATTACACGCATTTGGAAAACAGTCATTAAAAGATTGTCTCCCGTTTGGTTATTGAGAAAATCTAAGGAAATGCAAAGAACTGAATATTTTATTTCCAGAATTAAGTGAAAAAAAAAAAGTCAAACCTCAGGTTAAAAAAGAGTGGATTCACGACTATTTGCCTTTGAATGGGTCAACTTTAGCAAGTTCTAGGAAACCAAGACTCCAAGACGACCAAAAACATTTACGATTCTTGATTACGAATTCCTTTGCTATTCCTAAAAATTCTCAACAACCAAAACGTAAAAGAAGACGAAATAAATTACATAGAAATGAGTAGCCCAATATCTTTAAAAAAAAACACCTTTCTTCTCCACAGTAATATTTCCAAGAAAATCCACAACAGGCTCCTAAAACAACTACTTCCGAAGATGAGGTCTTTTTCTCCACCGCTTTCTTAAATTTTCAAGAATAGCTTTTTTTCTCTCTCATTAAATTTTCAAGAATAGGAAATATACCATTATTAATAATAACAAAGAACAGATTGAATTTTTACCGTGTCGGTGGTGATGTCGAACAGGCTAGATCTGCGGCGACGACGGTTGAGATTGCTGCGTCGGAGATAGTATTTCTGAGCGTGGCTTGCAACCTGCGTTGGCGTGCGAGTCTTCACGAAGTTCCTCGATATTCCTCTCCAATCTCCTTTCCCTACTTTCTGCAATCCCAGCAGGAAAAGCTTGTGCTCCTCCTCAGTCCATGGGACCCCTGTATAACATATAAATCATCCATCCAAATAAGTCAAAATATTCCTCAAAATTAGAGAAGAGAATCGAAAATAGATACCCATAGAACAAAATTTTCTAGAAAAGCAAATACTGGATGCGATTTAGACAGATATAGAGAACAATTGACAAATTAATTGGGAAAAGTTTTGATACCACTGTCCATGGCTAGCAGGTGATTGTATATTTCAAATTATCAAACCAACAAATCTCCAAATCAACCGAATACAGACATAAGAAAATGGAACAAAAACAATTGCAACGAACAAATCAATAACTTGGATTTTTAGAAAACTGGGAAGGGAAATATCAGGAGAGATTATCGGCAATCTGAATCTGACCTCGTTTGCGCTCGCGCTCGCGGTTAGCGCGGGAATTGGGAACGGCGTCGTCCGCGGAGGCGTAACCTGCCGCAGCCACATCTTCTTTGCCGTTGTTGTTATTGTTGATGACGTTAACCTTGGAGCCCTCCTCCTGGTGCTGTTCGTACTGAGACAGGTTGTTCATACTCACACTCTTCCTCATCGCGTCCACCACCACCCTCACCCCAAACAGCATGATCTCTCCGGCACCGCCAGAGTCTCCGCCGCACGCGTGAGACATCTTCACCGGACCCACTTCTCCCCTCCCTTCTTTAGTCTGGGATCTCCGCAAAAGCCGTACAACTGGAAAAATAGCCAAGAGAGCGAATTCTAATGCATATGCGTTCAGTAAACCTATTTATATATAATGTATATATTTATATTTATACACATAAAAAGTACTATTCTATCACTATGGGTGGCAGTGTGGCACCATGTGGATGTGTGGGTGTAAAGGCGTGGCCTCGTTTGTGGGTTTCTTTCCGCTGTTTCACACGTGGCTATTTTGTTCGGGTGTGTTTGCAACATAAAATTTTACACCCTTTAAAATTTTAACACAATAAATTATTACAATATAATTTTTCTCTCTCCCCCATCAAATCATAACTTTTCACTACAAAAAATATAAAAAAAATATTTCTCTCTTCACTTTTTCACTAAACTCAATAACTAAAATTTTACAAAACAAACACACCATTTGTCGTTTTGTTTCTTGCCCTTCTTTGAAATTGGATACAATTTTATTTTATTTTAAAAAATTAATTACAATTTCCCTACTCAATTATTAAATACCTCACAAATTTTAATTCGTCGCAACTCAACCTTATAAATTATATTTCTTATTACGATTTCATCATTCAACTGACTAAAGTCATTATGCTGAATCATTTATATCTCACATAACAGACACGTGACATTCTCCTTGCGTGAAAATACAATTTTACTCTAGTTTGAGTCATCTCTAGCATTCTATGGTACTTCTAGCAATTCATAGTCAAAAAATAATATGTAGTAAATTGATTTTTTTTATTTAAAAAAATGACTCAATTGGAATCGACCCGGTCAAAATTGTATTTTCAATGAATGAGAAGGTCATGTGTCGTTTATATGGGGCGAAAATCATTTGATATAACAACTTAAGCAAGTTGTGGATGAAATCGCACTAGAAATACAGTTTGTGAATATGAGTTGCAATGAGTTAAAGTTTGTGGGGTATTTAAAAATTGGGTAATAGTTTGAGGAGAAAAATTATAATTAACTCTATTTTTAAATATTTTGAAAAAAATGGTAAATTACTCCACCAGTCCCTGGGGTATGACTGATTCCCAAATTGGTCCCTAGGTTAATAGTAAGTTGAGAAGCCAGTCTTTGCGTGATGATTACTTCGAAGGAGTCGGATTGCTGCGAAGTGCGCCCTTCTTCTTGCGGAAGCCGCCACCGTCTTGTGCGGTGGTTGTGTTGTGTGTGTTGTGTACTGACCCTTGTGGCCGGTTTGTGTTTGGTTTGTGTACCGGCCCTTGTGGCCGGTTTGGTTTGTGTTTGGTTGGTGTTGTGGACCCTTGTGGTCGGTTGTGGTTGTCTGTCGTTCCGGCTTTGTAGTCCGGCTTGTCTTCTAGATCGTTGGATTTGCTGTATTGTAGGGCCTTTCGGTCCGATTAGGTCTTTCGCTGGCCTTCGTGTTGTTTTTACGTTTTGTTCTGACTGTATCTTTCTCGGTTTTTAATATATTGGTTATGTTGCTTAGAAAAAAAAAACAATTTGAGTCCTCAACAGATAGTACAATTCCAAAAGGCTTAAACATTTCAAACAGCTCCGCAATGTCACGACTCGTTGGAAGATTAGACACGTAGAGCTCACACGGTTGGGTGTGTCTTTTCCATTCCTGGACAAACGCGTTGTCGTTTTCGTAGTCCACATTTGTATTTCTTCTCTCTCCGTTAATTCCTTTCCTAACCACTGCTTCCTCTTCACCCGCGACGCCTGAAACCCTTGAAACCCTAGCTCTGGTAGTACGCCCCACCACAGAAGAACACGAGATTCTCGGGTAGGACCACTCGATTGAGGAAGGGAAGAACGAGTAGGAGCACAAAACAAATCGTTTAACTGCACCATTACCGACACCAGGTCTGATGTCAGGCAATCAAGTAGAGAAAGGGCTCAAACTATTGAAGCAAGTGGTCGCCATAGCTTATTAGAAGCTAGTGCAGTAAGTGCCCGACACTGTATTGCCGTGGGAGAGAGATGAGGAGAAGTCTGAAGAGGGGTGAGGAGGAGGAGCTGAGAAGGTTGAGGGGATCTGGATTTCTCGTTTATTTGTCAATTTTTTTTACTGAGGTGGCAAAAAAAAATGACGTGTCACCGATTAAGTGGTTCTGTGGTGTTCTCCGTCAAACACGTAGGCAAAATCCGTTATCTTATCTAACGGAGGACCAATGTGAGAAACGTTCCAAACCCCAGGGATCCCTGTAGGAAAAAAATTAACCTAGGGACTAATCTGGGAATCAGTCATACCCCAAAAATTGGTGGAGTAATTTACCCAAAAAAAAAAGATCGGAGAAAAACGGAATATTACGAGAATAACGAGTCTGGGTTGAGCCATTCGGTTCAGGTTAATGCATTGGGTATATTTGGGGGGCGTTTGTTTCCCCAATTAATTGGGGTTCGAAATTTCTAACAAAACAAACACACTCTAAAATTTTTAACTTTTACACACACACACTACTTTTCACAAACCCCAATAAATCTCAATAAAGTAAAGATTCCCAAAATTTTGGGAATATTCCCCGAAATTTCCACAAACAAACACCCCCTTGATTGGTAGAGCGTGGCGAGCACTCTGAATTGGAAGTATATGGGCGTGACACGAAATCTCAAAATGTGTAGAGCTCATGTTTCGTGTCAAGTAGAGCTAACCAATTTTGTATTTTTATCTTCGTTTATTGAGTTAATATATATATATATATAACCCATAATTTAGTGCCCATCTGATTCAGTAGGTTTAAAAATTTGAAAGATATTCATGGTAGAACGCAGCTAATGGACAGTGGCTTTTGTTCTTGATAAACCTTGTTAAAAGAAAAGTTTGTAAGCAATACAGGAAGGAATGGGAATTGCAATCTTTCAAGAATCCTCTAATTTTCAACTTTTTCCTTTCTAATTTGTTATCAATGAGTTCACTGTGACATGTTTGTTTGCCCAAAATTTGGGGTTCCAAAATTCTAACAAAATAAACATACTTCAAAATTTCTAACTTTTATACATACACGTCTTTTCACAAACCCCAATAAGTATCTTGAAATATCTGATTTAAAAAAAGAAAATTGGAGATGATCTTGAGCATTGAAAAAAGAAAGGTTCATTTAATGTCGACAATAAGAGGTATTGCCAACTTTTTTCTCAATAATAAAATATTTTGTTGAGGTAATTTTCATTGAATTCAATGCACTCTCATAGTATGAGGCATCTGCCTCTTTTTCATGGTTACTAAATATTTTTCAGGTATTTTTGAAATTTATCTGAGAGTTTTCTTCAGACGTAGTTTTTATTTATCCATTTAAAAATCACAAAAAATAACAAGAATAAGTTTTTGTGACCCATTAACAGAGACAGCCATGAGCTAAGCTGACTAGCTTTAGAAGACTTTTGGAAACCAATTAACCAAGAAGGAAAGTGACCCAATTTTGTATCTCACCAAATTCTAGAAATTTGTGGCATTTTAAAAAAAATTACAGAGACAGCTAGACAGCCATGGGCTAAGCAAATTAGGTAATTTTTAGAAGACTTTTGTAAACCAATTAACCAAGTAGGAAAGTGGCACAAAATTTGATCTTTCCATTTATATTTCCATATGAGAGATACAACATCAAACGACCATAATTCTAGAATATTTGTGGCATTAAAAAAAAGAAGAAGATAGAATAGAGACCTTCCATTTAGGGAAAAAATAGTATTCTTCAAATAATTCATCAAATGGATTTTCGGTTGTGCTTATATGGAGGACAGGACCGGACCGATTCAGTCTAATGCGGTCCGGTCCTGACCACTTAAGTGGTTTGGATCGGTTTTATTTTTTTATTTTTAAATTGTTTTTTAAATTAATTTTGAAGAAAAATGACATATAAAAATAGAGAATTTTAATTTAGGTTAAAATTAAATATTTTAAATTTATAATTTATATTGAAAAATAAAAAAAAATATTTTTTATTTATATTAATAAATTTCATCCTATCGACCGATCCGGACTGAATTGTCAATAAATATGGATTGGATCGGATTTAAAAATTTAAAGTCTGGTTTTGTTCGGCCCAGCACTGACTGCCACTTCATGTTGCCCCTAGAAGAATTATAAAATAGAAAACACTGCACATGGGGAGGCAGTTCACAGGATATATATATAATATCCGATTTGCACCCCTGCTTTATCCAGTCAGATCATGAATCTAGTCAAATCCCAAAAATGTCTGAGCAAATTTAAATTAGCCAAAAAAAGATGTCAGCGGAATCAATAATTAAATGGACAAAATAGGAGTATTACTATTCAAGATAGAATAAAATAATCCGTAGGTGGAAAAACAGAGAGCTATTTCGCATTCAAAATTTGAGACTAAAATGATAATATTGCCCTTGACACATTTTGTATATAGTAACGATATTATTATAAATTTATTAATTTATCAAGAGTATTATTGTCAAATGAAGCATGCAAAGTGTCAAAATTAGTAGTTTAGGGTGCAAAGTGTCTAACATTGATAGTTTGAGAGTGCAATATCTTAAAGATAGTAGTTTGGGGTGCAAAGTGTCAAACCTATAGTAGTTTGAGGGTGAAAAATATATTTTTTCCTATTTTATTTGTTTATCTTATTAACATGGTACACTTTGATACGAGGGCCTTTCGTGGTGGGTTGGTTCTGGGAAGATAAGCCAAGATAAGGTTTTTTGGGGTTCCACCGTTCCACTGTCCATCTCGACTTTTTTAAGCTCCACGCTCACTCATTGCACGTTCAATCCTCCTTCTATCAAATTTTTTTTCTTGAATTAAATATATTTTGGGTCATCAATTATTAAGGTCCTAATAATTTACACTATAAATTATTAATTTCTATATATTTAGCTCCTCCATTATATATAGGGCATACTTTACACTATTCACAATTAATTTGGAGGAAAATTAATATTTTTTATAAGTGAAATAACCATTTTACCTTCACACACACACACACATATATTTTATTATATTTTGTAGAGTAAAAAAGTCATAATTTTAATGACCAAAGATATCAGTTAAAATGCAAATGGTCAAAATCCCAATATATAGCTGATGGATAAAAAAGTCTTTTTATTTGACCCCGTTAAGGTTAACAGTATATGCTTGTAAATGCTACAAAACACACACAAAATACTCTAAAATTAATTAAATATTTAATGCGTCAGATCTGGATTAATTTATCTAAGAGATAAGGATATATTATTTATGAATATAATATAAATAATAAAAATTTAGCTCTTTTAAACGGTTTAAACTGAGTGTATGCTTTTAAAATCGATAATGATTTAAGGTGATATCAGCCCATATAATTTAAAATAAGTATATTTATCTTAATTTTTCTCTGAAAATATATTTTTTAACAGTTTTTTTTTTAAAAAGAAACGGAACAAGTTAATCAGAACAGAAGGGTGTGTGGTGTGGTGATCCGTACATGTATCTCACTAGTGTTGGATCCCCTTTTGTTGCGAGTTGATGGAGCTGCATGTGCCATTTTGCTTGGAGAATAAAAGGGAAGAGTACAGTTGGAGGTCAGATGGATGCTAATCAGATAAAAAGAAAAAAGGATCAGATTAGGCACCATTAGCATATTGGGCTGCCCAAGCTAAATCCTGCAGCTTTTTGTCCTCTTTTGGATCATGCCAATCAATATATTCGATAAGTATAAATTTTTTATTTTAAAAGTTTAAACGTACAAAGAATAAATATTATTAATCTCTTATCAGATATTTTTATGTTTTCTCTTACACTTGGATTCAGATTACTTAGGGGCTGTTCGTTTATGGAGTATTTTCAGGATTTTTTTGTATTCTCACAACACAAAAATCATACAAACAAATATCATTTCTAACTTCACATAAAAATAACTACAACACGCATACCAATAAAGTTAACATCACTTAAAAATTTTCAAAACACAAAAAATCCTCACAACACATCTCACCGAACATACTCTTAGTGATAAATCCAGCAAGATCAACTTTGATATCATAAAGATTAATTTATTGCTTATCTCAAAGAGTTTTAAATTGTTAATAAATTAATACTTTATTTATTTAAACAATCCAGATTAAGAGTAAGTAGTCTAGTCTCATTGAACCCAATTGGAGTACACGAAACAAGCTCTAATGTACAAGTATAAGTGGTACAAAGTCACGTAAAGTGTGACTATGATTTAAAAAAAAAAGCAAATACAATGTTTTATGATTTAACACCTCTTTTAATGAGTCAAGTCAAGATTCACCATGTCATTTTTTTCTCGGCTTATTAAATGGCATGACGAGTATTAAAATGTTGAATTTATTTATTTAAATTAAAGCCGTCGTTTTACATGATTTTACATAATTTATTTTTACACAAAATCAGTTCACATCTAACATTAGCTATATATACATCGAACGTGCACATCCGCACATTGTTCCTGCCAAAGAAGCACTTAACCAGCAGCATTAACGTTGTTACTTGGGACCCTTTTTCTATTTCTTTATTGTTTTCTAGGTAATTTGCACAACATACATCTTACTTACAGCATTTAAAATTTTACATAATAAAATAATTACAAAATAATTTATCGTATTAATCAAATCATTAATTTTATTATAATAAATATAAAAAATTCATTTAAATAATTTTTTTAAATTTGTTCACAAATTCCCATAAACAAAATTTTAGCACAAACACTATTTTACGGGTTAGAATTAGCAAAATAAACCAACTGATCAGGCCTACGAGGGTGCAGTACTGAATCATAAAGTAATGGCTTTTCCGGCTTAGGAGGCCTTTTCCACGAGCGTATTTTTCCTTTTTTGCTATCAAGCAGTACTACTGGTACCTGTTTCCTTAGTCTCGAAGAAATTACAGATTTGAGCGGGGAAATCGATCTCAGCATTTTTTATTGTAAAGTTAAAAACTGCATTTGGGTCGGATATGACAGTAAGAGTGTGACTAGCTAGGGGTACATAGGGTGGGGGCGGTGGGCTCCCTTTGAAAAGTAGAGATCTAGTAGGTAAATGAAAATATTTATTTTTAGGTAAACGTGAAATTCAATTCACCGGAACAATTAGATACTGTGGATATACAATTAAGTCTCTAAAGCCTTTAACAAAGAACAAGGGTATATAACCCATCACAATAATGAGAGAAGCCCGAAGTGCCCTACAACGTCCGATCACAGGCCGGATTCCTGCAAGTTAGAATGATCGCATAAACTTGGGCCAGAAGACCCATAGATTTGAACTGGGTCCACATACTCGAAATAAACTCCTCCACAATCGGAGGAAACAAACTCCAACAACCCAAAAAGCTCAACCGAAACAGCACAAGGATAAAACCGCGGGAAAACCCATAGGTACATGAAGATGTTTAGCCTAAAGAAAAATAATTCAAAACCGCGGGAAACATCTTCAATTATTTTGAGATCTACAAAATCTTTGCTGTTGTGAAGTGAGGCCATTTTTGCCATCACCTGCTGTCATCTTACTTTTTTTCTGAGTGATCCTCTTTGTTCTGTCTTTCTTCTGGATTTCCTGATGTTTATTCTGTTCGACTTTAAAACGACTGTTCTTCTTTATCGTTTAACCGCAATAATCCAAACTTGACAATTTTAAAGTCGACCCTGAGAGCCTGCAAAAGTGGGTTGAGATTTCCATATCGGTAGTATATTTCGGATAAGATTCTCCATGTAAATTATATCCGCACCATCGATGTAAATGGGAGAGAATTGTATCCCAAATGGACCTCCTGGATATCATGCCTGATGGGACACAATGTGTGGGCCACGTGGTCAAGGGTCGAGACCAGTAGACATTCGGCGATCCTTTTTTTAAGTTTGGCAGACAAGTACATGCCAGATAAGAGTGGGACAAGGTGAAAAGAGTTACAGGCATTCTGCCAATCTTAGCCATTCCGCACTTTCAGCGGTTTCAGGACACAGACCGGTGTCCATGGTTGGACCAGGATCCTGGATCCTGATCTTGATCTGGTCCATGTATTCCCCAAATTAAAGAACTCGATTTGATGTCAAATAATCCTCCCACTCACAAATGCATGGCATCATCATGTTGGATCAACTCTCCATTGTTTTCCTACCATCAAGTCCCTGGTGTTCATCAGCCCAAGACTAATAAGCATATAAAAGTCAGCACATTTGGATCTGACCCACCACCCTTCAGATATTGTAACGATTTCGCTGCAATAGATATAATGTACACTTACAAATGAAAATAATTATCATATGTAAAGACTAAACTAACGTACCCACCCAAAAAAAAAGGAATAGTCTACAGCTACAAAACTACAATCCTCTTCATCACCCGAAGTCTTCCCCCTGGTAATTGAAAGGACCAAAATTGAACGGGGACGTAGTCGGCAGGCAGCAGCGGCCAACTGAACTCTAGCCAAGCATCACAAGTAACATTTTGTGTCCCTCTGGCTCTGGCCAAGCCTGACAATGGCAAGCTCGTTGCTGACTTGGTAAAGTCTAATCAAAACATTCTCTAGCAAATTCATCCACAACGTTAACTTCCCTTCAACTGAAACAGGAGGCCAGGATTTTCCAAGCCATTAAAAATCCATGAATCCATTTTGAAACTGTCTCTAAACTGTGCTTGGTACAAGCTCTGTTCTTTTCCTGGTTCTAGTTGCCGAATATGCATCTTTATGTTGGCCACTTTTCGCATCAGCATTGGAAGTTCTTGCTCCAGAAAGAATAAGGGGGGAGTTACTCAAATCAATTAGTTTATCCTTCTTTGTCCCATCTGAAGATGATTCTGAGCCCGACAGGATCCGCTTGAGCTGTGACCGCTGGCAGACAATTCGACCCTTGTTCCAGCCAGGGAAACAAAAGGATGATGACGCTTTGTCCTGCAGAAATGAATAAGCAACCTTTGCAACGGGAAAATCCCTTGAAATTGAACTTTGCTCCATCCGCCCCCTCCTGGTCAATGAAAATACACTGATGTTAATTATAAAATTGTTAGTGCTGCGCACTTTGGTTGACGAACCTGTTGCACTTCCAAGCAAAGAAACTAGAAACTATCCCAACGCAACCCACTCTAGGTATTTGATTTATTTATTGCGGCAAAGCCAAGGTCATCATTTATACAAGCACTTACAAGCATTGGACAAATGAGCAACTCCCATGCATATTTGCCTACCACAAGATTCATAATCGTAATTCATCAGCCTTGGATTGCCTATATGGGCTGTGCCATGGTCTTCAGCAATGCCAAGTACCCAAATTATGGACTTAGTGTCTACTAAATAGCCTGTCTACCAAAAAAAAAAGCCCAAGCAGATGCCAGCTGAATAGGCACAAACAGCGTTCATAAATGTTCTGAACTGAACTTCAGTTTTGGGCCACATATAACCTTAGAACAGATTCCATCAAATCATCACTCGCCTCAGTTCAGCAATGTAAGCATGCACTATAAACATTTTAGTCTCTTGTCTGTGTATTTATGTGCGATTGAGGTGGCAAAAGAAGTAATCACGGCAAATGATGAAACAGCTAATAACCCCTTCAGATTTAGAAAAAAGAAAAAAGCTAATAACCCCTTCAGAAGCTGAATGGAAAAGGATTTATTCAGCCCACCCTAAGGAATTGGGATTTGAGGCTCTACTGTGTCAAGTAAAAATAGCTCTGCCAGACCAAGGAGTCTTCAGGCGTGATTATTGTCGACCCCAGTACAGCCAGTAGATCCAATCAAAACCTCGATGGATTTGGTGTTATATATGGGTGGACCAAGCTATCTGTAAGTCCAACAACATGAAAGAGCCTTCTCTCTCTCTCTCTCTGGCATTAGTTCCCAAGATGAATGAAAAGACCAATCGTGAGAAAAAAGACTCTTACACTACGACAACGCTTGCTAGTTGAGGAAGATCTTCCCCGTTTGTAAACATCTCATGCATGTTATTGAGCCAAAGTGATATTGCTGTACATGCTCCACCTTCCCACATCCTGCAAAATGGT
This sequence comes from Myrica gale, assembly GCA_963930655.1. NCBI lineage: Eukaryota > Viridiplantae > Streptophyta > Magnoliopsida > Fagales > Myricaceae > Myrica > Myrica gale. The sequence continues at coordinate 17,650,238 of OZ005617.1, read as the reverse complement.
CAATGTTAACAAGAAAGAAACTCGACTTAAAGAATGAAACTGGGAATAGAAAATAGTTACTGCAACACCTGTGTACATCAACAGCCCACACAAGTTTATTGTAATGGAAGAGTTCAGGAAAAAGCCCCCTCTTTGATGCTTCATTGAGTACCCTCACAGCCCGTTCTTTCTGGCCCAGACACCAAAGTGCTTCTAAGAGTGTGTTGTAGAACCTCATTCCCAACCCGCGGCCTTCTGAGTTAAGTTTGTCAAAGACATACTCTACCATCTGCCAGTTAGAGTCATCATCATAATCCCCCTTGATCATCTGCCCCATCACTTGATGAATACTTGATACCCTATTTGTCAGCATCTCATCCAACAACTCATAGGCATCATCCCACCTGAAAGCAAGGAACCCAAAAGCTAAAATGCCAAACAGGCAAAAGGATGATTGGCTCCCTTCCATAGAATCTATCTGTTCGATGAATAAACTTTATAAATGAGTGAGCGAAGTTTGACAGATGTTGAAATGTTGAACCCCATAAAATTTGGATGGATATTATGTTTACAATTATGTAACCGAAATACCTTAACCCTTAGTTCCTGTCTAATGAAGAAAAAGACAATTGACAGCCAAGTACAAAAGCTTCATATCATGACTTAGGACATCTGTTATTCAACAGTGTCCGAGGGAAACAAAGACCAAAAAAGTGTACGGTAAACATGTCAATTTTGAGTGCCTGGGAAATAAATAGTAGATGAGCATGGTTTCACACACAGAATTGCAGACAATAGTAGAGACCTGATTTTGCCCTTGATTCCGACAGCACTCATCTACATTCCAAGATACCAGCACTCATGCAGAGACCATCCTTATATTCAGTAAATTAGCTATCTCTTCCAAATGATGCCATTAACAAACAACATTGATTACTTGCCTAATTTCTTTAATTCGTCTCACCATCACCGTTATTCACAAAACTGACAAGCATAAATCATTATTATTGTAACCCACTGCCATGGAAACTACTCTATAAATAGTACACCGAAATGTTGAATACTTAAAAGGATGCTGACCTCTCACTTTTTGCATAAACAGCCAGCATCATGCAATAGCACATGACGCTGGGCAGTGTTCCTGATGCCTTAATTTCCTGGAACTGCTCCACACTCTCATCAACAAGACCTGCAATGCAGTAAACACTTAAAACTGCTTCAAAGGTCCGTCCATCAGGGTCACATCTTGCCCTTTCCATCTCAAGGTACACCTTTACGGCTTCTTCAAATTGGCTGCCTTGCCTAAAAGCTTCAATAACACCATTGAAGGAATCCACATTTCGTTCAACACCAGATTCACCCATTCTGAACAATATAACTTCACACTCCTTGTATAACCCACCCCTAGCAAATGCATGAATCAGTGAGTTGTAGGTTTCAACCGTTGGCTTATTCCCCACTTCGTTCATCGTGTTAAAGGCAACAAGAGCTTCCTCATAGAGTGCAGCTTGACCATATGCCTCAATAACCCCCGTATAAGCCTTGGAACTTGGTACTATCCCTTTCTCATTCATCTTAAGCAAAATTTTCTTGGCATCCTCATGGAGCCCTCCCTTCCCACAAGCAAATATTAACCCCTCGTAAGTTTCCATGTTTGGTTCAACATTCTCGTCCACCATATCATGAAACAAAGTCACCACCTCCTTAAAATACCCCCCCTCACCAAACACATGTATCAAAATGTTATAAGTAGCAGCATCTGGCTCTGTATTGCTCGCTTTCATCTCGAGAAAAAGCTCACGAACATCATCATACCTCCCATTCCTCCCATACAAATTCAACAAAGTACTATATGTAGTCGCATTTGGCACACTCCCTGCTGCCTGCATCTGCCGAAACACACCCACTGCATCTTTAATTGATCCCACTTGGGCATATGCTTCCAGTAACACATTGTATGACATTATATCTGGCATATTGCCCCCTATCTCCATTTCCTTAAGAAGCTCCGAAACTTTCTCAAGCTTACCCAACTTCCCAAACGTCTCAACTAGGTAGCTATACGTTGTTATATCGGGAACTATCCCTCCCTCATTCATAGTCCTAAACACCATCTCAGCTTCGTTGCCTAGACCCCTACTAGCACAAGCACTAAGCAAAGTATTATAAGTAACGAGGTCAGGCTGTATCCCTTCGTGCCTCATTTCTGCAAATAATCCTAACAAACCTTCCCAATCCAAACCACCTCTAGCACAAGCATTTATCACAGTGTTATAGGTTAACACGCTTGGCGAGATCCTTTCCTTTTTCATTCTATCAAGGAGTTCGAGCGAAGTCTGGTACTGACCGTTGCGCCCGTACGCGTTGATCACTGCTGTGTAGGAGAATACGGTCCTGGCCACACTCTGGCTCGGCATTTCGTCGAATATTTCGCTGCATTTCTCGAGCAAGCCTTCCCGGCCGAGCAAGCTGATCATGATGGTGTATATATGCTCGTTGGGCTTGCACCATATCTGGCGCTGCATGTACTTGAAGAGGCGGAGTGAGCGCTGCCAGTCGCCGCGCTGAGCGAACTCCTTGAAGACCAGTGCAAAGTCGTTCAGAGACAGCTTGCTCTTGAACATCTCCAGGCACCGAGCGATGCTGCCCCGGGGAGGGAGGCTGCTGAGCTTGTTGATTAGGGTCTCGACGTCGTAGCTGTACTTTCCTTTCTCCACGGTCACCGATGGGTTCCCGAGCATGATCTCCTTGGGCTTGGCCCTGGCTTTTGCGGCGGCATCGGAATGAAGTCTCCGGCCACCCCAGAGGAATAGCCTGTCGATTGAGATCTTAGGTGTTTTCGTTGGGAATGTGAATTGGTTGGACTTGGGTTTGGGTTTGAAGAGGCTGGAAGAGACAGGTGAAGGGTGGGGCAGGGAGAGAGTAGGTGAGAGGGTCATCTCGGTAATTTAATTAGCATGAGCTTTGGGAAGAATTTCTGGATTGGTTTGGGAGCTCAAGAAACATGAATTTTCTCCGTAAAATTTGAATCAGTTCCTGTGTCTCTCTCCCAGCTCCTTGCGGAGGATTCGGGAGAAGTTATTAATTTGTCGTGCAGGCGAAGTCTTCAGAAGAGTGTATTCTCGGAGAATTTATCATCCGTTCAATCCAATTTCGACGGGAAAGTTACAGAAGACGGAGTACGATGGCGGGTAAGGGTGTGTGAGCTGAAACTAGCTTGAAGAAAGACACGTGGAGTTCTTGTGGATAACAGGAGCTTGGAGTTCGAGGAGGGAAGAAGACAGACAGAAGTGGGCGGGTAAAACCCAGACATAAGCGGATTGAGGGTTTCAGTCGTGGGCTTTTTCTCCTGAGAGTTTATGGGCTTTATTTCTTGGTCGGACCCGGAATTGCGAAACCCATTTGGCGGTAACGCAAGTTTAAACAAGACTATTCGTTTGTGTAGCGGGAAAACAACTATGTACACAGATTAAACAATAAATATAAAAACTATGAATACGGATTTACAATATGCATTTTCCCCCCTCTTCCGTCCAATGAATTTAATATCGGAAAATAATAATAATTAGGAGCTCCTCCACTCCTAGCTTTCCGAATTATCACATAAATATTATTAACAATTTAAATTACAAATTTTTATCATATTTTACCTATAAACTACCAAAATAAATCAATATTCGCCTTACCGCAACCTTCGAGAAGAAACGCTTGCACTACTATGGCTTGAATTCTTTTTAATCCACATTTAATATAACGATGGTACTGCATATGGCGTTTACGTTTAACATGATCGACTATTTGAAGGCATAGAATCTCAGGGAGTTGGATATGGAAGCTAGCTAGTTCGCGGGAAAAACAGATATAAAAGCTTGGATTCTCAAGTGTGGCTTGGGAATCCAACGTTGCTTTTAGTATTTGTTTTCTGTTATCTCCTTTTTTCTCTCTCTAATAGTATCTGCACACTTTGGAATAAATTCATCTTAGCGTCATTGTGTCATGCTTAAAAAAGAAGCTTCCTGGGAAGGACTTGTGCTCCTAATAACATATTAAATGCCAGCAGTTTATCGTCGTTCAAACTTGCCACTGTCCTGAAGTTTGTTCGTCATTTCCCTCTCATGGACATGGAAATAACCATGGAAGGATGGAAAGATGGCTTCGCCAGATCAACAATGAAGAACTAATTGAGTTCTTAATTTAATATAAACGTTCAGTTCACAAGAGGGCAGAGAGAGACAAAAGTATGATATTAAAATATATTCTGGAAAAGCAAAGAAATGGGGCAGATGGGTATATAAAATGGAGAAGGACAAGTATTAATAGACCTACAGGCTATAGTTCCATCATCTGGTGAATGGACTTACAGAGGAAGTTAATAGATAAGGCTACTGAAAGAGTTCAAAGACAAGGGAGGAGCAGAGCCAGTCCACGAAATCATGACCAGAAGTCCGAAAACAACATACAGTGTATATCAATGGTGATATATTCTTGCTACACGCTAGGAAAGCAGAGGAGGTGGAGGCCAACCGCAACTTAGTCTTTTTGGACCACCGTGACCAATAAATAGAGTAAATGGGTTGTCCGAAATCTAAAAGGAGAAACAATGATGGAATCACAGTTGTCCAGGTCTGCAGGTTCATTGAATTAAAGATGAACAAAGAAACAGAGCATACATTATTTAACAACGTTTCTTTTGTGTTCTCAGTATCGCATCTCAAATATACACTACAATGTAACAAGTGGTGACCGCTACCCTGTACCAGATAAATCAGCACCTGTGTACATAACAGTTGGAGATGGAGGAAATCAGGAAGGTCTTGCTGGAAGTTGAGTTGAACTGCATGATTCGGTAAATTCATCTCCCTCAATGGTAGTGATGGATCATAAAGAACAGTCAACTTCTTCCTCTTCTAGTCAGCTAGAGAGATCCTTACTGTTGGTTGGTGCTGCAGGTTTGTAGACCCACAACCAGATTATTCTTCGTGGTCGAACTGCGAATGCTTTCTTCTCCTTCTTCATGGCAGTGGGCAACGTCCTAGGCTTCGTCGTCAGGTCCTACACTCACCTCTGGTCTTCGTCTGGGCACAAAGAGAGCAAGGGCAGTATGGACATCCACAAATCACTTATCAAGGAAACTCTGGTCATTTTACGAAAAACCGTCTCATTTGACGTTGAATTTAAACGGGGTGAGGATTGAGTGATTTTGAAACATAAGGGTCTCAAATTGTTGGTTTGGAAAATAAGTGTAGTAACTTGATTTTGCCCCAAAGATATGAGGCTAACTATGAGTTTACCCCCAAAACTTATTTTCTGGTATTAAAATAAATTGGGGGAACGCCTCTATATTTATGGACAAAAATCAATAAGTTGCCCTAAAGTTCTAAAATATTTTATTAATCCTAGTATGTTTTTAAACTACATGTAAAATGATAGAAATATCCCAATTTTATATTAAAAATAAAAAAAGTTATGTTTTTTTAAATAAGAATATTGAAACTCTATTTTATTAATCTATTTATTTTATTTTATTTTTAAAAATTTCAGGGCATAATTCACATAACTCCAAATCAAGAGACATATGAAGCTTAATACGATATTTTAGAATCGAGAGATTATTTTTAGACTTAATTATACAAATAGTCCATGTGGTATAACATTTTGACAAAAGGTCTATGTGGTAAATATTTCTAAAAATTGGTATATGTGGTCCGTGTATAGTAACATAATGGTCTTATCGTCTTAGTTTCGTCATCTCTCTTAACGTCTTATGTTGAGCTGAATTAAATGTTCAGCCAACGAGTCATATGTTACTAATCCAAAGTTTAGCATATGGTGTTAAGAGAGATGACGGAACTCATACGAAATGACCATTTTGTTACTATATACACACTACATATATTAATTTGTACAAACTTTTACCACATGAACTTTTTTGTCAAAATATTATAACACACTGTTTGTATAATTAAGACTTATTTTTAGCCAAAAATACGGGGGTTCTGAGATGTTGCCCCCAAATAAATTATGTACAAGTCCTAAATTTTTAACAGAAAACCCGGCTCACTCGTAAGCCTTGCCCGTGAATCTGTGATACCTACGAACTCAACACTAGACCAAAAGCGTCTGCTGTCCGCCGAGTGACACCGGGCAGAGACTAAGAGTACCAACCGCGGGAAAAGGTCTGGGAAGAGAGGACCGTAGGAACAGACTGGGAGAGAGATGGGGATAGCCAGTAACGCCGGAGACTGGGCATTCAAGGCATTTACGGCGGGTCTGGGGGTCTCCACCATTTACCTCACCGCCACTTTCTCTGTCAACGTCTACAGAGGCCTCGCTTGGCACAACTCTCAATCAGTACCGAATCGCTCTTTCTATTGACTTCCTTTTTTTCTTGTTTTCTCAGGAGCTTATCTTTGTTGATTATGCTATCGCCCCTTTAATCTTTTTTTTTTTCCCTTTATCCGTTTGAATAAGATTGCCCTTTTTATAGTTTTGGTGATCGTAGTTCTATAATTGAACTGGGGGCGCTTGAATAATTAGGGACTATTTGCGCATTATCTGTGAAGGCCTCAGCGTCCACTCGACGGTTCTAGATCCGTTAGAAAACGAGAAATCGGTTCTCCCTTTTATGATTGTTCCGGTTTCCTTCAGCAAAATTCGTGCTTTGCTTTGGTCATCATTATAGATTCACATGCTTCAGGATTTCAATATACATCGGTGTGGTTAATATGTTAAGGCTCGATTGCCATGCACACCACTCTAGGTTTCTATTTCGATTATATGACTTCCAATAGAATGGGAGGTTAGGCAGCTTGTCATAGTTTATGCAAGAAATTTTTGATTAATAATTAAGGTTTTATTTGGAAAATTATGCCAGTATGTGTGAGTTTTACATTTGTCGGACTTCTGAAAGTGTCGTGTGGATAATCTATTGTATACATGAACCACGAAAAGAGATGACTGTGAAGCAGTAGCCGTCAATTACAGTCGTGGCTGAGAATACCTAGGGCTTTGAAAGATCTTAAATGTAACGTGAAAGAGCACTTGCCTGCTGAATACCTAATAATTTGGAAGGGGCCAATTGCTTTAAAATGAGCATTCTGTTGATTGTTTATCATGTTGACGCAACAGTTATGTATTCCTAATCTAGTTACTCATCCACTCTCTATGTAATCCTTATGCTGTGCTGGGAATTGATTGTATGGTGAAGCATTGTTAATCTCATGCTTATTATAGAGTAACACATATGCTTGTCCTTGCTGATTTTCGTTTGATTTTCCATGGTTGGAAGGATTAGGTTTGGGGTAATATCTAGTTCGTCCCTTATCTATGGGCCAATTTCGATCTCGCCCCCTAGCTTGCTGACTATGAGTTACATAACAACACACTTTCTCCTTTCTGTTTTATCTCAACACATCCTTCTGCTATCTATTTCTAGTATCTGGCTCTGAACTTTTCCTTTGCAGCCCACAAAAAATCAGACCTGCTTTGGTGAAGTCATAACATTTAGCAAGGCCATCTAATGTTGGGTTTTTATGCAATACTTCTTATGACTCACTTACCTATATGCTTTTGAACCTGTGATACCTTTTTCCCCATCTTGTTTTTGAACAAGATGCCATTTATTTGAAAAACTGTTAGTACTTGCTCACTACATAAGAATGAAGTAGAAGGTGAAGTTGTTGGGTTTAAGAACTAGTACGTGCGTATGTAAAGTCTCTGATTGACTCCTAATGATATGTGAGAGGTGATCAGCTATAATCTATTAGTGAAAGGATATTTTGTATGCTATATCGAACTATTGCAGATAAGCTCCGTCCTCTGATGCTATCAATTCAATAAGTTTGGTTTATTGGGAATTGGGTTAGCGAATTACTTGCTGTTTAGAAAATTGTCGTAACTGTGGTGCTCTGCCATTATATTTTTCAGGAACAATATGGCTGTGTTCTGTTGCATAATGTTCTAGAATATGTTGCTCTTGAGGTGTTGATTACTTTGTATGGACAGCTATCTAAATGATACCCGGTGTTCTTTCTGCAGAAAATAGAGAAGCAAGGCTCCAATGAGCAAGCCCCGTGACTTGAATTCCACATGTTACCTTCTCTGTGTCTTTTTCTGTACACGTAAACTCTATACTCTCTCTTCATTGTTTCATCCATAAAGTTATATGCTTGGCCAATAAGGCTCATTTACCGTCTGATTAGCTTTCCAAATTCTGTGGACTGAACCAATTATGTCGTGAACTGACCATGATTTTGGATTACCTTGGAGATCCCATCTCCTTTTATCTGTAACTTTGCCCTTCCTTGCAACAATAACACTGCTGGAAATATTTTTGAGTTATATACAGGAGTTAGAGTTTGAGATCAGTACTTATATAAAAAAAAGAGAGTTTGAGATCAGTAGAGCATGAGGGTGTCGAGGGTTTTCTCAAACTGCAATTATGTCATCTATTCAACAAAAAATTGTACCTTAGGTTATGGATTTTTGCGATCCCTACCACTGGTCTTGCTTTTTTTTTTTTAAGAAAGAGGACGTTATCTCAAAATTTTATTAAATAGGTCTCGCTGGTGGTGGAAGAATACTGTTGTAATAAGCATCAAAGAGACGCAAAATAAGATAAACAATTAAAGAGAACAAAACATTACACCTTATTTTCTTCCAAGACATACACCTGCAAGAAACTACCAAAATATCAAAAAGCATATTCACATTAAAGATGTAAATTTGATAAAGCATGAAGATCTAATTTGTAGGCACCAATAGACTTTTTCGGCATATTCTTAACTTCGCTGAAATGTTGTTCCAATCCTTTTGGCTAAAGAATTTGTCTCGCGATATATATGATTAATCTCGAAAGATATACACAAAGTGCAGCTACGATGACGAATCCAGTTTACCGGCATCTAGTTAACAATTAACATGAAATCACTCTCTATTTGAATATGACTATAGCTGAGCTGAAGGCACAACTTAACCCCAACAAGCATAACTAGAAGCTTCGCTTTAGAATTAGACCCTATACCATAGAAGCTAAACCAAAAATCAGACAATGACAGAGCGGCCTCCTGTGATGTGTATTCCCCCCAGAGTCTATCCTCAAACATAGTTTTCTTTGCCTTTACTTTATAAGTTTCATTCTCCACTAAGCTTCTAAACTCCATGAACTTTTGAAAGATTTCGGACTTCTCTGCTAAGAAATATACCCCGGGATTAATCATCAATAAATGGTTGCATATAACTCTTACCTAAGCATGACGGAGTGGAGACTCCGCAAAAGACATCACAGAATCAATAGAAGAAGAAGGTAATGAATGGGCTAGGAAGCCACTGATTAGAAAAGCGTAGGGGTATCAAGTATATATTTAGCGATATCTCAGCCTCTTGCGCGAGCACGAGATTCGTTTCAGTTTAGTGGGCATCCTCTGCTTGAAAACTTTAGGCAGAAAGCAGACGGGCACTCAAAGGGAATGGGGGTAGAGACCTCCTCTTCTGTCTGGTAATAGGATTTCACCCCGAAACTGAGAATAGAAGGAGGAATTAAAGTTCCTTCAAGATACAGTTTAGTAATGCTGACTACAGTCTATGTTTTGTCCTCTTAATCTCATCGATTTGGGCAACTTTCACATGCTCGTGCAATCCATAGTATCAACAAGCTTTCAGATTCAAGGAGTTAACCCGCGTGCACGCTTACTTAACTCATTCGATAGCAACGAATGCAAAGTGACTCCCTCTATCGATCGCAAACCGCCACTTCTCGACTCGGCTGGGGTTCTAAAGTTGATCATCCATTATATATGTATTAACCACGGAACCCTACTACCAGGCCGAACGAAATGAGCTTTATTGGCGGGCGTTGAACCACCCTCTTTTTATCGAGATCCTTTCCTTCACATGTCTTCCTGGAAAATGATTGATAGTAAGGGGAGCCGGGGCACCCACTTGTAAAAGGGCCTCATAGCTTATAGTTTGTGAATGCTTAAATGACTCTTTTTTAATAAAAAAATGCGGGGTTTTGACAAGTTGTTACTAAAAGTTAGGCTGCTCATTCATTGACTGAAACAAACTAAGTCCCTATGGGAAGAGAAAGGATTTTCTTACTTACCTTAGCAATGAAGAGAGGCAGGGTAGTTTCATTGGTCGACTAATCAGGCTAATAAGCTTGAGGTTCAAAATCCCGTCTCCGTTGAATATCTCACTTGAGATGTCACTAGTGATATTTTACTTATCCTATAGTAGAGTTAGGTACTAGGATTAAGAACTGGGCGCAACGATGGTGCTAAATTCACTAGCCAGCGCGGCAGGTCACCCTCTTACTAGTTTGAGGGAAGATCCTGGTTCCAAACCGGCTTTAAAATTTCCTTGGGCATCCCTTATGACTCCACCTCCTCCACAAAGCCAGGATTTCCTTGACTTGATTCGTCCATGTTTAACTTGCACAAACCTGATCGTGGCTTCTCCCAAACAACTATATGTGGCTTTCGTCGATCTCAACAAATGATACGAATCCCCAAATTCTGCAAAATTTGTTCATCCCTAGTCTAATTCGATTCCTTTGCCTCATGGATTGCGAGCTCATGAGCCCAAAACAGCAACTCACCCCAACAAGCATCTTGAGAACTTTGGAGACCTTTAAACCTCACCTAACATCTTCTACGCCACAAAATCCAAATGAGAACACAAGGAAGGAGACCTGTTAAAGACCCCACTTGGGTACTTCGCTTGGGTTTTTGAACCACCAATGTAATTTGGATTTCCAATCGATTCCCAATTCAAAATGCACCCCATCCCAACCGATAACTTCCTCCATAGCTGATTGGAAAACTTGTCAGTTCTAAGAACATGGTCTGATGATTCAATATCCGGAGATTCATATCACATACAGTTCGAAGCCAAAGCTACCCCTACCTCTTGTATGCAAACATCAACACTCAACGCATTATCAAAAACCCTTACAAAGAGTAAAAGAGATTTTTTTTTTCGGTAAAAAAAGATTCCAAAATCAATTAAACCAAGGATGAGTAACCCCCTTAGTACAAATCAGATCCCAAGCATTTTTAGTAGAAAAATTCCTTTAGGATCAGGGTACCAAAGCAGATGATCAATCACCTCTTGAGTCATTATCTCTTTCAACTGCTGAATTCTCCATCCCTAATCCGTAAAAAGATCATTCAATTTTGTTCCATGGTGAGAAATCTCACTAAAAAATGAAACCTACTTTGCACCATTGGTCAATACCATAAAGATAAATTTCCTTCATTCACCCTCGAAATATGATTCTCTTTTACTAAAACTAAGCATTGACGAATAGTTTTCCATTGCCTAGAGACCAAACGAACCTTTGAATGAAGCCATATCGAATTCTCCACATTTATTGCACATGAAATCAGCCCATAAAGATTTATCAAAACACACTTTCCACGCTAATTTCATCTGCATCGTCTTTTGAATATCTATCAAACTATGAATCTCAAGACCACCCTCAGTTGTTGGTTTTGAAATCTTACTCCCAAGAAACCCATTGTTTTTTCTTCTCCATTACCCCCACAAGAAATCTGAAAAAAATTGCCATGAAGCATCTTTATCACCATATTCGGCACCTCCATGATAGACATGAAGTGAATTGGTAAACTGGTAAGAACATGATGAAGTAAAACCATTTCGTCGGTCTGCTAACAAAGTTACGGCCTGGGCAGCTTCTAGGGCTGAACAAAACCGGACCGCAGGCCGGACCGGACCGGAAAATCGGACCGAATTTGCGGTCCGGTCCGGTTCTAATTTTTCAAATGCGGTCCGGTCCAGTCCGGGTCATAAATTTCTTAAATGCGGTCCGGACCGGACCGGACCGCATTTAATTTTTTTTTAAATATTACTCTTACTGCGCAGTGTGCCGTTCGAAAATTGTTTTAAAAAAAATAGTTTTTTAAAAAAAAAATCCGATTTGGACCACTTATAAGTGGTCCGGTCCGGTCCTTAAATATAAGGCAACCGGAAATGCGGTCCCGACCGGATTGCGGTCCGAAAACCGGACCGCATTTCCGGTTTTCAGCCCTAGCAGCTTCGGAGGATTTTTGTGGAAATATTCCTATTTGCTGTATTCCTTTTGATATTATTTCCTGTGATTTGTATTCCCCCTCCCTGTGACTGGCCTTTTTGGGTTTCTGTTATTGGTATGTTTATCTAGCCAAAACAAAAAACTATTTTACCCATGCCGAAAGAAGCATACTTTTCCAACCATCTGTGCACAAATCTTAGAAATAAGACGATCAAAATGCCTCACAAATTTGCCCAGGCGACAGACGAGCACCCAAATAATTGCTTTTAAACTTGTCAGCATATTTTTCTTTCATTGAACTAACAATCTTTGAGTGGGTAGCCTGAACTCTGGTTGTAGATTTGATGACGGGTACCGATAGTTGCCTGACAATCTTTGACTCTCGTAGCTTCTATGCTTTCATGTTTGTCCATCAAAAGTCTGCTCCCTGTTAAAACGCCTCATACAGAAACCAGCTTAACCATATTCCTTCATTGCAACAGAACTCAGACTCCCTAATTCCTATAATCGTTGATGTCATGCCCAATGAACTAACATTTACGCTGTTCCGTGCTGGGCGGACAGAAACCGGTGGCCCTGCCGAGCGCGCTCTCAATTACCACCGCATTTTGAAACTCATATATATCCACATCCACATCTTCGCATAAAAAATGAAGAAAAAGCGAACGACTCAATGAAAAAGTAAATTTAAGGTCGACTCCTCTATACACACTTCACACTCAAGATGATGGTAATCGCATTTCGTGGAAACTCATTGGCTGAGTTCTCAATTTTACCAAAAAATAGAATCAAACAGAAACTGGATGGATGATGAAGCATATTATGATTGTGGTGCGAATCAGTTCCTTTTGGCTTCTCGAAAACTATGGTAAGATTTCTTAATTTACAATTAGGCAACTTCATCCCACGCCAAACATATCCCGTGACTTGATCATCTTCATATCGCTTGATCACTTCAGATGGTTAGTTTATTTTCTTGACCAAGATGAAATTTGAATTGGAGGAAAACTCAAGGCTCCAGCGTAAACTATACAACAGATCTGCTAAACAGGAAATCAGAAAAAGTTGCCATCATATATATTTTGACATTATGAAGCGAAGAAATAAAATTAGAAATCCGATTATCAAACAGTGACAGGAGATGGAGATGTTTAGAAAAAGGGCTCCCTAGGAAATTCTTAGAAAGTGGTGTCTAACAATGCTATTGGAAAAGTTGTGCTTCTCGAACTGAAAAGCATCAGATTTGAGAGAAGTTTCTGAAATTGCTTTTCTCCCCCTACTTAAATCTGAAATCAGATGACCTAATTCTGTGATTTCCCACAAGGCCAGAATAGCAACCCCAAGAATTATGACCAGGAACCATGGCATTGCGCCATCTTTCAAACCACCAGATCATCCATGGTTTATAAAGGGGTAAAAAGTCATGCATGGAGGCCCATCCCAAAGTGCTTCTATATACCCATGGAGAACTGAAATGATAATGCAGTAGAACTAGATCACTCTGGTCCTTGCGTTTTTATGTGGTGCAACGAGGACTCAATGGGATGCAACCACATGCAAGGCTAGCATTTCAAAATGGTGCTAACTGATGTTTGTCATGCAATTAGAATAAAATGAAGAAAAAAAATAAAAGATGAGAGATAAATACTGGGAAAAGAAACACGTCAAAAAGTACCTGCTGTTTTCCAGCGACTAGTGATGTGCTGCCTCTTAGATACCCCTTGAATTACTCTGGATCTCTGCCAGGGGATTCACAATGAAGCCACCAACTCCCTGAAGCCGAAGCCTACGGTTTTCTAAAGTAAACGTTTCAGCATCCCCATTCCTTTCAGCTCTGTAGCGCATGGCTGGCACTGATGGGGTTGCACTGGAAGTAGAAACCCTTGAGGATGAATACCGGCCTTCTGTCTTCCTCCAGAACTTGGAGCTCAAAAAATCTGCACCCGAAAACAGGCAACATTTGGGCCCCAGGGAGCCACTGTTCGTCATTCTCCCACTCGATACAGCCAGACCATATGAGATCTCATCCAGTGCTAACTCTAGGCCATGCACACGTGTCTCCAAAGAACGCATTCCATTTTGTGAGCTCCCAATGAATCTCTAAATACAACAAGAAAATGAGAAAGCTGAGACGCAGCCTTTATCAACTTCGCTAATCAGCACTACACACTAGAATATAAAAAGTTTATGAGTATTGACTACCCTTAAAAAGTATGCCTACAGAAGTCAGGCTAAGTAAAGAATCTATTCTTGTGAAAATAGAATGCTCTGCAGGCGTCCACAGGAAGGACACTGAAGCTTATGACTAGTTACATCTCAGTGTTAAAAGTGGAAAAATGCCATCAGTGTCTGTTGTATCAACAGCCTGTATTGATTGATTGCCTCCAAGAGATTGTCGAAGCAAATACCACTATTTTTGGTAGAAAATAATTGGTCTTAGCACTGTGTAAAATCTTAAGCTGATATAGTGAAGGCAAATAGAAACTTGGAATTTATAGATATTTTTTTTAAAAAAATCACCGGATAATGCCAAATTGAGAAGCCAGACGTTGTGGTTTGTCCAAGATATGAGGGAAAAATCGTACGTAATAGCTTAAAAGAGAATACACGTATATTTACACATCAAACAATGACAAATAACAAACCTCAATTTTCAAGCACAGACACAAACCTGCAGGAGATCCAGCAAACTGGTTTGCTGCTTTTCAATCTGAACAAGCTGGTTGCGGATTAGAGATAAATCCTGGCACTCTTTGTGGTTCTTTTGTGAATCAGTTGTATTACAGACAACAGCAGTGGATTCTGGGATCTCCTCACAACATGGAACCACACGAGATCCACTCTTAGACCCACCATACTTTTGCATCTTGTCATCCGAATGTTTACCGATGAGCAACCGCTTCGTATCAGGCCTTGTTAACCTATTTTTCTCAATATTTCTGTCCAGAGGAACATTCTCATCTTTCTCCGTCTTATAAATCCCAATGGACCCACAAACACTAGCTACTGCAATATCAACTTTCCAATCTGAAGGTTTCTTGCGGTCCAACTTCCGGAACAGTACTGGACTTGTTTTCCTGTCATTGCTCTTCAAAGGACTTCTCTTGGTAGCAGCTGAACTATTGGTCGGAGTTAACAGGCTAGTTTGGATGGGTTTCTTCCTCAATTGAGAAGCTTCATAACCAGCAGTGCAAGAATCTTTGGAGTGAGGCAGATAGTGCCCATCACTTGTATTTTCTGTCTCATAATAAAGAGAATTACAGAACGTGAATGAAGTAGTCAAGATCAGGAAATGACAGAAATGGATGTCAATTGAGCAATAGAAACTAAAGGATACACAAATTGTACTGAAGAAGAAAATAAAAATGTCATTAAAACCGTAAAATATTTCAAGGAAATAATAGATAATCAACCTGAGCTATACACAGATGCCAAATTGCAACAAATCTCTTTCTACTGTGACAGCTTGTTAATGGAGATGTCACAGTGCCACACGTAGCTAGAAAATCATTAACTAGTCCAACTCTACATCACTAACTACATCGATTCAATTCAATATATATTGATCATCAACCTTCCTTTCTCCATTTCGGCTGGGTTGTCCCTCATTAAATTCTAACCCAAAAAAAAGTCTGATACCTTTCGAAGAAGATTCTGACCGTTGTGGCTGTGATACCTCATCCGAGACATCAGAAATCTGCTTCCAGGCCTCTAATGTCTGATTCATAACCTCGCGCACGGCCTTCACCTACACCCAAAACAAACACCACATATAAATCCACATTCCACCCGAATTACTGCAAAGGACATGGTACAACAGTTAGTAAATCGCACATTCCCTAGTACTTTCTTGATGGACCAAATATTTTACCAAATCTATAATTAGATCACACGCCTTAATTACAAATTTCACATCTTTAACAGCTGCTCAAAAAAATAAAAAGATTTCGTTTAACAGCGATCTAAAAACTCGTGCTTTCCTTTTGTATTTAACAAAATAGAATCATTTAGAAAAAAATTTAACAAAATAGAATTAAGATCTCAAACATTGTATGGGCTATGAAACCTTATTTTCCAATATATTCAATAAACATTAGGAGCATATAAATTAAATGGGTAGAAAATGAGTATTCGGCGATGGAATATTGATTGATCCAATCAAAAGTTACTGAATATGCATCAGCTTTGACTTTAACCTAGTCAGAAAGACAACATCAGAAACCAAATAAGCAACTGATGATGCTTAACAATACTACAGAAATGAACGAAGAAGAAAAACAAAAAGCACCTTATCGTAACAACGACTCTCGAGAATCTTGAGACACCCAGCCTTACACTCTGCCAGAGAATCCCTCTCGGCCACCGACAAACTCAGCAGCGCCTCCGCCGCCGCCTTCCTTGCCGTCCAGTCCTCAGTGCTCAAGAACTCCATCAGACAAGGCACCAAGTTCTTCGACGCCCCGTTAACCGATGCGGCACCGGCGCTAACAACGCTCCCAATCAGAGCCAAAAGTGCCGCCTTTGCCTTGAATATCTCGGATTTCAACAACTTCTCGAACCTCGGCAACAGCTTCGCCAGCCTCGCCGGCTCCGGATCCGGTGCGGCATCGATCGCCGCAGCCAAACATAAAGCCGCTCCGATCTGCGCGTTCTGGTCCTGCTCCGTGAAGAGTGCGTCGGCCAAAGGCTTCAGGAAAGAAACAAACGGCGGCTTCGTGACGTGGGAGGACAGAGCCGTGATGGAGTTAACGCAAGAGGATCGGACAGAGGAGTCCGGGTCGCGGAGGCGGCGGGTAATGGATGAGAGCATTTTGGAGAGGTACGGGGACAGCGTGTTACTGTGAGTCTCCGAGAGGACTGCTAAGAG
This sequence comes from Myrica gale, assembly GCA_963930655.1. Taxonomy (NCBI): domain Eukaryota; kingdom Viridiplantae; phylum Streptophyta; class Magnoliopsida; order Fagales; family Myricaceae; genus Myrica; species Myrica gale. The sequence continues at coordinate 17,633,340 of OZ005617.1, read as the reverse complement.
GTTCACGCATTGTTTGCGCACCGGTGACTTGTCGGAGGGATCGGCGGAGTGAATGCAGGACAGAAACGTCGGGATTTGTGTCGGTTCAAGGTTCCGGGCGATGGATTCTAGTTCGGAGGCGGCGATGGAATGGGTGTCGCGGTCTGAGAGCTTGGTGAGGCAGGTGAAGACTCGGTGCTTAAGGTTTTGAGCCATTTTTCGGTTGTCCTTATTACAGGAAATGAGCTAGGCATCCGCCGGTGGAGTCTCCTGCATCTCCGGCAACATTGCCGGAGATCGTAGTGGAGGTTGGTATCGTGTAGTCGGTTTTTAGTTGAGAAAGTGTAAAGCAGTGAGACAAAGCGGTCCTTGCTCTTTGCTTTTATACTGTCACAGGCTCGCAGGCAGCAGGGAAATTATACGGTCAAGGTAATTTTATCGGCGGGAAGGAACAGTGCCCAAAAAATGGCACCGTTTCACACGGCAATCAATTTTCCAAGAGAAAAGAAAAGGACGGGGGCTGAACTGTAAACGGCACCGTTTCACACGGCAATCAATTTAATCATGCTTCTTAGAGAATTAGCGTAGCTGGAAAACTGGTAATTATAGCTTAATTTAATCCATTCAAAGTTAATGATTAAAGAGAGTTGGTGATCGGGTGCGCTCAATTTCATGTGATCTCAACCTTACGTAAGCAGGTAACGTACACAGTTAGGTATAAGGTCTCTTTCTTTGACATATGTATTACTAAAACTAACCTTATTCGGGTACTCTTGCAGCCATCGACGTCTGGGCACAGCGGATTGCTTCAACGCGACTGTCTCCGTAAATGTCGACCCACCGACTACTTTAAGAGCCTGCCACGTGGCAATTTATAGTATGGTCTGCATCGGTCTTCTAATGTTTAAGAGTGCGTTTGTGTACCAAAATTTTATCCCTCTAAAATTTTAACACAATTAAATATTACAATATAATTTCTCTCTCTCCATCAAATCATTACTATTTACTATAAAAAATATAAAAAATTACCTCTCTCTTCATTTTTTCACTAAACCCAATATCTAAAATTTTAACAACACTAAAATTTTACAACAAAAACACAATCTGAGCGACCTGCCACGTTAAGGGATAGAATGTCCGGAGAACCCGACTGTGACAGAAGTAAAAAGTCTTGATAAAACTTGTGGCTCACGCCGCTTTCGTCCAAGGGTCAGAACGAAAACTCAGGTGCGGGAAATACTACGTCGTCGTTTAAGGTGGATTGGATTAGAATCATCCGAGCATCCTCAATTGAAATGATACGTTGTCGTTTATGGTGGCTTGGATTTTTCATTTGATTGGGTAAGTTCAGGTGAACCTACTTACAATGTGGGTCTCAATTCTCCAACCTCCTTACCCACTTCAGTACCTTTAATAAACATAAAAAAGGAGTTTCTAAAAAGCTTCATTTTATTCATTTATTTATTTTATTTTTAAGGTGAAAGGTATTGCTGGGTGGCAATCATTCGAGGAGGAAAAAAGAATATAAGTACCCCGTAAGAAACGTGGTATAGTTGTGTCCGATAAGAAGTCCTATAAGCCATAATCTTGCGAAAACGAAAGGAAGATGAGAGTTTTGAATCTATGAGGTTTTTGTCACGGGGCCGCCCTTGTCGGTTGGACCGGAACAAACGAACCAACTACCAATAATTTAGCCACGCAAAGAGGCAAATCAAACTTATTTCATAATTGCTCTTATTTTGACGTATAGGATTGTCTTTTTATTTGGATTTGCTGCAAATTTTTTTTTCAGATTGGATATAATATTTTTTTTAAAAAAAATTTATACTTTCTCTTGGTAAAGTCATATTGAAAATAGTTTTTCTCCCATTTCACGTAAATTATTTTCGTGCTAATTTTTGTGATGGTTAAAAATTTTATCTTGAAAATATATTTAGAGATAGGGATAAATGCAAAATTGGTCCCTATGCTATACACAAAAATCGATTTAGTCCCTGTGATATGAAAAACATCGATTTAGTCTTTGCGATTTCAGAAAGTGATAAAATCAGTCCCTGATGGAGGACCAATAACAAACGAAAATATAATTACAGGGACTAAATCGATGTTTTTCATATCACATGGACTAAATTAATTTTTGCGTATAGCAAAAGGACTGATTTTACATTTATCTCTTAGAGATAATAGCTGATTGATTAGAAGAAAAGGGGGCCTTCGAGTCTAGAATAAACTTATCGAAGTGAGTAGGTCTTCGAAATTTGATGCTGGACTTTCAAGCGGGATGCAACAGATTCTTCTTATTATTAAAAATATAAAAATATATTCTTTTTTATAAAATTGAGAAAAAAAAACCCCAATACTTGCATTGATTGAGTCTAGGCTATTAAAAGAACGTCACATGACCACACTGAAGCTTGAGATAATTGTTTAAAATAACACATTGATATTATAAGAACTAAGAAGGCATCAAAACATAACAGGAAAAAAAAAACATGATCAGACTTCGGTAGAAAGAGCAGATAGTTCATGCGACAGGGGCCAAGGCAAGATAATGTCTGGATTCTGGATGTGGAGCCATTGCCAAGGCAATAAATAATGCCACAAGAAAAAAGGCACTCCAAATGGGAGAGGGAGACGGGATTGGAAGCAAAAAGAATGTGATAGGCTCTCTCTCGCACTTGCATGTTCTTACTTTCCCGTCCCCATGTGCAATTTGTTTGTATATAATGACATAGATATAGACAACATGTTTATTGGGAACAAGATATCCAAGTGACTAAGGCACATCCTAGAGCAGAACAAAATTGAACCGAATTTTGTGGTTTTAGTAGTCTAAATTTGGTCCGGTCCGGACCAAATTTATTTATATAAATAATATTTTTTTAAAAAAAGTTAATACAAACTTAAAACTTTTATGTTAAATATCTTAGATTCTCAACAATGTCAATCGAATACGTGAAGCGCCTCAGCGGTTAAGCTACAAATTTTTTCCCTTTAGCACGTAGATTCAAATTCTCGTGTTCCATCATTTTTCGAAATAAAACTGTTATTCATTTAAATAAAATCAACTGCATAATAACCAACAAGCACGTGTCTGGCCCAATGGTCTTCCCCTTTTAATCCTCAGGTCTGGAGTTCAACTTTTTTTTTTAATATATAAAAAAACCTTTCTAGACTACTTAAGTTGACTCGTTCGATCCTTAAATTTAAGCACAATCGGAAAATCTAGTCCGACTGGATTTTTTTGTTGTGCAACCCTATATCCTACCAAGGACATTTTTTGTACTCTTTTTTGTTTTATTTTTAATTTTATTATTGTATGGAATTATTAAAGAGTTTGATCTTCTAACTACCTCAAAATTTTCACAAAAAGTGTAAATTTAATAACTCGGTTTTATTTTTTTTGCAACGAAAAAAATCTCACTCGTCTTTCATATAATGAATTTAGATTAATCTGATCCAATTTAGACAGAATTCGAGACCTCGATAATTAATATCACGGACAAACTTGAAAATAATAGATGACCCACAATCCAAACTCTTAATTTAAATCATCAAATTTGTTCTCGTGAAGAATCAAACTCATCCCACAGTTTCTAAAGTAGGCTTTAACTAGTGAGCAACCCGGACTGAATTAACTTGATTAATTTTATTTTTAACCATTTTTTATGTTGGTGACATGTGATCTGTTTATTCGCACGCGTCTGACCTCCCTCGCTATTTGTACGAGTTTCTTTCTCTCACTTTTCAACAGAAGGATGACGTTTTTTTTGTTTTTCTTTCGGGGTACAAATAGATGGGTGACTTCGAATTAAAGGAAAGTAAAATAATCTCCCCACTTGTAATTACTTCTGGAACCTCGTCCTACTCCCATGACCGTTATTTCGAGATATCCTAGCCACTCATATCGGTAGAAGAATTACAACATTCACTATTATCCGTAATAATTACTTAGCAATGTGAATCTTAACGCATTTAATGCAAGGTGTTATAATATTTGTAAGATCTACAATTCAATTATATTATCAGTATCAATTACTTAACAATGTGAAGCTCAATGCATTTAATGCACGGTGGTATAATATTTGTAAGAACTACCATTCAATTCCTTTCTCAATTAGAAGATTTTTTTACTTGAATCGCTTATGGCTTTACACAGATTTGTTAAGCGTTCGAGATAAGTGGTTTTTCAATGGAATTTTGAATGTGCACCGTATTTTATATGATTTTGATGTATTATTTGGGGAATTGAACAAATTTTGGGTAAAATGAGATTGTCGAGATTTTATGAAACTCAATTGAAATATTTATAACTTGTTTTGATGAGCATGCTGTGAAAATTATCCTTGCGCTGGTGATATATCTATATGGTCTTTGTGGCCAATTTATCCTTGTGGTCTGTGTGACCAATTTGAAACCCCTCGTGGTATTTGAAGGTCTTTGTGGTCTGGAGGTCTGTGTGTCCTAGTATTTAGAGGTATTTGTGCCCTGGAGGTCTGTGTGACCTAGTATTTGGAGGTATTTGTGGCCTGGAGGTTTGTGTGATCATTGGTGATTTCCCTATATTGCGCGGCCTCGGATATTTTTGTTACAAACTTGTATTTTTGGATTTGGTATGGCTCACAGTGTTTTATTTCTGGATTTCGGTTATTGTGATAAATTATTTTTCCCCTACCCTGGGATCTACAAAATTTAATGTTATTTGTAAAGTCATGAGATATTCAAGTGAATTAAATGATCTAATTCAGAGAAAGATAGACCGCTCGTGTGAGACCAATAACATTTAATATTTTTTGTATTAATTATCAAGACAATATAAATTTTACAACATTTAATGTACTGTATATTTGTCTTTATTTGAATTTAACTATATAAATTAATTAATAATTTAGAGCTAAAATAAAGACGTGCCAATTGAGCCAAAGGCTCACTGACACGTAAAAGAAGATTTAAGACTGGGCTCAGGTCCTGCCTGCTATTATAATAGAACAATCGAAATCCTAAAGAGGGCCAAGATGGATCCAAAATCAAACCAACTAGCCCAACAAGACCCAAAATGAAGAAGGCCCATGGCTCAAATCATAGCAATATTATACAGGTGGAATTGATAACAAAGATGATTTGACTTCCAATTTTTTCGCACGACTCGGGCTAATTATTGCTCAAGTAATTAATGAATGAAAACTAGTCATAATAATCAGCAAAACAACGCTATCATGTCCAACAGAATACATATAAAATTCCTTTAGGGTAGAACAAGCTCATAAAACTACATTCACATGGTCCTAATCATGATTCCATGTACTCTCTTTGATTGAACTTATGTTTCTAAATGACCCATTTTAAGTTTGTTCAGGAAACTTCTTTTATTTTATTTATCTTTTCCTGACGTTAAAATTTGACATCTCCAAAGATATGGTAATAACTCCATATTTTAGTATTTCGAAAGTTTTATAACTATTAAATACCCTTTTTTAAACCGATATATGTATAAAATAACAATGAAAAATTGGTTGCATTCAATCTTTACACTGAATTAGACAAATCTCATGTTTTTCAATCAATTCCTGACTAAAATATTTTAAGTCATAATATAACTAATACGACAAATGATTTTGAGAAACTTAAAGTCATGATTGATTGTTTTTGAAACATACGGAGCAGAATTAAAATATTTTAAAACTTGAGGGAGTTTATTAATTTTTGGCTAGATAGAGGCTTATTATGATGTTCCCACCCACAAAACTTGGTTTACAAAAATTTTGAACTTAGTTTGTTTTTTTAAAATTGACTTAAAAATTGTTTATTTTAATCTCATGGTGCTGGTCAAATATCTGAAAATAACTAAAGCAAATTACAAAATTTATTATACAAGAAAACAAGCTAACCCTTCATTTTTTTAAAAGATATATCTCTAAAATCACAAAGGACAATTCGTTTTACTCAATCTATAGATTGAATCAGACAGATCTGTCCCAATTGAGACTGATGGAACTTCAACTACAAATCTCATGTTCTTCAATCAATCCGTGACTAAAATATCATTTAAGTCAGAATGTAAGTATACTACAAATGATTTTGATCAACTTAATTTAAAACTTATTCAATTGTTTGCAGAGGAACAATGACATACATTTGATATAATTTATGTGTTACATTTGATATTATTTATGTGAAATACAATCTGAATATTTATTTCGGGGTGGTCATTCAAAAAGAAAGAAAGAGGGATTGATCTGAGGGCTGTTATGATGAGCTAAAAATATGCACTCACAAGAACATTTGTTGTTGTAGTTGATTTATGAAACTGCCTAATTAGTGCCACAAAAAATTCAGCGTTAACGTGGCAGCCGAGTAAAAAGGAAAGAAAAAAAAAGAAGAAGCTACGGTGACGTTTCTTTACAAAAAAAAAATCAGGTACACAGACATTACGAAGATAACCTTTCAGATATTTCTCCTTTCCATTGTTTGTCACCTCCTAAACTATAGACGATAGACTATAGACATGTTGACAGGATCTTCATTGCAGACCACAGTCTGAATTATCACGAGTGGGAGGATGAATGACAAGAGACAACGCTAGTGACCGACCAGTGTGCTCCTGACACGCCCCGATCGCTAACACAAGAAACAATACCGACCGACCGGGGCAGGATGACCGATCAAGGCCGTCAAGGCAGACTGATCGACCAGGGCAGCCAAAGCATGCCGACCGACCAGGACCGCACAGGCAGACTGACTGAGCAGGGCAACCAAGTCATGCCGACCGACCAAGACAGCCTAAGCGTGCTGAGCGACCAGGAGCCAGCGATACTTATGCTCAGCATGACAACCAGTCAGTCGCAGAAAGATTAAGACCAGCTTGAGACCAGCTTGGAGTTCAAGATCAGATCGGGGAGTAGTGGCAGCGCGACCACACTTTTATGGAAATTTCTTCCACGCTCGGGTTCCTTTCTTGTAGCGATTCGCTGAAACAAATCGTCTAGATTCAGATTTTTCTCCGAAGATCTAGAAGCTTATCATTTCCTTTTTGAATTCGGTTTATTAGGCCTGTCATATCAAATCTCCTTGATTTAATGAACTGATTTAATTTAGATTTAAATTGATTTGTTTGGAGTTTGTTAGGGTTTGTAAGCTCCTAAGGATGTCTATATAAACACTCTTAGGAGCATTAGAAAATGGATCATCGAGAGAATAGTATCTTAAGAGCCGAAGTGCTTTAGGAGTGTTTTGGTCGAGCATAGACACGTATATGTTAAGTCGGTTTCAGGGCTAATAACCTTGTCACTTGTGATTCATTCTAGGCTAATAACCTAGATTAGGTACCCGTTCTTGGGCTAATTAACCTTTAATCGGGAGTGTTCTTGTGGTTTTGGGCTAATTAACCCTTAACCATGTTCTTCGTTCTTCACTAATAAAATCTCGAGTTTTTTCAATTTAGTGTGTTAGATCCTAAATTACAGCTCGTGTGTTACTTAATCTTGGTCGGGAGGATCGTTGCGGTATTGAAGTAGATCGAGTTCGAGGGAAATCGGTGCTTGTTATGGGTTCCTAGACCGGGGACCCTAACAATTTGGTACTTTCATTGAGAGATTGAAGACAAGAAGTAAACACGAGCATTTACTTGTGGAGGGGTTCGGTCTTTTTTAGGAGAGAACCCAAGGTCGGAAGTTGTTCGTGTTAAGTTTGTTGTCGGGAGGAGTTCGATCTTCTGTTGGGAGAGAACCCAAGGTCGGACAATGAGTTACAGTCATATTCTAATGGAGGTCGGGTCAAGTGCGATGTCATCCAACCGAGATCGACTTGAAGCTTCGGAGTCGCCCTCCCATTGGCTGAAAGACAAGATGGAGGAGACCACCACACCATGACTCACATGCAAGAAGCCATAGACACGGCCAGCAGGGCAGCTGAAGAAAGTATGAGAGCAGTGGAAGGAATGCAGCAAGACTTACAAGCAGTGTTGGCAAGACTTGATGGAGAGCCAAGAGGAGACAACCAAGTACCCGTCGCAAGCATAGAAGAAAATAGAAGAGGGGTTGTTCGTCTCGAGGAGGGGAGAGAAACTCACATTTCTGAGTCCACCCGAGGAGAGCCTAGACCCCGACAACTCCTTAGATTGGGCGGATGTGTGGAGAACGAGCGGGAGGTGGTTGATAGGTGGCTGCGTGACTAGTCCAACCATGACGCGGATGATCATGCCAGGACGAATGAAGGATTAGGTGGAAGTCGGTACAGGGAAGAGATGCCCTATGGCCGAGAGGCGAGAAGAAATGAGAGACCACCGAAAGGCCACAACTACTATGATGAAGAGGAAGGAAATCGGTTTAACCACCGAGGACCTAGAAGGCCACGTTCCTGAGGAAGAGACTACTAGGAGGATGAAGGAAATTGGTTTAACAACCGAGGACCAAGAAGACCAAAGGTTGACTTTCCTAAGTTCGATGGTGGTGACCCGCTCGAGTGGCTCGATAAATCCAACCAATATTTCCATGTCTACGAAGTCCCGAGGGCGAAGAAAGTAGCCACGACATGCTTCTTCCTGGACGGGAAGGCAAGCAAATGATAGAGATGGATTCGGGCCCAATATGAGAAGGATTGAAGGAGGCTCGGGTGGATGACATTTGAGCGCAAGTTGCTTATGTAGTTCGGGCCCTCGCCCATAGTTAACCATCATGGCCAATTGGCCAAGATTAAGCAAGAGGGCAAGGTACATTCTTATGTGGAAGAGTTTCCGCAAATCCAAACTTTAGTAAGGGGTTGGTCCGATGAAGCACTGATTGACACCTTTGTGGATGGGCTGAAGCTGTGGATAACTAAGGAGTTAAAGTTGAAGCGACCCATTAGATTGCAAGAAGCAATGAGGATGGCCGAGATCCTTGAAGAGAGCCACAAAATTGAGAAGAAGCATGTCAAGAAGGAAGTAGCTAGCAAGGATGATGAATCCTTGCAATCCGAGAGGCCTGCAAAGGAGGTGGTTGAAGAGTCAAGAAAGAAGAAGAATGAAGTAAAGAAGCTTAGTCGGGAAGAGCTTGAGGAGTGCATCAAGAAACACTTATGCTTCAAGTGTGGAGAGAAGTGGAGTCCAAACCACCAATGAAGCAAAGTCAAGCTCATGTGCGTCTATGATGAGGAGTCAAGTGAGTAGCATAGATATGTCGAGCACACTAGTGATGGTGAGTTGAGTCTTAATGCCATCACCGATATTGAGAAATTATCAACCACAACTTTCATGGCTTCAGTGGGCAAACAGGCGGTCACTTTGTTGGTTGATAGTGGGTCTACCCACAACTTCATCAACACCAACATTGTTACTAAGGCGGGCTTGAATGAAGAGGAAATAGAGGCCTTTGGCTTTGAGGTGAAGCTTGCCAATGGAGGAAAGATGAGATGCGAAAAGATAGTGAAAGCGGTCCCCATTGATGTCCAAGGTATGCGAATAGTTGTTGACTTATATGTGCTTACATTGGATCAGTTAGACATCGTTTTGGGAGATGCTTGGTTGAAAAGCATTGGCAAAACCATACTTGATTATGGGGGGAAAAGTATGAAGTTCACCCTGGGTGGTAGGATGGTTACTTGGAGCATGAGAGGGCTACCTAGTGAAGAGATGATTTGGGAGGACAATGATGACATGGCCTCCACAATTCCATATTTTACCCTTGAGGACAAAGGTACACTTCATGGAAGAGGGATTGACAAGATCTCCATTGCAGACCACAGCCTGGACTACCATGAGTGAGAGGATGAATGGCAAGAAGCAGCCCCAGTGACCGACCGATGTGCTTCTGACACGCCCCAAGCGTGAACACAAGAAATAATACCGACCGACCGAGACAGGATGACCGATCAGGGCCGGCAAGGCAGACTGACCGAGCAGGGCAGCCAAGTCATGTCGACCGACCAGGACAACCCAGACGTGCTGATCGACCAGGAGTCGACGATACTTATGCTCGACATGACAACCATCTAGTCGCAGAAAGATTAAAATCAGCTCGAGACCAGCTCGGAGTTCAAGATCAGATCGGGGAGTAGTGGCAGCGCGACCACGCTTTTATGGAAATGTCCTACGCGCTCGGGTTCCTTTCTTGTAGCGATTTGGTGAAGCAAATCGTTTAGATTCGGAATTTTCTCCGAAGATCTAGAAACTTATCTTTTCATTTTTGAATTCGGTTTATTAGGCTTGTCATATCAAATCTCTTTGATTTAAGGAACTAATATGATTTAGATTTAAATTGATTTGTTTGGAGTCTGTTAGGGTTTGTAAGCTCCTAAGAATGTCTATATAAACACCCTTAGAAGCATTAGAAAAGGGATCATCTAGAGAATAGTCGAGTCTTAGAAAGCCTGAGTGCTTTTGGGAATATTTTGGCCGAGCATAGACATGTATATGCTAAATCGGTATCCGGGCTAATAACATTGTCACTTGAGATTCATTCTAGGCTAATAACCTAGTTTGGGTACCCGTTCTTGGGCTAATTTACCCTTGATCAGGATTATCTTGTTTATTGTAGTTCGAAGGACTAATAATCCTTAGATCGCGTTTCCTTTTATCATAACAGTTTGAGTATTTCTCATTCTTGGTGTGTTAGATCCTATTTATTACCCTCATGAATTACTTATCATTGGTCGGGAGGATCGCTGAAGTATTGGAGTAGATTAGGTACGGAGGAAAATCGGTGCTCATTTTGAGTTCCTAGAGCGGTGACCCTAACACATGTGCTATCCACATAGGGTGATCCTGCAAATCACCTAATATAACAGGGGTATTTTCGTAACATGATTACCATATATATTGAACTCAGCCTACTGATACCAGAGCGTGAAAAAAGACCGAGCGGAGCAGAGAAGTTTCCGTTATCCATTCTCTCTCTCTCTCTAAATTCGTTCTTTCTTTCTCTCCTCTCGAATTAGGGTTTTTGCGAACTCTGTGTTCTTCGGTCTGAATCATAATCCGACCCCTCAGCCATGTTTTCCGACTCGATCACCTCAGCTTCGATTCCGTCGGCCCACAACGCCCGGGATTTGGGCAAGAAAAAAAGGGTGAGATTGAATTCCTATTCGTAATTTCCGATTAATTCATTTATCTATAAGAATTTCCTTCTTTAAATTTTAAATTGTAATTTTCGTTCTTTTTTTTCTCCTTTTGAATTTGGGGGTTTCAGGCCAACAGGTCTGCCAAATTGAAGCAGTGCAAGCTTGATGCTCGCCGCGAGCAATGGCTTTCTCAAGGTATGCCTATAAACTGTTCTCTTGTAGTATTCATGCAACAACATTCATGTTATTCCTAAAAATGTAGTTCTTTGATTTTACTTGTTTATTTAAAACAATTGGCGCGTACAATTGCTTATCTGTTTTGCGACGGATGATGGTAGGTTCCGCCAAGAACAAGGGATGTAAGGAGGAACAAAATACCAGCGTTCTGTTTCGCAAAGGGGACGAGCGCTCGTTGGAGAATTTAAAATTGAATACCAGAGCGGAAGAAATGGATGGATCGGTTCATCACTACAGCGATTTGGACTCGCCGTCGCACAGTCCCACCAATTCAACTAGTAGCGTCTTGGGCGGTGCTGATTCGGGAACAAACTTCACTGGCAGTAGCAGCGGCAGCAGCAGTAGCAGTAGTAGCAGTGGTGGGTGCTGTTCCGGGTGTATTACGGAAGACGAGGAAGGAGGAGGGGAAGATGATGGGTGTTTGGACGATTGGGAGGCCATGGCAGATGCTTTAGCGGCTGACGAAGAAGACAAGCGCCAAGGCGAAAAGCTGGGTTCCGAATTGCCCCCTGAGGGCCAATCAGTCGTTTCTCCCGGGGAAGGGACGGATGAGATGAACGTAGGAGGTGGGAGTTTGAAGCCAGAATGTCCAAAAATGGGTCCAGGGGCTTGCGGGAACAACCGACCATGGAGGCCTGACGATGCTTTCCGACCTCAAAGTTTGCCCAATTTATCAAAGCAGCAAAGCTTGCTTAATCCGGACCGGCATTATGGGGAGGGATAACATGGCGTAGTAGGAGTGTGGCAACTGCGCCGTCTTCGCGTCCTATATGTTATGAGGATTTGGATTTCACGGACTCGAGCTTCTTGCCTTGCTTGTGCGGGTTTCACCTCTGCCTTTTCTGCCACAAGAGGATTCTCGAGGAGGATGGGCGCTGTCCTGGCTGCAGGAAGCCGTATGAGACTCCTGTTGAGGCGGAGGCTAGTGTTCATGAGGACAGCCTGGCATTACGACTGGCTCGTTCGTGTAGCATGATCACATGGTCTTAAGGATGAGTCTCAGTTTCCGTTAATCGTGAATGTTGGGTCTCTATTTTGCGTGTATTGCGTGTTCTGTCTAATCCTAGACTCTGTTTCCTCTTTTCATAAAGGTAGATGTTGGCATAGGGTTTTGAGCACCCGGGAATTAAGCTACTTCACTTATAAGTTTGGTTCTTATATGTATGGTGCATTCGTTGATGTAGAGGCTCATCTTGGTATGTGAATAGATAAGGTGGTATAGAAAGTCAATACATAAAAAGGTGATTAGAATATTGTTCGGCCTCCTTTCTTCTGCATTTTTGGTCTTATGTTCCACTGTTTGTTCGGACTTTCTATTAAAGGTTATTTGATGATGGCATACAGTGTTGAAACATTTTTTTTTCTAGGATTTGCATCACTATTTGAGGTTTTTGAATAGAATTGAATTTCATGTCTAACTGTGGATCAAAAAGTGGTCTTCATATTATGATTTTCTCAGCATACTTCCTACCCAAGCTCATATTTCGTTTTCAGTGATCAAGGGTGAAGGTTTCTCGGACGGATCAAAAAGTGGTATTCATATTCGAAACTTCTCTGCTTTCATGCCAAAGCTCATATTTCGTTTTCAGTGATCAACAGTGAAGATTTATGGGAACTCTTCTGGGTTCATCTGTTACTTAATTGTTGTGGAGTCCAGATTTTCTAATTTCAATGTGTGTCAATGATTAGAGGTTATAAATATGTTCTTTAACTTGGTCGTGTGAAAGTAATCTTAACTAATTGTGCAAAATGAAACAACCATCATTATTTATACATGAGTGCACCACTACATGAAGAAAAAACTGGAGGATGTTGCTGTTGGTTACTAACTTATATTGCATCAGATTAGGTTAACATTGTCACTTTACCATAGATTATATCGAGTTTCAGATCTTTTATTACCCATCCCATGGCTTATTCTTTCTGGTCCTTGACGTGCTCCTTCAGATTTATCCTTTTAACATGCGCCCAGAAAAGCTCCGGCTTCATTTTGATCCGAATAACTTTAATTATTGCTCTTTTGTTTGTCTGCCTTTGTTAGTTTGTTTCTTCTCTGAGGTTTGTATTCCAACTTTTCCTCTCCCCTGAAGCCTACGGGGATGAGTTTTTGCTGTTGTTTTTCCCTAATTGTAGTTCGATCAATCTTATTTCTCATACATAATCCCTTTCTGAGTATTGTCACTGAAGGTTATCATGTTCTATCCTACTTAAAGGATCGTTTACTCTTCCTCTTCCCAATTTGACCTAAATAGTAAAGAATACAAAGATATTTAAGATTTTTCTTCTTTATGATATCTCTTAATTACTTATCAAAGGGGGAGCAGCAAGAGTAGTGCAGTGGTTTATCCTAGAAAGAATTAGAAGAGGATGTGAAAAGATGAAGTTCTGGCATTCTGTGGAAAATAGTGAAAAAAGGAGAGGATAAAAGAAAGGGGGGTGAAAAGGGCAAATGTGGTTGAACTGTGAGCTTTATATTGTATCATTCAACTGAACTTCCTTATGCTTTGCATTTTACTTGCATTGATTCAAATATTTGATCATACTTTGCCTTGATATATGGGCAAGGCTATTGTGCCCTTCCTGTCAATATTTGTCATAGATTAGGTAAAGCGTCAAGTGTTTGAACAAAGTACAGACAGTTGTAGTACTTAATAGATTTGAATAGCCTTGGGATGATCTGTTATTTTTCCATTTGAACAGAAGATCCCTTGTTTTGACTCCCTGCTTCTATTTATTAATACTAGTGAATGAGTTTTAGCTGTGTACCAAGGTGATTATCTCTTAGGTGTCCGTGGTATGGGGTGATTATGTGGAACATCAGAATCTGGTAAAGTAGTCTGTAAACCTTCCTCCTCCACCCCCCACACAAAAAAAAACTGCGTGAGGGCCCGCCCTACGCAGCAGTGGGTACTGCTGCACTCTTGATTCTATTTTGGTCCTTATTCTCTAGAAGGTAAATGTTTATGCTTCTTGCTGCTGATGCTGTTTTCTGTAGCAGTGTGATAATCTTAGAAAGAAAAAGGCAAAATCTTTCATTCAACACCCATTTCCCCTTGCTTACTCACATGATAGTATTATAGAGGCAATGTAGTGAAAAATCCGTAAATGGTTCTTTATATTTATTTTTATCTGCTTTTGCCAGTGTAAATGTTGTAGTTTGGCTGTTAGCTTTGTGTTATTGTGTCAAATCATTATCTTTTGCTATTTTACTATTTCTTTCAGGAGTCTATTATCACGGCAAGAGCGATTGGATTCAGCATTTTCTTAGAAGCCTCTTTTTGATGTATTCATTGTTGCCAAACTGTATTAAATTAGATCCTAACCTTTCTCTTTCTTCCATATATCTGTTGGGTACTACAAAAAAATTTCAAAGGGAAATGTATTCTTGAGGTGATCAGTTATACAAGTTTGTTTCTGGCAAAGAAGCATGATTAACACAGCCTATAGCGTAAAAGCATTTGAGCCGTGACATGGAGTTTTCTTTACCTAATTTTCATTTGTCCGATCACTAGAACTGAACACCATCAGTTTGTAACGGTAACTGTCAGAGCACTTCAGTTGCTGTTTGGCAGTCTCGGGGTAGTCGCTATGGATTTTGATTTTTAGTCTGCTGAAACATGTCAGCTACAAATGTGGGTCATTTAGTTTTCCTTAATCTGTAATGGAGACTGGAGGTAGATCAGTTTTGACGGCTTTATTCACATTTGTCTTGCTAGATGCAGCTGCATATTCGTACAGTTTCAATGTGGAATGAATAGTGATTGTGTACCTCCTCGATTTCAATAGTAATTTTCGGGTGGATTTTAGCATCTTTTTCCATGCTATATGAGCAAACAACTTTTATCTTTGGCTGGGGTTTGGACATGTTGGCAAAGCTGTAATAGGACCATCATTATTTTGTTGATGTGTGAAACTACTTATGCTGAATTACAGTCTTGTGTACATTGTAATATGACATTAGATAGGATGCCTCAAAGTTGGTTACCATTCTCAGTTTCTTTATTTTTTTCTCTGATATGTAAGCAATAGCATGTAATATAAATTGGCCTGCATTCAATGTGTAGAATGAAAGATCCTTTGGTTCTTGACTGAAATATGTAGCACACTTACAGAATATGAAGCCCCTCAGTAAGTAGGCAGTATAAGCATACACAATGCATTAGACTGATCAGTTGGGAGTAATGCCGTGGCAATGTGGTTTCTGCAGATCGACCACTTTTCTGCGTGTCAAGTGTTGTTTTTAGATTTCATGTACCCGAAGAGACTATTATTAATACAAGGATGAGCGTGCACAAAACGGAATATCTGTCTGCAACTCTTGGATGTCCTTTTATTTCATCAAGCAATAGCGGGAATTATTTGGCACACTAGCAAACATTCATAACAGGCCTAGGAGGAAAAAAAAGGCGCAAGTCCTCGAACAAACTGCAGGTACTATGTGGGTATTTAAGCAAAAAAAAGAAAAAAAAACTTTCATAACAGATTTGGTACTCAAAACATATGCAAGCAGGTGTAACAACCAGAATGACCGTTTCTTTTATGTGTTTGTCATCAATGTTGAAAAGCCAGATTCCACCGCCTCCTGATTAGGGAGTGTTTTCCACCACTTCACAATGGCGGAGTCCCCCGCCTTATGCTGCATAGAGAGTGTTTTCCACCACTTAACGAAGGTGGATTCCTCCAAGAGCACATCCTTATCCAAGTCCTTGCCCTTAACCCAGTTCAGCAGATTGTTTTCTAGCTCCAAAACTTTGTCCTTCACTTTTTCAAACCCGTCTTTATTACGGCGGAGCTCCTCTACATCTGCCCAGAAATGCGATTCTCCGAAGGATCCAGGGACCATCCTCTTGGCGTGCTCGCGCCATCTTTGTGTGTATCTGTAGCGTTTCGGTCGGCCCCTTATCGTATAGGCCCCTGTGTCTTCATTCTTCGCGTGTCGATAGTAATTGGCAATATCTAAGGGTTCAACAAGGCGGCGGTACCTCGTTCCAAGCTCTATCCATTCCGTATCCCTCTCGAATCCATCTGGGAGTTCGTACCTCTTCAACATCTCGATGATTTCATCCCATATACCTGCAAGCTCGAGTCTCTTAACGTTAGCATTGAAGTCGTCGGCTGTTTTTTGAAGCTTGAAGGCGTCGTAATAGCCCACATTGCGAACAACACTCATTTTTTGGTAGTCATCCAACACTTGCATTGCTTTCTTCATTTCGTCCTTCTTGGAAATAGGTTTAT
This sequence comes from Myrica gale, assembly GCA_963930655.1. Classification (NCBI taxonomy): domain Eukaryota; kingdom Viridiplantae; phylum Streptophyta; class Magnoliopsida; order Fagales; family Myricaceae; genus Myrica; species Myrica gale. The sequence goes on along the minus strand of OZ005617.1, from coordinate 17,616,855 downwards.
CCTGGTTTCCGGGCTTTCCCTTGTCCAACTCCTCGGCATCATTAAAATACGCCTTGTTTCTCTGCTTTCGCTTCTCCAACTCTGCGGCAGCACGAAGACACAATCTAGCTCTCGTGCTCTGAAATCCCACACAAAAAATAAGTGCAAACAGTGGATTGGAAAAGGTCAAAATTAGCAGTAAATTTAAAGTCTTACTAATACGATATGCAAATTTGATCTTTTTTGTTTAGTTTTATGGTTTTAATTTGTCTTTTTCAAGTCAAAATTCAACAACAAATTAGTTAACAGAATGAAGCTTTGGTCAATAACAAGCGAAGAAAAAAGAACTTTACCAAGCCAAGGTCATTCAAGGCTGAGTTAATTCTTGCGCTATCACTGCCTAACAAGGGGAGATTTGCCAATTCCGTTAAGCCAACACTGTGTACATCTTGCATTTGTAAGCTATCCTGCAATTCATTTTCATAGTCCAAATGTTGCTCAAGACTCCTATGGGCAATCTCTGTGCCTTCCGTTTTTCTGCCCAATTGACAAGAATAGAACAGTAGTTGCAAAACAGCGTCTGGGTTGTTCAAGACCACAAGACTTTTGTTCCCAGTGCAGAAGATGTAGGTTCCAAAGGGTTTGTAAGGGCTTAATGGAATGAAGCTTGTGACAGTTTCCAGTAGCAGATTTGTGTTCCCCATGAGCTTACAGGCAGCGTGACTTGCCACGGCTGACGCATTCCTCATGACAGTCTCATAAAAATCTGAAGCCTCTTCGGGAATATTGCCTCTGGGTCTTGTCTTGAAGAAGAGGAGAATTGTTGAGATGCTTTGTTCAATGGATGTGATAGGAGCAAGCAACATTCGAGGTACAATATCATACCTCATGACAAAGTGTTTGAAACAGGAAGCCCAGTTCTCTCTGACAAGAGCATGAGAGAATATGTGATTACCAGTTAGAGGGCATCCAAAAGTCAAGCACAGAGGTGAGATTTTTGTTTTCCAAACCCTCTCCAAGAACCAAAGTGCTGCGAGGATGGCCATCGGACCACCCGCAGAGTGTCCTGTAAACACTACCTTCCTCTCACCTATCACAGTCCTTTGTTTTTTCTTTTTTTGACTTCCTTGCTCATTTTCCCCCACGACCATTTCCACCTGAATTATATATTTGAAGTAAGCATTAAGATCATCTTTCGAGCCCATATCGACATGTTTCAGTGCTTGCATAAGTTCATTCATGCTTATGTAATTACAAAATTTATTTTTGAAACTGATTATATATCATAAAATTAAAAATATCCTTATTAAAATCTTGATCTTTAATAATCTATCTTTTTTATTTATAGGTTAAATACACTTTTTGCCATGGACTATTAGGATTCTGATACTTTACACTCTAAACTATCGATTTCGTTACATTTTGCCCTCAACTACCAACCGACTAAAATAACAATTTTTTTTTCCAAATTAACTGTTGTTGGTATAAAATATAAACAATTGGTAGTTGAAATTGATAATTTTGAGTGTAAAGTATCATAATGGGGGCAAAAAATATATTTTTGGCTTGATTTATTTATTCAGTCGGTTGCATTTAATTTTTAAGAACATATAAATATTTTATTTTATACAAATACGAGTAGTTTAAATATGGTGTGGGATAAGTAAAAATAATTGTATGATCTGTAAATGGATAAAACAGCATGCCAATTGCCACATATCCTTTCACCCAAAACCAGATCGACACACGTCAGCAGAACATTGCAGGAACAGGCAAGAAAGTTAAAAGAGGAAAGGATGCTACTAGCGTACCTTCTTTTCGAAATCTGAATTGGCCAACAACTCTTCGAATCTCCGAAGAAAAGCTGCGTTAACTTTAGCAACTTCATCGTTGCCTATACTCCTAAGAGACGGAAACTTGTTGAGCTTGATATCGGTTTCTCCAAAGGGTTTGTGAGCAAACCAATCAGTTGCAGACCAAGATCCAGGGAAGCTAAAAAGGAAGGTATGATCGGATGAACCGGGAATCTCCTCAAGGATGTATCCCTGCAGTGGAGACCTGTGAGCGTTCATGGCAGAAGAGCAAGCTTTTATGATCAGCTCTTCTCTCATTCCTATCGCTTCACTGGCCATGGTTTTGAATTCTCTTTTCTCGAGCAATCTGCAGGGTCACCAGTTGTGCTTCTTCTTTTTATCGAGCTTGAAGAATGGAATCACTTAAATTCACTGGAAAACCCCTTTGGGTATATTGGGTTTTGGCAGAGATCTTGAGAATAATGGGTGTGGATACTGAGCATTTTATTATAATCGAACAACCGTTGACGAAGACTTCGTTTTTCAATGTTCTTTTCTACTTCGTGTAAGTTTCCTGGACTTTGCTCGACACTTTCTTTTTCCTCCTAGGCATACTTTGCTTGACTTGCTTAGAAGGGATTTGATCCAAATCCGAACATGAACCCGCGTTAGGATCTTTCTTAAGGTTTTAGTTGTTCTGATTCGTTGTATGAAACAAACTTACTCGGACGAAGCCAAGATCTGCGGATCAAATATAATTTTTCCTTGAATTTTTTTTAATTGGGTGTCGGGACCAACTCATGTGACTTTCAACTAATCTTAGAACTTTCAAATTGTCATTACAATTAAAATAAGCATACTCAAAATATAACAACAAACTCTAAAACTTTAAAAAAAATTATGAACTTTAATTTAAGTGTAAAAGCCAAAATTTAATCAATTATGCTAATTGAACTGGTCGTTCCTCCAACGAGTAGAAGTCATCAATTACATATCAATACTAAAATCTTGTGCGTGCCGAAAGTAGAGTGGAAGGTAGGATTGTGCATCATACCGTCACCGCTATCGTTATGGGCAGTTGTCCAAAAATGGACATTGCAACCGGCACCTAACGGTGACCCTCCCCCTCCACAAGGATTTAACACACCATAATAATACGAATAAACACCACCCTCCTATCATTCACCAAGTTTTAGCTTTAGCGCTCATAGGAATAAGGATAGAGATCTTTGAATTCATTTGATCAGATTGTTCTGCCCTGGCGAATCGTCATAATTAGTGAACAAGTGTAAGCTTTGTTGCCCGACAATATTAAGTACTGACCACACCGAGGGACATGCCCTGAAGCGTGCTCCCCCAAAAAAAAGATACATCTCGTGTCTATGGTCCGCTATAACTATCCAAGAAGACACTCGAAACTGGTAGGATAAACAATCAAATAAAATCTTCGGAATAAATGACTCATAAATTATTGACAAAGACACAAAGCAATGTTAAAATCTAGCCAAAATAATATAAGTTTACAAATACTAGAGCAATTATAAATAAATGTAATAACATTTAGAATTCTAACTTTGAAAATAAATTTTGTTGTGTGCAAGACAACAAGTTTGTTGTATTTGGAAGTATTGAGTAAGGATTTTGAGATTTTTTATATATGAACTAAAATAGTGTGTGAGAGAGAAAGGAGAGGCTATTGAGAGAAAATCTGGGATAATAAGGGTGTAATTCCTGATAGGCAGGAAGTATAGGCAGGAAGTAGGAGAGAAAGAAAAGAGGAATTTTAGAAAAGAGAGGGAGGGAGGGAGAGGAGAGAGGCTATTGAGAGAAATTTTGGTATAATAAAAGGGTATAAATCGAAAAATAAAATATACATACTCTTATTAATTATTTTTCTAGTTTAAAAATTAGGGAGCCTGCTTCTAAAGTAGTTATTCTCTCACGGTTCTTTTTTCCTCTCACTTTTTCTTTTCCAAATTTATTTATAATTATTTTATTAAGCCAAATATTTGAGATGCGGCCACCGAACACCACCTGATCTTTGTTCTCTGCGTGCCAAAACATGAATTGATAACTGCATCCACTCTACAAAATTATCATATCAGCTCCTGGAGTCACTAGAAAATTGGGTAGTAAAATAACGTGATTTAGGAAGAAGAAAAACAAGTGGGTTCATGGGACGACATGTATCTCGTATTCTTAAATATATCTGTAAATTTAATTTATTTAAATAATAAAAAGATAAATCATGTCATATTCTATGCTGACTGATTTCTTTCCGTTAGATAATTCAATGTTGTTTAGTGCCCTTTCTGAGTATTGTAACTGAAGGTTATCATGTACTCTCCTACTTAAGTATCATTTACTCCTCTCTTTCCAATAGTAAAGAATATAAATATATTTAAATTTTAGAAAAATATATATTTTTCACCCACAATTTAAATAGGTTTTACACTTTGCATCATAAACTACTATGTTTGAGACATTTCACCTTCTAACTACTAATCTTAAATATTTTGCACCATCTATCAAAATTTTAAACTAAAATGATGATAATTCTCTTGACACATTTAGAATGTATTAAAGATATTGTTATCAATTCATTAAATTTTGGGGGTATTATTGTCGGAAGGAGGGTGCAAAGTGTATATCATTGGTAGTTGAAGGGTGCAATATGTTAAAGCGAGTAATTTATGGTGGAAAATGTCTAACATTGATAGTTGGAGGGTGCAATGTGTCACCAACACGGTAGTTTATGAGTGAAAAATTGTATTTTTTTTCCTTAATCAAATCTCTTAATTACTTATCAAAGGGAGCCAGAGTAGTGTAGTGGACCTAGTGGTATATGTTATTTGGGCGTCTAGCCCATGAGAAAGCCCAGGCCCATTCATGGGCCCTCAGCTTAAATGAAATAAGGTAGGGCAACTCTAAGTTGCCGCATAACACAATCTTGGAGAAAAGTGAGGGACACGAAAGATGGAAAAGGAGAAAAGAGTGGAAAGAAAAAGAAAGAGTTTTTTCCAAAGATTTTCTTTCGACCCCTTCAGGTGTGGTTTTCAGGAGCAAAGGGGTTATCTCTTAAAAGGTTATCTGGTTTTTCCCTTGAAGTAATTTGGCCCAACAGTTTATCCTATAAAGAATTAGAAGAAGATGTGAAAAGATGAAGTTCTTGGCATCCTGTAGAAAATGGTGAAAAAAGAGGAGAAGAAAAGAAAAGGGCAGCAGGAAAAGAGGAAATGTAGTTGAGCTGTGAGCTTTATATTTATATCATTCAACTGAACTGCCTTATGCTTTGCATTTTACTTTCATTGATTCAAATATTTGATCATACTTTCAGTTTCCATGGAAGCGTGATTTAGAAAAAGAAAAAAAAATGCTGTGGAGTAATGCGGCGGCAATGTGGTTTCTGCAGGTCAACCACTTCTCTGCGTGTCAAGTGTTGTCAGATTTCTTGTACCTGAAGAGACTATTAATGCAAAACGGAATATCTACCTTCAACTCTTGATGTCCGTTTATTTCACCAAGCAACGGTGGGAATTATTTAGCACACTAGCAAACATTCCTAACAGGATTAGGAAAAAAAAAGGCCTAAATCCTCAAAAATACTATACGTACTATTTGAGTATTCAAGCAAAAAGAAAAAAAAATGATAACAGATTTGGTACTCAAAAACATATGCAAGCAGGTGTCAGCCGGCCAGAATGGCCATTTCTTCATATGTTTGTCATCAATGTTGAAAAGCTAGATTTCACCCTCTCCGGATTACTGGGTGTTTTCAACCACTTCACAATAGCGGAGTCCTCCTTCTTATGCTGTTCAGGGAGTGTTTTCCACCACTTAACGAAGGTGGATTCCTTCAAGAGCACATCCGTATCCCAGTCCTCGTCGTTAACCCATTTCAGCAGATTCTTTTCTAGCTCCAAAACTTTGTCCTTCACTTTTTCGAAGCCGTCTTTATCAAGGCGGAGCTCCTCTACGTCTGCCCAGAAGTGCGATTCTCCAGAGGATCCAGGGACCATCCTCTTGTCGTGCTCGCGCCATCTTTGTGTGTATCTATAGCGTTTCGGCCGGCCCCTTCCCATATAGGCCCCTGTGTCTGTATTATACGAGTGTCGATAGAAATTTGCAATATCTAAGGGTTCAACAAGGTGGCGGTACCTCGTTCCAAGCTGTATCCATTCCTCATCCCTCTCGAATCCATCTGGGAGTTCGTACTTCTTCAACATCTCCATGATTTCATCCCATATTCCTGCAAGCTCGAGTCTCTTAACGTTAGCATTGAAGTCGTCGGCTGTTTTTTGAAGCTTGAACGCGTCGTAATAGCCCACATTGCGAACAACACTCATTTTTCGGTAGGCATCCAACACTTGCATTGCTTTCTCCATTTCGTCCTTCTTGGAAATAGTATTATCCTGGTTTCTCTGCTTTCGCTTCTCCAACTCTGCGGCAACACGAAGACACAATCTAGCTCTCGTGCTCTGAAATCCCACAAAAAATAAGCACGCACAGTGGATTGGAAAAGGGCAAAATTAGCAGTAAATTTAAAGCCTTACTAATAAGATATATAAATTTGATCTTTTTTGTTTTGTTTTATGGTTTTAATTCGTCTTTTTCAAGTCAAAAGTCAACAACAAATTAGTTAACAGAATGAAGCTTTTGTCAATAACGTGGGAAGAAAAAAGAACTTTACCAAGCCGAGGTCATTCAAAGCTGAGTTAATTGTTGCGCTATCACTGCCTAACAAGGGGAGATTTGCCAATTCCGTTAAGTCAACATCGTGTACATCTTGCATTTGTAAGCTATCCTGCAATTCATTTTCATAGCCCAAATGTTGCTCAAGACTCCTACGGGCAATCTCTACTCCTTCTGTTTCACTACCCAACTGACAGGAATAGAAAAGTAGTTGCAAAACAGCGTCTGGGTTGCTCAAGACCACCAGACTTCCGTTCCCAGTGCAGAAGATGTAGGTTCCAAAGGGTTTGTAAGGGCTTAATGGAATGAAGCTTTTGACAGTTTCCACTAGCAGATTTGTGTTCCCCATGAGCTTACAGGCAGCGTGACTTGCCACGGCTGATGCATTCCTCATGACAGTCTCATAAAAATCTGAAGCCTCTTGAAGGATCTTGCCACTGGGTCTTGTCTTGAAGAAGAGGGGAATTGTTGAGATGCTTTGCTCAATGGATTTGATAGGAGCAAGCAACATTCGCGGGACAATGTCATACCTCATGACAAAGTGTTTGAAACAGGAAGCCCAATTCTTCTCTCTCACAAGAGCATGGGAGAATATGTGATCACCAGTTAGAGGGCATCCAAAAGTCACGCACAGAGGTAAGATTTCTTTTTTCCAGGTCCTCTCCAAGAACCAAATTGTTGCGAGGATGGCCATCGGACCACCCGCAGAGTGTCCCGTAAACACTACTTGCCTCTTGCCTTTCACATTTTTTTTGTTTTTGTTTTTTCGATTTCCTTGCTCATTTTCCTCCATGGCCATTTCCACCTGAATTATATATTTGAAATTAGCATCAAGATCATCTTTCCAGTCCATGAGGACATGTTATAGTGCTTGCATAGGTTCATTCATGCTTTTGTAATTATTTTTTGAAACTGATTATATGCCATAAAATTAAGAACATTGTTATTGAAATCTTAAACTTTACTAATCTATCTTTTTTTATTTATTTATTCAGTCGGTTGCGGTTCAATTTGTAAGTCAAAACATATAAATATCTTATTTTATACAAGTGAGTAGTTTACAAATATGAAAAGAAGGTTTCGATCTTAAAATTTCAGTTTAACAAATCTTAACATGAGTTGTGAGGTTGTTAACGTGTTAATAAATCTCATCCATAATACAAATTATATTAAATAATATATTAACGGACCTGAAGCATCATGACCGAAACTTTAATGATTAAAAATGATTGTATGATTCGTGAACGGATAAAACAGCATGCCATGTATCCTTTCACCCAAAACCAGATGGACACATGTCATTAGCTGAACTTTGCAGGAACAGGCAAGAAAGTTAAAAGAGGAAATGATGCTACTAGCGTACCTCATTTTTGAAATCTGAATTGGCCAACAAGTCTTCGAATCTCCGAAGAAAAGCTGCGTTAACTTTAGCAACTTCATGGTTGCCTATACTCCTAAGAGACGGAAACTTGTCGAGCTTGATATCGGTTTCTCCAAAGGGTTTGTCATGAGCAAACCAATCAGTTGAAGACCAAGATCCAGGGAAGCTAAAAAGGAAGGTATGATTGGAATCATCGGATGAACTGGGAATCTCGTCACAAATATATGGCTGCGGTGGAGACCTGTCATGAGCGTTCATGGCAGAAGAGCAAGCTTTATTGATCAGCTCTTTTCTCATTCCTATCGCTGTAATGGCCATGGCTTTGAGTTCTTTCTGGAGCAATCTGAAGGTTCACATGTTGTGCTTCTTCTTTTATCGAGCTTGAAGAAGGGAATCGCTTGAATTCACTTGAACACCCCTAGATCTGGTTATATTGATGATAATAATGGGTGTTTTATAATCGAACAACCATTGACGAAGACGATTACAAAAACAAAAACAAAAAAATTAAACCATTGCGAAGACTTCGTGTAGGTTACCTGGACTTTTACCGACACTTCCTTTATTCCTGCTAGCCAGACATTGCTTGACTTGCTTAGGTTTTTGTTATTCTGATTCGTTATATCAAGCTTACTCATGTATAAAACGAACATGTTCGTAAACAGTACGTGTCTTCTAAAATAAAATAAAATTATTGGCTTATCAAATTAATCTCTCGTTCTAGTACGCACCCAAACATGAATTGATAACTACATCCACTCTCCAAGAATTATCATATTAGCTTTCGGAGTCACTAGAAAATTGGGTAGTAAAATAACGTGATTTTGAAAAAAAATAATAATCAAGTGGGTTCATGGAACGACATGACGTATCTGTAAATTTAATTTATTTAAATAATAAAAAGATAAATGATAGTGCCATAGATGTACCTTCTAGGAAGTTTCAAGGGTACAGATTCAGCGGGAAGTGTTGTTCGATAGAGACAGGCAGGTAAAGCTCCATGTGGTTGGCCTAAAACTAACTGCATGTTCTTTTCCCAAGTTGGCTTTAGAAAACAAAAGTAAACCCTCGGATTCTTTTCCAAGTTGGCATTAGAAAAGAATAAATTTTTCACATTGCCAGAGTTTTTGTCGACGGAATTAATTAAATGGTTTTGGGTTTTGGAGCCCGACCCAAAACCGGGAAGGCCCATATCTTTTTTAGTTGGATTTGGCCCAAGACTTTCCACGCTGCTTCAGGATCCTCCCTGCATCACATTGTGCACAAAACCTCCGAGATCAACAGTCATCCACTCTCGGGTTCACCTATTCTGTATTTATTTATTGGATCAACAACCTTTATAGTTTTTGAGGAGATCCTACTGCATAGAACTTCAGGGCATGTGTTGGGGAGATATGTACATGAGGGAGTTTCTTAGTGTGCTCGTAATATAGCATATAGCAACATCACTCAACTTAAAAACTTAATAGATTTGGACCAAACTATGTTATATTAATCATTCGTTCCAATTGGGACGTACAACCTTTTTAATTTTAATAAATCTTTTAATTAATGAAGATCTGTTCAGGTAAATACGTGGGGAATGACAATAATGTTCTACTTGTATCTGGACTGCCACAAGTAATGGAAGCTTCTCTTTGAAATCTGCCAAGTCTATCATTGCAAGCCAACGACATCAGAGGCCTTCCACTTCGATCGATGTTGACTAGAAACGACTTTGGCGAACCCCTTTGCAAGATCGCCTCAAGCTGCTTCTTTGGAAGATTGCTTGGAATTGTCTACCTTGCAATTCTACTATTGAGATTCCTTCATCGACCTTTAGAAGATAATTTCTATGGTTTTTGCCACCGAGAAGGTGAGTCTCTAGTTCATCTTTTTTTTTAGTGTCCTATTGCCCAGATTGCGTGGAGGGAAGCCCCCTGACCTCTCACAATTCAAAATATCTCTTCTCGAAGTATATTGGACTGGATTAAGCTCATTCTCAAGCCTGCCCAGCTGCTAAATCTCCTGTTGGATCAACAACATAATTTCACTCGATTTGCAGCTATTTTGTTTGACTCTATCTGGTATTTTCGAAATCAGCTTCTACACCTTGGAGGAGAACTAGTTGTTTCAGCTCTCATTAGATCAATCCACGTTCGCTACCAAGAGCTCATCTCTGTTTGGCGAGAGCAAATTCCCCATCCGGCCCCAATTTGGCAACTTCCCCCTGCGGATTCTTGGAAAATCAATTTTGATGTTGCTATTCGAAAGACGTTCTCCTTTGCAGCAATTGTTTGTTGTGATTAAGAAGGTCATGTCCTCTTTGTTCGAACTAAGAGGTTACCTCCGTGCGGTCCACTTGTGGGCGTGGCATGGGCAGCTTTTCACGCTGCTCAGGAGGCTTATTTTCTTCCTACCTGTCATATTTTTATGGAAGGGGATTCGTTGCTGGTTATCAACACCATTCGTCAAGCCAGTTCTGAGGTGGAGTGGCAAATATCTTCTATTGTGGATGATATTCACAGTTTAGTTGATTCTAGAGAGTGTTGGGTCTTTATTCATGTTAAAAGAGAGGCAAATGAATTTGCTCACAGAGTTGCAAAGTGGGCATGTACTGAAATTTAATGGTAAATATTCCCCTCTATTGTATTCCTGTTTCTATTATTTTGAGTGACAATCCCTGCTTCCCTCCATGAATTGTCGGCTCTGTTTAATGGAATCTTTATTTAGAAAAAAAAAAGAGATCAAATCTTCTCTGTGTTCTTACATTCTCAATTTTGTTAACTAAAAGTATAGTGTACCTCTTTAAAAGTCTTCGTTCGATTCACTTATAGATGTCCTACACATATCCAGCATGAAATGTGAGTCGAAGCTTGGGAATCTCCACAGAGTTTTTCTCCAGGGTGAAAGTGGTGGCGATGATCCCAGAGGTGTTGTCACGTTCTTCTTCTGTAGCTTCCGAGAAATGTCTATACGAACTTGATCAACCATGTCGAGGAAGTCCTTGGCTATAACAAACAGTTGAAGCGGGTGTGTAGCCCCTTTGTATTTGGAAGCTTCTGCTTGGTAATATTGAGTCGTACTCTGAACAAGGTCCATAACTCGTGTTTGCTCCTCCCTCACGACCTTAAGCTCCTCTTCACATTCCTCTAGAAATCCTTTCATTTCCTTCATGAACCCACTCCTCTCATCATTACCACAACATCTCATAAGTTGCCGAAATTCAGTGATACGGACGCCCAGAGTGGAACATATATTGGCAAAAATGTCATATTCTATGCTGGCTGATTTCTTTACATTAGATAATTCAATGCTTAGGCATTCTAGCACTGGTAAACCCAGCGTTAGATACTCATTATCTCTCTCTTCCTGCTATAAGGCTAAATGTGCCTGTTGTACTAATAATTTGACTCTTGCTTCTACCAAGGCAGTGGTTTTGATTGATCAGACAACGTGTACCCTCTAATCGGACTACTTGTTCCACCAGAAAGTGAAGTAGAGTCGTCTTTCCATCTGTGCTTTTCACATCAGAGAGCTTTTGTAGGGTACTAACATCAAAACCTCGTGCATTCCCTCTGGTGGTTCCAGCATTCATACGGTTGCCAGCCTTAAGGATAGCTTCGAGGAGTTTTAAGAAAAGCCTATCGGTTCTAAGCTCCTTGCACGCTAATTCAAGTGCTTGCAAGGACTCCCTGATGTTGAGACTATAAGCATCATAATTTGTTCTGAAAAACATTGCATTTAAACGAATAAATGCCGAAGGAACAACTTTTAGGATGTGATAGAGGAAAGATTTAGCATCTGCAAGTTTAGTTGGGTTGTCATCGATCGAATTGAAGGATTTTGGCTTCTTCCTCTTGGGTTGGAGCCATTTTGGTAAGTTTATCATAGGTATCATCATTGAGTCCCTAGCCTTCAAAGAGGGCAGCCAGAATCTCTTTGCAAAAGATCTCAGTATAATCGCTATGTTCTGTGATTTTCGTGGCTCTAGGATGAAAATTTGAGCTGGTGGGGCAGAATTGGACTTGCTTGAAGTTGACATAACATAATCTCTTTCAAACAATTTGCAGTTGCTATTAACGTATCCAAACAAGGTCTCCATAAGATCATCTTCGAATCTAAATAGTGCATACAAAAAGGTTATGGCAAGGAATTGAAAAAATGTTATAGATTTACAACTTTATGGCACAATTACCGGAAATATCCATCAACAATCGTGTCCCAGACCATTGAATGATCAGCATGAGCTATAACCTTATCCCAGTGCAGTGGCTTCAGCTTCATTTGACCACAAACAAGCCCTCTCGAGCTCTTCCCAGCATAAGCCTTTACCTAGCCCTTGCTACTTGATTTCGCTCTTGGTCCTGGTAGGGGTTTCAAAGATAACAATGGACTCCCTACTTTAGGAGGTAGAGGCAGCAGTGCAGGACTCTGTTTGGATAGAATAAATGGTGTTGGTGGTGGAAGTGGTAGTGGAAACTTCTTTGATTGAAGGGGTGATGACGCAGGACGTGGTACTTAAGTTTCTCTCTCTAAAATCATTTGTGGTTGGTGAGGCTCAGATAGTTGTGGCAGAGGTGACCTTAGCGACAGTGCTGCAGTAACAACAGGAAGTGGAGTTGGGATTGGCAAAACTGGTTCCACCACCTCAGGAGTAATTTTATTAGAAAGCTTACAGAGCAATGAAACTTCCTGAGTGTTGTTACCGTGCACACCAATGTTGAACAATATACGGAAATTGAAAAGAGAGAGAAGAGGTGAGAGAATTGAGATAGAGATTTAACGTGGTTCGACAATATGCCTACGTTCATAGGAGAGAGCGGCCAAAGATTTTACTATCTCGTGTCATTCTTGGGTTACTTCATAGACTATTTATAAGAAACCTCAGACAATGCATCCCTAAACCTATTAGAACTCAACTACTTGGATATTCTAATAGAACTTGAATACTTAGATATCCTATTAACACTCAACTACTTAGATATCCTAAAAATAGGAGCCATATTTATCCAACAATCTCCACCTTGGCGAATATTGTCCTTTAGGAGAAAATCAAACAAGTTTTCACATCTACCTGAAACTAATAGGTTAGGAACACCTCATCTCTCTAGCACCTAATGATATTTATCAAGTCCAAGCAATGCTTGAACCTCTTTGTGATAACTGGCTTAGTCAACATGTATGTTGCATTCTTAGATGTGTGAACTTTCTCCAGCAATAATTCACCAGAAGCAAATAAATGACATTCTTAGATGTGTGAAACCACACATCAATATGCTTGGTTCTTGCATGATACACTTGGTTTTTCACCAAATAAATGACACTCTGACTATCACAATGCAACTGAAATCCATCTTGCTAAACATTTAACTCCTTGACTAGCTCTGTAAGCCACAAAGCTTCCTTAGCAGCCTTAACGACTGACATGTACTCTGCCTCAGTTGTGAACAATGCAACAACGAATTGAATCATGGACTTCCAACTAATGGGCCCTCCTGCAAGAGTAAACACATAACCTGTGTTCGATCTCCTGTCATCCAAGTCACTAGCATAATTTGCATCCACATATCCCACAACTGACAGATCACTCTATTGTCTTCCAAACATAATGCCATAATCTGTAGTACTCCTCAAATATCTGAAAATCCACTTGACTGCATCACAATGTTGTCTCCCTAGATTTTCCATATACTTGCTCAATGTGCTGACTGCATGAGCCAAATCTGGCCTGGTCCATACCATGACATACATTAGACACCCCATTGCACTGGCCTATAGGAGCTTTGACATGTCTTCAGTTTCTTCAACTGTCTTCGGGCATTGTGAGGTAGACAAACAGAAATGATTCGCCAAAGGTGTACTATCCGGTTTTGCACTCCCCATCCTTTCCAACACCTTCTCCACATAGTCGGCTTGAGATATCCATAATCTCATGGCATCTCTGTCCCTGCGAATCGTCATCCCAAGAATCTTCTTGGTTGCGCCTAAATCCTTCATGTCGAATTATTTACTCAACGAGGACTTCAGCTTGTTGTCTTCCTTTATACTCTTAGTTGCAATAAGCATATCATCCATATACAGTAACAGAAAAATTAATGAACCTTCATCAAAGCTCTTAACATATACACATCAATCATACTCACATCTCTGGTAGCCAATTTGGATCATGTAAAAGTCAAATCGCTTGTACCACTGTCTCAGAGATTGTTTCAATCCATAAAGTGACTTATTCAATTTACAGACCAAGTTCTCATGTCCAAGTTGACTAAACCCTTCTGGCTGCTCCATGTAAATCTGCTCTTCTAAATCACTATGTAGAAAAGTTGTCTTCACATCCATCTGCTCCAAAGTCATGTAATAGTGAGCTACCAATGTCAACACTGCCCTGATAGAAGTGTGTCTGACAATCGAGGAGAAAATTTCATCGTAATTAGCCTTTCACAACCTTTTGTTTTTCCACGCTCCTTGTTACCCTTCACAATTAGCCCTTCCCCCTAATAACTCTTATCACTGGCTTTCTTCCTCTGATGAAATCCCAATAGGGCCCCTGTGACATCCTCCAACTCCAGGGAATCCTTCCCTCATGTTAGAGTCGTAACCAAATTCTCATATGTAGTAGAAGCTGGCAAAGAATTCAACAGCATCAACGCCTTGTCTTCGTCTTCGAACTTCACATCAACCTTTTTCAGGTCGCTAACAATCTGATTAAACATGTTAATGTGTTGGGTCAGATCTGAGCCCTCCACCATCTTAAGACCAAACAACCGCTGCGTGATACATCACATCATCCGCCAAAGAAAGCTGGATAGTAGCCACCGCTTTGTCCTCAAGCTCCTTCCACTCTGTCTCTTTCATGCCATTTGGCTTCTTCCCGTTTAAAGCCTTCACCATCCCTTGTTGCACCAACAGATCTTTTACTCTTCGCTGTCACAATCCAAAATTTTCAGTTTGGTCGAACTTCATCACATCGAATTTAGCAATCGAAGTATGTAACTCCATTACTGAACTTGACGCTCTAATACCAATTATTGTTACTGTACACACCAACGATGAACAATATGTGGAAATTGAAAAGAAAGAGAGAATTGTGACAGAGATTTAACGTGATTCGACAATATGTCTACATCCACAGGAGAAAGCAGCCAAAGATTTTACTATCTGGTGTCATTCTTGGGTTACATCGTAGACTATTTATAAGAAACCTCAGACCATGCATCCTTAAACCTATTGGAACTCAAATACTTGGATATCCAATTATAACTCAAATACTTAGATATCCTAATAGAACTCAAATACTTAGATATCCTATTAGATATTCTATTATAACTCAACTACTTAAATATCCTAAAAATAGGAGTCATCTTTAACCAACATGTTTAGATTTTCTTGGTTCCTAAGTGTAACGTCCACCCTCCTTTCCGTTTCGTCCTTAAAATTAGGATTAAACAAAAACTTTGGAAAAGAATCTCTAAGTTGTCCACCTTCTAGTTTCGTCAGATAAAGAACGTCCACTCCATTTTCGTCGACAATCAGTCCTTTAACATTTCCTCCAAAGTTTTTCAACTCTTCAAGAGTCAGTGCACCTTCTTGTCGATGAAAGCGTCTATTCACCTTGTTCTGCTTTTGGCGTCGAGCAATTACAAGCTTTTGAAAGACGAACAAGAAAATCACAGCAATGACTAAAGTAGTCGCAGCTGTAGCAGCAACAACTTTCACAACTGTATTATTTGGTGATGGCGATGGAGAAGGTGGCAGCATTGTTAGAATAAAAAGCTTGGAGACTTGGTGATTGGAGACTTGATGATTGTTTTCGAGAATCCGTAAACACACTCAAAGGTTACAAATGAATTGTAACACATGGAATCACGTCTAGTGAAGAACTTCAGTTAAGAACAGACAGAAAGATTTAGGAATGCACGAGAACAAGAAAATAGAAGAAAGGTCATGGCTGAACTATTATGCGGTTGAGAAACTTTTTATTTTTATTTTTATTTTCTTTTTTGTTTTTTTAGTTATGGGGCCTTAGGCAACTGCTTAAGTTGTCTAAGGGTTGAGCCGGCCCTGCGGAAGAAAAGACGGTCGCAGCGTCAATCCAACTCACTCAGAGATCTTCTAGCTTGAATAGGTTGCAGAAAAGGAATACGAGAGCTTCGGGCGGCACAAAACAACGGCGGTCATAGGTCCACAGGAAAAAAAAGGCTAAAACGGTCAGAAGTTAGGTCCTGGTAGCAGGGGCAGCAGGAGGGCAAAACTACCCCGCGTGTTGGCGGCACTAAGTGAGCCAACCAGTGGCGGAGGGAGGGGGGGTCGAAGGGTATCGGCCGATACCCTTCACCCCCCCAAAAAAAAATTCACATGGTATTTTATTTTTATTTTTTATTTTTAAAATAAGTTGGCCTGGGCCGACACCCATCAGGCTCAGGCCCAGGCCAACTTAATGGTTTTAAAATTTTTGCTTCAGATATCAGTAAGGTTTTTAAATTTAGATTCGTTCACTTGGGAGGTGATGAAGTTGATACAAGTAAGTTTGTTGATCATATAAATATGTGTGTGTGTTTGTCATCTCTGTTTATTCCCATTCCTATTATTCTCTTCCCATCCGTAGTCTCCTCCTTTTATTCTCAAAAAATTAGTTGTGATAGCAGAACTGATTCGGCATTTATAGGAGTTCATCATAGTCCTTTTTTCCTTTTGTTGTTGCTTCTTTGTCTTCCTTTTTTGGGTGGCCAAGTAATGCAGGTACCTATGTACTTATAGATACATGCTGCCATGCTGGGTACCTGGGAAAATCCTGTGGGCCTGATCCCTTTGTTCTGAATTAAACTTGGGACCTCTGCTTCCTGAGGCATGGTAGTTTGCCAACTTTCTCAATCCCAATAAAGTTTTCAGTTGATGCTTTCATATGGCCAAACTAGGAATTTCTATTGGTTTGGATAAATAGAAGAACTGTCTGGATACTTATCAGTGGTAAAAACGAATAGTACAATGGTGTCCTTGCCTCAAAGCTAAGACAAAACTAGATCATGAAGTCTCATAGGTGCAAGAGGCTGGCTGTTAGAATGAAAATTGGATGTCTTTGAAACTTGATGTTTGATAAGTTTTGCATGCCATTCTTTCTCCTTTAATCAACTATCACTTCTTAGGTTTCTCTCCGTCAGAAAGAATGTCCTCACTGTAAATACTTTCTTGTCAATGTGAGTCATCAAGGTCTAATTATTAATGCTTTTGCAAGTAGCATCATAGGTTTTTTATTATTGTTCTCATATTTCCCTTAAGCACGAGGATCTTTGTAACTTATTAAGAGGGCACCTAGATTTTCTACGAAGTCTGATAGTTACTTTATTCCAGTTTCTTGCACGCAATCCATCTTAATATTTTTTTTTTCCAAAATTGTCTTTGACAATGCATCCACCTGTATTTTTGATAAATCTTCAACAACTTAAGAATCCATGTTTATGAGTTATCTTGAATTGAAAAAGAATATTGAATGGTCTTTTGATGCACAAATGTTGCTTAATGGTTGTAGAGGATACTCTGCCACTTCAGCTTTCAGCTTTTGTCAAGCTGGACGTACATTCGTGACGATGCTGAGCATACACTAATGATGGCATTGCTTCGATGTTATCTTGTTTTTTTCTTCTTTTATCTACTCTGTTTCCTGCATTTGTTTAAAGTGATTTTATAATACATGGATCATTACTTTATATATTTGTTGTCTTTATGATGTGACTTTAGATATTGTTTTAAGTTTGATATATGTTTAATGATGATTATTTAATGACACCGCCTTACATTTTTAAATTCAGGTTGTTGGACAGTGACTCCTCATGTAAAAAAGTGGTATCAATCTTAGGGTGTATTTGTGTTGTAAAATTTTAGTGTTGTTAAAATTTTAGGTATTGAGTTTAGTGAAAAAGTGAAGAGAGAGGTAATTTTTTATATTTTTTGTAGTGAATAGTAGTGATTTGATGAGAGAGAGAGAGATTATATTGTAATTTTTTATTGTGTTACAATTTTAGAGTGTGTAAAATTTTAGGACGCAAACGTAGCCTTAATCTCTTACTTATTCCTGTATCTCCAGTAAACTATTCTAGTTGAAGTAAATTGATTGCCCAAGTGCAGGAGCCCAAGTGCAGGAAGTTTCTGTATAGTTCACTTATATTTTCACACTTATAGTAAAGAATATGATCCTAATTCATAATAGAAACTTTAAACGCTAAGAAAGGGATTTGTTGTGATACTTTATTTCTAAATCAAGTTATAAGGATTGGGGAATCCATAAATTGCCACATGGCTTGCAAATTTTGGCTAGCCAGTGTGATTTGCTAGACAGGTCTAGATTCAACTCTCCATTTTTTTGCCTCTGGTATACCAACAGTTTGCTTGATATTTGAGTCATATTGACATTGTAAGTGGTTAACTCAGAAGCGCGGATTTAAAATAGTAATTTTTCGTGTTTATTATATGTGTCTCGCAGTACATATTACGGTACATGTATTTTAATATTTTTAATGCTTTTAGTTCTTAATTTTTGACATTGTAACTCTAAAACAATGTTTTGCATTAAAAATGAATTTTTTTTTATCATTTCGCCTTTAAAGTTCGACACCCATGAATTTTGATCCTGGTTCCGCCACTGGAGCCAACCATCCACTTTAAGGCTATGCAGAAAGCTTTAAAACACATTGATGGTCTTTACTGCCCTAAGATTTCAGAATTATGTTGCCAGCTGACATAGGCATATAACCAGAGGTTAGATACCACGAATGCCTTGTAACAAAGCTTTGACTACGACCTCGCGACCTGGTTCTAATAGTACCCTAATTCAGTAATTCTTGAATAAAAAGAGGTATAATAAAATGGGGAACTGGGGATATGTACCCTGATGCTTGAATTAAAAGCTTCTCGATCTACATGCAGCAGCATGTAGAAGGTGCTGATCAATCTGCGATTGCACTGCTTGGTTTGAAGATACGTGAGTCCGGCCCACACGAGTTAAAAGCCCACGTAGGGCGGCAATTGTTGCCGCACAACATATAAGAAGAAATTAAAAGTGCCGCATGATATATAAATGTTGAATAAAACTGAGCCGCCCACCGCGTGTGTTGTTTCCTTTTTTTTTTTTGCCTTTTTGCTCTTTTTTTTGGTGAGGCACCTGTCTATTTTTGTTGCCTTTTTGTTTTTGTTTTTTTCTAGAAACTAACGAGAGCACGTAGTGTCAGATAAAAATAAAAAGTGACCATTTTAACCTTGGAATGTGTTAAGAAACTCACTACCGATGGGGTATATTTAGAAATTCAGGAGATTGTTTCAAGGAAAAAAAATCTCAAAACTACGGTACGTTCAACATTTTGGGGGCGAACAGTATATGGAGAGCCCCGAAATTTTATACTGTTCACCCCGAAATTTTAAGCCCCAATTTTTCCAGATATCAAACGCCCCCATTATTTCACACAAAAGTCAAACTATACAATCCAATCATTAGCATTAATTACAACTCCAATATTTCCAAAATTCATCTAAACATACTTTACCATTTTTACTATTTACACAAATATCTATAAACAAAAGATTCTCAAAACCCATAGAAAGGCTGCCGCATGGATGAGAAAAGGGGGGGAGAAAAAGAAAAAGAACCAAAGAGTTTTTTGGGAGTTTTTTTTGGTGTATTTTTCACTCGAGCAGATTGTGTTATCTCATGCAAGGTGTGTTCTCTTGGTGCTTGGGGTAAAGAAAACAATAGTCTTTCGTGAAGGTTATTTAACTTCAGTTTAATCAATCTTCTCATTTCAAGAATTATTTGTTGAGAAATCCTGGTAAGTTGGAGTTTAAGCATCTCTGCCTCGTGATGCCCTCTTTACTTTGTTGTTCATTTCACTGCAGTAAGCATGGCGTGCAGTTGCGCCATATTTGTTCTCATTAAAGAAACGTTTATGACGATGACAAACATAGCCATATACGAACGAGAGGCTTCTTCGTTCTTTATAACGAAAATCTACAAAGTTGGAATCTACTCGTGTTGTGTAGTTTTGAAGAAATCAGATATTAAACATGATGGACCAATTCCCAGATACTGAATTCGGCAAGTTGCCATGGAATACTGGGGATTTCATTTAATCATATTGAATTTCATATACAAAATCGATGAGCGAACAAAAGTGTATATTTCCTAATATTTCAGATTCTCGTACCTCCTTTTTCTGTGCGCTTCTGGCCTTGCATACTTCCGCCAGAAACTATGCTAGGCCAGAAGTAAAATTTGAAAACAATGCCAAACAAAAACATTTGAGCGAGGACATGCGCTAACAAAGCATTGCCACTCAAATCGAAAAGTGGGTATATCAATCTTTGATTCTTAGCTTGGCTCTCTTTGAGGAGCACACTGATGCTGATGATACTGGCCTTGTGAATGATGTTGAATCACAAGCAGGCACTGGAGAAGGTGATAACGGAGACCGGGATGGTGAGGGCAAGGAAGTGCAATCATCTTGTCGCCTTCTCTTGTGGATTCTTGTTTCTTCTTCACTGTCCTTTCCTTCCCCTCTCATTAGGAAATCTTTCAAGCGTTTCACGTCTGACAATTTTACCGGTTTCAGTAGAAAATCTTGGGCCCCTTCTTCCAAACACCTGTTAATCAGTAGCATAATTAGCTCTCAATGGATTGCCACCATAAAGCACCCACACACATATCATCCCCCATGTCATAGTTAGTACTCGTGGGCATCATCTAGAATTGGGGTACATATTCCGGCAACTTCGGTAAGACGCAAGCTGGTGAGCTTACAGCCAAATGTTTGGAAGAATTTAAGCCACCAATCCCAAGAAGTTGGATCTGGGATCTGGAATGGGCCTTCCCATTTAGGGGGATGTATTGTTATAGTTGATATAGTGAATGGGGGTGAAAGAAGATGGTTAGAAAGATGTCTCAATCCCCGTTGCACCGTCATCCAAACTTGGAAATTTTACTGAAGAAAACAATTGCAAGTTTTGACCAGTTCAGCAATTTCATCATATTTTAACGCCCTTATCCTTCTTTATCTCCGACAGCTATATATTTTCAAGAAAACCCTAAAAGGATGATTAAATATCCTAGAAATTCTTCGCCTGAGATCTACCAAATTGTACGCTATACATAACATGTGAGGTTATGCACAACCAAAATTTCAATGGACCAGTCAAGAATTGAAAATGAGTGAATTCAACAAATCCACAAGGGAACAAGTTAGGCTGATGATCAGTATTGTCGTCTAAACTTTAAGATATACGTTATAAGTTTCCATACCTATTGAAGGAATATTTGTCATTAAACGACATAAAAATTGACAAATTGGGTTATCGAAATCTCCGAATTTGGTGGTGATTATAAAAGATGCGCATGATCCATAATTATCATGCATCTGCATATGAAATCACATCAATTTCTTGCGAACCTAGGTAGAAGCTTGCAAATAAATGATGTTCTAACCAAATACTGATGCAAACAGAGAAGGCTGAATTAAGAAAATACCTATCAATACGAGTCAAGATGTTTTCGGATGACATGATCACCACTGGGATCTCTCTCAAGACTGAAGATTCCTGATTGAAAGTAACCAAAGGCAAAACACCCTCAACAAAGATAAATAATAAAAGTAATTCTCATTTCTTTTTCTCAGTGCCTTTAGAACCTGTGATCTGTTTGCTGAGAAAATGCAGGAATGAGTAACAGAGAAAACAATTTTTTGTGTGATCTTGCTCTTTCCCTTGTTTAAACATGAATACCAATAAAAATCCTTTTCTTTTCCTGCGATTCTCAGCAAATTTCAGGTCCCGACAAACAGAAAATTAGAGCCGCAACAACAACGCAAAATATATACAAACCTTGATCTTTTTGAGTAGTTCATATCCTGTCATCCCTGGCATTGAGTAATCCGTCATGATGAGATTAACTTTCAGAGCCTGCCATCATATTAACAGCCATCAGAATCACTTCAACAATGGTATTTTCAAGAGAGAAACAAAAAAAGATATCGAATATTTGGTTGGGTTGCTTATGAAATGCAAGAAAATAAAAGTTCCTGATTTTCTGTTCTTTTCTTTTCCAACACTTTGTTTTGGCAACCAAACAGAGTGAAAATGCATTCTAGAATCCAAACTCGTTTCTTACATCAAAACCAACAGAGCCCTTCTCTCCATCCAATCCCAGATACTGCAGAGCTCTCGGCCCACTCTCGACAGCCGTCACTGCATATTCCAATCCAATCGACCTCAGAAATTGATCAAAACCCAAATTGGTGAAAAACAAAGTTTAAGTTCGCGTACCTTTACAAGACGATATCTTCAGCAACCGCTCGATAACCTTTCGGTCCACGAGGCTGTCATCCACGGCCAGAACATGCAGCTCCGGTGAACCCGAAAGTGAGTCGTCGCAAAAATCAACATTATCCGACAAGTTCCGCCTTAAAACCTGGCCGGCCGTTGCCATTTGTCAGAAAAAAGCTCTCAATAAATGTTGTTAGCCTCTTAAGCTGAAATGGGTCTTTCTAAAGAAGAGCGAAAATAGAAGAAAGAACAGAACGCAAGAGGGCGTGAGAGTCTGTTGGTTACTTTATAGTACCCATAGTTTGGGGTTGGGGGATGGCTACGAAATGGGAAAGAGAGTGTGTGGGTTGCTTTTGCTTTAATTCAAGGAAAAAGGCAAAAGCTGAGATTCTGAGGATCCAAATGTGTTAGCAAATCTATCAGAGATAGTCTTAAAAAAAAAAATCTATAAGAGAGAGAGAGAGAGTGTTATCCCTGCGAATCGCTTCTTGTTGTCCTGTCAGTAAATTCAAAGATTTTGCAGTAAATAGTCGCAGTCAGAGAAGACAAAACGTATAACGTAGGCTTTGTCTGTGTGGTACCTGGTTGGCCCAAGGTTTTGGGAGCAAGCATTTTGACTCGGGTACAGTAACAGTTGTGACTATACAGTGTCTGTTCTTATGTGCCACATGTTGCCCCCCAAAAGGGGTAAACAGCAATATCAAGGCAATCAATTATGCCATGGGTCTCCTATTCAACATGGAATTACCTCCCATAAACGTCGCATGCATTCCGCCCACACTATTCTAGGCTATCCACGTAGCGGTGTTGGACTGTGAAAATTTGAGTATATGAATCGGTAAAGTAACGAAGATAATTTATAAAAATCGATAAAAAAAATATATAGATAAAATTTAAATTAATATTATAATAAAAAAATTATTCGATTGTCAAGTTTAAAATTTTAAAGTGTTAAAATTTCAACAATCAAACCTCTCAAAGTGATAATTTGCTCAAAGTTAATCGCGGGATCAATCTCGTTATTTAGGCTATATTTGGTTTAGGTCTTGAGATATGTTTTTTTTTTTTGAAAATAGTGTAAATTCTCTTGGGATTGATGAAAAATATGTTAAAAGTTGTTGGAATTTGTAAGGAGTTATTGTGATTAGTGAAAAGGTATTGAAATTGATGAAAAAGTGAATAGAAAACGTTTTGAGACATGAAACAAACATAGGGATCTGAGATTTAGTTGTGTAATTTTCTTGAAATCTTATATTAAGTCTTTTTTTAAGTAAAAATAAAAAAATTATTTATAAAACTGGGCTTATCTAATCCGTTTAGCTCAAAGAAACTGCATCAGCTCAAAATTTATCTAACCCTTAAGATGAGTTTAAGGACTTATCAAATTCGATTTCTCTTCGTCACCCCAAAAGAACAAATTTGATTTAAGTTGAATTTTACCACTCACCAAAAACGTAGTTATTAATAGTTTTAGTTATTTCAAGAGCCTATTTAAAAATTTTAAAACTTTAATTACATTTAGGCATATATTCTCTCTGAAAGAAAGTGTAGCCATTAGTTGAATTATTTCCAACAGTGTCATATAGTAGCATAGATATTTGTTTTATTTTGATGTTTCCTGCTTTGGCTGCAAGTTAACACTGTAGATTAGAAGAGAAACGTGCTAACTTATCGACAGCCTTAAGTGCTTTGTCTTTACTTTGATGTCAATTGTGAGTTCCACCTCTCATTAAAATGATTTTTACTTGAGCACCCGTCAAATCAACTCAGATCCTGTTTCTTTTTCCCAGCCTCTCTGGTCGAATTCCATCGAAATTACTTGACACCTTTGCTAGGTTTGGATGGGAAGCATCCAGGCTGATTCAAGGAAAGTGTCCGAAGTGCTACGCGTTCAAATCCAAACGACATATTGGGATTGGCCAACCAAATTGGATTCTGTGTCTCTTGAATGTGCTTCTTAAAGTACATATTTGTTTCACCAAGTGCGAAAAGCCGTTTGTTTTTAAATAGGAATGCCTTTTGAAGTTGTTCCTTAATCCAAATTAAAAGCCACCGGTTTTTCAACATTTGTTTGATTCCCCCAAGATGTTCCGTCGCCTCTTTTTCTGCCAAAGATCTAATATTTAATCGCTTGAAGAATTGGGTTAGATATGCGTCTTTAAAATCATATTTTAATGGAAAAGGGTAGCTTGTTTGTCCTCCACAGTGCAAAAATAATACCATTAGCAGGAGAAACCCAATTGAACGTGGCATATAACTTAAGCGTGAAGAAAAATCTTGCTAGACTTTTTATTGCCATGAGATCTTTTGTCCATATATCTTATGGTGTTTGGAATGCTTTTTATATTTTTTTTCTGCAAAAGCTAATTCAAATAAAATTTTAGGAGGTGAGTTTTATAAAAAATTTGTAAGATTTTTAGGATAGAATTGTGAATGTTTTATGTAGATTTAAGTTTTTATAGATTTGTGTAAAAATTGGTGAAATTTTTTAAAAATAGTTATTTTTTATTGAAATTTGTAATTTCTTTTTTAAAGAAAGTCATTTTAAGCTTCCAAATTATAAGGTAAATATTATTTTAAGGATTTGAACTATTTAAGGGTATGTTTGGGGCTCAAATATTTGGGCCCAAAAATTTAGGTTTAATCATAAAAAATTTATCACATAATTTTTTATTATTATAATACTTATTAAAAATCTTCTCTCTTTACTTTTTCACCAACTCCCATAACTTATCTTTACTTTATAATATTTCTCAAGCTCCAATATCCAAAATTTTTACCCTCAAACATACCCTAAATTGAAGACGTTGACACCTTGAACTATCATATTTGATTAATATGTACTATCAAATAAAATCATCCGTCAAAATCGTACCACTAAGATATTGATCTACACATGACTGTCATATTGTATTTGAAGACACATTAATAAATTTAGATAATTTAAGAGTTTAGTATGAACAACTTAATAATTAAATATTTAAAGTGATTTAAAACTCGTAATTCAATTTAAATGGCAAAACGAAGTTTCCACTCCTTTTCTTTGGACGAATTGCATATAACTCCTTTTTAACTGTCCATTGAAACTAGTGGTGAACAAAGTGTTTTTGTAGTAGCCTTTTGTGAAACAAAATAGTAGGCTTTCGTGGATGCCAGCTTATAGTAGGTATGAAATATTTTTAACGACTGGTCAACTCAAGACCGCGTAACAGTGTTAAGTTTTAGAGAATAACATGATGTCTAAACTTTGAGGTGGCCGACTCGGAGTTCCCAGACCCGAGACGACACGGGAGCGAACCGACGGCGTCAAAAAGAAGAAAGCCGTCCCGAGCCGGCTACGGCGAGTAGATGAGTGTCACCTCCAAAATATATTACCGTACGGACAGAATAACCCTACTGAAAAGCTTCTTATTTTTTATTTTTCTGTTGGCTTTTGGGCCCTCTCTCTCTCTCTGAGGCTCCTACTGTCCTACGTTTGAGTGAATGGTCAGATCTGAAATGGTTGCATTAAATTATTCGCTATCTTAGATACGATACGCTTTTGGACTTTACACATCTGTGTGTGGATGCGGATGCAGTGGGGATTGGATCTGCTTCGCTTTTCTTTCATGGGGAAATCGTATTTGCTTGGCTTTTAAGAGGAAACGTATCTGACAAAGAGAGAGTATCTCCGACATCTAATAAGTGGATTGCAGAGCATTCTTACCAAAAAAGAAAAAAAAAAGTGGATTGCAGAGCATGGGACGGATATAGGATTAGGATCCCATTTTTAAATCCCCTTCCCACTCCCACTGGATGCGGATTAGGGATATGCTCCTTTCCTTCTGCAATCCATAGAAAATCTCGGCAATTTCTAGTGGACCGAGTTTTCACTGTTTTTGGCTGAAATCTCGTGCCTAATTCTGTATTTCAAGATTTTTTTAAAGAAATTTTGATTTTTTATTAAATTTTATGTAAAAATAATAATTGTTTTGGGATAAATACACTTTGTCCCCCTTATTTTTTGGGTCATTTACACTTTGCACCGATATTTTATTTTTGATGTATTAGACTCATTATCTTCCACGTTTTTTCAATTTGGACCTGTACCCAAATTGTCCGTCAATTTAGACGAATTCTGTTAAAATATGGGGTGCAATGTGTAAATGATCTCAAAGAGAAGGGGGACAATGTGTACATACACTAAAAGATAAGGGGTACAGTGTGTAAATATTTAACGGAATCTGTCTAATTTGAAGGGCAACTTGGGTGCGGGGTACTAATTGAAAAAATCTGTAAATTAAAAGGTCCAATGTATCAAAAATAAAACATCGAGGTGCAAAGTTTATTTATCCCTAATTTTTTTAAAATTAATAGGTGAAAAAAATGAGAGATACTTTGATTAATCTTCTTAGAGTTTATTATTGTATTATTATTTAAAATTTTATAATTAAAATGGGAAGATAATGAAAAATACAATGGTTGTTAATTTTTTTAAAAAAAAGTGAAAAATTTCTTGACAAAATTTATGAGTTAATGTTTGGGATTGACAATTTTAGCCAAAAATCTCATTTGCAAACATGACTTAAGTGTGCCATAAGTATAGAGATAATATATTGCATGCGGGTGTTTCATGTTTCATTTCCAACTTAGTTCAAAAATACACTTAATTTTTTTTTCTCTAGATAAGAAAGATTTTCAAGGAATAGACCATCATGAAACCAGATCGAAATCCATCACTTCTTAAATTCGTGAATTCTACCTAACGCGGGAACTACCAGAACATAAAAAATAAAGTTAATTGATTAGTTATCTAGAAAGCATTATCTTGATTAAAAAACATTATTTATCTGTTAATATTGGACAAATTGACATATTCCCAATCAGGTACAGATTACCAAGGCTATAGATACTTAAGAATATGCAAATGTAGATAGAATTGAATTTTAGAGAAAATTTTGTCCTCACAAGGTGGGGTTTTTTTTGGGTGCAGGATTATAAGATATTTTTACTAGTTTTTATAAGTAGTTGTATTAGGAAGGACCCATTTTTGTGGTCATGGTTGCAATAGAACACCTTTTTTTTTCTTGGCATGCAATAGAACTTTTTAGACAATATCGACTGTGTCCAATTTGGTTGAGCGAGGGATATTGGACTTTTTGCGTGTTTCACGTAGGGGGTGGCATCTTGGACCGTGACTTTTGCTGAAAATCCTACTGCTGTCCAAAATACGAATCCACATCATAAGGAGAGGTCCATTACCTTTTGTAAGATATCATGAATCCAGACTCGCTCCTCCATACAAAACCATCCAAAATTTCACCGGGTTTTCGGATACCGGACGACTCGGCGCCGGTCAAACCAGCTGGAGAGAGACTTTTAGGCGATTACACTTTAGTTGTCCGATCTCTTTCCACACGTTTTTGTTTCTTTCTTTCGTTTTTTTGCACATTGTTTGTTCGGAAGGATTTTCACACAGTTGTTGTATATATATTATATTGGAAGACTTGTTTTTGGCGATTCCTTGTGTATATTCCATTGCACAGAGAGTTAGAAGCTCAGGAAGCCAAATTTTACCAGCCTATCATATAATCTACTGGACAGAGGCCCTAGGGATCAAAGTTTTGGATGAGCTGGAATGTTGAGCTGCATCATTCTTCCTCCTACAAACAGAGAAAATAATCAAGAACACGAGGTCCTCTCCGTAGAGGATGTCTCCGATGCTTTTATTAGTTGCTATCTTTCTTTTCTTTAATTTCCTTAGTCTTTGTTACGATAGAATAAGTGCTTACCTTCTTACTTCCCCTCTTTTTTCTTATATCCTCTTCACTCCTTCGTGGGCTTGGGCTTGCCTTTTTTTCATAAAGAGAGGTGTCTCCCTTCGATTTTTATCAGCTCCCGAATGGTAAGTAAGGACTCACTTATGTGGACATGGGCCATGGCCCGTCTTACTCTCCTCTGTACATCTCTTCTTGAATTACCCCCTCTTGGGCTGGGTCTCTATAATAACGAATTTCTGGAAAAATCCACTCCATCAGAAGGGATTAACGTGTCTATTAATCTCCATAAAAGGGACCAAAACTATATGGAACAAAGAATTAAACAAAATAATGGATTAATACATGAGTAGGTTTTTTAGATCCAATTATTGTACAAGTTCTACTTCTTCTATACCACCAATTCCAATTATTGTCTCTTTAGTCATTTACTTACTTAAGAGACAATAAGAGAGAAAAAGTATTACTTCATTTACATAGTATTAATACAAGTATTCATAATGGACCGATACATTTTGATAGTTTTTGTTTTAATCTTAGTTTACATAATTTTATATGGGAGTTAGTCTTTGACTTAACTAATATTCAGAATTGTCAAGTTGATTCGAGTGTTTGGAGTTTGTCTTTATAATCTAATCTGTTTAGTGCCTTTCCTAATTAGGGGGAATCCATTCATACCAAGTACACCAAGACTGGGTGTATCGAATCTCCCTTACTACAAAAACAAAACAAGTTTAGGTGATCCCTTACGATACACAAAACTTCAATTCCTCTGAATCTCGAGGCCGTGAGCGGGGCAATCCAGCCTTTTATAGAGGCCTGGAGTATTGAGCTCGGGCCGAACAATATGGGGGCCCATTTTCATAAAACCAGTTCCGCTTCTAGTTAAATGGCGCGAACAAAAAAGAAACGGCGGAAGGTTTCCACCGCACGCGACGCCGTTTCGGCTTGTATAAAGAAACGGCAGAAGGTTTCCCGTAACGATCCCAGAGACTGCTCCGTTTGCGTCGGATCCTCGCGGAAAATGGAGGAAGAGAAAGCAGCGGCGTACTACGAGGAGCTGACTCGCAAAGGCGATGGAGCTGCCAGGTTCAAACAAGGCCTTGGTTTCTCCTCCGCCTCCGCCTCCGCCTCCGACAATGTTCCAGCGAGAGGGTCGGCTTTGCCTTCCTCGTCTTCCTCTTTCCTCAGCGCCTTCGTCAGAGCCTCGAGCCCCACCAAGGCCGCGGAGATTCAAATGCAAGCGCAGGTCGAAGCTATCCAAAACAAGCTCAAGAAGAAACCCGGCTCCTCTGAAGAATACAAACACGCTAGGGTTGCAGATAAAAGCGAAAGAGAGACAGATAGGGAAAGACATTCGAGAAGGCGAAGTAGGAGCAGAGAGAGACACAGAGACAGGGACAAGGGTAGAGACAGACAGAGATAGGGACAGAGACGGGGAGAGGGAGAGGGAGAGGGAGAGGGAGAGTGAGAGGGAGAGGGATAGGGATAGGGATAAGGACAGAAAGAGGAGGAGAAGGAGTAGTGTTTCACCCGGGCGGGATCGAAGATCGGAGAGGAGGACTCGGAGCTTGTCGCCGCGAGAGCGAGATAGGAGGAGGTCTGAGAAGAACAGAACTGAAGATGGAGATAGGGATAGGGTAAGGATGGGTAATGTGGAGAAGGAGAGGAGTGGTGGGGTTGTTTATTCAGAGTTGATTGAAGGCTATGACAATATGGTATCTCTTCCAATTAAGCTGTGCGAGCTTTTTGAAATAAATAAAGGGCTACCATTGTGCTTCAATGTTTTCTGTTTGATTGGAAGTTTTCATCTTCTGCTTAGTGGCATTTGCAGCTCCGTTTCAATGTCTTTAATGATTTATACGCATTCGAGTAATTATTTCAAATTCGCACTGGTTATTGATTACTTTCAATCTTTGAACCCTCAAATAGCTGCCTCTTTGTTGTAAACAGACACCTGCTGAAAGAGTCAAAGCAAAGATGAAACTTCAGCTTGCTGAAACGGGTAACTTATTTATCAGATGCCTACGAAATGTTTTTCAAGTTCTTTATTTTCTTCTTCCGTGCATGTCATTTAGGCGAATTGCATTTGTTTTGTTTATTTGGAATTTCGGTAGTGGTTATGATTTAATTAAAAAAGTGATTTTTTTCTCTTATCAGAGCAATGAAAAAGAAATCTAGTTTAGGAAAACCTCAATGAATAGCACTAGATGGATGAACGAAAGTTGATGCGTTATACTAGCAAGGTAACCTACTATGATCAAGTGAAACCAATCAAATTCCTGTGGAAACGGTCAACCAACGTTTTCCGCTTCGAATAGGGACGGTACTTCCAGGGTCAAGGTGTCGTACTCGTAGTCTCCCATGTTAGGAGCAAGCTAGGTGGAAAATAAAGTGCCTCAAGTTTGTGGATAAAGGTGCATACCGCTAACACAATACTCTGTTGAACGTAGATAATAAAAATTTACCAGCTATGTAGATTCTTCTTAAGAATATCTTCATGGTGAACATCAGTCTTCTTGTTGTTTCTGCTTGTGACTTTATCTTGCTCTGAATGTCGTAGTAAACTAGGTAAAATAATTTATGGGAAAGTGGCTGTGATTTGACCATGATCCTGCATCAATTATCAAAACTGGTTCTATTTCGAGGAAGATTTACAGTTAGCATGGTGATCTGAAGTTGAAAGCAACCTCTCTTGCGATCTCTTATATTTTATGTCACAAAGTTGAAACATTCGGAAAGGCGTTGAAATTGATAATATTTGTCGAATTTCATAATAAGCATAATGTACTTGTAATTATTAGAAATTCCATAAGGGTTTGGTCTTTGCCGAATGGTTGGACCTAAAGTTGGTACTTAATCTTTATTTATTTTCAAAAGCATTGTTGGCAGCAAAGCCGGTAGCCCTTTTTCGTCTTCCTTCTAGTTTAGAGATACATGTAGCCAAAAAGCCAACCTTTGAATGCAGCATATTCTTTCATCTCAAAGATTTTCCGTACTTCATAAACAATACTGGTTAGAGAAATTCCAAGTAAATTTTAAGCTTGTGAGGATACTATTAGTTACATATATCTTAATGTTTCACATAAAACAGTAGCCACCTCCCATCAGAAACCCCCTTCCTCTCTTACCCTTGCCTGTAAAAGATGGAAAATAATTGTTAAATTCCTAGCTAGAGTTGCTAATTGAACGATTTCTCTGCGTTTGTAATCCCTAGTAATTTTTTTTCCTGCTATTATTAAATGTCACTATATATCAGCTAAGAAGGATGCAACAAAGGGCATGGGATCAGGTTGGGAACGGTTTGAATTCAACAAGGACGCTCCGCTTGATGAGGAGGAGATTGAAGGTCAACTATTTTTGTCCTTGACATTGCCTTTTTAAGATGTACTAAGAGATAAATGCGGGTCATGGAAGCCGCTTGATTTTTAATTCGCATGTTATTGCTAATAGGCTCGATTATGGAATATGATATTCATAATGTTTTTTCCCAATATGGGGGAGCGATGCAGCTTCTCCCTGTTAGTTCTTGCTGGTTTTCTCTTATATTCACCTGAATATTTCTCTACATGAAATACACCCTCGCAATCAATTATCGTATAAGCACAATAATCCGGCATCCAACCATGGTGAAAGAGGGAGAAATTCCGTAAGCATGGCAATGGTCTCTAATCAGATGATGCTGAGTTTTTTTTTTTCGATATGAAAATAATCGTTATAACAATATGGTTTATGATTGTCAGATCCGCTGTGTGTTGTACTTGGGAGTTCTGATGGGTTTGGGATGAGAGAGAGTACTGAAAGAGCATTTTTACCCTGTCTGCAGCTGCAGAAGATGATACAGTGTTAGTCAAGCACATTGGCCAGAGCTTCCGCTTTTCTGCAGTAGAGGTACGGTGCACCATCTTTCACCTATCTGTCACTCGTAATGTCTTCCATTTGATACTCATCAATGTATCATGAAAGAGAGGCAGAAAGAGAGTGAGAGAGATTATTTCTTGTATGAAATGTGGTTTACATTTTGTGATGTAAAGGCAAGAAGAGAGGAACAAATCAAAGCTGCTCACGATGAGGCCATGTTTGAAGCCTCATCACTTCCACCTTCCATAAATACTGAGAGTGAGTCAGAAATGGAGGACAACAAAAAGGAGAGCACTGAAAATGGCCTTGCTTCAAGCCTCTTAAGCGAGAAGGTAGATAATTTTGCCTGCTTTTTAGGTTTATTTTTTTTCCCGGGGGGTGTTTACTTATGCATGATTGAAGTGATTGTTTACCATGGTTTTAGGCACTTGCGAAGCAGCAAGGATCTTGGCGTGACCGTGCTCGTAAAGTGTAGGATAGATCAACAAGCTGCCAGGAACGTATTACGAAAAAATGCACATTGATGGCTTCATCTAGCATGTTGGAAGTTGCTTAGATGATGGACAAACGTTGAAATTAATTGCAAGAAGCGCCTGACTTCCAACGAATCTGGCATGAGCAACTGTCCCAGATGGCTACTCATCGCCCTTGTACAGTAAAGCTGGAAAGATTCTGATATCATTGTTGTGTCATCGAGTTTTTGGGGTCTGAAAGAGGAAAAGGCCCTGTATTGTTTGCCACACATTTGTCAGAAGCTCATATTTTTTGAGTGGTGAACGATTTATTGTTTGAACATCGCAGATCTTATTACTTTTCTCTTCTCCTTCTTTTTATGAAGTCCATAATCGCATTATCTAGGTAACAATGTCTCAGATTAGAGGTTGATGAAGATATCGGAGTTGGCTATGCAATTTTGTCCTAAATTCTTCTTGAGGATTTACGGGGTTGGCGTAAGTGGTTATGGCTTGGGTCTTAGTGATATCTCCCTTCAATGTCTCAAATTCAAAATTTTATAGGTATTATTAATCTTTTGGTGTCACTATGAGAACTTTTGGTCAGAAAGTTGTCGGATTTGTTTGGGACAGAAGTACTGTGAAGAGTCTGAGTTGCGTGTAAATTGATTTGGACGCTCAGTTAAAAAATAAAAGAACAAATCATCTACTGATTATCAACTACCGTTGTCAAGTTCTGGGTGTGTTTGCACGAAATATTTCACCAACTCTTAATAAAATATTATAATATAATCTCTCTTCCTTATTAAAAAATATAAAAAATTATCTCTCTTCACTTTTTCACTAAACTCAATACCAACACTAAACCAAATACTAAAAATTATACAACACAAACATAACCTCTATTGTCGTTTATTACACATCATGTCGATCCTCATGATACCAGAGAACAAGTTCGCATGTTCACATCCCGTTGATCATATGGGTGGCTAATTAAAGTATCTTAAAGTTTGAATGTTAAAATTTGAGAAAATTACATATCACTCCGGAGGTTTTGTCGACTTTTTAAAAATCTTATTAATTTATAAAAAGTTTTTTTAAATTGACTGAATTTGAGCTATTAGTAAATTAGCTCACCAAACTTAATTCTGTTGGACGAAAATTTATCCCGTCCAATCTCATCGTGACATCTGTACAAATTTTTAAATTTTTTTATTTATTTTAATGATACGTGTCGCGTTGCGATTAGATAAAAATAAAAAATTATGTTAAATAAGTCTAACAGTTACTTTTGATGAGCTAATTTACTAATGGTGAAAACTCAGTGAGTTTTAAAAAATATTTTAAAATTTAGTGAGTTGTTTAAAAAGACATTAAGACTTAATAAGTAATTTATAATTTTTCTAAGTTAGGAGAGTAAAAAAAAATAAAGAGAATTTATAGTAATTTATAAAAAAATTGAATAAATTTTATAATAAAAAAGAATAATTAAGCTTAGCGCACTCAAACGTCACCTAATTGCGATTGTGAAAAAAGAAAAGAAAAGATTTACTGGAGAACGACTATTCCCATACGTGTCGACTGATGATTGGTTTACTGGTTCGCACAAAACTTCGGTGAGCGTGTAGTCCTATCTCTACCGTCACAGCCAATCATCGTTTCCTACAAAAAGCAAAATATCGTCGCCTACTTTCCTTTACTCAGCGATTTTCTACTCCCTACTTATTAAAGCTCTTCACACTCTCCGATCCCTCTCGCACAGTGCGTTCAATGGCTTCATCCACCGCGAACCGATGGCTGAGGCCTGAGGTACTTTCAGATCTGCTGTTGCTTTTTTCTTCAACGGCTGGAATGACAACATTTTCCGCTCCTAGATTTGATCCACTTTCCCCCCTTTTTTCAGGCGATTTGATCGACTTTGTTCTTCCCACAATTTGAGTTTTTAGATCATAAGATCTAGATTTGTGTCCATGTATCTGTGTTCATGTTTCTACTTGCAGGTTTATCCTCTGTTCGCGGCCGTGGGAGTTGCTGTAGGGATCTGCGGTTTGCAGCTGGTCCGCAATATCTGCATCAACCCTGAAGTCAGGTCTCTCTCTCTCTCTCTCTCTCTCTCCCTTCCTGTGCATGTTTATGTATGCCGGACTGATTATGAGTGAATATAGGCGAAATAGGTTTGAGCTCCGTAAATCACGTCGTGAGTTCTATTTTGTTTGATTGTTATTTCTTAATTCAAAATTAGTCTTTGTCATCCTTTTTTATGTCATTACGTATTATCTTTGTGCAAATTGTGCCAGTAAATGAGGAATCTTGATAGCCACTGAATATTTTGCATTATTGAGCTTCTGTGGGGCTAATGACCTAGGCTTCATGGAGTGTTTAATATTCACTGGTTTAAAAGCGTTGTATTAGTTGAAAGTACAATGTTAAAATGATCATCGGACAGTTTTGGAGCTCTGGAACTGAAGGATTCCAACTTTAAAGTCGATTACTTGAGTTGTTGGGAAAGAGGTGGATTCAAGCGTGGGAGGACTGGTTGGGCAGATAGAGGTAGTGCTAGTCCAAGAGCAAAGAAAGCTAAAGCATGTCTTTCTTTCTGTCTGAATGGAACCCTATTCAAAGGATTATATACTCGCTTAGGAAAGCCTTTTGTATTTTATCTCGTTTTTTCCCCTTCATTACCCTCAAATCCTATTCGATAGTCATATAAATTTGAGCAGGTGATTGTTACAACGGAAAGCTTGGCTTTGTTATGAGCTGATTAGTAGTTCAATAAGATGCCTAGTCATCTTCATCTAAACTTAAACATGGGTAATTTCACTGTAATTAAGTTTCTTTTGAGGCTTTTTTATTATCTTTATTTTCGAGGTTTTTAAAGCATGGGTGATTTTATCTCGTTTTCCCCCCTGACATTTTCCTCAAATCCTATTCGATAGTCATATAAATGTGAGCAGGTGATCAATAAGATGCCTAGTCATCTTCATCCGAACTTAAACATGGGTGATTTCGTTATAATTAAGTTTCTTTTGAGGCTTTTCTTATTATCTTAGGATTTTATAAATTAGATTTTGTAAAAAGTGTGTATTGGGGGGGGGGGGATCATGTGGGTGTTGGTTAATTCTTCTGCACTTCGATTTATTGCTTTTATGCTCAAAGTATATCACGCGAAACTGTTGGATTAGTGGTAATTATCCTGCATGGATGATATAATTGTTCTTTCTTTTTCTCAGGGTGAACAAGGAGAACAGGGCTGCTGGGGTGCTCGATAACTTTGCAGAGGGGCAGAAGTATTCTGAGCATTTCCTGAGGAAATTTGTCCGCAACAAGTCCCCAGAAATTATGCCATCCATAAACAGCTTCTTCACCGACCCAAGTCGAGGCTAAATGCTTTGAATAAAAGAGACTTTAGTCAAGGTGTAAGCCCAAGAATGGTGTCGTTTGCCCCTGGAAAGTATGTTACATTTGCTTCCGGTGAATGTGGTTGAACTTAATATTCTTCTGGGCGTATAATAATATGAACGTGAATTTTATATGAGATGATTTATGCCTTCTTGGAAAATTGAATGTTGTTCTCAGCTTCTCTTTTTAATGGCATTGTGTTTTGAGTTCAGGCTAGACAAAGCATACAGTATAAAGAAGTTACCTGCGATTTGTCTCGAAACCATTGAAAAAGATGACGTCAATCGAGTTGAGGAACTTGAGCTTTCTTAGGTATCATTAACTACTAGTGTTTCTCATTTGCTTTTTGCAGATGATACATTAATTTTATGTGGGGTTGAGGAGGATCAGATTCGTAGCATTCGTTGTTTGTTGTTATGTTTTGAAGCGGTTTCGGGGTTGAAGATGAATCTGTCCAAGTCGGAGGTAATTCCTATTGGTAATGTTGGTAATGTGCAGGGGTTGGCTTCTTTATTGGGTTGTAGAGTATCAACTTTGCCAATGACTTATTTGGGGCTTCCTTTGGGTGCCAGATACAAAAGTGTGCAGATATGTGATGGTATTTTGGAGAGGATGGAAAGGAGGTTGGAGGGATGGAAGCGTATGTATTTTTCGAAGGGAGGTAGGATCACTTTGATTAAGTCCACTTTATCTAGTCTTCCGACTTACTTTTTATCTCTTTTCCCCATTCCTAGTGTTGTGGCAATGCGACTTGAAAAGTTACAGAGGGACTTTTTGTGGGGTAGTGAAGATGGTGTTCATAAGTTTCATTTACTTGATCGGGCGAAGGTGTGTTCTCCTATTCGTTCTGGTGGGCTGGGGCTTAGGAGGATCTCTGTGTTCAATAAAGCTTTGTTGGGCAAGTGGTTGTGGCGGTTTGGCATTGAGCGGGATAAATTGTGGAGATGTGTTATTGCTGCAAAATATGGTACTTCGGGTGGTGGGTGGTTCTCCTTGTCTTCAAGCAGTTCCTATGGGGTCAACCTTTGGAAACATATTAGTAATGGTTGAGATTCTTTTTCTGAGCATACTCGGTTTGTTTTGGGAGATGGTCAGTGTCTCAGTTTTTGGCATGACAGGTGGTGTGGTGGGCGAGTTCTGAGCCGTTCCTTCCCTTTAGTCTTCTCTTTGTCCTCATGTAAGGAAGCTATGGTGGTGGAGTGTATGGAGTTTGGTTCTGCTTCCTTAGTTTGGAATTTGCAGTTCTCTATATCTGTAAATGATTGGAAATTGGAGGAGTTTTACTGCCTTTTATTCTCTCCTCTATGAGCAGAGGGTGCGTAGAGATAGTGCTGATGCGATGTTGTGGTTGGGTTCGAAGCGTGGTGTTTTTTCTGTTAAATCATTATACGATCATCTTTCTGGTTATGATAGTTTTGTTTCTTTCCCTTGGCGTGGAGTTTGGAAGGCCAAGGTCCCTCTGGGTGTGTCTTTCTTTGTTTGGGAGGCTACCCATGGGCGAATTTTGACTATTGATAATCTTAGAAGAATGGGTGTTTATGCCACATAATGGTGTTATATGTGTGAGATGGAGAATCAGTGAATCATTTGTTATTGCATTGCACGGTTGCTAGAGATCTTTGGATGTTTTCCTTGGTATTTTTAATGTTCATTGGATTATGCCTGAAAAGGTGGAGGATGTCCTATCTTTTGGGGTAAGAATTTCAATGATCCTTCAACCAAGCTTATTTGGGGGATGATTCTAGCGTGTGTTTGGTGGTGCCTTTGGAGGGAGCGAAATAGAAGGTGTTTCGAAGATTTGGATAGATCATTAAGAAGATTGTAGGGCGATGTGTTTCTTTCTCTTTTCCTTTGGGCTAATGCTTTGTTGGGCGGTTGTTTTTTGGACGATTTTGATTTTCTTAGTTTATTTGTATGCTAAGTGACTTCTCTTTAATAATATTCATCTTACTTATAAAAAAAAACATCCGATATTGTTACAAGTCCGCTTCTCCCAAGGTCCCAACTCCCCAGCAATCTGCATTCCTAGGATTGCCACTTCAAGGCCTCAAACAAAAGAAAGGAACCCCGACACCAGCTCCGACAATGAATTCTTGTACCATAAAAAATGACACCAACTGCTTGGAACCTTTCTAGCTGTCATGATTGGCCAGCCCTTGCTGTGAACGCGTATGATCACTATAATGGTTTTCTAAGATCGAATCGTAATCGGTAATTTTGATCAGATTTTGGGAGTCACTTCTGATAGCTCTTAAGATTCGTATCATATTATTGTCTAGGTCCTCTAGGAGCCTTCTGATAGCCATGCTGGTTATCACAAGGCAAATTATAAAGGGCCCAGCCACCAAAAAACGACAGGGCTTTATAGTCTTTAGAAGTCAATGCACCTACGTATCTAGACAGTTTATAATTTAGGCCTCATCAGCTGACTTTCCAAAAGCCATTTTTGAACCACTGCACCAGCCCCACCCACTCACCCACTCAAAAACAAAGAAGACAACGGGCAAGCGAGGAAATTTCAGTCCCGACGTCAAGAAATTCATTATAGCAAGCACAATATGAACAATGTGGTGAAATGGACAGCAGAAAACAAGAAAGAAAATTTCTAAGACTGATATTACATTGATAAATGATCGCAATATATCTTACACTGAAGTACACCGACGTTTAGATAATAAATGATGTTCCAATCCCCCACTAGTACACAATCCAGGAAATGCTTTCCTGACTTAGAGTTTCAGCCTACATAACTGCAGCTCCACAGACTGAGCTTTCCTGTGGTGCTTCCACCCCGACCCTGATTACAATATCAGAGGACATTCATTTGTTGTGCTGCATTCAATATGTGTTTGTATTTTCACGCTATCCCCAGCTCTTCACCAGTAACTGATTTCCATAAGCCAGAAACTGGGACGAGAGGCATAGAACATCTGTGTGGAAATGAGAAACTCAAGGGGGAAAATGCTCAACATCCATCGCAGGGAAACTAGACTGTGCTGTTCTCATTCCTCGGAGTAGACTCTTTGCTGTTTCCTTCTCCTGCAATCAAGGGCAATGAAGTGCACTGATAAATATCCAAAAGTTTGTAAGATGGGTTAATTTTCCATGAAAGCCGTAGACAGAAGAAAAAAAAGTACTAAAACTCACTGGGCCAGTATAATCCAGAAGACGGGTACAATATGCCTCCGCTTCCTCAAATCTCTTCTGGGCTTTGTAGTATGTAGCAAGATAAAGCAGCGCCTCTACCATATTTGGTCCTTCCCTCTCTTCAGCTTCCATCCTCTCCAAATCCTTCTTGTAGTAAAATGCTGCTTCTTCAGGACGCCCAAGTTCACAATGTAATTTTGCTAGTTGGTGTAGAGCAATCGCTTCCCTGTCATTACAATTTGCTGCCCTTCTATAACACTTAATTGCCTCCTCAAGCATGCGAAGCTGATCAGTTTGATAACATTGAGCCATTGCAATCCACAACCGAGAATCACTGGGCTGCAAGAATACAGATTTCCGGAAGTAATGGAGAGCATAGAATGGCATGCCCATCATCTCATAAGTTTGTCCTAATCCATACCATGCTCGGTAATCACACTGATTTATATCTACAGCCCGTCGATAAGCATCGACAGCAGCTGGAATATTTTTCATCTCCACAAACTCATGACCCATAAGTGTCCAAGCTGATAAATATTTTTTGTTCAGTTTGAGTGCCCTCCTAAAATACATAACTGACTTCTCATGCTGCCCCTTTAAACTGTAGTAATTCCCAATAATGCAACAAGATTCAGGCCTGTATTTATCAGTCATAAATACTCTATGGGCAAGGTAACTCAGTGCAGAGAAACACTCTTTTGCATAGAGTACATTTGAATACATATCCATTTCTTCAACCCGATAAGGATCATTTCTAAGAAGTTCTTCAAATATTTCTTCAACTTGTTCAAATTCCCTTAAGCTGTACCGAGCTTTTGCAATTTGAGCCTGGATGTAATTACTAAAACCAAAAATTCCAAGTAGATGTTCATATTTTGCTAAAGATTCATTGTGCATCCTAAGTTCTTGGTAGGCACTGGCAAGAAAGAAGTCCTTCATCCAATGGTAATTGAGATTGAGGATGTTCAAGGTGTCAATTGTAGTACACAAAGACTGCAGCTCCGACCATGCATTCCAGTTCCAAGGGTAGCTATTCACAGACTCGACAAGAACTGTGCGAGCAAGATTCTCGCTGCCTTTCTCTTTGAGTACAAGACCATACAAGTATAATCCAAAAGGATCAATTGTTCCATTCTTACGAAGGGTTGATAATTCACGTTCCAAAGAGACCAGTTCGCGGTTGACGGTGTCACTCTTACCTAAGGGTCCCTCAAGTTCTATCATCTCTTCTTCTTTCCGCTTTTCTCCAGCCTTCATGACATAATCAGAACAACAGTTTCAGTATAAATAGGAGCTATGGAACATGTCTGAGATTGAATGGAACATAAGACCTTCAAATAGACATATAATGTCAGCCATACGAGACCATGAAAGGATTAAAATAAGCCCAATAAAAAATTATGTCTCGTGAGTATTGATGTTGTTTAGTTTTCCTTCGATTTTGGTACACAATTCTTTTCAGTCTTTGTTTCAGCCAGTACAACACCATAGGCAACTGATCCAAAGAAATCCTGAAACCTTATAACATAACATATTAAAGGGCCTCTAGTTGTTTCTTTCTAATCTACTTTTTTCCCACTGAGATTTCACAGATAAATTTCAAGCCTCACTTCTGGTCGACATTTCTCCATACCAAAAGAAGGCATTATATCTTAATTCTTTCTTGCTCGCTAAGCTCAACTCTTACATGTTAGATGATA
The DNA here is from genome assembly GCA_963930655.1 of Myrica gale. Lineage (NCBI taxonomy): Eukaryota > Viridiplantae > Streptophyta > Magnoliopsida > Fagales > Myricaceae > Myrica > Myrica gale. The sequence continues at coordinate 17,576,412 of OZ005617.1, read as the reverse complement.
CTTTTAACAACAACAACTATACACTTCTGTGATGATAATTCAACACACCTCTCCTCTATACCCCTCCCCCCTCCTTCCCTCCCAACACACAGCCACAGACGCACCAAAAAAAAAAGTTTCGAAAAAACCATGTTTCCAGACTAAGAGTTCAACATTCTGTCATACTGAATTTACCATTTTTCCCTTAACCACCAAATTGAATCTTTCATCATTTATCTCCTACAATCAATAAAGAACATACGGAGAAAACAAGTCTTGTTCCTACCAAATCAAAAACAACTCTCACATATTCATATGGAGACCTTTTTTTTTTTTTATAAGCAAGCAAATTATATTAGAATATTCATATGGAGACCTAACACAAAACAACAGATAACTATTATGAATTATATAATCCCAGAAGAGAATCAAACAAACCAGATAAAGAGCATAACAACGCAAGAACACAGATTTCTTTCCAGTTTGGCCTCGAAGCACATGAGCAGCCCTCCTGTACTCCCGACAATCAAAGTAAGACTTGGCTAGAAGGTAAAAGTCCCCATCCACCATCTCGTCCTCCTCCATCACTGGAGTGGACACATATGACACACCAGCGATTGGCGTTGATGTGACCTCATTTGTGCGGAATCTCCGGCAAATGCTTGAGCTTCCTCGCTGGAATCTGGTGTTTGCAGGTGTGAACTTTGCTGGGTCTTGCTCGATGCCCAACAACTGTTCTGCTGCCCTGCAGATATAAATGTGCGTCAAAATCCACTGGCAACAAAATGAAACAACTACTGGCGATTAAGGAAAAAAGAAAAGAGCTAAAGTGAGACGAAAACTAAACAGGATGGCAAATATAATTCAGTCCAACAAGATTTTTACACCAATTTTGGCCAGGGAAAAGAAAATTCTGCACTCAATAAATTATGATTTAGCCCAGTTCGAGCTTCTGGACAGGGTAATAAATTCTCATACTAGATTCCTTTTGCCCAAGTTGCTTCGTCACCGAATAGAGCATCGAGACCGTAAAAGTAACACTCACTATAGATACAAACACGGAAATTCAAACAAGAAGACGATTATTTAAATAAATCAAACGGATTTTAAAGGTTTCGGATCCACCATTCAGGCTTGCTCCATTGGAATCTTGGAAGTACTTATGTTGCCTACAGAAGCTACAATTAAGGCAAAAAAAAAGGTTCTTGCTTCCAAAGGTAGCAAAAGCACTCGCCAGAAATTTTAGTAAACCAATCAGTTCCGAGCGAGAGAGAGAGAAAGGAGGGACCGAGATTGGAGTTTACGGCTTTAGGGTTTTGGAGTTGAGTACCATTTGGAGGCGGAGTAAAGGCCACGATCACTGAGCTGATGAATCGCAGTCCGGAGTTCAGTTCTGCAACTCTCTTTCGAATTCATGGATCTCTCTCTCCCTGTCACCTTTAGATTAGTTGCTCGCGCTCTTCTTCATAAAAGCATTCTAGAAAAGCAAACTCTGATCACCTCTAATGTGCGCCGGGTGTAGTGGTCGCACTGCACGACCCGCCTCCCAGGTTTTTTAAAAAAGACGAGGGCTTCGCTTTTCAGGGTCTTCAGTACTCACTCTTCAGTAGTAGGCGGGCCTAGACAACGAGATGAGAACAGCGTAAGCCCATATTATGTTAAAGCCCAATTAGATGGCATTATGGAAGTTTTTAAGTGTTTGGCCGGAGAGAAAACGAGGGGAAATGTTCACTCTGCTTTTCCGTCGAAATTCTCCACCACTCTCCTTTTTCCAAATCAATCCTCCGAAGCCTCCATATATACTCCTAGTCCACTTCCTCACTACCGCCACACCACCTCCACAAGATGCCTCCTTAGCCAAAGTCATCCTCAGCTCCGATCCCCGAACCCTAACGCAAACCTTAGAGGACCCAACTATCCTATGGACGTCAGACCTGGTCGACAGGGTCCTCAAGCGGCTCTGGAACCACGGACCCAAAGCCTTACACTTCTTCAAAATCCTAGACCACCACCGCGCCTTCGCTCACTCCTCCTCTTCCTTCGACCTTGCCATCGACATCGGAGCCCGCATGCGCGACTACAAGGCCGTCTGGACCCTCGTGGCTCGGATGCGCGCTCGCCGCCTAGGGCCAGGCCCAAAAACCTTTGCCATCATCGCCGAGAGGTACGCCGCCGCTGGCAAACCCGATAGAGCTGTCAAACTCTTCTTGTCGATGCACGAGCACGGTTGTTTTCAGGACTTGAATTCGTTCAATACGATTCTTGATGTTTTGTGTAAGTCGAAACGCGTAGAAATGGCTTATAATTTGTTCAAGGTTCTAAAGGGTAGGTTTAAGGCTGATACTGTTAGTTATAATATAATTGCAAATGGGTGGTGTTTGATTAAGCGGACGCCCATGGCATTGGAGGTGTTGAAGGAGATGGTGGAGAGGGGATTGGAGCCAAGTTTAACCACGTATAATACAATGCTTAAAGGGTATTTTAGAGCTGGTCAGATTAAGGAAGCTTGGGAATTCTTTTTGCAAATGAAGAAGAGGAAATGTGGGCTAGATGTCGTTACTTACACTACCGTGGTTCATGGGTTTGGTTGCGCGGGTGAGATTAAGAGAGCTAGAAGGGTTTTCGATGAGATGGTTGCAGAGGGTGTGCTTCCTTCGGTCTCAACGTACAACGCTCTGATTCAGGTTTTGTGTAAGAAGGATAGTGTGGAAAATGCAATTTTGGTGTTTGAGGAGATGGTGAGGAAGGGGTATGTGCCTAATTATACGACGTATAATGTGGTAATTAGAGGATTATGTCATGCCGGTCAAATGGATAGGGCTTTGATGTTTATGGAAAGAATGAAGGATGATGATGAATGTGAGCCGAATGTTCAGACTTACAATATTGTAATCCGTTACTTTTGTGATACTGGAGAGATAGAGAAGGGGTTGGATGTGTTTCAGAAGATGGCTAGCGGAGATGGCTTGCCAAATTTGGATACATATAATATTTTGATAAGTGCAATGTTTGTGAGGAAAAAGTCGGGCGATTTGTTGGTGGCTGGGAAGTTGTTGATTGAGATGGTTGATAGAGGATTTCTTCCCCGGAAGTTTACTTTTGAGCGGGTTCTGAATGGGCTTCTTTTAACAGGTAATCAAGGTTTTGCCAAAGAGATTTTGCGATTGCAGAGCAAATGCGGTCGTCTTCCTCGGCATATCAAATTGTGAAGAGTATTGGCGTTTAAATTGGCTCTTGAATTCTTTATTTTGCACTCTTAACTCCCTCGATTCTGGAACCATCCAGGATATTCTGATAGGCTTCAAGTCATACATGATGGTGTTTGTCATTATTCTCTTCTCTAAGAGTTTTGGAAGATGTGCTGCTTCTTTGCACTTAGACAGCGACAGTGCCTGTGTTTGCAAGCTGTATCCACCCTAGAATTTATGTTATGTAAGGTGTGGCTGAGGAGTTTGTGAGGAAAAATTAAGGTTCTTGAAAAGTGGAAAACCAACCTTAGCCCTTTGCTGCTGACAAATACCACTGCGTGTGAGAGGATTTGAAACAGGCAAAGAGGCGTTCATGGTTACTGGATTTGACAAGATTCAAAGTTGCTTTAAGAATTTTTCCGAATATGTTTTTTAATATCAATTAAAAATAATTATAGTATATCAATAAAATTAATATCATTTAAATTTTTTTTAAAAATACATTAACCGAACATCTTTTCTCTTTGGGGTAACTAAAAGTTACACTGATGGTGTAGAGGTCCATCTGCAGTCACCGGTCCAATTTGGGCTTGGACCTGGTCCAGGCCAGCTCTCTGGACAACGTTTTATTTCACGACCAGACCAGCAAGATACGCTCTATAACAAACGACGGCAAACCCGGGTGATGTTCGTTTTGAGAAAAAATATAGGATTTTAGAGAAGTTGTGAATTTTTATGTTGAATAGTATTTTATTGGTGTTTGTATAAAGTGGAGAGAGAAATGATTTGATGTAATTGTTTAATAAAAAAATGTTGGAGTTATGTGAAAAAATATAGAGAGAGAAAATTTATGTTGAATAAAAAATTAAAAAGTTGTTGGAGATTGTGTAAAATGTATTGATTTTTGTGTTTGAATTCTGAATATTTTCGGTAGTAGAATTGTGAATATACTTAGAATCCTCAAAAAATGGTGAAAACGAACATACCCCCGGTAATTTTCAAGAGGTTTACATTGGCGCTCCAGAGGAATTCAAATTCCCGCTTATTTAAACTTTCGGAAGTGGAAATCATCCCTCCCGGCTCACTATACTCTTGTGATCGAAAAGCTCGTGCATTTTGAAATTCCTTCGCTCCAATTATCCAACCGCTTATTCAACCTTTCAAAACAGATCCGCAGATTCCGCACCAACATCAATGGCCTCCAATTCCTCTTCAGCTCTACCGGGTGATCCCTCGTCGCGGCACCACAACTATAGCCGAAAGCAAAAGTCCCTCGGCCTTCTGTGCTCCAAGTACTCCTCCTTACTCTTCTATCTACGTGCTCCATCTTTAAGATTTCTTTCCTTTTCTTTCTTTATAGTTCAATTGGTTTCTTGCAGTTTCTTGGACTTGTACGATAGAGACGACGTCCGGTCTTTCGGGCTTGACGATGCCGCTCAACGATTAGGTCTTGATCTGATTACAAACTATTAAGAACTGCAATATATCCCATTTGCGACCTTTCTGGATCTGATGGATTTGGGATTTTCAGGGGTCGAGAGGCGAAGGATATACGACATAGTAAATGTCTTGGAGAGTGTCGGGGTAGGATTATTGACCTCTAATCTTCATAAATTCCAGTTCTTTTTTCTCAATATGCTTGTGTACGCCCATTTCTGTTATGTATAAAGTCTTAGCCTTTAATTGCTAATTGGATTTATTTTTTAGGTTCTTGCTAGGAAGGCAAAGAACCAATATCACTGGAAAGGGTTTGCAGCAATCCCTAAGGCTTTAGAGGAGCTCAAGGTACTTTCTTTTTCTGATTACGTATCACGGTCGTAAGTGGGTTTTTGCCCTTCAAATTTTTCTTCAAAAACAACAAATCGCATTCGTTTCGGTGGGTAAAAGACATCACCGAAATGTTCAGTATCTGTAATATATTACTAATCCTGCGTTCTGATGCTGTGATAGGAAGAGGGCTTGAATATCAATACCTTTGACAGCAACGACTATGCAAAAGTAGGTGAATAATCGGGTTTATGGAATTTCTCCTTTTGAAGGTTTTTTTTTTTAGAGGATGCTTGTATGTGAATCAAGTCAAAAGAGTGATGATTTTAATGATTTTTTTAATGTTTGTTATAAGTAAATAGATTAATTTGATGGAGATAGATTATTCTATAATTATTTTATTAAACAAAATTTTTAAGAGCAAATTCTATTTTTTGCGGGAACAGGGGTATGTTCGTTTTCACCATATTTTCAGAATTCTAAGTATATTCACAATTCTACCACCGAACATATTCAGATTTTAAACACAAAAATCAATACATTTTACACAATCTCCAACAACTTTTTAATTTTTTATTCAACATAAATTTTCTCTCTATATACTTTTTCACATAACTCCAATATTTTTTTATTAAACAATTACATCAAATCATTTCTCTCTTCACTTTACACAAACACCAATAAAACACTATTCAACATAAAAATTCACAACTTCTCTAAAATCCTACATTTTTTTTCAAAACGAACATCACCCAGGTCTCCGATGACGACGACGAAGATGAAAGATACTCAAATCCGAGTACTGGAAGTCAGAATGACAAGTCAAACCCTAGCGCTATTGTTAAAGCCTTGACCAAAGGTATTCCGTCTTCATAGTTTTTTTTTCTTTTAGTTCTTGGGTTATGCTACTATTTCTTTTACGATTAAAATAGTTGTAGATAGTAAAATGAAGAAAATGAAAAAATATTTTCAAGGGAAAACTAAACAAGGCTGCCTTGAAATTTTTTCCCTTCCTTGGGTCACTTTGTAGACTTTTCTTTAAGGGAATGTGAATTGAACTCTTCCTTTATGCGTGTCTAATTATGTGTGCAAGCGCTTCATTATTAAAGTTGTGTTTGATAAGTTTATGTATTGGGTTTAGTGAAAAAAGTGAAGAGAAATGTAATTTTTTATTTTTTTTTGTAGTGAAAAGTAATGATTTTATTATTAATGTTGTGTTTGAGAAGTAAAATTTTAGTGTGGTTAAAATTTTAGTTATTGGGTTTAGTGAAGAGAGATATAATTTTTTATATTTTTTGTAGTGAAAAGTAATGATTTGATAGGGAAAGAGAGATTATATTGTAATATTTTATTGTGTTAAAATTTTAGAATGAGTAAAATTTTACGAAACAAACCGAGCTCTTGATGATAGGAGAAAAATCTCGAAATAAAAGTTGAATGGGAGTTTATATTCTCTAACTGTGCTTCTATGGTTCTTCGCAGATAATAGGCGGGAAAAATCTCTGGCACTTCTTACACAGAATTTTGTCAAGCTCTTTGTCTGCTCCAATGTGAGTGGAAACGCTGTCCTACTTTTATAATTTTGTCAGTAATTTGCATTGTAACCCGTCAGTAGTTTGATGTTTTCAAATAATTTTGTAGGTAGAATTAATATCGCTTGACGATGCTGCGAGGTTATTGCTTGGGGATGGGCATGATTCCTCAATGAGAAGTACTAATTTTGTTTGCTTCCTCTATTTTTATCTATTGTCTGAAATGAAGCTGAATTAACTAACAGTATTTTGATATTGAAACTTTGCAGCAAAAGTAAGACGATTATATGATATTGCAAACGTGTTGTCTTCAATGAAACTCATCGAGAAGGTACAAGTTTGGGCAAATATTTATAGCATTTCTCTTGTTGATCTGAACTAAGTTTGCCCCTATTACAGTCGTTTGCTCATCTTCCAATACCTTGTTGAATGATATGCAGACCCATACACCAGAAACAAGGAAGCCTGCCTTTAGGTGGTTAGGGTGTAGAGGTAATGCTGATAATAGGGCTGCTTCAAATGATTCTAGGAAAAGAATGTTTGGAAATGATGTCACAAACATCAGTTTTAAGAGGAACAAAGTTGATGCTTCATTTGATGGAAATTTAAGCGGGGATCTGAAAGTACAGAAAGAACTGAAGAAACATGAGAGGTTGGTAGATGAGGTTGATAGAAGGAATTCGGATCTTGAATCAAAACAGATCTGCAAGACCTACCAATTCGGACCTTTTGCTCCTACGAGTATGTCCAAGGATGGTCCACCTGAGAATAATGGTGCAAAGCGAGTTCCTGAATGGGAAAGTCTGGCCTCTACTTATAGGCCTGAGTATCAAAACGAAGGTATCATTTCATACTCTATTGCTGTTCGGTGAAACACCACTTATAGGCTCGGACCGATTGTAATTAGCTCTCCATGAGAGATCCCACTACTAGGGAAATGGGTTGTCAATATCTAGAGTCAAGTCACCAAGTAAAATGTTGGGCTAGGCCGCTAGAAGTAAACTCTACAGGTGACTCATTCTCTAAATTGTGTTCTGGATCTTTGTACTAGTTTATCTGTCCTTGGAAATCTGTCAAGTGTCACTTACAAATTGGGTGGTTTCTCCTGTTTTTCTGGAGGGATTCTCTTCAGGTGTCCTTTGCCCTGTCACAATTTTTTTTTTCTACTTTGAAAACCAAGTTTAGACCCAAGAGTATACCTAGAGGGGGTGAATAGGTATTTAAAAAAATTAAACAAGTTTTTCTTTCACAGAAAATACCAAATCAAATGGTAAACACAAATCTATCAAATTTGGGATTTCAGCCGTTTGACTCAAGACTATCTGTAATTTGACTATAAAACATTTTTTTGGCGGAATAGTAGAATCTTCGAATCAAAGATTGTTCAAAAACATGCATGATGGCTTTTTTTTTTTCTTGAGTTGTTGCCACAAGATGTACTAATGCAAAGCCGCTTTACCATTGCAGCCTTGAAGGATCTCTTCTCCCACTACGTGGAAGCATGGAAAACATGGTACTCCGAACTCGCTGGGAAGAAATCAGTACAAAATTCCTGATACAAAGAAATCCTTTTGTTCAGGCTTCCTGGTTTCCGACGTTCTTGGCCTCTAACTCTAATCCTTAGCCACATTCTACAGTTGGGCATCTCGCGTTCGACTGTCACTCTATGAATCAACGACCCTTAAATTTGTCGCATTCGCTAGCCCAAGGGTGGGTTGCAGAGTTCTACAGCATTGATTCAAGTAGAATTCTGTTTCGAAAAATATCATTGATTACCAAGAGTATCCATACAGTTTGCATCCTCGAGGTGCTAAGAAAAATTGTAAACTTTGTCCCATCGGCTTTAAACTGATCATCCGTACTTTGAGTATTGTAACCCCAAGTTTTGAATTGTAATCTCCAGCGGCCTGTGATCAGTAGACCAAAAGTTTGATCGATTAATGATTTGTTTTCCACTTTTCTCATCTATGAGGTGGGAGCCTGAATGGTTACAGATTCAAATCCTATGATGAAAAGGCAAAGCGATAAGAAGATCTGTCACACTCACTATTCTTTTCCTGATGCCATCATGTGTAGGTTGCAATTATTGAACTATTCCTGTGGTGCTGACATGACACTGATCCTTCAATTATTGAACCATGTTTGTGCTAAGACAATCGTATCACATTAACTCAGGGGTCACACTCACTAAAACTCTCTAGAGTTTGGATGGGGATGACTGATCCTTCAATTATTGAACCATGTTTGTGCTAAGACAGAATCGAACCACATTAACACAGGGTCACACCCACTAAACTCTCTAGAGTTTAGATGGGGATGAGGATCTTTTGTAATTTCTTATTTAGATTGCACCATGTAATTTGGAAAGAGGTTGATTAAGCAAGTGGATTACATTGTAGCACTCATGCATTTTTTTAATCAAAACAACTATTTTATTAAGAATCAAGGAGGGTCAAAGACCTCAATAACACGCTCTAAGGGGCGGGTCAAAATCTTGAAAGAGGCTACGTGCCAATGAGCAAGGGGACTGAAAGGTCATACATAGACTCACAAGGGGCAGAGAACCCACAAAGGGCAGTAAGCTAAAATGACCAACATAAAAAAAGGAAAGTTGACGACGAAGGGGAGTGGCAGAACCAGCTGGAGGAGGAGAGGAACCGGCCCACGAAGGAAAAAAGTCGAGCAAGTGAAATGCACACCCGTCAGAAGACGCGCATGGGCCCCCACGCGCCGATCGACCGATGCCCGGCTACCACAGACAGAACTGCCAGGATGTGCGGAATCCACCCCCGCAGCGCGTGCATGCCAGAAAACCACCACCGAACATGGATTTGGAAGGAAAGGGTGCGGGTGTGTGAGAGTGAGATCCTCGCGTGTGCGTGGGGTCTCACACGCCTTCATCTTGGCTCCGGGTTGGGACAAATGAAAGCACCTAAGGATGGTGAAGTCGTCCATACCGGTTGTGGTTGCGAGAGACCTCCTAAAGAGCGGGGATCTGAACTTGAACTTCGTCTGAAAAAACCCAAAAAAGAGTCAAGAGGGGATTTATTGAGAGGCTCGACCACTTGAGAGCATAACGGAAAGGAAAAGGGAGACGGGAGGGGTCGGAGCCGCCGAAAAAGGGGCCGGTAAGGAGGAGGATTCTAGAAAGAAATGACTTTCCTACTTGTATGTTTGGACCCATATGCATATTAAATGGTGTGTGATCCACTTATTATGTCTATCTCTCTCCGATTTGCACTGTACAACCTGGGCAAGAAATTGCAAAGGATTATAGTTCTTTAATTCACAGCCTCATATGATTAAATGATATAAAACAACATTCTAATTCTTATCCTTTCCTTTTTCATTTCCTCGAGGAAAACCCTTTAAGAGCTAACTACAACTGAACAGACTTATTCATAGTGTTAGTCATTTTATCAATTGATTTAATTACTCATAAATAGGCTTATAGTTTCCAATTACAATCGTGTATCTTCCATTATCTATCTGCCTCAGTCATTTAAAAATCTTGTCTCTGCCTTCTATTAATATTAAGAATTTCAGGCCACTTTACAAAGAGTTTTCCTTAAATCCATAACAATTTTAAATCCATAACAATCCTAATTTGTGGTGCTTCACTGTGAGAGAAATTTTGCAAATCAACCACAATTTCCTGCTAATATCTTGTTGGAGATTATTTTATAGTTATTTTATTAAATTAAACACCATTTTTTTCACGAACAGGTTTCCGATAATGAAAGATACTCAAATCCAAGTTCTGGAAGTCAAAATGGCAAGTCAAACCCTAACGCCATTGTTAAAGGCTTAAAGCCTTGACGAAAGGTATTCCGTCTTCATAGTTTTTTTTTTTTTTTACTTTTAGTTCTTGGATTATGCTACTATTTGTTTTAAGATTAAAATAGTTGTATATCGTGCATGAGTCCGCTCGGGTAAAATGAAAAATATTTGCAGGGAAAACTAAACAAGTTTCTATGTTTAATTAATTTCTTAAAAATTAGCATAGAGTGTTTGGTTATCATTTGAAAATTAAAAGAATATTTTGTAATAGTTTTAATTTATCCTTGTCAATAGAGATTAAAAACAACAAGGGAAAAATACACTTTCCAACCACAAACTACTAGGGTAGTGGCACATTACACACAAACTACTATCTTTAAGACATTGCACCCTCAAACTACCAATGTTAGACACTTCACACTCTAAACTACCCACTTTGACACATTACACCCTCAAACTACTAATATTAAACACTTTGCACCTTCCATTTGACAATAATATCCTTAATAAATTAATGAATTAACAACAATATCTTTAATATATGCAAAATGGGTCAAGAGCATTATCGTCATTTTAGTCTACAAATTTGACATAGGGTGCAAAGTGTCAAAAATTAGTAGTTAGAGGGTACAATGTATAAAAATTGGTAGTTTGGGGTGCAAAGTGTAAAATCTATGGTAGTTTGTGGGTGAAAAATGTATTTTTTCTAAACAATAAAAGCAGACAATTAATCTTGCACTTAACAACATATTTATAGTATGTTGATAAATACTAGTAGTATACTCATTCTTTTATGAAATGGTTAATCGGCACTATAGGAAAAAGAAATTGAATCTGCCAAAGACGAGAAAAATGATTAACAACAAAATAAACTTTTATATTAAACAAATTATGTACCTATTATTAAAACTTCGAGACGAATTACAAAAAAAAATTAAATAGAAGAAAAACGGCGCATAGAGAGATATTTATAGTCTTGAGATCATAGGCTTCTGTTAGGAGAATAGAGAGAGAAAAAATAGTCCTAGATGGTGTCTGTTAGGACAATAAAGAAAAAAATAATCAGTGTAAAAAAACAACTTAAGCTTCTTTTAAGCTGTATGTTATTTTCTTGACTCTTGTTTTTCGCCCATACCAAATACATATTTTTTGAATTGAAGCCTTCCTTGGGTCACTGGGTAGACTTTTGTTCAAGGGAATGTGAATTGAAGTCTTCCTTTATGTGTGGAAGCGCTTCATTATTAAGAGATGATAGGAGAAAAATCTCGAAATAAAAGTTGAATGGGATTTGATATTCTCGAACTGTGCTTCTCTGGTTCTTCGCAGATAATAGGCGATTATATGATATTGCAAACGGTGTTGTCCTCAATGAAACTCATCGAGAAGGTAAAAGTTTGGGCAAATATTTATAGCATTTCTCTCTTGTTGAACTGAACTAAGTTTGTTCATATTACAGTCATTTGCTCATCTTCCAATACCTTGTTGAATGATATGCATGCAGACCCATACAACACAAACCAGGAAGCCTGCATTTAGGTGGTAAGGATGGAGAGGGAATGCTGATAATGGGGCTGCTTCAAATGATTCTAGGAAAAGAATGTTTGGAAATGATGTCACAAACATCAGTTTTAAGAGGAACAAAGTTTTTTTTCTAAGCAAATACTTCATTAAAACTAATAAAACGCCAAAGCACAGAAAAACCAGTTCGGGAAAACAACTTATCAGTGAGTATCCATAGGATCATCAGCTGAAAAAACCGACTGAGGCAAAGCTGCTACATCTAAAAAATAAAAAACACATAAACAAGAGACGCAGGCAGCAAGATGATGAGCCGCGCGCAGAATTTAGTCTCCTTGGGATCCAGATTAACCTCCAACCTTCATGCCTTCCCAGCACTTCACTAATCAGATTAGCTAGGACCACCAGAGGGCCCTCCACGAGGAACTCAGTCTCATTCACAATCTTACAAGAGTTCAAAGAGTCGCTTTCAATAATCACCCCTTGGTTGACTCTTTCATTTGATGGAAATTTAAGTAGAGGCCAGACTTTCCCATTCAGGAACTCTCTTTGCACCGTTATACTCGGGTGGACCAACTTTGGACATACTGGAAGTTGCAAAAGGTCCGAATTCGTACCCTGTGCTCCTACCAATTCCGACCTTTTGCTCCTACCAGTATGTCCAAAGTTGTTCCACCTGAGAATAATGGGAAAGTTTGGCCTCATACTTATAGACCTCTGTATCATTTCATACTCTATTGCAGTTCCGTGAAACACCTCTGTTGGGCTCAGACCGGTTGTAATTAGCTCCCCATGAGAGATCCCAATAGGGAAATGGGTTGTCAATGATCTAGAGTCGAGTCACCTTTGGTAACCAAGTAAAATGTTGGGCTATAAGTCAACTCTACAGGTGACTCATATTCCTTAAATTGTGGTCTGGATCTTGACTCTTTGTACTAGTTTATCTGTCCTCAGAAATCTTTCAAGTGTCACTTACAAATTGGATGGTTTCCCCTGTTTTTTCTGGAAAAAGGTCCGAATCGGTAGGTCTTGCAAATCTGTTTCGAGTCATGATTCGAATTCCTTCTATCAACCTCATCTACCAACCTCTCATATTTCATTTGCTTTCTGTACTTTCCAATCCCCGCTTAAAAACATTCCTTTCCTAGATTGTCTTGGAATGACAAATTTGAGACATATGTGATTTTTTTTCCCTGTGGTTGTTTTGTTTTTTATACTGCTATCTCCTGTCGTTTGTCTTTTTTGTATTGTCTTGTATTTTCAGGTGTTGATTTATTTTTTAGTCATTGTATTGATTTTGATTTTGTAACTACAGTTTCCTCCGCCATATGTGAGGGTTTTGAATAAACTTTAGAGTTACCGTCCTCTTTCCTCTAAATTATTTCTGGAAGAATTCACATAAGATGATATAAAAGCACATGCTCTTGATGAACAAACATATATGCTTTTGGGAAATAAAAAAGGGCAAATTTCTGAACATGCCTGGACCCGAGACCACCTCCCAATAGAAGACTTCCACCCCACAATTGCGTGAACAACTACTGCATTTTCCTGAAAATTCGCACAAGTACTAAAGTCAAGCTTAAGGTAAGCTTGTGTATGCCCTTCGTAATCTTGGATGCAGTTGTAATACCTTAATTTCGACATCATCAAGGATGATACAGCTGATCAGTCTTACACCAGCAGCTATACGAGCATTTGCAGATATCGAGACATTTGGACCAATCTGTTTAACAATAGCAGAATATTTATATTTCGAAACATAGAATAAGGTTGTCAGTTCAACTAGATGGAAAGAAGGAAAACCCTTCTCTACCCGTTGATCTGTGAACGAGTAAGTATTTGTTTCCAGGTAATTTACATAAGGTCTATGCCAATTAGAGGCAAACTTCGATTTCCAAAACATCGGAAAGTGAGTTTGTTAGAATATAAATTGTTTTAAGTCTCAAAATGGTTAAAAATGTGAATTCTTTGTGAGTTGGGTCATATAAAAAGGCCCTTTTACGTACAAGTTAAATATACCTTGAAAAATAAAGATATAGTCCGTTGAGCTTTCTATGGTGTACGCAGGCAAACTGTCTTAAGTCTTTTCTCTCTCTTCCTCTTTTCTATCATTTCATCAGAGTTTTCTTTTCCCACTCGTGATAAAAAGCATACAAAAACAATTTGTTCAGTCGATTTCCAAAACATCGAAAAAAAAACTAAGAAGATTAAATAGACAAGTAACACTCTAGTGAAAGTGCATACTTAAGATAAAGGAGTGGAGGATTGCGTGGGTTTCTAGGAGATGTAATGTTTTTATCCATAAACTTGCTCAATGGGCAGCTAGTTCAGGTAGTGTTGGTTTATTTTCGGTTTATGGTATTCCTGAGCATATTCGGGTTTGTGATATGTGTAGTAGTTTTTGTTTTCCGTAATGAAATGATGTTTTATTCAGCAAAAAAAAAACATACTTGAGATAAAGTGGTCTTGAGCCTTCTCAATCTCAAAGTTTAAGAGGTGAGACTTTGTCTCACACGTATAAACTGATCATCAGCTCATTTCACAACCGATGTGAGACTAACCCTAACAATCTCTTTCTCATACTTCGAGCTCTGGGTTAAAGAGCCGACAACTCATTTCTTCCTTAAACTGTTGAGTCGAGACTTATTAGTACTCCTAGGCTCCGATCATCCACCACTTGTATGGGATGTTAACAACCGGCTTGGTATGGAATCTGTTGATTTGCCTTTTAAAAAGCCTGCCAGTGATGGAATTTCGTTAAAGCCCATGGGCTAGTATAAGATTTTATTTAGAGGATAATAAGTAGGATATATTAATATAAGATTACCATATAGGATATATATTAATATGGGCTAGTATAAGATTACCAGATAGGCGCAGTGCTTTCATTTCATCGCTAGTCTACACATATTCAGATATGAATGTAATATAGGTTTGTATTAACGAATTCGTACTCAAACGAGCATACTAAAAATAAGCGTGTTTAATTAGCCTAAATTTGGATGTCAATAATTTTTTTAAAAAAAATAATTATTGCTACTTTTTCACTGACTCTAATACATTTTTACAAACTTCAATACATTTTTATAAACTATAACAATCTTTTTACTAATTCCAACCGAATCTACACTACCTTCAACATTTTTTTGCCAATCCAAATTAAGCCATATGAACTGTTAGAATTGGCTCAATAAATCAAATTTTACCATCCCTTCCTATATAAGAAAAAGTAATAATCATTAATGTAAAAGTATATGTTCCCAATTAGTCCATTAATCTATAGGGATTTTGCTCACTAGGCCTTAATTAAGTGCAAATTTTCAGCCAGACAAATAGCTACCGATTTATTGGACAACCATATAGTACAAAAGATGCGTACAGCGTACGTAGGAAGATGCAAACACACGATGAAGGTACAGGTACATTAATTGATTTTGCTCACTAGGCCTTGATTTCTTTTTTTCTTTCTTTATAGTTCAATTGATTTCTTGCAGTTTCTTGGACTTGTACGATAGAGACGACGTCCGGTGATCTTTCGGGCTTGACGAGCAGAAATCCATATGTTGGTCTAAGTACTGCAATAAACTCAAAGTTTGCCACAACTTTGCTTTAGCTTTCTGCTACTTTTTTTAGTGCCATTTTGCGTGCAGTTTTCATTGATAAATATGAAAAATGGTAAGGAAGAATTCATCCGCACTCATTATGTACGGTAATACAGCTGAATTTTCTCAATCTTGAGCGGTTGAGCCTGATCTCAATAAGAGATATTTGTACCCCAGAGCTCAATAAAGCTAGACAACAACTGGTGTGGTCTACAGAAGGATTGGGAGGAGTTAGGGTTCTTACGATGGGAAGGTTTAGAAGAAATTTGGGGATTTTGAATTTTTGACGTAAAGGGCTTAGGGATTTAACTAACTTACGGGACACATGGGTTATTTTATCCATGTCGAAAGCCACGTTGGCTGTGGGACCATAGTTTCAGTTTGTGTCAAATGAGGTGACCAAAAATGACATGTATCGCTATTTAAGTGGCTCTGACGTGTTTGTCGTCAGCCACGTTGGCAAATTTCGTTATCGTATCAGACGGAGGATCAATGTGAGAAACGTTTCCAAACTCCAGGGGTCCCTGTAAGAAAAAAATTATCTTAGGGACCAATATGGGAATTGGTCATACCCCATGGATGGTGAATTAATTTAGCCTAAATAACTGGAAAGGGTTTGAATCAATCCCTAGCGCCATTGTTAAAGCCCTGACTAAAGGTATTCCGTCTTCATAGTTTTTTTCTTTTAGTTCTTGGGTTATGCTACTATTTGTTTTAAGATAAAAAATAGTTGTAGATATAAATGAGCCAACTATATTCGGATAAAACGAAGAAAATGAAAAAATATTTGCAGAGAAAATTAAACAAAATTTCCGTATTTGATTAACTCCTTGAAAATGCCAAGAAAAAAAACTCCTTAAAAATGAGCCTATAGTGTTTGTTTGCATTATCAATATACTAGTTCTTTTATGAAAAGGTTGATCGGCACTCTAGGAAAAAAGAAATCGAGTCCGCCAAAAACAAGAAAAAAGACTGACAACAAAAGAAACTACATAATACACAAATCATGATATTGCAAACATCTTGTGTTCAATCAAACTCATCTAGAACGTAAAAGTTTGGGCAAATATTTATTGGTTGTTTACTTGATCTTTATTTCTATCTTGTTGAACTGAATTAAGTTTGCCTCTATCTTCCAATACCTTGTTGAATGATATGCAGACCCATACAACACAAACCAGGAAGCCTGCATTTAGGAGGTTAGGGTGGAGAGGGAATGCTGATAATGGGGCTGCTTCAAATGATTCTAGGAAAAGAATGTTCGGAAATGATGTCACAAGCATCAGTTTTAAGAGGAACAAAGTTGAGTCTTCATTTGATGGAAATTTAAGCGGCTCTTGAATCAAACAGATCTGCAAGACCTACCAATTCGGACCTTTTGTTCCTACGAGTATGTCCAAAGTTGGTCCACCTGAGAATAATGGTGCAAAGCGAGTTCCAGAATGGGAAAGTCTGGCCTTTACTTATAGACCTGAGTATCAAAACGAAGGTGTCATTTCATACTCTATTGCAGTTCGGTGAAACACCACTTACAGGCTCAGACCGATTGTAATTAGCTCTCCACGAGAGATCCCACTAGGGAAATGGGTTGTCAATGGTCTTGCAAATCTGTTTCTACTTTCGAGTCATGATCCGAATTCCTTCTACCAACCCCTCATGGGTTGTCAGTGGTCATTTGTTTCTGTACTTTCAGATCCCCCCTTAAATTTCCATCAAATGAAGAGTCAACTTTGTTCAAGTAGAATTCAGTTTCGAAAAATATCATAGATTACCAAGAATAACCATACAGTTTGTAGCCTCGAGGTGCCAAGAAAAATTGCGAACTTTGTCCCATCGACTTTAAACTGATCATCCATACTTCTTTGAGTATGGAATTTCTAGAAGACGAACAATAATGCTCATGGAAGAACAAAGCAACGAACAAAGGAATGAAAGAAAGCGTTACACTATGAAGACCAGATCGAAAGGGAATATCCTGATGGCCGTTCTTAGTTGTTGCATAGAGAATATGCATCCAACACAGCAATCTCTTCCTCTCATATCTTTTGGCCTTTGGTAAGTATCATTTTAGCCTGAAATTCGTAAGAGCCATTTTCTTTTCTTTTCTTTTCTTTTTTTACTGAACAAACTCGTCATACTGCCAACCAAGACCTCTTATTCCTCTTTACAGAAAACTCATTTTACACAAGGACGATGAATTATTTGATTCATTGGCTTCCCCACTTGAAGACCAATGATGAGAGGATACAAACATACTATTTTGGGAGAGAGAGAGAGGGAGAGGGGGGGGGGGGGAGATCTTCGTGACAGCAGTGAAACAGTTATTGCTCATCACAGAATTATTTCTTCTTGAACACTGACATTGAGAGTCTTGTTTGGTAGGACAATGCTATTAACCACAACTACTTCGTCTTCAACAGTCACAGCTTCACCTGCGTTAAAACATGGTGGCAGTCAGATGGAGTAACGGGTGATCTTTAGTTGAATAGAAAAAAAGAAGCATGAACTTGAGTTTCTTTTCAAGAGGTGGAGAATGCATAACAGTACCGAGTATTGTAACCCCAAGTTTTGAATTGTAATCTCCAGCAGCCTGAAATCAGTCGACCAAAAGTTAGATCGATTAATGATTCGTTTTCCCCTTTTCTCATCTATGAGTGGGCGCTGAATGGTTACAGATTCAAACCATATGATGAAAAGGCAAAGCCGTGAGAAGATCTCAGTCACATTAAACTATTCCTTTCCTGATGCCATCATGTATAGGTTGCAATTATTGAACTATTCCTGTGGTGCTGACATGACACTGATCCTTCAATTATTGAACCTTGTTTACATTAACTCAGGGGTCACACTCACTAAACTCTAGAGCTTAATGCAGTCTTTAAATGACATTTTACGTAAGTAAATCAAATCATTCAGGAAGAATTCACGGCCTCATATGATTAGATGATATAAAAGCACATTTTCTTGATGAACAAACATATATGCTTTTGGGAAATAAAAAAGGGCAAATTTCTGAACATGCCTGGACCCGAGACCACCTCCCAATAGAAGACTTCCACCCCACAATTGCGTTAACAACTACTGCATTTTCCTGAAAATTCTCACAAGTACTAAAGTCAAGCTTAAGGTAAGCTTATGTATGCCCTTCGTACTCTTGGATGCAGTTGTAATACCTTAATTTCAACATCATCAAGGATGATACAGCTGATCAGTCTTACACCAGCAGCTATACGAGCATTTGCAGATATTGAGACATTTGGACCAATCTGTTTAACCATAGCAGAATATTATATTTCAAAACATAGAATAAGTTTGTCAGTTCAACTAGATGGAAAGAAGGAAAACTGCTTCTCTACCCACTGATGTGTGAACGAGGAGGTATTTGTTTCCAGGTAATTTACATAAGGTCTATGCCAGTTAGAGGCAAAGTTCAGTTAGTATCATAAATAATGCAACCCCCCCCCCCCCCCCCAACCCCCCTCCCCAAAAAAAAAAACTAAACCAAGAAGATTAAATAGATCAGTAACGCTCTTGTCAGAGTGCATACTTAAGAAAAGTGAGAAGGGAGAGATCACCTTAGCTGTTGGATGAACTTTTGCTGATGGATGAATATACACATCACCAGAGATGGCAGTACTCTTTGTACCATCCCCACTTGCCAAAAGATGGGAGGAGGTGAACCGGAATTGCGCAAGATATAAAGCAGAACATTTCAAGGACATCCTGCAAGCAACAACTCAAATAATAATGGTCCTGAATGATGAGGCAAAGATCATGCTAATACAACACCCTGGTGTCAGTCTTACCCAGGAGTTTTGATTTGTTCCCAGAAGTCCATGGTCTCATAGGTATATAACTGCCTCTTCCCAGCAAGAGGTGATAGAATATCTTGATCCAATCTTACATAATCTGTGGGAAGACTCCTACGGAAGGAACACTTGTATCAGGACTGGAAATTAAGAGAAATCACTAGAGATCTAAGGATAAGCAACAGTGTCAGGGTTTGGCTTTATAATAACAGATCAACTACATACAAAGGATGCCACAAGGGTGTGACAACCTGTTCCCAACAACCCAACTTGGGTTTTCAAAGCCAAAGTCCTCATTGAACACCTGCCTAACTCCTTGATCAACAACAACCATCCCCAGGTTCTATGCCAATAAGACAAATATGGACCCAGAGCACATTAATTTCCCAGCTATATTCCAGGTAAATCAACACTACTCTAAAGGAAAAAGAAATTACGTGGAGACATATCAAGAATCACCAGATAAAAGTTCAACTGATTTTTTCATGCACAAGATGCGAAGAAACAGTAATAATAAGGTCATCCTTTGTCATACAAACAAGTTCAATTGATCTAGGGATTTCCTAGATCTACGGAACCTAACAGCTAAATCTACGCAAACCCTTTGGCGTTGTCAATCTCTATTCCACATCAAAAATGAAAATTTTAAAATATCATTCTACATTTATCGTTTACTATTGCGGTCAGTTGATCAAATTGAAAGGTCCAGGAAGCAGTGCAATGTTATACAAAATTACTTCTGGACTGCTTCTTCAGTGCGGAATGATTCTTGAAGAACCTCAAGTGTCAATAGTTGAATATTATTATGAGGATGGCTAATATATATATGTATATATATATTGTGGGGATGAAGCTTATGTGGTTACCAGCTATAGTTATTGTCACGAGCAGGTTGAGGACTTATCAAGAACAGATATCAAAATTGACAGATTGGTAGTATCCAGAGTTCAATATAATTTATCTACCCACATGCATATTATACATGCAACCTCCTTTTTCTAACATCGTCCTCATACTATCTAAACTATCAAATTTAATTTATTCTTTTTTTTTCTTATTTTCTATCGTTCTGCATGAAGGAGAGGAATCTCCCTTTCTAATTCTAATCCTCTCCTTTTTCATTTCCTTAAGGCAGATCCTCTAGGAGGTAACTAAAACTGAATAGAAATAGTAAACTTATTCATAGTTTTAGTCATTTTATCAATTGATTTAATTATTTATAAATAGACTTATAGTTTCCCATTACAATCGTGTATATTCCATAATCTATCCGCCTCAGTCATTTTAAAATCTTGTCTCTGCCTTCAATTAATATCAAGAATTTCAGGCCAATTGACAAAGAGTTTTCCTTTTTGCTTGCATAGGGAAAATACTCCAATTTATCTGTTAACTAACTTGCACATGTTCTAACAATTAAAATGACCTTAGACAATTTTAAATCCATAACAGTCCTAATTTGTGGTGCTTCGTTGTGGCAGATTTTGCAAATCAACGCAATATCTTGCTACAGATGTTTTACTCAGCTAACAATAGATTGAACAGATTATTCCATGTTATAGTACAAGTCTCAAACCTTGTTGATGACTGGAGTGCTTCAAAGCTGGATACACGTCTCAGGTTAGCTGCAAATGACAAAAATAGCGTGCAGGTTTTGGCATGATGATTACCAAGTTTATGTGAACACAACATTGTAAGTCAAATGATGAACTAGTTTCATTTAACACCGAACCAAATTTTTCTTGGAATTTGAACGGTCAAAATACATAGAAGTGGTGCAAATCCAAGATAGGTATTAAATTTGAATTCTCAACCCTCACATTGATACACCATCCTTGCGAGTTTTGAGAACCAAGCTCTAAACATGAATCATTTTATTTGAGCAACTTCTAACTTCTAAGTTAAGCACATACTAAGGCATGGCAATTCAATCAGAGACCTCTATCACTAACCTCTGTCTTTCCGCTGAGTGGAAACCCCCTGGATGGCAGTGAAAATATCTGGGGTAAATACGTAGACCCCACAATTGATTCTGTCACTTACCTAAATCCCATCACAAAAACCGGAGACAGGGAAAGAAAGAACTTCAAAAGTCAACTCAACAGGTCAGGCCACTGAAAGCTAAGACTATCTTAAAGACCAGTTGGATCAGTATTTTACGTACAAAAGTTTCTGGTTTCTCTGTATAATGCAACAGTTCGTTGGTGACTGGATCAGCAACCAATTCTCCAAACTGGTTTGCTGACTCAGCAGAAACCTATCACAGAAAGGCGATTGAAACCCAAAATATGAAGAACACATATATGATTATATCACGTAAAGTTGCTCTCACAGAATTTTGCTTTTGCATGTGTTAACCTACCTTGATTACTAGAATTGTTCCCATACCACCATATCTTCTGTGAGCCTCTGCAAATAGCAAAAGAAGTTATCAAGTTCCTATGCAAGCCAAGTATAATCAAAATTAACACCAGAAGGTATGGAAGTTGTTGCTTCACAAAAACATTGCACCTACAAGACCATTCAGAAAGAACTACAAAACCATCAAAATCTGTTAGATAGTTACAAGAAGCAAAAAGAACACAAATCTCAGCAAGAAGAAATTCATTACCAAGCATTTCTGGTAGCGGAAAACTACAGCAGACATCACAGTTGAGCAAGAAAAGATGCGACTGCCAAATAAAATTCAAGCACCACCATTAAAACTCTATTTTCCTACATATACCTCATAGGTAAGTTTGGGTACAGTAGTACATAATGGGTGACCGTTAAAGGTTGAAATTACAATCCCAAAGACGAGAAAAGACAAATTTAAATAGAAATATTTGCAATTATGACAAAGACAACAGCAAAGACTAATACCGGGTTGTCTTCCATGATCAGATCTCTAAAATTATAAAGCCCACCAGCTGAACCATGTGGCTTGTCTTCTCTCAAGTATCTGATATGCAAGGCAAAAACAAGAATACATAGCAACATCCACAAATCAAATCCAGACGACAATTTAGGAGAAATATTTCCCATTATTTAATAGGAAAGAAACAAAGTTACCTAACAGGGACTTTGAGCTCATTAGAAATGGAGGACGCGTATAACGCAAACTCACGTTCCTCATAGAAACCAATAAGATAGATCTGAGCTAAATTCGGGATCTGTAATGGAAGGAATAATTGTGAATCTCAGCATAATGATAACCAAGAAACTAAGTATCATACAGAATCACATTATTGATTTATCCAAGAATATACCCGTTTACATGCAGAAATTGGATGATGAACCATTGGTTGTCCAGCTAAAGGAAAAAGCGGCTTTGGAATGTTCAATGAGAGTGGTCGGAATCTAGTACCTATAAAATCCAAAAATTTACAGCAAAACACCAATTGTTAAGATATATCTCAGTCTAAATGCCAAATCATCATAACAATAAAACTAACTTGAAAACTACAAAATAGCATTAAAACAAAACGAGAATGTCACAGTTTCCCGGGTTTTACAATCAAGGTTAGCGTCAGACATATTGTTTCCAAAACTGTAAGGAATACGACATTGGTTTTCTCACTCTAGTAAATATTCATTTGTTTAGCCTTGGTTTTACCACCAAGACTAAACAATTTCCAACAGACTAAGAAATTGGTGCTAATTTTCTCATTTTCCAATTTCAAAAACTATAGAACAAGCTCATACCTTTAGTGGGTCCACCAACCATGATCACAGCAACCACTCTCTCCTCTGCGCTCCCCATCGTTAACCAGCACAAACCCAGATCCAGAAATCGTCAACCCCTTCAGAACTCGTATATATGAAAAACTCAAACCCTTAAAAAACAAAACTTGCCCGCATTTTACACAGAGCCCACACGTTCAATTTGTGTGACTAGTCCATTCGTGAAAGGACCATCAAATCAGTCGGACCCAATAAGAGTCACAGCATTACCACCAAAGTAATGACTACGTGATACCTTCTTAGTATACTAGCTGCGTATGAGAAGAGAGAGAGAGATGGAATCAGCGGTTTTCAAAATGTAATCTACGAAGGATTTTAGAGGAGGCAATAAGTTGCAATACGAGTTTTCGATGCAGCATAAAGCAGAAAAGGTTCGAAAGCCACTCGCTTGTGATAACTGATAAGTACGCCAAAATATAGCCAAAACTGGGAAGCTTCCACCTATTTGTCCTCACATGGCTCTCTCTCTCTGGGACGGACCCATCAGCGTGGGAGTGACTAGCTGGTTTGGGAAGGTTGCAAATGGCTCACTTTGATATTATTCATACGTGCCATTCTGGACAACACATTTCTTCCACGTTTTTGATTGCCTGCCCGGGAAGTTGTTTCGCTGCTCTGTAGACAGTTCCATGATAAAAAGAGAGGAAAAAGCAGTCTATAAAGTATAAGGTAACTTCTTATTAATACTAATAAATCTCGATGGATACAAGCTTTTCATATAAGAGCACTCTATTTATTTATTTTATTTTATTTGTTTACCTGTTAATTCATTTAACAGTATTTTATAATTTGAATGTTTTTTATATTCAATTTTATACTGAATTATATTTGTTATCATAAATGCGTTTGTTTGTTGTTCCTGTCAATCAAATAAAACAATTTCCTTGGGAAAAAAAAACAAATCAAAGAATTCCATTATGTTAGTTGTTTAGTATTGTATTCCTTGTTCGATCCTTGTCGGTTACATCCTAGGAAATAGGAAGTGAAAGGTTAGCTAACTCGTTTGGTTCTGAAATGTTTAAGGTTTAATATTCTTCCCTGACACACACAAAAAAACATAAAATTTAAACTGGGAATAGTCTTGATTCTTGAACATTTTATTAAAATTTTGTTCTCAAACGCCGTGCCATGGAAATCTTGAAATCTTTTCCTTATCTACGTCTTTTATCTTCTGATCAAATAAGCACCAGGCCATTTTAATATTTTTGGAAGTGGATAAATCCTATTTACCATCTAAAAAAAGGTCTTACTCCTATTTTATGTACATAAGTTAAACTCCCCTAATCCTTGAAGAACTTAGGATGGCCTTGTATAACCTGAGCAATACACCTTGACTAAACTAACTTCAGCAGCATTTTTAGAGCCAAAGAGAAACAGTTAAACCATTACAATTGAGCAAAAAAGCCAAACCTATGACTTAAACAAATTGTTTATAATTTGAAGAACATTTTGATTATTTGTATATGGCATAAAATGTTGGCTTAATTACTAACACAGTACTTGTAGTATTCACTTTTAACAAATCAATCTCCGGTGTGTCACTTTGCATGGGTCGGTCTCTGTGATCCATTTTTTAGACATATAAGTCCTTTCATCCACCAAAAGTTAGCGAATTAAAGGGGACAAATCTAGACTAGACTATCCAACCTCGAAAATGGACATTTTGACTCCAAATTCATGTCAATCTTCCGTCAGCTAACTTTTTGGGGACAAAAATCCATATGTCTGAAAATGGACTGTCTGTTCAAAGTTGTACTTTGTAGATTGATTTGTTAAAATTCAATACCATGGGACTATAATAGTAATTAAGGCTAAAATTTATCAGCAGATTGAACTACTGGATAAAAAATTCGATATAAACCATTTTTTGTTTGGGATGTTGGAAAGTTTTTGCTTAGTTTAAAAAATAAATATATATATATATATATATACTATAGAGAGAGAGAGAGAGAGACGAAGGGAGGGTAAGGAAAGGTAATACTATATATATCTTGGATAAACAGTCATGTTGCTATCACTTACTAATGGGCGAGTGGACGGAGAGTTGTGCTTGTGTTAGGGACCGCGGTCTAGGCCACCATAACAACACCAACTCCCGCCAAGTGATCTGCACACGATCATGCCAATCGATCCTCCTAAACCGTTATTGGCATTACATAAGCTGAAATATAGGATCTAACAATACAAATGAATAATACCTCACTTTTGTTACGATGAACGTGGTCTATGGATTATTAGTCCCTTGATCCACAAGAACACTTGTAGGTGGTTATTAGCTCAAGCATGCTCAACTCAAGAGGTTATTAGCCCCTAAGTCAACTGACATAAACATGCCTATGTTCGGTCAACATTCACCAGTTCTCTCTAATTCTCACACAATTCTCGATGATTAACTCTAATGCACTTAAGGGTGTTTACATAGACATTCTTAGATGCTTACAAACCCTAATTGATACAAATCAAATCACAATCAAATCAAATTTAAAGCATATCATTGATCTTTAGGAATTAATTCTTTCAATCAAGGAGATTTGATATTACATGCCTAAATAAAGATAAACTCAAAGGAAAGGAATCTTCTAAAAATTAGGAAATGATCCATAAATCTAGAAGATATGATTTATTCAACTCAACACAAAAGGAAACTAATCTCCTACGATTCCTCCATTAATGTATGGATCTCGTCGTCCTCCACAGCAGCGCCGCCGCCGCTTGCACCTCCATGAGTGGTGGTGTTGTAACGACCTAAGGATAAACACTAGTCACATTTGTGTTTTGACTTCAAAATGACTAGTTAAGGTTGCTCTTGAAGTCCCTTGGATCATTATAAAGTCCAGTTCAACCTAGTAAGGTCTCAATGTGAGACTTGGACCTTATAGAACTCATCTTCCATTCATTCTCCTCTCCCACTCCATGTGGGATTCGGGGTATCACAATCCCCCCTTAAATCCTTAACGTCCTCGTCAACGCCCATCAAGATCACATTCGTGGTTACTAAGACCGTTCTGATACCATTTGTAACAACCCAAGGACAAGCACTAGCCACATTTGTGCTTTGACTTCAAAAGGACTAATCAAGGTTGCTCTTGAAGCCCCTTGGATCATTATAAAACTCAGTTCATCCTAGTAAGGTCCCAATGTGGGACTTGACCCTTATAACTCATCTCTTTCATTCTCCTCTCAAATCTATGTGGGATTCGGGGTATCACAGGTGCTCCTTTGACTTCCTGGCTCTTCCTCTTCCATTCTCCACCTAGCACCGGTAGGGGTGGTGGTGCTCCGCCACTGGTGGTGGCTGCTGATGGGTAGCGACTCTTGATCATCTGCCGTTGTTTGGCTTGGCTGGTGGCCAAGGTCCTGACGTGGCACTATGTCATGGTAAATATCAGTGTTGGCTATGAGCTTGCCCGGGCTTGTGGCGGTCAGAAGCTTGCGCTGGCATGTGGCTATTTGCTTGGTCATAATCTTGCCCGAGCATGTTCGCGGTTGACTGGCTGGCATGCCAAGCATGGTCATCGCTGGGCTATCCTGACATGTTTTCCTGGGGATCCTTACAGCTTGCTCATGGGATAAGTAACCAGGAAGATACCATGGGCGGTGGATATCTATTCCAACTCATATGATTTGATGGAAGTCATCCTCAGTCTATTGTCAGTATATTAATAGAGAGATGAGGATGAGGAATTTAGTTGGGAATCAATGTCAGGTTGTGTTTGTGTTGTAATATTTTTGGTATGAGAATATGTGTTGATATTGGGTTTAGTGAAAAGGTGAAGAGAGAGGTAATTTTTTATAGTTTTTGTAATTTTTTATATTTTTTGATGGGAGAGGGAGATATTATATTGGAGTATTTTATTAGGAGAAAGATAAAATTTTGGGGAAAATAAAGTTTGCAAACGCAGCCTCAGTCAAACAACTTTGGACTTGGTAGGAAGGACGACAGAATAAGAGTAATGAAAAGAGAGCAGGGGTGGAAAATATAAAAGAGATAAACAAATTAATTATTAAGTTTTATTCATAAATCACGCTCGATAAAAAGGACATTATAAATAGGTTGAATTACTAATACAGTTGATGTGATAACGACTTTTAATAAATTAGTATCTAAGGTACAACTTTAAATAGGCTGGTCATTGTGGTTTAGTTTTTTAGACGTATATGTCTTTTCATCCACAAAACGTTAGCCCACTAATGGAGACAAAGTCTGGGATAGACTATCCGATCCGAAAAATGGAAATCTCGATTTCGACCCTATGTTGGTCTTCCATTAGTAAATTAATTTTTAGTGGACGAAAGAACTAATATTTGAAAAATGAACTACAAAAATCGGCTCATTCAAAATTATACTACATGACTAATTTGTTAAAAGTATATATATTTTATTGTCTCCCTCATGCTAATTCTCAGAAGAGTTAGAAAATTAGGTTTTTGGTTCTTAGTACCCTCTTCTGTCCCCTCAATTTTCCATTGGCCTTGGAGAGTTTACATGAGGAATTCTCTTCTGGTGGAAACATAATAATGGCACTTGCAAAATATACAAAAGAAACAGTAGCCTATATGGGTATGCAATTTCTGGAAGCCAAGTAAAAGAAGATGCGAAAGCAGCTAGACATGAGTGTTATTAGCAAGGAAAAAAGAAATGTCACCCAAAAGATTGAAGCAGACCCCTTTGTTATCAAGCTTTGATGGGTTAATTGAGGTGTTGGGGAGAGAGTGCAACTGCAACTTTATAGATCATTCACAAAACGTGGATCCAATCTCTCGTCCACTCAAATGGGTCAGTCTATATGACTATACTTGAGGTTTTGTGCAGCCGAAACTTCATTGAAAACTAGACAATGTGACTACCTTTGCAATATATATTGACCCAAAACAGTCGTAGTTTAATAAGGCATTCCATGTGAGTCCTTTGCAAAAGCTTTCGTCATGAGTCATTGGATCCTCTGTATACTCCGTTTGCAAGTCGAATATTATACTAAAATCTTACTTAATTCATTCTCTAAATTATACCATATAATTTAAAGAGAGGTTGTATCTTATGACTAAAGACTAAAATCTTACTTAATTTATTATTTAAATTATATGTATAATTTGAAAAGAGATAAATATAATAAATAGAATTTAATGTATGATTAAAAAATTTACACGAATAATATTAAATAATATAAGATATAATTGTTGTCTTTTTCCATTTAAATTATCCAGAATAATTCGGGCAAATAATTAGGTAGATCCTGTCCAGCTTTAGTTACTCAAATGGGTAAGTTTGTACGTGAGAGTTTGTGCAGCCCACCCTCTCTCGAAAACGGGAGAACCAACAGTAGTATAAATATACATATGATTTTGACTCAACACCCAACTTTAAAAATTATAGTACAGTGGTGGTTAAGATTAGGGCTGTTCAAAAATAGGCTGAAACCGACCGGGCGACCAAATCGGCCCGAAACCGATTAGGCCGGTCGATTTTGGACCCAACCCGGTTCGGCTGTCGGTCCATTTTTTAACAGAATCGATGACATTTTAGTAATTTCACATTATATATATATAATATATATTTGTGAAAAAAACTTAATACAACTTTACGTGGGACCTCGTCTCCCCCCCCCCCCCCCACAAAAATTACATCCTCTCCACTCTCTCCCCCACGTCCTCTCTCCCCCCTCCTCTGCTCGTCTCCCTCCCCCACTGCTCCCATGAGTCACAGCTCCCATGTCGTCTCTCTTTCCCTCTCCCACGTCCTCTCTCTCTCTCTCCCCCCACAGCCCACTGCTCATCGTCTCTCCCTCCCCCTCCCACGTCCTTTCTCTCTCTCCCTCCCCCACTGCTCCCAGCTCCCATGTCGTCTCTCCCTCCCCCTCCCACGTCGTCCTCCTCTATCTCTCTCTCACGCCGACCGAACCGGGCTAACCACCGAACCTGATCGGCCCGGCCGGTTCTCCCAACCGGCGGTTCGGCCGTCGGTTGGTAGTTTACAAGAACCGACTCCCTCGGTTCGGTTCTCGGTGGGGGCTGAAAACCGAACCGAGGGATCGGTTTTCACCCCTAGTTAAGATAGATGCCATAAAATTTCATAGTTTCTCGTCTCCTTAATTCTAAATTTTAATTGCTTAATTCGAGAAACTGGCAGAGGTGCATAGCAATGTGTGTGCCCGTGAAGCCAGCAATTTGGGTGCAAGTTGTACGAGGATCATGATGCCTAGACGCAAAGTTCACTGACCAAAATTCACTCTAAAATTTTATCATTATTATAAAAAAATTCTCACTTTTTCACCGATTCTAATAAATTTTCATTTTTTCACTCTCTCACCCCATTTTTTTTTTCACCAATCTTATACTCAAAATTTTATCTACTCCAACATTTTATAACACAAACACAATTATTTAGAAAGTGGGACATCTCTAAAATTGCTTTCAAAACAAGGAGTGGATCGGCCTCAAAATTTGGGAAGGAGTAGGACTGAGGCTGTTCGCTCAACCAGATTACGCTCGTTCCCGACCTTATCGGTCAGAAACTTTTGGAAGAAGCCACAGGAAATTACATAGGGACAAAAAAAGCCCATCACCAACGTTGGAAAAGGAAAGAGCAATGCATCACCTTCGAGATTGAGGGATCTGTGACTTTGGATCATTCCCATAAGGATAAAGAATTTATCTTCGAGTCCTAACTTCAATGTCTTGGGGTAATATTTTCTCAACCATTTTCGACTAACACGTGAATGCTGATATCAAAATCATGATCCAGCTTTGTTGGATCCCTCTGTCTACTGCCACATTGAAAACTTGAAAAGAACTTCAGGAGCCTTCAGTTCCAGGTAATACCCGAGACCTCTCCAATGGAGTCGTAGTATTTATGGCCACGCCAGACTTTCGTTACTGGGTTAATAACAGTGGGGTTGCAAAAGGTGCTAATGACAGCAAATGGCAATGAGTCGGGCCGGTTCAGGCTTGTTAGTTGATAGCCCCGTATGATAATATCAAGCAAATACTCAAACTCATTAAGCCCCATTTAATCAACTTCCGTAAGAACTAAATTCGCGGAACTGGTTCTGACATTTTCGAGTTTTTTTAATACCCCGTTCTTCAATTAAGTTCCCCCGTACACCCTATCGGAGATCTTATTTCCTCCACTTTGATACATGAGGTATCTATCTCCCATTTGTATTTTGAGGGCCACTTTCACAGCTTTGAAGGAGAGTTGTACCATCCCCATGGTTCATCAGAGATGTACTGAGTAACCTACTTCACGCTCAAGTAATTGTTGAGTCCCCTGTAAATAAAGAAAACGATATTGTCATCAAAGGCCGTGGATTGATGCTAATCTGGCTGAAGCAATGGTAAATAAAATGGTTACATCTTTCAATTCAAGAAGCATGTGGAGAGTTCTCTTTCTGGTTTCTATTTACATCGTTCCTACTGCTTACTGGTTGTTTCTCTGTTTCCCCATAATTTTGTTTTTCAAAACAAACAAGATTGGTGTTTCACATTTTTTAACTTGAGAAATAGGGTCATACCATTCCCCTAATTCACGCCCAAAACCACTACGTTTGTTGCCCCCCCATGGAGCCTGAGTGAAGCAAGGCTGTGAGCAATTGATCCAAACAATTCCTGCCTGAATTGCCTGCAGAACAGCATCACAGAGACAATATTTAACTACCAGAACTAGATAATCAATTAACTGACGTTTCCTTCAATTGTCAATCAAGCCTCACCTTACTAACGCGTTCACACCTCTCAAGATCTTGTGATATGACAGCACCACCTAAGCCGTAACTGTGAAACAGCAATAAGGCATCCAAAGAAAAATCGCCTAAATCAAAACCAGCAGACCAAAACTAGAATTAAAAACGAGTCAAACGTTCCCTCTTCTTTCTTTCTCTCACCAAAAGAATTTCAGGTGGATTTCTTGTTATTATAATTGCAACAAAATTATCAACTTACTGGGTGTCATTTGCCAGTTCAATGGCTTCATCTTCAGTACTGAATGTTTTAATGCACAGAACAGGTCCAAAAACTTCTTCTCTCCATATTTGCATTGATGTTGTTACATCCATTATGATGGTTGGTTGGATAAAAAATCCTTTTTTCAGATGCTGCCATTCATATGTAAAATTCACCAAATGTCATGAGGCTATAGAAACATGGCACTTCTGATAAGTACAAGCAAAGGGGGGGTTATACCTCAGGACGAGCCCCACCACATAAAATGGTTGCACCTTCACTCTTAGCAGTAGCAATGAACTCCAGTACTTTCTCATACTGAGAAGGTTGAACTAAATATTAGACAACCAATCACAACAGAATAATGGTGGAACATACAAAAAATGTATCAGTAGAATCAACAGAAATTTTAAATAATGTGATCAGAACTAAAGCAAAATTGGCACAACAGCAGTAACAAACACGGATGAAAAGTTTCATACTTATCACACAAAAACTCTGATGCCATAAGCAGGAGCAACCCTAGGAAAGTTTTCGCCAATAACAGTCACCAGCAGTTAACCCCCACAAGTAAGGCAACCTGACAAAAGACATAAGAGGACGACTCTTACCTCTAAATCCCACAAGGGACATATGCCTTGAATGTTGGTTAGTAAAAAGACAGCAAGCTATGGAGGTGGTTTTGGGGACCAACATGTTTTTTTTTTCAATTTTTTCTTTTCAATTTTTGGGAGGTGGCACCCTTTCAGTAAGGAACCTTCTGAGCACATTCTGTAATTGAGATAATGTAGATCGATACACAGAACAAAACCTAAAAGTTATAACCAAACAACTACCAACGTTGGAAAATTTCCTCTTTCCTGCACTAGACAATGGACGCTTATTTTACGTTTAACAATGGTCTACATGATACCTATAGGTTAATCAAAAGTCAAAACATGTTGAGCTTACCTGACTGCCACTAACAACAGGGCCAAGCCTGCAGCCTTCTTCCAGAGGATCTGAAATCTTGATGTTTTTTACCAATTTTACAATCCTATCCAAAAACTCTGCAGCAATGCTTTCCTGAAAAAGTTGTATTAATCAATTGGGGGCCGGAGAGTAGGAATAATGAACAGAAAGGCACTACAATACAAGCTATGACCTTGCCCGTGTGCTAAATTCCAGTAATGTTTCCACTTTTGAGCAACCCGGAACAAAAAGACCAAGGGGAGCAAAGAGTGTGTGTGTATGTGCGTGAGGGGGAGAATCTTGGATGTAGGGCCCAAATGTGTGCAGAAGAAAAGTGTAATTACTCTCTTCATACTTACATGCACTATGAGTCTGGATGTTGCACTGCAAATCTGACCATTTGTCCAAAAGCAACCAAAAGCAGCCCATTCGGCAGCTGTTTGAATCGTGGACAAAGGAGAATAATTATCAATACCAGAAAACCAGTAGTAGCATGTGTTTTCTAATCGATGACGGTTCAATGCCAGACTATTCTCCATACAATCTGTTTCTGACAAAAATAATTTAGTTATTCAGGAGGAACTAACCCTTATCAAGGTCAACATCCTCAAAAACAAGAAGTGGGCTTTTCCCACCGAGCTCCAGTGAAACAGGCTGCCAAGAAACAGCACAAGTTAACATAAGGAAGACCCTATTAAACACACAATTGCCGCAGAAATAAAAGCCAATACCATTATGTTTAAATTTACCTTGACTACTTGAGCTGCAGCTGTCATAATCCTACTTCCAGTTGCAGTGCTTCCAGTAAATGCTACCTGTTGACATCTTATACATTAGCTGTCACAGCCAGGTAGCTAAAATAAAGCAAATACTTTCACTGCATCAAATTCTTGGAATATGTGAGACAATTCTACTTCATATATCTTCAACAGTAAAAAGTTACTAAATGGAACCTTAAACAGTGCGATGCCAAAGGAGCACCGGCCTCAGGGCCCAATCCAGTCAAAATATTAAGGACACCAGGAGGAAGACCGACCTCTCTGCACACTTCAGCCAGCTCCAAACAGGTCCTGAAAGTTTAAAAATGATAAGAAACAACATGACAAATCAAATAAAAACCAAAAAATCTCAAATAAATTAATGAGAACGTACACAGATGCCACTTCAGATGGCTTCAGTATTGCAGCACACCCAGCAGCCAAGGCAGGAGCCACTTTCCATGTAGCCATAAGCAGAGGATAGTTCCTTTAACACAGAAAAAGAAGATAACCCTATTAACCATTGAAATCCTTGTTCCTCATAATCAAGGTCAACAAGCAATAGAAAATTATCATAACCACCAATCTATGGAAACCAGGAACAGTAGATTTTACCATTCCACTTAGCTGTGAAAAAACCAAGAATCAATTGCAACGCATACTAGCAGAGTGTAGATGCAAATCAACAAAGAACAGCAACACTAATTCAATGCATTCCTAAGAAGCAAAGAAAGGGCCAATTGAAAGGAACATGAAGAAGATCAGCTAAGACTCATTTTCTTCAGTGAACGAGTTTTGATAAGGAAGGAGCAACTCTGTCTAAGTTGAGAACAGAAAACAAGTTGACGAAGGCAACCCCAAAACATGATTCCTAACGGAGTAAGCGGATTAAGCACAGAAGGGTTCAACAAACCTTCTTCTTCTTCTTCATTTTTATAAAGGCATGCAAGAATACGGCATGAACTAGTGAAAGCCAAGAACCAAACATGGAAACACACATACAACTCTGACTACTGAAAACTAAACAGATAAAAAGAATCCCCCTTTTTTTTTTTGATAAGTAAGAGTCCATAAACAGTCAAGATACAGGAGAGGCAAATACCAAGGAGTAATCAGCCCAACAACCCCAATCGGCTCCGTAAGAACATAGCTCTTGAATGTCTCCATAGGAAGGGAAACAGAAGCCTTTTGCTTTGCGTCCAAACCTTCAGCAAGGTCTGCATAGTACTCAAAGCACCCAGCAACATCATCCTGGGTTACGTATCGAACATGTAAGATAATATACTGGATAATCAACTGTAAAATTTCCAAAATGTCTCGCAAGCTTACAATGTCCCATGCTGCTTCGTCCAGTGGTTTTCCACAATCCATTGCTTCAAGCTTTGCTAGTTCAGATTTCCGCTCTGTTATCTGCATGTATACATGGACACCCATATCACAGCATTATTGACAAAACGCCTACCCTGTATCCAGTCATCACAGAGCCATATCTCTGGGATCATGCTTCAAGTCGTGAGGTGAGGACAGACTAGAAAAACATCGGTACCATCTCGATGGATCATGAACCAGATGACTGGTCCAGACATTCCTATCCAATGTCCTTTGAACCAAAGTTCACAATTCTTTTCAGCAACCAGTAGTATTAAAATGACCTAATGGATCACAAAAACAGGATTTCAAATTTCTAACCAAAATCCAATACCTTAGCGGCAATAGCACGCAGATACTTGGCACGAACCGCTCCAGAAGCAGAGGCCCAATCTCTCCCTTTGTTCCTGGAAAGGGCTTTTCGAGCGGCATCCACCGCAAGCTCCACATCCTCAGCAGTAGCTGCCGGTATGTCCCCTACAAAATTCATATTCCCACAAGCTCGCATATCAGATTTTCGTCAGATCACGAGCCAAACCCCCTCATTTCCTATATACATGTGTTAGAAGTCTCACATTGCTAGAGAAACTAGTCAATGTGCTCCTTATAAGATTGTGACATCTCTCACTCCTCAAGGCGTCTTTGGAAGTTAAGTTAGGCCCACTTTTCACATATTATGTAAATTCTAATATGGTATCAGAGCAAAGTTCCTAATTTGTGATCCACCGTCACCCGTTTCCACGTATTGGCTTGGATGTCCACCCGCCACACGTGAGGGCGTGTTAGAAGTCTCACGTTGCTAGAGAAACTAGTCAATGTGTTCCTTATAAGGTTGTGACATCCCTCACTCTTCAAGGCGTCTTTGGGAGTTGAGTTAGACCCACCTTTCACATATTATAAATTCTAATAACATGAGTCAAACTTGTAAAATGAATGATTGGTCACAAACTTGCAGAAGCATAAACAATAGCGAGAGAGAGAGAGTTATAGAGAGACCGATGATCGCTTCATTGGATGGGTTGATGATGGGTATGCGTTTCTTGAGGGTCGGTACTCTCCATTCGCCGTTGATGAAAAGCTGCCGACTTGGTACTGGGATCGCCATTTCTCTCTCTCTCTCTCGGAGGTATTTGACTGAAGTGAGTGACAAGGGGCCTTCTGTTTATTGAAATACTGAGCTGAGCTTTGTAACTTCTGTAGCTTCCTCTGCGGAGCCAGTTTATACGGAATGTCAAGCGAATCTTTTTGTTAATTGATCGTTATCTTTTTTGGTCTTTTTGCTTCATGTTTCAGTAAATGATTTCACCGTGAAATTTGTACGCGTGTAATTTAATCGAGGCACTCTTTTTGTGTCCGAACAATTTAGGGGTTAATTACAGTCTGTATGCGGGAGTTGGACACTTTATACTGTACTTTCAATTTTAACATATTTGACTTATGTAGTTATGGATTGTTTGGATGTGTATGGGCTGTTTATTTATCTGTTAAAACAGACAGAAATTTCAATCATCTGTATTGTATGTGATTCATTTGTCTATTTTACCTCGATTTTTAAAAAAGATTAATTACAATTTACATCTAATTCTTTTATTTTTTCGTTCGAAATAACGAATAAATTGACTGGAAGTGGAAATCGAAGTAAAGTAGAACCACGTGAATGAAATGTGTTAAAACTGAAAAAACTAAATACAAAGTTTCAATACCCCTAAACCATATGGGTGTAAAGTCTAATTTGTAGGCAACATATTTTTACATCTTTAATATAATTTAGGCGGTAATATATTTTGCTACTTATCACCCATTTGAATTACAGCTAATTATGCTTAATTAATACAGGCGGATTAATATGGTCATCTGCTGGCTCCCACTCTTAAAACATATCATATTCGACAGAAAATGTTTAAAAACTATATGAGATTCTTAATTATCCAAAACATAAAAATATTTAATTAAAAGTATTTTTAAAATCTAGTTTTTTTTTTCTTGGCTAAAATCTAGATATTTGAATGATCCAATACAATTACTATTACTAAAATCTAGAGATTCTGATGATCCAACACATTTATATTGTATAGATAATCATTCTATGTATAGACAAATCATTGTCTGAACTTAGGTTATACTTACAAAATTACTATCTCAGTTACATTTTCTATGCATAGATAAATCATTGTCTGAATTTAAGTCACGCTTACAAAATTACTATCTCAGTCAAATTTTTGTTTAGATTTTTAAATTAATTCATGATGTGGCACGCCAAGTGCTAACATATGGTCATGTAACATGTTATATATCTTATAAATAATAAAAATTATAATTATAAAAATAAAATTTACAAATGTAATAAATTAAATAAAAAATATTATGATTTTTATTTATTTTCAAGACTCCTAGCATGCCATATGAACACTTGGTATGCCACATCATTAAGTCCATTAGAAATCTTGACGAAAATGTGATAAGAGATGATTTTGCAAACATGCTTGAACGGTGATATCAGTGATTTGTCAATTATAGAAAAAATACATTTTTAAAATTCCATAAAAATACATACGATAATTTTTAATTTTCCTTTAATTTTATTAAGAGAGCCTTCACATTTCAAAAGGACGACAAGAACTAAAAAAATCATTATCATTAGAGAAAATTTCCAAAAATATCATTGCAACCATTTTAAAATTTTAAATTCAATATCTACTATGCTAGTCATTTGTCCATTTCAGTGGTTTTGAAATCGTATCTTCAATGTCTATTTCAGTCATTTTCATCATTTTTCATTTAGCTGTTTCTTGCACCTGCTAATCGGTAATGACAATATGGTTGTTACGAGATCAAGATCTTCTGTAATTTTCTGTCAGAATTGCATGTTGCAATTTCGAAAGGGATAGACGCAATAGGTGGACAACATTGTAGGGTTTATGTTGCTTGAAACTTTATGTGAAAAAATATATGCAGCATTAAATATTGTATGATCCACATGTTGTATTTATTTATCTTCAAACTGAATCATATAATTCGAGCAGATAATTAAAGAGGATCTTGATCCATTACCATGCTCCATTCGGGATTGAGATCCTTCGTAAATTCTCTAACTAAATTGCATAGTATAATTTGAAGAGATATAGTCACAACAGGTAAACTCAATTATAGAGTCTTACAGTGGATCTTGATCCCTCTGAAAGTTGTCCTGGCTGTCACTATTAGTGGATCAGATAATAACGAATTATGATTGATGATAAGGGGAAAAAACATTCTCGCATTCTAAAAACATGATTATGTTTATAGATTTTCACAAATTACTGTATAAGTTAAATTACTCTTAGAATATCACTTATTCGGTCATACTTTCATCCAGATTTATAATGGAATTAACGGCGTCTAAATATATGATTATGTGACATGTCACTTTAAAAATAAAAATTAAAAGTCATAAATTAAATAGAAGATATTAAATTATAATGATATTATAATTTTTATTTATTTTTAAAACACTTGACATGCCACCTTAAACTTGACATCCCACATCATCAATTTTATTAGAAATGTAGATGAAAATATGAGAAGTGAGTGATTTTGCAAGCATGACTTAACCCACATTGATTTATCAAATCTAAACACATAAGTAGTATCTTAAAATCTTAAGTAGTAATTTATAAATTTTCCTTCTTTTAAATTCCTATACGGGCATAATTATACGGAAGCCCATCACCACCAAAAGGCAAAGCTAAAGAGGGTAGCTCATCCACGGGCCTTGGCTTAATTAGAGAGGCCCACAAAAGAAGCAAGTTGAGCCGTGTTGTGCCCCATAAGGCTTTAAGGCCCAAAAGCATATAGATCAACCGACGAATGAATGGTATGAGTAGGGTTGTATTCGAGCCGAGTCGAATCGAATATTGACTGTTCAAACTCAGCTCGTTAGACATATATGCGAGTTTAAGTTCGAGCCGAGCTTTAAATCGAGCTTCTGCAAGGGTGTTCGAACTCGATCCGTTTAAAATTTTTCATGTTCGAACGAGCTTGTGCTTGATTAACAATATATACACTATTCAAGAATTCGAACTTATTTGAGTCGAGCTCAAACTCGACCCAACCAAGAAAATATGAGCATAGAAAACACAGATATCACAAACAAAACTCAAATCAAGCCTCGACATATGGTGTCATAGTACATTATACACGACATATCATAAACATTTGACATTTGTGCAAACTTTATTTTAGAAAATATTTAGATTCATATATAACCTATGTTAATTGGCAAAAATGACATACAACATATATTTAAGGGTTAATGACCAAAATAGTCCCTGTATTTTATGCCCATTATCGATTTGGTCCTTAAGTTTTCAATTCGGTCACATAAGTCCTTAGGTTATCCCCATTTATCGATTTAGTTCTCCCGTCCAATTCCGTCTCCTCAGCTAACGGTGGGCCACGTCACTACTAATAACATCACGACACGTGTCCGATTTAAAAAAACAAAAAATAAAAAACTAAGGTCCATGTGTAAAAAAAAATCGAATAGGGGAGAACCCCCCATTCGCCCGACGAAGGGAGCCCAGATCTGGGCTCCCCGTCGCCGGGGCGGCTCTTCCGCTCAGGGGTGGCCGGGAGCCACCCAGATCTGGGCTTCCTCGCGCGGTGGTGGGGCCCTGGGCTCCCTCTCGCCCCACCACTGCGAGGGAGCCCATATTTGGGCTCCCTTTGTCGGGCGAATAGGGGGTTCTCCCCTGTTAGATTTTTTTATCGGACATGTGTCGCGATATTATTGGTGGTGACGTGGCCCACCGTTAACTGACTGTGCATTGAGGAGATGGAATTGGACGGAATGACTAAATTGAGAAATGAGGATAACCTAAGGACTTATGTGACCAAATCGACAATGAGCATAAAACTCAGAGACTATTTTGGTCATTAACCCTATATTTAATATATAACGGGTATAACAAATCCTTATGGATAATACTCATCCATTTATATATAAATATATTCAAATGCATATTTTACTAATATATGACTATTAAATATAAACCAACAAATAAATGCTAAACTTATAATACATATAAGTGTGCCGAGCTTTTAAATGAGCTCAAATGAGCCGATTGAGCTTATATGAGTTTTGTTCGTTAGCTTAAATCGAGCCGAATTTGACTCGTTTAATATTCGAGCTAGAAATGATATTCGAATTCGGCTTGTTTATTAAATGAATCGAGCTCGAGTCCAGCTTATACGAGTCGAGTTTGAGTTGTTCACGAACAACTTGGTTCATTTATAACCCTAGGTATGAGGCTTAAGTTGTCAAGTTGGCCTGGGCATGCAATTTTTATGTAAATGTACATATGTCCGAAGAGCAATTTTTTGGTAGGAAAATTAAAGGAAGATGTTCTAAAGGACTCAAATCAAAAAGCTATATATTATGATTAATTGCTTCAAAAAAAGAAAAAAAAGGTTATGAATTATGAAGAACACAAGATTTGAAACTAGTACTATTTACGTGCACACAAAAACCCATTATTTGTTGTGCAAGAAATTATTTTAATGACATAATTAAGTAGTTCCCACAGGCATTGGAAAGTTTAATTTCGGGCTACTATTATTCTATCGCCGGAATAGTGTGACCCGGTCACGCATAACTTGAAGAATTGCATGCGCAGACCGTCTAGTTTTAAAATCTATAAAGATTTGACCAATTACATTGAATGTGGTCCTTAAAACATCAAATCCATGCCATTGATTTTGTAGCTTCCCTCCTAACCAAGTAATTAAAAACTAATTAATAGCTTTCTCTTTTTCTTCCTTCCGGTAGAACAGAAATCCGAATTAATTGTCCATTTCAAGGAACAAGAAGAAGATGTAAAACAAAGATGAAAGCGCTCCGTAAAAGCAAAAACGGAAAGAATCGTATTATTCATGAAAATCCCTAAAGTGTATAAATCGAAGAGACAGGAAGGAAAGGGAATTTGAAACTATATATGAGAGAGATGTCGACAATCTAACTTATAAGGCGGGACTTTTAACGCTTCTGGGTAGTTTTGTGACACTTTTCCTTGATCCATTGAAAGCTTAAGGAGGTCCCTTCCTTGACCTTCTTTACGCCATGCGAAGCCACAGCTTTGGTCTTTCCAAGGCCCTCTCCAACCTTCTGTT
This sequence comes from Myrica gale, assembly GCA_963930655.1. Taxonomy (NCBI): domain Eukaryota; kingdom Viridiplantae; phylum Streptophyta; class Magnoliopsida; order Fagales; family Myricaceae; genus Myrica; species Myrica gale. The sequence continues at coordinate 17,536,352 of OZ005617.1, read as the reverse complement.
TGTACTTGGCCGTTGAACTGCTGTCCTTCTGGGTGTTGCCTGCAGGGACGGGGTCCGGGTTGCTGAAGTCCCACTGGTCAGCCCATGATGCGCCTGCCCCATGTGAGTTGTTTCTTTCCATTGCAGCGAGCCCTTGTTCACGAAGGAAAATATGGACGTGTTTACTCTGAAAGACGAGACAGAGCGATGGGGATTGGGAGAGGAAGAGACGTGCAAGTTTTCGTAATAATAGATGTCGAGTGGGGGGACTCTTCAACCTAAAGGTTTTTTACTTTCTTATAGTCGTTTTAAGCGCGTGGGAATATGGGATTGGGTCATTTTGAAAATTGACGCTTCTGAGAGGCAATTTAAGAAATTAAAAGATTTCTCATACTTTTTTTTTAGTCCACAAGAAGCCCCTTTTGATTTTTTCAGCTCCCTAGATCTTTCCAATTTACTATCTCAATTCTTATTGCATCTAATAATTAATACTGACATAGTTAAATATGGTAAGAGTCATATATAATTATTTTTTCTCTTTAATTTACAAAATCCAATTTGAGTAGTAAATTAAAAAAGATCTCGACAAAATAAGGTATATATAATTTAATTTTTATTTGAAAGTAGATAAGTGTTGAATATTTTAATTTTACAGTGATGATTTCGATTTTTTCTTGGTTTCACTAATTTTGTTACATTATTTTACAATTGTAGGTACGAGTCATTTTTCACGTCTCTAATTTTTTTTCCCCCGGGTAAGTTGTAACCATTAAAGTCTTCATTCCGGACTACTATTAAAAGAAGGTTAGGAAAAAAAGGGACTATTATTAAAAGAAGATTACCGAAAAAAAAGACTACTATTAAAAGAAGGGTAATAGTATAATTTCGTCGCGTGCTCTTAGGACCTTCTGGAATTATCCAGAAGACTTTTGACCACACGGTTTCTCATGTGGAGGACGGTCAGAGGAAATGCTAAATATTAGGTCAGGCGGTGGCCGAATCTTCTTGCGGCTACTTCCTGCAATATATCTATAGGCTCCGATCCCAGATGTCAAAAGCCTCAACTTTCAAAGCTCAGCCGCGCGTTTTATAGTTAGTCAAAGTACAGCGCCTCAACCTACCCGTAAGAAAACAAAAATCGGATCTACACCTTCCAGATGGTAATCAATTGTTTACACAGAAGAAATCGCCTTCGATGTGATTTTTGGAGACTAAATCCACCATGGCGGTGGTTGATGACGTTGGCCATTGTCCTACTTCCTCTCTATTGGTGTTTTTTTGGGTTAATTAGGTGAAGGGGAGAGTCCCTTTCTGTTGGTTGAGATTATGAGAAAGTATGCATGCCCCCAAAGAATAAAAAATCGAAAAGAAAGAGAAAAAAAAAAAAAAGCTGTATGGTGCGCGACGGCGTCACCATTTATTTTCTTATCTATTGGAGGCAGCTGCCCGCCACAAAATAGATATTATGTCCCCTCCCCCGTAGGTAACCTTGTAATTAAGGCTGCACGTAATCGGACCGGATAACCGATCCGAACCTATTTTTATATAAATACGGTCTGGATTGGATCACATTTATTAATAAAAAAAAAATATATATATATATTTTATATTTTTAATACAAATTACAAACTTAAAAAAATTTAGTTTTAACCCATACTAAAACTCTACATTTTTATATGTCATTCTTCTTTCGAAATTAATCTAAAAAAATTTAAAAGTTTTTTTTAAAAAAAATTAAAAAAATGAAACCGATCCAGACCGCATTTTATTAGGTGGTCCGGTCCGGTCCTTTAATTTAGGAGGACCGGAAATGCGGTCCAAAAACTGGACGGCATTTCCGATTTGCAGCCCTAACCTTGTTTTTTTTTGTCTGAGCTAACTCCTAGAAATTAAATACCCACCTCATAAGTCATTGCCTATACCATTTGAGCTGGGCACTCCCTCTCCTTGGGGAGAAGGTGGTGCAAATCCTACAGTAGCTTGGTCGTACTCGTGAAAAGTATACTACGTCTTCCTTTTCGAAGACGTAAATTGGGCAATGCAAGGGCAGCTTCACCGGGTAATTTATGAATCGGGGCTTTGCAAATACCTGTTGAAAAGCCACTGGGATGTGTGTAGAGCATTCCCAGTGCTTTCTGTTGGATATACGCTCCTGCTGCTTTGCCAGCCATTTGTAAGCTTTATCCACTCTCTCCTCCAGTGCTTCAGCAGAAAATCATGTCCCTTCTCTAAACTTTCCATTAAGAAGTTGAAATATATGGCTGCTCGTGGCCCATAGTAATCTCGTAAAAGCCCACTCCAGTACTTGTTTCCTAAAACATTGGAAAGATAACAGTTACGTGCGTGAGTTGCAATGCTCATCAGGAAATTTCATCGATCAACAGTACTGTAACCTCCTATAACCCATATACTAGTGACCCTGATAGAAGAATTTAGTTGCACCTCATGGGCCTATCGCCTGTGCCTACAACTTCAACTACGCTGGAGAATAACAGCAAGGGAGGAAATCTCAACTGTACCATAATCACGGAGCAGACTAGCTTCTTCCTCTGTGTTGTCGAACCACATGGTTATTTGAGTTCTTGCATTCCATTCGAACTGTATTTTTTGAATCACACAAACAAAAATCAACTGATTTGCAAGATCATTTGGCAATTAACGTGGAAGAGATCAAAACCTGTTTTTCCTGTTCTTCATCTTGAGCAAGCCTTTTTGCACTTTCCAGCCAATGTCCCAAAAGAAAACCATCATGGCAAGCTAAGAGTGTGTCCGTATCTTCTACCAGGTCCAGAAACTTCTGGCTATGGCTGGCCACTCCATGGACATCCTTCAAATGATAGGCTTCTATTACCTTCAAGAATAGCTGGTTTGCATATTTTGCTAAAGCTTGTCTAGTTAGGTCGACAAGGCCATACCTAGCACAGAAGAGGCACGTAACTAAAAGATGAAAAAGTCTGTGTAACAAAACAGTGGTCCAAGGATTGCATGAAAAAGCTTCAACACCAACAGACAGTGGTCCAACAATTGTATGAAAAACCTTCAACACCAGAAAACATGCTAACCTGTAATTGTTACTTTCTGATAGTTCATCCCCACTTGCAATGAAAAGTTCTAATGCATGTATTACTTCAGAAGTTGAATACCACAGATGATGAGGATCAAATGAATCCATTATTTCCTCTAGGGCTGTTCTTGATTCTGATTTCCCATAATCGTTATAGCTCTCATGCAGTACTGATATAACGGCAGGATCAACATCAGGAAATGCCACAATACATCCCTGTTTTTGTCCTGTACTCTTATCACCATGATTCAGATTCGAATGTATTGGAATGCATCGATAATATCTAAATGGGTAATTGCAATTCAAAAGCATTCAACCTATACAGAGAGAATAGCCTTTTGACCACGGGGATCATAAGCAGGAAGGATACATTACTTAATAGTTTAGAATCGATTAAACTAGTTAGGGGAACTTACATAGGCACCATCAGTGCAGTTGTAGACAGTGTGCTACAATATATCCCAGGCATCTTTTATTAAAGGAACTGATCGGCCATAGCGTCTTGTCAAATATAAGTGAATCCATGCCTGCAATAGGGGTAATCATGGGATTTTAATAAGTGAATGTCATGTAAAACCATACGCCTCAAACAAACAGCAAAACCAAAGAGAAGCAAAAGTAGCAATTCATAGGTGACTAATTTTTTTTAACAAGAACGATATTTTTCAGGGCCTTATGAATGCATAAATTTGCAGACCATTTGAAAACAAATATTTGTACACACTGTAGGTAGGATATGAATTTAAAAAAGACTTGCAATGAAGTAGTTCAAGCATAACAAGAAAGAATGTCCACGATTCCTGGCTAATATTTAATCAAGGTAGTCATTGCCTGGTGCCGGTCAATGCAAATCAGACAGAAGGAAGAGGGTTACAAGAAGTAACTCTTCAAAAGCCATAGCAATGAAATCCATAACCTACCTACACACACATGGACGCAATTTGTCCCACTCAAGAAGGTTTGTCTGTGGTAACTAATGGATCATATCGTGCTTGTGATTTGACTTTCCTATTTTGAATTGGCATTATAGATGGATTAAGCAAGCAACATTCTGTGAGTTGAGGAAAAAATTAGTATTACCTCGACATCAACTTTGTCGTGTTGAAAAGCCATTTCAGACATGAGGTCATAAACCACAGGATTCTGTTCTATACCTTCCATTGACATTCCAACTCCAACCTTCATGTAAGTAAATACCTAAAAGTAAGATGCATGAGCTGAATAAAATAGAAGAAGCCAGAGGAAAATGACTATCAGTGATGTCAAGTTTTTGATATCTTTTGTTCTACCTACATAAGCATGTGGAAAGTACGGTGAGGGAGAGGGAGGGAGGGAGTGAGGGTGAGAGACAGAGAGAGAGAGAGAGAGAGAGGTTAGGAACTATGAAGGTTATGTCATCTACAAGCTCTGACCAAGGAAAGGGGCTCCAAACAAGACAATGCAAGGTGTGAAGATCGGATATTAGATCTTCCAAAAAAGCAAGTTTGTGTTAATCTATAACATTAATTTGTCTGGTCATCCACTAATTGCTTTAGAAACAGTGTGTTTCTTTGACAGCGTACTATGAAAATTGGGGTGTGCTTTATCAGCCAGCCTACAATTTAAGTTTGTTAAACTCTCAGAAATCACATCTTGTTCATCATGAAATCTCTGGAAAGTTAGTTAGTGCTCCAATTTCAAGCCCTTCATTAACAAGACAATCAATATCTCAGTCTCTGTCCATGTAACATGAGATGTAATTACTCCTAAACATCAATGCAATTTTCCATCAGTACTTTTCTCAGAAAATTGAAAAAAATAAAAGCAAATATAATCGGTAACAATATGAAGGATACAAGAGGCCAATGACTCCAAGCAGATATAAATGCAGCCAGAATGTTTTCTAGGAATGACACAAGACGATTGATTCTGTGGCTGCAAAACCTTATGCTATAAGTAAGCACTTGATAATATCTTGAAGGAACAAGCAAAATCAGAATGTACACACTTGCCATTGTGGAATTTTCACTTTGACGAGCGTCAACCGGTCCAGATGCTATCCTATCTAATACTCCGTACATCTCAACATTTCCAGCAAAATTGTGCAGCATACACCTGTAGAGTAGAAAACTAACAAATTAAATTAGAAATCAGAGGAAGAGTAGAACATACAAATGTATCAGAAGGTTTGGAAAATTAATGAACTGAGGAACCACCAAAAGGTAGTTAGTAGAACATCACTATCTATGTATGCGTCCATCTCAATGTACAAAGCATTGTTTTTGAAACTTTTGCGAAGCGGTCAACTTTAATGACTGTTGTTTGGCCGCTGGACTGATCTCAAATGACCTATTGAACACTAGTTTTGGTATTACTGTATGCATTATCAATGAATATGGAAAAAAAATGGAACTCAATCTCTACTGCAGGGACAAACAACCAAAGGCCCGCTCTGCGTTTCAATTCTTAGTCAACAAGCGGTGAAAAGGAAAAAGCTAGATGTTTTATATAGGAATATTAAGTATTGGAAGCTTTTTCAACAGCAAAGAGCAGTTAACAAGTATCTTACATTGTGTTTCTCAAATACAAATTTGTCCTAGCTATCATCGCTAACTAGAAACCAAACAATGACTTGCCATATGCAAGGAACACTGTAGAACTGTTCGGAAGTAATCCATAAGGGTTTCATTTCTGCAAACAGATCAAGGACTACCAGCCTCCCCACAGGAACAGAATGTAAAAGCGCCTGTATACAAGCATACGTTACTGTCACCCAAAAGCAGAACACAAAAGGAAACTGGACTATAATCATGATGACAAAAAAATACTACACAGTTGATAATTTATATCAAATGCTTCAATTTTAGATCAACGAACTTTCTATCCTCCATTTAGTTTGAGCTGTAGACGCTTTAACACCATTCTCAAACAAAAGGAGTAAATTAGACAGATAACAGGCTTAAAATTGAAAATTTCATTAACAACTAGAAAGAGAAACAACAAAGGCCAGCATAGAAATAACCTTCATTTGTGGGGGCCTCCAAAAGGGATCGTATGAAAACAGCCACCCCTGACAAGAAGAGAAAGTGGCAGGAAATGTAAGATCCAAAATTGAAAGTGCAAAATGGAAAGAGACTAAAGAAAAGCTTCAGAACATATGAAAACACCAAGGCAAGAGAGGATTCATGATTAATGGATCTGCATGCTAGTAAAAAATTCACCTGCATTAGCCAGACAGCATCATTATCACCACTTTGCATCCCCCTAAATATTGCCGCCCCTAATGAAGAGATAAACTGTGGCTTATCTACAGGTGGAGTGTTCTCATCGAATGTATCGCTGGAGTAGGTTCCGCATTGAGCAGCAGCTAAATTGCTTTTTCAAGACATCTTGGACATGAGGTTCTGAACCTTAATATGTTGACCGTAATTCAACAAACCAACAGACAAACCTTATTCCGTGAATGACGAAATTTCCAACCTTCTACCCAAATATTATTAATGTAATTCAAAGATGGTTTTCAATTACAGAAAAAGAGATGACAATCAGATATGTATATTCTTCTACATTAAGGCTGGTTGCAATGCCAAATAACGAAGAGAACTTTGAATATCTCCATTCTTAGTCTCTATCTTATCTTGGGCAGTGCCCTCTGAAATTTGTGTTTGGATAGATTCAAGAATATATAATACTCATTTATTTCATACTCACTGACAAGCTAAGGGATTTCAGCACTAATATAAGAAGTAACAAAGATAACGAAGAGAAAGAATCAGAGAAGGAACTCTTACCAGTTGTATATGTGACCAGTCCTTCCATACTCTGCCCAAAAAGGCAATTTGTAGAATGTAAAAAATTCTAAACACTACTAAATTACTAATTTCCTATCCACAGACCTAGTTAATGGCAGGGAACAGCGATATAGAGGGTGCACCTTTCATTTGTTGCTCAATGAATGCCCTCCCAATCTCAATAAACAGGGGATCCATTGCATCGAGGAGAAAAGTGCAACACCAATTAAGGTCACTCTTGACTGAGAACCTGAAAGCAGGATCAGGAGGTGGAGTATGAATTCTTCATATTTTATTGAAAGAGATAAGAGGTGTATGAAATGTGGAATCAGAATATGATAGAGGTTCCACATCTGCTGGTGCTATAATGACATAGAAAGAAAAATAATGCAGCAGCCAAATCTTAATTATTCAAGCTGCATGTCGGACTCTGATGCCTTCAGGACTTATTTGGTTTATCAAAGGTATTAATCTCTAGAACCATAATAAAATCCTTCATGTCAGTTATGTGCAACGTAATCATCCTCAAGGTTTAAATGATAAAGTATCCCTTTTTATTCCAACTGCTATTTGGGCCATATATGCTTGCAATTGTATGGTGAAAGTCCTGGACATCCCATTTAAGATTTCGGACATTTTCTGTTCACAAGAACAATAGCAATAAATCAGCCCAATTTTTGGTATCATGGTATCTGCTGAAATGTATAGCCGCCAAAGAGATCCTTTGACTCGAACTCCAAACTCTTGAGATATTAAAACCAACCTTTAGTGGCAGGAGTCCTTGGGAATCATGTCTTAGAAGTCCTTAAATTCGGAAGTTTCAGAAAGAAAACACTTATGGTATCAAAACATTCCATAGCTGTCAACCAAAGGCATGTCAGATGTCAGTTCACAAGTCGTTGCACATTTCAGTACTTACCAGTTTCCCAAACGTGTTATCTTTGCTGATGGAAAAATACTTTTTAATGCAGCAGGAACATTGCCAGAAACGGCTGGAAGAACTGTATAGCAAAGTTTGCATGAATTACAAGTATGACCAACACAAGGGAGAAAATGAAAGTAATCCATGAATATATTATTTTCCCAGTCCAGTATCTTCTGAAAAATCTAGTTTTTGATAAGAAAATCCCGCAATAGTAATTCTACATGATTCTAAGATTTCCTACATCAAGCTCAATAAGCATTGTAATGAGACCTAATCCTAGAAACTGAAAGGTCAGGACAAGAGCAAAAAGATATAGTGGTTTTATCCTATGCAATGAAGATAGGAGGAATTTAAAATATGAAGTTTCACTGAATATTACCTCCGATAATTTATCAGACATACACAAATCAGAAATTTAAGATTGTTATATTCCAGGAACATGACATGTTAACGTTAATAATGTTATCAAAACACACTTACACTGGTCCTACTACTAAACAAGAATTTGCAATTCCAAATGCGGACAGTATTTCAAAATGAGGAAACATATATAGAGACTGGATGCTAAGGAATAGTTGGTACCTGGAGTCATTCCAAGTTCATAAATTCTCTTGAGAATTTTCTTCTACAGAACCAGTTGTTGGTCTAACCAACTTTGTGGCAGTGGTCCACCCCCACCTGTAATTAGATGTAATTATTTAAGAAAACAATGAAACTGAAAAAAAACGAATTATAATGGTCACAACTGTGCTATTATTTTCAGGGATGATGGCACCGTTGCCGATGAGAAAAAAAGTTCTGCTAAAAGCAATGTTGGACCATTCTGTCAAAGCAATGGAAAGGCTTCGCACTCAGATGCATGGATACATTGCAATTTAGGCTATTTGAAAAGCATTTGACTGAACTTATCCAAAAAGAAAAAAGAAAAAAGCATTTGAATGCAAAATGAACAAGCCTGAAACAACAAATATACTGCGTTTGGTATTGATTTTTACGAAATAGAAAGTTGGAAAGCAAGTAAAAAGAAATAAAATTTCATGGGAAATTTACTGCGACACATACGAACAACTAAGCAAGATCTACAAACTTACCCATGCAGATTTCCCAGACGTGATCATGCAAGAAATGCAGGGCCTCCAAAGAAATCATTCAAATCTGTTGTGCTTGTTAGAGTCTCACATTGATTATGAACCATTTAATCTTGTGCTTCATATACCTGTTGGGCAACCTCTTCCCATAGCCAATTGGTTTTGGGATGAAACTTGACATGGTATCATAACCAACTATTTCTGGGCTTGACCCACTTGTTTGTGTTCCCCATTGTTGTCCACGTGCATGGACCATTTTCATTCGGCATACACGTGAGGGGGAGTGTTAGAGTCCCACATTGATTAGGAACCATTTAATCTTGTGCTTCATATACCTGTTGGGCCACCTCTTCCCATAGCCAATTGATTTTGGGATGAAACTTGACAGTACTTACATTAAATTTCTGCCAGAGGATTAACAGGAAATCATTAGAAGAGCAGAAATCTGGTGCTAAACTAATATTTAACCAACTGATGACTCATGAGTTTCTACCAAGGTCATCTGACTATAGTGAACTCACCAAAATGTAACTCGAAGAAATCTTACTTATCAAGCCAAAATTATAGGAAGAATGTACTGTTGATTTTGCAGGCAACAATTTTTTCAAGAAATATTCCCATACAAAAAGGCCTGAAGCTAGAAAATTGATTTTTTTTTTCACCTGAAAGGGACAACTGCATAAAGCCAAACACAGGAAGTCACATGGAAAACCTTCTGCCAAATAGCTTCTTGTCCTGTAAACGCTAGTGGCAAATTGATACCTTGGAGAGCCATCCAATCAATTTCCTTTTACCATCTTTTCCAGCCCCACCAAGCAAAAGAAGGTGAAAGGAAATTGAAAAACAAAAATCCTTCGGAACACAACTGAAATTGGAGGCCGTCGTAGATTCAGCTTCACAAATTTCCTAGAGAATAAACACAATATGGAAGGAGATCTCACAGCTAGATGTAACAGCATTCTGGTTGTAGCTCCACGGAATAGGCCTCTGGACCAAGAGACCAGCATCTTTAACTCTGGGAAGCAAGCCAGCTCTGGGTACTGAAAATAGTTGGGCGCCACCGGTTTTCTCCCAAGATAAATGCGAGCCGCACCAATACTTCAAATACCAGTGCAGACCAGCCAGAATCTCCACTCCAGTGACTCCAGAAATTCTAGTTAAGTGCCAAAAGTCATATTTTGATATGAGTCAACCAAATAATCTTAAAAACCCCTTTGATCTTCACATAATTTCCATATGTACGCATGAGGGCTTAAAACATTTTGTTCCACCTTCAACAGAATTAGACCCTTCAAAACAAATCAATAACCGAAAGCATCCCGATATCTCCATGCAGAACATCAAAAACGATTTAGAACACGGGGCCAAGTCCATAGAATGAAGGAAATAAACTCTTCAGCAGAGATAATTACAAGGTAGTAAGTGAAGAAATCTCACAGAATTTCAGGATGCCCACGTCTAATGAAAGAAGGATTGTTCCTGATCATAAAGCAAGACTCACCACCACATTGGTCCTATTCAACATAAATGAATGAGTGAGAGCAACTCCTTAATTGAAAGCATAGAAAAAGGAGAACTGTTATTTTGTTGAGTACACAGTATACTAGAAGCTCAGCAGAGTATGCCCTGACTAAGACGGCTAAATTTACACACAATTCTGACTTTCATGCAAATGTCGACAATCTATTTAGAATAAAGTTTATAGGCATGTGAGTGCCCACACATTTATCCAGTGGCGTATTGGCCATGGTTATTGTGTGAATGAGGTTATGGTGTGAGTGTGTGAGTGGACGAGTGAGATTAGAAGTTGAGAAATCTAATGGCTGAAAAAATGCCACATCATTTAATGAAACCGGGTCGGTTTTGTGGGTCGGGTTAGCGGGTCGGGTTCATTAAATGACGTGGCGTTTTCTCAGCCATTAGATTTCTCAACTTCTAATCTCATCCGTCCACTCATACACTCATACAATAACCTCAATCACACAATAACTTTTGCCTGGCGTATCTAGGTGAGGTCGAATTTTTAAGGGAAAATTACCAAAATTTTTTTTTTTCACATAATGTAAAAAGTGTCTTAAAATTACAATATCGCACATTAAGAACTAAAAACATTAAAAATAATGAAATACACTTAATGTGCGGATAATATGTGTGACACACTTTGTCTCAAAAGAAAACGAATGCAATCATTGCCCCAAAGAGAAAATGAATGCAATCTAAAACCGCTGTTAATCGAATGCGATAAACATTCTTTTGCTCGTGCCCATGTACGGATAATATGTGTGATGAATTCATGCTTCGTGACTTTTTTTTATCAAAAATATATTCATTATCTAAAAAGAACAAAACAAAAAAAAAACAATTTAAAATGTCCATCAGCATACGAGGAAGACAATTCTTAACACCCATAAATAATTATGGAGTTTGATGCCTATATGAAGATAATGAATCTTCTTCTGTCAAAAAGTATTGGTGCACTCAGCTATTTCTTGTTCAAAAATTACCTCAGTAGTAAATTAGATGAATAAAAAATAGTATTTCTGTGTTTTCCTTTCTAATTGGCAAATGATAAATTAGTGAGGACCTACATAATAAATTAATAGGACCTACATAATTTATGTATTAGTGCAGTTAAAGTGATCATGGACCACACAAATGGAGTATTCCAAAAATAGTGTATTTGGCAGGTCTCTGTACATGAGAAATTTCCTGCATACTTGGAATAATAATAAATTCATGCCCACCACAAGGGTCAATCAACAATGTTACAATGAAAAAATTTAGCCAAGAACTTACTGTTCTACAATATATGAATGAGAGAGATCAGAGGCAGAGCTAGGCTTACCAGGGTTGACAGCGCCGATGGTCTGCCGGGGATGGTAAGCTTGCGGCGGGGGACGGCAGGTGGGGCAGTGGCAGCGACAACAGTGAGCTGTGATAGGGACTGCTGAGGCGTGAGGGAGACACGGAGAGATCGCAGAGTGAGAGATAGATAGAGAGGCGTGAGTAATTTTTTAAAAAAATCAGAGGGTGAAACGACGCCTATTTAAAAAAAATATAGACAAGCAGGTCACACAGGCTGGGTCAGTAGATGCGCCCTCACTGGCTCAGGCCCCGCCCCCACTGGCCCTGGAAGCAGGCATGGGCCAGTGTAGGCGGGCCTGCTTCTTAATAACCAAAAAAAATTTTGCAAAATATTTTTGGAGCCAGCTGGGGCGGCCGCCCCGCCTGCACCCCCTTGGATCCGCCCATGCTTATCTATGGGCACAAAAGTGCGCACGTAAACACGAATATGTTATGTTGTATATGTTCGTGTACGTTTTCTGGAAGTTTCACTTTAAATTTCTAAGCCATCCAACCAAGCAATAAAGATGAGAGTGAAGGTTAATAAGGTTGTGCTTGTGTTGAAAATTTTTTGGTATTGAGTTTAGTGAAAAAATGAAGAGAGAGGTAATTTTTTATATTTTTGTAATTTTTTATATTTTTTTATGGGAGAGAGAGATTATATTGTAAGTTGGTGAAAAATATCGTGATATTTTTTGTGCAAACGCACAGTAGTTTTAGCTTTTTCAGGTCCGAGATGATAAAAGCTCAAAATGAGCTCTCTTCCGTTCTCCTAAGTTTTGTTCGCAGTCAAACAGAGAACAGAGAAAAAAAACTAGTGAAATGAAAGACCTTGGAGATGATTTGAAAGTCAAAGCTGGAAGAGTGAGAAGGAAGCAGCCGGCGGAGAACGGCTCGAGCCGCGTCTACTTGGACAGAGGGAGGAGCCCGCTCGTGGTCCTGGATTTCGAGGAGACGCGAAATGTAGTCAACGAGTGAGCCAAGGAGAAGGTGCATAGCACTAAGATAAGGGAGAGAGAAAAGGCGGGAAGCAGGGAGTCGGTTGGCGATGAAGGCGAAGAGAGAGAGACAAGACAGTGAAGCCTTTGTAAGATAACAGAGGAAAGAAAGGTTCTCAGGGTGTGTTTGTGTCCTAAAATTTTACACTCTCTAAAATTTTAACATAATAAATTATTATAATATAATATCTATCTCCCTCATCAAATCATAATTTATCACTACAAAAAATATAAAAAATTACATCCCTTCACTTTTTCACTAAACTCAATACTTAAAATTTTAACACCACTAAAATTTTACAAAACAAACCCACAGGTAACAACTGTATGTACGTACACATCTAAACTGACTAATTATTTAACTAATCTAGAATTAGTTACAAAGTGCATGAACGGTAGTAGATTGAGCTGGAGTCTGACCTGTAATCTTCACGTGATGTAGAGTTTGTTCTGTGCTGACTTGGATCAAGCGGGAAAGGCTCTATGTTATTAGAAAGCTTTGCAGGTGACGTATAATATTTTATAAAGGAAATATGTAACTTGCTTTCGTTCGGCTTCATGCTGGACTTAGGCCCAAATTGTTGCCGACCCAGGCGAACGTGGACCTGGGATGTAGGGACCGTGAGAGTTTTGGGCTTTGATTGAATCCCTGGGCCTTACCCACATCAGCCTGGCTAAGAGGAGTTTAGACGGGCCCCAGTAAGGGGATCCACAAGCGCCTACAGAGATTTAAAACACACCAAATAGAGAGAGAAACTCCCATCCCATCCCATCCCATCCCATCCCCGTCCCCGAAGCTTTTTTTTTTTTGTAACGAGAAACCAATATTCTTCTCGTGGCGTGTGATTGGTACTTGAGCCCCATGTGAAGGCCAGAATACTGTTTGATTATCTAAATTAGGCGAACCGGAATCAGTTCTCTGTCTAATGCCATGTGAAGTTTTCAGTTCTCTGTCTGTGACACTAAGTTGCGTTACTTTTCTGAAATGTATCTACATTGAGTTTGGAGATTCATATCTTGAAAAATTGGCTTGTCAATTGGAGGTATCTCTAAGCTTATATAAAATCATCTAGATATTTTTCTAACCAATGTGAGATTGTTGCATACCCTCACCCTTTTGAGACTAACGACCACGTTGGTCGAACACCATGAGACTTCTATTTATCAAGCTGGGGCCGTGCCCTTACCACTAGATCCATACTCGGCTACTCCATAGGCGTGGTGACGGGGGAGCACAAGAGCCTAAAATTGACTTTGATACCATTTATAATGGACACATATAGACTTGAAGATTCACGTCTTGAAAAACTAATTTGTCAATTGACGGTGCATCCAAACTTATATAAAGTTATCTAGATATTTTTTTCCAAACCAACCGGCTTGCAATGGAAACATACCATGCAATTTTGGCAAGAGAGAACTGGAACCGTTCGCATCGAAATAGTGTCGGCTCTTTTCAACAAGAGGTTCGAACCAAGAGAGATACATGAAAAGGTACAGACCTACGCATTCCAACACCAACCAAGACACATCTACGAACAGCGAAAGGCTACAAACCCATTCAATCTTGCTAATTGACAGTGACAGTGGGATTTTTGGGACAAACTGAGTGTATGATATGGTCAACGGACAAGATACCACTGGTTGTGAATTTAGTGAGTGCAAGACCCCATTACTCATGATGCTCTCAATAGCAAACCATAGTAGGCAGCGCTTTATGGAATATAGTTCACCTTCATGTCGGCGTGTCGCTTTCGTTAATGGGATAGGTTTCTTATCCTTCAGAGGAAACTGTTCCCAAATCCAATAACACCCTCCATAGGCTGCTTGATAGTTGATAGATCGTGTAGAGAGAGAGAGAGAGAGGGGTAATTGAAGGGTGTCTTAATTTCGGTTCTAATAATTTTTAATAAGGATTTAAATAATGTGTTGATAACATTAGAAGACTATTAGAATATGTTAGAACTCGAGTTTTAGGACCAAAACTTTCTCCGACCTTGAATACCTTATTTCACATCGGTGGGAAGTTATGTCCCATCATTTATATGATTAAGATCAAAATTGAAGCTAATCAGATCTTTGAATTTCTTTTTGGCTGAAGATATATGTCAACTTTAAGATCCCTAAAGGAGTAGATGTTACCCCCTCAACGGCTGACCGACATTTACATGCTGATCATGATTTTAATTAGGATTATAGAAAGAGGAATAGGTGAGGCATATTGGATTAGAATAGTCATTTATCTGCAGCTCTCTGAAATGGAAACTCACATATATATATAATGGTGGTCTAAACCTGCAAGACGGTGTGGCTTTATGAAGAAGGTACATCTTTTGTCACCAAAAGCTATTATTTTCCAATTATTTTGTCTCCCCCTCCTTCCTTTTTATTGAAAATTACTTGTATGATGATGTGCTTATAAAAGGTTATTTTAATACGTTTGAAAATGTCTTTCTTCTTTTGTTATAAGTTGATGATGTTAAAATATTTATTTATTTATATACCTTCTGGGTTACAAGACTATCAAAGGTTTTAATTCTTACAAGTAATCGTTTATCGTCCTCTCATAGCTCAGAATTAATTATTATAATTTTTTCCTAGTATCGCATCACAATTTAGTGTGGTTTGGTAGAACAACTTGTCAGATATTATTAATTATTTTTGAATTTGTCTCATAAAAGTACAAAATCTAAGCTAGGGATACAAGATTAATATTCTTGCTACGTCACCTCAAAATAGCAATTCGTGTCATGATGTGTTTACATGTTAAAATTTTGGAAATTTAAAATTAATTGTGATAGAAACAAATGATTTGATTGAGAGAGATTATTTTTAGATCAAGATCCTCTACAATTTTTTTATTTGAATTATATGATATAATTTGAAGAGAGATAGATACAACATGTAGACTCTACACCATTTACTACTGTTCATATTTGACCATATAAAATTTCAGACAACATGAGTCATATAATAAAGCCATATAATCCGTGTTGAAATTACAAAAAAATTCAATTTAATTATTTTATCAAGCCAAAATTTTAGATCCAAATATGGCTTGCAAACACAATAAAAAGGACTTAAAATACCAAGTATGCAAAGGACAATTTCCCTTTTGAACGCCTCATGAGCAAATTACTTGCTTTTAGCACTTGAGTACTTGCTACTCTGACCTCTGCTAACCTCTTGGACCCGATTCCGGCTCTGAGTTCACTCCTCGAAGGATCGGATCCTCTTCTGCTGAACCCGAGTGTCATCTACTCGGATCTTCACCTCCATCCACTTCAGGATTTTCAGTCACCATCCTTCACCCCCAGCACCGATGTTATCCAGCCCGCCAGCTCCGACTGATTGGAGCCATGCACATGCCTTCAATTAATCTTGCTGCCTCTGTCGCCTCCTGCCCCATCGAAGAAGAATAGAGCTTTTTTGTTTTTTTTTCTAAGCGAAGGCTTTTATTTACGAATGAATAAAACTTTCTCGCCCAAAAAAAACGCAGCCCCAAAAGGAAAAACAGAGTCATTTTTTATTTTATCTTGATGAAAATGCAGTCTCCGTCGACTCAACGAGCTCATGTCTTAGGCTTGGTTGATTAGCATGAATTATTTGAACTTGACAATGTCTGAAAACCAACAATCCCACCCAGGGACGAAGTCAGGATTTGACCTTAATGGGCCAAATATAACTTTAAAGTGTTTGATTTTTTTTTTCTACTCGGGTGTCGAGGTCATCTTACGTGTACCTTGACTAATCTCATGGCCTTCAAATTTTCATTATGATCAAAATAAGCATAGTCAAACATATTCTAAAACTTAAAAAAGAAAAATATATATAAACTTTCACTTAATTGTTAAAGCCAAATTTTCATCAATTATGCTATTTAAACTGGATGTCCAAGTAAAAGTCGTCAATTATAATATTAGTATTAAAACGACCGAATGCAATCAAAAGTTTAAAATTTTCAGAATAAATAGCTCATAAATTATTGACAAAGTCACAAAATAATGTTAAATTTTAACCAAAATAACATAGACGCACACAAATAATAGATCGAGTAATAATATTTTAATTAAACAATAACATAAATAACATTTAGAATTCTAACTTTGGTAATGTTTTTTTTTGTGTGCAAAGCAAAAAGTTTGTTGTACTCTAAGAGTTGAGTATGAATTTTGTTATTTTCTATATATGAGATAAAATAGTCGGAGCCAGAAAAAAGAGGTCATTGAGAGAAAATCTGAAAAAATCTAGAGAGATCATTGAGAGGCAGAAATTGAGAGAAAGAAAAAAATGAGAGAAAGACACTCTAAAAAGATTTAGGGAGAAGAATTTCAGAAAAAAATGGAGGGAGAGAGGAATTTTAGAAAAATGGAGGGAGAGAAAAAAGTAAAAAAGATAAACTCTTAGTATTTTTTTTTAAAAAAAATTATTGGAGGTCCCACTTATAAAGTAATTATTCACTCTCATGTTTTTTTCTCCAAAAAATTTGAGGGCCATTACAAAAATTACTACAAATTTTGTCTGCATATTGAAAAAATTTGCAAAAATTTTAAAATTTGACTATGTACGAAAAAAAAAGTTGCAAAAAGTTTGGGGGGCCATGCCCCCCCCCCCCCCCCAGCTTCGTGTCTGATACCACCTATAATTTTTTACTCACAGTGAGTTTACGTTGAAATATGAAGGGCCCAAATGACATAAGCAATTAAAACACTCTAATCTTCGAGGAAAACAGGATGGGATAAATCCCTCTACCATTAACGGGCTGAAAATGAATTAGGATAATTCATATCCCAAATGCCAAGTGCTAGCAAGTCAAATACTAGGAAATATTGCTCCCTCTTTATTAGACTTTTTTCAAGCTTGTAAAGTGGTTTCTATCTCCTGTAGCGTGAATTCTCTTGCGCATGATCTTACTCGTTGGGTTGCTTTTTCTTCTTTTCAGAGATGTTTGCTCTCGTCTCATGAACTGCTGCAAGACTACCCCTAAATGTATGCAGGTTTTGACCCCCTTTATCGCAAGGGTTTTTTTTTTGTACTTTTCTTTATTAGTAATACAGTATGCTTATTATGCTTAAAAAAAACTACTAGGGAGACAAAGGATACAAGTTAAGGATTTGGCCAGCCTAAGAAGCATACCAAAATAAGAGAACTGGGTCCTACTTAGTACTTACTCCTCACTGACATTAGCTTTTCTAATATGTTCATATATACGTCCTTGAATGTACAATTGGAAAGCACCTTACCTTCCACAAAGCGCTATATATGGCCACCATAGTTTCATCCGAAGCATCATTTTCTTCTTACCTCGCTCTTTTATAATTTTTGTTTTTTAGCAGATTCTTCGCATAACGAGTCCCGACAGACAGCTCAACCTAGAAAAAAAAGAAGAAGAAGAAGAAGATAAAAAGAGGTACCCCACGCTAAAAGCACCATTGAGGTCAGAGTGAAGGTCACCCCCTCAACTGCTATGTTGCAAATCCTGCTGCAGTCTGTGAGAGAGGGACGTGGGTCCTGCCCGGGACCCACGCCCACCCGAACAGTGCTGCACTGTTCGGGCAAGTGTGGGTCTCAGGCAGGACCCACATTGTCTCTCACACTGCAGCGGAGACGCGCCCATGTTTGTTTACAAAAATTTAAACCTTTCAAAATTTATACATAATAAAATAATTATAATATAATCTCTTTTCCTATCATATCATTATTTTTTACTATAATAAATGTAAAAAAATCATTTAAATCATTTCTCATTTCACTTTTTCACCAATTTCAATACTCTCAAATTTTAAACTGCTCTCTAAAATTTTAACACTCAAATAAGTATATACCAATAACATCTGCTCAAAAAAAAACCCAAAAACCTCTGAAACGGCTGTCATTTGGTAGACAGAAACGGTGAAAAAGGAGTGGACGTGGTGTACACTGATTGAGAGAGAGTCCAAAGATTAATATCTGCTAAATGTGTCCACAAAAAAGGTTCCAATCAGGGTCCTACTTTGGCTACCAACTGTTGTACCTTCAAGGAAGCAAAACCAGACCTAAAAGGCTCGTATTTGAGAAAGCTGAGAGACAAAAGGATAGGGAGGGTCAGGGGAGAGGGACCAGACCACCCTTCTATGAATCACATATTTTTGGAACCCTATGGCGTTCGGGCAATATCCCCCCACCGTCAAAGTTAAAAATAGATAAAAACATATATACTTTTGGTAATCTTTTCAGAAATAAACGAGCCAGGATGGTGCTACTCGAGAATATCTATGAGCCAGGAGCCACACCGAAAGTTCTTTTGAAAGAAGGAGGTTCTGCCAGCCGAGTTACCACACAGTCGTTTGCCAAGATAATGAAAACCAGAATCCATTTATTCTAGCTAGGCAAGCTAGCTCCAATCCTTTGAAATGTCAGCGGGATCTACTTGTGGCAACAAAAGTAGCATATCACGTGTATAATAATGAAAGCAAATGAATTTGTCAATGCAGCAAACGCAAGGGATTAAGGTTGTAGTCTTGTAGACAGATGGCTGCACAGATCAACCTGATCGCAATATTTTCTCGTATTTTTTTCTTAAGCGAATCTTGCCAAAAAGTATATATATCATATAGGGATCATTGACTAGCTAGAATATAATAGTGCAAGACATATTTACTCAAAGATAAGCAGCATGGAATTGTCGTCCACTAGGGGAGCAGTAGCTGAGAAAGGAAATCTTCACGTTTCAATAACCCTGTCATAGCATATATTGAAAACATTATATCCATGCCACCTGCCGCTTCCTTGAATGAATGCCACTTTGCCTGTAGCTTTTTTACTCGATTTTGCAGTTTTGTTTAATGGAAGTTTGAATATCTTTCGTTCCAGCAAAGAATTCGAAGATCTTTCTCCTGATCTTGTTAGCCTATACAGGAGATAGTCAAACACCGCAAGATTATACATGTTCTGCAATTTCCCGGTCGAGAAGCATATATATATATGTGGTGATGTAGACTATAGTCTATAAACTAGGTTAATATATATCAGTTACAGATATTCTCAGTGGAGCCAAGAAGAGTCTTGGAGACTTGCTTAAACCCTTCAGAAAACAGGGGTCTTCTCACGCACGTAGTCCTGGCCCAACTTGCCATGGTCATTCATTAATTTGGACAAAACTTAGCTGCCAAATGACGGGTCACTGTTGAATCCGATCAGACCTTGCTTTCATCACTTCTTCATTTTTTTGCTTACTCATTTTCTCTGTCTTTTTCCCCGGAATTAAGCGTCGGATTTCCACTGTCTCCACGTTTGAGAGCCTGTGGGACACTGTAAAGCTGTAAGCTTGATGGCCAGGGAGAAAAAAAATAAAAAACTCGATTCCCTCTGCTTACTTACCAAGCCTAATTAATATATAAAAGTATTCTCCACGTACGCCAGCCCGTATAGACAGTATAAAAAGAGTTATTCTTATATCCTCACTGTTTGCCAATTGATATTGAGTGGAAATTTACAGTTACATGAAAAAATAAATAGACAGCAAATGTAGTTAGGAGGTGTATATAAGAAAAGAAGTATGCACGAAAAGTGTTTTGCTTTAGGTACAGTACGATTCCCCCTTCACAAATTCCTAACCTCTATATATTTAGCTCGCCTCACTTTCTTCAACCCCATCCTTGCTTCCCTTCCTCTCTCCATTAACATGGGAATTATGGCATGCCGAAGATCTTGTGAATCGAAAAATGAGCCTCAATCTGAGTCTAGCTACCATGAACCGGAGTTAAATTCTCTTCTTTCCCTACGAAGCCTCCAGTCCGTTCCTTCCCTCGCCTCACGATCCCTCCAGCAACAACACTATCTTTCCAACACCCACCACCACTGCCTCACCACTCTCAAAGGCCATAACTCCTACATATCTTGTCTCACCCTTACCGGAAAATTCCTCTACACCGGCTCTTCCGATAGAGAAATCCGTTTCTGGAAGCGTACTGCTTTACACTCTGAATCCGAACGGGAAAGTCCGATATTTAGCAACCTGGTAGCTGGTGGGAAGGGTGCGGTGAAGTCCCTGGTGGTTCTGGCTGACAAACTCTTTAGTGCTCACCAGGATAATAAAATCCGCGTATGGAAAATCAACAATCACGAACCTGATCATCCAAAGTACACCCACTCAGCCACACTCCCGACGCTTGGCGACCGTGCCTCTAAGCTTCTGATGCCCAATAACCAGGTCCAGATTCGAAGGCACAAAAAATGTACCTGGGTTCATCATGTTGATGCTGTCTCCGCACTTGCTTTATCAGAGGATGAGTCGCTCCTCTACTCCGTTTCATGGGATCGGACGCTCAAAATCTGGCGAACGAAGGACTTCAAATGCTTAGAATCCCTGACAAACGCGCACGATGATGCGATAAACGCGCTGGCGTTATCGAACGATGGACATGTTTATACTGGCTCAGCTGACAAGAAAATCAAGGTGTGGAAGAAAAACCCAGGAGATCAGAAGAAGCATTCCCTGGTTGCAACTCTACAAAAACATAATTCTGGGATTAATGCATTGGCTCTGAGCAGTGATGGGTCTGTGTTGTACTCTGGTGCATGTGACAGATCCATAGTGGTATGGGAGAAGGGAGCTAGTGGCAGCTTGGAGGTTGTGGATGCGCTTAGGGGTCACACCAACTCCATATTATGCTTGTATGTTGTGTCTGAATTGGTGTGTAGTGGCTCAGCAGATAGAACTGTGAGGATTTGGAGAGGTACTGCTGATAAAAATTACACTTGTCTGGCAGTCTTGGAAGGGCACAGAGGGCCCGTCAAGTGCTTGACTGCAGCAATTGATCGTTGCAACTCATCGGATGAAGCTTACCTCGTTTACAGCGGTGGTTTGGACTGTGACATTAAGGTTTGGCAGGTTGTAGTCCCTATCGATTCTTTAGAAGACAACTCCTTCTAGCGGCTACGTAGATAACGCGAAGAGACCATGTGTGCTTCTTTTCCTCTTCTCCCTTTCCCCCTCTTCTTGATTTTTTTTTTCAGTCTCTTTTTCTTCCTTGGACAATGAGGGATTCCGTTTAGAGAATTGTCTTTTGGAATTTTACTTATTAAATACCTAATAAAATACGTTGAAAATGTTGCCCTGATTACTCAAAATCCGGGCAGCTTCTTGTGTATTAGTAGCTGCAACCAGTTGTTAATTCACCTTGTCTTTCCTTAAAGAAGACATAGTCATGCTTGCATTTAGAAATGTGTAGAAAATTTTGGTGAAAATTGAGATAGATTAAAGTCTTATTGGATTTTGTTAAAAAGTAATAAAAAAATTTGAAATATGTTTGAGAGATGTTGGAATTTTTTTTTTTTAATTTTATGAGTGTTTGTGAAAAAAAAATGAAAGAGAAAGTATTTAAATAAATTTTGTATGTTTATTGTGATAAAAAAATATAATTTCATTCTAAAAGAGAAATGATTTTGAAGTTTATTATTATTATTATTTTTTAGACATTTGAAATTAAATAGAAAGATAAATAAAATTATTGCGGGGGCACTTATTTGGTGTGAAAACCAAATAAAGTTAAATATTTTAGACAAAATTCATGTTTGCATCTAAAAATTCTTAAAACTTAAAAAATTTCTACAAAATTTGGCTTTGCAAATATGCCCCTAACAGTTGTTTATCATGCATAATTAATAAAAGACAGCATCATGGAAAAGCTTCTTTCTTTCGGCCGGGCCGGGAGAAGTGCACCGTGCCGAATTTGCCTACATATCATATAAATTAGCCTTTGAGACATTACGTACCTGATTTGTGTATGGTGATGAATGGTGATGAATGTATGGTGTTGGAGCTCTTTATTGTCCTGAAGGGTCAGTTGGATATGTATTGGTGGGTGGGACTCAAATGAGAAAGAGGGCAATAATGTCGGGATTAGTGAAGTTTACACTCAATAGTCAATAGCGATCACCTCTAAAGATTAATGCCCACTTTCTCAACTAAAGTTGGATTTTTTAGATCATACCTACATTCACTATAATAGCGGATCAGTCCAAATAAATAAGCGTAAAACCAAATTCCCTTATGAAATACTATTTTCCAAAAGAAGAACACGTTTCTCCTACCTATATATATATATAGGGGCAGCTAGGCAGAAGCAAGTTTCACGATGACATAACATAGGTTTTATAATAATAATTAATTACAAAATAGAGACCCTTAGGCCTTAATAAAGAATGTGTGACTAAACACGTGTACGATCGCTTAATTAGAAAAAAAACAAATGACGACAAACTTCAAGGAAAAGACAAATAGCCATGAAACACATCTCCTTAAAGTTTAGCATGTACCCTTTAGCTTTTTCTTGGTCATGTCCATAATTTCAAAAAGTAATTAATATATAAGTTGCAAACCTATGTCACGACTACTTAGGAATTAATTGTTATCTCCCTTGTTGCCTTTTCGGGAAACGTTCGGGAGTTAAACTTTTAGAATCGCACAATTTTGGCCCAATAAAATAATTATACAAAATTCTCTCCCTTATTTCACAATGTAGCCAGCCGCATGAAGTGATCAGACGTATTTTCCTTCAAGAATTAGCCCCCCCTACGAATCAGCTAAGCTAAACTTATTCGGGCAACATTGCTTTGATCGTACACACAATATATTATATAAGAATGAAAGTTGAACGATTGGACCGCGCGCGGACGGGAGAAGAAAACCGTCCAATGAGGCGGAGTAACTTGGTTCTCTTAAAGACTGCATAGTTGCGATATTCTGATGTTCAAGATATATATTAATATATAGGGAAATTTGCTTTTTAGTCCTTAGGTTTTGGGCCCTTTTTAATTTTAATCCTTAACTTTCAACCTTCAAAATTTTAGTCCTTGAACTTTCATCTTTGTAAAATTTAGTCCTTCCGTCAGTCTGCCGTCAATTTTTGTACCGGTCGACTGGATATATGTTTTGAAAGTGAGCGGTCGTCCGCTTCATGTAGCGGTCGACCGCTTCATATACCGGTCGACCGGTACAAATTTGACGGCAAACTGACGGCAGACTGACGGAATGACTAAATTTTACAAAGATGAAAGTTTAAGGACTAAAATTTTGACCCTCTAAAATTCGTGACTAAAAATGAAAAGGGGTTAAAACTTAAGGACTAAAAAACAAATTTCCCTAATATATATTATAATGTAATGTTAGCATCTGCCTTTTTTTTGTCCAAAACTTTCAGGTGCTCTTTCTTTTAACCTTTATTGTGGAAAAATTAGCATTGGACAATTATCATAATCATGATCAGACAAAGCAGGAGTGGGTGTGGAGGGGAGCAAACTATACGTTCGAGAGATCTTCTCTCTAGAAACCCCTCCTTGTCCCCTGATTGCACCCCCAAGTACTCATTATTGTTCACGGCAGCCGGAGGAGCTCTTGCCCTTCTTGTTCTCCCCTCCCCACTCTCATCCCAGCCTCCTATGGTCGGGATCTGTACAAACTCTTCCTCTTCGGCCTTTTTTTGGACCTCTTTCTAGCGAGTTTTTGAAGCTCGATCTCGGTGTTTTCGGAGGACACGCCCTCCACGGTTGGCTTAAATGTCTCTTGGCAATGTATCTCACGCACTGCCACAATTTTTGCTCCACCTGCCAGTTCCAACGCCTCCTCTCAATTGTTTATTTCTATTTATGTTGTATATTTCGTTTTATGTCATGTTGAGTTTGGACATGTGTTCCTTGTAATGTCGTATGGCTATGCTCGTGGGGACGCTGGCTCTATTAAGATTTAAGGGTCCTATTCTTCCGCTGTATTTTGATACCCTTGATGAAATATGGATATCTCATACTGCTAAAAAAACAACAAACCTAAAAAGAAAGTAGCCAAATCGTTCATCAAAAGGTTTTTAAAAAAATGCTTAAACGGATTACAACTTACATCATACAATATGTTTCTTTATCTATACTCAAAAGTATTAATTTTGTACGGCTTCAACGTGGCAGCCTGATGTTACACAGATCTCTACCCTAATGATCTACACCATAGGTGATGCTTTATCAGAAGCTTTAATGGTTGACCATTACAAGTGGAGGGGAAGTTAGGTAAAAGTCATTGTTCCCATGCCACGCTATTCTAACCTACATTTTAGCCCCATTGTTTTCCTCGTATAAAATAACAACTTAAAAGTATAACATACTGATTTTGTTCATGACCTGGAGAGACCTAATCCCCTGACTCAGATGATCTTGTATCCATGTGTCTTACCCTGCAAATGGCAGGATTGTCTAGACCATCACTTTTAACCTAAGTTTGAACAAACAAAATCATTTCTGTGGTGAACCTTTTAGATCAACAAAAATATAATTAGTTCAACAGACGATTAAGATATTCAGCATGTATGCTGGCAAAAGAGGGATCACAAAAGTAATATAAGGATGATTAGGATGTGCAATATCAATGTGTGTGTGTGGGTGTGGGTGTGGGGGTGTATGTGAGAAAGAGACAGATGTCTTACTACAGAGATTAATTTAAGATTAACTGAAAAGTTACCCAAACAACTAGAACTTAGCAACTTCTATGCAAAATATTTGGCACCGGATTATATATCTAAGAAGGCGATTTAAAAAACAACAGTAAGCTAAAGCCCTACCCATTATACATTTAACAAGACAGTTTAAAAGTAAAACACTACCTTATAGTCCAATCCATATGTAGTAATTGACACTGTAATCTATATCTATAATGTAAAAATGAAATAGATGACAAGTCTTTCTATGATGCACTTCATGATATGATGAAGGAAGCACATCTATGAGTTAGCAAGCAGTAATTTATCAGAAGAGTGAAAAGACAACAGACTACAGATTCTTCTTCCCTGACCCTCATCACCCTTCAACCACTATAATTCATACTGTCTAGACATCTTGAGATGATAATATTTTTCCTTTCTGAATCTACATCACTGCAGACTGCAAATATTTTTCAAATTACTCCATGAAGGGCAGCATCTCTTTTTCTATCTTTATTCTCAATTCTTTGTTTTGCACTGTGTCTTCTACCGCTTTTTTTCCCAAACAAAGCAGGATCACTCATGATAAATAAAAAGCTTCACCTGTTGTCAAGTGTACAGTCCTCACTGCTCACTCCACAAAAGCAGAAAATGAACTCAATAAGTTACAATCTTATTGCACAAGCAAGTTTAATGATTTATTTAACTTTTCAGTCTAAAAAAAAACACCTTCCCCAGCTTCCATTAAAAGCAACTGAAAATATAAATGAATAAAGAATGCACATTTAGCACAATAGGTTACCCGGGTAGATCAAAATGAGTGCTTGATTTTGTTTAGGTTACAATATTTATCCACTCATAAGAAAGTAGGATATCAAAGTACAAGTTGTGGATAAAGACAACAGCTGATTGGGCTCCAAATTTTCTACAGTGGTGCTTTCGCTGGTGTACCTGGATCACGAGGATACTTCCGTGGGGTGGGGCGATGCTTTAAACAAATAACTGCAGTCCGCTGTCCATATGGGCTGTGTGACTCCACTGGCATTTGTGTATATTAGTATGAGTTCAACAAGTAGCATATCAGCTGATCCTTAATGCAAAATCATCTATACACTCAGATATTTAAAGCTAAATAGAGAAGTGAAAGTCAACAGATGATCATTTAAGTTAAAAGTTGTAGGCAGTAACAAAGACCAAAAGTTGATTCCAGTTAAAAGAGATAAGTAGCCCAGAGCTTGCAGAGGTCTGATTTTAACATTAGGACAATGAGCCAGTTTCACAGGCCTGCCTTCTACACCTACTCCACGCGGTTGGTAAGGCCCTCGAACACGTATAAGCAAAAGCTTACACTTGAGGCTCCACTTTCCCCAGAGTATGGGAAGACTTGGCTTAATGTCAAGGCAATATCACCAAATCGCTTTCCCCAAGTGCCTGTGCAATCCCACATCGATGGCCATCTTCTTCAAGAAAACTTGAGTGCACCTTCAACCATTTCCTAATCCTACTCTCTTGTTCCCCCTGGATCATAATCCGCTTTTTTCCTTGATGAAGGATCCACCTTTTTCCTAACGTGAAGAAAACAACTTCAAGCAATTTATGAGGTTTGCTAAGACCAAGGGTCTTTGTAATCGAAGGAAAATAAGAACTCTGTTCTTATGTTGAGATAAGTAGAAAACACAGGATATATAGAGATGTGCTCATATCCCAGCCACAGATGTCAATGACTAAAACAAATGGGATGGCATAAATGGTGAAAGTATCCACCTGGAAGGGTAATGGAGGGCCTGTTCTAGCTCTCAGCTGGGGGCAAAAATCTTGACAAAAAAAAAAACTAATCTTACATCCGTCATGGCAGGCTCTGTTCAAAGGTGATATTTATGATTAAGCAATAAAAGATTTTGGTAAGTAGTGAGTATAATCCAGAAAAGAACCACAGTTCACTATGTCCATATACTATGTACTAGTATAAAACAAAAGAATCCTTTCTCAGGGAAATCAATCCCTCGACCATATTGTCCAATTCCCACAAATCAATAATCGATGACATGAGTATATTTTGTAAATCAATTTGAATATGGGAACCTGAAAATCAAATGAACACACCAGAGCAGAGTTGCAACAGGGAAGCACCCATCATTTGAATTGCTCTGTCTGCATTCCTAACTTCTTCCTGTCCAAATGTACCACATAAGAGAACTAGTCGACGGCTCACACCAAGGAAAAGTTTAACATGAAAAACAAGTCGATTATTTAACCTTCTACATTTAAGGCAGATTTTACTTGATCCAAAATTTTGAGAACTTGTTAGATTGCATAACGCAATGAAATTGGGTATGTCAATTCTTTCTCCAGTTGTATTTGCAGACCCTAAAGAAATGATGAACCTACACAATTTCCATCCATAAGGGGGAAGACACTAAGGTCGTTCATTCAACCCTTTGTGGGTGCGTAAGTTACGTATTTGCCTTTAGAAAAAAAAAAATCAAAAAAACAAGAAGAAGCAGATAAAACTAGGGCAACCACTTCTTGGCAGCTACCAAAACTTTCAATCAACATTAATCTTCAATAAAAGGTAATGATCGGGTAGTTGAATTTCCGCAAGCGAACAGTGGATTCATACCTGAGGATCATGACCCTTTGCAGCAACAAATAACCCACCCACACGAACCAGAGGAAGACAGTATTCCGCTGAAAATGAAGAAAACATAAAGGATGAATTTACCAGGAACAAACCACTTAGAGTCTGAAAGATGCAAAAAACACGATATGGAGTTTTCAAGATTACCTAAGATTCTCATTTCTGCAACCGCTCTTGCCACTGCTACATCAAATTGCTCTCTAAAGCAAAGATCCTGGCCCAAATTCTGTACTATAACAAGGTTTGTCACGTTCAGGAGACAAGTTGACTGTTCAGAATATGTATACATCACATACATATTTGTGTGTGTGTGGTCGTATCTATAAGAGCAAATCAAAAGTGTCTGTGAATAATAACTTCCTTAGAAAAGAGAAGTAATACAATAACGTGTCACATCTCAGGCAATCAACATCACTTTTGTGCAGATCTCCAAAAATCTATTTATATAGCTTGGTAAGGGAATTTTTATAATCGTCTTTTTGGTCAAATGACTGGAAGCTTTACTAAGTGGAGCTAGGACAAGGAAATATAGCTAATTCTAGCCTTTATCATTGGCGGTACCTGACAAATAGCTCAATAAGCCAATTTCAAAAAACGATAGCATGTCGGATATTAACAATCCCACTCTTTTTTTCCCCTTAGCCTACTCAAATTGGCAATACACCCCCCCCCCTTCCCTTCTCCCCAAAAAGTAACGTACGAGTTTACCATGGTCATATCCAAATGAATAGATACTGATAAACGTATTAGTGTGAAACCGTCAGACCTGAAGGAAGAGAGAAACAGTACCTCTGCTCTCCCTCTTACAACTCGGACATTAGACAAGCCAGCAAGACCTATTGCATGCTCCAAGAAAACGCAGCGCTTGTTCATAGACTCTAATAGCGTTACCTTCCAATCTATCCGTCCAAATTATGTAATCAGAGACACCAACAAATGAGTTTACAACACAAAATCAATGATAAGCCGCGTCAATGGAACCCACTATCTGTTTCAAAATCTTCTACATTAATTTACCTGGGCGAGCAATAGCCAAAATCAATCCGGGAAGCCCCGCGCCGCTTCCAACATCAACGATGTTAATGCTGTCGATTGATTTGTTACAGTGCGAGACATAAGAATTTCTCACAGGCGGTACAATTGCAAGTGAATCCTCAATGTGCCTTTCCAAAACCTCATTTACCTCAGTAACGGCGGTAAGATTCATTCTCTGCACGTTGGAAACATGTAATAATATCAATTAGCTTATGAAAAAGAGTAATTTCAATCCCCCCCAAAAATTTAGAAGCCAATATTTATTAAAAGTCAGCTTTCTCTGCGACCTGGTTCCATTGGAGTAGAGCGTCGACGTAGAGATGGACCTGATCTTTCTGACGTGAAGTAAGGCTTTCGAAATAGGAGGAGCTAAGGGCTCTGGTGGTGGTTAGTGTTTTGGTGGTGATGATTCTGCACGGACAAGAAACAGACAATGGTGTTGGAGTCGGAAGGTGCTTGAAGAAATTCCCGCGAGAAAATTGAACGTTGGGAACTACACTACGCCAAACTAACATATTTTTCGCGCTCTTAGATCGTCGGGTTCCCTTTCAAAGAAGCAGTAAAAGGCTAAAAGCTTTTTTTTTTATCTCGGCCCAATTCAACCCAAGAAGCAAATGGTCGCCTCTGGTATATCATGTAAGCCTAACTTTCCAGAACAACCAAAATCATCACACAAAACAATTTGGAGCCAAGTCAAAGGAATAAGTCGTGATTGGAACCCAGTGTAGAGGGCTGTCAGGGGACCATGGGCAGACAAAGGTTTGGATTTTAGAGAGTTTTGATTAGTAAAAACTTCGACTTGCTTTTGAACCCAATGGACCGGATGTGGATTCAAAATATAATTTGGGCTGGGCTAGCTAGGATTCTCAAAGTTAGGCTTACATTGGCCCCCACTTGCGCCCAGATTTCATTCAACCCCGCCGCAGTCTTTGGACTTTAGAAAGCAGCACATGAACATGAATGTGCATGAAACTTTTGCTATGTGTTTTAAAGTATTTCAGAAGATAGGTGGTGACCACTGACTACCCACTTTCTCAATGTAATGATGATATGCAGATTTTTGGTACCAAACAGGTCACTGCACTTGGGGAATAAAAAGTACTTTTTCCTGTTGTCATAGGAGCCTGACTGCGTAATCCCTCGGCATTGCGGTGGAATCACAGAAAGATAGCTACCAAGCCTACCATGGGCCCAGTATCCCGGCTCTCTCAGCATGAGTGGTTTTTTCTTTTTCTTAAATAACCCTCTCAGCAGTGGTGTTTTTTCCTATCAAGGTTCCTTCGCTTTCTGCAGACTTTTACCAAAAAAACAAATGAGTTCCTCTTTGAAACCTCACAGAGGAAACGAAAAAAAAAAGATCATCCAATTACTTTGTTGTAAGTATTATTGGTATGGGATTAGGATCTTGACAACTCCCTAAAATTTTTTTAAAAAAAACCAAAGACAAAAGGGATCTTGACAACTCATGTCCAGCAAAAGAAAGAAGCTAGAGAAAAGACAGCTGACTATATTGGACAAAGTTGTGCTTGTAGTTTGTCTAGACCATTCTAAAGTGATGTTGTGCACGTTCTTTTTGGATATATACATTGATGCCAGAATTTGATCGAACAAGAGTGAAAAAAGACTGGGGAGACATGAAACCTGTGAACTTTTGGGGCATTGGGTTCGGAACTTTGTTGGTGATAAAAAGATTTGAATCTCCGGAAATTTTTTACCTTTTACCCAGTTTTCTATCGAACTACTTTGGTTTCCCACAATAATTTTTCTCACAAGGAGAAAGTGGAACATAAAGGCTGGCTCATGTGGGCGACTTTATCAGGGTCAAACATAAAAGTCATTTAGCTAGCAAAGGTTTAAATGGGTCGCTTACTGATCCATAAATTTAACATGTATTGATTCCAACAAGGAAGTATATATTGTTTTCCATCACATGTCAAGGGCCTGTTTGGACGGTTAAGAAGATCTTGCAGGGCGAGATCATGGCTGGCAATTTCTTAAAACAAATATTGCTGAGCTATACGCATGCTTGTTCACTGTTTAACTAGTCTAGGGTTTCCAACAGCTTTATACGTAAGGTTGGGACAATCACAAACAGAAAATAGCTTTTCCTAATATTTCTTTAATTAGTTTCCTCTTTCTGCACAGGAATTTACTTAAACTTCCTACCTAGTGTATCAAATTGAAGACATATTTTGAGGTATAATTTGTAATGATCATATGTAACATGCAACAGCGAGTGTTTTTTTGGGGATACACTGAGTATTCCCTTTTCAATTTTTTTTTTCTTTCTTTTTTTTCAGATTATATGGCAACATCAACCGAAAAGGGGAATGGATATGGCGATGTTGACAATAAGTACAGCAAGAAAATATATTATTCTTCTCTTCTTCATAGGATAGTGGTAGCAGCAATTATCACACTGCGCGCTGTGGGGTGCCAATTATAGAGAAAGGGTCAGGTGAAAAGATACTAAAACTTGTTAATTTTTGAAATGCATGCAAAAACTGCAGATTTTTGGGTCATGGGAAAGATAAAGCAGTATTTGAGCAACTCTAGCTGATGCAGTAAACTATGAGTTTCGGGGTTCAAGCAACTTAGACGCATGGGATACGGATCTAAGTGATGCTTCTTCTTTTTTTCTAATTGGTCTAAGTGATGCTTCAAAGTGGAGAAAAGGTACTCATCGAACATGTATGGAAAGGAAGCAAAAGGAAACAAATAGAGAAAGAAACTAATAAGATGTCTACAAAATTATCAGAAGGCTGAGTACTTTTGAGTGTATAGATTATCAAATCAGGTATCAGGTATAGTACACTGAGGTGACCTATTCAAAATATGCTTATTAGGGAATCTTATCCTTTATCTATCCGATGAATTATTGCTCTCAAACATCACATACAAAAAAAAAGAGAAAAAGAATTATGTACTTCCTTTTTAACAGAAAAGATTGGCACATTTGAGTAACAGTAACTACTATTTTTTTTTGTCGTCATTTATTTTTACAAAGCGCTTTTTGCAGTCCAACCAATATGTGTTTGTGTTGTAAAATGTTGGGTATGAGAATATGTGTTGGTATTGGGTTTAGTGAAAAGGTGAAGAGAGAGGTAATTTTTTATAATTTTTATAATTTTTTATATTTTTTTATGGGAGAGAGAGATTATATTGAAGTATTTTATTAGGAGAGAGATAAAATGTCGGAAACGTTGAGTTTTGCAAACACAGTCACAAGGCCACACATTCTGCCTCGAAGTACCGTCTGTTCTCTCTGAGACACATATTTTTTCGATTCTCTCACCCTGTCATTTCTCAGTTCTATGATTCCTTTGTCATTCGAGATTTCTGGTTTTTGTTTTTTTATCAGTCTATATTTCTTATTGCTAGTTAATCTGTGTGCCTGCCAAATTCCATCTTTAGCTAAACCCGATAAAGCTTATAGCAATTTATCTACTCCATATACAGTCACAAACAGCCTTTTACTGCAATCAATAAAAAAAACCATAGAGGGAACACTCACGGAGAACAGAGAATATGGAAAATTCCGCTACAGCAACACCTGCGCTTCCAAGTGACAACTCTCGCACCAATGTGATTGGGTGTTGTAGCCAAGGCCACACAGAAATTGTTGCACCTGATTATTTTTATTCATAGAAAAAGAAATATGGTTTTTACTTTGAGAGCAAGGGCATAGAAAAGCTAGCACCATGGGTTTCGTGATAATTCCCTCCACGAGAGAGAGAGAGAGAGCCCATCAATTAGTTTTTCTCTGAGAGATGGCACGCAATACCTTGGATTTTTCTTCAACCTTTCAACGGCAGCACCCAACAGCAATCATCATGCCCTCCTCGCTCTTCCCTCTGACTCTCCACCACCATCATTACCCCCTCACCAGTCCCAGCTCATCCTTTATCATCATCCACCAAACCCCTGATGACCTTCACCATCACCAACAACAGTCAAGAAAGCCAAAGGAAACAGCAGGAAAAGAAGAAGAAGAGGAGGAGGAAGAGGAAGAAGACGACGAAAAGGAGGAGGATGAGGAGGGTTTCGCTATGAGAAAACCCTACTTTGAAGTTTCAATCTTCTACGATTGAAGGGTCTTTTCCATTAGAGGATCCACCATAACTCTTGTTCGCGGGGAATCAAGCGTCTCGGTCCGATCGTTCGCTAGATCAAGTCAAATCATATAAGTTTTAAAAGTTTCGGCTTCAGTTTTATTTTTCTCTTTTTTCCGGTTTTGATTTTTCTTCAGTAAACATATTAGCCGCTTTAAGCTGTCTTACTATTGCTTAGTTTTGCTGTTCAGATGTTTGCGGAAAGAAGGGAACAATATATATAGTTTCATTTGGCCATTCGTGTTTGTCATTGGGAACGATATTAATGATCTCTCTCATTCTCCCTATCTTTCTCTGAAGTATTTAGATGTTGTGGGGGTTTATTTTTTGGGTTCTAACTGTTGGTGCACTCAATATATATGACCAAAATTCAATGTTCCTTACTCATGGCATGTAAATAAGTACTTGCCCAAGTAATATCTTCGATGTAGTCCACGGCCGTTAGTGAACATTATCTTGGAATCCATTAGATATATCCCCTTGAGAAACTTTATTCCTCGGCCATGGCAAATGCAAGCAAGGAATAAAATATAGTACTTCTTGAGGCGCTCTAGGGTTTGCTATAATTTCACGCCCGTAACCATTTAACTTCTTCTGTTTTACTACTTTAACCTGATCTCCTATGAGATAAACTGCTTATCAGTATGGTAAGATGATAAAGATCATGGTTATGATCATCGGGATCACACCTGATCTCCTGATTCAAACTCATAAACATACTGTCATAGATCGAGATTATCTAGGGGCATATGTTTATTATGTGCATGTGAGTATACATGATGGCTATGTGTGAAAATATTATTGCCTGTGTACTCTAATCTAGGAGACAGTAAGAAATCTATAAATAATGTGCAAATAAGGAGGCCATGTAGCTTCTTTTTTTCTTTGTCTGTAGACTGAGGGGATTATTTGAATGAAAAAAAAAAGAAGAAGAAGCCATGGTTAGATATATATTACGGAGCTCATATAACCCATAACAGATGATAATGTACTATATTTTTATATATTTACCAATACCTTGGTTACAATATTTTCGTTCTCTTGTTAATCTCCTTGCCCTTAATTGTTCACCACATAAGTACTTCATATATAGCACTCTAATTTCAACTAAAAAAATGAGCTCCTACAGTCCTACTAGTAAACATTTTTCATGCGGAAAACGATTTTCTCCAGGAGCTTCGCTTTGACATTCCAAGGAGGCAAGGACACATTTTTTCTTCCTTTAGCTGCTGTAATGGACAATTGGACATCATCAAGTCCGCACACAGTACTTCTCTGCCCTATTTTCATGCTGTACCCCTCCAGGGCCCCAGGCCCCAAGCAAGTAATATATCGGCAACAACTGTTGGCCAGCTAAGCCTTTTCAAATATTGTTCCTGCAAAACGTGGTGGCTTGCATATATACCAGGTGGAGGTGGGGATCGAAAAAATTAGCCAAGTCAAGCGCCGAATAATTGTCTTACAACATTTTAACGTGTTTTCACTTGATGAACATATATAGAACCGTATGATCAGGCGGGGGAATTTACATGGTATTCTCCCTCTGACTTATAAAAGAAGAGAGGAAATAAGAAAATAGAGAATTTGAGGTAGGGGTGTAAATCTGGTCCGGCCTCCGACGGATCTCCGGTTCCGGGAAGAGGAGGTCCGGCCCTTCCAGGAACCGGAACCGGTGGTCCATTTGGAGTTTTTCCGGAACCGGAAGCGGAGTTTTCCGCCGGTTTAGCGGAAAAACCGGTTCCGGATTTTTTTATTTTTAATTAATTGAATATTAAAACGACATCGTTCTATTTTAAATAGAACGACGTCGTTTAATAGTTAAAAAAAGAAAGAAAAAAAATTAAAAAACCTATCTCCCTCTCCTCCCTCCAATTCGCGAAAACCCTATCCCTCTCTTTCTCCGAACGACGGCCGCTTCTCTCTCTCTGTTAATGTTGATAATGTTCTTAGCCAGATGAGTAAGGCGATCCAGGTCTATTTGTTTCGAATTTTACTTTGTTCATGGGATCTATTACTTGTCCTTCTCGTTTTTGTCGATTTTCCGTATGAGTCTGTTTGCTAAAACGAAAGGTTCTAGGAACCTGGTTTGTTGTTTTTCGGTTCCAGTTTTGGAACGTGATCTATTAAAAAAAAGAACGGTTCTAGGAACCTTAGTTTTATCTGCGAAGCATTATTGTGTGGGACTTTATTTTTTGTCTTCTGTCATTAGGAGTCGATAGTATAGTAGTTTTTGGTTTCAGTCTTGCTGTTCTCTCATTTCTTATTGTCGTGCACTCGTTTCTGTTGTTGTAGATTATACATTTTGGTGACAAGGTCATTCTTGAAGATCCAATTGAGAGGTACATTTTAAATATTTGCCTGGAAGATACTGACATACTGTTTTGGTGTATTACATCGGGTGGTATACTGTATTATCTGCAACTTTAGGTGTCATGTGTGCTCGCTACTTCATTGTATGTACATTGAAAGCCTGTGGATATTGTTTTTACAATTGTTGATGCTTTTGTTGAGGCCAAAAGCTTCAAAGTTGGTGATGCATGCTTTGGAAAAAATTCAAACATCATATTAGGTTATAATAACATTTGAAGAAAATATGATGCATAGTCAATATGATGCAGAGTCAATATCACCGTTAGAAGAAAATATATTGCTTTGGAAACTGTTGATGCTTTCAGTTGCATATCTTTTATGATGCAGAGTCAATATGATGCTTTGGAAACTGTTGATGCTTTCAGTTGCATATCTTGTATGATACAGAGTCAATATCACCATTAGAAGAAAATATGATGCTTTAGGCACTTCTACTGCATGAGATTGCTGAATGTTCATTGCTGAATTGTCTATAACCCCACCTAAACTTATAATTGTTTGCTTTCATTGCCTCGTTCATTGCTTTCATTGCTTGTTGAATGTTCATTGCCTACATCTACACTTGCTGGTTGCTGAGTAATGGAGACATATCTTGTCTCGTTTACCTTTGTATGCTTATTAGGGATTTGCATTGTGTATTTTATTGGCTTTAATTGAGGTGTATGTTATTTTATGTCTTTATATGAGATTTTGTGAATTGCATGTTTTTAGTTTCAAGTTTGATTTAAGATTTATTTAATATGGGATTTTATGAATTGCATGTTTTTAGTTTCAAGTTTGATTTAAGATTTATTTAATATGGGATTTTGTGAATTGCACGTTTTTAAATTTATTTTTACATTTGTTTGTCAATTACATGTTTTAGGATTTTATTTTGTGAATTGCGATGAATGAGTAAGATTTTCATTTATTGAAAAAAATGCTTAAATGGGCCAAAAAATATGGACCAAAAAGTTGTCGGAATTCCGCTATCCGCTTCCGCTAAGTCCGTTTCCGCTAAGAGTCGGAAGCAGAAGCGGACTCTATTTTGGTCATCCGCTAGTTAGCGGACCAGATGTCGAAATGTCAAATTCCGCTTCCGACTAGTCCGCTGTTCAACCCTAATTTGAAGACAGATTAGGTATATATCTTCTCCTAGCGCTGCGTATTAGCTAGGCAGTAGTACTTTGCAAACGTACAAACGTTCTGCGACGTTTTGGGCGAAAGTACGTACGTAACATTAATCGCCACGCAGGTATATATGTTTGACTGGATTCTGGAGCTTGAATTTTCTTTCTCGATCGAAGCATGCGTTATGCTTAGACAAAACGAAGCATGCGTTAAGAGATTCCCGTTGACTGCAAAACCTTCAAAGCTTGGACTACCAGATCTCCGTTCAAACTCATGTTCTTCATTCAACTTAAATCGGCGGACTATAATATTAATCTTTAATTTGCACGGACTTGTCCTTGCAACCTCATGAGATTTGGACTGATCAACGATCAAGAGCATCTTTCATTAATGGTTTCCCTTTCACTGTTTCATTAATCGGCGGACCAAAATATTTCAAGTCGAGGATTTGCTAGCTGTTGCATGTTCTTGCTATATTTGTGAAGTACTTCCGGCCAGGAGTCAATTGGGTTAGTTAAATCAGACGACGATAATGTGCATGTACGGATATTGGAACAAATGTATTGCTGTCTGTCTCGCATGGACGTCTCAAGTTAGGCAAGTTTTCATCTCCTTTCCTAGCTAGTATCGAGCATGCAGCTTCGACACAACAGAAATCTAGAAGTCTACTTTTCACCTGCAAATAATGCAACCTTTACATATAAGGGGAAGGCTGGGCATCCCGCCCCCACGTCCCGCCAGCGTTCCGCTGGGCCCCACCTCCAAGTCAGCCAGCGGGACGTGAGCGGGCTCAACATTTCCCTTATATATATATATATGTGTGACAAAAATACTGCTCACTTAAGCGTGTGAAGTAGGAAAAATTCTGGTCTGACGTAACTATATATATAGACTGCATGCTATAAAGCCGCTGTTTTCAAAATATTATATATATATATATATATAATATTTATAAATATGTCAAGTTTCGAGAATGCAGCGAATCTCGCATGCTTCATGATACGGATAAGTACTGCATGCCCTTCCTAATATTGTGACTGGTCGGCCTTTGGAAGTTGTAAAAGAAAATGTTCCTAAGAATTTGTTTGATTTAAGAAAAGCATATCTTTTTGAGTTTTTAACTTTCTCGAAGGCCCATCAAACACTGCACCCAGCACAGTAACACAGAATGCATATACATGAGCAACTACGTATTAATGAAGTAATTGGTTACAGAATTAACTGGACAAAGCATAAAGATATTAGTTACAACAGTTCAGCTAGCTTCCGCATGATGTTTTTTGGTTTCCGTTGGGGGAAATAAAACGAAAAAGATTGGGCTTCTTGATCCTAGTTCCCTACTCAGTCCAAGCCCAGTTGCTGAATCCAGTGCCAACCCGTGGCTCGGAGGGCGAAACCATCATAAGTGGGTTGGATTTCAAGATTGTTTGAAAAGCAGATCCAGCCTCAATTCTATGAGCCCGTAATAGCATTTGAGAAATCATACCGCCGGAGACTTGAAAGTTACATTGACCAATTTCAAAGAACAATATTTACAAACGGTATGGCCCTGCGAGTCAAAGTCAAACAGAGTTAATTTTGTCCACAACGACAGTACTTTTTTTTAGGTATAAGTAGCATATATATTGATAATAAGATTAAGGAGGTTTTAACACCTCTGGAGGCTCTAAAAGGCGAACCAAACATTCCGAAGAGCCGGCGGGCCAACGAACAAACGGACCGTAAGGCCCTACAAAGTCCCCGAAGAGACGGATATGCCACGAATGACAGAAAGGCCTCAGAAGGCAGCTAATACAAACTAATATGCCTAAAAACATAAAACAGACAACACGAAAAGCAGCACAAGCCGTAAACACATCGGCAAATAAAAAACACATAATTATAACACAACAAGCCCTAAACAAGTGGGCAGGCCCTAATGGGTAACGTCGATCCCAATAGTTTCGAAGGTTATTAACCCTCCTTTATTATAGAATATTATAATTTTATAGAGTTCGAAGCTTTAAACGGTGATATTGTTTTAAAAAAATATATTTTTTATTGTCCTATTGATTTCCAAAAAGATTAACAAAGGAGATGAAGATAGCCAGCTTCTCTACTGCCTTTTGATTCAGCTACCTCAATAATTGCAGGATATACTAACAAGTCGAATACCTTCTCAACTTTCCACTTTACACGACAAGTTATCTGCAATTGTTTATCTTATCAAATGTCAATTTTTTATAATAAGACAAAAATGTAAAGTTGGTATTAATGTCTTTGTATGGGTGCTTCAGATTCTATTATTCTCCTATCATATACTAATGCAATAAGCTTTAGGGTATATATTGTACTTGAAAGGGACACCTGAGGGTGTCTGGGACGGACAATGATTCTCTCCTAAGAGGGAATTATCTAATAGGTCATAACAGGTTATTATATGGATGACAACACATTAATAAATTTATCCAATGATCTACATTAAATGTTAAAAAAATACAAAATCAAAAAGAAAAATTTTCTTAATTGATTTATTAATGTGTTGTCATTAATACAGATCATTGGATGCATTCATTAATGTGTTGTCATTCATTAAATGGTCTGTTAAGACCTATTAGGTAATTCTCTCTTAGGATGAAATCCTTCTCCTCCGTCCGGGACTGCTTCTAAATTAATATTATTCTCAGCACCACACTTACGGAATATGAAAATGTGTTAGGCAGTTGTGTATTATTTGAAAGGCACCGTGAGACTTTGTGTCAGTGCCCAAAAAAGCAACGAGTTTGTTTTTTGTTTTCTTTTGGGCCTTATAATGAGCAAAGTAACGAGTCTTTGATATTTCGATTCCACAAGCAACGAGCTTTTCCTATGAATCTTTGAAGTAAATATAGCTTTAAGTTTAAAGTCGTTTTAATTAATTATTCGGCAAGAAAGAGTTGTGATTTAGGTAAAACTCCGCTGGTGATCAGTACTTTGCATGAGATGTTTTTTTCCTTTTATGCGAATAAATTAAGTATTGGACGTTTTTGTTTATAATTTAATAGAAATCATTTAGTAAAATTAAAGTTTAGGACTTCTACTTAATGATAGATTGAGAAATAGTCACTTTTAGCCTCAATTTCTTTTACCAAAATGTCATTTAAAAATCTAAACTACAAATTTCATCACATTTAGCCATAAACTACTAAGATTAATTAATGTTCGTCATCCCATAAGATCTTACAGTTGAAATGTACAAAAAGTAGACTACGTGGCACAACATCAGTAGTTGGATTTAATGGCACAATATCGACAGTTGAATCTAATGACAAAACAAGCATTGATGCATTTTGGTACTTTGGCGGTTAAATGAGATAAAATTTGTAGCTTAGACTTGTAAATGACATTTAGGTGAAAGTTCATGGAAGATTCCTCCAATATATATGTAATTTAGTTATTTTTTTGAGTAATGACTCAGACATATATGATCAATCCTAATGAGAGTTTGAAATCAAGCACAATTTGGTGTAGGTCGTATATTGAGTTGAAACTAAAGGGTTGATGAATGTCAATATTTTATAAAGAACTTTTCGAGTATGTTTAATTATTGTTACAGTTTTATTTAATATTAATTTGTAATAAATCAATTATTAGAGTATAACTTTGAACATATCGGTCCTTATAATACATTTTTCATAGATATTAGTCATTATGCCTACCAAAAAGTTAGACGACTAACAGAAGACCGATATGAGTTCGAGATCAAAATATCTATTATTTGTGTCAGATAGCTTTTCTCATACCATATGATCTATGATATTGAACTAACTTTGATCAACGGAATAATTTATATATCTAAAAAATAGACCACAAATATTATCCCATTCAAATTACACTCAAGATACCGATTTGTTAATATTCAATATCACAAAGATTGTATCAGAAATTAAGCCAAATTTTATTAATTACAAAAATAACACAATTAATTAGAGATCCCCGGTGATAAATAATGGTTAACAATTTATGTAAATCTCTTCTTAAAATTCAATGGGATGAAGTCATCCTTAAATAAATGGAAGGAAAAAAAGTAACATCCATTGGTAGGGGTGGACACAACCGGACTGGACCGAATTTGTGGTCCGGTCCGGTCATTTTTCTTAAAATGCGGTCCGGTCCTGTCCTTCTTTTTAATAAATGCGGTTCGGACCGGACCGCATTTATTAAAAAAATAAAAAAATATTTTTTTTTTAATTTCTAATAAAAATTATAAACATAAAACATTTAATTTTAATTTAAACTAAAACTTAACATTTTTATATACACTTCCCCTTTGAAATTAACCTAAAAAAAATTTGAAAAAATTTGAAAAAAATTAAAAAATTAAAAAAAAATTAAAAAATTAAAAAAAATTAAAACCGGACCGGACCGGAATGCGGTACGGACCGCATTACGGTCCGAAAAACCAGACCGCATTCCGGTTTTTCAACCCTATCCATTGGGATAAAGACAGAAATAAAATAAAATAATAAGGAAATACATGTTAAGGCCTTTGTTGTGAGCTTATCTTGGACGATCCCGTGGCTGCGATTCCTCGTTAATGGTGCGTTTGCTAATAATATTTCACAAAATATTTCACCAACTCACAATAAAATACTACAATATAATATATCTCCCATCAAATCATAAATTTTCACTACAAAAAATATAAAAAATTACCTCTCTCTTCAGTCTTTCATTAAACTCAATACTAACGCTAAATACA
This sequence comes from Myrica gale, assembly GCA_963930655.1. NCBI lineage: Eukaryota > Viridiplantae > Streptophyta > Magnoliopsida > Fagales > Myricaceae > Myrica > Myrica gale. Next base: position 17,495,253 of record OZ005617.1, on the reverse strand, counting down.
GTAACAAAAATTTTACACCACAGACGTAACGTAAACAGAGTGTCCCATTTTCAATATAAAAGGAGGCCATTTTGCGTATACGGTATATCGGTGGGTCCTGGAACCAAACTGGCCTGTCATCCCTTTTTGTCCCGATGTTGCGCAGTGTTTCCAACCCATCTTAGACAGACACTCTCTCTCTCTCTCCTTTACGAGGCCTTCTAGACTAATAAGACGTACTGTCTCTTACCCGCCACCGACCAAACGACATTTCTATATATATGTCGAAATTTCTAAGGGTAAAGCAAGTATGCATTAAGCCGTACCTGAAACAACTTGTCTTAAAAAAACCTTCAAAATATATATATATATTACATACTAATTAGAGACGAGCGCAGCAATGCAATTCAGACTTTTTTTTAATTATAATTTTGATAGACAGAATTATGACATTTCATAATTATCATAATTAAAAGGGGGGCATTAGATTATTACTAAAATAAAGTCAATAATAAAACGCAATCGTATGTATAAGTGGTGGAAGACAAATAAAGCAGTGGTATATAATTTCAGGCATATGTGAACCTGCTCACGCAAGGTAGGAGGGTCATTGATAATGTCAACAATACGATGCCGTATTAATATTGTTAAATATTTGTTTTTTAGTGGAATCACTGACAAAAGGGTCATTGACAATGTCAAAAGGGATGACAGGCCAGTTTGGTTCCAGGACCCACCGATATACCGTAAACATGCCTTTATATTAAATTGAGAGGTATTTAATGGGCCCAGTTGGCACGTAAAACAGAATGCCCACATTAAAATTCGTATTTTTTTTAAAACTATATTCTTTCTCACCGGAAGGTCAGGAAAATTAATTTGTAAACAAAGGATTTGTAAAAAATTAAAGCAGAATTTCAAACTAATTCCAACCAAGCCAGTTAGTTGAACCCAAAGTCTAGTACAGCGATTAGTCGAATTTATTAGTGTTATACTCATAAAAAAAATTTGGATTTTTTTAATCAATTATAAGAGAGAATTTAATATCAATGAAGATTGTGTTCGCATTATTAATGAATATTAGTAGATCCAATTTGATCAATATATAATCTTGTTGTTTTCTCTTAATTTTTTTTAGGGTTAAATGCATGTCATGCCCCTATAGTATGCGGTAATAGCAAATATACCCCTGAGGTAAACAAAGTCTTTTTCATAGCCCTGAGGTAAACATTCAGGGGCAAATATGCCCTTTCATACCCCTAAGGTAAACATTCAGGAGCAAATATGCCCTTTCATACCCCTGAGGTAAACATAACGGAATGACATATTTGCTCCTGAATGTTTACCTCACGGGTATGAAAATGACTTTACTTACCTCAGGTGCATATTTGTTATTACCGCATACCACAGGAGCATGACATGCATTTAACCATTTTTTGTAGGTAGAGTGTAATACTAACAAGATATCGACACAAAACTTTATTTAACTATATCTGAAAGAAGACTCTAAATTTATTTTAATAAAAAATCCTACTCAATGATGGCCCCATTTTTCCTGTGAGAATAACCCAAGATTTCAATTTACTCCAGCAACAAAAAAAAAAAGTCAACATTCCAGTTCTTGATACCAACGAACACTTTAGATGTCTTATTCTTTAATAATTTAATAAATAAATATATTTTTCACCAATAAAATATTGAATGTTTGACACTTTGGGTCGAGTAACTATCAATTTAATATACTTTATATTTATGTGTCGAATTAAACAAAAATGACAAAAATATCCCAAACCCACTTTGCATAGGTTTATATTTGAGTGACGGTAATGTTGCTATTTCATTAAGCCATCGTGGCAATAAAGTCATTTTATGTGTAAAAAAACTCAATTTTTGTCTAATTTGATTGAGAATCCAAAGTGTTTAACATTGATAATTTAGGATGTAGTGTGTAAAAGCTAGTATAATTTTTAGATGAAAAATGTATTCTATTATTTAAGGGTAGGAAACTTTTATAACTAATGGCCTATTAATCTCATTGTATACTATCGAGCAAGCCTTACAATGATAATATTAATTATTAAAATCGATCAAAACTAATAAGCAGGGTTTTTTTTTGTAAAAAGGAAAATGCACTAATTTACTGAGGTTATTATTATTATTATTATTTAAAAAATAAAATCTTGTACATTATTAGAAAACTGAAAACGTTTACAAATCACTAAAATTGAAACCCAAAATAGGCGTGAGATAGGAAAAAAAAACATCCGAGTTTGTATTCATCTAGATGTTACGAAAAAACAAGAAGAAGAAAATTTTCATTCACTAACTATGGTAGATTTTAAACTTTATACAATTATTATAAATTTTATACCTTACATTATAAATTATCACATTTTGAGACATTACGGTTGCGTTTGCGTACCAAAATTTTACCCTTTCTAAAATTTTAACACAATTAAATATTACAATATAATCTCTTTCTTCCCATCAAATCATTACTATTTACTACAAAAAATATAAAAAATTACCTCTCTTTTCACTTTTTCACTAAACCCAATACCTAAAATTTTAACAACACTAAAATTTTACAACACAAACACAACCCCACATACTATTCATTTCTAATGTATTGCACAATCGATATATTTATTTTTAAATTAAATCTAAATTGACTTATTTTAAATAAAATGATGATTATATCTTTAAATGTAATTACGATAGTTGAGGAGGTAAAGGACATGTGCAAAAATTTAAGTTTAATCATAAAAAATTCATCACATAATTTTTTATTATTATAATATTTATTAAAAATTTTCTCTTTTTACTTTTTCACCAATTCCCATAATATATCTTTATTTTATAATATTTTTCAAATTCCAATATCCAAAATTTTCACTCTCAAACATATCAAAAATTTAAAACTGTGTACTGTCACGTATTTAAAAGGAAGAAAAGATAAAAAGAAATGGAAGTCCAACTTGAGAGTTGAGACGGTTAAAGCTGTAAATATTCGTAAATACGAAGGCTACTACTTGCAAAATAAAAAATAATAATAGTTGGAATATAGTAAAGCTCGTAATCTAACCTTAAATGGGCAGGCTCCTGCATTGCCTTAAAAAAAAAAAAAAACCTCAATCTCTTTCTCGACTCTCAACTCTCAACTTCAACATTAACAACGCCGAATAATCTCTCTTCCTCTCGGACAGGACTTGTCTTTCCGCGGTTCTCAACCTGAAAAGTCCATCACTTACCAACATTAACATGCTTCCTCCCAGACCGCACATCCCCAATTCTCTGAATCCCTCATCCCCTCTCTCCAAATCCACACAACTCCATGTTCTTGACCCCTATATCTCCAAGCTCTGACCCATAAAGTAAAAAACCCAGGCACGGCGCTAAAAAGGAAAAATTGAAGAAACTCAGAGACAAGAAGAAGACGGAGCCCTAATGGGTGGTAATGGGAAGCACAGGTGGAAAATCTCGTTTCACCGCTCTAACTCTAACCCCAAGCACGACCCCAAACAACCCCTCAAGGAATTCGTCTGCCCTATTTCCGGGTTTCTCATGTCTGATCCGGTCGTCGTCTCTTCGGGCCAAACCTTCGAGCGTGTATCCGTACAAGTCTGCCGGGACATGGGTTATTCCCCGAAGCTCGAGGACGGGTCGAGAGCTGATTTCACGGCCGTGATTGAGAATAAGAACATGAGATCAGCGATCCTCAGCTGGTGCGAGAGTTCGGGTGCGGAACATCCGCGAGCACCGGTTTACAGCGCCGTAGAGGAGATTGTGCGTGCGGCGATGGCTGAGGAGAGGAGTTCGAGGCCTGAGATTCGGGTTTCGGAGAGAGAGTTGTTAAAGGGCGTGGCGGAGAACCCTCCGTTGATTTTGTCGCACGCGGCGACCGAGTTGCGTCCCCGAGTCAACCACTTCAACTCGGGCTCTTCCGAGGAATCGGTGGTCATCGGGGCGAGTCCAGCCACTCCTTTGCCTCTAACCACTCGACCTTCTTGCTACTCGTCCTCTTCTTCCATCGATATGGTTGAGAACGAGACCCTTACCCAAATCATAAACCCTAACTCTTCAACTCCCGAAGAGGAACAATTCCTCACGAAGCTGAAGAGCCCCGAGGTGTTCGAGCAAGAAGAAGCGGTGATTTCCCTGAGAAAGTTCACTAGGACCAGAGAGGATCTCAGGCTTTCTCTCTGTACCCCTCGGTTACTCTCCGCCGTCCGATCACTGATCTCATCCGACTACGCCGCCGTGAAAACCAACGCTATCGCTGTGTTGGTGAATCTCTCTCTCGAGAAGGGCAACAAGGTCCTGATTGTGCGGTCAGGATTCGTCCCGCTTCTAATCGACGCGTTGAAGGGCGGATTCAGTGAATCTCAGGAGCACGCGGCCGGGGCGCTATTTAGCTTAGCTTTAGATGAAGAGAACAAGATGGCAATCGGAGCGTTAGGAGCTTTGGCGCCGTTAATGCACGCGCTGAGGTCCGAGAGCGAGCGGACTCGGCACGACTCGGCGCTGGCCCTGTACCATTTGACTCTGATTCAGAGCAACCGGGCCAAGCTCGTGAAGCTAGGAGCCGTGCCGACGCTGCTGGCAATGACGAAGGCCGGGAACTCAGCCGGCCGGGTGCTCTTGATCTTATGCAACTTGGCGGTGTGCGCTGAGGGGAGGTCGGCGATGCTGGACGCGAACGCGGTAGAGATCTTTGTAACGTTGCTGAGGACGGATGAAGCGGACTCGGAGGCGACGCGGGAGAACTGCGTGACGGCGCTGTGCGCTCTGAGTCAGGGAAGCATGAGGTTCAAGGGGCTGGCCAAGGAGGCAAGGGCGGCCGAGGTGTTGAGAGAGATACAGGAGAGAGGAAGCGAGAGGGCGAGGGAGAAGGCCAAGAGTATATTGCAGATGATGAGGGGGAGAGACGAGGAGGAGGGAGCGGAGGAGGACTGGGTGGGGGTTCCTGACTCGGGCGGAATGGGTCGAACTCGGTACCGAGTTGGCGGTGGGAGGAACTTGTACGGTGCAAATTCAACAGCTTTTTGATTAATTTATTTGTAACTTTGTTAAGGTCTTTGATTGTACATAATAAGTACTGGGCAGGATGTTCTGAACGTACATTTTTTATTTTATTTTATTTTTTCCTTAGCACGTACATTTTTTATTTAGTTTTACTTTTTGTTTTCTGGTTGGGAGTATGTACTTTGTTGCCCCTGTTCTGTTAGAGCCACGAAATATATATGAAAATTTGATATTACTTGCCCTTTAGCTTTCTACTCAACGCTCTTTTCTTTTCTTTTTATGCCTTTTCCATCTCATGGATAAGATTATTTTTCACCCACTGCCAATTCAATCAGCATGTAAGTGGTACTCTCGTGTTGCCTAGCAAAAAAAAAAAAAAGTGGTACAATATCCCTGCACAGCTATACTATACTCGACGATGGCTCCATACGGTATAAACTAGGCGAGGAGATAACTCGAAACAAGCCTTCCACGTCCTTTCTTTTACTTCCCTCGCCGGGTCCTGCGTCAGTTCGGATTCCTTCAGGACATGCCAGACTTGACCGCTCCTAACTTTGCACCACGTCCTCTGACTGGGGAGAGTTGCTGGTCGCATTGTGGAAGCTTGGATTGGAAGGACAAAAAAAGGGTAGGAGAGGGCATAGCCAGTGCGGTTGACTCTTCCGATTTCGCAGTGGATTCCGCTGGTCCAGTTCCTTATGCCCTATATTCAGATCCAGATCGTGATCGAGACCTAGTTCTAGTTCCCACCGTAGCTCATCGCTGTGTTCTGAACCCCGTAACCTAATGAAGTGGGTAGGTACATTGGAAATGCAAGCTGAGCTGGTAGGACTGCGAAGTCTTATGTATGGAAGTCAGTCTTTCACTCTATAGAAGCACGAACGGATTACTTCTTCCACTTAGGATTCTGTTACTGCAGGGCAGGGTGAAGAGGAGGGCCAGGACTCAGCGAAAAGAGTTGTTCTCGCTTGCCTTCAGCCAGCTTCAGACTGACTTTCATTCCCGTCTCGGATCTTAATCCTTAGGATTCATTCGGAGGATCCGGTGAAGCCTTTTTTTTAGCGGGTTAAGAGATCCTGTCAGGCCTCCGAGGCTAGGGCCCCATTTTCCAGCAATGACCGGTCAAGGTCAATCAAAGTGGGGATTCAAAGATGATTCTCAGCATAGAAAAAATCTTAACAAGTCTGATCATCATTTATAGAAGGCTAGAACGGCGGATTGATCATCGACTCAAGCACGTATTGCCAGCTTCACATTAAAACATGTCTCCTGAAAGGTCAACAAAGGGCGCCCCCCCCCACTGTCTAGGAGTAGAGAAGAGAGCACCTTCAACCGACAAAGCACTTATTTCCTGCTCTTCCTGCTTGGCCAAGATGTCTTAAACGGAACCTTCTTCCAAAATTTCTCTAAAGGTGGATAATGGGACTAGTGGTCTGCTGCTTTTACTTTTTCATCGAAGAGGTGAGTCTTGCCTTCCTTGAATGATCTGATTGATTGGATTTTCAGTCCGAACCCCAAGATGGGGAATTCTAGAGTACACCACCGGGCAGATCCGGATGAACTGTTGGATGTTGCTCAGTGCTGCTATAACTTAACAACCAAAAAGCTCTGCGTCGAACTTCAGCCCCTTCGAGTTGGCCACGGGGCAACAGCCTCTGACGCCTCACACCATTGCGGCAAGCCCCTGTCATTTTTATGTCCTCATAAGGTAGTTCACAGGTCTCTCCGATGAAATGCCTAGTATGATCGATCTGACTTCATCCTACTCTTCGTTCTGTTGGGCAAACAATGGCAAGCTGTCTCTCTAAAATTACTTTATGAAAGTTTTCAAGTGTAAAAGTTGCTGTTTAGATCAAACAACTTCCTTCCACAAACAAAGTTGAGTATTGGGACATCTGTAACGCACAAAAATCTATTGCAAGTGCTGAAATTTATTTGTTTAATTAATATGATTGGTCACATGGTTTCCTACATTTCTCATGATGGAAAATATCGTTGCAAAAATAAATTAAAGTCTACCACTTTACAGAAAATATTTTATTGCTATAACTTAGCTTTTTGTTGGGTTTGAGGTAAAACTACTGTTTAATAGGCGAGCTCATCACCACAAGATCGACAAGGTCACCAGAGAGTCTCAACACGTTCATTAGGCTCAAGGTTAGACTTCATTTTTGCAAACGATTTTTAACTTATATTCACTCTCGAAAAGTGAACAATAGGTTACGGCCTTGCTAGCAATTCAGCCACTTTCAACCCCGTAAACCTCCTCCTCCCAACTTCTCGCCTGCTTGGGCTCGTTTCTTCCAAATGGTTGGAATATTTTGGAGCTCTGGATAGTAAAAGTGAACAATAGATAGTTACAGCCTTGCTGGCAATTCAGCCACTTTCAATCCCCGTAAACCTCCTCCTCCCAACTTCTCGCCTGCTTGGGCTTTGTTTCTTCCAAATGGTTGGAATATTTTGGAGTTCTGGATAGGTCCACGTTGTAAAGCCCATGTCAAAAATACCGGCCCATATGAGGAGGTGATAAAGAGAAGCCTCGTTGGAGTATTTTGGTGCTGAGATGACGAGCGCAGCCTCTGCAATCCGCAGACTGTTAAATTGAGAATTTAACTGAATCAAGCAGCAGAAAAATGCATAATACCCGAAAAAGGAAGCAGCGGGAGCTTCAGCACCCGCCGGAGTCTCGGACCAAACCAACTAGAGCCACTATTTCCCTCGACCAACCCACCAATGACCCGTATACGACCCACCCTCAACCTACTCCAGAAGAATGCCGAGCCGTACGGGACGACCTCTTGGCCCTCCACGGCTTTCCCCAAGAATTCGCCAAGTACCGCAGAAAAAGAGCTAACTTTCCTGGTGATGAGGCTCATGGTTTGCTGAAATCAGATCCCTTAGACGGGGAGAGGGATGAGAGCGTTTTGGACGGTTTGGTTAAAACCGTGCTCTCGCAGAACACTACCGAAGTTAATTCTCAGAGGGCTTTTCAGTCTCTCAAGTCCGCCTTTCCCACTTGGGAAGATGTATGTATGTATGCTCTTTTCTTCTGTTTGGGTTTTTCCAATTGGTTTTGGCCTGGTAGCAACGGTGTGAATGACCTTGCAATTTTGGGGGATTTGCGTGTTCTGGCCTTGCATTGTTGCGGTTCTATTTCTGCAACTAAAAGTTTTCTTTTAAAGAAATTATTCTCATGTGGATTATAATTAATTGAATATGGACAATGGGGTCAGTGTTTCTGAACTAATGTTTTCAAGGGACATGTTTTGTTGTATGCTTTGTTTGGCTGGATGGGTATTGATTGGTGCTTTGGTGGATATGGGTGTTTCTCGAGCTGCTTTTGCTTTGGTTTTGAGCGATAGTCATTTGTCTATTTAAGGTCCTTGCTGCTGAATCCCAGCGCATAGAGAATGCCATAAGATGTGGAGGGTTAGCTCCGACCAAGGCATCTTGCATCAAGAATATACTGAATTGTTTGCTTGAGAAAAAAGGAACATTATGCTTGGAGTACTTGCGAGACTTGTCAGTTGATGAAATTAAGGCTGAGCTCTCTCAATTCAAAGGCATTGGCCCCAAAACGGTACTCATTGTTTGATGATCCTTTCATATGCTTCATGCTTCATGTGTTTCAACCTTCATAAGATTGAGAACAAGTGCGGGTGTGGCTATTACTATTTGAAAATGTTTTAGACGGTTTATTAATAGTCTAATTGAATGCTTCCATTTTCATGCTGATGTTGCTCCCTTCAGTTGTTTTTTTGTTATGGTCACATTGATCATTGCATAAAGTGCACTTTTACTAGTAGAAAATAGTACAATTTGTTGGAGTTTTCATCTTCCCGTGTGTTACAAATTACTCTTTTCAATTTGCTACCCAAGAAAACAACTATCGTTTTCAGCTTCCTGTATGTTGTTAGGGCATGATTACTTGATTATATTTGTGTTTCATATGAGCCCCCATGGTACTTGCAGTCACCAAATTATGGCTTCCCAATGGCCTTTTTAATTAAAGAAAGGTGTCGTTATTAGAAAAGATGCAAAAAGTATTTTGTGTTGCAAGCCCCATGTTTTTGGGATAGAATTATGTTGACTTCGGTGGAGTTGACCTGAGTCTTACATATTCATATATGCATCTTGGGAGAACTTGCTCAGAGCATCCATCCTGTCTTGTTCTTTAAAGGAAAGACTTGAAGCTTCTTAGGGTTCCCTTTACATTATGTGGCTTGATAAATTTAGTCCTAGTGTACCTGCATTTTGGCAAGACAAAAAATGCTGTTTCCATTTGTTCACACGTGCTTCACATTTAGATTTCATAACTGGTACCATTTTAGATCACATTACTTCGTGTCGCTTACTAAACATATGGTTTTCTAATTCTTAGAATCAAGGGTTTTGGGAATTTATGCTAAAGTGTCATTTTGAGAACTGTGTGGGGAATCACAATCGAGTTTTCACAAAATGTTTTTTTAAACAATTAAGCAAGTAATTTGTGCCACTGAAAAATTGGCAACATTACAATCCTTGGATTTGGAAAAGGACGTTAATCAGAAAAAGTAGATAGTTTAGCATATGAATGTCGCATATTGTGACACAAGATTTCGGACTGGTTGAGTCAAACAATAGTTGAATGCATATCAAACTGCGGCATACATAATCAATGGCTCGCAGCAATGCGATGAAGAGATGCCTATTCAATTTTGTCGTTCCTCTTTTAAAACCTTATAAAATGGATTCAATTTCATAACTTTGAAATGAATGATAGGTGGCTTGTGTTTTGATGTTCCATCTTCAGCAAGACGATTTTCCAGTGGACACACATGTGAGTACTGTATTTCCACGACTACTTTTGCACACTGGGATTCTGCTAATTCTCGCATGTCTACATAGGTGTTTGAGATTGCAAAGGCCATTGGTTGGGTACCAGCTCTGGCTGACCGGAACAAGACATATCTTCACCTCAATAAACGGATCCCAGATGAACTGAAGTTTGACCTCAACTGTCTTCTGTTTACACATGGAAAACTCTGCCGGAGATGCATCAAGAATGGGGGTAAGCAGCAAAGAAAAAAATCCCATGATAATTCATGTCCTCTATTGAATTATTGCAAGAACTCTTAGAATGAAGGCAGTTACAAATTGAATTGTGGTTTGTAATCTAAAAAAAACCTTGCATGATCCTATCCAGCGATTTCTTTGCCATTTATTCTTCCCTGCCGTGTAGTGGGGAGGGGGAGTTCTTTGGTTGATCAGGAGGATTTGTGGGGTCCTCTTACTGGGCGTCAGAGATTCTCAAAAAAGAAGGAAACAATGCGCAGGTTCGTTGAAAGGGGGTGACCTTAAACTATTACCTTCAACCCCTACAATGTCACAATGGTTACACATACCACAAGGATCTCAGGTTGGCTTGAACTCCTTGTGTTGGGACCAAAACTTAAAACAGTGGTGCATCTGATCATGAAGTCTATATAGCCTTGCGATCATATTTTTGAAGAAAAGGCATCAGGGTCCCTGCATTCAATTTGGTTGGCCCAACGAACAAGACATGCAGCTTGGTTGTTAGTCAAGGAAATCTAATTAATCTCCTCCCCTGTTCTCGATTTGTATTTTTGAAAAATAGGTAGAGACGAAGATAGTTTATAATTGGACGGCAAATAAGTATTACGATAAACAGATGAAGCTATATTTAGGGTAACCAACTGAGCTCTCTTCATATTATTATAGAAAGAGATAATTTGACTGGAAAAAGTAGATTAATTTATTAATCTAAAATTTTTAGGATAACCAAATATTTGGCACACAAACAACACTCAAATTTGTCTCAGTCCTGAGCTGCTAGGTGCAGCCAAGCTGTAGCCAAACTCAAGATCAAACAGGAGCCCGCACAGAGGACCCAACAAACAAGTCCTGCGGCTCACTTACATTGTTGCAACAATAAAGTTTTCCACACGGTAAAGAAGTGTCTCTTGCCGTCGACAAGCCGTACATGCATTTTAATCTGTCTACCACCTAATATGAATGACACTTGTGGAGTTTACTGGTCAATTTCGAGAAGAAGATCGCAGTTACTATTATAACTTCCACAGTATCAATACTCGTGAGCTTCTTGAGTAAAGATGCAATCAAATATCCCATCTGTAGTATTACTGCAAACAGGTCCACGTAGTCAACAACACACCCGTATCTCTTTTCATCGGGTAGAATGAAACAGGGAAAGGCAAACCTTGCACCTGTGCTCTTCGCTTTCCGAACAAATTCAATCCACGTTATAGGACAGTTGATCGAACTAAGCACTGCCACTGCCAACTTAATTATTTTGTTTTTTGGAAACAAAAGACGTGCAATCTCCATGAGAAGGGCCGAACCGCTGACAAGGAGCTCTGCATGTTTTATCTGTGAATTTTCAACAAAGATTTGTCCTCTCATAAGCAGTAATCATGATTGACAATTTATTGTCAATTAAAAGAGTTCGGCTACGAAATTAAAAAATAAATTAAATATTACAAACCTAGAAGACTATGATCCAAAATCAAGATTATGCAAGTTAAATCTCGAGTTCATGGGAAAACTGCAAAACTTTAGACCCTCGAATTAATGCGTTAGATTTTCTAAGAGATTACATTTCCCTATAGGAGGTTTCTAAGGACAGCCAATTACTAATGTTTGTGAAGAAGATTTTATCCAACTTTAATTACAGTAAGTGTAGCAGCATGCATGTATGGAAGGAAAGCGGAGCGAAAACAGGGAGGGGTGGAGAGGAAAAGGAGAAAAAAAAAAGAAAGAATTTAAAAGAATAAGGATAAATACATTTTGTACTATTTGTTATAAATTTTGGGAAAAGTACTGAAACAGTCCCTGTGGCTTCAAGTTGAACGTGTTAGTCCCTGTGGTCTGCAAGTTGTTGCAATGCAGTCCTTCCGTCAACCCACTTAACGGTCTAAGCTACCGGGAGGACCTTTTTGTTACATGATGCATACCTCATTGACCAATTTGTCAAAAGATGATATCACAGGGGCCTACAAATTGGTCCCTGAGGTATGCATCATGTAACAAAAAGGTTCTCCCGGTAGCTTTAACCGTTAAGTGGGTTGACAAAAATCTAACGGGAGGACCTTTTTGTTACATGATGCTTACTCCAGGGACTAATGTGTTCAAGTTGAATCCACAGAGACCAATTTGTTAAAACGTGAAACCACATGGACTGTTTATATACTTTACCCTTAAATTTTTAATATGTAATAGAAATTCAATTTTTAAGATTGCTTCATATGCATAACCAGACATACTTGAGATTCTATTTATATTCGGAGAAGTAAATATCAAGGAACAAGAGATATTATAAAAAAAACACAAATTTATAAAGATATCGATCTCCTATTCTAAAAAAAGCATAATTTTTCACTTTTAAATATCAGTCTAAAGGAAAGTTTTTGAGTCACAATTAATGAAACCTAATATTATTCTGCCTAGTTTTTTCAGACTTATTAATCAAAATAAATATTACGTATTAGAAAATTAACTTCTAAGATTGCTTCATTTAGTGATATAGATAACTAGACTTACCGAGAACTCTTTGAAGTCAACAACTGGACTAGTTGGAGGACCTCGTGCAGGAACTTCCCCCGCTTCTGGATCTTCGGGAGTCCTCCTAGTTGGACTCAAAGAGGCAGAAGTCACATCAGTTCTTGGAGGACCCTGCCCAGCTTCTAGGGAACTCCCAATTGTCCTGTTAACAACGGAAACTAGCAAGGTGCCATTAGCACCCGGACTCTCCGTTGGGCTCATAGCATCCGGAATCCCATTGATACTTGGAGGACCTTGTCCAGCGGCTACTGGGTCAATCGCAACGGAAAATGGAAAGATGGCATCACTGCTTGTTGCGCTCGAGGTAGGAAGAGCCTCAATTACTACATCAATGCTTGCATCCAGGTCTATCTCAGGTCTCTTAATTTATTATTCCAAAAAGAGGTCTTCTTGTTTGAAGGAATCATTAACTTCTTTTTAAGCCTTTTTTAAAGTCTCCTTAATTAAAGGGATAATTACCCATGAGCCCTATAAAGTCTCCTTGGAGTCAATTGATTAAAACGAAATCTTATAAACTCTCATACTAATATATGTTTAAACCTACCACATAATCTGTTTAATTTTTACACTTGGATACACTTAATAAAATTAAAATAATTGCTAGTCATTTCAACAGCCATCTAATCTATATTTAAAAGGACTTAATTGATAACGTATTTATCAAATTATTTGAGAAACTACTTTCCTTTGTCTTAAATAAAAAAAAAACACCAAAAAAATCCTCTTATACATTTTATTTTTTGGTACTTCACAAATCACAACTCTTATTTTTGGCCAATTTTTCTGATCAGATTGATGAAGTCTTAGAAAATATATATATTCAAGTATTTCTGCTTTACAAAAGGTCTGTATATATAGACAAAGGTCTGACAACTTTTTAACAAAATTCTAACAAATTATATTCGGCAGGGTGTACAGGGCCATGCAGCGGTACTACGTAACTGCCGAATCTTCAATGGCTGTAGGCATCGCTGGAATAGATGATAACGTGCCTTGCTGAGCGGTAGGTGAAGTCGCTGGTGGGACAGGTGTCATGGTTTTCACATCCCCCCGCAAGTCAAACGGTAGTGGGACTACGGTGAGACTTGTACGAAGAGACTGAAAACGGGAAGTGGAGAGGGGCTTCGTAAGGATATCAGCCAGCTGATCAGTGCTTGGGAGAAAAGAGACAATGAGAGATTTATTTGCCACCCGATTGCGAACAAAGTGAATATCAATGTCAACATGCTTTGTTCGCGAATGAAGAACGGGGTTGACTGATAAATAGGTAGCCCCGAGATTGTCACACCAGAGGACAGGAGGTTGCGGAAGAAAAATGCCGAGTTCCTTGAGAAGAGATTGGACCCAAATGATTTCAGCAGTGGTGTTAGCAACACCTTTGTACTCAGCTTCGGTGCTGGAACGTGCAACCGTAGGTTGTTTACGAGAGCTCCAGGAAATGAGATTGGGGCCGAAGAAGACACAATAACCACCGGTAGAACGACGATCATCAGGGCACCCAGCCCAGTCAGTGTCGGAGAAGGCAGTAAGGTGCGGGGAGCCAGAGGAGCGGAGAAGGAGACCATAGTGTGCGGTATGCCGAAGGTAGCGCAGGATGCGCTTAACTGCTTGCCAGTGAGGTAAACGGGGAGTGTGCATGAACTGACAGACCTTGCTAATGGCAAAGGCAAGGTCAGGTCGAGTGAAAGAGAGGTATTGGAGGCTGCCAACAATGCTTCTGTAAGTGGTAGGATCAGCGAACAAGTCACCAACGTGAGCAGAGAGCTGAGTGGTGGAGGCAAGGGGAGACGACACAGGCTTGGCAGTGAGCATGTTGGAGCGGCAGAGGAGATCATGGATATATTTTTTCTGTGAAAGAATAAGACCCGTGGAAGACCGATGCACTTCAAGTCCAAGAAAATAAGAGAGATCACCCAGATCTTTAACTGGAAAAGCAGCGGCAAGGTTGGAGATGAGGTCAGTGACAGCAGAGGAGCTGGAACCGGTGATGACCATGTCATCTACATAGATAAGAACATAAAGAGTGAGGCCCGGTTGAACAGAGACAAAGAGAGACGAATCCGACTGAGAAGCTGTAAATCCATGTTCGAGAAGATGACTGCTGAGGCGATGAAACCAAGCCCGAGGTGCCTGTTTGAGGCCATAGAGAGCCTTCCGAAGCTGACAATGATGTGAGGGAAAATCAGGATGAAGAAAGCCTTGAGGTTGACTCATATAAACTGACTCAGAAAGCTCCCCGTGAAGAAATGCATTTTGGATGTCAAGTTGACGAATGGGCCAGTGGGCAGAGACTGCAAGTGAAAGAACAAGGCGCACGGTAGTGGGCTTGACAACGGGGCTGAAAGTCTCGGAGTAGTCGACCCCGGGAAGTTGGTGATACCCTTTGGCGACGAGACGAGCTTTCCGACGCTCTAAAGAGCCATCAGCACGTCGTTTGGTCTTGAAAATCCACCTGCAGCCAACAAGATTGTGAGAGGGGGAAGGAGGCACCAACGACCAAGTGTGGTTGTCAAGAAGAGCTTGAAATTCAAGCTGCATGGCATGACGCCACTCAGGGTATTTGGAGGCCTCAGTGAAGGATGAGGGTTCTTCAGGTATAGAGAAAAGAGAGGAAACATGAGCACGAGGGGGCCAGGGGATGGTGCCATCAGTGCGGACTTTGGGGAGAGAAATATTATGAGAGGAGCGAGTGGATATTCGGGGAGGGGGAGGAGGTGGGGCAGGAGAGGGTGACACCGAAGGAGACAGAGGGGAGGTAACCAAAGGAGACATGGGCGCAGGGGGAGGCACGAGGGCAGGAGGAGGAGGGGGAGAGGGAGAGTTAGGCGCTAATGTAGGAGACTGTGAGGAGAGCACAGACGGAGGTGAGAAAAGAGGCAAAGGGAGTAAAGCAGGAAGGGAAGAGAGAGGTGGGGGCAGAGAGGAGACAGTGCGAAAAGGAAAAGAAGACTCATCAAAAAGAACATGGCAGGTGACATAGGTGCGACCGAAGGGTATATGATGGCAAAGATATCCTTTATGGAGAGCACTGTAACCCAAGAAAGCACATAACAGAGCACGAGGTTGGAGTTTGTGGGAACTATAGGCACGTAGGTGAGGCCAACAGGCGCAGCCAAAGGTAGGAAGAAAGGTGTAGTCAGGATGGGAGTTGTAAAGGCGAAAGAAAGGGGAAATGTTGTCCACAGTCGGGGAAGGCATGCGATTTATCAGGTAAACCGCAGTGTGAAAAGCTTCGGGCCAAAAACGTAAAGGGACAGAGGCATGTGTGAGGAGAGTGAGACCGGTCTCCACAATATGGCGATGTTTGCGCTCAGCAGTGCCATTTTGCTGAGGCACATGAGGACAAGACACGCGATGGAGAATGCCAGTAGTAAGAAAATGTTTGTGAAGAGCTTGGAACTCACCACCCCAGTCGGATTGAACAGATTTGATACGACAGTCAAATAAATTTTCAACAAGTTTCTGAAACTGAAGAAAAACAGCAAATAGATCGGATTTATATTTAAGTGTATACAGCCAGGTATATCGACTGTAGTCGTCTACAAAGGCAACATAGTACCGAAAACCAGAAGAAGATAAAACAGGGGAGGGACCCCAGAGGTCAGTATGCACAAGCTGCAGAGGGGCAGTGGAGTGAGACGAAGATCGTGAAAAAGGAAGTGCATGACTTTTTATGGTGCGGCAGGAGGTGCAGACAGACGTTTCAGAGGGCAGAAGAGGAAGCTGAAAACGACGTAACACAGACTGGACAAGCCGAAAAGTGGGATGGCCCAGAACGTTGATGCCAAGCCGAAAGAGAAGCCCGTTCGCCAATAAAAGCTGCTGGTGATGAAGGAGTGGACGAAGGGAAAACATAAATTCCATTCTTAGTTGGACCTTGGAGAAGAGTTTCCTTGGTGAGAGAATCCTTCACAAAGAACAAATCAGAATGAAACTCAAAGAAAACTCTGTTATCAGTGCAAAATTGGCGAACGGAAACAAGGTGTTTGGTAAGAGAGGGAACATGAAGTAACTGAGAGAGTATGAGAGGGCGAGTAGGGGTAGAGATAGAAGAACTACCAGTATGGTGAATAGGCAGGGAAGACCCATCACCAATTTTTACTTGATCAGCACCCATATACGGTTGAGAGGAGAGAAATAGATTCTAAAAATCTGATGTCATGTGATTGGTGGCGGCAGTATCAGGGTACCACGCATTATCCAGAGGAGCAGAGGAAGATGACGGAGGTCCAGGAGAAGGCAGAGCAGTGTAGTGGGCAGAGTAGTTGACCGATGGAGGTGGAGCTGCTTGGAAGGACTGGTTGAAGCGATTGTAACATGCAAGGGCAGTGTGGCCAGGCTTAGAGCAAACCTGACAAACAGGACGAGTGTCAGGGAAAGGTACAGGAGAACGACCACCACGACCTCGACCTTTTGAACCACGATACCCACGTCCACGTTGGTGTCCCTGAAAACCACGACCATGGTTGGGTTGAAAAGGAGAAGGTGATGAGGGCAGTTTGGAGGAAAAGTTAGCTGAGATATCAGTGGTGGAGTGATGAGAAAGACGAGCTTCATGGGTAAGAAGATGGCTAAACAAGGAGTCAGGTGAGATGGGATCAAGACGTGTAGTAACTGAGGTAACCAAGGAATCGAATTCAGAGCCAAGACCAGCAAGCAAATAGGTAGTAAACTCAGTATCGGACAGTGGCTTTCCAGCAGCAGAGAGAGTATCAGCAAGTAGCTTGGCACGGTTGTAGTAGACAGGGATGGTATCAGTATTTTTGCGAAGAGTAGCGAGCTGGTATTGAAGATGAACTAGACGAGCCTGAGATTTGGACGTGAACAATGTCTCAAGGGCAAGCCAAGCGGAACGGGAAGTGTTGTGCCCAATGACCTGAGCAATAAGAGGTTCTGAAAGTGAGGAGATGATGGCACTCAAGATGAGTTGATCTTGCTGGTGCCAAGAAAGATAGGCAGGATTAACCGTGTGGTTATCCTCAAGAAGCTGAGATGGAGCACTGACGGAGCCATCTATATAGCCAAAAAGACGTTGCCCATGAAAATAAGGAAGCAGTTGAGTACGCCAAAGAAGGTAGTTGTCATTGGTGAGCTTTACTACTACCAGATGTGGAAGAGAGGAGAGAACAGGGTTAGGTAATGTGGAAGAGACGAGTGTATGGGAGGGAGGAAGAGTTTCCGCAAAAGGATTTTCAGAAGGAGGAGTGTCTGCCATGGACGCTTGTCCTTTAGAGCTCCGATACCATGATGAAGTCTTAGAAAATATATATATTCAAGTATTTCTGCTTTACAAAAGGTCTGTATATATAGACAAAGGTCTGACAACTTTTTAACAAAATTCTAACAAATTATATTCGGCAGGGTGTACAGGGCCATGCAGCGGTACTACGTAACTGCCGAATCTTCAATGGCTGTAGGCATTGCTGGAATAGATGATAACGTGCCTTGCTGAGCTGTAGGTGAAGTCGCTGGTGGGACAGGTGTCATGATGATAACGTTCCTTGCTGAGCTGTAGGTGAAGTCGCTGGTGGGACAGGTGTCATGGTTTTCACACAGATCACTTGTCTTTGAGGCCGGAGGTGCTATATTTTACTGTAAAAGCTGAAGGATAAGGGACTTCAAGACTTTAAGAAGCTAACGTTCAACTCTAAAACTTCACTGACACTGGGTGAGGGCTCGTCAACCCTGAAATTATGAAATTACCACCCAAAAGATACAACCCTAGCTTCGTCCCTGCCTCTTGCTCCCCCTGTTCCGGTCCTATTGTAGTTGTTTTCGGCACTTTCCGTTGTCAGGCAACCTCGGGGACGCCTGTAGTATGCCTTTCTCAGCCCTTCCAAGAGTCGGAAACCAATCAAATCCATATCCACAAACATCAACGAGGCAAATAAGTATTACGATAAACAGATGAAGCTATATTTTAGGGGGAGCAACTGAGCTCTCATCATATTCCTCTCATTAACTTCTCAATGGTCGCATCAGTCACAACCTTGGTTATAGAAAAGGGAACCAAATTTGTCTCAGTCCTGAGCTGCTAGGTGCAGCCCAAACTCAAGATCAAACCGTAGCCGCACAAAGGACCCAACCAAAAAGTCCTGGCCGGGGCTCACTTACATATATAGGTACAACAACAAATTTTTCCACAGACAAAAGTAGTGTCTCTTGCCCTCAACAAGCAGTACATGCATTTTAATCTGTCTACCACCTAATAGGAATCACACCTGTGGAGTTTAATGGTCAATTTTGAGAAGAAGATCGCTGTTACTATTATAACTCCCACAGTATCAATAACAGGGCTCGTGAGCTTCTTGAGTATAGATGGAATAAAAAATCCCATGTGGTATTGCTGCATATAGGTCCAGCTAGTCAACAATACACCCGTATTTCTGTTCATCGGGTAGACGGAAATAGGGAAAGGCAAACTGTGCACCTCTGCTGGTTGCTTTCCGAACAATCTGGTGGTTGTTTGTGTTGGCCTTTGTTGGTATTGTTTGTTGTTATGGTACCGGCTGTGTTGTCCGGTTTGGCTACCGGACCTTTGGTTCCGGTTTATTGTAGGGCCTTATGTTCCGTTTAGGTTTTCTGCTAGCCTTCAAGTCGGTTTTGTGTTTTGTTCTGGCTGTACTGTTCTCGATTTTTAATATATTGTTTTGTTGCCTAGAAAAAAAAATTCAATCCACGTCATAGGACAGTTGATCGAACTAAGCACTGCCACTGCCAACTTAATTCTTTTGTTTTTTTGGAAACAAAAGACGTGCAATCTCCATGAGAAGGGCCGAACCGCTGACAAGGAACTCTCCATGTTTTATCTGGGAATTTTCAACAAAGATTTGTCCTCCCATAAGCAGTAATCATGATTGACAATTTATTGTCAATTAAAAGAGTTCGGCTACGAACTTAAAAAATAAATGAAATATTACAAACCTAGAAGACTATGATCCAAAATCAACATTATGCAAGTTAAATCTCGAGTTCATGGGAAAACTGCAAAACTTTAGACCCTCCGAATAAATAAGTTAGATTTTCTAAGAGATTTCATTTCCCGATAGAGGTTTCTAAGGATAACCAATTACTAATGTTTGTGAAGAAGATTGTATCCAACTTTAATTACAGTGAGTGTAGCAGCATGCATGTAAGGAAAGCGGAGAGAAAACAGGGAGGGGTGGAGAGGAAAAGGAGAAAAAAATGAGAGAACTTAAAAGAATAAGGATACATACATTTTGTACTATTTATTATAAATTTTTATCCATTTGAATGGAAAATAATTTTTGGTGTGCGAAACTACAAGTTTATTCTATATAATTTTTTTGAAGTGACTATTTTATGAGGGAAATATCGTGATTTTATAGGTAAAAAAAATCAGTTTCGATGAAAATTGACGAAAATTTTAAAGACATGAAAGTAATAATTAGAGGATGTAATGTGACAAAAATAATAATTTGAGGTGTATAGTGTCAAAATTATGATAGTTGGAGGGTAAGTAGTTTCAAGTGAATTTTATTTCAATAACTTTAGTTTTCAATGTTTGGTTGCTACCTCAAAATATGTCTCACAAGCACTTTTCAATATTTGATACACCATTATTAATCTCATATGATTAATAAACTTGATTCTTAATATATATTTGTGATAAATTAAAAATAACATATGTAACAACCCAATAATATATTTATAGTAAAAAAAGCTAAATTATTTTTTGAAAAAATATATTTTTTTAAAAAATTAAAATATCTTTCAAGAAATATATTTTTTCAAAAATAGTAAATTATTTTTAAGAAATAAAGTATTTTTTATATTGATTTTTTTTTTTAAAAAAAGTGGAAACTCATCGAAAGTAAGGTAAAAACTCATCTAAACAAATAACAAATAAAGAGAAAGAATGAAAGAAATACATCAAAATTTGGTCATATAACTTAGGCCTGTTCACATATGGGTCAAAACCGACCGGGTCGACCCAAACCAGTCGAAACCGAATGGGCATGGCCAATTTTGGAAAGGCCCGGTTCTGATGTTGGCCCAGACTTTCCTAAAACTGGGACCTTTGATTCGGTCCACGGTTTTGGGGGCCCGACCCGCAGAAATCAAATCGAATTGAGGGTATTGATGTAATTACATCTATTTTTTAATTAAAATATTCTAATCCTAAAGAGACGACGTCATCTCCCTACCCCCCTCGTCTTCCCCGAGCCTCAGTTGAATCCCCCATTTTCGTCTAAGATTGCCTAGCCCCCACCTTCCTCTGCCGCCGACACAGCCTCCCCTCTCCTCATCATTGTCGTCGCCTCTCTCTGTTGACTGGTTGCTGCATTGAGTTTTCCTCTCTCTCTATCTCTCTCTCTCTGGCCGACGGAACACTGACCGAAGCCGACTGTCGTTGGTCCAGTTGGTCCCTTTCTCCCTCGGTGCGGTTGTCGACCCTTGTTTTTCATTAACCGAACCCCTCAGTTCGGTTGACGGAAGGGGCTGAAAACAGCGCCAAGGGGTCGATTTTTCACCCCCAATATAACTCACCCTTTCGCTGATACACACTATTTTTTTATCTTCTCTGCTCGAGTGATCTGTTAATCTAGTTAACCGATGTGCGAACACTACTGCGCACCACTTAGCTCGTTGGGCCGCCTCCAAAGTTGAGTTTGGAGGACCCCGTATATTCTGAGCAATTTACCTCGTTGTTATGGTTGTACGAGGGAACTGATCCCCATGAATTTGTATTCCTCTATTTTTGGGTTCTCTTTGATTTCAGTAAAGTTTGGCTCATAGAAGCCTTTTCCAAAAAAACTCGCCCTTTAGCTTTCTATTCAAAGTTTTTTTTAGTTCCTTTTTCCATTTCATGGATAAGATCATTTTTATGTCCTCATAAGGGGATTCACAAGTTTCTCTAGCCCCCTCATGCCCGTGGCAGTTGGTAGTTGCTATTTTCAAGTGAAACCTAGTAACTCTCGAATAACGGTTGTGGCAATAGAAATGTGGAAGTTTGTTGTGATCTGATGAAATGGCTAGTATGATCGATTTGACTTCATCCTAGTCTTCATTCTGTTGGGCAAACAATGACTGTCTCCAGTGGCGGAACCAGGAATGAAAACCAACCCGGGCGACCTTTTAAAGCAAAATGACTGAATTTTTTTTTCATACGTAATGTAAAAAATTGTCTTAGAGTTACAATATCAAAACATTAAAGACTAAAAACATTAAAAATATTGAATTACACATACCGTACTATGTACTACGACTGAGAGTATTCCATACGAACCTGATCTCTAATCCCAACATCATATTCTTGGATGAGTTTACGTAACCCTGGATCAGTAATAATATCATCCGGACTAAAATCAATGCAAGATCTTTTCAAACTAGTTTAGAACTAGTAGTCACGTTAGGAGTAGATGACTCAACGCTGTGTAGTTTTTTTGGATTAAAAGATTTCCATTATCTAAACAAAACAAAATTCAAAGAAATTTCTCAAACTCATCAATTTATCCAAATTAATCATACAATTCTCAATCATACTAATTCAATGACAAAGTTCAATAGCAAACAAAACAAAACGAAACAAAATTTCATGGCAAACAAGATATTTCAATAATAAAAAAGTGCTGGCACCAAATCTCAACATTTGAACAATTAAGAATAATAGTAAACAAGATTGGGCTCAACTAAGGTTGTCCTAGGCTCAACAACATCACAATCCAACCTAAAAACTACTACACAAATAACATCCCTTCCTCCGGTTTCCTTCACAATCCAGACTAGAGTTAAGCAAGAAATGAAAAAAAGTTTTAAAGAAAGGAGATTACCTACCGCAAATGTCCTTCCAGCAAATAAGCAAGTTTATTGGCAAAGTTCAAATGTGCTTCCAGCAATGGATTTTGATCTTCACTACACAAATCCACATAAAGAACAATAAGTTAACAAGTAAATATTTAATTTGCTGCAGAATTTATTTTCCAGCAATAGATTTTTATTTGATGCAGCATTTATATCTAATCGTTTTTTTTCTGAATTCAATCTAAATATCTAATCATTAGTTTAAGCCACAAAACAGTCATATAAAGCTGAGAAAAAAATTCATTGAAGTTGGTGACAGAACAGGTAAGCAGATGGAAAATCACAAGACCCGAATTTAAACATTATAGATGAAAAGTTCGAGTAAAAAAAACTTACAAACATCAGAAACATAAATTGAATCTTTTCACTTGGACAAAGAAGCAGATCTAAGGAAGCCACACGCACGGTAGCTGCTGTCCAACCAAATGAAAAATTAATTTGTTTTTCTATCTCTGATGTGTTAAAAAGAAAACATCTTCTACATTAGCTAGCAAAGCTGAGTACGACGGCCATAGATAAACAATAGCTTAGGAGATGAAGCATCTAATAAGACGCAAGCCAAATTAATAAAGCCATTTCTCTCACAAATTTGGCTCCTCAAGCACTAGGTAACAGTTTCAATAAATATTCAAGAAAACAAAACAAAATCAAGGCAAGGAAAGCACTAAACCATCAGAGCTTAAGAAATAATTGAAAACTATTAAGTTACCAAACCAGTTAATTCCTTAAAAAATAACAACTTGCACCTCAAGAATTACATCCTAACCCCCGTTTGGTTCCCAAGAAAAGAAAAACAAAGCTCAGATAATTTCTAACCACCTGAGGGTTCCAGCGTCACTTGCAAAACCCCTACTTTTTCTCCCCATTCCACACACTTTCTCAGGGACCAATTACAGCCGTTAACAATTTGTGAAAAAACTATACCCCATACTCCATTTCTCAGCCCACTAAACAACAAAGTGAGGAAACGGTAAAAATCAACTAGCTGGCCTTACCTCGGAAAGAACGACGGCAAGGTGAACTGGCGAAGCTTAGAACAAAATCTGGGTACTCTACATGGACTACACCGAACCGGCATCTCCATGAAGCAAAACACAGTCGTTTCCCCCTGCTTTTAAAAAAATAAAATGGGGCCTGGGCCTGATGGGATCACCCGGGCGGGCTTATGTTGTCCCGGGCCAACCAGGGCGGCCCAGGCCAACTTATTTTTTTTAAAAAAATATACATGGAAATTTTTTTTTTCAGGGGCGGACCCCGGGCGGCCGCCCAGGTTCGCCCGGGCCTGGGTCCGCCCCTGGCTGTCTCTCTAAAATTACTTTATGAAAGTTTCAAAGTGTAAAAGTTGTTTAGATCAAACAACTTCCTTTCACAAACAAAGTTGAGTATTGGACATCTTTAAGGCAAAAAATCTATTGCAAGAGCTGAAATTTACTTGTTTAATTAATATGATTGGTCACATGGTTCCCTACATTTCTCATGGATGGAAAAAATCGATGAAAAAATAAATTAAATTCTACTGCTTGGGAAGATGTATGTATGTATGCTCTTTTCTTCTGTTTGGGTTTTTCCAATTGGTTTTGGCCTGGTGGCAACGGTGTGAATGAGCTTGCAACATTTTGGGGGATTTGCGTGTTCTGGACGTACATTGTTGCGGTTCTATTTCTGCAACTAAAAGTTTGTTTTTTCAAGAAATTATTCTCGTGTGGATTATAATTAATTGAATATGGACAATGGGGTCAGTGTTTCTGAACTAATGTTTTCAAGGGACATGTTTTGTTGTATCATGTATGCTTTTTTTTTTCTCAACTTTTTGTTTTATGCTTTGGTTTTGAGCGATAGTCATTTGTCTATTCAAGGTCCTTGCTGCTGAAGCCCAGCGCATAGAGAATGCCATAAGATGTGGAGGGTTAGCTCCGACCAAGGCATCTTGCATCAAGAATATACTGAGTTGTTTGCTTGAGAAAAAAAAGGAAAATTATGCTTTGAGTACTTGCGAGAGTTGTCAGTTGATGAAATTAAGGCTGAGCTCTCTCAATTCAAAGGCAATTGGCCCCAAAACGGTACTCATTGTTTGATGATCCTTTCATACGCTTCACGCTTCATGTGTTTCAACCTTCATAAGGTTGAGAACAAGTGCGGGTGTTGCTATTTCTATTTGAAAATGTTTTAGACGGTTTATTAATAGTCTAATTGAATGCTTCCACTTTGTGTCATGCTGATTTTGCTCCCTTCTGTTGTTTTTTGTTATAGTCACATTGATCATTGCATAAAGTGCACTTTTACTAGTAGAAAATAGTACAAGGTGTTGGAGTTGTCATCTTCCCGTGTGTTACTAGTTACCCTTTTCAATTTGCTACCCAAGAAAACACCTATCGTTTTCAACTTCATGTATGTTGTCAGGGCATGTTTACTTGATTATATTTGTGTTTCATTTGACGCCCCAAGGTACTTGCAGTCACCAAGTTATGGCATCCAAATGGCCTTTTTAATTAAGAAAAGCCTTGTTATTAGAAAAGGTGAAAAAAGTATTTTCTGTTGCAAGCCCCACGTTTATGGTATAGAATTATGTTGACTTCGGTGGAGTTGACCTGTGTCTTACATATTCATATATGCATCTTGAGAGAACTGGCTCATAGCATCTATCCTGTCTTGTTCTTTAGACGAAAGACTTGAAGCTTCTTAGGGTTCCCTTGACATTATGTGCCTTTATAAATTTAGTCCTAGTGTACCTGCATTTTGGCAAGACAATAAATGGTGTTTCCATTTGTTCACATGTGCTTCACATTAAGATTTCATTAACTAGTCCTATTTTAGATCGCATTAGTCTATGGTGCTTACTGAACATATGATTTTCTAATTCTTAGAATCAAGGTTTTGGGGAATTTATGTTTAGTGTCTTTTTGAGAACTGTCTGGGGAATCCCAATCAGGTTTTCACAGATTGTTTTTTCAAACAATTAAGCAAGTTATTTGTGCTACTGAAAAATTGGCAACATTACAATTGATGGATTTGGAAAGGAGGTTAACCAGAAAAATTAGGCAGTTTAGCATATTAATGTCTCATATTGTGACACAAGATTTTGGACTGGTAGAATCAAACAATAGTTGAATGCATATCAAACTACGGCATGCATAATCAATGGCTTGCAGCAATGCGATGAAGAGATGCCTATGCAATTTTGTCGTTCCTCTTTTAAAGCCTTATATTTACTCACATGGGTTCTCGCAGACACAATATATGTGTACAATGGATTCAATTTCATAACTTTGAAATGAATGATAGGTGGCTTGTGTTTTGATGTTCCATCTTCAGCAAGACGATTTTCCAGTGGACACACATGTGAGTACTATATTTCCACGACGGCTTTTGCACACTGGGATTCTGCTAATTCTCGCATGTCTACATAGGTGTTTGAGATTGCAAAGGCCATTGGTTGGGTACCAGCTCTGGCAGACAGGAACAAGACATATCTTCACCTCAATAAACGGATCTCAGATGAACTCAAGTTTGACCTCTACTGTCTTCTGTTTACACATGGAAAGCTCTGCCGGAGATGCACCAAGAATGTGGGTAAGCAACAAAGAAAAAAATCCCATGATAATTCCTGTCCGCTATTGAATTATTGCAAGAACTCTTAGAATGAAGGCAGTTACAAAATTGAATTGTGGTTTGTAATCTGAAAAAACCTTGCATGATCCTAGCCAGCGATTTTTTTTTTCCATTCAGTCTTCCCTGCCGTGTAGTGGGGAGGGGGAGTTCTTTGGTTGATCAGGAGGATTTGTGGGGTCCTCTTACTGATATATAACGTAGATGTGAGTTTTGGAATTTGCACTCACAAGCATTGGGGCGTCAGAGTCTCTCATAAGAACGAAAGGCTAACGAAGAAAATAATGCGCAGGTTTGTTGAAAGGGGGTTACCTTAGGAGAGAAAAAAAAAATTGCCTTCCAGTCAAATTTTTAAATCAAAGACGAAAATAATATTAAGACCCCAGAATACACAAAGAGTTCAACAAAGAGAATTAAATAGTGGCTCTGACATGTATTGTCGTGAGAGTACAACACCATAGCAGCCGATACAGAGAGCCCTGATCAAACCATACACGTAATAAAATCGAGTTCAACACCATGCCATATATATAAAGCACCCGAGTACAGCATAACATATCTCTGTTCGAACTCCAGATCAGACTCTGGTTGGAACAGAACAACCAACTAACCCATCCTCAAAGCTGGGCCTACTTCCATTAACCCGACAATTTATTTTCATCAACTACTGTCTTCTCCCGTTAATATATCAGCGATCCATGTTTTTGGATCTCACGTTCACTGCCCTATGAATACTTTCTTGATATTTTCTGCCCATTTAAGGAGAAAAGCCCAACGGATAGAACAAGTATTACTAAGTTGATACTACGGAGCGAAAGCTTCAAACACCTACATATAATATCGAATACAGCCTGTACGGTTGCTCCAAATATTTCGACGTAGTCAAGCTTCGACCCATATCTTTCCCCATTCTGTTTAATCAAATACGGAAACTGGAACTCTACACCTTTGTGTATTGCAACCGCCATAAATGTAATCAACATTGTTACCGAGCTGATCAAATTAAGCACCAGCACCGCAAGCTCAACAGGTTCGTTTGAGGGAACCAAAACACTCACCAACTCCATGAATATTGCCAAAAATCCAATGAAGATATTTATAGCTTTCATCTGGAATTTCAGTAAACAATTAATCCTCTTGTAATCAATAACCACGATAATTTATAATTTGTTATTCTAGGGATCTTTTGTCCTTCGGGTATATTTCTAATTAGATAATACTGTGCACAATTTTTTAAAGGGTAAAGTACATAAACAGTCCCTGTGGTTTCACGTTTTGACAAATTGGTCCATGTGGTTTCAACTTGAACACATTAGTCCCTGGGGTAAGCATCATGTAACAAAAAGGTCCTCCGGTTAGATTTCTGTCAACCCACTTAACGATCAAAGCTTCCGGGATGACCTTTTTGTTACATGATGCATACCTCAGGGACCAATTTGTCAAAAGGTGATACCACAGGGACTAATTTGTAGGTCCATGTGGTATCACCTTTTGATAAATTGGTCCCTGAGGTATGCATCATGTAACAAAAAGGTCCTCCCGGAAGCTTTGACCGTTAAGTGGGTTGACGGAGGGACTGCATTGCAACAACTTGCTGACCACAGGGACTAACGCGTTCAACTTGAAACCACAGGGACTATTTTGTCAAAATGTGAAACCACAGGGACTGTTTCAGTACTTTTCCCTTTTTTTAAATAAGGTCCTCAAATACCATAAATGGAAAAACTGTAAAACTATAGCTGACACTGGAAAATATAAATGTGATAACGATAAATAATATGTAAAATAAAATCAATTTTTAAGATTGCTTCATATGCATAACCAGACTTAATTGAGATTCTAATTATATTCAGAGAAGTATATCTCAAGGAACAAAAGATATTAGAAAAACAAACAAATTTATAAAGAGATTGATCTACTATTCTAAAAAAGCATAATTTTTCATTTTTTTTTTAAATATCAGTCTAAAGGAAAGTTTTTGAGTCACAGTTAATGAAACCTCATATTATTCTGCCTAGTTTTTTTCAGACTTATTAAACAAAATAAATATTACGTATTAGAAAATTAACTTCTAAGTTTGCTTCATTTAGTGATATAGATAACTAGACTTACCAAGAAGTAAACATCTCGTGCTGGAACTTCCCCAGCTTCTGGATCCTCGGGAGTCCTCCTAGTTGGACTCAAAGCGGCAGAAGTCTCATCAGTTCTTGGAGGACCCTGCCTAGCTTCTAGGGAACTCCAAATTGGCCTGTTAACACCTAAAACTGGCAACGTGCCATTAGCACCCGGACTCTTCGTTGGGCTCATAGCAGCCGGAATCCCATTTGTACTCGAAGGACCATGTCCAGCGGCTATTGGGCCACTCGCAACGGAAAGTGGAAAGATGCCATCACGACCCGTTGGGCTCGAGCTAGGAGGCCCAACCACTGCATCAATGATTGCATGCGGCACGATCTCAGTACTCTCAATCCTCCGCTATCCATTACAAAATCAAACTACAATGAGATTGAATCGCATCTTTGATTCAGAAAAAAAAAAGAAGAATCGCATCTTTGAAAATGGTCTACAACCAATTGAAAATGCATTGAAACATAAGATTGAAAATATATCTTTCACATAACCATTTGCAATCCAAGTTCTTTTTAGTTTGGGTTAGTTCAGTAGTACCACTACGGAATTTAGTGAAAGCCAGCACCACAACATATCCCAGTGCAAAGTGTCTATAAATTTGACAACATCATTGCTACCATCTGAGTCTAGCTTTCTCTGAGTTCATGAAAAAACTGCACGTTAAACATTACTCATACCGTAATGTTTGTGAAGAGGATGTATACAACTTTAATTTACAGTAAGTGTAGCATGTATGGAAAGAAGACGTAGAGCACACTTGAGGGACGGGTAAAGGAAAATTTTGTAAAATAAAAGAGAATTTGAAGGTACGTAAATGTCATTTTGAGCCATGAAAGTACTAATTTCATAGCATTGAGTCTTCAAACTTTTTCAAAAATTCAATATTCATCATGTTACTCAACAATCAAACCGTTAATACTGTGGTTATGTTTGTGTTGAAAATTTTTTGGTATTGAGTTTAGTGTTGATATTGAGTTTAGTGAAAAAATGAAGAGAGAGGTAATTTTTATATTTTTTTATGGGAGATAGAGAGATTATATTGTAGTATTTTATTGCGAGTTGGTGAAATATTTTGTGAAATTTTTGGTACAAACGCACCCACATATAGGTAGCATATTTCTAAACATTATAACCATAGGATACTATTCAAAAAAAGATAGGAAAACATCACTTTCCGCGCCTCCAATCAAATATTACATGAAAACATATAATAAACCGCTTTTTTTTTTTTTTTTCCAAACGTATTGATCAAAATAAATATTCTGTTGTGGGAAATAAACTTCTAATATTGCTTCATATTGACAACGAGACTTACCAAAATCTCCATTAAATCAACAACTGGACTAGTTGGAAGACCTCGTGGGTGTACAACCCCAGCTTCTGGATCTTCAGAAATCGTCCTAGTTGGGCTTCTGCCAGCAGAAACCCCATCAATTCTTGGCGTACTAGTTAGAAGACCTCGTGGGTAGACTGCCCCAGCTTCTGTATCAGCAGGAGTTGTGCTACCAGCATCTGGACTTGCCCTTGGGCTCCAACTAGGAGTGTCAAATACTATATCATTGATACTACCGGAGTCTGACGAGATATTAGGTCCCAAAATGCTCTGCTATCCATTACAAATTCAAATCAGCATGAGATTGAATCGTATCCTACTTACAACTTACAAATGCAATCCAAATTTCACGAAAAGAAAACGACTCATCTATCAGTTTAAGTTTGGGGGAGCTCAGCTTTAGTGATGTTGTGATTGTGGGTATAAAATCATGTCTATATACTTTTGTTAAAATTTAGATCGTACATCTAGTGAAAAAAAATGCAAGCAATGTAAAACCATAAAATTTAAACATCTCTGCTTTACTCTCATTTTCTACTTAAAAGCAGGACATCAACAAGAGAGCCTTAAACAGTAAAACTTCATAGAGTTGAAGCCCGTCAAAGCCAATGTTCACAAACATGGAGACTGAGTCAGAAAGACAGATATATAACTACAACTATCAGATTCACCAAGCCGTGAATATTCATATCCGATCAGTTTGATTTTTAAGTTCATCAATGCTGTAAGTTGCTCATGGTGATCCATGGTGATCCATGGTGCTCCTAGCTCCAAGCCATGCATGGCCAAGTCATTGTGGTGGTGCTCCTACAACCCATGGCAAGTTTCACTAGGAGCACCATTCGGTGGAGAATACCTTCATGGCCTCGCCATGGGCAGGATCACCTAGCTTTGTGCTACTGGTGAATCACCCTAGATAATATAGATGGGAACCAAGCCATTTTTGGAGCACCTTTTTAGTAATGAAACCAACCAGAATAGAAGCATTATCGATACATACTGGATGGCCTACTTGATCAATCTGGCGATAGTACGTAGTACATACTGGATGTCCTACTTTATAGACATAGTACGATTGAAGAACAACTCTGTGCAAGTAGGCACTCATGAGAAGAAAAAATACAACTTTTATTGACAAAAAAAAGGCTATTTATTTAGTGTAAATTCTGGCCAATACCATCCTCTAAATCTCTTTTGCTGTAGCTGCTAAACTTACGATTATGTTGATACTGCTACTCGAAAGCTTTAAACAACCACAAACAATGCCAAATACAACCCGTAGGTTTACTCCAATTATTTCGAGGTAGTCAAGCGTGCACTCATATCTTTTTCCATTTGGTAGAATAAAATACGAAAATTGGAACTCTGAACCTCTATGTCGTGCAACCAACAAAAATGCAGTCCTAGCTACCAATTATGTAATATTTAAATTTTGATGGCTCTACTTAAAGTGGAGCATGTACGGACATAAGGTGGAGAGCAAACTTGAGGGACGGGTGAAAGTTAAGAAAAAAAGAAAGAAAAAGAATTTGCAAGTATTATTCAACACAGAGTAAGCCTAGTTGAGATTTGGCTTATGTTCGGAGAAGTTAATGTTGAGGAATAAAAGATCTTAGAAAAGCAAACTATTTTGAAAAGATCTTAAGAAAGACATAATTTTTCATTTTTTTTAAGTAACAGTCTCAATGAAACTTTTTAAATCAAGAGTAATGCAAATACTGTATCTACGACATTTTTTGCAAACCTATGGATCAAATTAAATAATATGTATTAGAAAATTGACTTTTAAGATTGCTTCATATATATAGAATACGAGACTTTACTTGGCCACTTGTTGGAGGACCTCGTGGATGGACTGCCCGGCCAGCTTCTGGGTTGGCCGATGGTACTCCGTCGTTAGCTTCTGAGACTCCCAAGATACCAGGTCCCGCAATTCTCTCCTATCCATTACAAATTCAAACCAACAAGAGACGAGATGCAATAAAATTTCACAAGAAGAAAAAAGTTCGATCGATATTTGAATATCAACTTTGAGTAAGCACGCGCTCTCATTAGTCCTGGTAAATGCCCTATTCAGGTGGTATGTATTTATATACATACTGGATGGCCTACTTGATCAATCTGGCGATAGTACGTTGTACATTCTGGATGGCCTACTTTATAGACATAGGACTACTATATATGGCCTAATTGATCAAGAAAGCCATGCTGCTCCTCGTGAACTCATGGCGATTCACCTGGTGTTCTTAGCTCTTACCCATGGCCAAGCCATGGTGGTGCTCCTACACAATATATATGGCAAGTTTTACTAGGAGTACCACGGCTTGACCAGGGCCAGGGGAAGGAGCTAGCTAGCGGGCCATGGGTGAGTATATTACCACCATGGCCTCGCCTTGGGTAAGTATCACCAGTGGCGGAACCAGTATTAAAATTAATGGGTGTCGAACTTTAAAGGCGCAATGACAAAAAAAAATTCTTTCGTAATGCAAAATATCGTCTTAAGAGGTACAATGTCGAAAAATAAGGACTAAAAGCATTAAAAATATTAGAATACATGTACCGTAATATGTATTGCGACTGAGAGGTGATAATTGGATCATAAGAGTTTGCATCTTCTGAAAAAGTTGCAAAATGACTTCGTTCTCAATAGTTTTAAAAATTTCTTGCTCGATGTACACTAACATGTAATCATTCATCTATTTATCTCTCAAATTATTACACAAATCACTCTTTATGATTTAATCCAAGTTAATTCCCTACTAATTTTAAAACTTTAGAACAAATTACAGATGATTATGATGGTTGAGGTCTTGATGTCACTAGGGGTTGTCTTTCTTACATTTTTTGGTTACTACCTAGAAACTCTCTTTTTTTCTCATTTTTTTTCTTTTGACAAAAGGTTACTGAGATGCATTTGTAATTTACTTTCTCTAGGTTCTATGAATTTGGAATTGAAAGATATTCACATTCTCCAAAATAATTTCCACACACAATCAACAATTGATGACAAACCATGCTTTGAATAGTAAAAACAAAATTTTCAGGATAAGCAAGATTTAGTAAAAGAGTTCATTAGATAAACATATCCCAAAAGTGGTCAGAACTTTGGTTTGGCCTATACAAGGATCCTAAACAAACACAACATTTTTCGAGGTCTCTAATAAAAATGAAGAAACAAATCAACATAGGGAGAAAAAATGAAGTGATCTTGATTGTGAAAAATAGGAGCAAAGAGTAAATAATTTTTTACTAATATAAATTTAGTAAGATGACATGAAGTTACCCCTCGGTTGAAGAATTTGTAATCGATGCAAAACAAACAATTATAATAACTGTATATTTGCCTTAATTATTATGTAGCACTAGGAGCAAAATCAATGTATAGAAAAAAATATTTTAGATTCGATACCCATTAAGTCTATTTGGCCTGGACTTAATGGGTATCAGACCTAATTAATTTATAAAAAAAACATAAAAAAAAAATTACATTAAAATTTTTTTTTTGGGTGCGATGGGTATCGGCCCTTGCTTCCGCCCCTGAGTATCACCATGTGGCCTCGCCATGGCCGTAGGAGTACACACTGGGTCATGCTCCTCGTAAACTCTTGGCGATTCACCAGGGGATGTTAGCTCTTATCCATGGTCGTAGGTGTACGTACATACTGGATGGCGGGCTGTTTTATCTGCATACTATTTTTTTTCTAAATTCTAAATATCTGCATACTAATTGAGTGGTCTACTATATGACAAAAGTTACTGTGTGAGTGGAGAGTGTGTAACTACACGGCTGCGATTAGATTGTGTGAAATCTAATGACTGAAATAATGTCACGTCAATTAATGAACTCGACCCGCGAAACCGACCCGACTTCGTTAGTTGACGTGACATTGTTTCAGCCATTAAATTTCACACAATATAATCTTAGCCGTATACTCATACACTCGCACACACCCTTCACTCATACAATAATCGGTGCCCCTAGTAGTATATAATGTCTAATGGTAAGGGAGCGGATTCGGTGCATAGTAAAAGGGTGCAAAGACGTGGAAAGAGAGCTGACATTTTAAATTACAATGTTCAGGAAATAACTACCTCATTTAATGAGCGGAAATGCTGGGCGTCCCCCACTGCCACGTCCCCCAGCGGGACGCCCAGCACGCCCCTTTAATGAGGTGAGAGGAGCCTAAAATGGCTCGCCGATTTTTTTTTCTTTTTCTTTTGCACTTCTTCCGCAACAATCAACGCAACTCTCCGCTCTCTTTCCCCCTATTTTTTCTACATCTCTCTCTTCCCTCAACCCTTCAGTCGTTCTGTGACGTTGGCCATGGACACCAAGCTGGGCTCCATGAAAGTCCCACCAGCTTCACTTCCTGTGTTTCTAGAACCTTCATCATGATTCTTGCACCAGTTTATGGCCATTTCAGCATCCCATTTGCTCGAAAAGCAGCCAAATCCGAAATGGGAATCACTCATCTCCAACGAATTGGAATTGGTTTAGTTCTTTCGATTGTAGCCATGGCAGTGGCAGTACTTGTCGAAATAAAGTGGAAGAGAGTGGCAACCCACTCAGGCTTACTAGACTCCGAGCATCCATTACCAATCACATTCTTATGGATTGCTTTTCAGTATCTATTCCTCGGGTTTACAGATCTTTTCACCTTGGCCGGGCTGTTGGATTTTTTCTTTACAGAGGCACCCATAAGCATGAGATCCCTGGCTACCTCTCTTTCCTGGGCCTCTCTAGCCATGTGGTACTACCTCAGCTCAGTCATTGTTTCAATAGTTAACAGTATCACCGGCCACTCCAAACACAGTGCTTGGCTTTCTTGGAAAAAAAACAGAGGATGCACCGGTAACATCACCTCCACAGGTATCAAACCTTGTCAATTACCAAACAACTAAAGAGCCCAACAGATCCATATGATGACCCCAATTAAGAGGTCTTCCGGAGGGCCACTAGAGCTGCCAACAACAAAGACTAGAGAGCTAGTTCAGGGATCCCCGAGCCACGTACTTACCCAGGGCGAGGCCTGGTGCTGTTAGCTCGGTATCAAACCTTGTCAATTACCAAACAACTAAAGAGCCCAACAGATCCATATGATGACCCCAATTAAGAGGTCTTCCGGAGGGCCACTAGAGCGGCCAACAACAAAGACTAGAGAGCTAGTTCAGGGATCCCCGAACCACGTACTTACCCAGGGCAAGGCCCGGTGCTGTAAATCTCGCCCGGCTTCGGTTATTATCCCCACCCCTATTATCCTCATTCTTCACATCCATGACCCGGATCTAAACTTGAGCATCTAACAGTCACAAAATTGCCTGGTAAATTAATGAAGCCAGGTTAAGCAAACTCACCCTGGTTAGACAAAACTCACCCTGGTTAATCGATTAGGGGAGGAGGAAAATCGATTAACCTGGCGATAGTATACATGCGAGAACGGATTCCCTCCGAAGGGAATCCGTCTGGATGCCCGAATGGAGGCAATCCAGCCCTCCATTCGGGCATCCAAGGGCCACCAACCAGGGCAGCCCTGTTCGGGCAGGGTGTGGGTCCCGGGCGGGACCCACACTCCACCTGGTTGGTGGCCCTTGGATGCCCGAATGGAGGGCTGGATTGCCTCCATTCGGGCATCCGGACGGATTCCCTTCGGAGGGAATCCGTTCTCGTATACATGCTGCTCCTCGTGAACTCATTGGCGATTCACCTGGCATGTTCTTAGCTCTTACCCATGGCCAAGCCATGGTGGTGCTCGTACACAATATGACAAGTTTTAGTAGGAGCACCACGGTTTGACCAGGGGAAGGAGCTAGCTAGCGCGCCATGGGTGAGAATATTACCACCTTGGCCTGCCATGGGTAAGGTACCACCATGTGGCCTCCATGGCTTTAGTAATGTAACCAAATAGAAAAGAAGCTTTATCAATACTGAGAAAGCTACCTGAGAACTGATATAATCTTCTCTCTCAACAATTTCTGACTCTTTGGCTATCACCTCTGGGCGGTAATTCTCATCCAACACGAGAGGACCATGTTGCTTCTCCATTCTTCACACAAGGGGAAAAAAATCAGAATGAGGAATTGGAATGCAGAATAAGTGTGCGGATTAAGGGATCAGACCGAAATGGACGATCAGTTTGTAATAAAGATGAAGCAAAGTAGGTTGGGTTCAATATGTATGTTTCCCATAATATTTAGGGTTAAATGCATCTCATACACCTGTGGTATTCGCGAATTTCAGATATACCCCTGAGGTAAACAAAATCATTTTCATACCCCTGAGGTAAACATCAAGGTCATAATATGTCCCTCCGTTAATGTGTCGTTTGAAACACTAACGGTAAATGCTGACGTGACAAAAATAGACACGTCAGCACCAATAAGATGATGATATGTCATCGCGAATACCTCAGGGCATATTTGCAATTTGCGAATACCACAAGAGCATGTGATGCATTTAAGTTTTTGTTTAAAAAAAATTAAAATTTATTTTTTAAAAATAGACATGTCAGCACCAATAAGATAATGACACATCATCATATTTAATTTTTTTTTAAAAAAATTATTATTTAAAAAAAAACTTAGCCCCATTCTCCTTCAACATATCCCATGTTGTGTTCGTTTCTGTCTCTTTTTTTATACATAATTTTTTAAAAAAAAATGCGTAGTTCAACTTAGTCATTGTATTCGTTTATGTGTGTGTTTTTTTGAACTACGCATGTTTTTTTAAAAAAAATTATGAAAAAGGAAAAAAAGAAGAAGATAGAAACGAACACATAGGCTAAGTTGGAGGGAAATGAGACTAAGTCGTTTGTGTTCATTTTTTTAAATAGAAACGAACACATAGGCTAAGTTGAACTACACATGTTATTTTTAAAAAAATTATTTAAAAAAGACAGAAACGAACATATGGGATATGTTGAAGGAAAATGGGGCTAAGTCTTTTTTTAAATAATAATTTATTTTTAAAATTAAATATGATGACGTATCATCGTCTTATTGGTGCTGACGTGTCTATTTTTAAAAAAAATAATTTTAATTTTTTTAAAAAAAACTTAAATGCATCACATGCCCCTGTGGTATTCGCAAATTGAAAATATGCCCTTGAGATATTTTTTTTAAATGCATCATCATCTGATTGGTGCTGACATGTCTATTTTTGCCACATCAGCATTTACAGTTAGTGTTTCAAACGACACATTAATGGAGGGGCATATTGTGACCTTGATGTTTACCTCAGGGGTATGAAAATGACTTTGTTTACCTCAGGTGTATATTTACAATTCGCGAATACCACAGGGGTATGAGATGCATTTAACCTTAATATTTATAGAGAGTTTCTAGGGTAAGTAGTTGCCCGAAGCCTGCACCCGTGCCATTAATAGGCAATAATACTATTAGGATCATCTACTTATTGTCGGAAAGGGCCCTGAGTTTTTAACTAATAAGACTAGTAGGATCCTCTACTTCATTGTCGGAAAGGGACGTGAGTTTTTAACTAATATTTGTGCATGCTACATAGAGTACCCACTCACAGGAAATGGGATAAATAAACATGTACAGTTCATTCATTAAGCACTTTGGTACATTGAAACTGATCACTAATAACCTAAAAAAAACTAGAGGGAGAGAAAGAGAGGTGAGTGTTTTATGATAACATAGAATTAATTGCATCATATCAAATTGTTGACCAAGTTCGTAATTACATTAGACATCAAGGACTTTATTAGAGTCCTCTCATTAAGGTTGCATATATATACCCGAAGGTTTAGCCCCATCCCGTTTGGAGAACGAGTCTTATATATCGTATGGCTTAGTAAAAAACCATAAATCATATAATAGTGTATAATATTCTTTCTTTTCAAATTACACACTCAATAATTTTTTGTTAAAATGATGATTTTAGTTCAATGTTTTTTTTTCTATTGGAATGATAATTTTGGATAAAACATTTTCCTTAAAATGGTTTAATAAGGATTTTAAGGATAAAAAACTATAATAAATAATGAGAGGTTGAAGAGATAAAGATAAGATAAAGTCATTAAGTAGTGTATCATTTTATCATATTATTTATGAGAATTTTGTCTCTAATTGTATGATTTTTACTTTAAAAAACTTGAAGAAAATATAAAATGATATGTTAGAAATTAAGCCAATTTTCTTAAAGATTGTCCAACATACATACGATTTGTTTGGGATTTTTTTTTGAAGTTTAAGGGGGTGAAAATGTAATTTTAATTAAAAAATTCAGTTTTTAGAGTGAGTGCTGGAGTTTTTTTTTAAAGTTTAGGTGGCGAAAATATAATTTTATAAAACAATTCCGTTTTTGGAGTGAGCATTTTTTTGAAGTTTAGGAGGGTAAAAACGTAGTTTTTAGTTTCGAATGTCGGTGCTAGGATTTTTTTTTTTAAGTTTTCCTGGGCAATGTTCGGTTTTAATAAAAAAAAAGTAGGAATCGAATCCTAGAAATTGGCAAAGTATCATCAAGATGTCCTCTCCTTGAAGGCACTACTTTCAAATATTAGAAATTCAAACAGCATGTAGGGAGAGAACACAGTCGAGAAAGGTGGAGAGGAAAAGAAGATCGGCGGATCCGTTTCCCACGTTGCACAGGGCTGTTCGGCCCCACATTTCACGGTCACTTTTTAGGAGAAAATCGCAGAAGCAAAATAGGTCGGCCAGTAATATATGTTGATAGTACAACTTGAAAGTTTTTTTTTTTTTTTTTTATATACGTACAACTTAAAAGTTCAAACTACTAGAAACAATGGGTATTGCTCCATATATTTCGAGGGATTCAACTTTTCACCCATATCTGTGCCCATTGGGCCGAAGGAAATCAGGGAAAATCAAAACTGAGAATTTCTGCGTCTTCCAAGTTCCAGCCCAAACAAATTTAGGTCTATGTTGGATTTCCCTTGCTTTTGGATCAGATAGAAGAGTCCTAGTTGGGCTCATAGCAACCTGGATCCCTTCAATTATTTGGAGCCTGGAGGACCTTTTACCGAACTCCTAATTATAGGCTGTTAACGACGGAAACTACCTGCGTTGGTCTCTCATATAGCATCCGAAGTCCCGCCCATTGGTACTTGGAGGAGCTTGCCCAGTGGCTACTGAACATATAGTTGGGCCACTAGTTAGGCTATTTGTTGTAGTGTATCCGTTGGGCTCAAACTAGGAGCCCAATTACTTAATCTTTGCTAACCTCCGGGTCTAGCACAAAAGTTCTCGCAATACTGGGACTAAATTTGTTTTGGTTGCGACACAGAGCTGGTGACGAGTATCATTTTCCATATTACATTCTATGGGCAAACATAGGGGTGAAAGCTTGACTACATCGAAATAGTAGCTAGGAGTAACTCCACACTTTGTATTTGGTTTATTTTCCTTGTTAGTCGATGGGCCTTCTGTTTTGATTTTTAGGGAATTGGTGTAATTAGAAAAATTACAAAATAATATATGAGAGTAAAATCATTCTTTTTCAATATAATATTCTTTTAAATCTTCTCTCTCTTTATTTTTTTTTTACTAATTTTTAAACTATCTTCATTTTTTCACCAACTCCTATATCACAAAATTTTAACTACCCAAATTTTTTTCACTCAAATTCCATAACTTATGTTAACTTTTTAGCATATATTTTGGGGATAAGATGTCTAAGTTTTCTGGAGTTGGATTAGGCTTGTGTTCTAGAGTTCTGGGACAGTGAGTACTTTTTGTAAGTTTGTGACCACATATATGAGAGGAATTCTTTGCGTAGTAATTGGCCCGTAAATGTCATTGCATGTGGAGCACACACATGCATGCATCATGGAATATTATTATTATGCATAATAAATGTGTATATTTTTATCATGCATGCATGTGTGCGCAACAGTTTCATGCACATTTATTATGCAATGAATGTGCATGCATAATACTATTATGCACCCTAAATCTATAACATGGCTCAAGAGCTTATAGACAGTGGCGGAGCCAAGGGGGGTCAAGCCGGGGCAGCTGCCCCCCCTGGTTCATATATATATATATATATATATATATATATATGTATATATATATATATATATATGTATTTTCCTATCTATTTTATATATATAGTTTAATGTGTTGTGATTTATAAGTCAAGTCTTTCAACATTATGGCTTTTTTATTGTTTCTGTTCATTATATCTATTTTACTATAAAAATATATTCAATACACATATTTTCTACTTATAGAGTGCTAAAATCTGGCAATATAATTCCATTGTTTTTGGGGAAAATTTATTTAGATTAGTTTGAAGAGTTGTTCAGCGGTAGAGTAGGTAGGAGAATTACATGTTGATTACTTGTCTCAAATTTCTCACATCCCATGCGTAAGAGAGAGGGAGAGAGGAGATATGGAGTTTATAAATCTTTGTTCATTTATATTTTGATTACTTAATATGCTGAACATAATAGTAACCTAGTAGACATATAAATGTTGTATATTTGAAGAGATTAGAACGTTGGTGTTTAAAGTTTTATTGTTTTTAATTTTGATTAGTGAATTGAATTGGTTGATAAATTTTCATTTTGTTTTGTTTAGATTATGGATAAGTTTTGGATAAAAAAAAGTCAGCCAATGTGGAATCACTTAGTACTCCTACTTTTGATGCGAATATTAGTTCGAAAAGACCTTGTCTTTTGTTTAGTCTGGATTATATTATTGCTGACTCAAGGTTACGTAAACTCATTGAAGAATATGATGTTGGGATTGGAGATTAAATTCGTAAGGAGTATTTGATCAAAATTCCTTGTCAATCACTTGGCTTGTTGGTCATGATTTTCCTAAGAAGCAAAATGGGAAAACAATGAGGGGTTTTAGAGAGTTATGGTTCAAAATCAATAAGCAATATGAGAAAATAATGAGGGGTTTTAGAGAGCTATGATTCAAAAATTATGAGTAAGAATTTTTTTAAGGAGTTACAGTAGTGTATTTCAATATTTTTAAGGTTTTTATTCATTAGTTTTCGTTATTTTAACTCTAAAACGCCTTTTGCATTAAGTAAGAAAAAAAATTTTCATTTCGCTTTAGGAGTTTGCCCCCCCTCAACTTGAGTCCTGGTTCCGCCACTGCTTATAGATGCAATCAAAAATCCGATGTGTGGTATTGCTATTATGCTATATATAGCTCCATGCAGTTAGCAATACACCCATATTTCTGCTCATCGGGCAGAAGGAAATAGGGAAAAGCAAACCATGCATCTCTGCTGTTCGCTTTTCAAACAAATTCAATCCACGTTGCAAGACAGTTGATCGAAGTAAGCACTGTCACTGCCAATCAAAACATCATGTGCTATCTCCATGAGAAGGGCCAAATTAAACGATCACAGGTAAGTTCCTCCACGAGGTCCTCCAACAAGTCCAGTTGTTGATTATAGAAAGTTGTTGGCAAGTGCAGTTATCTATACGTAGCAAAGTTAATTTTCTAATATGTAATGTTTATTTTGAAAAATATAGGAGATGACACATGTTGAACCCAGTGGCGGAATCAGGATTAAAATCTATGAGTGTCGAATTTTAAAGGCAAAATGACAAAAAAAAATTTCCTTCGTAATGCAAAACATTGTCTTAGAGTTACCATGTCGAAAATTAAAAACTAAAAGCATTAAAAATATTAGAATACATGTACCGTACTATATACTGCGACTGAGAGGTAACAATTGGATCATACGAGTTTGCATCTTCTGAAAATATTGCAAAATAACTTCGTTCTCAAGAGTTTTAAAAACTTCTTGCTCGATGTACACTAACATGTAATCATTTATTCAGTCATCTCTCATCATTTATTCGTAAGTAAAAATGACTTTGTCGTACTTTTTACTGTGTTCCATTTGCAGCATGAGTGGTGTTAGGTTTCAAAGTTACATACATGACTGAAAACAGATGAAGATGTGTGATACACACCTCGCATATACTGATTTTTTTTTTTTTGCCTCTTTAAACATTTCCAATCTGCTTCAACAAATTTTTATTTTTATGGCAGTGATGGTAAAGGAAGGTTTTAGAATCTTTTGCTTTCTGTTGCTGCCAAACAACCTAGTTTTGCAGCTTAGAAAATGTGCCATTTGTTTTTGCATTGGGGCTTCGTTCTCCTCTTATTTTTCATGGTATGGCTCTGATGGACTTTGCTGTTCGTTCCCAACTGAAATAGAGAAGGCAGAAGAATAGTTTTCGTTCCCCATCTCCTAGAAACACTTGTTTTGCATAGCCCTTTCCTCCTGTGTTTATTTAGTAATAGGTTCTATAGGGGATTCTCCATTTATTTTTCTATACTCTTATTGGTTCTTAAAACTTATTTATTGTAGTTTAGGAGATGAGATGACCTGCAGGGGGTTTTCGGGTCCTTCTGACTGGTAGGAGCAAGTTGATTATGACTGTCAGAGGAGCCACTGCATCAGCTGCTGGAGTTTATACAACTAGGTTTGTATTCTGATATTCTTATTGCATTAATTTTTGGTCATGTTACTTAGCATATATAGATCTTTTTTCTTGGTGTCTGGTGTTTCTCTGTTTTGTTTGTCTTTTATTGTGGTTATTGCTTGGTCCATCCATGATTGAAGATCTTCCTCGAAATCTTACGGGCTTCTTACTTATCTAATAAGTAAATAAATCTTGCAAGAGTCTTTATCATGATGCATCAACAAGTGCCAGAATTTGACTTGAAAAGATGTTGCATGTGGATACAATCTGGGTGTACCTAAACAACATGTGTTTGTGACTAGGCATGCAGGAATATGGGAACAATGCTACTATTGGCAATGCCACGATCCTTCACCCCACTACCTCTGCTCCTTCCCTCCCCCAGCCAATTACCACCACTACCTAGCTCAGAACACTACACGACCACCACTTCATTGCAATCTTTCATAACATTTCGTTCACCACTATCATTTTTTCATGGGACTCATCAAGTGTGCCCTGTCCACCCATTTGATAGAATAGGTGAAGTGCAAGCTATTATAGAATAGGTGAAGTGCAAGCTATTAGATATAGGAATTACTCTGACGTGAAGAAGCCATCTGAAGGGAATCCTTGTCCATGGAGTAACTTAATTAATCTTTTAGGTCCATGTTTTACGATTTTTATACCTCTTAAGTGGAGAAGCCATCTGATTCTATTTGATGATCTTTGGCGTGTTTACAGAGGAGGAGCTTGAGTTATGTGGGGATATGTTAATCGGATCCTGGGGCAACCATCACTTATTCGAGAATCATCCATGGCAAGATTTCCGGGGTCAGAATTGATCTCTCAAGCAAAAAATAAAGTTTTGAGATATAGTACATCAGCAGGGGCAGCAGGGGATGTAGGAAGCAAAAACAGCCTCGGCAATATTGTTCTCCATCCTTCATTACAAAGGAGAATAGAGCATCTTGCTCGAGCTACGGCAAACACTAAGACTCATCAGGCACCTTTTCGTAATATGACGTTTTACGGGCCGCCTGGCATTGGTTAAACTTTGGTTGCGAGGGAGATAGCTCGGAAATCGGTATGATCTGAACTTAGGACTTCATACATTTCGGCTTTCATTTATTGATGCTTCCTGCCTTAGGTGCCTCAGTGGACTTTATTAGTCCATAAAGTATGTCTGTACTCCATAGATGTATGTGTGAGGCTGGAAGCTATATGAATAGGATATAATCAGATAAACTGACGATTAGGAGCCTTGGAAGGTTATTGATATGTAAGCTGTTGTTCCTTTTCTTGTGCCATTCTAGAATTGAATTACTTAATACAGGTTTCAAAACAACATTTGACTAATTGATAAAGGTGACTAATTATGTTATAGAAGGCAATGACATTCAACTTCACTAGATTTTGTGGCATCTTCTCCTTAGTTAAGAAGCAATGACCGGACTCTTTCATATGATGTAATTTTCAGGACCTATCCAAGATAATTGTGATGTTCACAGGCGGAGGGAGGGGGGGCGAACCGGGGCCATTGCCCCGGTTGGCTCCCCCTAAAATTTTTTTTACATGGCTTTTTTTTATTATTATTAGGTCTGCCCCCCTTGGCCAACTAAAAATTAAACTCGCCCCTTGCCTACCTAGATGAATCAGCCCGCCCCCCTTAATTAAGGCCTAAGCAGCCTAGTACCTCAAAATTAAACTAAAAGAATAAGCAAAAAGATATTTATTTGTGTCAAAACTTGAAATCCTACCT
Source organism: Myrica gale (assembly GCA_963930655.1). Taxonomy (NCBI): domain Eukaryota; kingdom Viridiplantae; phylum Streptophyta; class Magnoliopsida; order Fagales; family Myricaceae; genus Myrica; species Myrica gale. The sequence goes on along the minus strand of OZ005617.1, from coordinate 17,451,593 downwards.
TAACTTGTTGACGTTATCGTGAATTTTGCGACGAATATTTCTTATACTTCTCATGAGTCATGATAATCGTTGTGTGTTGTAATCCTTGAAATAGATGTTTTCGTTATTCTAGTGCTGCTTTTCTTTTTGTTCTTTTGTCTTTTATATTGGACTTGGTTGAGAATTTTGATATCACAAATGCTAAGAAAAGGGGTGGTGTGCTCTTGTTGGATAAGTGATAATTCAATTATTCAAGTGTGTTGCGTGTCTATCTTTACCTACTAGAGAATCATTGGTTATATCATTTTATTGTCACTATCATCATCTAATCTTACATGTCTGACTTCTCTACATTTTATGAAAATTCAAAGTTGAGGTAAGACTCATTTTCATCTCTCTTTTGTTTGTTTAGGTCTGATTTTTCATAGCTCATGAGATTAACTTGTTTTTAATTGTCTTTCTCTAAAGGTGGAACTTCTTTTCCATTGTAATTTGTGACGTTTGGATCAAGTTATAGATATATTTCTTCAAAATTTTAGCCATTAATTTAGCCAGGTAATGAGCATTTTGAACTACGATTTTTTCGTTTTCTCATTTTGTAAGGGGAGTAGAATAGTTATTTGGATGTTAAAATTGAACTTTTTGTCCAAATTTTTTTCTATTATCATTTACCAAATATGTATTCCACCTTGCAATTTCGGGTTATTTTATTATTGATAGAGATTCCACTCCTGAGAAGCTCGTGTACTGTCACACTAAAAAACAGTTATAGCAAGGGTGAGAAGTATCTTTATGCCCTTGGAACTTGGATTCTTTTTTAACTTTAGATCATTGGCTTCTTTTTCCAATATGCTTCGTTTTGCTATTATTTCTTTCAAGAATAATAGAAACACAGTAATCGTTTATTTTTCTCATTTATCTTGAACAACAAGAATTTAATCTTTAATGTCACCTTTCAGTATCAGCAAATAGTACGGTACGTGTATTTCAATTTTTTTAGTATTTTTAGTCCTTAATTTTTTATATTTATAGTGTTAAGACATTTTTTTGCCTTACGTAGAAATTTTTTTTTTTGTCATTTTTCCTTAAGAGTTTGCCCCCCATTGATTAGGTTTCTGGCTCCGCCACTGGTGATGTTACCAAGGGACCTTACTTTTCAGTATGTTACAGTTACAGAATATTGTTGGTAGTCCGAGATTCTCATTGTTGTAATAATATGTCTATCATCTATGGTCAGTTTTACTCTGACACTGTATGTCAGCACCTGAGAATGTCTTCATAGACTATGTACAGTAATTATGACGTGTGGAAAAGCCCAGCGGTGCCATTACTTGTTCTCTTAGGTGCTGTTAATTAGAAATTCTAGTTTATTCGAAGTATGTTCCAATAAAGATCTTTGTTGGGAAATAGTTTGGTTTGGATCAATTTATCATGTGCCAATGTATATACCCCACTGGTTATTTCTGTTCTCTAGGGAAATATGGTTGAGTTTCTTCTAGCTGCAGCAAATTTAGTAATAATGCTATTGATCCCATGCAGGCGAAACGGTACACATAAGAGTGAAGCTCAGCGGAGTGCTCTAAATGCATTGCTCTTCCGAACTGGAGATCAGTATAAAGAAATAGTGCTCGTTCTTGCCACAATGAGGCCTGGTGTTCTTGATGGAGCTGTTACTAACCGCATTGATGAAGTTATCGAGTTTCCCCTTCCGGGAGAGGAAGAACGTTTTAAACTGCTGAAGCTCTACTTGCACAATTACCTTTCTGGTGAAGGGGACAGCACGTCTACGTGGGGTCATTTTGTTCATTAAAAAGCCGCAAAAGATAAGCATGAAAGACGTATCTGATGATGTGATCCGAGAGGCTGCCCAGGAAACGGAAGGGTTCTCTGGTCGGGAGATAGCAAAACTAACGGCCAGTGACCAAGCGGCTGTTTATGCACGCCCGGACTGCATGTTGGATACCGAGCTGTTTAAGGAAATTGTAGAATACAAGGTTGAGGAGCATCACCAGCGGATAAACTATCAGCTGAAGGTGGTCTACCAGGCTACCAGCTTAGCTAGGGAACACGCACCTGAGACCTCACTTGCAGAGAGTAGAGAAGCAGGCTGATTTTTCGAAGCCTAAATATTTGCGTTTTTTTATAAATGTTTTCCATTCTTTATGTATGGGAATGTGTGTCATTCTTGTTTTCTGTCTGGGGTCGATAAATCATTCGTCCTTTCCCGCAAATTTCCTTTTCCAGACAATGTTTTAGGAATAAAATCTAATCATGCGGGGGAATGAGTTACAATTTCTGGGACCCGTACAGTGAGTGCTCTGCTCTGGCCTAGGATTTGTGGTGCTTATTGATGATGACAAAAATTATCACGGTGTTCGGAAGCTTGATGAACCTGCAAGAATTACCGAGGGGTGGCTTCGGATCAAGTCTCTGAAGGTCAAGTTAGTTTTTAAAGAAAGAGTTTGGTATTAGGAAGGTAAAAACTTGAGAGTATGATGGAGAATACCTGGTTATTTATATTGGGAGGTAGTAGAGTCTCAAAAGGAGTCTAATAGTCTGTGCTTCAGGACTACTATAGCGAAGTTGCCTCTTGGAGGAGTTAGGTTGTAGAGTTATCTTAGAAGAGTGTCACTAACCATTCAAATATTAATGAGGAGTCATAGGATAGTTAGGCCTCTATGTGAGAGCGGGTACCAGATTCTGGCGCGCGGTCGGCTACTTGAGGTTACTAACCAGCTAATGGACTCGAGTCCAAGTAGTGGTCAGAGTATTTCAAGGCCCATCACTTGTGAGAACATAAGACGTTGGAAACTTCCGTAATAATCTGTAACCAGACACATTCTTTCCCTGGCATTTGTAGTGCATTTTATTAAGGTTGAACTTTCCCCTTTTTTTCTTATATTTCTATTTTAACTCTTTTGCTTTGAAGCATTCGATGTCGAGTACCGTAACTTCAAGTGAGATAGAGAATTTGTTGTGTTTGCAATCACAGACCCGCATTCTCATTCGATAATGGTTCCGGTGCTCCGATTTTTAATATCAACTAACATTCATATGAAAATTACTTACAGGCTTCTATAGTAATGTTTATTTTGAAGCGCATCAACTGGATCATCATATATATATAACCATCGGAGTTCTTTTGAAATTTGACCAAAGAAACATAAATTGGCGAAACTCTGAAAATTCTCTCTCGATTGGTCCCATACATGGCTATCAAAGTCAAAACAATCTTTCTATTGCTTGAGAGTGTTGAACGCATCGCACCTGTGCCTCACCTCGCCCTTCCGACCAGTCTTGATACCGTAAATGCTAAGCTTCTCCATTGCATGGGAAAAATCCTGGAAGAACTTGGACTGGTTCGATGCGTACAAATCTACGTATGGCTTCGTCCTGGGGTCCTTCACTAGTTCATGGTCCGAGGCCAAGAGCCCCAATCCCCTCTGAAGATTCTGGTAGTACATGTTGTCGAACTTGCCTGGGGTCATCACGTCGTTGAAAGCAGACATTGTAGTGTCTTTAGTGTAGTTCGCACAAGTTTTCCTCAAACCCTCCGCAAACTTCGGATAGATTGATGGATCAGACGGTGATTTCTTGCTATAATGAAAAATTCTATCGCTGAATTCCTTGCAGTGAGAGAATCCGATGGTGTGCGCTCCATTCAGGGCAACCATTTCTTGTACGGTAAAGCCTTTAGATGCGAACATGTTGATGATCTGGTTCAAGGGCATGTTACTTTTTGGAAGGTTTCCTTCTACGCGTGAAGCTTGTGACACGAGGCCGTCCTTTCGACCCAAGCGAACATCGTAGTATGGGCCTCCCACCATGGTGATCAGGTCGCGAGTAGCTAAAGCCACGATGTCAGAACAGGAGACGATGCCGGGGCAAGAGAGCTCCAGGGCAGTTTTGGCCCGGACAATGAGGTCAAAGGCATCACCTGCGAGGGAGAGGTTGATGTCAGCATCGCGCTCTGCCTTGTTGAAGCGATTGGAGGAGATGAGAACGGAGGCGTCACAGCCCTCAACCATGCAGTCGTGGAAGAGGAGACGGAGGGTGCCGGCGGCAGTGGTGGGGCTGGCAATTTGCTTGCTGGTCACGGTTTCGCGCATGATTCTGTCAAATTCGGGGCATTTTTGCTTGTAGTAGTCGACGGTGAGCTTGGAATCCGACAAGGGAATGGAGAGAAGGAGAAGGAAAAGTAAAGGGAAAGCCATGGTGAAAGAGAGAGGAAGCGGGAAAGGGAAGGGTAGAGACCTGCTTTCTCTACGTGTCCCCAGTGGAGCCTCCTCAGGAGGGTATGGGGAGGAAAGAGAAAGCAAATCTATGGGTTTGAGCAAAACGGAGACAGGGAACATGGGGAAGAGAATTGTGGATGGGAGAGGCTTTAGGGTAGGAGAAGTGTTTGTTATTAGCCTTGTTGGTAATTGGTCTGATCAGCATGTTTCTGGAATATGGTGCTATTTTTGAATGGTTGGCTTCTGCGCGGGGAAGTAATCGGTTTGATTGAGCGTGGAATGCGCTGAACCAGCGAGAAGCCGCTTGGTTTTGCTCAGGCAATTAGCCCGTGTGTCGGAATCTTGCATGAAACCAACAAGCTGCTTTCTGCCAAAGCCACATGGTTGTATGCGAACTGATTAAAAGATGTCCCCATGTCACCGTGTGGCGCAGATTGAATGGACTTCAAACGGACCCTGTTTTTGTTGGGGAGATCAACTGTTTTCTCGTGTGAGGCCCAGTTCACTGGGAAAGCATCATTTTCGGATCAAGTTTGATTCCGTAGGAGGACCGTTGGAGGAGCAGCTCAGAATCCTAAAATATGCAGCCCATGAGAAACTACCCTACAATTTTGAGAAGCCTTTTTTCTTTCTGGTTCACGTACCCGAACTCGAAGTCATTGGCGGCCCACAACCGGCAGGGTAGTGAATTTATTACAGGCCTATTCTGTCGAAGTTATTATTTTATTTTTTTATTTGAGATTAAGAAAATTTTCTTTCTCTACCATATTTTTTTCATTGAAGTTAATAGATAACCAATAAAATTCTGGACTATAACATATATAATTTACTTAATTATTTATTTTAAAATATATATTTTAATAAATATTTTACGTTCATTGTTAAATTATGATGAATAATTAAAAATATCGAAATTTTTTATTTAATTTTTTTATAAAAAATAATAGAACTCAAAATAAAAAATAATATAGAGAATTCTCGATACTCACACCTACGTGTAAGATCTCTAACAGTTTATTAATCATAGTTGTGATCGACTTTTTGGGCCACCCTAATAATTTTGGCTTGATATTAGTTCTGCGGGACAAAAAAAGACTAGGCACAATTAATCCAATATTAATTTTTTTTGCTAAGCATAATCCAATATTAATTGATTTGCGCTTAAACTGGACCACGGTCTCGTCTGAATCCGGAGATGTCCATCCCATCTTTCATTGTTGGAGACGAGATCCACAACAAAACCGATGTTTCCCCGCTACTTTACTCGGGCATGGATGTTCGTCTTCCTCGTGATGTCTCCCGCCATCTTCAACCCGTGCGAGTCCCAGCTCGATCCCCATTGGGTAGCTAAGAAGAGACACATGAGAGAGAATGTTCGCGAGATGTAAGCACAAAAAGCTTCACACTGGCCACATTTGATTTTCTCGACTGGTTTTCGTTGCACTCTTGTTGGTACTAATTGTTTGTTGATGGGTCTTCTGTTTTGGTCTTCGCGAAATTTAGTGTTACTTAGCATGTGTTCCTTGATTCCAACTTTTTGTGGATATCTTGGGGGATAAGCTGGCTAACTTTTAAATGCATCGAGATATTGGAGTTGGATTTTGCTTGTGTTCGGGGAAAATGAGTGTTGTTTGTAATTTTGTGACCAAATAAAGTGCGATGAGTTCTTTGCTTTTAGTAATTGACCCGTGCTTGTTGCCTGTTGGAGCAGTGTTATTTGTAATTTGAATGTTGCTTTAAACACGATAAGTAACAAGTTAAGTCACTGGCGTTTCAAAAGGATATGGTTTGGTGGAGTTCAGATGAATTCTTCTTATCCAGAATAAACCAACATAGGAAACTTAAAGATAGAATGCCACTGCTTAGGCAATATATCATCGGAGGGAAGATTCATTTGAAGCAATTACAGCGTAAAATAAATGCCGGGACATAATTTGCTCTTGTTATATACAGAACTATCTCTATTGACATCTATTCTTAATTATCAGACGAAGTTTAACTAACTGCCTTTTCTTTTGTTTTCAGGTTTTATCATGCGTATGAGAACTACTTGTCCTATGCATTCCCGGTCATTCCATGATCTCCAATTATGCAGTCACAAGTTGGCATATCACGTCCATATCCTGATTTCATGATTATATTTGTTGCAGCATGATGAGTTAAAGCCTCTAACTAAATCTTTCACTGACTCCCTTAGTGAGCTTGGAAATCTGAAGGTGATTTTTCCTTATTAATCTTGAAGTTAATGCTTAATGACAAGTATAAATGTTAACTCTGTATTGTATTGATTGCAGCTTGAATACTTACCGCAAGACTATAACGGATCTGCTCTTACACTTATAGAATCATTATCCAGGTATAAAATGCGGCTTGCATGAAAAAAATATAGATAGTTGGGATTGAATGCAAATCTTCAATCTGAATTGTTACGCTTCTAGTTATTGCCATAGATCATTCTTGTTTGGTGCTTTCTTGATTTCTCATTCCTGATTGTATAATCACCATTCTGACGTAAATGCCTCTCTGTATCTCAGCCTTGTTATCTTGGGTAACAATAATGAATTTGAAAGGGCGGTACTTTGGATTTCTGAATACCATAAGAGTTCTTGGAGGACTTGTTTCTGCTCATGTACTTGCAACTGATTCTACAAACAGGTTGGCTAATGGTGCTTACAAGAATCAGCTGCTTATTCTGGCTGAAGATTTAGGGAGACGGTTTTTAGCTGCATTCGATACGCCCACTGGGTTGCCATATGCCTGGATTAACTTAAAGGTACCACCAAAACATTCTAGCATGAATTTAGATTTTCTTGCAGTTCCAAGTATTTGAGACATCATAGTTTTTCTAAACCAATTTTATGTGCCTTCTTCTGGTATATCTATACATGAGCCCTCCATTCTGTCATGTTGAAAATATAGCAGACTTTTTATGGGATAGGACTGATTCATGTTGGGTTTCATCAATGCTGCTCGCAAATTTTTGAATAAAATTACCCTATTTTGTGAATTTTAACAATTGAGCTTGGATATTTGAAGAATGTAACAAGTCAGTGGCAAAAGCATCTGATATTAGGCCAGTACTTATTGGTAAATTTTGATTATCAAAATTTCCATAGTTCTGTGTTAGTTCTCTGGTTGAGGGGTATTTAGCTTGTGGTACTGTTCACATCACTGAAGACATTATAAGTTCTGTTTGTTCTAGTATGACTATTTGCTGTTTTCCTCCAAGGAAGCAATCAGGAGCACAATGGGAAAATGGTTTGTTTTGATTGCCTGTCAAAGTCTTAGTTTCCCTAGGTAGAATTTTGGGGTGTTGCAATCAAGTTTTTCTCAGAGGAACAAACAAGTCAAAGACAATTTTACTGTATTACAGTCTTACAATGGTATTCTATGAGCATCTCCATTCCAATTCATCAATGTGCTCCGGTAACCACAAACCATCAGTCCAGTTGGAGTTCAATCTCTTTCTACTTTTGTGTTCTTCTTCATCCAAGTGGTAGATCCTGACATTGAATGATGGAAATTAGGTTCTTGTGGGGGATATTGAGGCTGCTAATTCATCACACCGTGAGTTTTTTTATGTATGGGAGAAGTTTGGAGTTCTACCAGAGAGGTACCACCTTTTTTAAGGCTTTCCTTATGTCCTCCTTTTCTCTCTCTATTCAATAGATCCATCTCTCGCCCAGAGAAAGTCATCTGTCTGGTCTATATAGAATTCCTTTTATATGCTTATAATGACAAGAATTACCTTAGCGTAATTTAGTTTCTTCCCTTTTGGTTTTTACCATGGCAGAAATTTTTTCATAATGGTGAAGAAAACGGATAACATGACTTATAAAATCATTCAGGTATTTATTGGACCATCAAACGTTGCATCCTACAGAAAAATATTGTCCTCTGCGCCCTGAATTGGCAGAGTCAACATTCTACTTATATCAAGCCACCAAAGGTCTGATGCTTTTCGTATCAGTATCCAAGTTAAAGGTTGCTGGACCCTTCAAGACCTTGTGGTTTGATTTGTATATTTACTCATGTTATCAGATCCATGGTACTTAGACGTGGGTGAATCAATTGTTAATTCTCTCAATTCATACACCAAAGTGGAGGGAGGATATGCAAGCATTAGAGATGTGACGACTATGCAGTTGGAAGATCATCAACATAGCTTTTTCCTTGCCGAAACGTGAGAGCTCCTTCGTTTTCTTTTCCCCTTCTACCGTCAGTTATTAAAGCGGAATTGTCACGTTTGAAATTGTTTTCTGTCTTCTGTAGGTGCAAGTATCTGTATCTTCTCTTTGATGATTCATTTTTGGTTGATCGGAATGTTATTTTCACAACCGAGGGTCATCCCTTTCCGGTGTTGAGAGATTGGCATGAAAGGCTTCCGGAGACCTATATCCCAACTAACTGGACTTCTTCCCAGGTATTTTTTCTACCTCTCTACTTCTAGAGCGAAACTCATTCTTCAATATACCCTTTCCTTGCATATATATAGTTTACTTGCTCGAATATATTGGGGCACAAATAATGGAGTTTTTCTCTCTGCAGAGTGAAAAGCAAGCAAGGCCGGCAAGTGCAATGTCAATGCAAGTCTGCCCTGCTACAACATCGAATTCATGGGAACATGTTGATCAACCGGCGGAGAGTGTATGCCACATACGTGATGCTCGCATAGACCACAGGTGTTTGACTGATGAAGAATGTGGAGTTGATTCAACTTCATGTCGACGAAGATCATGTAGTATGCCTGGATACTGTGGGCTCTGGTTGTTCATTTGATACCCCCAGACAACCAGATATTTTTTTTCTTTTCCCCTTTAACCCTACACGAAATAAATGATAATCCCCAGATAAAAGAAACTTTGGTCCACAGAGGTAAATTATTCTGGCATGTTTTGGAATCTAACACCTTTGTGAGAGAATGGGAAAAGGAGAGAGAGAGAGAGAGAGAGAGAGAGAGAGAGAGAGAGAGAGTTTACTGTTGACAGAAGAATCGTCGGTATCAGGCAAATTATAAGATCATGAGCGTTTGATTTCAATTTTCCATTACATTCTTAGCTTCATGACTCAGGCCAAAATTAATTATTTTTCCATCTCCTGTTAAAATCGAAAAGCTTTAATTTTTTAAAAAAATTAAATAAAAGTATGTGAGTTTTACTGTATAGATAATTTTTTATTAGGACAAAACTTAACAGAGCGCTGCCAGAAGGACAAAACTTAACGGAGGTCGGAGCGACGAGGGAAGGACTAATTTATCCTTGACGTGGCAGTTCAGCCATTAATTCATTGTTTTAACTTTCAAACCAGGTTAGTTGGCAAGTGGTCTTCGTTTTTGGCAAAGAATGCGAGCCAGGTCTTGAAGAGCTGGCATCCAGCGCCAGGCCAGCCTGGAAGGCTGATGATAAATGTATAAAAGAGTATGGTCCAGGGGGTAAAGAAGTACGGTCTACCCCAGTGATTGTCCACGCTGAGCAAATCAGACGGATCACCACAACCCAGCCCAACCAGCTCAGCCGTCGATCTCTTTAGCTTTTGCTTTCTTGTCGTGACTCGTCTCTGGGGCCAACTTAGGCCTCAGGGTATGGAACGTGGGATATCATACCATTGGTCCTGGGCATGGGGTAGTGCGTGCAGAAGATATTTTACGTCAGGGTTCGTACGGATGGTTCTAGACCCTACTGTACTCTTGTCTCCTCTGGAATTGTGCGGAGTACAGCGCTTATTACCATCCAGCTGTACGCAATAAAACCACTATTTGACCCCTCGACACGACCAAAACCTATGTATGGGTTCGAACATTTGTCATTTGTTTTATGATTTTTTTTAAAAAAATTGGATAGTAAAATAAAATTAAACGTATGACTGGAACCTTGACTTAGGGTGTACTTGCTCCCTAAGAACTGTTCGTCAATTTGTTTTTGTAAAGAAAACAGAAAAGGTATAGTAGCACCGGATAAACATGGACCCCAATCTTGATCAGCACCCGGCTACCAACTCTATCTGAGATGCATAGTACTCGGCTTTTCCCAAACCTCGAGGAGTCCCCGCAGGCTTGATCGTAATAACAACTAGAAAGCGTGACCAGTTTTGTAATGTTGGTAGAGATGAGATGGCTATAAAGAGCAGACCATTGGCCTGCACCTCCTGCATAGCTCTATTTCAGTAGCGATTAGTGAGTGTGATACACGGAAGACTTTAGTTCCTCCGGCAAAAATGGCATTACGTGTGCTTCTTTTGTTTGGGGCCTTCCTCTTGTTCGTCACGATGGTACGTACATGCTCGGTTCTGTCGTTTTTCGGAGATGGCTTCTGTTAGAAACTCTTGTTTCAACCATTCCTGATCGTTATCTGTACAGGTTTCGTCTGATATCAAGATAGAGGAGGAGCTACCACATCTTAACGTGCCTATGGCTGTACAGAACCCTCTGTTTCCGCTTTCTGCTTGTTCTTTCAAAACCACGGTTCAGTGTTTGAATAAAATATATACTAAAATCACAAGCTGACGCCTTTTTTCTTTTTCCTTCTAAACTTTCAGCTTGTTGTGAAGGGTGGAAACAGAAGGCTCATGCAGGAAGTAGGTATGTTGATTTATCTCCCTCTCAGGTCCTTAAATAAAAAAAAATGTGTTCTATTTCAGGATTCTTCTACCATTTTCACTTCCATTTACTCCTCCAGTCTTGATTTAAATCAAGATTTGATGTTTTCCGAGAATAGGATGCTTAAGACTGGGCTAGAAAGGGGGAGGAAGATAGAAGAGTAGTCACTTTGCGTTATGTCATGTATGAAGAGCACTCACACTGCTCTGCTGAATCACGATCGGTTCACCTTCTTGTTTTTTTTTCTTGTGGGTGTAGGTATTTTGGTTCGTCGTAGGCTGAGCGTTCTTTTGACTATTTTTGTTTCAGCATCGTTTTGTTTTGGAAAGAAAAGCACTCTTCTCTTCTGATATATCCTTGCTTTCTGGCATTAGATTGCGGAGGTCTGTGTAATCAGAGGTGCAGTGTCCATTCGAGGCCGAACGTGTGTAACAGAGCTTGTGGTACGTGCTGTGTGAGGTGCAAGTGTGTTCCACCTGGGACCTCAGGGAACAGAGAGTTGTGTGGGACATGCTACACTGACATGACCACCCATGGCAACAAGACCAAATGTCCGTAGGATCAATGTTCCAAATCTAGCTTTAATTTGCCACGTGTAGCTACAACTTGGTTCTCTTCCTCTTCTCTAATCAAGACGTGGGTAGTGGTTGCCCAATTGTGTCTGTCGAGCTTATGTTGTCTCTCTGTAATCACTGTCTGTAAATAGCAGTAATCGATTTACTAGCTCGTTATTTATCTAGTGTATTTTCTTTAGAGGAATTTATGGAAACTGATAAGCAGATCTTTTAGTTGAAAATATAATAATAAGTGAGAAAAACGGGCGGTGTCCAAATTTAGCCGGAGTTTCCTCTTGTGCCCAAAAGGAGAGAGCTGTGAACCCACTTCAGAATACATTTCTGCGAGCTGTTTGGGCCCCTAATCCGATTGACTTTGAAACTCTCTGCCCAGTGCCCGCGATGTCTGACCTTCACAGGAACTCCATGGGCATATCCTGGAAGCCCGGGTAATAGTCGGTCGTTCTTTATGGGCCTGGATTTAGTCTGTCTCGTACCAAAAAACTATTATCCCACGTCACCAAAAACCGCAAATACTGTTTCAGAACTAAAAAGGAATCCGGGCCCTGGTTGATCCATGACCGAGTTCAGAGTAGTAAACTCAAAAGTCTGATAGTTTCATAAGCCCGTTTCCCGCCCCGCTTTGATTAAATTTAACGCTCGTTATTCGTCGCTCTCTCCTCCGATCACGGTTATAAATCTCTCTGAAATTCGAAGAAATTCAAACGCTGAGATACCGTTTGCCTCAATTCTCAGACCGACCTTGTCTTTGATCTCCTAGGGTGGATTAATTATCACCGCAAAATTCGACGGACATTCCAATTCGGTGAATGAAGCTGCAGATCAACAAAGCTTGTGATCTCAGCTCCATCTCCGTCTTTCCTCCTAACGCGAGGTTGAATGTTCCACCACGACTTGCTCCATTCGGTTCCTGAGTATATGCTGGAAATGTTAAGAATAGAAATTTTGATTGGTTAAACTTTCAGCAAGTTTGGAAAATCTTTGCTTAACTGAGCTTAGTTTTAACTTTTGGCATTTAGTTGAGCTCCCTCCGAGTCGAAACTAGTTCATATTCTTCCTTCAGCACCTTCTCTGTTTGTTCCAGAGAACTCTCGTAAATGTCACTTATCATCAAAGTTTCGAATATCAGAACTTGTAGCATGGTGCAAATTTATTAGCTTAAACATGATTAATACTACTATTCGTCTTAGTTAACTCAAGTGCTCTCCGTTTCATTTCATCAGAAATTATCCGTCTGAGTGAACGTAGGAAAAAAAAAAAGGTAAAATACAAATTTCTAACACCTTTGAAATCCATCAGTACGGAATTAAAGTCTAACTTGAATTTTTTTTTTCTCCGTTTCTCTCAGAGACTATGCATCAGTTTATATATATTTCTGTGGTTTCTGCCTATGCGTTTTGTATATATTTCTTTTAGCCTCCGTGAAGATCCCGAGGACTTCAAATTCACCTCTCCAAATCCAATTTCATTTTCAAGTTCCTTTTCCGTCTTCATCACTTGTGCTGTTTTTGTCAATGATCTGAAGGAGATTAAATGCTGTACCTACGGGACCTCAAGCATCACAGCTCCAATCACAACCATCGCAGCAATCATTTTCGCAGGGAATGTCATCTCAGCATGGCATGTTTTCCCAGCTCTCTCAAAACTCTCTCAATGAGGTTCTGACAAATGATCAGGTTTGAGTTTTTAGCTCTTCAGAAAGTTTTGGTTCTTTTTTAAAGGTATGATTTCTTCGTGAACTCCTTTTCGTCCAACATCCGGGCTTCTTTTCTCTTATGCTTTCCAGATGCAGTGGCTCAGTATTTCAATTTAAAACAGAAATGTTATCTTTTCTTTTCTGAGTTGCCATTCTTTTCCTTTTTTCCCTCTCGGTTTCTTTGTTGGCTAAAAAAAAGTATTATACTTCTCTGTTAGCTCTATCATTGAATCGTTGCAGAGATATGGTTCTCAAGAACGAGAGAGCTCTGTGAAGAGGATTTCTTGCTTGCCCCCACCAAGTTGTACACGAGAAGAGAGTCAAATGCCAATCTCACGATCTTCAGTCAATCCAATCCGCAAATGGAACTCTGCTTCCATTCCAGATCATAGATGTAAGGTCACTCCTGAGTGTGAAATTGACGAGATAACTTGAATTGTCTAAGCATCTTTAATATGTATTCTCGAGATTACAGAAGGGAAAGTTTGCTTTAGAGTCATGAAACAGCAGCCATGTCAATTAAGCTTTTGTTCTCGCATGCACGATGCATTTGCATGTCTTGCAGGGTTAACTGAATTCTTTATTTGCCTGAGCAGGTCAGATTAGTGAAGAAGTTGAACATCGGATTGGATTGATGGAAACTTCATTAAGCAGGTTAGGAATGATTTTGGATTCCGTTCAGAGTGATGTCATGCAAGCAAGCAAAGGAATGAAAGAAGTCTCAATGGACAGTGAGTGATCTAGTCCAATATTTAATCCATAGAAGGAAGGATTTCCAGAAACGATGTATCACTCAATCTGTTTAAGTAATGCTGTTCCAACCTATATGAGCTTATGGGCTTTTGACTTAAAAACCAGGAAAATTTGACCACTTTCAGAAATTTTCAGAGGAATTGAGATCACTCTTCTATTTCTTTGAAAAGTACAGACCTAGTAGTCATTTCATCGTACCAAGTTCCAAGTAACTAGTTCATGTTTCTCCACAGTTACTTTTTTTTTTAGACAGACAGATAGGTTCGAACTTTAGGCACAAGCCCATCTTTTACTTGTAAAACTTGAAGTTGATGTGTTCCTGAACTTATGGTTTAGTAAGAGTTGGTGATGAATTTGCTCGAATTGGGATCCAAGGAGATCCCCTTGTAATTTTTGTTCTTTTCACATCCAATACAATTACCAATTTTCCCAAAAAGAAGATTCGATAATGTATAGCACTGTTGTTTTTTCAACTTCGTTAATTTTTTTAACTTTGATTCAGCGGAAGGCATCCGGCAGAAGTTGATTCTTCATGATAACTTACTGCAGTTACTGGTAAAGCCTGGTATACTGACTATGTGAGCTGCTTCGTTGATTAAAACATCAATTAATGTCATATTTTCTAACACAAATGAGATCTGGAAACAGAACAAAGGACAAGAAGATATCAAAGCTAATCTTGCTGGGGGCTTTAGGTCGATATCTGATGAGCTAAACAACGATATATCTAAACACAAGTTACAGGAGATTTGCTTGCAGGTGTCAGCTTTTCCGCAGCAGATGGAAGCATCTATGCTGAAAATACAAGATAAGCTCAGTGACACCCTCAGCAAAGAAATGCAGGTATGATGTCGTAATGGACACTGCTGGTGTATGTGTGAATTACTTTTAGGCCTTAAGATATTTCTTTTTTCATGGCTTTAAGATATTTATTTGGTGCTTCTTGTTTTTTGACTAAAGCAAATCTCAGACTGAATTTTATTTTTCTTTCTGACACATATAAGGCTAAATTCTTCCCTATTTCCAGATCTTTTTAATTAGCGCCATGCAATATTCCTATTATAAAGAATACCATGGCTCTAAGCTTACTGAATGCCTTTCTTCCTCCGTTACTTGTTCTCAGGGAATAGCTTGTAGGCTGAAGACTTCTGACAAAAAATATCTAACATCCTCCATCCTCCTAGCAGAGGTGCTTCACTCGTCTTGGATAATGACCCATTAGCTCTTTTAGTACTTAATTTTCTGAGTTTATGTTCCAAAAGCCTCTTACCTTTCCCCCTTTGCAGGATTTTGTGCGCAGTGCTACTGCACAGATATATACAAAGCCTTCTAGGAAGTATGTAAACCTCAGTTTATCTCTGCTGGCTATAGTACTGCTAAATTGAATTAGTTACAGTCAGAAAATTGTAAAACAATGAGACCACCTCCAATATCCAAGAATAGAAGCAATTAATGTCTAGCAATAGGATTCTCCCCCCCCCCCCCCCACCTCCTCTCTCCCCTCAATTTTCGGTCTGTGCAGTAAACTCTGAGAGAAGGAAGTTAGACAAGTTATTATAAGAGGTAAAAAGAACCTCATTGGAGATACTGTGGTCTGAGAGAAGAAACATGGAAAGTATAGACTGCAAATAGATTCTTTTTGAAGCAATATGTTGACTGAAATTGGACGGAAAGAAAGCATGTAATCATTCCAAATGAGAGAAAATAGACTTGTGTTCATGTGCACGAAGATGGCATTAGAAGCAATATGAGACAGTAGATTTATGTTTATGAGCATGAAGATGTCATCAGAGCTTTGATTGACTCTGGAGTTCTCGGTTTTGTTAGTATTTATGTTTTATTTCCCTTTCCAGAGATTACAGATTTGTGCTTGATTCCAGTTTGGCAGTGCCTCAAAAGGTCTGTGTGCAAGCAAATGTAGCTCCAAAGGTAGAAACGGGAGGCTGGAAGTCAGTAAAAGTGGAAAAAGCGATTGCCAAGGATAGGCCATCCAGCAAGGTGCAGAAACAAAACAGAGTTTCTTCCCTCGAGCATGTAATTCTTGGTATCCCTCCGTCGGGGTCCCCCTTTCCACTTTCTTTGTCATAAAAATTGCATAAAGATTTAGGTATTGGTCATTGGAAGAACAATATAAATCCAATAATCCTATATTTGAGGTGCCAATATATGATGCAGGGAAAATGTTTTAGAATCAACATTGAATCGGATGAGGAGATTGATGGAGGTTTTTCCTGCTTGCTTCAAGACAAGGAAACAGGTAGTTAATAAAAGTACAAAGCAGCACTTGATTCGATTAGAACTCATAGTTCTCATTGATGAATTTTCCATTGAAAGTAAACATTGGATCTCTTACGAACTGACTTGACATCTTTGATCTTTGAGATGCCAGCCTTCTGAAAGAGAGAGGTGAGATACAACTAAATACTAAAAACTTAAAAACACGGGTATCATGGGTGTACCAAGGGCTTATTTTTGTGAGAGTTATGGCTTCTATTCTCAAGTAGATGAAACATGTGTCACCAATCATTTCACTCATTCGACGGACTTTTTTTGTTCTCCTATATACTGATTTAGGAATTACGTGTTTAGGTGTTTGCCTAGTTGAAAGACTGAGTCATGTCACGAGAGCTTAGACTGCAGAGGGGAAGGCAATAGATGTTCTATTTTTGCTCTTTCACCCAGTCACGTTGATATCAAGATCTGGAATTGTCCTCAGTTATTGTATTGCAAGTAGCTATTTCTTTGGATCTTTTTTTCCCTCCTCTCACCTGAGTTTATTTGGTTTTAAGATATTGCAGTGACTTTTTTACCATTATTTTCTTTTCAATCTTTGCTCTAATTCTAATTATTTATGGAGGAAGGCATGGAAAAGTGTTTGATTGAGGAGGTAAAGGAAGAGACTGAACGGATTTTGAAAAAAGCGAGGAGGCAAAGGAGAAAAAGCTGTAATCCAATAATCATCAATTGAAGGTAAATATTCCACATCTTGTAATTGTAATGCGTAATACCTCATACTAATCTCTCGCCGAAACTAAAAGATTGCTTCAGTAGAATTAATCTGGTTCCATTGGGTTACACCCTGATCAAATTGAATGGGGTGCGATGTGTTTATCCTTTAACTTGAGATGAGATTGCTTCCTTAATGTTTACGGTTGGAGGGGTCGAGGGAGGGTGTTCTGCCAAATTGAATGGGGTGCGATGTGTTTATCCTTTAACTTGAGATGAGATTGCTTCCTTAATGTTTAGGGTTGGAGGGGTCGAGGGAGGGTGTTCTGCCGCATAATGTGTAATTGTACAGTTGGTCAGAAGTTACATCTAATGAAATTATCAGGCTCAGACGTATCGTCGAAATTTCCTCAAAATTGTCCTTGAAAAGTTAGAAAGGGCATGTCTGTATCACTTTTTGTTTTTTTCTAAGCATGTCTGTATCACTTTTGGCTTGGCCAGTAACTCCCTTCGAACTCTCACACCCAATCGGCTACTCCCTCCTCCTCCTGTGGTTTCTAAAGGAGCCGGGAATGGGCTCGTGAGCGAGACTTTCTTTTGTCTTGTGGGGGAGTGCCAAAAGTCCTGTTTGGCAGAATTAGTAGGTGACCTAATTGACATAGGTAAATAATCTTTTAAAGTTTTAAAGATTATGGTGTCAGTTAAATAAGATTATGGAATCTGTAGCAGATTCAAATTTAGAACTAATTGGATGAAGATTGCAATTTGATTTATGATTTAAATTGGAATTCAAATTGTAACCCATTAGATAAAGATTGCTATTTGAATTTGAATTTGAATTTACTTGATGGAAGGAACAAATCAAAATCTACAAAAGATTGAGGGTCTCTTGACCTAGCCTATATAGAGGTCTGTGTATACCGACATACTCTGTAAGTCATAGGCATAGGTTGGAAGAGCCTCACTAAAATATTTTATATTCATAAAGTTACTCTACAGAGATTTTGTTCGGGTGCTGAACAAGATGGCTGGAAGTAAAGGTTCTGCTATATTATTCCGCTGCGTTAACAATCGTATAGCTTGATTGTGATTTTACTCTTGCATCTTGTTATTAAGAAGATCATAGACATAGGTGTCAATTGAGCTTTCCTGATTGTTTTCCAGTCTATTAGGTAGATAATTGAAAAGCACCCTGTAAAATGTAACAATAAAGTTTGGACTAGAAATATCTGTGCATTCTTCTAGAGATATTAAGGTGGTGTTTGTTTGTGAAAATATTGGGGTTTTGGAAATTTTGAGTATTGGGATTTGTGAAAAAATATAGTATTTTATGGAATTGTGAGGAGAGAAGATTTAATTGAATAATGTAATATTATTTTATAATTTAATAAGGAAAGAGAGATTATTTTATGATTGTTTGAAAATATTGAGGTGTGAAATAATTGGGAAACAAACACCTGAATGTTCGTCTGACATAAATTTATGACAGTCCTATTTGGTAATGATTCCATCAAATCAAGGAGATAATACGGAGCCTGCTGTATCTTCCGTGCAATTCTAGACATTGTTTACGTGCTTTAAGCCTTTAGCCATTGTATTTGTTTGCTCTACTTTTACAATGAGGTTATGACAGGGAATTCTGACTTTGCTGGTTGATCAGGTGCGAGATAAATCTCCATGCGATGAAAAGAGCGAGGTACTTCAAGGAATTCCAGCTGAAAGCCGAAGCACACATCAGATTGCACACCAACTAGACGAAGCGCACATATCACATTGCAAGTCTTTCGTTGCTGAATATAGAAATTATGTTTTCACTGTTGATTAGAGGGAAAAAAAAAAAGATTATGGAAGTACGTGCGTCTCGTGAAAATCAAACATAATTTCAGCCAACCTTCTTAATGAAAAAAATAAATCGTTAAATATCAATATATTCTAAGTAACTAATTTGTGGAGTCAACTATCCACCCACATCCATCACGAAAACAACGCTATTAGTATGGTCAATGCTCAAATAGAAAGCCCAACCTCCAATTGCTCTTTTCTATTCTTTTTTGTATTCAGTTAAATGAGAAAACAGCAAAGAACAACGTCATTCAAATTTAACTATGTAAACTAAGTAACGTTGAACAATCAGCCACGATGCTTATCTCTTCTAGCATGATTTTCAATGTCACCTAGTTTAGTTAGACATTTTTATCAACATTGCTTCCCTAACAAGCAAAACTGTAACTACCATGCAGCAAATGGTAGGGTTTTTTTCCTTGAGTTGATCTTGGGTCTGATCTCAAGGTTAGAAGTTAGTTCAAGAAGTTAGATTACTAACCTCAGAATCTCTCATTCACACATAAGTCTTAGGATTTATAAAACTGACCACCAACTCTTTTCATAATCAAGATGAGACTAATCACAACACTTTCATACAGTCATACAGCTAATATGATTACATAGCCATTGAAATTCAATCACGCGTAGACTACGGAAAACTAATTTATTAAGCCCCCTTTTTTCTTAAAAAATTGGTACTTGAACCGGTTTTGCAAATACTTTGAACCGCAGTCAGAAATAACTATTTTAAGTTTCTCTCTATGGCTTCTCTGTATTCTCCCACTGTTATTCTTGTTTCTTCCGATTGGCATATAGTCTTTGTCAACTAACCTTGGATTCAAGTATTGAAATATGAAGTGAGGGATATTAGGAACAATGCTAGAAGGCTTCTGACTTTCGCCCTCGAATATAGATGGCGGAATGGCTACTTTGTTTCAACCGAATGACTCAGTATTTTTCTCATCGCCATCAAGAGGGTACGTACATGTATCATTTTGAATTGTTTGTCCTATTGCTACCAGTAATAATAGATAGAGAATACAAAATCTTAAGAATAAGTAATTTGTATATACAATCTTTTGGAATTTACAATCTTAAAAAATGATGCCAACTTTTTTTAGTTTCTAAGCAAAATGATGCCGATTGTTGTGTTTGTATGTTAAAATTTTAGAGTATTGGATTTGATGAAAAAATGATGAGAGATATTATTTTTAATATTTGTTATAGTGAAAAATAATGATGTGATGGGGAAAGAGAGATTATATTGTAAATTTTTATTGTGTTAAAATTTTAGTTAGCAAACCCACTGATTAGGGATGTTTGTTTGTCAAAATTTTGGGAAATATTTTCGAAATTTTGGGAATCTTTACTTCTTTACTTTATTGAGATTTATTGGGGTTTGTGAAAGGTAAAATGTGTGTGTAAAAGTTAAAAATACTGAAGTGTGTTTGTTTTGTTGAAAATTTTCATGCCTCAAAATATTAGAAAAACAAACATACCGTTTGTGCTTTTTAGAGGGAGCCGCTATCAAACATAAACATAAACATAAAAACCATTTGATGGATGAATTTCATCTTAAAAAATGATTGCCTACTTATGTCACAGTAATACGTGGTGTTTGTGCGTTAAAATTTTGATTTTAATAAAATAATTACAAAAAATATATCAAATCATCCATTTTTATTATAAAATAAATATAAAAAATTCATTCAAATTATCACTCTTCATTTGTTTTCACCAATTCTAACCTTTCAAAATTTATATTCATTTTTTTACCGACTTTACGTATCAAAATTTTAACACTAAAAAACCATGCCCCGGGTTTGTGCTTCTTTTTTTTTTCTTTTTTTTTTAGGGGAGCCTTTATAAAACGTACATAAAAACCGTTTTTTTCTTCCAATAATGTAACCAAGGTATAGGCATTGGGAAGGTCCAGCTGGGGAAGCGGTTTTATTGGACAGCACGCGACCGTGGGGGTAACAAAACCGTGGACCACCAGCAAGTGGACAAGTGGCAAGCTCCTGATCTGACGACCACACGTGATGAACCATGCTTGTCAGGAAAGACGGACCCATGGCGCCCATGAATATGATGCGTAAAAGGAGAGAAACGTGGGACGCTGGGGCCATTACATCTCGTGGTTCGAAATCTCTCAGGGGAGGAGAACCAATCGTTTCGTAATCTATAAGGAATAATATTTACTATTTTGCTAAAATGCTTTTCCATTACTTCAGAGCGAGCGTTAAAAAGAGATTTCTCAATCTCCGTGCTACCTCAGCTTTTTCCCGGCCGTTTAAAGTTTAAACACATGCATCCGCCATCCGCCATCCAGGCATCCTGTTTTTACTATAACACTTAAAAGTTAAAAGGTATAAATACAAAGTGACATTATTGTCCTTTCAGATTTTATTATTATTTTTATACTAAGGACAAACTCGACTTTTTCTCTCTTTTTTGAATGTTTTTTTTGAGCAACATAACCAATATATTAAAAATCGAAAAAGATACAATCAGTACAAACATAAAAACAACACAAAAGCCAGCGAAAGACCTAATCGGACCTAAAGGCCTTACAAGAAAGCGGATCCGACGATCCAGAAGCCAAGCCGGACTACAAAGTCAGAACGACCGACAACTACAAGGGTCCACAACACCAAACAAACATAAACCAAACACAAGGGTCGGTACACAAATCGGCCACAAGAGCCGGTACACAACACACACAACAACCACCGCACAAGACGGTGACGACTTCAGCAAGAAGAAGGACGCACTTCACAACAATCTGACTCCGTCGAAGTAATCATCACGCAAAGACTGACTTTCGAATGCTTTTTAACTTTTGCTCAGGAAACAAATTACGCTCTGAGTACGATAAATGTAACTTTTGGTTATATTCTTGTGCAATGTTGAACAAAATAGTTTGGGAAGGTACGGTTGATGTACTAAGGGTGAATTTGCTAACAAAATTTTACAAAATTTTTCACCAACTCACAATAAAATACTACAATATAATCTCTCTCTCCCATCAAATCATAACTTTTCACTACAAAAAATATAAAAAATTACATCTCTCTTCACTTTTTCACTAAACTCAATACCAAAAATTTTACAATACAAACATAACCTAAGGAAGATTCCGGGAAGTAGGGTGAGTTGATGGGTATCCTATGAGGTATGACATCTTCGTAAGGTTCGATCATTGTCTTGATTTTTTAATTTTGGAAAATGACAATCGTAGTTCTTTAGTAAAATCTTCAACTATTACCCTTTCGTATGATAGGACCGAGATCTTCTCCATTCCGGTCACGAATTGCAGGAACAATAGTAGAGGGAAGTGAGTCCTGTTCGGGATTCACATTGCCCGAACAACAATCACACTGTCCGAGTAGTGTGGGTCCTGAGCGGGACTCACTCCCCTCTCTCTTCTATTGCACTCTGCAATTCGATCACCTAAATTACAGAGGAGCTCAATCCTGAATGGACTAGAACGAGGCATGACTACCATGATGATTACTTAACTTGAAAAAATATATGAATGGATGATGTAAGTGGTGGTGATTTTTATACCAAATTATTGAAAGAGAGAGAGTATCTTTATAGTTTAACCACGATGCTTAATCTTTTTTCTCGTATTTTTTTTGGGACTTTTGGAAAACGTTTTCGGGGTGCCAAACACTCTTAGGGCGCGTTTGCACCAAAAATTTCACAAAATATTTCACCAACTCACAATAAAATACTACAATATAATTTCTCTCTCTCCCATCAAAAAATATAAAAATTATAAAAAATTACCTCTCTTCACTTTTTCACTAAACCCAATACCCAAACTAAACCCAATACCAAAAAATTTTCAACACAAACATAACCTTAATTGTGGATTAAAATATTTTCATTTATACTATTTAAGTAAATATATATTTAAATTATTGTCAAGGGGGTAAAAGAACCGTATGTCGGCGAGTGTCCAGAGAGTCGCGCTTAAGGCAGATTAAAAAATTGCAGGAATTATAAGAAATTAAGAATCAAACTGAGATAGACCTAATAACGGTTTACGTGCTTTTTATATTTTTTCCAATCCGATCTAGATAAGTATTTCTAAAATGCATTTAGCACGAGCTGGCATCAACTACTGCAGGAAACAAGTAGATGTTATATGAAATTGTATAATAACTGGAGGAAAGATGCTGTCCGTTGTTATTACGGAGCCATCCAGAGGAAACCGCTGCTAGACCTACCCTATCAAAATATCAGAATACTCAACTGCCACTATTATTTTTGTTGGGTTAAATATATTTTTCGCCCACTATTAGTTAGATCCTAATACTTTACACTTCAAACTACATATTTACGTTTCATTTATAAACTATCAACCATATACACTTTGTACACTCAATTGTTAATTTGGACATGAAAAAACACATTTTTCCACCCACGAACTATAGTAGATTTTATACTTTGCAACATAAACTACCATGTTTGAGACATTGTATCTTCTAACAACCAGTCTTAGATATTTTACACCCCTATCAATATTTTAGACTAAAATGACAATAATATCCTTGACGCACTTTGAATATATTGTTGTCAATTCAAATTTCAGGGGTATTATTATCGAAATGAAGGTATAAAGTGTATAAAATTTGTAGTTGAAGGGTGAAATGTGTCAAAGTGAGTAATTTATGGTGAAAATTATCTAACATCGGTAGTTGAAGGGTGCAATATATCAAAACTGGTAGTTTATAATTCAATGTCACAGATAGTTTATGCATGAAAAGTGTATTTTCCCCCATAAATTATTATTTTGATTTAGTAGATGACAATTTTATCCTCATAATTTTTTTTAGCATTATGTATTTTATTCAAATATTAGCTAGATCTTAAAGTTATTTGGAAGCGAATAATATAATTATTTGAATTATATTCTCTCTCACTTTTTCTTGGCTAAGCTTCTCCTTAAACGATATGTCTAATACATATTATTTTAATTAAAATATACATATTATTTTTTACCATTAATTATTATATCTCGTGAAACTTTTACTTGAGCTTAATTATTTTAATTAGGAAGAATGTGATTTAATTATTTTAATTATATTTTTTCTCCATCGGCTGAATTACCGTTTCTCGAACATAGATAAGGGTGTTAGGTTTTCACTTGACAATCTTAGCTCATAGTAGTATGTATTTCGGTTGAGTAGTTTGCCTGTTGGAACATTTACGTGGGCTACAAAATGAACAAAATCCCAAATTATGATAAGACAATGATTGTTTTCACTTGTCTCCGAGATGATTACTCCTTTTTGGCTTGTGAATTCCGGATCGGGAATATGCAATACTTAGATTATTGCAGATGGAGCATCTAGGAGAGAGAGGAATGTGGATCCTGACCGGGACTCACCATTTTCTCTCTCCTACTGTAGTTGCAATTTTGTCACTCGAATTGCAAGAAATTCCCGCCCATAGATTATGCAACTCATTGCTTGAATTGAGTTTGATGTTTGATACCTTAACCTGTTCTATCTGGTTCAATCAATCAACACAACATTATTGGAACAAATGTCCTTACCGTATGATCTCTTTAGTCACAGGCAATTATTGCGATCTAAAAACTAGTTTAAACATGTAATTTAGGACCATTCATACATTTCATCTATCAGTTTTGCCCTTGGCGCATAATTTTTTTTTTCTTCTGGATTATGATTTTAATCATATATATTTGTTAATTACTGCCGTAGCATAATTAAGTTTGACGTAACATCGCGTTAGCTTTTTGAACCAGCGACTGATAAAAATGAATATCTTATTAATAATTGGAAAAATCTTACATAATCAAAAATAAAATTTAGGAACTATTTCTGTGCCCAGGACAATCAAGAGAAAAATAGATAATTAAGCCTTTAATTTAAATCAAAATTATGAGAGAAAAAAAGTTTATTTGCGCCTCAAATTATCAGAACAATCTTAAACAAGAGTTTTAACTATCATGTTAGACACATTAAACTATAGAACTATTAATTTATTTAATTTGTGGTCTTAAACAAATTTAATTGTTAAAATCTTGTCACGTGTGTTATAAATAATCGTCAAATTTTAATATAGAATATAAATTGATTGATTTTAAAAATTTGAACTCAATTTATTAAAAATGATAGTTGGAAAATAGCATACTTTTGTCATTAAATTAAGTAACTTCTTAATTGGGTAATTTGAAACACCACATCCCCAATATAGACGATCCTATCTGACAAACGGCGTTTTAAATCTTTAGTAAAACTAGCATATGATATGGCTGAGTTATTTACCAAACAGGGAATCCAATTCGACCGCGCGAACCCACGTGGACCCCATGACTGCCTGCGTTGGTCATGCTACACGCAAAATAGAGGCTTGCCAAAATTGAGCGTAATTACGTGGACCCCATCTCTGATCTCACCAAGTCCGTAACGCGCTTTCTGTGGACCCCACTCACACCTCTCCCATCCCTCCCTCCCTCCCTCCATCACACGATCCTTAACGCTCAGCCCCTGCAACGCCAAAAAGCTTTTGGAGCTAAAAGAGCCAAAAGAAGGTAATGGGAGAGCCTCAGGGCCGAGAAGCATCCCAGACGCAGCCAAATTGAGACAATGGATAGGAAGAAGACACACAAGTACTTGAAAGATTTTGGAGTTTACTCCTTGATTGTATTTATTACCAGCGTGTGCTTATATATACATATTGCTGTTTTTGTGCTTCTTATTATCTTCGTGCCGCATGTTGGTATCTTTTGATAAATATTGTTGTTTTTTGCTGTTGTTCACGGTTCGCTCCAACACCCATCCAATAGTGTTGTGGGTGGTGCTGGGCTTTTGACGATGTCGCACAAGAGGCAACAAGAGGATGTCAAGGCCCGGCCAGAAGGGTGTAGTTCTGAAGATAAGCGTAGGAGGCTTCCTACTTTGAAGAAGTAAGAGGGACAAATTAAATACTGCCTTTGAAGTTCTATTTTCTTTTCTCTCTCTCACTCTTTGTTGTTGCTATTTATTGTGGGTGGAGATCTTGTTGAGGCTAAGTGGAATATTTAACGTGAAGGAATTGGTTGTGCTTGTTCAGTGAAATTTGTCGATGAATGTCATTTATTTTGTGATGTATAGGGGAAAACTTATCTGGGTTTGGTAAGAACTGAACTGCAATCGCTTGTTTCGTGGAATTTTTTTTTCTAAATTGTGTCTTCCCATGCGAATTTTGATTGCTGCTGGCTTTGATACCGAATAATTGACGCCCATGGTCTCTGGACCGAATGATATCTTCTTCCCTCTAAAATAAATTTGGTGGACGGTGAGGTCAGAGCCAATCTTTTACAGGTGCATGAGTAACGCATCTAATGTTGTTTTTTTCTTTCTCGAAGAGGGTGTGCGTGGTATAAACTATGGTGAAAGATAGTAGAAAATGGTGCCTGATTAAGAAATGGTCCGTTGGGTATGCTTAGTGAAAATTGCTTCTCCTTGTACATGCCAGTGCACTTGGCTTAAGAACTGGAAGAAAGGATTTTTAAATAGTCATCTATGGGTAGCAAAATAAAGTTTCGGAATTTGATCTGCAGTAAATAAGACATGATGGAGCAATTGATGTAAATTGTTTTACTCATCACATGAAGCAACTTTTCTTGTAATTTCTGTTGATGAGGTTTATGGGACCCAACTGCTAGCATTTTCTCCCAAAAATTTGATTTCTAACGATCTTGTTAATGATGATCAGTGTGATTCTGGAGGTTATGAAGATACAATCAGTCCAGCATTTGCTGGAGCCAATTCTGGAGCCTTTGATTCGCAAAGTGGTAAGTTCATCTTTTTTTGTAAATTTATTTGTGTTAACAGGTTCGACATCTAAACATCAAACTTAAAAACTGCGAATTAGAACATTTTTTGGTTCTTTCTATACTAATGCGAGGATCCTTTTAGCATATGAGCACTGTTGTGGCGTCACAAATCAAAGGTTCTGAACAATCTCTCGGTGTATTAAAGAAATAGTAACTAACTGCTGCCAAAATGTATTTATGCTCTTCGCCCTTTTGGTGATTAGTTGCTAAGTTTGTATGCTTCCAAAGTTAGGAGTATGGAGGTGACTGAAAATGAGTCTGTGAATTGAAACTGTAGGTTGTCCTTTCTATTGATTGTTAAGCTCCGTTGTCTTCCGGTTGTTTCTTTTTTGGAACACATTTGTCTCTATGTTAATTTGTCTATGTATAACTGGTCAGTGTTCATGGATTTATGTTTCTACAGGTCAAAGAGGAAGTTGAATTGGCCCTAAGAAAGCATCTGAACAGCATGAAACAGTAAGAAATGATACTCTGCTGGTTAAGATTTTTTTGAAAGGTAATCATGTTAACCACTGTTGGCATATAATTAGACAGATGATGCATACTTTTGACATTGTGTTCAGGAATTGTGGAAATGATGTACATATTTCGGAGTCGAGAAGCTTACAGCTAAAGTTTGTCAATAACCTCTCACTTCCAGTGTTTACTGGAGCTAGAATCGATGGAGAAGATTGTTCTAACATACAAGTGGCTTTGGTTGATGCACTTACCGGACAAACTGTAATATCTGGGGCAGAATCATCATCTAAGGTGGAAATTGTGGTTCTTGAGGGTGATGAGAATGAAAATTGGACAGTTGAAGAGTTTAAGAACAACATTGTGCGAGAGAGGGAAGGAAAGAAACCCCTACTTACAGGAGATCCATTTGTAAATCTTAAAGAGGGCACTGGTTCAGTGGGTGAGATTTCTTTTACAGATAATTCAAGCTGGACGAGAAGCCGAAAGTTCAGACTAGGGGCAAGAGTTGTCGATAACATTGACGGAACAAGAGTCAAAGAAGCAAAAACGGAATCCTTTATTGTCAGGGACCACCGTGGAGAATGTGAGTACTTAACTCTGATATTCTTTCACTTTAATTTGTTGAGATCCAATTTTAAAAATTCTCTTGTGCTAGTGTTTTTGGTGGTCAGTATTTTATTTTAAGTTCACGGCTGAGTTTTTTATTTATTGTCTTCAATCAGACTATTTGTTGAGGTGTTCAGTCATTGTCAGTGCGATCAAGTACTTGTTGTGTCAAATAGCTACAAGAAAATATTGGATATATTTCTTATGTGTAGTCTAGTTTGCAAGTTCACTCTTTGTACTAAATGTGAACTTCTTGTTATCCTGTCTTCCATGACTTTCTTGCATAGCCTGATGCCTATACACTTAAATTAGGCATCAGGCTATGCAACTTAAATAGTTATCTTAGATTACTTTAGGGTTTGGAAACTTAAGAGAAAGAGATCAAATGAACCTCCAGCGTAACTTCTGCTTCTGGTTGCAGTGTACAAGAAGCATCACCCTCCTTCGCTGTTCGATGAAGTGTGGAGATTAGAAAAGATTGGCAAAGATGGAGCTTTCCATAAGCGGTTGAGTAGGGAACACATCAACACTGTGAAGGATTTTTTGATTCTACTGTTCATAGACCCTCCAAGGCTCCGCAACGTAATTACAACTGCACTTGCCTCTCTTAATTTTCCTTTTAAATAATGTTTGCTAATATTATGTCTATAATTTTAAGGTATTCCAGCATTGTCTGGTAAAGGATTGTGTATCGCTGTATTGATATACTACTCTTGTGAACTTGTTAATGGTCTGAAAACAAGGAAGAGTCATTTGAAGAGCCCTTGTGTTTCATTGAGGACAATGTTTATCATTTTGGATAGAAGCATTCACGAGGTACAGTGTTGATGATGCACCAATTGTTTTGAGTTAGACATGATGTGTACCAATGTTGAGCATGTATAGACATGGCTATAGTTTACATGTGTCGCATCATGTCTCGTTGAAATTAGAGTCCAGATCTCTGTTCTTAGTGAGACCTACAAACTTCTACAAGTTATGCTTTATCTACACTCAGACATCATACTCCTATTTAAGCTCCGGCAAACAAATTGAACACTTCCAACTATTTAGAAGTCAAGGTGATGGATTAATTCGGCTGTGTTCAGATTGAGAAATTATAGCAATTGTTTCGGACATGTGCAGATACTTGGAACAGGTATGTCAGCTAAGATGTGGGAAGTGACTGTGGAGCATGCTCGGACATGCATACTTGATAAGAGGATGTACTTGTACTGCCCTTCAAGTTCTCAACAGAAAACTGGTGTGGTTTTCAACGTTGTGGGACAAGTAATGGGACTACTTTCAGAGTGCCAGTATGTTCCTATTGATAAGCTTTCAGAAACTGAAAAGGCACTCCTCTCATCACCTCAGATTTTTTGTTTTTTTATTTTTTTTCTTCCGTGCTCTTTGTCATGTCTGACCTCTTATCATCAACTTTTTTTTCCCATTAGGCTGATGCCCACAACTTGGTGATTTCTGCATTTGAACACTGGGGGCAAGTAATCCCTTTTGATGATGAAACCTCTCTTGTGGGTGGCTCTTCACACTTAACCAATGTTCTTTACACTGTGAGCTCGCCCAGGACAGACAGTTCGAATGGGAGCAAGTATTTGGCTTCTCACAAGATTGGTGGATTTGAGTATACACCACCAAGTGTCTCTTCTCCTGATAACATTTCATCCATGTACTCTGTTAGGGGTTATAGTGGTTTGGATGATTATACCTTGCCCGGTATTGATGGCATGGGTCTCAGATATGACCAGGCTTTGAGTTTTCCAGGCCAAGTCACAAACTCCCTGATCTGTGACACAGAACACATTTCTCAAGCTTTCTATGATGAGGATCACCTGCAATTTTTTGATACTGATCTTCAGTCTCAAAATCTCAATTTAGAATCACCATCTGATCTACGGAGTGCTCTTGAGTCCTTCCTTTCGTCACGTTCTACAGCTGTTGCTCAGAGGAGATGGACAAAGCTATTCAGTGTGCTAAAATGGTTCTCAATAATGAAGAGAGTGACTTTAAAAAGAAATCGGGTTTGGGAAACTCCGAGAATTCAATAATGGATCATGAAGAAAATGTAAAAACAGAAAAGAAGAACAAAGAAACACAGATAGCTTTTTAGGCTAGCAAAATTTGTAGATAGTTTTAGTGGGCGCTGCCGATGAAATTTTGCGTGCAGTAGTAGTGAGACAAGTTGGAGGTCTTCTTAGAAGTAGATACAGTAGTAGTTCCAGTATCTTCGCCAGCTAGTGAAAGCTCAGAGAGCTCCTTTTCTTCCCAAATCAACTTGTAAATATGTAGATGTTTTTCAGTATCAGGACAAGTTTCTGGAACTGGTTGCTGTTCAGATTTTGAAGCAGTAAGGCCAGGATGCTTAACATTCTCCGGCTTTCATGTCAGATTTCAGATTCGTGTATAAATATATCATTTGTTCAATGATGGTATACTTAAATCTATAATCTTCCTTGGATTACTTCTGAACTAAGTGATTCCCACTCTTTAGACTCCAATCTTGGATATGCAGGTGATTTGTCAGGGAACTGTTGGGGGTTCAACACTTGACTAAATATTGTTGCTCATTTAGTCAGCATTCTAGAAGAGTTGGTAGTTGAATATTCGAACAAGAAAAATACAAGTGGAACACGAAAAGTTTAATAAGTGTAACTTTCAAGGGTGGAAACGTCTGTAATGCAGTAGAATTACTGTCCAACTTTAATAATTAGATCATCTAATGGACCTTATTGGAACTCAATTGGGGCTGACCAAGCTCATACTTGGCTTATCTGATCAGATTAACTTGACTCAGAGTCATTGTGCAAATCTATGTATTGCGGGGTCCAAGTCCAGATTGAAAACGTACCCCAGGATTTCCATTCAAATATTACCCACAATTTTGCCATTAATGTCCAAAAGAATGAACTCCTCCTATATTTTACCCGTTGTTTTTCCCTGGTAAATCTTTGCAAAAACTTCTAGTAAGGCTTATAAGAACATCTCCCTGTTCATTTTGCAGAGTACGGTCTCTGAAAAACAAGTCACTTATCCTGCTCAAGGCCACATAAACCCGCTCCTGCAGTTTGCTAAACGCTTGGCCTCCAAAGGACTGAAAGCCACTCTAGCCACCACCCATTTTACTGTCGAGTCTATTAATTCAGCCACCGTAGGCGTTGAGCCCATCTCAGATGGCTACGATGAAGGCGGATTTAAGCAAGCTCCCAGTGTAGATGCCTACCTGGAGTCCTTCAAGTCAGTCGGTTCAAAAACTTTACCAGACCTCGTATCAAAGTTCAATGACTCAGGCTCACCTGTAAACTGTATTGTGTATGACTCTTGCTACCATGGGCTCTTGACGTGGCCAGGAAATTTGGTATTTTCGGTGCTGCGTTCTTAACAAACTCGGCTTCTGTATGCTCTATGTACTGGCATATCGATCATGGTCGTCTGACTTTGCCTGTCAAGAAAGAAGCCGAGCCCGTGTCGTTGCCTGGCCTGCCTTCCCTTAGCATTTCTGACTTGCCGGGCTTTCTCGCGCAGCCTGCCAGTCACTCTGCTTATTTGGAAGTGATAATGGAGAAATTTGGCCGTCTGGAAGAAAATGACTGGGTTTTCTGCAACAGTTTTGAAGAGTTGGAGAACGAGGTAACTTTGTTGTACTTCACCCTCATCTCTTTTATTATGAATTAGAGAACTTACTATTGCCATTTGCTATTGTGGAGAATTGATGCTAGATCGGTGATCAAGAAAACAATGAAATATCTTAAGAAAATAATTGTTTTTTTTATGAAAACGAAGTCAGTAAGTGGTTTCAAGAAAAAAGAAGTCAATAAGTGGTAAGTTACCCCCAAAAGCAACCAGTAAGCGGTGGAGGCATTGGATTCTTGAATGATTTGCCAGAAATAAACTGGAACCGAGAATAATTAGGGAAATCGGGAAAAGGAAGATGTTGAGAGGGGAAAGCATTTAATCTCTCACTTTGATACGAGTTCAGAGGACGGTGAATTTCTAGATACTTTAAATGGAGCTTCTCAATACATTCAAGGGATCAAGATCATCTGCAATTTTATGCCCAAATTGCACCGTCCAATGTTATCTGAAACTTTACATGGGTAGCATTAAATGGTGTAAGGTTTGTAGAGGATCCTAATCCACATTTGAAGATATTATTGAAGTCTTAAATATTAGGGATTTCATTAGGAATCAAATCTAGCAAATTCTACATTCTAGTCCGTGTGTTTAGTAGTAAGTTCTGCACATTAATATAATCTCTCTCTGAGATTGTTCATTGACCGTTGAAAAGCTAGTGAAGGCCATGTTGGGGCTCTGGCCCTTGGTGATGATTGGTCCAATGGTGCCATCAGCCTACCTAGACCAGAAGATCATTGGATACAGCTAATGGAGCCAGTCTTTGGGAGCTCAGCAGTGACCGGTGCTTGAGATGGCTCGATACAAAACCACCCAAGTCGGTGGTCTACGTATCATTTGGAAGCATGGCAGACATCGCAACTGAACAGGCTGAAGAAATTGGATGGGGTTTGATAGCAAGCAATATGCATTTCCTGTTGGTTGCAAAAGATTCCAGAGACAAGTTGCCAATTGCATTTGTTAGTTCAGTAGAGGGAAGAGGGATGGTTGTGGCGTGGTGCAACCAACTAGAGGTGCTAGCACACCCTGCCGTGGGTTGCTTTGTGACACATTGTGGATGGAACTCAACATTGGAGGCCTTGAGCCTAGGGGTGCCAATGGTAGCACTGCCTCAGTGGAGTGACCAGCCTACTAATGCTAAGTTTATTGAGGAGTTGTGGCAGGTAGGAGTAAGGGCTAAGAAGAACAAAGAGGGGGTGGTGATGAGGGATGAGCTAGAGATGTGTATAAGGAATGTTACAGCAGGAGAAAAAAGTGAGGAAATAATGAAGAATGCAACCAAATGGAGGGAGCTCGCAATAACCACAGTTAGTGCAGGAGGAAGCTCTGATAAGAATATGGATGAATTTGTAGGTAAGTTGGTGAAAGGAGAGGGGAAGGAAATTGATTCTGGGCACTTCAATTGGTCCATCTGCTGGCATTTCAGCTATGCATCTTCCATTCAGTTTGGATGTAAGGTTCTAAACCAGCCTTCTATTTTAGGGTTGCACTGCATACGTGTACCTTGGCAGCTTTTACTCAATCTTTTGCATTTCTTGGGTGAAGTTTCACATTTGAAATGGATTGTCGAATTCCAGTACATATCCAAACAGCTATAAAATGCAATGGATTTTATATCAAGTGGCATGACCATAATCTTGCAAGTCATAGAAAAAGTAATTTTGTTCCAAGTCATGCAGATAAACCTTAATACACGAGCAAAAACTAACTACCACGCATCAAGACCACCTCTACACTATCTGAGAAAATTGGAATATTTGGCTAGGTATTGTAAGAGCATAGAAAAATGGGTATGTATTTAAGCTTTACACTGTATACTTCACCATATGATAGCATTGAGATTGTAAAAGGACTACGAATATACATGGGCAAGGACACTGACTTTCTCCACCAAACTACCAGACCTCTTTATTTTGTTACAAGGCCTGGATATTGCTCACATTCAGCAAAATATCGAAGATGATGAAGCAAATCGAGCCTTGAAACTTTCTTCTAGGAATCATCAACCAAGCTTACATCTTACAAGCATTCTTGTCATTACATACTTCACCCTGTCATGAGAGCATAGATCGAAACATCTATAAGTACTTGATACCTCAAATGTGTAAATTGTGAAAGCTTTTATGAGGAGAACTACTTCAAAGCAAAAACTGCAGCCAGCATTGTCTTGTCTACTAGTTCTTAAGTTCATGGATCCGATGTTGACTATCTATTGCTTGACCTCTTTGCTATCTCAAAGTTGTTTAGCAAAGTTTTATCATCCAGGAGAAACTAGTTAAACAAAGTTAATCTTGGTTGATTTTCTACTTTCAACCACATGAAAGATTCAGTTAAATGTCTTCATGCATGCAGATGTGGTATGCCAACCTTGTTCTTCTTCCTCGCCTCCAAAACCTCTTCTAAAGGTGGCCGGCCTGCACAAGTACAGGCTATAAGTTTGCATCACAAGATCCATGCTTTAATTTATCGAGTAGAGCAGAATCCTACTGGTAATAAACAAGGTTAGGTTTCAAAACAGGTTAGTAGTTTGATTTTCAAGATATGCTTAAAGAGGAGTTCAAAATGAGTAAAGAGAAACTTTCATGGTACAACAACCACCAATGATAGCTTAAAGAGGAGTTCAAAAGCAGTACAGAGAAAAATTTTCATGGTACAACAACCCACCAATGATAGGGTATACAGTCCAGGCATTTCTTTAAGGTAATAAAAATCAAATAATTTCTTATCACAGCGAGCACTGATTTGGATGTGCGGATTGGAAGGCTGCTGCAGCTTTGTTATTTTGTCGTACAAGCAACAGAAAGTATTAATGAAAATCAGCTGTGGAATCAGTTTGACAATAGAAGCACAGTTACCTGTAATTTGAAGACGATATTTAGCCCAGACACCATATATGGCATCAGCCACAGCTCCAATCTGTTAAGTGCATGCTGTTATGATAAGTAACTAAAGATAAAATGACAAAGGAGCTTTATCCCAAATACTGTCTGTAGCATAGTAGCCTTTTCTATTGAGCAACAGGTAACGCTGGGGAATATGAACTTACGGGTTCATATTTAGTGATGGCATAAACCCAACCAAGTCCAACTTGTTCATACAATCTTCTAAATGCCTGCAGAAGTTTTCATTTGCGTCAGTACCTCTCTTTCTTGGTCAAATACATCTTAGATAAAGAAAACAGGACAACGTAAAATTGATATCTTCTCAGAATGCTTTAGCCAGCTTCTTTAACGTATTCTGTATCCAAAGAATCCCAAAGGATCCCCACAAGTTGACATTCACTATTCACAAAAATGTTGATATCAACACAGAGTATACAGGTAGGAAATTGACCAAGTGATAATCAATGTGCTTACATTGCCCACGTCCATAACAGGGCCTCAGTAAACTTCCTAACCATCCATGGTGGAAATCCTGGAGGTGAGCAGTGCTATTCAACATTTCGAAATCCTCAGGCTGCACTTGGTCCTCCTTTTAGAGTTAGACATTCACACAGAAGCTAGGACACAGATCAAAGTTTTACGATTTTGACCATGCACTAATTTGATTCTAGTCATGGAGCAGCTACAGTCAAAGTTTAAACCTCCTGGTGGTGTTTTCTTTTTCACATTTTTCTTATTAACTTCCTTTAATAATTCAAATCTAGATCTCCCAGAGTGTGGACCACTGAGACACAGATTGGTGTATATTCAACAAAATTACGAGATAGATATTGATGTTATACTTGGATGGAAATTTGGAAAGATAGGGAACCGTTTTTGAGAGAGGGGCACCGTAAACAGAAAACTACAGAGAGAATGAAACTGGTATGAAATGAGGCGTACTTCGACATCAGTGACAACGGTTCCATCAGAGAGGATTGCATGAATGCTTCCCATAACCTGAACAACGAAACAGAACTTGATCACTGCACTGCAAGTGTATCTGAGAAATTAGAGATGCTCTAAATCTAGACTTTATGCTCTCTCCAAAGTCCCTATGCTCTTTATCATACGCACTACAACTCCAAGGTTATCGTTTATTTTCCTACAGCCAAACCATAGAGCTACGTGATCTCATCTCATGCTAGATTTCTCAGTAGATATACTCACTTATCCACAGAAACCAGATAATTAATCAAAGAGTAAGCAAGCATAGTCTGTGAAGTCATCTGAATATGAGCAACAGCTGATGGTTATGTTGCCTAGCTATATACTACAGGTTCAGCACTGTTAGGAACATACAGTTTTGTAGTCTAGGCCTTGATTCTCCTCTGGCGAGTAATCATCCAAACTTATGTCAACAAATTTGATCGTACCATAGCGCTTATTCCTCTCCCTAAGCATGTTAACCTGGCATTGGAATGAACTTAAGCACATCAATAAGTACCGACTTTCACAGGAAAAAATCTTAGCACAAATTAACCAACGTGATACACATCAGCCAAAATCAAATGCAAGAACATGTTCTTCAAGCCAGACCTCACGCATGCAAAGCGGGCAGTCCCCATCATATAGCATTTTGATGTTCCAATTCTGAGGTGATTCTTCTCCATTTTCTTTCTTGGGTGTAAAGGGATCCGCAGTTGCTTCACTTATAGCACGAATAGGATATCTGAGTCCTGCACGAATTTTAAAGAGCGCAAGAACCAAGCAGACTTTCTTCAGTTCTTTGTTTCACATATCAGGACATTACTTAATAAAAAGATAAACTCGAACTAGATTTTAGCCGAAGTTGGTTCCGTGAACAAAAAGCGCAACCAAAAGCTTGGATTACCATGTTAGATTATTGCTTACCTCAAAACTATGATGTTCGGACTTAGTTTATTATACTCACATTCAAATGAGAGATTGAAAAGTTTGAAAGACGAAACACGAGAATTTAATGGGACTTACCGGGTTGGAATATCGGAAAGGATGTGAATCTATGGGGAGAATGTGAGGGAGGTTCATGGAAGTTGAGTCTGAGATAGTGAGGAACTGATATAAGAGATGGGTTCCTCCGTCTTCCTCCAATATTGCATGCCGTCGCAACGGCCCCTCTTAATGCCATCGCCTCCTTCGTCCGGCTTTCTGTAATCGACTATATAAATATGTTGAGTTTTCCTGGGTTTTCTTTAAGAGACTTCCTAACTGCTTCCCGACACGTGGCTACACAGGATTCACTCAAAATTTATGAATACTTGCCTCTACGTCCTCTTACTTGGGAATTGGGATTCTCATGTTCCAAGTTGCCTTTTTTTTTTTTTTCCCAAGAATTTTTAGTTGGTGTTAAAATTTTTTCTGTGTTTGTGTAGAAATTATTGAGGTGAAAAAAAATTAATAATAATTTTTAAAGTTATTTTTTTATATATTATTTTTATTGGGGTGAATGAAGTTTATAAAATGTAAAATAATATTGTTTATTTATAATATTTATTATAATTTCGATTTTTTTATTTATTAAAAGTTGAATATTTAAAATGTATTAAAAAAATAAAAAAAAGGAAGAAAACTACAAACACTACGTTTTTGCCGCTGACTCAACTTTTGCAAAAAAAAAAATTGACTCATGCACGGGACAAGCTGACAAGCTGCAGGCCGCACGCAGGGGAGGGGGAAAGGATTAAATCGCCCTTTACCAAAGCAAAATTTGCGTAAATCAGTTGGGGTTATTTTATCCATTCTCGTGTATGAGTATTTAATGAACTGACGTGTGGGGGTCATCTGTTTTTTAAAAGTCCATTTTACCCTTCGATTTTGATGTTACCGGAGGGTATTTTAGTAATTATGTATAAATATGGCCATGACAAAATCGGAAACTACAATACATCATACTCAAATAAATCTATGTTTGCGGAACATGACAGAATTAAATATTCGAATCCTAATTTTTTTCACAAAACGAAACATTGGATTAAGAGGTGCTCAGGTTTTTCTAATTTATTTATGGTTAATTTAAATTTGTAATTTTTATCAAATACGTGTTTTTGTTAAACTTCGACACACACGTCAATTTCAATGTACTTGTCATCTAAGCTAATAATTTTTTTCATAGATTTTTATTTTTATCTTAAATAAAACACATTAAATTATTTTAAAATTAAAAACTTAAAAAAAAATATGTCAATTTTAATTTTTTTTTCTAATCAAGCTGTATTCAATTAACAACAAAAACAGGACAATCAAGGAAGAATCCTTGGATTGTCACTGGTCAAGCAGTGTACACAGGAATACAAGATGTTGCGATATTCCCAATCAGCATCTCTTTTGCTGCCCATTGGCTACATTATGAGCAACTATATTAGCTTTTCGATTTACATGATGAAAACTTCAAGATGGGTGAGATGCCGATATATGGAGGATGTCGGATATAACCGAGTTAATGCGCTAGTCACTCGAAGTCTCTTCTTGACATATAGCTTTCGCCATGGACAAAGGCGGAAGCAGCAGGAGCCGCCCCGGGTGAGATGCCCCTTAAATGTCCGCCAACACGTGAATCTTGTTTAGTATTTGAGCCGTGAAACGATTATAATTAATAACAAAAATTTAGAATCGTTATTTGCTGTAGTTCAATTCTTGCCACCGTCAAGAGCTGTAACTGGTCTATTAAGACGAAGGTTTAATACCTTTTTTTTTTCTAAATCGAAGGTTTAATACTTGAAAGAACAATTTTTATAAACACACATCTCGACATGATATACAACCAACTAAGTATGTCTTACAATGATTTTTGTAGCACCATAAAATTATATCTATCTCAAGATATTCTTTGTATAAATTTTTTTTCTAGTGGTGGTTTGTATAATTTTGGTCATGTTGAAATTGGTACGTGTAATATTACAGTGTTTGAAACTGGCCCGTTTGATTCAAAAAAGACATTGTGCATAGTTCGCAATATACCAAAGAGAAATGCTTGGGCTCCCGCCTAGGTCCCGACCTCATCCCGACAGCAAAGGGAAATGACATTTTCACCCTTCCTCCTACCAAGTTATAGTAGCAGTAGTTCAGAAGAAAGGAGGAAGGATGAAAAGGTCATTTCCTGCTGTCGGGAAGGGGTCGGGACCTGGGCGGGAGCCCAATCATTTCTCTATACCAAACTGAGTCTGACAAACACAGCACCTGTAGCTGTCAGCATTTAAGGCGCCCACCCGTGCGGAAAAAAAAACAGTTTCTGAAAACAACATTGCACGGACACAATTTAATATATAAAGAATATATATCTTTGTTGTTCGAGTAAAAATAAATAGTAAAATATTAAAGCTAAATTTAATTTCGAAAGACTAATCACTATTATTATTTGAAGCACGTCAGAGATTATAAAAGAGATTAGTTCTACCAAACAAATTAACTTATCTTCACTACGTTATCAGTAATGTTGGATGTGCTTGAAAACGTAACAGAGGATAACACTTACCCAGAACAAAGATTCAAAGCTCTAAGTATACTGGATAAGATTCAAAGTTTCGACTTTGTATTCACTATACATTTGTTGAGAAATATAATGAGAATTACGAATGAATTGTCATAGGCCTTACAGCGAAATGATCAAGACATTATTAATGCTATGAATTTGGTTGGAGTTGTGAAGTGTCGGTTACAAGAGTTGAGAGAGATAGAATGTGATGCTTTTTTGGAAGAAGTCAAAAAATTTTGTGTGAATAATTATATCATTGTGCCCAATATGGAAGACATTATTCCAACTCGTGGTCGGGCTCGACGTGGAGGGCAAATAATTACGTATTTGCATCGTTTTCGTGTAGAAGTGTTTTGCCAAGTTATTGATTTGATCGCTCAAGAGATAGATCATCGTTTCACAGAACCAAGTACGAAATTACTTCTTTGAATATCATGTCTTGATCCAATAAACTCATTCTCAGTGTTTGATTATGTTAAGTTACTTCGTCTTGCTGAGTTTTATCCAGAAGATTTCTCAGTAACTGATTAAATTGTACTTAGAGATCAACTTCGAAACTACATTCATGATGTGAAAAGTCATTATACTTTTCTGGGCTTCAAGATATTAGAGGTCTTGTTACGAAGATGGTTGAGATAAGTGAACAAACTGATTTTAGACCCAACTATGCGGAAAATACCTAGAGGGGGTGAATAGGTATATTTCAATATGCAAAGAACAAATAATATTCAAACAATAATAATATGATAAGATACTACAATAACCAGCAAAACACTAAGATGTAAATCAACACAACACAAAAAATACAATTTGGAAAACAGAGTATACTGAACTGACTGAAAGAAACTCCAAAGAAACTTCAACTTGTAGAACCATAAATTTCTAGATTCACAACATCAATTGAAACACAATCAATTAAACAACTTATCAATAACCCAGATCTTAATCAATCACTTACCAACCACAGATCTGTTAACAGAGGTTGTCAAATCTCAAGAATATAAACTCACAACACAAACAACAAACTTAGTTAGTAAGAGAATAATAAAATTAATTAAAAACAATAAAAGACAAGTAACAGCGAAAATGGTTACGAAGAGAAACTCCCTAAGGAACGTCCTTAAGGAGAAAAAAACTCTCCGGGCCCATAGGCCGTTCGAATAGTTTCCAATCGATTACAATGTGATCTATTGAAGCGACTAACCTAGCCTATCAAAAACACTTTGAATCGAACCCGATTTACCGTAAACCGAATTGCAAAGAACATAGAACCTCTAATTCGAAATAGAAACCCCGATCTCGAACGACTCTAGATATCAATGCACAAACCTTGTGCTATCCAAGGCCATAGCCGAAACATTCAGCTACAGAAATTCAAAACCTCTGAATCTTCAATCTCTTGGATGAAACTTTGGGGGAAACGGTGATCGAATCTTCAATCTCGTAAAGCACTTCAACTTCATCGATGTAAGCTTTCACGAAAATCAACAAGTAGACATCAAGAAGGAGATACAGCAATAGAAGAAAATCTTGAACCCACTCAATCTTGGAGAAATATGAATCTTGGAGCAAGAAACCTCTCTAGACGTATTTTGAATGTATTTTTCATTTCTCACCTTAAACCCATTTTGCCTTTCTTCTTTTATTCACCCGTGAATGGCAAACCGAATCTGCTACTTTTCTCATATCTTCTATACACTAGTAAAAGGGCAAAAATGCCCTCTAAAAGGTGACTCACGTGATGCCAAAATTACCGTAACAATCTCCCCCTTTGACATCCTACGTGACAAAACAACTCTAGTCTATAAGCAAAAAGACAATGAATCTTGTTGATCACCACCACAGGAAACATTTTTCAATGTGACACAAACTCTAAAGCTTATAGATCTATAACTTGAGATAAATACACCTGTAACAAAAACTTATCACAAACACCAATCTAAACAACATTAGAAATATTGTTGGTTAAAGTTATACATTTTAACAACAACAGGTATTATCTCACATATGATGAGTTATGTCTCCCCCTGAGACACATAACAATAAACAACTTAAAATAGGAGGAAACTCCCCTTGACATATAGTCAAATAAAGCATATTATCTCAACCAAGTCTCCAATACCAATGTCTCATCCTCCCTATATATATAAACAAGTCAAATAATCACAAAACATTACTCCTCCTTTCAATGACTCCCCAACATCATTTCATATAAAGATTCTCATACTCCTTCTCCCCTTTTTGTCAAGGAGGATGTCAAACTGAAAACTGAATAATATGGTTAATCTCAACAACACGTGTCAGTATATTAAAATATATCTTCAGGACAATATAGTCAAATAAGAACAAAAATGACAGAGTGATCATTAGTACGTGTCATTCATTTATATCATAGTCCATGTTTTAATGAAAATTCATATAGCACTAACACTTAAAGACTAAGGTGGATAAAAAACATGTGACAGATACCTGCATGAGGAACATATATTGTTTTAAAAGAGCATACTTACTGTAAAGAAATTCCACTAACAACAACACTACTTCATCCTTATAAAAATGAAACACCAACATTATTAAATTCAGCTAATATCAACAAACGAATTTAATATGGCATTCGGCAAGATAAAAACCAATAAGGGTATTGAAAATGACAATATTACAATAAGGTATAGTAATATTAAACTTATACAAAACCATGTTATGATAACTACCCGAACTGCATATTATTCAAAGCTCAACAAATTTTGCACTTTCAACAAAAATTTTAGAGGCAAGTTGTATTCCAATAATCCATAAGAAATAATCGAGACAAATCAAGAATGTAACCCGTGGCCTCCATACTTCATCTTCATCCAATTTGTCAACAAATTCAGCAAGACATTTCAATATTGCACTAAAGACGCCAAACAACAAGTGGAAATGTCATGTCCACAAAATACACATGTCAATTCATACACTCATATAGAGCTCGTGCCTACAAAACACCATGCTCATCCCAATTTGAAATCATTTTTCACAAGAGAGATGAGGAGTAAAAAATGAAAAGGATAAGTATGCATTGTCACGCCCCGTGCTGGTACTTACCCCCTCGGCTCGCGTATAGTAATCGCATGCACAAAGATCGGGGATTACCGCACGATAAAAACTCTTAGGATCGTTTAAAAGCCCTCAATTTTTCTTAGTGGAATATTTTTCATTAAAAAGATTACTAATAAAAGAAAAGAGTAAATCGGTTTAGAAACTTTGATACAAAACAAATAACGATTTAAGAAATTAAAATCTCATATCAAATTATGTTAAAAACTGATTTGTATCGGAGAAAGATTAAAAAAAAAACCTTGTAATCATAAAAACTTATTTTAAACAAACACGGTTTGATACGAAAGGTTCATTACAAAAGAATAGGTCTAGATGATATAAAAACTTATAGTCCTCTTGGCCTATACAACTGAGCTACAGAGAAACAAAAGGAAATTTGAAACACTAACATCAAAAGAAACAACAGACCCTGTATCTCGAATTCTTCGGTCTTGAAATATTCCTACGTCCTTATCGTCATCACTTGTATGTACAGGTTAACATCCAGATACTTCTCATTCATAAAGGTCAACATCAGTTATATCCAGGGTCCGTAACCATAGTACATACAAGACAATTAAACATATAAAAGGGTGAGTCCTGCTGACTCAGTAAGGAGGGAAAGGGAACATGTTTACTATTTTTTAAAATTAAAGAAGCATGAATAATCTAATAAAAAATTAATGAGCATAAATCAGAGTGAATAATATGAACAATGCAATGCATAATTTATGCATATGTTTCCCAGTCATTGCACTATCTTTCTTTCTGTTCGTTCTTTCCGTTCTTTCTTTTCTGTCACTGACACTTTCTTTTATATAAAAAAGATGGTAACCATAAACATGAAACATTTATAACTATTAACAGTATAACAATATATGTTGAATGAAATGCAATGATAATGTATTGATTCTCATTCATTTTACTTTCTTTGTTCTTTCTTTTCTTTCACTGTCACATGGTTCACAGTATGCGTTAAGTATGCATGTCTCATGTCAATGCCCATACATATCATTCATGATATGCAACACTTTAACAACACTTGAACTTTCTTTTCTTTTCTTTTCCAGTTTGATAGAGGTGTCCTTTCATTACTCTGTTCTATCCCCCAGAGCAAGGTTGTGCGTCCCCTCCTCCCTTTCTATGGGATTGTCATGTGCTCCTTGCACCAGGACCCGGTCAAGCGTATATTGTTTCACGCCATGGATACCACCCACTTCTTTCAGTGGTGGCTTGCACTATCCCACTGTGATCGGTATCGTCACCCGTTCATAGGACCACCTCTGGGTATGAGTTTCATTTCGGTCATTTCGGTCAACGATTTCCCATACTCATGAGATGTTGATGCAATATAACATATCATATGATGCAACATGGCATGTCATACAACAGATATCCAATTCATAACGATCCATCAATAAAATGCGATCTTTTAGCATGAAGATGCTGCAATTCATAACAGTCCATAAAAAACATACGATATGAGCAAAAAGATGTTCATAACGATTCATCAATAACATGCGATCCTTTAAATATATTCATAACGGTTTATCAATAACATGCGATCCTTTAACATAAAGATGTTCATAACGGTTTATCAATAACATGCGATCCTTTATCATAAAGATGTTCATAACGGTTTATCAATAACATGCGATACTTTAACATAAAGATGTTCATAATGGTTCATCAATAACATGAGATACTTTAACATAAAGATGTTCATAACAGTTCATCAAAAACATGCGATACTTTATCAAAGATATTCATAACGGTTCATCAATAACATGCGATATTTTAACATAAACATGTTCAAACACCACATCCTCAAATAGGCAAGTCCAACAACTTATACAACTTTTTC
The DNA here is from genome assembly GCA_963930655.1 of Myrica gale. Classification (NCBI taxonomy): domain Eukaryota; kingdom Viridiplantae; phylum Streptophyta; class Magnoliopsida; order Fagales; family Myricaceae; genus Myrica; species Myrica gale. The sequence continues at coordinate 17,408,124 of OZ005617.1, read as the reverse complement.
TTTTTATATATTATTGAACACAATAAGGACTTGTTGTATATAAACGAAAGGATTTTAAGGCTCTTCACTAATTTCAAAAGAAAATCCTCCCGTGCATTTTCAAAAACCTCCGAGCATGTTTTAAAAATCTCTCGAGCACACTTTTTAAAAATATCCCGAGCACACTTTTTAAAAATATCTCGAGCACACTTTTAAAAATATCCCGAGTGCACTTGTTAAAAATATCCCGAGCACACTTTTTAAAAATATCCCTAGTGCACTTGTTAAAAAATATCCCGAGCACACTTTTCATAAAAATTCCCGAACACGTTATCAAAAAGCTCCCCGGACACTTTTCTTATGCTCTGTACTAAAATAAAAGTCCTTTACTTTTTATACATCATTCAAACATATCAGTACCCAACTCAACAGAGGTATTTTTTTAAAAAAAAAAATCATGCATGCACAGATTCTTCACCCAAGACCAACTCGTGGTCATACAATCCCATATTCACTATTTCTTCTACTGACAGAAACTAAAAAAATACCCAGATCACCCTTAACACATTTCAGCTTCACAATTAAGCATTTAACCATTCTCAAAATGATCTCATCAACAATAAACATACAACTAGAACTCATTTACGTGCATATGAATATCTTCCCTGTACCCTGACATGCAACAAACTCTCAGGTTCTACCATTCCCTTGTAACGTTAAACTAGATCTCTTACATTTAATTCTCTCTAAGCATGTAACTATCATGAATACTTTGTTGATTCGCTAAATCCTTACAAAACTCTCTCATTTTACCTATTAAGTTAGATCTCTTACCTTGACGTTGAGTACAACTTAAAAGTATGAGAAGTAACACTTATTCAAACAAAGAATATTGTTAGAAAAAGGAAAGAAAAAGGCTGAAGGAATAGAGACAGACTGAGTCACTTGGCTCTCCCTTTTACCTTCAGAATTTTCTCCTCTTAACCCATGGTCAATCACTTAGCTCCCCACCTATTACGCTGCTTTCCTTCTCTTTTCAGTAAACTGGAGGTTCTCTCTCTTTATCGCGATCGCCGAATAAAACTCTACTGCCTATATAGTTTAAACGTGACTCCCCGATGAATTCTCCCTGGCCACTCTACACCCTAGGCTAGAGGTCTCGGCAATCATTCAAAAGATTTGAATCAGTTCGGAGCCATACACAGATTGCCACCATACTTCCCATATAACACGTTTCTATTGTGAGCACTAAGTCAAGGTGCGAGCCAATAAAAGAACTTCACGTAGGCGGTTAGGATAAGGAGGCATTAAATGCGCATTCAGTGAACTTAGGAATCCCGCACTCGGGGTCCAATGCTAGGCCAAAAAATTTCCGACCATGTCGACCTTCCGACTTTCCGACCAGAAAACCAGTAGACCAGAAGACCAGAAGTCCAGAAGAACTTTACACAAAAATTGTTGCACATGGCCGACCAAGCTTTGTTAATGGGCTTGGCTTGGTTGGGCTTTAGTCTAGGTGGATTCTAGGCCAATTCCGGCCCTATAGAGAGATAGGTCCAAGTCCAATTTAAAATCCCTAGGCTTAAATGTATGGCAATGTGAGAAGTAAGCTCTCTCTCTCTCTCTCTCTCTCTCTTATTTTATAAATATAAACTCAATAAAAATCAAATGCATAAAATATTAAAAATCAAATTAGATCATTTACGTCACAATAATAAAAGGAAGATAATTTAAACGACATAACAAAGAAATTCTCATAAAAAAATGTTTATGAGAAAACAAACAAGGATGATGAAAAATATTAAGAATTATAATTTCGTACTTTATTCGGCAATAAGCTGAAAATAGTTGAAGATTAAGCAAAATAATATATAAGCCGCATTTTTTATAGCAATTATCATAAATAAATAATATGTAGATAAATCAAACAACTCGGGTGTCACATGCATGTTTTCTTACTAAAACTTGTTTTGTTTTAAAAGATGAAAGCAAACTTTTAGACATAGGATCAACTTATTTAGCAAGTATACTAACTTGAGAAGTGAAGAGAGAAGATTTTTAATAAATATTATAATAATAAAAATTATGTGATTAATTTTTTAATATTAACTCTAAACTCAATTATTTGGAGCTCAAACATTCCTATGCATATATAAAAAATGTTAATGATAATAGAAAATATGTATACATAAATAAGAAGCTTCTGTCAAAAGCTTTTGGATTACGTGACGACGCAACTCACGCATGACGCAAGGTCCGACCCGTCCGAAGATACAAATAACGAATACGTTAAAAGTACAAGGGTACCATAGCAAACCCACTTATATTTTTTCCACCCCCTTCTCTTCTACCGCTTCTCTTTCTTCTTCTTAGAGCATCTTGTTTCTGAACGAGAGAATTTTGGACCGCCTTACCAGCTGCTCTACTCCACTGATCTGTCTCAGAGCTCTGAGATTCTACCGAAAATGGCGTTCTTGCTTAACAAAACCGGGATCGCTTCTCATTTCCGAGCTCATTCCCAGGTACAGTTCCTCTCTTTCTCTCCATCCCCCTTGCGTGATCGTCGTTTCGATCTCTCACGTGTCTCTGTCGGATTTGTGCTCTGATGAACCAGAAGACGGATGACGCGCTCACTCTTGCACGCCGGGCATACCACGTGGAACTCGGACCTCGCGAGAAAGCCGTGAGTCTCTCTGCTATTTTCTCTCTCTATTGATCTATCCGTTTTTTTTTTGGGATAAATATCTTCTGCGTAGACGAATATGTCTTTGAAAATACATATCTTCATGTTCTTTGCTTTGAATAGTTATCTGGTAATTCTTCACAAAACCGGTGTGCATCAATGTCAAAAGGTAGATTTGGTCAAATCAGTAGCCAAGACACTGGGGCAAACAGCTCAAAGTTATTGACTTTGGTTCTTGAATATTTGTGAGGATTCTGAGCTCATTTAGATATGTTAACAAACAAGAGACCTGATATTTTTTATTACTTACCCTTAGATGCTGAAATAACCCAAACTTAAGCATTTTGAGTGTGGTCTTGTAAAATTGTTTGTGTCACTTTAGGAGCCTTGAAATCGACACATGTTTCTGTGGTTCACTTGTAACTTTGTTGTACTGATCATTTTGCAGCTCTTGGCAGAGGACCCAGCTCTGAAGCCATTCAAATCGCATAAAAAGAGTGTGTGGCGACTTAAAAGGATTGGTGATGTTCTCACAGTTGTTGTTGTTGCAGGTATGGTACTTTATCGACTAGAAGTAAATGGAATGGTTCGTGAGTATTCTGGTGTGTTACAGTAATGAAGCAGAGAATGAGATTGGCTAGGTCTTAAAAGTTTTTAGTGAATTAATTTAGGTATTGAAGTTCGCTCTATAAAATTCAAGTATAATTGATGCTGGTCACAATACTTCTTTTACATGCTTGGGCATGTATTAGTGAAACCTGCATGAAGTAAAGAGTTAACTCAGTATGCAGTGGATGAAACCCCAACCTGAAACATTGGATTATAAATACATTTGTCTCTGCTATGGTTTCCAGCCACTTGTGAATAGTTTGGTCAATTTTTAGTGTTGTTGCTTGTTTGGGCTTTTTGTCAAAGATGTTTGTGTACGTGATGTTGAGAATCTTTAGATTGATGAAGTCCATTGTTATGCTGCCTGAAGGGCTAAAGCTGCGTATAGGGCACTAAGAAATAACTCCTGTAAACTTGATTTAATGTCTGTTTGTTTCCACTTAGCAAAGGATAAAAAGAAAATTTTCCATCCAGAAGCTGTCAGCTGGATTTTTGGTAACCAGGAGAAAAAGAATTCAGTTATTAATCATGGCAGGTTTGAAGAAACCTTCTGTTCAACCAAACAATTTTTCTTTTTCCTCATGATTTAAACAACATTGCAAAGAAAAGCTGAGTATAGCAATGAAGGCCATCTCTGCAAGAAAACAAGATCTTGGGTTGTTTAGTTTTAGAAGTATCAAACGAGCTTACTGTTTCACCAGAGGTGAAACATTGAATTACGAGGTTTTTCAGGTCTGCCATAACCGTTTGAGGCTGTTAACAGAATAAGGACTAATTGCTGCATAATACTCCTTACCCGAAAAGCTTTAAGAGAGTGTATCAGTGTCATTGCTCTGCAACTGCTGCAACATATTGCTGTTTCAGAGCATCACAAACCTTCTGCTCTTCCTGAAGCCCAAGTTGGACCTTCTCTTGTTTCCATAAAATGGATGCAGCAGTAAGAACTTCCAATGGCAAAAATTGCTGAAAGGGACAATCATGGAGATTGATTCTAATTGGAATACTCATTTCAGCCATTTTTGGTTATGCAGCATAAGCGAAAATGGTGTAACGCTAATTGTTGGACAGATGGAAATGGCCCATAGATTTGATCTAAGTCCACCCGTGCTCACATGAAAACATGCATCACCTTCTCACTCCATGAGCTTTTGTCCCTTAGGCTCATTCTCCTGCCAACATCAACACCATCACCTCCACCTGCCAGATTTCCATTTCGGCTGCTGTCGCACAAGCTTGTCTCTATGGCCAAGTCAATCCATCAACTCTGTTTTTTCTGATAATTTGTCTAATTTCCTCCTTTCTTTTCTTTGTTCTTTGTAAAAGAAGTGTTTTATATTGTTATGCTACACCTCAGTGGCAGACCCAGGGGGCGAGGGCGGAACTCTCCCCCCCCCCCCGCCCCGGTCCTATGATATTTATTAAAACATTTATGTACTTTGGCTGATAGAATGGTGGATGAAACAAGACAAAGAGTTTTATTTGGAGAAATAGCTGATAGAGGCAGACATTTTGATGTTTTTGCCAAATACGTAGTTTTCAAATCAGAATATGGAAAAGATATTGTTCGGTCAATTACTAATTTTTTTTTAAAAGGTAAATGAAAAAATAAACCCATTAATAGTGAGGTAGATACTAATTTTTGTAGGTGTTGCCGAACACGCGGTTAACACAGACTTTCCTTGCAGCAATTTTTCCATCAGCAACAAGGGTCACAAAAAGTTTTGATCACAGCACTCTTTCTCAGAATATACCAAACAGACCCTAATCATTGTGGTGGGAAATTGGATCATATATATTTTCTGGGCAACATAGAGCAATTAGTTTCACAGAACCTAATTGTTTTGACTTCAGATAATATATATGGTACATTATAGTTGGAAAATGTTTTTTTTTGTTGACTTTCTCTGTCTTTTTGTTAGTTGAAAATAATTGAAAAATACATTTGAAGCATCTTATATGGATGTGCAAAATACCTGCTCCCTGACCCCTGATCTGTAGTTTCCAACTAAGACCGATCGTGGCCTGCTGCTACTTGACCACCAATGAGCCAATCACATGATGTTGGCACGATCCAGGAGCCATATGATGGTCAGTCAGTTTTAGGAGTCATTCCTGATGGCCAAAACCATCATGTCAGCCTTTGAAAACAATGGACGACCAATTTGAGGGAGTTGATTCCCACACCTAGCAACTTGCAGGTGTATCATGTCTATCATAATTTCATTTTATGACTACAATGATTAAGCTTCTTCGCATCATGTGGGGAAGCCTGTCCAAGTTGTCGTTAAAACTTGGGATTTTTTGTTCGAATTTTTGCTGTTTTCTGCAGGTTATGTGCAGTGTCCTTACTTATGCATGTTCATCCAGACACGTGTGAACATCATCTCTACCTGTAAAATGATAAATTTGTTGTAGAACTGCTGCGTATCATTTGTGTGCTATCATTCTGACCTTTCTGTCCGGGGATTTGTTTGCCACCAAACATGAGCTAGACCTTATCATTGGTCACAACCTTTTTCTCTCGGCTACTGTTACCATGGGCATTATGCATGGCCATGTAATCTGCTAGGTTGTTTGCTATTTTCTCGCACGACTAATTATACTTCTTATGGCCTTGCCTTTGATAGCCACTTTGGTTTGAACCGGATCATTCTCTACGTATGGAATAACTTTGTAGGAGTCATTTAGACAGTGCTCAATAAGGGTGTGCCTCTTTATTTCTAATTTTTATTCAATCTCATTTTCTAAATGATAGATCGACATGTTTTTTTATGAGCTATGCACAAAAGATTACCCGAATTATTGATCATGACACACCAAAGATGGTCTTTGTTATACTTGTTTCTACTTTCAAAACTTAAAGTACATGATGTGTGCTTGTTTCAGGTTGCTGCTACGAAATATATGTTAAAGCAGTCATGCGGGAGGAAGCTCGCAAACAAGCAAGGGCTGCGGAGGGGAGTGCATAATGAAGTGCAGCTACTCTGCAGATCTTAAATAAGAAAAAGGGGTAAAAAATGAGGAGAAGAAGAATTGAGAAAGGAATGTAAAATGGTTTGGCATGATGTTAGTCTTGCAATTTTTTTTGTTGGCTGGTTAAATAAGCAGTAAAAACATGGCGTGAGATGAACTTGACCTTCTACTCTGTTCGATGTCATTCATTGCATTGATGTACTGGTTTCAATGGTGGTTGCAGTCAATCTTAGATTGAGTTATTTAATTTCGAGGAAAATGAGGGAAGTAAGAAAATTCAATAATCCTTCTGGACATATTGTTATTAAGAAAGGGCAATAAAAGATCCACGAAGAATCAGAAAGACGCACACAAGAGCTGGAAAAAAAAAAACAAACCTAAACAAACAGAGACCAACAACAAACAACAATAAACAAACAACACAACCAACAACAGCCGCAGCAAACGGAATCAGAAGGCCTTTTTTTTCTCACTGTTGAAAGTGCCTTTTTTTTGGCATTGTGTGAAAGATTAGACAAAAAGGTGCTCACTGCCACGGTGCCACCCAATACAGACCAACCAGTTCTTTTCAGCAATTAAAAATTCGTGGGGTGGAGGGTGGGCGTGAGGTAGATCGAGTAAAAAGTCGGCGTATTGACATGGAAAGTTTCTCAATTATCTCTTTATCTCCGAGCAGGAAAGTTTCCACCGATAAGGAAAAAGATTAGCCCAACAATGAAAAGACCCGTAAGGTAAGGATAATATATAATATAATTATATAAGAAACAGAGAGATCACTTTCAACTCGAGAAAAAGCTCTTGATTTTTTTTTCTAAAGAAAAAGCTTTTTTTTCCTAGGTAAAACAGACAAAGCTTACAGGGATGCAGAAATTTGAACACAGTTCAGAGGACCCTCCATAAAGGAGGAAATGTCACTTGAGTCATAGCTCATTGACTAAAGAAAAAGCTCTTCATTCCTCGCACAAAACCTTGACAATTTCAAAGTTCCTCAGAGCTCAAATTTCATATTTCTATTGCCATAGGAAAAAAAAAAGTTGGAGTTGAAATGACCTATAATCAGATTACACATGTCAACCGATTTATGATGATGTTTATTTTTTTAATATTTTGGAATATAAATTTTTTTAATAAAATAAATTTTTTACTATCTTTAATTTTTACACGTATACATTTTATTTTAACCTAAACTATTAAGAATGTATTTGACAAATAAAATTTTACATTCATTAAAATTTAACACAATAAAAAATTATAATATAATCTCTCTTTTCATCACATCATTACTTTTCATTATAATAAATATTAAAAATCACCTCTTTTAATTTTTCATCAAATTCAATACTCTAAAATTTTAAACTTCTCAGAATTTTATCACTAAATCTGGCTAAAGTAAATATAATATACATGTTCTGTAAAGATTCTGAAAAACCAGAAAAGGCAGAAACAAGACGGAGTGGCGCGGGCACTTTTTTGTTTTTAAAATTTGGAGCATGATTGAGCTCTCAGCTGTACATCGTGCGAGCACTCACATCGGTCTGAGATTTATAAAGAAATTGTCCTTCCTCATCATGACTGGCCTGGCCCAAACACACGAATAAATTGATGTTTGGTAAAGACAAAAAAATTTCAACTTCAAAAAAAATTTAAAAAAATTACAATTTTTACCACCAAAAACTAAATTTCTATATCAACTTCAATAATTTTTTTTTATAAAAAAAGTTATTTCAAATCTCTTTTTTCCACTTTCAGCAAATTCTATTACTGTTTTATTAAAAAATTCAGTGAAAATATTCTCTATTTTTTCTATCTAACAAATTTCAATAAAAAAATTTAAAACTTTCTACCGACTTTTAAAAATTTAAGGCTATGTTTGTTTTATGTTTCAAAACGTTTTCAAAACGTTTTTTTTCTCATTTTTTCATTAATTTTAATATATTTTCACCAATCTCAATAACTTTTTACAAATTCCAACAACTTTTAACACACTTTTCATCAATTCCAAAAGAATCTACCCTACTTTCAAAAAAACACAAACACAAAAATTATCTCAAAACATGAACCAAACATAGCCTAAAACTCTCAATTTTTCCTTGACAAACATCTTTAAAACCGCCACATCCTCGAATCTGTGTACAGAGGAGAGACACATGTCTACTTTGAGGGTAATTAGGACACTTAGGTGTAGGGGTGATCAAAATCGGACCGGATCATAAAATCGGACCGGACCGGACCAGTTTTGTGATCTTTGAAAGTTAAACAGGATAATATGGTCCGGTTCAGGATTTTTAAGAATGCGATCCAGACCGGACCGGACCGCATTTCAATTTTTTTAAAAACATATTTTTTTTATTTAAAAATAAATAAATTCGGTCTGGACCACTAAAACCACATTCAGTCCGATCCGGTCCTTTAATATAGGAAAACTGGAAGACCGCATTTCCGGTTTTCAGCCGTGTCAGCTAAAGCCGTCATTGTTGAGAACGCAGTTACAAAACTATCCCTGGTATGCCCAACTGGCAACTTCTATATAGCCTGGAGTCTAAACAAAGAAGTTGGTTGGTCTCGCTGCGACGCTGACAATTTCTGAGCTGTAAATCTAAGACTCCAATTTGAAAGAGACCGAGAAGAGTTGATCAGCGAGAGAAAGTCTTCACTCCAGGAAAGGGTCTGAAATAGTTCATTCTGTTGGGGCTTGGATTTTAGAGATTTCTGGGTGAGGACTCCGGAGGAGTTTTCGGGATGGCAACATTTGCAGGGACTACCCAGAAGTGCAAGGCATGTGAGAAGACTGTGTACTTGGTTGATCAGCTTACTGCTGATAACAAGGTCTACCACAAGGCCTGCTTCAGATGCCACCACTGCAAGGGTACTCTTAAGGTAACAACCCAAAAAGAAAACAATTAACATACTCTTTCTAATAGAGGGATGCCTGGGCACACTTTTTGACATTGAAGTTCATGCTTTGCAGTGCTCTTTGGCTTCTTCTATAGATTATATATGTACCACTTTTTTTTTGTTTATCCCTTTTGGCACTTGACTGTGGATCTTTTCATCTGGGTTTCGTTTAACGATCGCCATCACGAGACTATAATATGGAACACTTCATTATGATCGCTGTGCTTATTGTGATTGCTGGTGAGTGGTGATGAGCCCTCAACAAAAGGCTTTTTTTACTAAAATCTTGACTTCTTCAATGATTTTGCTCTTAAGTAACTGACTAAGTGTGTGTTGCATAAATGAGTTCAACTGGGCTCTACATCGATGTAGAAGTTTGGATCAAATGGGATTAGAAAAGCCTGAAAAGTAGGCGGAAATATTCAAATAATCATTGCCTTCTTAAGCTGTAATACGGATGCGATTTTCTTTGTTGAAGATTTGGATATAACTTCAAATTTAGAGAGCTTAGTCAGGATGTTGAGCTGTAGGTCCCAGGAAATCACGCTCTAAACATTTGTATTAGAAATGTCAATTTGACGACTGTTGGCATATTTTATCTAATCTTCAATTGAGTTCGCGGTTATCCTCCTCGAGAGAACATTCCGACGTTGGTTTATACAGTACCTGATTTTCGTTGTCTTCTCACAACACACGCTTCTTTCTTTTGTATCTATATTTATTTGTTATTGTTAGTGGTGTAGGGTTCTTGCTGGAATTCTGGTCTGTACTGTTTCTAGCAAGGTCTTAAACTATATAGAAAACGTTGTTCTGCTTCTACCTTATCCTTATTTCTCATTCTCTTCAATGTCATTGCAGTTGAGTAATTATTCCTCCTTTGAGGGTGTTTTATATTGCAAACCTCACTTTGATCAACTGTTTAAGATGACTGGCAGCTTGGATAAAAGTTTTGAAGGTACTTGGCCGTTATCTAGTTGTTTTCAGTCATACCCCACCTGCTTGTATCTGCTTGGTAAGCTTGTTTATATGTGCGCTCTCTCTTTATCTTCTTTAGGTACTCCAAAAACTGTTAGAGCCGACAGATCTGCCAATCAGGTAACTAAAGCCTTAATTTGCTTATTATACTTTTCTAAATTCAGCTTTATTTCATCGGGTTTGAATTGTGCAGGTCCAGACCAACAGCAAAGTTTCAAGTTTGTTTGGCGGAACTAAAGAAAAGTGTGTTGCGTGCAATAAAACTGTTTACCCTATTGAAAGGGTAAGTCTTAGGAATTCATTTGATTATGAACTCTGAGTCAGGGGATTTTTATGTCAAGCATTGTTGGGTGCCTACCTGAGCACTAAAGTTTATACTCAATCAAATACTTTCATGCTCTTATGTGACTATTAGATTGTGAGCTTCAAATGTGTAATCCATTTTCGGTTTAAGTAATCCAGAATGACTTATAAAAAAGGGTAGTAGCTTTTGCACAAGAATTCTTTAAGCAGTATCACATTGTGGCATCTGTTGCTCTATAACCAGAGCCCCAGAAACTACTAGGCTATGGTCATCCACTAGGTCAGCTCAAAAAAAAAACAAATGTAGATAAAATCTGTTGGTACAAGCTACATGAAGGTCCAAGGGAGTAAATTCTGCTCTTTTGCTGGTTTTGTAAGGAAGAATTTTTGAAGTCTGAATAGGAATAAAGATCATAGAGAAGAATTGCACACCACAAAAATGTTTGTATAAGGACATATCTTTAGAACTTGGTCGAAGTCTGAAATGTCTATGTGCAGGATGCTTACTTGACATGCTATGTAATGTCTTCCATGATGACATATTGCATCTCTACTCTTTTTCACAATTAATGGAAACTCGAGCTTTGAAAGCAACATCTTTTGCAATGAGGTCTCGATGATGTACTATGCACTTTGGAAACTCTTTGTTATTTTATTGATGCTTGATATCATATAGAAAAACTGAAAGAAGGAAAAAGATGAAGGCAGTTTGTTAGTTGTTATTTTTCTTTTCTGAAAACGAAACTTAGAACTACATTCCACTTCTATGAATTCATTAGCAGTTATTAAATTGCTAGAATCAATGATATCAGACATATGGAGATTTGTTTTCCATCAATTTTCTCTGTTCATGTTGACACTTACGGCATAATGGTTTTGGGTCGCTAGCAACTTCGTGTTTCTCCATCAACAGAACCATAATAAAGAGGAGAGGAATCAAGGCTAAAGCCAGGATTGAATCTTACGATGGGGAGTTATAAGAAAATAAATTTTGGGGGGCCAAAATACAAAAAAAAAAGAGTAAGAAAATCATTAAAATAATGTTTTTTGCTGAAGGAAAAAAAATACCAATGACTTTTGGGGGGTGCTGGGGGCCTAGCTCCGTCCCTGAGTTGAATTATTTGCTTATTGATCAATAAAGGGGGAAATGTAAATGGCCGTACCAACTCAAAATTAGCCTTGGAAGTCTGAAATATGTGCTTGTTGTATGTTTCTGTGGATCAGAGAGGGAGATATTGTGCATTACTGAATGTTTTTGTCTTTCTTCAGGTGGCAGTTGATGGTGTATCATACCATAAAGCTTGTTTCAGGTGCACTCATGGAGGCTGTGTGATTAGCCCATCAAACTATGTAGCCCATGAGCAGCGTCTCTATTGTAGGCACCACCACACCCAACTATTCAAGCAGAAGGGAAACTTCAGCCAACTTGACAAGCATGAAGAAGTTAAAGTAGAAGCTGTCAAGATGGAAGCTGAGAATGGAGTGGCAGAATAGGAATATGGAATGTTTTAGTATAATGTGATATCACTCAGATGGTGGGTTGATAAGCAAGAGTAGGGATGCAACTGTTATAATCTGTGATATACTAGAGGTTTTGGAATTCCGTTTCTTTGAGTGTACGTATTGTGTTAATCCGGTATAAATCTTGGTAAAGAAGTCAGTAAGTTGCTGAATTTTTTGAGTGAGCTTTGTATGGATTATTTGTAGGGAGTTGGTTTTATTTCCTTCAATAAACTATGTGGCAAGCATAGTCTTCTTGTTTCTCACCTTTGATTTGAAGCTTGATATGGTTTTAGGTCCTATGGCTATGCTGCGTCTGGTCTCGGTATTGACTCCATTTTTTGTGTTTGCTCTATTTTTGCCGGTGCTTGTCAAAATGTAGCTGCACCTATACCTTTATGAATCTTTCCACACACATAAATACTCCAAGACTGTGACTTCTTTGTTATATATGGAGAGATCATTGATGATAATTAGGTTTGAACAAAATCGGACCGCGGACTGGACCGAATTTGTGGTCTTAGTGGTACAAATCCGGTCCGGGCCTTTTGGAAAATGGTCGGGACTGGATTGGACTGGACCGGACCGGATTTATTAATATAAATAATAAATGTTTTTTTAAATTTTTTTATACAAACTTAAAACTTTTACCTAAATTTTTTTTGTGTGGATTTTTTCATTCCTTCTTTATCATATGAGATCTAGGGTATTAGAAATATTATGCAAACCATATTTAGGAAAAAAAAACCTGGTCTGGACCACTAATAAGTGGTCCAACCGGACCATTTTGGACCGGTCTGGTCCTTCAATTTAGGCACAACCGGATTTCCGGTTGTGCAACCCTTTGATTTCAACTAGTCATAGAGCATGTGCACTTGCTAGTCTTTTGAGTTATTACATGATAGCCTTTTATTGCATATTCTGCTTAAATGATTTTGTTCAATTCCAAAATCATGATTCTTGGACTAGTTTCCTGAATCCAAAGTGGATGTTTGCTATATTTTCTCTCAATATGCAACATGTGCAGATTTTGTGAAAAGGGTTCTTGGTAGAATTTTTTTAAACAGAGCTGCTCGCATGAGAGGGAATGCTAACGTTGGGCCTAGGAGATTTTTCAGGTGTCTGTCTGAGTGGATGCTAAATGCTATGATCCTCTTATGGGGATGATGCTTGGAGATTGGAGCGGAGCAAATGTTCATCTTTGACGGGTATGCTGCACACACCCTACACATTGTCTGCAGCAATTCATGAAACCGGGACGATCAAATAATCGATTAGTCTTTCTAACTTCAATGGGATGTTGGAAATTAAGTCGCTAGAGTTTGGAAAATTTGAGATTGGTCAAACTTTTGCATTGCAAACTGCTTGCATCCTCGAATTTTGTTTCGTTTGTTTCTTCCTCTTGCGTGATTGCGGTCCAAATTTTGTTTAATCATGTGTACGGCAATGATAATGCTGGGGTGATCACTTGGCTCCTCTAATTATTCGCCAATAGCCAACACCATGTGTACAAACAGGTAGTACTGGTTGCTTGAGATCAAACCTGGGCAGTAGGCGGCCAAAGCAAACTCATGCTCAAGGTGTCACTTGCTTTCGTCTCAAGCTTCTTCAGTCTCCTCTCTCATTAACTTTTCCTCTCTACCAACAGCCAGTTGTGCTGGAATCTTATTTGATCAATATTCTTATTCTTTTGCCGTCTTCTTTGTTCTTGAGCCGCATGAGCTAATTCCATTCCCCTTGTCACCACTGTGTTCGCATCACAAATACCCTGTATATGGAGAAATTCTTCATGGACCATTAATGCCAAACAGGTTGGAATCACTGAATCAGATATGCTTGTACCCCGATTCTGTTGGATTGCTATCCGTACGATATTTGGGAAAGTAGAGGATGCCCAGAAGTCTTAACGGATGAATGAAAGTGTTCATGACGTTATGTGAGGATAGGGTGACGCCTGATGAGGCTGTTATGGTTTATGTTAGGATTGGGATAGTGAAAACTCTAGGGTTGTGTAGGATTGTTGTTCAGCTTTTAGGGTCATCTCCCTAGGTCCTAACAGAGTGTTTTGATGCTACCAACACATTAATGAATTTTATCCATGGCCTAAATAGAATTAATGCAGCTAAAAAAGGAAAAAGAAACAATTAAGCCATTAATATATTGTTTAATTCAATCTGAGTTATTGATAGAATTCATTAATGTGTTGGCAACATCAAAACTCTTTTTAGGACTTGTTAGGACTGAAACTTTAAGACAAAAACTTTCTCCATCCCGAATATTTAAAATATTACTCAAGATTGTTACAGTGATCTCCACCCTTTTGAATATGCAATCCGAATGGTTAATGATGCTCATCTTTCTTCCAGAGTAGGCAACACATGCCCTATTATCTTTTCTTTCAAACGTGATAATTATAGCCAGAACTGCTTTCAAGGTTCACTTTAACATGTCAAAGCGGATTTGGACTGTGAAAAGGAGCTAGCTGTTCGTCACGTTAGTTAAGGGTTGTTTCTCTCCTTCGAAATTGGCTCAACTGTTGGTCCGGGGGAAGTGCTTGATACAGCTAGCTCAATCAGATACAGCAAAGCCTGCAATCAGCTGAAAGAAGATGGTTTCTACACCACTTAAGAATCTGACGGCATTTTCGTTTTTCGCTCAACATGGGGACAAGTTGACAAGTTTTTGCTAAACAATGGCAGACAGTGGATGGCCCGCATGGAAGGAATTCTATGTACTTTCTAGAGAATTCAAAATGTGTGATGCACCAAGTATATAACTCATGCAAAACGCTTGTATAAGTGACCTGGATGCACTTGTCCCACTCAAAGGTGGCCTGCGAAATGGAGCAATCTCTTCAAGAGAAGACGGGTAAAGAAAAAGCCCTCTTTTGCTTTACTGGCTTTGGTCTGTCTTGCTCTGAGCTCCGAAGATAAACTAATCATGCAATGAAGAGGGAGGAAGGTTCGGTTCTTCCCGTGCATTAGAAAAGGTCAATTTTGATGGCGATCTAAAAGGGAAACATTGCAGAGGCATGATTATTTCATGTAATTATGTAACTTTTTTGCTCAATGTTTCTACCAAGGGAGAACCTTCTGAAATCAGACACTGATATTGGATTCTGAATCCCTTTTGTATGTTATTTAATTGCTTCGTTGTTTATGCTTCTAAGAGCTGTAAGGCATGCATGCAAGCTTTTTTTTACCTTCCCCTTTTGGAATATGCACTTGGAAGGAACAATTGCTCTAAAGAAGTACAATTATCGTCTTCCATTAGAGCTTATATATTGTACCCTGAACACGGAAACAATTTCCAGAACGTGGGTAGTTCCTAAAATTCGGATTCTCAGGTTGATGGGAAGTTGGTAACATGTATTACTTAGGGAGACGACAAGAGAATGGGTCAGCTGACGAGGGAGGGAAGGTTTTGATCACCTTACAATACCGAGTTAAATACTTTATGAAAGATGATTAGTATTAAAATCACACACACGCTCATGCGCACGCACACAGACATTGTTCAGCCAAAGCTAATTTACACAAACGGGGCATATGCCTTCCTGAGCGACGACTAGTGATGATATTTCGCTGGTAGCAGAGAATGCTTGATAAGAAATTTAGATTAACCCCCTTCACAAAATTGATTAATCTTTTAAGCACATATCTATTAGAGTCTAGCTACTCTGTTCAAAATAAAAAGTTTGGTGGAATTGAGTGACCCTCGGTGCCCTGTTTCTAATAAATAATCAGTTGATACTTCAAAGCAATGATTTGAACTTTAAGTTCTTTTATTTTAGTGGGAACTATTCGTTGTCTGCTAGATAATAATAGATCTGTACTACTCGAGGAAAAAAAAAAATTGACCCCACCTGCAATTCTAAAACTACTGTTTGCTGGCTTCCTTCATCACTATTTTCTTGTTCTGGTACATGGCCCGAATGCTGGAATCATTAGGTAACAAAGATCTAAACTATATGAAGACAGAGGAGAAACAGCAATTTAATACATGCTGCGCTTTTACACTCAACAGAAGAAGCTTTTTGTTTCTACTGATTTTTCTTTTCTGGCCTTAAAAGTTAAAACTGATTGAACAATCGCCATGATGATAAATATGGGATAGCATCACCTTTACTATATGTACCATGACCTGTTCTTGTTGTCTCTCTTTTATTTCAAACGTTGAGCTGGCTGCTGACTGACCAATTTACAGTAACACGGAGTCTAATTTCATTTCAGAACTCAGAAGAGCACTTGATTACACTATGTTGCATATGTGCCCCTTTGCTATACACAACTATGCATTACCCAGATCAGCAATTGAAAAAAAAAAGTTTCTGATTCACCCAGCTCACAGTTGGCCTCCTTGAAATGCACCAAAATTATTTCCGCAGGAGGTCGTCGTGTAGAAATGCAAATATTGCTTCTCTGTCTCTTACGCAGCAGCATGTTGAGATCATGGTCAACTTCCAGCCTCTGAGATGCTTTGTAAAGATGGTTGCCATGTTCTTGACCTGGCTGTGGCAGGGGTAGTTGATACAATGGTCCTTGATCGGTGTCTCTCATCATGTGTTATCGCCTGAAACGGAATGATATAATTAGGGAAGATAATAGGAAATTAGGAATCATAGCGAATAGTATACCTATCGCACATGGGCCATCCAACAGCAAATATTATTCTTCTTTTAATCATTTTAGTCTTTTGACTCAAGGGAGCTCTATAGCATGTCCTATTATTTTATGCTGATACAGTTTCAAGAATCCCCCAATGTTCCTGAATCGGTAACTATAAGCTATCTCTTTTAATGTACTTTTCTCTCACTTAAGGTTGTACTTGAAAACTTCAATTAATTACAATAAATATATTGTAATCTTCAATCAGATCCAAAGCTGACTCGAAGGATCTGATTGAGATATCTTTGATTCCTGTTAGCTTTAAAGGAATATCTTTAAGCTCAACCCAGATTGCAGAGATAACATACTGAATTTTTTTTTTGGAAATTTAGTGTTTTAATGAAGCTTTACTTACATGATTGTCCTCCTCGGGTTGAGAACTTCTCGCTGCTGTCTCCGGCAGAGAATCCGGCTGCTCTTTTACCCTCTCTGGCTTCTCTGCTGATTCTGACTGGCTTTTCTTCATCTTCGCTTGCTTCTTTGCCCACAAGCCCTTCATAACCTCTAGAAACCCACAAAACAAATTGGAGTTTCTTGTCAGATTAAGCACAAGCAAGTACCTCAAAAACTCCCCTCCCTCATAAACTAAAGGAAACAGAGAGCTTACAAACCTTGAGTGGTGATGAGTCTATAAACTTGACCAAGAACAAGAGTATCCGTCGGCCGAAGCAGCTTAATCTTTGTTAAACGGACACGATTTTTGTCGTTCTCATTCTTAAGCGGGCGGTCTTCCTTGTCATTTCTTGCTGGGCACAAGGTGGTGGAAATAAGAAGAGCAACATAGTGGCCAGGGTTCATCTTCATGATCTCGCTAGCACTCACAGGCCAGTAGAACTTGTCCACTTTCCCACTTGGGTGTTGTACCACCAGTGTTGCTGCATCAATGGCTTGGCAATTCCCCATCTTTCCCTCTTTCCCTCTCTCTCTCTCTCCCACTAAGAAAGATAAAATATAATGAGGAAGCAATGAAGAATCTCTTCTATGCACCAGCCTCTTTATAGACACCACCCACCAGCTTCCTATCTGTTAAATGTCCGAATGACTTCAAAGTCTCTACACAAGCCCTTTTAAAGTTCCAAATCGCAAAACTGATTAGGACCCAAAATGTTAATTTCTGCTAATCACAGAGGGACACATCATAGTAACAAAGGGCAGTTTGGGAATTAAGCTGACAGCAAAGTGACATGATCGTCCTAAACATGTTATGACGTGGCGTGCTCTGGTTGGTCTAACGAAGAGACAGAAGGAAGTAGGACCGGAGATCATCTGTGCAGTCCCACTTTTGGACACCTTTCATTCGTTTGGTCTACCCAGCAGTCCACCACGTCCGTTATGTAACAGTTTTCCGTAACAGCCGTTACCGTAGAGGCCGAATGGCTTGCCACATCACCAGAGAGCATTAGAGCATGCTCGCTGAAATCGTTACACGTAGACGTAGACGTGGTGGGTTGGATCATGTAAAGCCTGTCTGTGTTTATCTCATGGAGTTTGCAAATGTTCCTTTTTTATGCCATCTGAAATAGACGTGGGTGGGGGAGGGGGGGAGACGTTTCATGTCGCTCACCGAAGTTGAAACCAGAGACGTGAAATCTTGTGTGTTGTGAGAGAGAAAAGAAAACGCGAAAGAGGGCTGTGGGGATGGGACCCGTGCTCCCTCATGCAGCATCGCCCGGATGGCTTCCCTCGACACGTAATGAGTGCGTGTCGACTGTCGCGTGTGAGAGCTTTGCTTTCGGGCCCTTTGCGTTCACCTTTCTGGCCGTTGCGTTCCGAAAGCTATTACCTTCAAAAAGAAGAATCCGATTTTGATAAGGTTTCCTCCCTGTCAGACTCGGACAGAAAGAAAGGTAGAGAAAAGATACATTGCTATCCACGGCATTTGAGATTTAGGGGTGTAATTTCTCTAGATTTTATGTTTTCGGGTTTAAATTTCTTTTCTTCTAAATAATTTTTTAAATTTTACACGATAAATGATAAACTCATACTTATCTAACTTTTATGACTTGAGAATTGCAGCAACTCGAACTTTAATAACCCATTAAATAGATTTTAAATAGACCTGCCGTGTTAGGTTTTTCGTCGTCCCAAATTGTAGGGTTGTCCACCAAACTGGCCGGACCGGTCAACCCGAACCGAAACCGGACCGGTTTTGGACAAACCGGACTGAGACATGCAGTGGCGGATCCAGAAACGAATTTGATGGGGGGCAAACTCTTAAGAAAAAATAACAATTTTTTTTTACTATATAATGAAAAAAAGTATTTTAGAGTTAAAATATCAAAAATTAAGGACTAAAAATATTTAAAATATATTATATTGAAATACACGTACCGTACTTTTTGTTGAGACTGAGAGGTGATAATTGGATCCTACGAGTTTGCATATTCTAAAAACGTTGCAAAATGACTTCGTTCTTTATAGTTTCAAAATTTCCTCTCTCAATGTAAACCATCATACTATCATTCATTCAGTTATCTCTTACCTTATTAGACAAGTCAGTCTTCATACCTGACAAAGAGTATTGTTGTCAACTTACAAGTCATTGGGAGCATTGTTGTTATTTTAAGTGCAAAACACTAAATTTTGTGTTGTTTCACGGAAAAATTAGAGAAAGAGTACTCTATCTAATATTAATAGTTAGAAATTATAATGTATTAAAATTGATAGTTTAAGTATTTATAATTGATAACTAAAAATTTCATTTATCTCAAAAAAATACATTGTCGTGTTTAGTTACCTGCAATGAATTCTTTATAATTGCTTACCGTCACCACAAAAAGACTTTACCTTAGTCTTGTATCTAAGTCTAGGATTGAAAAAGTATAAACTTAGAAAATCTGATGCTTGATAAATACACATAGGATTAAAATCCCTCAAATCACACCTTTTTATTAAAAATCTGTGAAAGAAACTAGGATAATATTTACTATAATAAATAATTAATAGTCAATATAAATTGAGCATGTAATATATAGATTTTGAAGGTAATTTCTCTTAAACAAAAATATTAACGAAGTACTGGTAACTTTACTCCAAGATACATTTGTCGTATCTGTAGTAGTTAATAGTTATAATAATGTAAAAAATATATTTACAACTATCATAAACCAATAAGCAGTGGTCTCGATAATAACCAGTTTGAAAAAGTTAGCTAACACAGTGACTCACGAGAGAAAAGAAAGACATTGGGGGGTCAAAAGAAGACAAAAGGGATCATTAAAATCCTTGGCGCTGGATTTAAGGGGGGCGGCCTTTGGTTGACCCATATAAAAAACAGATTAAAAAAAATTTTGAACTGATTTTTGGGGCGAAGGGGGCAGATTTAAGGGGGGCGGCCTTTGGTTGACCCATATAAAAAACAGATTAAAAAAAAAATTTGAACTGATTTTTGGGGCGAAGGGGGGCGGCTGCCCCCCTTCGCCCCACGCTAGATCCGCCTGTGGAGACATGTATATTCCGGTCCGGTTCCGGGTTACCCATGTGAAAAATCGAAACTGGACCGGAGTATACCACTCCAAAATCGGCTCAAAATTGCATGGCCCAAACCGGCCCCCGATCTGTTAGGATGACCGGTCCGATATACACACTTCACAAAATGGCCGGTTTGGCCGACCGGACCAGACCGAACCGGCCAATGGACAGCCCTACCAAATTGCATTGCAAAGGAAATTTTAAAAAAAAAACTGAGGATTTTATAAGTTAGTTTTCTTTTTTTACTCTTGTGGCCTATTTCTTTGATCTCAGAATTACCATGGCCTGGCAAAAGCGTAATTGGGTACCATTTTCATCTATACATTGTGTGTGCATCGAAGCATTTTGTGTCATGGCCCCAATATTGAGAACACAGTATTTGAAACAGATCCAGTGGTGGAGCCAAGCGCTGTCAGATTTTCTGCCTTCGAAATTTCATGGGTAGGTCTTTGAAATTTTATGACCGAAATATAATTTGGTCCCACTTCTCTCTTTATAACACCACAAGTCTCATCAGCCAATTTAGGATCTCATGTTGTATAAATAATATAAATAAGTGACAAAGTTCTCTTTCCACTTACTATATTTGAAATTTGATCTACCAAGTTAAATCTTTTCATTTCCCCCTCCCCCCCCCCTTTTTCCCAGGTAGTACTGCTGTTATTTTGATTGATTATTTTACTTTATTTTCTGAAACAAAGGACCTCGTGTACTTAAAAAAGAACAGCTAGCACGTCCTTTCCCCATGTGAAATAAATCTAACCACATGCCAATTTGTACTTTCCCATATCTTGAAACCCATACTTCCAGCTATAGGATTCCATTTCTTCTCCCGCGGCTCCAAGAATTCTTTTAATATTAGGTAGGTTCGTTTTCACCTTTTTTTCAGGATTCTAAGTATGTTCACAATTCTACCACCGAACATATTCAGAATTCAAACACAAAAATAATACATTTTACACAATCTCCAACAACTTTTTAATTTTTTATTCAACATAAATTTTCTCTCTCTATACTTTTTCACTTAACTCCAATATTTTTTTATTAAACAATTACATCAAATCATTTATCTCTCCACTTTACACAAACACCAATAAAACACTATTCAACATAAAAACTCACAACTTCTCTAAAATCCTACATTTTTTCTCAAAACGAACATAGCCTAGGTCGAGAGCATAAAGTAAAAAGCAGAGTTAAAAGCTTCAAATATCTACCTGATAAATTGAGAGATGAAACCCCATGGTCTGGTCGTCAGACTAAGACGTCGTGTGAGCTCTCCCTAAGATTTAATATTCAAATTCTTTGGTATGCAAATAATTCCTTAGGATACCTCGAAATTAAAGTCGGACTTACTTGACTTGTGTGGTTTGAAAGGCTACAAACGGTATGAGGTTTATCAACCTATTAAGTGGGTTCCACTTCAATGGGTCTGCGAGGTTGAGTTTCTTCCCGTCACTCAAAAATAAAAATTGAGAGATGAGTTCCAATTTCAATTGGAAGAGAACAACAGTAATGATCTAATATGAGCTCCAATTTCGATGGCCTTGTCGGGTTGAGTTTCTCCTCGTCACCAAAAAATAAAAATTGAGATAGAACAACAGTAATTATCCAAGGTGATACAACTTGACCCTTGTCGATCTAACCTCATAATGTATTAGTAGGATATTTTTTTATAAATCTTATTTTGGTAAGTGATGGCCCTAATTTATGAGACTTTGATTGTTCCATTGGAACCATGAAAATTCCCTAATGGATTTTTTTTTGTGATGACCCTAATTAATGAGACTTTAATTGTTTCATGTGATCAGAGTAAACAGTAGGAACTCAAAGAAATCACTACCCTGATTTGAGTGCCAGAAATCCTAGAAATCATTTGTTAATTATATGGAAGCGTATCTACCCGTGTGAAAGAGCAGGCATTCAGGCTTCCAACCTTAAATCTCAAAATGCTACTGAGACTAGAGCCATTAAATAGTTCAAGGGAGATATTGACTTCTTTTGTTCAGGATCTTCACAGCCATATATTTTACATGGGAAGTCCAACCTTCCCATTATTCGTGCTTTGATATGTGCATACAAACTAGTGGGTAGCATTCAGCTCCTTCTCCTTTTCATGGTTTGATTTGGGTGGGCACAACATTTGTAGGTCCCACTGCCATTATTTTGGCATTTAACATTCTGATCAGAACTTCCTCACCAAACAGCATGGGGAGTATTTTTAGGATTCTGGTGAGGAGATTAATTTTGTCCCTTTCAGCTTATGTACCTAAAACGCATGACACCAGCCAAAAAAGTTAAGCCTGGTGCATCTTTGTATATTGGTGTCTGGGTCATTGAACCCAGGACAAACAGAGATGAAAAGCAATAACAGCCTGTTTTCCCTGTTCAGAGGCTCAAGTTTATGAACAGATTTGATCTTAAGTTGGACGAGCAATCTGGTTGTTAAGATTTTAGTGAAAAACTAATCCTGTTTTTGACATTATTATAGCAAGTAATGACAAGGATAATAATGGTTTTGTTTGCTCTTCCATGGGCATTCTTTGCTCATCTGAGCTGTACAAACCCCATCTACTAAAAAGTAGATGGGTAATGGGTAGGTGGACCTTCAAAACGCTAATCAAATGCTAAGCACTTGGCTCCTACCATATTTGCCTCTTCGAATCAAAGCCTTCAATGAATCAGAATCTTAGAAGCTGCCCCCTTAGATGAAATTTAGGCCTCCATTATATGTGCTCTAAAAGCAGTAACCATATATGCTTGTGGGCACAGTTTCATTATGCTTATGATCAAGATATAGGCTTCCCTCCTTTGAAGGAAATTATCACAATCTTTTCTTTAAATGTCACAGAAGTAGGTGGAATTTCCACTATTACTGTAAAGACCATTATTGAGGCAGGGTGGTCAAGTTCTTGTAGATCGTACTTCCAAATTGACAAACAATTTGCTTTAATATGACAAGGCAGATTGCATAGTATTCTCAAACCTGATATGCTGCACATTTTCAGCCACACCTGCCCCTTCCTAATTCCCTGTGGAGCGGGCTGGAACTTTGGATTTTTGTATGGAACTCAAATTAGGGCTGGAATCATGGAGCTTTAAAGCTCACTGAGTTGAATCTAAATTCTTGGAATTCTTTCTCCGAGGATATTCTATAATTTCAACACTGATCAAAGTACTTCCAAATTTTCAAGTCATACTCCTCTAATTTAAAAAATTCTTAATATGCACCATCTTCCGATATACAGTCAATAAACTGAATAAATGCTTCTTTGCTTTTGGCAAGTTAAATGATAAATCTAAAATACGAGCATAATCTCTAAATGGACGCTTACAAATCAAGCAGTTTTAACTACACGAGTATGTTATAGTGAAATGGACAGATAATTATAGCAGAAAATCAGAGCGAAATGAAGAGAATGGGGATAAATAAAACTGCTTCATTGCTCACTCAAATCCGGTCTGCCATTGGATGTACAACAAAGAAAACAATGAAATAAATGTTCTAAAGCATTCTATAAAGGATGAGACTATCTTATATCGCTCTAGCATGTAATAAGATTCACAAGTAATGGAGACAATAATGACTTATAACATGATCAGACAAGAGCTTTTGAAGCTTTCAAGAGAGTAATTTATGATTAGATGAGACTTAAAATGTCGAGCTGATCGTATCACACGGACGGGAAATACTTGTTCAGATTGAAGGGCAGTGAATAAAACTCCTCACTCCTCGTATCACCCTTGAAGGATCTGAACTTGTCCCACCAATGTTTACCTCTGTCTTTCCTGATTCCACTGTCCCTCCGGTGCAGTGTGTTGTCTAGGAAATATGCCAAGCAGCCAGCAACAAAAGCTTCTGATGAAAAAGGGACATTCACAATATCGTTGAACTGCCAATAAAAGAGTGCCACTTTAGTTAGTGGAGCTCAAAACCAAACAATGACATGATTTCAAGCAAAGATCACTAGATCAGGAGTGATTCAGGGCTGACATATGGCATACATACCCATCTTGCTCCAGTGTGAACTGGACCATAACCATTTATTGCTGTGTACTCATTGAAGTACTGTGGCACAGACAAGCCCATGAAGACAGAGAAGCCTAAGATGAACTTTGTTCTGAAGCTGTTTAGGTTGCAGAACTGAAGAAAACTAAGGCCTCCAGAACCTGTTCATTCACAATAAGTGTGTACATAAGAATGATCAAATAAATCAGATGTCCACATCTGTGCTTGTTAACCTGTTAAAAGCAGGAGACATACCCACATAGGCAAAGAAAAGGCAGTACAGGGCAGCAATAATGGGCGCTGGGATTGACGCAAAGACTGCTCCAAATTTTCCTGTACATTGATGAAAAACCGACTGATAACAGGAACAAAAGGTTTGCAAGGAAAGGCCAATTGGTAGTACTTATTCAATTTGCACCCATTTACAACACCTCATTCAGCAACAACTTACCAAGAATGGAAAAGAAAATCATAAATCCAGCTGATATTTGCACTACCCTCCGACTGCCAACACGAGTCAAGGCCAAAAGACCAGCATTCTCTCTACACAAAAGTCAAACAAAATCCTTAGATCTGTGTCACCTAATTGAATAGAATAGTCAAACAGCATAGGCTTTTTCCTTATTTGGAGTCTTACACAGATACTGAGGATCCATTGACGGTTCCAAACAACCCAGAAAACAGGATGCCAATTCCCTATGCGCAACAACAATCAAAACCGGGTAAGAATCCAATTTTCACTTGAAAATGAACTTTGGAAAACTTGTACCAAATGTGGACATATTTGATCAACAGGAATACTAAGCAACTAAAAACTCAAATGGCAAAGTCCCGGACTTAATTACAGCATTCAGCAACCAACCCAAATACATAGGTCATGATACTTCACTAAACCCAGTACCTGTGTTTTTCTTATTCAAGTTTTACACCCTTTTTGAAAGAGTATTCTAGTTTCCATGCACATCTTTTTGTAGGATTGCAGACGTGATAAACATGGCCAGGCTGAGGTGCAAATACAGGTAGGATCATAGGAATAAACATGCCAATAGTCAGGTTTCTTCTCTTCTTCATCTTATGAATAGTCGCATCTTTTATCATCAAGGGAGCCTTATATTTCCATTTCTTACTCCTTTTGTACTCAACTTCCACAATCCCCCCCCCCCTGTGGGGGTTGTGGAAGCTGAGCACACCCATATATATTGAGGCACCCATGCATACCACAAGAGAAGTTAAGCCGGAATTGATACAACAATTATAGATGCCAAAAACAGCTAGAACCTCAATAAGCATGTCAAGTCTGTCACGTTACATAAATATGAGGAGAGAAGTCTTCTAATTACCTGCCAACCAACTCCGCGGCTGAGAATGGAAGGTGGCAACATAGTTGCACTTGCATACCTTGATACCGCAATGAAAGCACCAGTCGACTGTTCAAACCATCCGACATGTATGAGAAACGAGTAAACCCCAAAGAAGAAGAAATCAAGAAAGACAGCCCACCTCTACAAGCGCGACAAAAGAGGCCATCATCATGGCAAAGGCTTCCCCAGCATCAAATGAAGGTGTTCCCCATTGAAAGGGATATGGAACTCGTATCCTGCAAACCCAAATTCCAATAACTAATTCTATCTCACTCGTGTCAAGTATCGAACAGAAATACTACTTATTATTGGTAGGCACAGAAACATAGCAGTGAAGCACTCTTGAGGTCATATCAAACTACATTAACGAAAATAATACTTTTATCCTAGATTAGGGTTTGATTCTATAATATTTAGAGGCGCATGGTAAAGACTATAACCCAACACAAACTCATAAACTCATAATACTGGCTAATTGGATTCGGTCCATCACTCCTTATCAACTAACTGGGCTTGGCAACCTAAAGGCAAAAAGTGCTAAAAGTAATTTGGAAAGAAGATACCGAACACTGCACAAGTCCTCTGCAAAAAACAATGTTCTGGCGTTGATTTGAACTGTTGCAACCATGTTGAACAAAGAGAGAGAGAGAGAGAGACAGAGGAGGAACTTCCATAAAGTCTATGTAACTAAAGCTCTGTACTATATGAATGAAAAGAACATTGCAAAAATTGAGGATTAAGACCCATAATCAGCCTGCGTTACAGATACATGACAACAAAAGGGATTTCCATGACCTACTATAAACAGAACAATCATCTAGAAACAAATATCAAGGCTTTCTATTTTGTAAGTCCAATCAAACTGACAGATGCCACAGACGAAATGAGCAAAAGAGCAATTTCTTGAGTGAAGTAACCCCTACTCACCATGGAGCACCATCTATAAGCCCAGCACGATCAGTACGACAGCTTACTTGTGTTTTGGGAGCAGCATTATTATATGCTCCACCTACAGTGAGTATGTGAGCATAGATCCAAACAATCACCACTGAGAAAATGACTGCGAAACGGTCAAAGAGATGTTTTCCTGAGTGTAACACATGGGGCATATACTGCATAAGAAAGCATTCAGAAATAAAGATTAGCCAACGAACAATCATTCCTCTCCAAGGTTTCAGAATAAAATTCACAGAAGGCCAGATATTATAACACATTATAAAAAAAATTCAATACCACAAGAACTGAATGTGTGACAAAAAGACCAGTACCTGTGAAATAAAAACTAAAATAATAAGCTCCGGCAGCCCAATCTCCACACATTTCGCAACCTAGAGATTCATAGTAAGAGTCAATCTCCAAGAGTAACAAATGGCCAAGTTTATATGTGAGTGCACATAGCAAAAACAGAAGACTTACCCCAGGAAAACCTAACTCGTAAAGCCCAAATCCAACTAATCCTACCAAAGGAACAACTGAAAGTGGACTTAAAAACCTGAAGCATGGAAAAACCAAACGAAATGACTAGTCAATTGTTTGTGTTTGATGCAGTCTCTTATGTGGAAAATACCAAAATACAACAATATGAAGCTGATAGGTCAATGACTACCGAAACCACTTAATGATAAATGACATTTAGTTGAATGAGCCTTTTCCAGAATGTCCTTGATGAGGGCCGAGCAAACAGAAGCTAGCTAATTAAAATTGTAACAGCAAGCTTTGAACCAACCTTGCAACATTGCGCCACAGGCCACTGAAGCCTAAGACTATCTGAAGGGTAGAAGCAACAATAAGAGCACCCTGGATGGCCCGCATTGTCCTCTTAAATTTCTGTAAAGGCATGAAGACATCGAGATATTGTTACAATCAATCTGATACAAACATCAGCAAGATTTCGTTTATGCTTGAATGTGTGATATTGATCTTCCTCTTTACTTCTCCAAGGGGGTTACAATAAGATGTGCACTTTTTTGTGTTTGGACATCAATTGGATGCCTATCCAATAGAGGATAACGAAGACTTTATTTCCAGCACTATCATATGATGGCCACTAGTTATCTACCATAGTTGCACAATAGAAGTGCATAAATATTAACGAGCAATTTAGCAAACTATAGAAGTGCCACCTCTATAGGGTCTGCGACATCACTGAATCGACCAGAAAGGATAATGGAGATCGTAGTCGGTACAAAGGTATATGACCCTCCAATGACAGCAGGCAGTCGAGTCCCAAACAATGACTGCTGCAATGTGTTCAGACCGGCAACAAAGAGTAGGGTTTGGATCACCTTCGCCTTCTCCTCCTACAACAATGGCAACAGAACGATTGTCAAGGATACCCTTGAAAAAAATACCCGTATTTAGTTTAAATCAACATATTTTTCTATTGGGAGCTCACATTTCCACCTCCCATCTGGGGAACCAGAGCAGTGGGGATGAGAACCGTTGTCCCAAGCATCACAAGATAGTGTTGGAACCCAAGAAGGATGGCTTCAGCTGCATCATGCCAAGAAGTGTCTTTAATGATTCAAAGCAATTGCAAAAATTTGAAACCAAAGGTACTGAGTAATCCATCCGTAAATTAGAAATTGCCAAATCTCTGAACTGTAACTATGTAATTGAATTTATAACTTTTCTATGCAGATTCAAATGGCCACTAATGATAAGCCTAACCATCCCCAAATAGTCAGAAGGAGCATTCTTGTGTTGAAATGAACCGCATAATGCATAGTCTAGAATCAGAACCCAAACAATCTACATATATGTATATGCGCAGATACGAAGAAAAAACTAAAGAAACTTTATTAAAAAGGGAAAAAAACTTAAAACTAAAACTAAAATGGCTGCAATCAACTTGGAACTAGGCATACAGGATGGAATCTCGCAAATGCCAGAACCCCAAGTTCCCAAACAGTACAGCATAGCACATGCAAAAGCTAAAGCACAAACAATAAAAAGTGGAAGAATCAATTAATGAAAACTTCCCACCAAAAACACAAGACGCTAAAATACAGTGAAAAATCAGTTCTCTTTTGCTCTAGCAGAATCAGAATTTTTGACTAGGAGAATAAGGTTATATTAACGTAAACAGCGCTTTACTTTTTCGAAAGAGGGGCGTATCAGCCAAAGAAAAAGAGAGAACTCGGAAAGGTACTTTTGAACGGTTAAACACAGAGATAACGTATCCGAAATCAGACTAACTTGTAATAGAACCTGCGTTAAATATACCAGAGAGATTCATAAGAATCAGGAGTTAGAAACTACGACCCACCATGAATAACCTAACACTTTTGCTGCCGAAATGAACAATTATTCAGAATCCAAGTTAAAAGTCAGCACAGAAAAAAAAGAAATTTCTGTTGATGAGAGAGAGAGAAAGAAATACTCACGCCATGGAGGTGGACTGGTAATGCAGTAAGAAATGTTGGGCAGCTGATCCTTTGGTGGGTGTGGCTGTGGCTCATCTGATTTTGCACCTCCACCACCGCCACCACCTCCTCCTCCTCCTCCTCCTGCCATTAATCTCTTTTTCTAGAACTTTCTTACTCTTGCTCTAAAACTCTCTAGCAAGCAGAAATTACAAGCTATTCAAAAGAGTCTATCAAACCCACACCAAACCACAAGCCAGATCTTAAATCCTGCAAAAGCCCCCCAAAATGAGCTTGGAATCTAGAAAACCAAACCTCTCAATCTATGAGAACCCAAAAGATTGAACCACCCACATGGAAACCAACAAAAACAGAGAAGAAGAGCTAGAGGTGTTTAACCGTAACAAGAAAACACTTCGAAAAAAAAACTGTAACAAGAGTGAGAAATATTCATCACTGTAGAAGAGTTGAAGTGAGCGACCACACATAATAATAGTAGGAATGAGAAAGGCGGGAAAAGTACCTTTTAGTAATCTTTCTGAAGCCAAATCAAGTCGGCAAAGCTTTGTAAAGTCGATAAACTCATATCTATAATCTACTGCTACCCCCACAACTAAACTGTTCACTGAAAAGTGGGGGACGGATATTTGAAAAAAAAAAAGGAACGAAATAAGGTACTTGAGTGATGTAAGGTGTGTGAGAGCAGATTCTTGAGTAAAGGCAGATTCTTGAGTGATGTAAAGGCATATCCGAAAAAAAAAAACGGATAGTTTTTTTTTCGGAGCAAAGGCAGATTCTTGAGTGATGTAAGGTGTGTGAGAGCAGGTGAAGATCGCAAATGGAACGAAATATAGGAAGGTTTTCAAGGAAGGAATTAAACCTGAAGTCAGTCTGCAACACAGTTCACATTTTCTCTGTGACAATCATCAATGTGGATTTCTACTTTTGGTTTTTCAGTTTTTCGTCATTTTTGTTGGTTAATCTATGAAACAATTAACAACCTTTGTTTTTTTTTCTCAATAGCAATTGATGTAAGAGACGCATGGTTTAATTTTTTGATGTATGGTATAATTTGGAAAGAGATAAATATAATAAATATATATTTATTTTTATTAAATATAATAAAAAAAACTTTAAGTTAATAATATTAAATAGTATAAGGTCTCTTTCTCTTACAGATCTCCCTCTATAAAAATTGACTTAAGCTAAAAAAAGTTAACTGTGGTTCAAGTAAAGGACTTACACGACGCCGTTGGAACCTGATTAGTTTTAAGCTTGTAACCGGCACCAGTTGGACAAAAGTCCGCGTTGGCAACATCACATTTTCCAATTACCAACTACGCTTGCTTTTTGTGTGCGAAATGTTCGTAATACCTTTCCATTCTCTGAAGCAACCTAAATCCATTGTAAAGCTACCTACTACGTCCAATTGAATAATTGAGGAGGGGGGGGGGCATTTTAGGCATTCAGTTGACGACGATCACGTGCAGCCTGTATAGGAGGAATATTGTGGCGCCCAAAGCCGATTAGCCAATGCTGAAAGAAAGAGCGGCCGACAAGTTTCTCCGACTCTTATCCCCTAATTCAGTCAGCCCCCCCGAATCCCTGGCCTCGCTTGCAATTCAGTTTTTCAAACTTTCCTGCGTTCTGTCCTTTTCTGTAAGCTTTGAGTTTTCCCATCACCACCTAATGTACTTGGGAACCAAGGTTATGTTGCTGTTGAGTAAAAATGATAGGATTTTAGATAAGTTGTGAATTTTTATGTTGAATAGTATTTTATTGGTATTTGTGTAAAATGGATAGAGAAATGATTTGATGTAATTGTTTAATAAAAAAATATTAGAGTTATGTGAAAAAGTATAAAGAGAGAAAATTTATGTTGAATAAAAAATTAAAAAATTGTTGGAGATTGTGTAAAATGTATTGGTGTTTGTGTTTGAATTCTAAATATGTTCGGTGGTAGATTTGTGAATATAGTTAGAAT
The DNA here is from genome assembly GCA_963930655.1 of Myrica gale. Lineage (NCBI taxonomy): Eukaryota > Viridiplantae > Streptophyta > Magnoliopsida > Fagales > Myricaceae > Myrica > Myrica gale. Next base: position 17,377,350 of record OZ005617.1, on the reverse strand, counting down.
CCTGAAAAAAATATGAAAACGAACATTACCTTGAGTTTTGAGCTGTGGAGAATTTTCTTCTCTTGTTGGGTTTGTGTTGTAATATTTTTGGTATGAGAATATGTGTTAGTATTAGGTTTAGTGAAAAGCTGAAGAGAGAAGTAATTTTTTATATTTTTTTATATTTTTTATGGAAGAGAGAGAGATTATATTGAAGTATTTTATTAGGAGAGAGATAAAATTTTGGGGAAAATTATAGTTGCAAACGCAGCCTAAGATGACGACTATTGATAGAAAATGTTGAAAAGGTATAAACATCTTCTTAAATTCTCAAGAAAAAAGTTAAAAATTATCACAATTTTCTGCAATTTTTTTTAGTTACCAGCACATAGGGATGTGTTATATCACTATTACGATACTTCAATTTTTTATTTGAATTATACTATGTAATTTGAAGAGATAGACATAATAAATTATGTGAGATTTATTTATTGTATCTATCTTTTCTTTATATTATACGTATAGTTTGTGTAGAAAATTGTAGAGATCTTGATACGCTTTTCTAAGCTCTTATTTGTATGGCATAGTTTTCTTTTAAAAAAGACACAATTTTTTATTTAATTTCAATATTTTTTTATAAATTCTAACAATTTTTTTTTCAATCCCTACACTATTTATAACTAAATAATTTTTTTTTCCAATCCAAAAAACACATGCTAATTTGAACTTAGTTTTTCTTTCTCCTGCGTGGAAACCCATATTTAACGTACATTTGGGAAGCTCGTCTTATGGTTTCAAACACCCAGAAGACATTTCTTTTATCTTTCAAGACTTTTGTGAAGTTTATTTACCAAAAGTCAAACTTCAATGGTATAGAATCTTACTTGTTTAAACCAATTATTTGAGATTAATATTAAAAAAATTATTATTTATTTTTATTATTATAATATTTATTAAAATTTTTTTTTCTTTTCATTTTTCACCGATTTTTATAAAGGGATATTTGAGCCCTAATTATTTGGAGCCAATTATTTGAGTTTAATAATAAAAAATTCATCACATAATTTTTTATTATTATAATATTTATTAAAAATCTTCTCTCTTCACTTTTTCACATACTCCTATAACATATTTTTACTTTATAATATTTTTCAAACTTTAATACTCAAAATTTCTACATTCAAACATCTCAAAATATCTTTACTTTTTCATAAATAATAATATTTCACAGATCATAATACATAAAATTTTCAGCCTCAGACACCACCGAAACTTAGGGTGGGTTTGTTTTGTAAAATTTTAGTGTTGTTAAAATTTTAGATATTGAGTTTAGTGAAAAAGTGAAGAGATAGGTAATTTTTTTATATTTTTGTATTGAAAAGTTATGATTTAATGGGGGAGAGAGAGATTATATTGTAATAGTTTATTGTGTTAAAATTTTATGTTGCAAACACACCCTTAATCGCCAGTCGGTGGGGGCTAAGGGAAAAAAAATCGGTGACACTTTAGGCAAGGAAACTAGAAAGCTTCCAAACACTGTGTCAATAATACGTAATTGAAATTCGCATGCTGTCGGATTTGGATGTGTCCACATGTCAAGACCATGGGACTAGCTTTGAAGCATGTAAGCCTCAGCCTCGCCACAACCACCCATGTGAATTTGATTGACAGAGGATTTTGTCCACACCCCCCCAACAAAAACGTCTCATCAGCTTTGATATGGAAAAACAAATTGGACCGGATGGAGATTATTCGCATAAGATTAAGGATGGGGCGCATATAAGTATCGAGTGTGAGTTTAAGGTCTTAATAATATTCTAAAAATATTTAACAAAAAAACATGGATTATGTTCATAAAAATGAGGTTTTTATTTTATTATCAGCAATGATTAAACCCACAGAATCTGAGGAAAGCAAGCTTGCAAATAGTATATAGTGAGGCAGGTTCCATAACCGAGGCCCTAAATATGGACAGAATCAGCAAATGGCAGTTGGTGGTGCGTTGTATTGGCATTAGATTGCAAACTTTAAGGATAGGTTAGTTTGAACTGGAAGTCATAATTATGTTGTGGAAGCGTCTGATTTTGCGACACTTTATGTCATACGGAAAGGTTAGTTGGGCATATTGATTCGCCCAATGGACAACTTTGTCCAGATTTGAAAAGCTAAAGAAAAAAAGCAAATAGAGGAGCTTGGGAATATAAAATATGGGATGGAGCTGCTGAAGTTTGTCATCTTCTCCGCCGATCTGCAGATTTCTCTGTCAAAACTTTTGCGACACTTTAAAATGTCCATATCGTGTGGGTGGGGTCCAAAAAATATTTAATCAAATCACCTACCCTTTGGCTAAGAGATTGTGGATGGTTAAATAGGGCTTGGAGATGAATAATTAGGTGTTTAGGTAGGGGGGGGGGAACTATATTATAAAATGTTGGCAATATTGGAAATGGAGATGGGTAATTAGGGTATTTTTAGCAGAGAGTGTGAGTGAAGTTAGGAGGGGATGGAGGAAAGTGGACAGCACGTGGCTGTTGCTTTCAGTGCTTTTAGTTTTAGGGTTTAGAGATACTCGCACCGCACCACACACTTTACCATGCAGGGACCACAGCTTGGCGAATTCTCTGGCTTTTTAGGCCCTTTTTCTTAGTAATTTAGAGATATGGTTTCTAGGAAGGGGATAGGAGGTACCTCTCAATTCACGCTACAGATACACGTACTCATCAGATTGGACAAAGTGGTTGTCCATCTATTCGTGACCAGCCTGTAGCCATTATTTCTATGTATATGCATACGTCTGTAATCTTCTCTATGCGTGTCTTTAAGAAAGTCCTCTGTCATACAAAACTAGAACATTCTTTATATATATTTGTTAAGTGTAATAGAGATCAAAGCATCTTCTTATCACTTGTTTGTTGTAACAAGACAATTCGCGCAACCCATCAACTGTTTTTTTTTGTGTATTAGGTTTGGTATTAGTCTAATAAACTCTATTACTTAAAAATGTTCCCATGTTTCGATGAAAAAATAAGTTAAGAGATTCGAATCTCGACTAACCACGTGTTCGATGACATATGAGTTATGTAAGATCCATGAAATTGAATTTCATGACGTTACTTGGAAACAAAAAAAAAATGATATCCGAGATCATGAGTTGGTTTTTTTATGATAATTGATATGAAATCGTGTTGTCATAGTATAAGTGTACAATAAGATACAAATTCAAAAGGGTTGACTTAGTGGTTAAGGCTTAAGTCTTGGTAGTATGCTTCATCTAAAGTTTTAAGTTCAAAACTTATTAGGTGTTACCAACACTTTGAGGCCATTCCAGGACTTTTAGCCAGATAATTGTCTGGTTTGTGTGAGACGGGAGTATATATAGAGGGTGTTCGGTTAGAAGTGTTGTGAGGATTTTTTGTGTTTTGAGAATTTTTAGGTGATATTAACTTTATTGGTATGCGTGTGTAGTTATTTTTATGCGAGGTTAAAAATGATGTTTGGTTGTAGGATTTTTGTATTGTGAGAATAAAAAAAATCCTGAAAATTCTTTGTTAAACGAACAGCCCCATAGTTACTTGTGTTTACTAAGATTACACTGAGGCAATTCTTTTTTGAGCAACAATTTTCAACGGAACAAGGATCAATTTGAAACATTTGTGTATGATGCAGAAAAGGGCTGTACACCTATTTGTTCAAAGCCCAATGAATACATGCTTTTGTGGCCCAGATAGCAAATTAGTAAATTTGCTCGTCTTGAACGTCGTAGGGCCTTGGGTCGTATGGGGTTTAGATGTGGGCCAACTGGTCATCAGGGTGAAAGCTTGCGGGGCTTCAAACAGTGGCCCCTTTATCCTGTAACCAAAATTGGAAAAAGTCTCTAAACCATATAGTTCCTCCTAAACCCAAAACCCCCGAGGAGAGGTACAGCCGCAGAGGCTCACCCCACTCTCACAGCTCGCCTAACGCCGCCCTCTCTCTCCTGGTCTGCCTGCTGCCTCCCTCTCTTCCCATTCGGCATTTGAAGTTTTGCCTCTTTCTCTCACTCTATCTGCCGTAGCTGCAGCCGCCAGCCTCTCTCGGTATGTCGGTATAATTCATCACTCGATTTCATTCCATAATTCGTTTTGCCCAAATCAGAGTCAAATTCGTTTAGCCCTAATTTTTGTTTGCAGAAGGGCAGGACCGCATTCTCAGCGCCTCTTGCCAGACCCGCATAGCCGAGTGCCTCATCGGTGACGACACCGCCACAATCCTCTTTACCTCTCGCAACGTTCGAGGTCCCTAACCCTAATCTCTCTCTCTTTGTCTAACGAAATGATTGTGTATGTTCTGAATGTGCTCGGAAATTTGCTCATAGACTAAAGTTTTTGCATTTTGTTTCCGGTGGTCGATGTAGTAGCGTTTTGAAATAAACGTAGATGGAAGTTGTAACATTCCAAGGAGCGCTCTATTTCAAGCTGGGCTCTACACATCCGGAAGGATGTTGCCCATTAGCTCCGCTTTGGAAAGTTTTGTAGAAGTTCTCCATCTCCTTTTCTTTTCCCTGCTTTTTCACAGAAACCAAACCAAAGGGTAGAGATTTCTCGGAGCTAGTCCATGTTAATTCCATCTATGGTCGAAAAGCTAAAGGGCACACTGAAGGGAAGAGTGCAAACTTTTCTTTTTTTGAGTGGAAACTGTTCCTGTTGTCTAATTCGTTCCTAGTATGTGTTTGGGAAGAGTCGTTTCTTCAGAATCTAGGAAGTACATTTTTTCCAATATTAATTTGAAAGTTTTCCCCAGTGAACATGTGATACCAGATTGGCAAAAGGATTTTTATCTGGCATCGTTTCCCATGTTGAGCTGTCTAATTTGTTCCATAGATGGCCTAGCTCCAAACACTAAATCTGCAATGACCTATTGAGTTCCATATTTTACTTGAATATCTATGTTAAGGAATTATGATTTGAGCTTGTTTAATTTAATTCGTGCTTTCCATGTTATGGTATAAAAACCCATAAGCTTCTTAGTGTTATCTCCGTTTTTTGAAAATAGAGTAATTTTTCAGGCTTCTGGGTCATCCATTTTTTATGTTCTTAAGCCAAATATGGGAACCCATGTGGTCTACCACTTGTTTTGGGTTTCCTGGATATTCTTGTAAGCCAAATATAAGTACTGTAACATTTCTCTCGGATTCTTTTGCATCTTATCTGTCACTGAACTGTTCTGCAGCAATCTGATCACAATCATGTTCTTGTCAAGAATTTTTGGGAGAGCACTATTTACTGCAGCTAAATCAGAAACGTCTGCTGCGACAGCCGCGGCTGCTTCTGCAGCTAGGAACCCTCTGGAAGAGTTCTTTGAGGCAGATAGAAGCACAGAAGATGACAAACCTGTTGTTTATGGTACAGGCATCTTGTTTTCCTTGTTTCTGTTTGCTCATTAACCTATCAAGACAATGTGATAATGCTTACTTTTAATTAAACACTTTTGGGGGTTGTTGGTGGGGTGGGGGGAAGAAAGAGCTTTTGAGCCATTAACCAGGTACCCACATCAGTAAGAAATATCTGAAAATCAATCTTTTGGTTGGGTTGTGCTTAAATAAACTCAACCGAATTAGATTATAGTTAGCGGTTCAAGGGGTTGATAGCCAGATGTCCCAAGTACTTCATCTAGTTTTCTCATGGATCAAGTGTATAGTTTACACTGCAGCTTTACAGTAGGCACATCGGAGACATTTTTCCATATGTAGTCATTCTGTTGAATTCATTGCACTGTTTTTCTAACGTGGAATTTGGTGCAATTCAAAGTCATATTGCACATGAGGTTGTTCTCCTTTTGGTTATTGAGATTCCGTCAATGTGGAGAATTCCAAGTGTGATACCTAGTTACCAAAGGTATCCGTTGAAAATCATTTTGCATTTCATGCTTTAATGCTCTCAGGTAGAAGTTGGAAGGCTTCTGAACTGCGACTGAAGTCATGGGATGACCTTAACAAACTGTGGTATGTTTTGTTAAAGGAGAAAAACATGCTGATGACTCAACGCCAGATGCTTCATGCGCAGAATCTACGGTTTCCTAATCCGGAGCGCATTCCCAAGGTACAACTCCTGTATTTTGCTTCTCCCTCAACATGCTGCAATTATTGCCTTTCTAACTCCTGCTGCTTACTCACCTGTTACCCGAAAAAACTTGTGTTGCTCATATGGCGGTAGTTGAAAACTCTTAGGATACTCTTGCCCAATATGAATACAAGGACTCTTCTGTTATAGGATCTTAAATTTAATGTTAAATGTCCTATACCAATGTTTTTTATTCTTGATCTGTGCCATTTTGTTTGGCCATCAACTTCTTATGGTATCCACCCTGATAATCATTGCCTCAGGAAATCACAACTGGCATACCTTCTATAACAATTTTACCTGCGATGGTTTTGTTTTGTGTAAATGCTTTTCAAGGCTGGATCTGTAATCCAATTGTAATTTTTGTGTAGTTTGCTCTGACAATGGAACCTCATTGTTGAACTGAAACTTACTGAACTGTTTACCAGTTATAGAAGAAGGTTTTCCCTTAGCTTAAATATGCTGTCATATATTTTGTGTCGAACACAGATTTCTGACCTTCAAAGAGATAAGTGCCTTTGGATATGTTAGGCATTCTATTCAACAGGATTTTGCTTTCGTACTTGATTCTCTGGACATATATTGGGGGCGGAATGTTCAGTATTGGAATGGGGCACTAGATTGAGCTCTGCAGGTATTAGAGGGAATTCTGAATGCTATAGGTGCCACAGGTTGGGAACCCTTCGACTTATTAATGCATTTTTGTTAGACAAAGACATCATCCTTTTACGTATTTTTAAGTTTTGTCAAGCTGATGATGGAGGCCAGGATGGTTTCCAGACCTTGTCTTTTTAGACAATCCTTTTGTTCTTTGTCATGGTTGTTTACTCTCATGGTCAGAATATAACTCCTGAAATCTTTGTTTCTGGAAAAGTGCAGCCACTTCACTTTATGGCTCAATTCATAACCTCCGACTGCTATGATAGATAAGTTATTTAAACTAGACTTGGCAAGTGATTATGTCTACATGCTTTTAGTCATGTCCATATTGTTCTTTACAGCCATTTGACTGGTCTGACAAAGAGAGGTTGGTGATTTTGTCAACATTTCATGCAGGATGAAAAAGTGGCAAAATCTTGAAAAATAAATAGTTTCCTTATGTGAGCCCCTGGGCTTGATTAGATTCTTAAATTCCTAAAGTTCTTTGTTGTTTTAATTTGTGCCTCGATAATTGTGTCTGGTATAAAAAAAAAACTTGAGGCAGTCAATGGGCCATATTTGACATTTCTTCGCAATGGTTTCAGCTACCAGTTTACTTTAAAAAATTTGTGATGATACCTCGTGCATGTCACATGGATTTGTGGTACTAGAATTACCCCATCAAATACATTGACTGGGTTTCTGTTGGGAATTAAGTTTAAGTGCTTTTTGTTCATCAACTGTAAATATAAAATTCAGGTGAGGAAGTCAATGTGCCGCATCAAGCAAGTTCTCACCGAGAGAGCGATTGATGATCCAGATCCCAGGAGATCTGCTGACATGAAGAGGATGATAAATGCTCTGTGATGACTTCCAGCTTGTGTTTTCCCTAAACACCGCATTGGTTATTTTGGTGGACTGAAAAGTAGCCTTACTTTTCTTGGTGTGGGTCTGCAGCTTCAGGTAATGCACCAAGTATCACTGTTCTGCAGTAGATGGACAAATTGCAACCTACTCATGAAGTTTTATGTTACTTGTTTCTTGTCTCTAAGATTAGTCTTATTTGCAGTATATGGACTATTCGGGCACTCTTTTTTTTCTCTTATAGACTTATGGATAATTAAAGAGGAAGCATTTATTTATTCTCTAGGTGTGGGAAACGGTACAAGAAGTTCTAGGTGGTAAAGTGTCCGAATGGTCCATTTTATTGACTTTGCCCTTTCGATTGTTAGATTCTGCACCACATGGTCTGACACTGTTAGTTGAGTCTCCGAACTAACTGTAAGTACACGGTACCATTACCTACGTTTTTCTTTCTTTCTTTAGAGGGTGCGACCTAGACTACTCGTAATTATATTAATTTTCATCCAATGCAGAATGTCTGAATTGCTATCTATAAGAAAAAGAATTGTCATCACAATCTCATAAAAGTGCAATTAGTTTTTAACATGGTAGAGCTCGATTCATAAATCTCCAGCTCACCCCCGCTCTTGAATGCACCCTAAACTAATTGTGCTACGAAGATCAATAAGAATATCCCAACACTCTTTCTCAATAGGAAAATTTTGAATTTTTTTTTTCCCTTTTTAATAGAGTTGGAATATTAGATCTACCATAAGAATAATAATGCTTTGCTAATAAAAAACTCATTTATTGCTCTGCAACCCACTTAATGGTCTTCAACCCCTTGGTTATGGTAAAGGCTTACGATCAGTACAATGAAATGCACTTATTTTGGTAGCTGTTCACTTGAGCTGTCATTGCTATGCTTAAACAAATGCATTTACTCTGTTTCTCTAACTAGTAGGTCAAGGTGGGCTACGAGGACAAAACATCATGGACAACATGTGCTCTGTCTTAAATTGGTTTTAACACCAAACTCAAAAAGCATGTTTATTCTTAACTTGGAAAGCAAACTGATTCGGGAAATAGAAAGGGTCCCAAGTGAAACGCAAATGGGTTGCCAAGTTTGGACATACGTGCACGCACACACCAAAAGACAGGAACAGAGAAGTTGGGGATTGAGAAAGCAAAGGAGCCCCATCCGTGTGGGTCTTAAAACCTTGAAAGGGGACGGCACAAAAAGGCTCGATTTTCTTTGCAGACACGTTATGGTGTCACGGGAAAATATGGGAGGCAGAAATGGACAAATCCAACGTTGCCATCGCAAACATGGGAAGCACCCCCCCCCCCCCCCCCCCCCACATGCCTGTTTGACAAAACATGGTCTTGGTTTGACGATGTGGATAAAATTATGTTAGCTGATTTGTAGACCTTCCCAAACTTATGACATATTTGCAAAATAAGAATTTTGTCAAATTTCTCTTCATTCAAAAATTTTAATTTGCAAACATAATATTTCTAATTTTTTAATTGAAAACAGCAATAATAAAACTTTTAAAAAAATCAAGGGTTAAATACATATTGCACTCCCTATATTTGGAGTGTCGACACATTGCACCCAAATGTTTTATTTTTGAGACATTGAGCATATTATGTTATCTCTCCCAACGATTTGCACTTCAGAGAGAAATTAGGCGTCAAATGAGATGGTCATCGTACCACCCTTGCCATTACTAAGATATTGAGAGAGGAATTTGCCGGTAAGGACTTCAATAATGATGATTTCAAGACAATAAACGTCTGCCTTCTGAAAGAGATGCTAATATTGTACATATTCAGGTGATCTGTAGGCAAATATTATTTAAGATTCAAAGACGATACGATAATCTAACAGGGATAGAGGTCACGTGAGAGACAGGTGTAAACGATTACCGTCTAATTTCACTCCGGGATGCAAATCGTTGGAGGAGATAACATAATGGACTCAATAACTCAAAATAAAATATTAGGGTGCAATGTGTTAACACCCCAAACATAAGGAGTACAAAGTGTAAAAAATAATAAAAAACTTCAAAATCATGACTCACCAACAAATCAACTCTCTTTACTACAATAAATATAAAAAAATTTATTCTAATTCAATAAAACTTTAATCTATCTTAATTTTCACAATATTTCCAAGAATTCAAAAAAAATCTTGATTGCAACATGACCTTAATCTTTTCTTATGATGCTTTCTTCACATTTTCATATGGCATGATTCTCCACTCTACTAATTCAAAGGTGTGTGCAAGAACAATAAAAATAAATCTGACCAAACAATAAAATTAAAAAAAATATACACTTTAATTACCACACAATTTGTAGTATGCACTATAAATTATAAAACTTGACACATTGCACTATAAACGATCAATATATTTACATTTTACACCTTATATGAATATCTCATCTTTAAAATTATTAAAAATTTGGATACGTGACACAATTTTAACGGTTGAATTGTGATGTGGGGTGTAAAGTGTAAACCAATTGATAGTTTAAGGTTGTAATATATCAAGTTTGATAGTTTATGATGCAAATTTAAAAAAGAGTTGTAGTTTGAGGATGTAAAATGTATTTTTTTTATATAAAATTATATAATTTTAACATTTATTTCTCTACCAGCGTGTTTATTTTATGAATCCATAAACTCTTGTATTTTTTTTACCTAACAAAGGTCTTATGTGATGCAAAAATTAAAAAGTATTTAAAATATAAAACTAAAATCAACTGAATCCAAACTTACATTTCCCTCTTAAGGGGTTTTTTTTCTTCTTCTTAAATTTATATATATATATATATATATATAATATTTTTATCGTTCGTTAACTTCAAGATTTTGACGGTCACCTACTTATTATATTAACTTAACTTTTCAAAGTTAAAAAATCTCTTAATTCTGTCACACCTTATTTACGTTATTATAAACTAGTAATATAATTGATATTCGTCTTACATCTGTCATTCTAATATCAATCAACAACTTATTGCATTAACTTAACTTTTAAAATTTTCAGAACGTCTTAATCCTGTCCTACATTATTTACCTTATTATAAATAAAATTTAGTAATATAATTGATATTTTCCTTACATGCATCGTCATAATATCAATGTTATATATAGTATGACATATTTCCTATAATTATTATAAAATTAAGGGAATTTGAACAATAAATTTCCATTTGAACAACCAACCTGATACAATAGGAAATCCTTATATCTTGAAATTAATTCGTCAAGTTGATGATAAAATACATGGACGTTTCAGCGGGCATAACACACTTGTTACATAACAACCCCTTGGAGGAAGGGCTAAGCAAGGAGGACAATGGGTAGGAGCCATGGAGGTTTGGGCTCTAGAGGGGGGTTTGGTGTTGCTCATATGTTACCAGAGATGCTTACTTATAAATCTGATCATATTAAAACTACTTTATTTTTAATATCCAAAAATTTAGGCATGAAACTCGAATGTGAACACAGTGAAGCTACACAATGTTTATATATACTAACCACATGAATGTGGTAATTGAGAAGACATCTTTTTTGGGTGACAAGGATAAACTAAGCTCGACAAAATCATCTAACGAGCTGGTAAATTTCAAGCCGGTGCGGCCCTCAAACTATACAAATAAATCCAATTTTATGGTAAAGATAATCTAAAAGAATTGTTTGTACTGTGAGAGGTTAAAACTCGAGACACATGGAGCACACCCATAGATCTAGAAGAGGTTCAGACCACCCATGTCTGTCAAGGGTTAACATGAGATGACATCTTAATAAGGAAAGGAAAAAAAAAACCTAAATTTTGAGAATTCAAGTTGCCCATGATTTTTGGGACACTGACCTCCACAACCTCATTTATATAAGCTGCCACATCGTAAAAGGATAATTTTCCCTGCGAGAAACAGAAGAACATTTTACATCGCCCCCCACTCTTTTTTTTTACTCCTTGTAATGTGTGTTAGAACATCTCTAGACAACCTTAACTTCTCCATCATTTTGGTCTCAGAGGCAGCGCCTCGTGTGGGGATGTTACCTACCCTTCCATCACCTGACTCGTCCAGTGAATCAACACCTCAGTGACTGGTAGATGCCCACGACGACGCACCCTTCGTTCTAGTATGGCATGGGGCTCTGGCTGAAAAACCCCATGGGAGTCGACGGGAGGCAAAGAAGGGAGTGGAACACAGCGAGTTCCTATCTTCCTTTTCAGCTGCGAAACGTGAAAAATGGGATGAACCCTAGCATCTGAGGGAAGATGAAGTTTGTATGCCACCTTGCCGATCCGAGCTTCAATCTGAAAGGGGCCATAAAACCTTGGAGCAAGCTTAAGATTTCGGTGTTGACTCACAAAGGATTGTCTATACGGCTGTAACCTCAGGTATACCCAGTCGCCCACAACAAAAGTTCTTTCACTTCGTTTTAGATCTGCATAGTGCTTCATACGACTCTGAGCTTTAACCAGATTATCTTTCAATAATTACATGGTCTGATCCCGGGAGCGCAAAGCTGCATCCACTGCTGCCACTTGTGTTGTGCCTGCTTCGTATGGTAAAGGTGGAGGAGGTGATTGTCCATATACAATTTCATACGTTGTTAATTTCGTTGATGCATGAAAATTAGTGTTATAACACCATTCTGCAAGTGACACCCACTAAGACTAGTCTTTCGACCTATCACCCACGAAGCACCTCAGATAATTCTCTAAGCACTTATTCACTATTTTAGTCTGCCCATCCGTCTGTGGGTGGTATGCAGTGTTATAAGCAAGTTTGGTACATTGTGCTTTGAACAATGCCTTCCAAACTAAAGATATGAGTCATGAATAACATGACAACTTTAGAAGCTGTGTAAGGGTGTGAGAGGTATAAAATGAGAATATTTAGATAGTCTATCCACAACCACATGGAGAACATAATAACCCTGAGAAAGTGGCAAACCTTCCACAAAATCCATGGTGATATGAGTACACACACGGTCTGCCACTGACAAGGGTTGTAACAAACCCCCAGGAGCAACATTCTCATGTTTAACTTGTTGGCATATATCGCATTCTCTGATATATTGTTTGAGGTGTTGTTTCATATGTGACCAATAGAAATCTCTGCGAAGTCGATGTAGTGTTTTATCATACCCGGAGTGTCCTCCAATGGGTGAATCATGAGCTTGCTGAATAACTAGATCTCTGAAATTAGTATCTTCACCCACATATAATCTGCCCTGATAAGATAACAACCCATTTTTGAAGTTGTACTTCACGGGGTCCAATTCACCCCTCTCCCATTTGGCCAGCAACTCCTTGCTGAAATCTTCTTAATAGCTTTCCCTTAGCTCCTCCAACCAATTAGCTGTAGGAAAAGATAGGGCTGATAGAGAAGGTACCACCTCTTCCTTTCTTGACAGGGTATCAAAAACTTTATTTTCCTTCCCCTTCTTGTACTCCACCCTGAAATCATAACCAAGTAATTTAGTTAACCATTGTTGTTGAAAGGGGCACCAATCTTCTGTTCAAGAAGATTTTTGAGACTTTGTTGGTCTGTCCGAACTGTGAAACTCTGCCCAATTAGGTAAGGACACCATTTTTGGACTGCTGACACTACTGCTAGCATCTCCTTTTCATATGTAGTCATAGCTGCATTTTTACCCTTGAGGGCTTGACTGAAATAGGCAATAGGTTTCCCATTCTGCATGAGGACAACCCCAATACTCAACCCACTTGTATCATATTCCAACACAAAAGGTTTAGAGAAATCGGGTAGGGCCAACACGGGTGGTTCAGTCACTGCAGCCTTGAGATTTTGGAAGGCCTCAGTGGCTACAGAGGTCCACCCAAATGCATTTTTCTTAAAGAGTGCAGTCAAAGGACATGCAATTGACCTATAGCCTTTTATGAATTTCCTATAGTACCCAATCAACCCGAGAAATCCTCTCAAGGACTTTAAACTTATAGTTAGCCCCATATCTTTGGGACAAAATCAAGTTATAACCCTTATTTTCCAAACCAACAATTTGATACCCCTATGTTTTAAAACCAACAATTGGAGACCCTTATGTTTCAAAATCCCTCAATCCTCACCCTCCCGTCTAAATTCACAGTCAAATGAGACGATTTTTCATGAAATGACAAGAATGCCCTTGATAGATTGTACACACAATGCATGGTCAACTTGTTCAGCACAAAAAGCGGTTTTTTTTACTTCTTTCTATTTCAGCATTTTTTTTCTTTCACTCAACTTACACTCAATGCATTGTCTCCCTCACCTCCACCACCTACGACCTCCTCACTCTTGACCCACCCCTCACTCAACTAACTCCACCACCACTCCCTCACCAACAACTCGACCAACCCCACCTTCTCGGTTCACTCTCAGTTCAGTCTTTGTCGAACCAAAGTCCCTTTGTTCCGATCCCAGGCCCCCTTACTCCATTCCGGCCCAGCTGGGATTGCAGTCAGTACTTACATTTATGAGCTCTATAACGAGGATTTGAGACCTGGGTCTGTCTCTGAAAAGAAATGGGGACTTTTCAACGCTTTTGGAGTTCCAGTTTACATCTTGCACTTGACTGGTGTGGACACTGTGTTGAGAAACTGTTTCGGCTTTCCCGAGTTTCACTTCGCTCATGTTTATTCTTCTTTCGTATATGACGCACGGAGGTTAGCGAGTTGGTCTTGAACTTTCGGGTTTTGTATTTCCAGAGTTGATTTATTTAACTGATCTCGGGCTCGAGATTCGAATCTGTCAAAGCTTCTGCAATGATCTTGTTTGGCTTTATTGAGGTTCTTGAGTGTAGAAGGTGTTTTCTTGTTTCGGAGGGTATTTCGGGGAGTTCTGACAGCGATGGAGGATGGGAAGTTGACCAAAGTAAGCTCGGCAATGTCGGACGTGGTTCTCGGTTGCGTGATGTTGTATATCCACGACCCCAAGGACCGGGACACGGCGTCTTTAGTGTGCAAGCAGTGGTACGAGCTGGACGCGCTCACACGGAAGCACGTGACGATCGCGTTGTGCTACACTACGAGCCCCAATCGACTGCGCCGGAGGTTCCGATACCTTGAGTCGCTGAAGCTGAAGGGGAAGCCCTGGGCTGCTATGTTCAATCTGATTTGGCTACTGCACTAGTTCATATCCTAGATGAGCACCGACATCCACGAGTTGGCAATTTGGATGATGGGAGACAACATGACAGATGTTTCCATTTTCAAGGATATGAAGATGGAGCTGGTGCTAGAGAATGTGTTGGAGACCACTGCTGAGTTTGAAAGCTTCACATCTTTCCCTGAAGATGTGATGGTCTTTGACGCATTTCACTGACGTGCCGTAGTTCTCACTTCATTCCTCTTTCTTGCAGCTCATGGTTCTTGTATATTTCCAGGAAAATGTGATGGTCTTTGACGCATTTCACTGACCTACTGCTTTGTTTATTTATCAACTTTAAATGAGCATATAACTCTCTGTTTATTTTATTATGCTTATGTATGTAGTCTACTGAACTTTCTGCCTGTTTTGTGAATGTAGCGTTGGAAACAATGGCACTGTCGTAAATGGCACATCACTGGCTCCATCTTCAAATTTTACTAGCTCCGGGCGTATGTGAAGGGTGTGGGGACGTGAGGTTTTTGCCCTATTTTCGGTGCAGTGGGAGCTGTAAGATGGTGATGTTGGCAAAGGAAGAAATGGATCAAAGACAAGGGAGGACGGTGGTGGTGAGGTGCCCTGATTGTAATGAGAATCATCTCGCACGAGAATGGCTTGATGCGGTCGCGGTTTGTTTTCGGTGCAGTGGGAAGGGCAGTATGGTCATCCATCAATCACTTATCAAGGGCATTCTGGTCATTTCAAGAAAAACCTTCTAATTTGACGGTGAATTTAAATGGGGGTCAGGATTGAGTGGTTTTGAAACATAGGGGTATCAAATTGTTGATTTGGAAAATAAAGGTCGTAACTTGATTTTGCCCTAAAGATATGGGGCTAACTATGAGTTTACCCATAGATTGAATCTTAGATGAGTCTGCCTTTACTCTCATCTTTGAGACTATGTGGCCTAAGTAATCCACCTCGCGACACCCAAATCTGCACTTAGACTTCTTGGTATACAACTAATGTTGTCTTAGGGTCTCTAGAATCAGTTTTAGGTGCTGCACATGCTCTGCCCAGGTTCTACAATAGATAAGAATGTTATCAAAGAAAACCAGTAGGAATTTCCTTAGGAAAGGTCTGAAAACCTCATTCATGAGACTTTGTAACGTAGAAAGGGCATTAGTTAAGCCAAAAGGCATAACGAGAAACTCATAGTGGCCTCTCATGAGTCCTAAAAGCTATTTTAGGAACGTCCTCATGTCTGACCTTGATTTGATGATAACCCGACCTCAAATCGAGTTTAGAGAAAAAATTAGCTCCATGAAGCTCATCCAATAATTCATCGACCACGGGAATAGGAAACTTATTCTTGATGGTTTCCTTATTCAAAGCCCTATCCACACACATTCTCCCTCTGCCATCAGCCTTCCTAACCAGCAAAATAGGGGATGAAAATGAGATTTGACTCAATCTGATAACCCCCGTTTTAGCAAGTCCCTGACAATTTTCTCTATCTCCTCTTTCTGAAAGAAAGGGTACCGGTAAAGCCTGAGTGAAATAGGAGTTGTACCCTCCTTTAGGATAATAACATGATCTTGAATCCTAGTGGGTGAAAGGCCAGTAGGTTCCTCAAAGATATCAGCAAACTGTTTCAACAAACAGTCCATTTTAGTAGCTACCTCAGCTGGGGTTAACTCCATTGGCTCCATAAGCTGTAAGATAATGCCCTTCTTACTAGCTTTCTGACTCGAGACAACTCCCTGCCCTCCATGAGCTGTGTAGGAGTCATTCTTTGCAACTGAATATTTTTACCATCTAAAGTAAATGCCATAGTTAAATCAGAGAAGTTCCACAATATTTGCCCTAACATCCGTAATCAATACACGCCCAAAACCATATCACATCTAGCCAATGACAAGACATAAGTGTCAGTCACAAAACAATTTCCTTATATGGTGATCTTCAACCCATCACTTCTTCCTTCACTAGTCAGCAATTCTCTAGTGGCCACCCTCACCCTTAGCTCCTCCCCCTTTTTCAGTCTTGAGTTGTCCCATTTTTACTATTGACGGGTCCAAAAAATTGTGAGTACTTCCCGAATTAATTAAGATTACCACCTGCTGCCCTCCTTCCTTGCCCACCACCCTCATAGTCTTAGGATTCAAAGATCCTGTCAAGGCATGCAAGGATATCTCTGGTTCTGTTTCAATCATTTCTATAACCGCTTCTTCCTCCTCACTTCTTATCTCTTCAGTGGTAGTGTCAATGGAATCACCCAAATCTAACCCCTCCATTATGAATAATTTGGGGTACTTACAAACATGCTTGGTTGACCATTTCTCATCACAATTGTAGCACAATCATTTCTCTCTTCTTTCTTTCATTTGGTAGGGTGTTAATTTCTGGATGGGAAAACTCTTTTTGGGCTGCTGGTTGTAGGTGGGTGAATGGGGGTAATGTTTTGGTTGTGTTGTTGGTGGTATGTAGTGGAATGATGGGTAATGTGTTGGTTTTGGGATGGTGGGGTGGGTAATAAGCCTCGGGTGGATTTTCTATTCAACAACACGTGTTCTTCCTGAATTTTGGCTAGGCCATAAGCTGTAATCAGGTTGAGGGGATTAAACATTCTCACTGGAAGTCTTATCTCATCTTTGAGTTCACTTAAAAAACAACTCAACTTGTAATTCTCAGATAAACCACAGAGTCTATTGGACAGAGCTTCAAACTGGCCCTTATAGATCTCCACACTAGAGGTTTGTCTTAGCCTAGTGAGCATTTCTATCGGGTCATCATAGGCACTAGGTCCAAATCTCATTAATAGAGCTAGAACAAATACCTCTCAACTCTTCAAAACTCTTGAATCCTCCAGATCTTGAAACCAAATTAATGTCTGCCCTTCCATGTGGTAAGATGCTAATAATAGGTGATGGGTGAGGGGTGTTTGGTGGTAGTTAAAAAACTGGGTAGATTTATACAACCATCCACTAGGATCTGTCCCATCAAATTTAGGGAATTCAAGTTTGACTGACCTATAATGCATTCCTGAATCTGGAAATCCTCCACCTCCACTTCCTCCAGCTCCATTTCTGCCAGGTGGTGTGCTGTAATTGGGGCCTGAAGGCGGCTCCTCTTGGTCATTCTCCTTATCTTTGTCTTTGAGCAGAAGCTGCATGTTGATGGTAAGATTAGAGAGCTGTTGTTCTATGCCATGCAATATATCTCGCTGATCATCTTGATCTCTCTTCAACAGGTTCATCTGCTCGACTACCTCCTTGTAACGTGTATCCACCATTGTTGGAAAAGCCTCTGATACCAGATGTAACAGTCTGCTTGTAAATTTGTGATAAATGGAATAATGAGAACTTGTGTAATGAAAGATGATACTGATTCAAGTAAATTTGTAGATAGATCTTGCCAATTCGAGGTTGGCAACCTCCTGAGAAATTGAAAAAAAGCAGGAAAATTCTAAAGGGTAGCTTGATTGTCTGATGATACCTACGCAGGGGCGAAGACTACCCGTACAAATACGCATAAACTAAACCTAATAGATTCTAGAAACAAACATAACAGAATTCCTAGAATTCCATGGGCTACGGCCCAGCCCACAGCAATTGACTAAACTTTGACTAATGGGCTTCCTAATCCACCCATGCACAGCTCCAGCCCATTCCCGCATATAACGAAGCATCCAGCCCTTTACGCACACCAAAGCCTTTCGTCCTCCAACATATCTCGAACCTTCTCCTTCTCCTTCTCCTGTCTTCCCCACCTTGTATCTTTTTATTTTTTCTTGGCTTCCCCACCTTGTATCTTCCCGAACACTAAACCCTCTTAGATCTGAACTTCTTAGATCTGGACGTGTAACAAATTCGGTGGATCTGATCTTCAATTAGGCCAATTATTCATGAAAGAAACGGAATCGAATTGAGGTCGAAAGCGTTTTAGGGTTTCTCTGTTTTTTATTCGCGGAAGAAATGGCACAAGATCGATCTAGGGTTTTTTGGGGTTGAATTGGTGAAGAAATTGAGGCAGGGGAATTGGTGCCGTAGAAACGGAGGTTCGGAATTGATGGTACTCGTAGAAGGGATTGAAGGTGGGATCGAAGGTGGAGGGATTGGGGAAAATGCAAGGCTATGCATGGGATTGGGCGGGCTGTTGAGGAAAGAAAACGGAGTCGGCACATGTGGACAGTCCCCACGCGTGCGATCGTAGACGCCGCAGCCGATGGTTCTTCTTCGTCTTCTGCTAATTCGTTCTGCAAGGTTTGATTTTCTGGAGGTTCTTGTTTCGAAATTTTGCGGGTTTGCTTTTTTTTTTTTTTTGGGTTCAATAGTTTTTTTGGATGAGAAGATGGGTGTCTAGTTTTGATTGATATATAAAGTAGCTAATGAACCTGATTTTCTGTGAAAGGAATGGCCGTATTTTTGTTTCTTTTCCTGAGCTGATAAATTTTGGGGATGGGGTAATCGAGGAAATGAATCCGAATTTTTTGTGAGTGACTTGAATTTGCGGGAGTGGCACAAATTGAAGAAATCATACTCGTTTTGTGATATGTTTGGGTTGTGTGAATTGAAAATTACGGTCAATTTTTTTTTTCTATTGTGGAATATGTGATTGATTTACGTAATTGGGTGAATGTGCCTTTCTGAAGAAGAAAGGGGAAGAAGGGTGTTGCGCTTTGTCTAGGTCAGCTTCTGAAACAGCAGGTTCCCTGCTGTCTACTCGTTCTCCATTAAGATGTCAGTTTCTGGCTGTTGTTTATAGGAAGGATAGCATGTGGCTCTGACCTGTACACATGGCATCTAATACTCTACATGTAGGCTTTGGTGCCTCACAGATTAGATATGCACAAGACAAAAAGCTATAATTTATCTTGTCATTTAATGTTGTCAAGCACAAGAAAAGCTATTTCTCTCCATACGAGGAACTTCTAATTTATATGCAGCAGATATTTCTGTTCTAGAATTGATGGAACATGCACCAAATGTGAGTTGTAAACTACCTCCTTTGGGTGAGCGGGAAGGAACAGTGATTTCTAGGAGGTAGTTACATGTTTCTGGAACTTTAAGCAAATTGGAATTTGTCTGTTCATTGAAAAAGGATAAAAAAAATTGTTTCACCAGTGTAGGTGTCCTGGAAATTTGGGCATGAAAGAGAAGGTGTTGTACGGGTATACTTCTGTTGGAACTGTTAAATTAGCTGGTGGAATCGAGGGCATTGTATCTTCGATGTGGTGGTAATATATTTTCACTATAAACCAATGTTTAACTGTATTTATTAACCTTCTGCAAATCTAATGTTATAAGCAGGGAACTTATTTAGGGCATGCAACATCCATCTAGGTGGGGCTGTTTGCATAGTGTGTCAACAAATTTCGAATCTTGTAGTAGATCTTTCTGATGAGCTTCGTAACCATATAAATGGTCTTTACATTGTCCTCGCCATATTTAGTTTATTGTTTCGTTTCTTATTTAAATGAAAGGGAATCTTTTTTGTGAAGTACCGTCCTTGTTGTTGGTGTTTGGAATACTAGTCATGCATTGACATTAAGTTGTGCTGCTTTGGGTTTAGGATCTGTTACTCTTTATTACTAACTGAAGTCTTTCTTCCCCTCCCCTACCACTTTCACAGGATGGACGCAAGATCAGTGTTGGTGATTGTGCTCTTTTCAAACCGCCTCAGGATTCCCCACCTTTCATTGGAATAATTCGTTGGTTGGCTGCAGGTAAAGAGGATAAATTGAAGGTAGGTGTTAATTGGCTTTATCGTCCTTCTGAAGTAAAGCTTGGCAAAGACGTCCAATTGGAAGCTGCGCCAAACGAAATCTTTTATTCCTTTCATAAGGATGAGATTCTTGCTGCATCGCTACTTCATCCATGTAAAGTTGCATTCCTTCCTAAAGGTGTTGAGCTTCCATCAGGGATTTCGTCATTTGTGTGTCGGCAGGTGTATGATGTCACAAACAAGTGTTTATGGTGGCTAACTGATCAAAATTATATTGATGTGAGTTTTTATGCTTTTGGACCCTTAAATTGCTCTTATGGTGAATTTTTAGGGTATTCATGGTCTCTTCTTTTATAGGAACGTCAGGAAGAAGTAGATCAGCTCTTACATAAGACACGAATTGAAATGCATGCAACATTGCAGTCAGGTGGTCGATCTCCAAAACCAATGAGTGGTCCGACATCAACGTCGCAGTTAAAAGCTTCAGATAGTGTTCAGAATAGCACCTCTTCTGTTCCTTCTCAAGTAAAGGGGAAGAAAAGGGAGCGGGGAGACCAGGGTTCTGACCCTGTCAAACGAGAGCGTCCTACAAAAGCAGATGACGGGGATTCTGGCCACAGTAGATTGGAAAGTAATTTGAAATCTGAGACTGCCAAAATTACAGAGAAAGGAGCCCTTGTGGACTTTGAAGGGGTTGAGAGACTGGTGCAGCTCATGCTGCCTGACGGAACAGAGAAGATGGACTTAGCTGGGCGGTCAATGCTTGTTGGTGTTATAGCAGCCACAGATAAGTTTGATTGCCTTAATCGGTTTGTGCAGCTTAGAGGTTTGCCTGTATTAGATGAATGGCTCCAAGAAGTACATAAAGGGAAGATTGGTGATGGTACTGGCTCCAAGGATGGTGATAAATATGTTGAGGAGTTTCTCTTGGTTTTGCTTCGTGCACTTGATAAGCTGCCTGTAAATCTTCATGCCCTACAGATGTGCAACATTGGAAAGTCTGTGAATCTTTTGCGTTCTCATAAAAACTTGGAAATCCAGAAGAAAGCAAGAAGTTTAGTCGATACCTGGAAGAAACGTGTAGAGGCTGAAATGAACATCAATGATGCAAAATCTGGTTCAAATCAGGCTGTTCCCTGGCCTGCTAGAGGACGTCTTCCTGAAGTTTCCCATGGTGGTAACAGACACGCAGGAGCGTCCACTGATGTCGCTGTGAAGAGCTCAGCTCCACCCCTCTCTGCATCCAAAACTGCTCCAGTAAAGGTTGTCCAAGGGGAGAGCACTTCTCGGTCTGCATCTGCATCTCCAGGGCCTACAAAATCAGTTTCAGTGCCATCACCTGCACAGGCTAGTACTAACTTGAAAGATGGCCAGGCTAGGCATGCTGTTGGTGTCACTTCTGATCTCCCTCTGACTACTGTTAGGGATGAGAAAAGTAGCAGTTCTAGTCAGTCCCACAACAGTCAATCTTGTTCTAGTGACCAGACTAAAACTGGAGGACTTTCAGGGAAGGACGACGCAAGGAGCCCTACTGCTGGTTCAATGAGTGGAAATAAGATATCAAGTGGTTCTTCACGGCATAGGAAGTCAATAAATGGCCTCCCTGGCTCCACTCTTTCTGGCATTCAAAAGGATAGTGGTTCAAACAGGAGTTCCGTGCACAAAAATTCTGCCTCAGAAAAACAATCACACTCTCAATTGTTGTGTGAAAAGGCAGTTGATGGGGCGGTCAATGATAGTCAGAAGTTGATTGTTAAGATTCCAAATCGAGTGCGCAGTCCTGCACAAAGTGTCAGTGGAGCATTGTTTGAAGATCCGTCAATAGTGAATAGCAGAGCTTCTTCTCCTGCGCTTTCAGAGAAGCTTGATCAGTTTGATCGTAGTTCAAAGGAAAAGAGTGATGCATATCGTGCTAATATTACTTCAGATGTGAACACGGAATCATGGCAAAGCAACGATTTCAAAGATGTGCTGACTGGCTCTGATGAAGGTGATGCATCACCCGCTGCCATTACAGATGAAGAGCATCCTAGGACTGGTGATGACAGTAAAAAGTTGGCAGAAGCTAAAGCTGCTTCATCATCAGGAAATGAACCTAAACCAGGGAATGCACAAGAGGCTTCCTTGCGATCTATGAATGCTTTGTATGAAAGCTGTGTCAAGTATTCAGAAGTTAATGCATTTATGTCAATTGGAGATGATGTTGGAATGAACCTGCTGGCTAGTGTTGCTGCTGGAGAGATGTCCAAGTCTGATATGGTATCACCAACTGATTCTCCTCAGAGAAACACACTTGGTGTTGAACCCTCTTGCACAGGTATTTGTGATTCAAATGTTAAATCATCTCCTGTTGATGACCTTGCCCCAAACCGTAGCCAGTCTAATGAAAGTGCTGAGGTTGAGCATGAGAAGCAGGTTATACTTTCCACCAATGTTGGGCCTACAGATGGAGAAGGTGATCCTGCCTCTTTGGTGTCTGAAGAGAAACCTGTAAGTGGGCACAGCGGACATTTTGATTCTTCAAGTATGGACTTGCTGGAAACTGCAGACCCATGTGCTGAGAGCAATGGAAATACATCTGAAATAACAGTAGCTGCTGTAGTGGCTTCCTCCTCTGCAAGCAAAATGATGAAAAACATGGATATTGAAGAAGGCAAAACTATTCATAATAAAAAGGCAGTTGGTGGGGTGGATGCAAATGCCCTTCCAGATGTTAAGGAACAAGCAAATGGTCCTTTGTTGGACAAAGAAAAGGTCAGTAATGTGGTTGCAAATCTAGAAGTCCACATGGAAGCCAGAGGAGAAGCCCTTCTGGAAACTGATTGTAAGAACAAGAAGTTGATAATTGGAGAGTTGAAATGTGGCGTCAAGACTGAGGAGAAACATCCTGCTCTCCATTCTGAGATTTCGAAAGCAACGAAGGAAGTGCTGCATCCTTCTGGTGGTGGGAAAGATTTGGTTTCTGAAAATGTAATTGAATTGAAGGCCGAGAAGAATGAGGAAGGAGATGCAAGGATTCATGTTAAGCAGACTGAAATACAATGTCATGAACTTAAAGGAAATGCTCCTGCAAACCCTGAGAATCGAGTTCTAGTTGGTGTAGTTTCAGATGATGCTAAACCGGATGACAAGGATCTGGGGGAGAATTTGGGAAGCAAAGAAGGTAATGAGCAACATAGTAGGCCAGCTCCTCACAAGGTTTCTCGTGCATCTCCGGTGCAAGAGACAGAACAGCATGAAAAGTGTAGGGGGTCAAAGTTGACTGGCACTGAAGCAGATGATGCTGAGGAATGTACATCAACCGCTGCAGACGATTCTTCTATATCGGCTGCAGGGGTGTCAGATATGCATGCCAAAGTAGAATTTGATTTGAATGAAGGCTTTACTGTTGATGACGGAAAACTTGGGGAAAAGAATAACTTTACGGCAGCCGGAGGTTCAGCTGCTATTTGTTTGGTTAGTCCATTACCTTTTCCTGTTTCCTCTGTCTCTGTTGGTCTTCCTGCTTCAATTACAGTGGCAGCTGCCGCCAAAGGGCCCTTTGTTCCACCAGATGACCTATTGAGGAGTAGAGGGGAGCTTGGATGGAAGGGATCAGCAGCCACTAGTGCCTTTCGGCCGGCTGAACCTCGGAAAACTCCTGAGATCCTGCAGGGCACTGCAACTACTATTCTTCCTGATGCTACAACTGGCAAGCAGGGTCGCCCTCCTTTGGATATTGACTTGAATGTACCTGATGAAAGAGTACTTGAGGATTTGGCATATCGAGATTGTGCTCAGGAGATGGGTAATTTATCTCGCCCAACAAATAACAATGAAGTGGCATGCGAGGAGCTGACTGTTTCTGTACCTGTTCGTTGCTCTGGGGGACTTGATCTTGATTTGAACCGTATTGGTGATGCTTCTGACATGGGCAATTACTTAACAAGCAACAGCCATAGAATGGATGTCCCACTTGTGCCAGTTAAATCATCAGGTGGTCTTCGTAATGGTGCAGCGAGTGCCCACAGGGACTTTGATTTAAACAATGGGCCTGCTGATGAGTTGAATGCTGAGCCTCCTTCGTTTATTCAGCTTGCTGGGAGCAGTTTGCCATCCCAACCGCCTATTTCCGGCCTTCGTATGAGCAATGCAGAAATGGGAAACTTCTCGCCATGGTTTGCTTCAGGAAGCACTTATTCCGCAATCGCCATTCCGTCAATAATGGCTGATAGAGGGGAGCCGCCTTTCCCAATTGTTGGAACTGGTGGGCCGCAAAGGTTGTTGGGTCACGCTGGTGGCAGCAACCCATTTAGTCCTGATGTCTACAGGGGGCCAGTCTTGTCGTCTTCTCCTGCAGTGCCCTTCCCCTCCAGCCCTTTTCAGTACCCCGTCTTCCCTTTTGGAACCAGCTTTCCATTGCCTTCAGCGACATTTTCAGGTGGTTCAACAACATACGTAGATTCATCATCTGGTGGGAAGGTCTGCTTCCCTGCAGTCCATACTCCGTTTTTAGGACCTGCTGGTGCAGTTTCATCCCATTACCCGAGGCCTTTTGTTGTAAGCTTTCGTGATGGTAGTAATAATAGTAGTGCTGAGAGCAGTCGAAAATGGGTAAGACAGGCTTTAGACCTCAATGCCGGTCCTGGAGGCCCAGATGTAGAAGGGAGAGATGAGATCTCTCCTCTTCCACCAAGACAACTGTCTGTTGCCAGTTCGCAGGCTGTTGCTGATGAGCAAGCAAGGATGTACCAGGTGGCTGGTGGTGTCTTGAAAAGAAAGGAGCCAGAAGGAGGTTGGGATGGATACAAGCACTCATCCTGGCAGTAGAATTAAGAAACGCAAAATTTGTGAGCCAAAGCTTGTTAGTTATTGATTGCGTCTGTCAGTACTCTGTAACGTTTCCTGGATTGTGCAAAGGTGAAAGATGGGGAAAAGGTTTTAGTAAAGAGTAATTCTCAAGTATGTAACTCTTTCCTTTCGTTGTTAGTTAAATAAGATAAGTAATATTTTACTTAATTCTCCTGAGCAAATGCGTTGCATATTGCATTGATTGCGGCTCGTGAGAAGATTATGTTCTTCTTTGACCGAACATGTGGAAGGCATTGCGTAGTGGAATGGAATCCTAATTTCTTTCATTTGCTTAAAAGAAAAGCTAGATAGCATTCTCTTACGAGGGGGGCCATTACAGCCTCTCTCTTTTTCCTTTTACCGGTAAACATCAAGTTATAGAACTAGAATTAAAAAGAAAGGAGAATATGAAGGCATGAGGCATCGGAAAAAAATAAATGATCACTTTATACATACGATGAGAATCGAGAGAGCACCTAAAATCTAACAAGTTCACCTTGAAAAGCTAGTAGAAACTACATGCATCATTTCTTGCTCTTGCAGCTCATTTGAAATGCTACCAGAGGGTGAATAGCAATGGATGAAGTAGACCAGATTCTCTTGTTTGAGAAACAGAAAAGAAAAGAACCAAAAAGAAAAACCGAACTTCAATTCTTTACAATGAACAAATAACACAAAGACGAGTGTCCTAAGACATACCATTTTAATGCTAATTATAATAGAAAAACCAGAAAAAAAGAAGAGAAGAGGACAAAAGAAAACAGCCGCAGAGCAGATGACCTTTGGAGAAGAACCGTATTCCGATATACTTCAGAAACTATTGAGGAAAATCAAACTAACGGGAAACTCTCGGCCAGAATGTAACGTAGAGCTTCTGGGTGACATTGCCAAGACAAACTCCACAGTAGATGTTTTATTTGAGACACGCGAGGCTCCTCCCTCGAAACAAATTTCTGCAGTTTTAAGTAACAGATTACGCCCAAGAAACTGAAGACTCAGGATATAAGAGATATATTAGAATCGGGATAGATTAAGATGACCTTTCGTCCCAACACTATTATTTAGGCAGGCAGTTAAAACATATTATCAAGATGCTGACGCTACTTGCAGAAAAGACTACAGCAGCAGTAACGCGAGAAAATGATGCAGAGCAATACAATCTATGGTTTAAATTCTGGAGGGTGAGAAAGATCTATATGAACAATATTTAAGAGGAAAGCTGATATTTGTCCAGTGCACGTAATGCTGGAACTACATTCATTTATCTAAGGAACATCTCAGCTATGCATAATCCCCAAACACAGTGTGAGAGTCCAAATCAGGAATTATTGAACCATGGCAAGGAAGCCTTGGTACCAAGAAAAGAAGGCACTAACGATAGGCATCCGTGACGTGACTTGTTCTTCTTCTCTTTTTGCTTCTGTGGCGGCTTGATAACCACCCTGATTGCAGCATCGAAAACTGCTTTCACATTCTGCACTTCCAATGTAAATGGTCAAGTACAACATAAAGACAAACTCAAGGTGTCTATAAGACAAAACAGTGAGGACAGTCCTCGAAGCAATCAAAAGACATTTAAGTGGAGAGGCAAGCAGGATTCTTTAGACCTGAGAGCATGCACCCCGCATCAGGCATTGTATGAATGCACTTTATTTGGAGAGTAGATAGGTCAACACGTGCTAAACATTAGAGCCTCCAGATAGGATTTCATAAGGAGGAATTCATAACAGTAAAAATTGGCATAACCTCTCAGAAAGACCCAAGTATAGTGTTAGAGATATCATTTGCAGGAAACTGGCATCATAACTATACAATAGAAAACGATCATGGTGCTGAGACCTTAGTAGATTCTGCATTTTGTCTAATGAGAATTTTCTTTTTGGGACATACACCCTCTGTACCTTAAAAATGGCCCCTCTCGAGTCTTGAAAAAGCATAGATTTCTAAGAAACTAAATTCTAAATTCTTCAGACCCACTTCTAATGTTATCAATTCGCATTATGACATGTTGAAAAGTGAAAAGGCACATCTACATGTAATGACTGCGTCAGAAAAGAATGGCTGTTAGCAGATTTAAAATGATTCTTGGAAATTTTGGAATAAACAATAATTTTGAGATAGGCAAAAACGAAAACAGAGACTATTATTTTGGACGGAAGGAGCATACAGTTAAATTGTTATAGGGATTGATTAAAACCTGCTGCCAAATCATCTTTCAGCACATTTTGACATCCTCGTTAGTTGAAAGAGTTGACTCTGGTTAAATTAAAATGCCATATTTATGTTACTTGCAGTTGAAACCGAACTGCCTCATCACTAACATCATAAGACATGCTAGTTCATTTTACCTGCTGAGTTTTTGAGCTGCATTCTATATAGTATGTAGCACCAATCTGTTTACGGAGTTCCTCGCCCTGATTAAACCAAAACCATTATACCGTAAATGGCTCCAATCATAACCATCAAAATCCAGAGAGCATCTAGTGGAAGAAATTGCACCTGTGCAGTTGTCACAGGCACCAATCCAGGATGATCACCCAAATAGTGCTTATCCTCTCGAAGATCTGTGTCAAAATTAATTGCATTACTTGTGCATAACTAGTCCGCATAATGATTACAAGATGAAAGTCCATAGTCTACAGAACTGGTAATTTGCCAATTTACTCTTTTTTTCCACTGCTACCAGAATATCAATGTAATGGCATGGGAATTAAATCGTGTTCAGAAATACGATCTATTGGAGCTACCATCACTGGTCCAACAGGATATAGGTTCATTCAGATAGCTCGATAAGACATGTAAAATCAAAGGACCTATATTTCCATTCTACAATAGTTAAACCTCCACTAATTCTATGTTAGTTCTGATTATTAGAGACCTATACTAATAACCTCGAAAAATATTTTGTTTCATGATACTGCTTGTTGATAGGAGACCCATTCAATCAAAACTTCCACTGCCAATATTATTAAACTATTTAACTCGCACTTCTGTTATATCAAATAAAGTACGATGTCAAAGTTAAGGTGATATCTAGGGATGAAACCATTTTGAATAGACTGTTTAAATCAGTGACCAAGTGAGATTAATCTACATGTTTACTAAACTCTCCAAATGACTCATTTTAGAATAATGTGTTAATTGTGCATTAGTTGTGAATGGCCCCGGCCATGATATTCATCCCCATGACTGAATTCATGTTAGAGACCACCCTTATTCGATGTGCCCAAATGACAATCATGTCTTAACATACAGGGTCAACCTTTCAACCATGTTATAACCATAGCTTTACGAAAATAATAAACTTGTAGAAATTAATGAACAATCTGAAATGTGAATGCATCCTTGTTTAGCAAAGCAGTCTTCTTCATTATAAGGGCTGGATTTAGTTGAAGAGCACACCTACAACATTAATTTTCATACGTAAAGCTTCTGGAAGTGCATCTTTCTTTTCCTCTTTCAGTCTCCTAGATTTAAGCCCAGTGGAAAGTTTATCTTTTACATTTTTGGGACCCCAAGCTCATTTTATCCTTAGAAAGTAGGAAAAATAATGGCCATACAGAATGATGAGTAACAAAATACAAGGTTCAGAAGGTTGTACATTACAGCAAACTAACTGTAAACAATAAAAAATTACACCTCCAGATGTATATCGATGTCAATTTTTAATTACCCAAAAGAAAAATTGTCAATTCCGTTTAGCGTACCCAATTTGGTGCCAACCAGCACCACAGGAATTCCTGGAGCATAATGCTGAAGTTCGGGGATCCACTGATTAAAAGATTGAGTATTAGAAGTAGCTGATGTAAGGGAAAAACAAAGCGCAGAAAAAGGCAAAAAAGACACTGAAATTTAACTATACCACAGACAAGTCACTCATGAAATTAGAATCTTCAGGCAAACTCACCTTTTTCAGGACGTTTTCATAGCTTGCACGACTAACTAAGGAGAAAGCTAAGACAAAGACATCAGCTCCTCTGTAGCTCAATGGCCTCAATCTATTGTAATCCTCTTGCCCTATGACATAAATTGAAATCATAGTAAAGCAACAAATTTGCCAAGTTTTCCAAACCAGTTTTATGGTAGAAACAGAATCTAATCGGAAACTTGTCGGCTCAGTTTAAGATGCAAGCAGAAGCAAATGAAAGATGAAGCTGAAAGTGTGATTGTAGACATCATAGGAATTATACCAGCCGTGTCCCAGAGGCCTAAGTTGACAGTGGTGCCTTCGACTACCACATTTGCACTGAAGTTATCGAACACTGTGGGTATATAATCCTGATAAACATAAAATCCATTCGAATTCAGAAAAAAAGGTAAGAAATAAAGAGTCTAAAGTCAGCAACCGCAACAACTATTTTCCCCCATTTTTAGCCTAAACCAACATCAGTTGAAACCCAGATGACTACACATAATAAAACCCACCTATTTATTAGGAAAATGAAAGAGAAGGCAAAAACCACAGGAAAATTTTGATGAGAGAGAGATATAAACTTTCTGCAATAAAATCATAAAAAAGCCCAAAAAGCTGCAAAGTCCAGATGCGCACTCGCATTGAACAACACAACATACAAACCACACCGCAAAAACAAACATCCAAAAGGGAAGGACCCAGATGGATCTTCGGAAGATGGAATAACATACAGTGGGGAATTTGTTACTTGTATAGCAAATAAGCATGCAGGTCTTCCCCACAGCCCCATCTCCCACCGTTACACACTTGATGAACCTTGAAGCACTTGAAGCCATTGAAACCAAGAGGGAGAAGAAGCTCTCAGCTCTCAGCTCCCAGATATACACTAAACAAACTAAAAGGGGAGGAGTTTTATTAAAATTTTTATATAAAAAAGGATAAATGCGGTCCATGTGATATATGAAAAAATAGGTCTAGTTCAAGTGATATGAAAAATATAAATTAGTCGTTGTGATTCTATTTTCGTTTGTCGTTGATTCTTCATCAGTGACTGATTTTATCACTTTCTGAAATAAGAGAGACTAAATTTATGTTTTTCATATTATAAGGACTAAATCGATTTTTTCATATAGCACAGAGTTTGATTTTGCATTTATATCTAATAAAAATATATAAATAGTTGATTTGATAGAGTTTTTTTTAATAAAAAAGAGATTAAAATTTATGAAAAAACATGCAAAAAAAAAATTTCCAAACATTTTTTATACTTGTAAAACAACAAGGTCAGTTGACGGAGATTTTAAAATTGAAAAAGTAATTAAAATTTTCAAATTTTACTATTTAAGATATGTTTGTTTGCTCAAATTTTTAGAATTCAAAATTTTTAATAAAATAAATATATTTCAAAATTTTCAACTTTTACCCGTACACTTTAAACTTTTTAAAAAGTCAATAAATTTCAATATTCAAAATATTCTTAAAATTTTAAGAATATTCCTCAAAATTTCGTTAAACAAACTCCACTTAGTTGAGAACGTTTTGAAGATTAAAAAAGAGAATAAACTCTGATTTGAACAATGAACATGGTTTCCAATTTGCAGAGGATAAAAGAAAAGAAAAGAACATTATTTTCATCTAGAAGTTCGATAGTTTAAAATAGTATGTCCTTTTCTTATTAGTAAAGTGCTGTTTCGTTAAAGATTTCGTATTTTCCTTATATGGTTGTAACTTTTGCAATTTGTCGATTTCCATGGTTTCTTGTTTGGGCTATATATCCATTATCCTCTGTCCAGTTGTTGTCTATTTTGTACTCCCTGAGATACGAGGATGGGTCATGCGTGTTTGTCGCCAGAACTTTGAGAGGTTTGACTATGTTTGGTTTAGATCTTGAGATATGTTTTTGTGTTTTTATTTTTTTGAAAATAATGTAAATTCTTTTGGGATTGGTGAAAAGTGTGTTAAAAGTTGTTGGAATTTGTAAAAAGTTATTGGGATTGGTGAAAAGGTATTGAAATTAATGAAAAAGTGAATAAAAAACGTTTTGAAAACGTTTTGAGACATGAAACAAACATAGTTAAATTATCTTTAACAGCAACACATTTACTGTTCATATAAGAAAATATATCTAATTCTTATAATATCTTATCATATAAGAAAATAATTATGATTTGAAAGTTTGCAATTATTAAATTATCTCTAAAAACTCTAATTTGACAGCATTTAACAATGTTCGTATTAATTATCGAGTATGTGGAGTATGATGCGTTAAAGTGACCATCTTTAACAGCAACACATTTACCAACATTGGATCCCCCAAACAAGGATCAAATTAAGGTTGAGAAGATAGCTCCAATATTGGAGAGTAATATTTGATTGGCGGGGACCAGGCATTTATATCAATTTTTGCACTGATTTATGACAAAGGAAAGGGTCAATGTTGACTTGAGGTAGCAATCAATTGGGCAATTTTCTGTTCATGTCACGGGCGTAATACCTAATGGAGTTTATAGTTGTTCCTTTGGGACCATTGGAATTAAATTATTTTGTTGTCCAACTTGCCCTTTGTGTGGACCTTATAGCGAATGCATGAATCTATCCACACCACTTTGCTTCTAAAAAATGGCTAGATCAAGACTCAATAAAAGAGACGAAAAAAGGGGAGGTGCATTTGGAGAGAATACTTACTGTATTTGTAAGTTTATAGAATAAAATACAAGAAGTATATAGTTGAATAAAGATGAAAATCATAATAGAAAAAGCTTTTTTTTGTGGGGGTGTATTTGGGATTTTATAGAACATAAAGTAATATTTTAATTTACAATATAACGGTATAATTATTTTTTTTTGCACAAGATTTAGACGAAGTTGATTCAGTTGTAAAATGCATTGACTAGACTGAAAGCTCGTTTACTGAACACTTGAATCTGCTCTACAACCCAAATATCATTTAGGCTGCGTTTGCACCAAATATTTCACAAAATATTTCACCAACTCCCAATAAAATACTACAATATAATCTCTCTCCCATTAAAAAATATAAAAAATTACAAAAAATATAAAAAATTACCTCTCACTTTTTCACTAAACCCAATTCCAAAAATTTTACAACACAAACAAAACCTAGTTAGTGAATGACATAATCCATCATTTTCACTAGACAAATGGATGAATCCTAAATAAAGAAATAAAATAGAGACTTCACATTAGTATTCCATAAAAATTGGGTCCTTGTCGTTTCATTCTCCTACGTTTCCTCCTCGAAATAAGGTATTAAAATATTGGAGAAGAAGAAGTGGGGGGACAGTTTTTTTTGAAGATTCCGATGAAAGGGAAGGAAGAAAGAAAAGGGCTGCGTCTGTGTTTGATGTTACTTAAACTTTAATATGTTTGAAGCTCAAAGGCTAAACGACAGCTCTAAAGCTAGAAATCCGGGAGGCAGCTAGAATTATGACAGGCTTGAAAAAGTGTTGGTCGGAGGCATAAGTAGACATTAAGCAACGTAATAAAAAAACAGAGGGTTGCCCACAAAGGAAGAAATATAATTACAGAGAGGATGAATGGTTAAGCACTGTTTGGCAAAAGCGGATTGGGCTTTGTCCAAAAATAAACTAATGAAAAATTATTTTGTAACGAAGAAATGGCTTGACTTTGTACGGACACACCCACGGTTTCTTTTTTAAAATAATAGATACAGGTAGAAGGGACGAGATTTGGTACTGTCTAAGGCCATGTTTGGAAACCAAAAATTTCTGCAACTGTTGGGAAGCTTGAAAATTGAGGTAGCTTATAGTATTATTGACTTTTAAGAGAAAGAAGTGAAAAGTAAAATATTATCGAATTTGATGGAAAAGTGAAGAGAGATATAATTTGATAGGAGAGAGATAATTTTGAAGTTTTTTATTATTATTTTCCTGACTAAAATTTTTAAATTAGTTAATATTTACAAATGAGAATTTTGACTAGAAGATGGAATCCAGAGAATGTGACCTCCAATTTGAAGTATTTCAATCCATATTTTTTTTTTGGCTTAGCAATATTGGATTTCATTTTATTGAAAAAATTACAAACTTACTAAAAACAAACGACCCTCCGAGGCCGATACAAATAAAAGGGCACATAGCCTATTACATCATCATTTAAAGTCCATAGGGCTATGCATCTATTGGCCTTAAAGGTTGGGATTCAAGTGGCCATAAAAAAAGGAGACCAGTTATTATACTTAGCGTCTAAGGTGCTGATGTGCTGAACAATCAGCAATGGTGAGGATTAAATTTTCAAGATCTAAGGGCTCATAACACGCCATCTCAATTAATGAATATGACTCGTTTTACTGCTGACCCGCGAATTAGAGCCGGTCGACCTGTTCATGTAGCGGTCGAACGACTCTCGTTCACGGGTCAACAATTAAACGAGTCAAATTTGAGGATCATATTCATTAATTGAGGTGACATGTTTTGAGCTATTGGATCTTGAAAATTTAATCCTCAGCGTTGCTCAGCACCTTAGGCGCTTAGCATAATAATTGGACTCAAAAGACCTCATCTAGAGAGTCCCAGAGGCTGGTAATTTCTAAACGAGTCCAAAGACCCATAGATATGTTTGCTAGAAATGGTGATTTTGGTCGCTCAGAGAGTGACTAGTCAAGCATCTTGCTCTAACTTTCCCAGAAAATTGTCCTTACCAATATGAATGGAAGTGAACCACAAGGTCGTCGGCAAAAAGGGACAGAAGACCTCCGGGACAACAGGTACAAGGTAGATGTGGGGAAGTTCATGTTCTATTCATTGGCCTCAAAGCTTCTTTTATTCCAGAGTTTTTATTGTCCTCAAAGCTTCAATAGTACACAGTTACTTCCAATGATAATTTGAAGAATGCTTGTGCTTTTGTATTCTCACTGTAATGATTCCCGTGGCAATCAATTGTAATGGTGGGCAGTTAGTAGATCAAAGTCTTCAAGATTAGCTTCCATTATAAGCCAACTTTTCACAAGGCAGCAAAGTAAGCTAGCTAGGGAGCTGTTGTGCCCTTCTGCTGAGCTTTTTGTTTGGGTTTCTACAGATTTTCACTATGATATGCATTTGAGTGCACGACCGAACATGGTGAAAGATGCATGAGATTCATTCCATTAGGATCTTTTATTTGTCTTTCTTTTTATGGTACTTGTTTCTGAGCTCCCATTATGTTAAAACCTTGTCTGATCAGGGATAGTATCATTCTTAAATGTACTAAGCTACACTACACTACACTACACAACAGGAGTCACTGGTCGTTTACAGGATTGTCTGTTTTACAGATGGAACCCACCGGTCGTTTTTGTTTGTGAAAGCTGGATGTCGTAGGTATTTTCTAACGACAAGAAATTATTATTGTGTTGAGACGGAAACGACAGTGGCAAATCGCACAGCTACGGGTCGTTTGTTCAAGTAAACGACATGTATTGTAAAGCAACGGAAGTACGAAATACGTCGTCGACTTCCCTCTCCTTTCTATTCCCTCCCTCTGCAACTCCGTCCGTCACCCTCAGACCCTCTTTCTTTCCCTCGGTTCTGTTCTCTCTCCCTCTTTGAAGCTTATCCCCAGCCTCCGCCAGCCAAATGGGCCGAGATTCCAACAAGCGGAAAAGTGGCCGCAAGCCCAAGAATCCCTCCACCGAAACCCTAGATCTTCCTTCCACTGCCACCACCGCATTAGATGATGTCTTCTCCGTCAGCAACGTAGAGCTCATCGACCAACCCACCACTTCTGCTACCCTCAACGTCACCACCCAGCGCCTCGGCCGCCCGAAGAAGCGGCCCAAGCCCGACGAGCCTCCGCCCCTGCTGTCCCCGATCGCGCGGCGGTTTCCCTCTCGCTCATTCGACAACGGGGACTTCGTCGACGTTGCAGTGGGGCCTATGGCCTCGGAGGGGCCGACGGCGAGGGTGGTCCCCGCGATGGATGCGGTGGTGAAGGTGTTCTGCGTGCATACGGAGCCGAATTTCTCGCTGCCGTGGCAGCGGAAGAAGCAATACAGCTCCAGCAGTAGCGGCTTCGTGATCGGAGGGAGGAGGGTGCTCACCAACGCGCACTCCGTCGAGCATTACACCCAGGTCAAGCTCAAGAAGCGCGGTTCGGACACCAAGTACCTCGCCACCGTGCTCGCTATTGGGACCGAATGCGATATTGGTAACCAGCTTTCCTGGTTTGGTTGATGTTTGGATTCGTGCAGTCATGCTTGAATGTGTCGCTTAGGAGCTGCATTTCATTGCTACAACTAAAACTTAGAAATATATACGTGCCAAATTTATGTTTTCCGTGTCTGGACTAATTTATTTATCAGTGTATTGGAGCATTCTACATTTGTTTTCAATGACAACGAAGTCTTAAACCTTCTTGTTCTACTGTAGACAATATCAATGTGCGAGATGGATGATTTATTCTCAATAAAACAGATGCAAGAATTAACGAATGGGTGTGTATTACAAATTGGAGCAAAAGGAATATAACAGTTATATAAAACCAATTATGGAATTTTAGGATAGAGGCAACTCAAGGGTCATGTGGGAGTAGAGTAGGAGGGATAAATTATAGTTGCACATAAATTTTCACTTTGACAGAGATGGATAGAGAGAAGTTGTTGAGTAAGTTGATTGCGCGTTGTATATGTAAAGTCCTCTGAGTTGTATTAACTGTTACATGAAGTAAAGTTTGGCGGCCTTTTCGAATTGCACATAATGGACTCTATTGTGGGATTTTTAATTGAATGCAAGTTGCGATTTCCGTGATGTTGCAGCCATGCTTACAGTTGATGATGATGAATTTTGGGAAGGGGTGTCACCTGTAGAATTTGGGGATTTGCCTGCACTTCAAGATGCTGTGACGGTTGTGGGTTACCCCATTGGGGGAGACACGATTTCGGTGACAAGTGGTGTTGTTTCACGAATAGAGATCCTATCTTATGTTCATGGTTCCACTGAGCTTCTGGGTTTGCAGGTTACGATGTTATGGTGCCAGCATTTCATTACGTATATGGTTTGCCCATTAACAATTATCCTGATGCCTTCTTTCGTGGTTGCTTTTGCAGATAGATGCTGCTATAAACTCTGGGAATTCTGGTGGGCCTGCTTTTAATGATAAGGGAAATTGTGTGGGCATCGCATTTCAGTCACTTAAACATGAGGATGCAGAGAATATAGGTTATGTGATACCAACGCCAGTCATCATGCACTTCATCCAGGATTATGAGAAGAATGGAGTATATACAGGTAATTTAGTTACATCTTTGAGTTTTGTTGACATCTGGTACTAACTTCTATGTGGTGCAAACCTACAGTTTTACGAGTCTGAGAGACTTGGTTCCCCCCCTGCTTTGAATCTCATCACTATTCCTTACATGGCAGGATTCCCAATTCTAGGGGTTGAGTGGCAGAAGATGGAAAATCCTGATTTGCGGACGGCAATGGGTATGAAACCTGATCAAAAGGGTGTTCGTATCAGAAGAATTGATCCCACTGCCCCTGAATCTAAGGTTTTGGAACCATCAGATATTTTTCTCAGCTTTGATGGAGTTGATATAGCCAACGATGGAACGGGTAAGCATGACTTATTATGGTTATTGCAAAAAAGCAATTTTGAAGTGCATCGCTAATGTTACACCCTGGTTTGAGAGATAATTGTATGTTGTTGTAGTCAACGAAGACTTGTTTATAAATCATCAGTTTTCTAGTTCGAAATTGAATCAATTGTTGTATTTTGGTATTATGATTATTATCTTTACTTTCTTGGAGAAATAATTTTTTTTTATCTATTTTCGTTTTGTTCCCTCCGGTGAATCTCTCTCTCATATATCTCTAAAATAAGACTTCCTTGTTTTGTCACTGCAACCAGAAAACTTCATTGTTCCTTAGGATACCATTTTGATTTAGATGAACTCAGAGGATTTGATGAAAAGCATCTTTAAACTCATAATGGTTACCAAACTTCTCCTGTCCCCTTTCATCCCTTCCACTCCTCCCTAAATTATAGCTTATCTCGACTACATATGCAAATTTGTGCTTTAAGGTTCTAAATGTAAAAAGATGTGAAGTTCTAGTATTCTTGTTTTGGTTGTTTTATTGTTCCTTAACGGTGATGCGCCGTTTGTGATGCGACACTTCACCAATTTCAAGTGGGATGTTTCAGTTCCTTTTCGGCATGGAGAGCGCATAGGTTTTAGCTACCTTGTCTCCCAGAAGTATACCGGTGATAATGCAGCCATTAAAGTACTTCGCAATTGCGAGATTCTCACCTTTGACATTAAACTTGCAACTCACAAAAGGCTTATTCCGGCACACGTCAAAGGCAGACCTCCCTCTTACTATATTATTGCTGGATTTGTTTTTACAACTGTATCTGTCCCATACCTTCGTTCTGAGGTTTGTTGTTCAACTTTTGAGTGCCTGTTTGATGATTGCTATGTCTTGTGTGAGTGTGCATTGATGCTAGCGTTGCTTCTACCCTTTTAGTCTCCATTGTTTACTTGTTCTAGCTGAACTCTTTTCAATCTCCCAAGAACTTTAGCATAATGGGGGCTGGACAACTGGTGTAGCGAGGGAAGTCTGATTGTAGTGGGAAATTAAACTTTTTTTTTTAATGAGAATGAAAATGGAGAATTCTTGTACTAGTTAATTTTTAACTTGCTATCGAGATGAGGCATCATGGTCTTCTATGCATGCACAACTTCATTAGAATATGTGCTTGCTGTTTTAATTCAGCCTTGTGAATCCTGTTCTGCCATTCTTCTCTACCCGCAAGACTAGTATGTTAGAGCATGCTACTAATTGAAAATCAATGTTTGAGTTTAGTCTTCTTGGTCTAAGGACTTCTACTATATGATAGAACATGCTTCTTCTAATGCTATGTTTGTTCTCCAAAATTTTACACTTCCTAAAATTTTAACACAATAAAAAATTACAATAAAATATCTCTTTCTCCATCACATCATTACTTTTCACTGTAATAAAATACTAAAAATATCTCTCTTCACTTTTTCACCAAATCCAATACACTAAAATTTTAACCTCTCCAAAATTTTAACACTCAAACATAACCTTAGATCACCTTCATTTCATTTCCTTCATGTGAGAATGAGCCCCAATTGCAGTAGGGTCGTCATCAAATAAGGTCCTGTTGGTGCGGCTTTTCATGGCTTCTCCAGGGATGCTTTAGCTTCTGAAAAACAGAAGCTAGCCTACAGTTTGTCTGGTAACGGCCTTTTGGCCGCTTCTGTGAAGCAGCTTGGACTTTTTAAGGCGGTTGTTGAGAAGCAGTCTAACGGTAGCTTCTTAAAGCTGTTGCGGCTTCTGAGATGCTGAAAACCTAGCCCTACCAAAATGGTACTAAGCACCATAAAAAAAGATTTGGTTTTTGGCAGGTGGGGTGTAATTTATTTTCACCTATCCGAGGTTCTAATAGTTTGTTCCTAGTCTTTCATCATACACCTGTAGGCTCTTTGAGTCTTTTATATCTTGATGGTTCTGCTTCAAGGAAAAATAATTTCATTTCAATCTTTTAATGCCATTGATGGCCTCAATCCGTCACCAACCAATTTGCTTCATACTAACGTTGGTCCTTTTTCTTGTTTTTTGCAACTTGCATGTGAATTTGGGGACCTACTATATTTATTTCAACTTATGAACAAATTTATCATGATCATGTTTGACTTGCAAAATTTTGCATGGTGTCATGCAATTCTGACTTCTTGCTGCCCATATCTGTAGTATGGAAAGGAGTACGAATATGAAGCTCCAGTCAAGCTTTTGGATAAGCTGTTGCATTCAATGCCACAATCACCAGATGAACAGCTTGTTGTGGTTTCACAGGTACTCTCTCTCTCTCTCTCTCCCTCTCCCTCTCTTACTTTCCCCATTCTTGTTGTATACATTCTAACTGTATTTTGATGAAGGTACTTGTTGCGGATATCAACATTGGGTACGAGGACATTGTTAACACCCAGGTCTGGAGTAGCAGTTTCCTGGAAGTTCTTTTGATGTCTGTGTGAAATGCTTTAGTTCCTGAATTGTTTCATCATGTACTTGTGTAGGTTCTTGCGTTCAATGGTGAACCTGTGAAGAATCTGAAGAGCTTGGCCGCCATGGTAGAGAACTGTGAAGATGAATTTTTGAAATTTGATCTAGAATATCAACAGGTCCTCACTCTCAGCGTGCAATAAATATGTACACACACATTGCTCCTCTCATTTCTTGACAAGTGTTAATTCTTTGCAGATAGTGGTCCTTCGGACAAAGACGGCAAAAGCAGCTACTCTAGATATTCTTGCTACACACTGCATACCATCAGCAGTGTCCGATGATCTCAAGTTGTGAGGTTGGATCATGGATACACTGACAATGCTAATTTTCTTAGCTGGCAGTGCAAAGTTTTCCTTTCTACAATCCACAATCCAGAGAAGAATATGCCAGATTCGGGTGGCCGGACTTGCTAGCCATCTATTTATAGTTCTTAGACATTGTTTCCCTATGTGAGATGTTATGTGCGGTCTCTGGAGAATGGTTAGGTGCAGGTACCTCACTGGGGGTTGATAGTTTTTGGCTCATAGTGGAGGAAGTCATACAAGCTGTAGGAGGATTGAGGGTGGTCCTCAATATTATCGTTCTACCTTCTACATATTTTGGAGATATACGAGGCTTAAATTTGTATAATAGTTGACATACATGTTCAAGATGTGAATGGAACCGTAGTTTGCAGACACTTGAAATTTGAATGAAAAGAAAAGGTAACATACCAACTTTTTTTTTTTACTCAAACCTCTTCCCTAGCATGGCATGCTTTTTAAAGGGCTTGGGAGGGTTTTGTGCACCAAACAATAACAAAAGGGGAAGTTTTGAATAATCTTAGTATGCAGATAGTCTTTTTTTGCTGAAAAATACCGTGAGGCAATCATTGCATTAAATCCAAAGTACAAGACACAATAAAGATCAAGAACAAAAGATCCAAGTGCAACTAAGTTGCAAAAAGGGCTAGTGGGATACAAATGGATCGATAAACAACAAATGTTACATGTCGGGCAGAGAGAGCGGGTGGCGAGAAACGATATAAGGGACTATCAGAACCAAATATGAGCTAGCAATAGAGCTAAGAATAAAGACAACCTAGAGAAACACAACAAAGCCCACAAAAGGGCGGCAAGGCCACTAAATGGCCAGGAGAACCCCCTTTAGGGCGGCAAAAAACTAATCACAAAAAGGGAAAGAAATAGCGAGCCGTAACAGGGTTGTCGGAAAACCACGACGGAGACTCGTTGGCGTGTGGGATTCACGCGTGGCCGGAGGGATGCTTGACCAGGCCAGATTTGGGCGGTCGAAGCGTCTGACACTGTCCAGGGAAGCGTTTCGTCGAAAGCTGCTGAAAACAACCCATCAAGCAGAAAAATTGATCGCGAGCGTGAAGGCGCGTGCGGCAGCAGATCGGCGACAGACTGGTGCAGAAAGAACCGCCTGGAGGAACTGAGTTCGATGAGCTAGGGCGTGGCCTCCAAGAGTCAACGAAAACTTCGGGATCTAACTTCCACTTCTTCGAGCAAAAACTAACCAGACAAGACCAACCGGAGGGGGGGAGGGGACAGGAGAGGGGGCGGGCGGGAGGAGCTCCGGCTCCTCCCGCCACCGGAGAAGCATAAGGGAGAGAGGGTTGGACAGAATCCCTAAAGGTGTTCTAGAGAGAAGGCATAACCTCTCTCTAGAACATATTCTCGTGAAATGTCCCACATGCCCAGCATGTAGATAGTCGCATGAACAACACATCACCCTTAATCTTGTTAAAAAGGAGTCTCCACCGTTGATAATCTAGATGAGTGCTTGAGTGGCCTGATACCAATTTTGGGTTGAGTTGCATAAACGGATACGATCTGATTCATGCTATTATGTGATAGCGGAACTGCCGAAGTCCTTGCGACCAGAAATTTTTGAAGTCCTAATTTATTGTTCACGAATAGCATCAGCTTTCAAATGTGTCGAAGGATCTGTGGGGTTGTTATAAGTATAACGTACTCTCTAAATTGGACCATTCAATTTGGACAGCAAATTGAAGAGTCCTTTGGTCTGACCCGACTTTGCCACGGGGATTCGGCCGAAAGAATCTACTGCAGCCATATCTACTGACCTTTATACAATTTGTTGTAATTTGGAAAGAAATGGTCGTGATTCAACTGCAATTGACACTCTGGCTACTCTGTTTTCCAAGCTATAATCCTCCTATAGTAACAGATTCCAAAAGGGAAATCAAGCGCATAACTAGATCACCATTCATTTTTCTGTCATATTTTTTGTTTATCCTCAGATTATAAAGTACAATGCTCTGAAAGATCCAAAGATAATAAAGAAGTTATGATTCAACTGCTTTTTATACATCCGTTTGGCTCTCCAAGAGAGGTGTCTTCTGTGAGAGTGACGGCAGCCTATCATCACCATGGGACATACCCTTTTCCTCTTCTTTGGATTGTGACCATAGTACTCCATAAAATCCTGCTACGATTACAGTTGCACCGATAACACTACAAAATCCGGTAAAAAAACCCAATTAGTCCATCACTAGACCCGAGCACTCTTGGGTATGGCTTACAAAAAATCTAGTACAATCCTGCTGGAAAAACCATGGTTTAGACCTAATTAATACCTAGAGGGGGTGAATAGGTGTTTACCCCCAATTAAAGAATACTGTGATAATTTCAAAATAGGTTCTAAAACCATCCGGTCTAGATCTGAATAATAGCCAAGTAAATCAACAAAATAAACAACGGAAAAATAAATCAACTCCAATGGTTTTCTAGGCGGTATACCACTTAATCAAACTTGATAAGTGACCTAATGACTTGGTAATGTTGGTAAAATTGATGATGGAGAGAGGATGAGAGAACACAACCTGCCAACATGGAGTGTATCACCAAGGAAGATGACACCCATCAAAGCAGCTATAGCTATCCCCAAGGGCTTGAACATGGCGACAAACAAAGGCCCCTTCTTATGTATGCACCAGGTTAATACAGAAAATGTCACCACACTTCCAAAAACAGCCTACACAAAATGAAAACTTGCCAATAAGCTTTTCTAGTAATTAAGGTTCTGAATAGACACGCTCATTGGATGTACGTACTGAGTATATGATAGAGACAAGCTCCATATCAGGCCTTAATTTCCATGCATTTAGATCTCTTTCTGCAATCAAAGAAACTGCTGCACATTGTATTGTCCCAAATAAGC
Organism: Myrica gale; assembly: GCA_963930655.1. Taxonomy (NCBI): domain Eukaryota; kingdom Viridiplantae; phylum Streptophyta; class Magnoliopsida; order Fagales; family Myricaceae; genus Myrica; species Myrica gale. The sequence continues at coordinate 17,334,967 of OZ005617.1, read as the reverse complement.
AATAAAAGGAGACTATGGTCATCTCCGACGGGTACCCTTTCAGAATTGCTGCCTTGAAATAGAGTTTAAATTATTAAGATCAGTTCCCCTGACACAAGAGATTATAAATGCAAAAAGAGAGTTCCACATCTGCTTCAAGTGGCTTGTCATTTGACATATCACCTGAGCAGTAGTCCATATTGCAAGACAGAAACTAGCAGTCGCAAGGAAAAGGCCTCCAATGATCCAATTACTTGTTGCCAACATAATGGACGGATATGGTCGAGATTGAACTGTGGGTTCCCCAATTGGCGGACCCTTGTAAAGGGTAACAGTTAATGCTCCTCCGATTGACACCAGGGTGCCCATGATCTTGATCTGACTTCGTGAGCTGCTCAAATGTAGCTTTTCCATCCTGGATTAGAGAGAGGGGGAGGGGGAGGAATAAAAACAACGACAACAAATATGGATAGACCTTTGTTAGAACTTGTAAATCCCATCTCAAGCGTGTACTTAAATCACTAAATAAGGTTATTTCATTCAGATTTCCCAGTTTTGATACTGTTGGTGTGACTGATAACCAGTTTGACACAATTTCTCCTTATATTGTGCCTCTGGCCTTTAATTACTGGAAAGACGAGCACCTTCCTTCCCCTCTCTAGTGTAATACAAGAAGGCAAAGAGAAAAACCTGAAGATTACAGCAAGCAAGAAAGTGAATGCTGGCACCAAGTTGCTCATAGCAGATGCAAGGGTAGGAGAGCTGTAGCTTATGCCAGTGAATACACAATTCTGCATCAATGTTATCCTGCAAATCCCAGAGGGATATCATATAACCCTTCACAGAAACAACGAAAACAATGATTTTTTCCCCGACAAAAAGCTAGAGTTTCTAGGTTTGATTAAGTGGAGCTTATATGAAATTTCATACCCAGCAAGGCTAAGGAGGAAGAATTTACAAAGGAGAGAGATGGTCAGTGGAGGCCTCTTGTTCCTGAAAACAAGAGGTAAATTAACAAACTTTAATGTCAGTTCTATGAGCAAAACAGATCAAGAATCAAAGTGTCAGTTTTGTTGACCCGCCAAGGAGATTACCTGTGGATAATGAAAGAAGAGGGGAGGAGGATGAGAGTGGCAAGAGCATTGGAGTAGACAACGAAAAACATAGTGACTCATCCCTCTGGACATGGCAGCTTTGCTCAGTGTGGTCAAGCCCACATCCAGGCACTCCACCATCACCATGGCTGCAAACGGCAACAAACCCACCAAAGAGGACCTCAACCCCATCTCTTTCTCTCTCTCTCTCTCTCTCTCTCTCGAAAATCAGAGTATTGGCAGACCTCCCGTATCAAGTTTTTGCTAGTTCCATTGGTGGAATGAGGAGAGTAAGACAATAACAGTAGTTTAGTGGTTGGAGATTTTTTGTTTTGTCTGAAATCGACAGAGTAAAAAAATTAAAAACCATGCAAGATCCATCATCATAATCACCACCATATAATAAATATACTTAAATCCATTAGGAATTTGATCAGATCAAAATTTGGTACTAACTGTCTGAAAACTATCAAAGTGAAAATGTTGGAGACAACGAAGAACGGTAAGTAACAAAGCATGAGAGAATGTCAGATGGTAGTAGGTGTTGGTGCTGTTGGATTTCTTTAATTATCTAATTATAATTTATTTACGAATATTATATATTGGACATTAGGGGGCGTTTGTTTCCCAAAATTTCTACCCTTTAAAATTTTCAAACAATCATAAAATAATATCTCTCTTCATTAAATTATAAAATAATATTATACTATTAAATTAAATCTTCTCTCTCCTCACTTTTTTATAAAATACTATATTTTTTCACAAAAGCCAATACCCAAAGTTTCCAAAACTCCAATATTTCCACAAACAAACACCGCCTAAAACTCCAAATAAAAATAATTGGGCCCAACCAGCAACCGCACAATTATTTATCATCAAGCTTTCCCTTGTTGAAAGTAGAACACATTTAAAGCTGGCCCATACCCAGGAAGCCCATGTAACTGGGTTAGAAATAAATTGAAGGCCCAATTACTAAATCAAAAAGCCCGCCTCCAGACCCACTCGAAATATCCCACCACGGCGCTCCGGTGCCGAAACAATTAAGCGAAAAAAAAAGAAAAAAAAACACCGCTCCCTCGACCCGCTATAATTAAAAGTGCCTATTTTGCAGGTTTTCTGAATTTATTGCTCACCTGCGGTTCGCCAATCTTTTGGTTTTTTTTTTTGTCTATAAGTTGTTTTTTCTGCTGTTAAAGTTGGTTTGTTGGAATACAATACAATATGGAGAAGACTGGTACGACTAAGCCCGATTCGGAAGATTTTTTGGGGGAGAAGAAGCGCGTCCGGAACCCTCTTGTCCCTGTTGGTAAACCCCCATTTACTGTTCCATAACTCATTTTCTGTTCTTTTTTGGTTTGTTCCAATTGTTTCAGAATTTTAGTTTGGAGATTCATACGTCTGTTTGATTTTTGTTTATTTTGATGTCGTATTTCTGTTGAATTTTTGTCAATCGGGATTGCTCTGATATTGGGTCTGGTTATGTTCATCGGGCTTTTCTTAACTACGAGGAAAAAGAGTCAACTTTCTACAAGCTGTTTGGGGCAAATTTTTTATACGTGTGAACAAGCATGTCGGTTACATTTTTAGCTACATTTGTGGTGGGAAATGAGTTTGTGGTTCTAATAGAAGTGGCGCAGATTCAGTTATTTTATCTGGGTATGGGATGGTTTGTCTTGTCGGTTTTTAGATTTTTATTCATGGTGGAATTGGTCTTTTCAATTTGGTGGATATTTGTCTATGGTTTTTGGGCATAATTGCTAGCGTTCTATAGTATTGGGCCTCTCCTTTTCCTTTTTCAGCTGACCAACTAAGTTTCTGTCGGCCTTTTATTAGTACTTTCTTTGAATTTGAGTACATTAGTGGGAGCACAATCATCTAGAACATATCTCCTTCGTTAAATTGGCTGGTCTTGTAAGTCAGGATTGCAAGAAAATTTATTTATTTGTTCGTTTTTGTTATGGATTTAACACCCTTGTGAAAGCTTAATGCTTTGAGCATAAGCTTGTTTCTTACGATTTTGATCCACGTGCCTCTCGCCTGCTTTTTATCTCCTTTAATTTTTTTCTTTACCTTTTCAGATTTTCCTTTTAAGTATGATTCAGTTTATCTAGGTTTCATTATTTTCGTAAGGAGAGTGGAAGTCTTCAGTTAACACACTGCATAATTGGTTCTCTGCGTAGTGTTGAAATATATGTGGATGGAGATTTTTTTTTATGAGAAGCTTCAGGGAAGCTTTGGAGTTGGTATTTGGGAAGCAATGATGAAAGGCTCTCATCCCATTCGTTGGTCTGTTAGAAAGATATTTGAATTGGTAACATTACCTTAGCGGTAGACTTCATAATCTGTTCAGGACTACCAGCGTTCAGAGGAATGTCAATCACTGTGGTTTGCAAAATGGGTTTGGTGTTCTGTATTGCATATCCTGGGTGGTTATTATTATATGTTGTTTACATTTTTGTTGGAGATGAAAAGGGATTTTGTGAAATCTTCTAAAATATTAGTGGGTAAGGATTGAAGTTGGTTGAATTAAATACCGAAATAACCTAATCCTTTTTGGTAAGACCCGCACAAAAATTTGCTACTGGTGTGAATAAAGCTAATGCAACGGTAATATTTTCATAAGCTAGCCATTGCTTTTATCACTTCTTTATTTGCCTCTTGATGTCTCCAGCATGAAGGGGTGAGCATGGGTGATGTTTAACATATGTCGTTCATTATATTTTGTAAATAAAAGTTTTATTCAATATACTAATATTTTGATTGTTGTCCCTCAGCCTCTTTTTTCTTGTGAGAAACATTATTAACTCCTATAGGTGATGGGATAGCCTAGCATGTGGAAACCAGATTTTAGGTGGGGAATTGGAGTTTTAGTCATGAGTGTAATGTTTGACCAGAATTCGCTAACTAGTTTGGGTTGGTTGATTGACAGAGTTAGCGTGAATAACCAACTGTCTTGTCATTCCTGCAAAAGGTAGAAAGAGGAGCGGAGGGGAACCACCTTGTTATTCTTCTAATGTTACTGAAGACAGAATTTTGTTTGGTGTTATATAGTACATTCATAAGACATTGCTTTTGAATTTACCATTGTATTCTTGAGCTGCCTAATGTTGGCTTTTGTTAGGCTTTCTGAAGTTCAACATTTATCTCATGCTTTCCTTTGATCTTACCTAGAATGTTTTTAGCTATGAAATAATGAGTACTTAGTATCTATTTGTTTGATTGTATGTAAATACCTCAGGTGCACTAATGACAGCTGGAGTGCTTACCGCGGGCTTGATCAGTTTCAGACAAGGCAATTCTCAGCTGGGCCAGGTGCTAATGAGAGCTCGTGTGGTTGTCCAAGGTGCTACGGTTGCACTTATGGTTGGTACTGCTTACTACTATGGGGGAAATCCCTGGAGATCACATTAAATACTACAATACTAATACTGCTCTTCATTTTGTTATTTGTCTTGTTGGTGATTTTATTGAATTGGAGGACCATGGTCCATGTCGGCAACAGGCAATGTTATGATGCAGTTTTGCAATTTTGCATATACGATTATATGCCAATGTTATTGCTATGCTGAATAAATCAGAGAGATCCAAATTGTGTGCTATCAGACAGAATAATTGGAGAATAATTAATGTGCTTGAGTTGATGTCTTCAGAAGATGAGACTGGATTTTCGGAAGTTGGAATGGCTTGACATTTCAATAACAGCTAATTTTTTTATTTTCGTAACTGGGTGTCTTGAGATTTTTATCTCAACTAATTCCAAAGCTCGTGGAAGAAAGGAGTGTTCAGCTATCCCCTGCAGTCTGCATTGCTGCATACCATCTTAACTAAACACATTATCATGCCATCTTCAGGGTATCCCTGGCTTCCTTTTACCCTACCCAATTATTGTCATCCTCACCATCAATATCATTCGAGGGTTACGGCCGGGTCAAACCATGCAGTCGATCACCCTTCCTCAACAACAATGGATTTCTCTAATCACTTCAATCAGCCGCTGGTGCTTACTCCAATATCAACCAACAACCTCGAGTCATTTCTCTCAAAACTCCCATCTCTAGTGCCAACACCCATCCACATCCTTGTTTCACTTCCCTGAGTCAGTGCCTTGGGTTTTCATCCCCGACCCAAAAACTGCCGGAACGGTTGGAAGGCAGCTGGAAGGTACATGAATGAAGAGAAAGAACATGATATGTTCGATTATTAGCAGAAGGCTAAAACAGAAAGACGTTCTATGAAATAAGTTCTCCTATATTTCCTTGACTAGGAAAAACAAAGTTAATATATATTAATGTCGTTAAGGTCATGCGATACTGAGCTAAAAAGTTGTCTTTTTTTCCGGGGCAATTACAAGTAGGATAAAGCAAAGGAAGGTCGTGGTGGATGGGGATTTCAGCTACTCCAAAGAACATGGGATGTCAATAGCTTCTTTTGGGCAATATTATGTTCTCAGGCCAAGGACCCATTGTTTGGTGAAACTTTGCCAGCTGTCCGAGCTGCCGAGCTTGCTCAAGATCGGAACTGGACCCATGTTCAGTTTGAAACTGATTCCCAGCAACTCTGGAACGACCTGATTCAGTAGGACCAAGCTCCATGCTGGAAGATAGAAGCTCTTATCCTTCCTTTATGAGTGTTATTTTCTGCATTCCAAACTGGTCCATTCAGTGGATCCCTCGTAGTATTCCAACTCTCAGCAGGTCCACTTGCTTGCAAAATGGGCGGCCTCTAGTCATCTCTCTGGTTTTTGTAATCTAGACTAAATTCCTATTGACATGGCCACTTGTAAGCTCTAATTTTCACTATCAATGAGACGATTTTTTTTCAGAAAAAAATAATAATGTCTCTCGCAAGCATGTATTTCATCAAAAGATTAGAATTTTCTATAATTTTTTGTCTAGATTGTACGGTACAATGCGCAAATTGAACTCATCTAGTTCTCTTATTAGCAAACAAAAATATTAGACAGAAAAGCTATGGCCAAGAAGTGTTACAAGCTTCGTTTGGCCAATTGGAACAGCTATCAGGTTCTAGTATTCAGCAACAGTACAACCGCAGGGAAAGAATAAACAAAGCTTATCCACAAGTAATATTGTCCATAGGTTTAAAAAATAATAATAATGTCATAGGTTGTAGTTGTACCCACATTCTTGCTTGCCAGCCAATTGGTCTTCGTGACGTGGAGAACAAATCCCAGCACGTGATCAGGGTAGAACAGCTGTCAGGATACGAGGACGGATATTGTCTTGATCCCCAGAAAACTAGTGGGGGGCTATAATTTGCGCATGCAAAAGACCACCAAACGCGGTTGCAGTCCTAAGAAACCGATTCACAAGTCCGTCTCTCTCCCCACATAGGAGCAAATTAATCATTGGTCCGTTCGAGTGCATGTGCGATTCCTCTCCACAAACACAAACCCACAGCCTGTTCGACCTCACATGGCCACTCGCCAAGTCTCAATCTCGCTGATAGTATAGAAACCATTAGACGCGAACCCACAGCCAGTTAGACCTCACATGGCCACTATCCAAGTCTCTATCTCGCTGCTTGTATAAAAGCCCTTAGACACCACGTCCACTGCCTATAACCTCTCTCTCTCTCTCTCTCGGCCCCCTCTGACTCTCTGTAAATATGCCTGTTTCTGGGTGTATACGACTATACGTGCATGAGAGTTGCCATTATTGAGCTGGAGAGTTGATGGGTATGGGTCCATGCAGAGATCTGGGTAACCATATGGACGGCAAGATGTTTGGAGTGAAATTGAGGAGAAGATCAGGAAGAAGAAGGCAACGGGCGGCTCAAACCAAGGTCCAAAAGCTTCAAAAGATTGTGCCTGGTGGGCACAGTCTGGAAACGGACAGCCTTCTGGTTCAAACAGCCAATTACATTCTCCATTTGAGGCTGCAAGTTCATGTTTTAGAATCTATTCTCGGACTGCGCACGAGCGATCGATGACTTCTTTATGATCAGAATTTGAGGCTGCAATTTGAAGCATCATGTTGTTTCCTCGACGCACGGAGGCTCTCTCTTTCGTTAATCGTCTTATAATTATAACCATAGTGGATCTTAATCTGTAATCAAAACTGTGCCAATATGCATGTCTTATTGCTAAGAAATAATTTTTGTATTCACATTCAAGTCTTCGTCTATCATCTGTCAATTAAGGAAAGAGAGGAGTATATATAGTTTCTTAACGAAGGCCAGAGAGGTTGCGGTGAAGATAGTTAATTGGGGGCAATTTAAGTCAAGGAATGAAGCTTTTCCACTACGAATCAGCACATGCAAACTGAAAGTTCAAAATAAAAATCAATCCTGACTTCGTTTTGAACTTGGCTGCTCTAATATTTATCATGATCTCTATCAGGTTATTCGATTTTGAAAATTATAAAGTTAATATTTATCCTGATCTATACGCTTAAAATATCAATTTCTTTTGTAATTAAAGAACTTGTATAAAGGAAATTTTCCCTCGTAGCTTTTACAAATGCTATTAGTACGCCATGATTAGCTAGAGATGCCTTTGCCTTAAGAAAAAAGCCCTATATATATAATTGAGAGAAATAGATTACCAAATCCGACCTCTGTCAATCTAATATGCCTCTGGTCCATGATTTTGGAATGCCACAATATATGTTTCCCGTTGTTAGTTGCAGGCTAACCTTTTGGTTTCACTTCATATAGTATAGTCCTTGAAATCTATAAGTCAAAAAAATTGATTCTAAGCAAAATAGAAAAAAAAAACTAGTAACTCCAAGGGCCGTTGGCCTGAAATTTGGGGGTTTGCTCTCTGAAGTTTCAAATTTTAAACTTCCAAGTTCTACTAGTCCTTTGGGGTCACCTCTAGGGCTTTCGGTTTGGTAATTGCTAAGCTGTGTGAGACTAGGATTGCACAAGCCGGAGGATTAGTTGAGGCAAAGCTTTAGATACCCCATCATCCATAAAAAAAAAACTAAGTAAATGCTGTAAGAATCTTTCACACTCCTCTTAGAATATTGTCATGATCATCTTGAAATGTCACTTGGTCATGTACTACTACCATCAATATTTAATTTATATCGACCAGAAATTAGTTTCTTCCAACACGTACACAATGCGGATAGATTTCAAATGTACCTCCTTGATAAGAATATTCAAATAACTAAGAATATATAGTAGCATCATCCCTTTTAAACGTGGTAGTTTTAGCCAATTTTTGCCTTTTTGGCCGCAACTGAAAGTTAATATATACCTGATATAATGCAAAACCGACTCAGTCGATTAAAAAATCCCCTCCAATATCCTTGCTTTACAACGCCTAAAGTTACAACTGAAGGAATTAGACCAATAAGGGCACCTACCTGGGATGATCTCGAAGCACGACAGAACCAAATCCCTAGGGCAGATGGAGTTATTCTAGATGATAGAGGAGACCCTCTGTTAGCCTTTTTCTGTTAGTTTTGGGCATGATACCAATAATGCTGCTGAATCGAGAGCTGTGATCTTTATGGTTTTAATTTTTGTTCCCGCCTTGGTATCACTACTTTGGATGTTGAGACTGACTCTAATTTGGTTGTTTCTTAGTTGTTGAGAAAAAGATGTGGGCTGTGGTTTATTTCATATATTATTTCTACTGAAGGAGGTCACGTATTTCACACGTGTTGACGAATACCGTTTCATTTAAGGTCCAATTTGTTTCTGAGGTGCAAAGTGTCTGATCAACATAAAAGTTGATGAGCTTAATGTCTTAAAATTGAAAGAATGAGGTGCTATGTATAAATACCCCTAAAGATAAGGGGTGCAAAATGTATTTAACCCTAATTTAATAGACTTTCATGTCTACTATCCCTTAGAAATTATATGGCATGTTATGTATAGATAAACTTATAAATTTACTTTTTTTTTAAGAAAAGAGGATGATACCTTTAAACTTTATTGATAAGCCTAACTTATGGCGGATAAATATCATGGTTACAAGCAAAGATAACACCAAAGCCAAAATAATACCAACAGAAAAATTTAACTGAAACGCAACTGTTGTGTGTTCCTCCTCCGTAAGTGAGGAATATTATTAATAAAATTTCGGAGTTATTGCCCTCCTTTCTTAAAGAACTCTCTTGTCATCTGATTTCAACTGTAGAAAGAAACTGTAATTAACAAAGTGGTTAAGTTGATTTGCATGATCAGGAGGTGGCGCCTATGCAGTATAAAACTCATGAGATGATCTGATGTAATTAAGGTTAAGTGGAAATTACTAATTAAGTACAAATGTCCCACATTATTTGAAGGGATGTTAGTATTTTCTGTTTTAAAGTCTCAGAATATTATAAGGTCAAGAAACTTATCAAGTACACTAACAGATTACAAGATTAATTAGAGATTAGGCACCGGATCATATATATATCGAAGTCTTGTTGTTTTGCCAAAGAAAATTAGAAATAAGATAATTAAAAAAGCTCCAAGTAACCATTTTCTTGCAAAAGAAGATCTGCCTAATCAACACACAATTACAATGGCATGAGCTTTGTTTTCGATTAAGGGTTGACTGAAAAGAAATAAGAGTATTAAAAGCTCCAAGTAACCATTTTCTTTCAGCAGAAGATCTGCCTAATTAACACACAATTACAAGGGCATGAACTTTGTTTTCGATTAAGGGTTGGGTACTCGATCGACATTCGACAAGATTCTTCTTTGAAGATCAGAAAAGAAGAGAAAAAAAACAAAAAGGATATATCTAAAATCAGGACGTATATATATATATATATATATATATATATTCTGATCTTTCAAAATCTTGTAAAATCGAGAACAAAGGTTTATGGTAGGGGTGAGCAAAAACCTGCACCCAACTTCCTAATTCGGAACCGATCCAGTTCAACCCAAATGAGTCGGGTTACATTGGGTTTGGGTTTTGAAACATGAACTCGAGAGAAATCTGGTTCGAGTCTCTAACATAAATTGTTTTCCCCTTATATCTTTAGCGAAATAACATCGTTTTACTCACGTTCAAGTATTTTCTCTTATAAGTCGACCAGAAATCAAAGCATTTAAAGGAATTCGAGCCCAACATGTAGTTTTAACTTTTTTTAATGTCGAGTTGCAAACTTCTCACCTTGATTGCCTCGAATTTCACCCCAAATCTGATTTGAACAACCCTAGTTTATGGCATAGAATCCGTAGTAATATTGAGAGTCCGAGAGTACGAGTTGAGACATATGGGCATGTTTGGAAATGAGTTGTGGTTTTAGTTTTGGTTTTACTTTTGTGTTCAATTTTTAAATTTCAAATTTTTTGATTTAAATATTGTTTTGTTGTAAGGATTTGTTTGGTTGTTTATGATTTGTAATGCTGAAATTTTAATTTCATTTATGCTTATATGGGTGCAACCATAGTCGGTCAAATAAATTATAATACGCCTATTGAGAGTGAGAGTTAAGTGGTACGACATGTACTTCTAAATCAATGCTGAACATGGTTGCTGGGTAGAAATTCTAGAGAGAGAAAAAACAGAGAATTTTCTTCAGAATCAATGGAAAGTTAATTTTCGATTTTTGTTTTTGTTTTGTTTATTTCTTGTTTTTGTTTTGTTTATTTCTTGTTTTTATATTATTTTCTCTATTGTTTTTATTTTTATTTTTTGTAATAATTTTGATAATGATTATATTTGCTAATTACTGTTAAGTTTTTATTTTTTAAATTTGTAATCAATTTTTTTAATGTTTGTAAAATTTTATTTGTTTTATAAATTTTGCACGTTTTTATCTTTTTCTTTTAATTTTAATGAATATTTTTATTAGTTTCATATTTTATCTATTTTTATTGATGGAGGAGAAATTTTTCTTACTATAAAGGCCCAAAAATAAGCGTAAGAAAGATTAGCCCACTCGATATGGTGTGTGTGACCCGGCGATTGGAGGTCCATAAAGGAAACTGGCGTTCATGATTTATTAGGTATATAAACCGATATCAGAAATTATGATTATTCCCTGTTAATGTCAGATGAACTGGCGGTAAAAAAGAAGAGCAAAAGGTGTCGGTTCGGATCATTCGAGGGAGACCAACTCTGACAATGTCGGCCTTCAAACAATACTGGATGAGATAGATAACGTCGAAAAAGAGTGATAGGCCTAGAGGGACAATAAGGCCAAAGCCCAAATAGAGTCCCGACCCAGACAACAGAGAGGGGTATAAAAAGAAGAAGATAGAGAGAAAAAGATGTGCAGTTCTCTCTCTAAAACTCTCTCACTGAAAACAAGAACTGAGAAAAGAAAAGAGATGACACAGATTTAAAATGACATCGGAGAAATCCTCCCACGGAGAGGACTCTGAATTCTAGTGTGTTATTTTGCTTGCAGGAGGAAGGAAGAAGATCTTGGACCTTTCAACCCGTCTCAAGTACTGAACTTTAAGTCTAGCTCCCTCGAGCTTTTGGCCAAGTGGATTCTTGTGATAGGTCGGTTAAAAATAGCTTCATCATTTATAATTTTTGATATTTATAAAACTATTTTCTACTTATTTTTTGAATTATATATATTTTCAGGTTTTTTAAAATATTTTTTTGAATATCATAATAACTATAAATTAATAGTATTTATTTTAAATAAAATATAAATAATTTCAAATCTTAAACAACCAAACAAAACCTTACAATAAAATAATATTTAAATAAAAAATTAAAATTTGAAAGTTAAACCCAAAAGTACAACCAAAACCCATTTTCAAAGAAGCTCGTGATCTCATACTTACACATAGGGCTGTCCATGTCCGGTTTTGGTCCGGTTCGGTCCGGCTGGCCAAACTGGCCATTTTCTAGAGTATATAGACCGGTCCGGTCCGGTCCCCGATTTTGCCAGTCCAGTTTGAGTCGATTTTGGGTTGGGCCTTGTCATTTTGGGCCGATTTTGGGTCAATTTCCGGTTTGCACCGGTTTTGCCGGTCCGGTTCTGTCCGGCTGGCCAAATTGGCCATTTTGTAGAGTATATAGACCGGTCCGGTCCCCGGTTTTGCCGGTCCAGTTTGAGTCGGTTTTGGGTTGGGCCATGTCATTTTGGACTGATTTTGGGTCAATTTTTATGAGGGTAACTCAGAACCGGACCGAAATACACCGGTTTACCGGTCCGGTCAACCCGGTTTCAAAAAAAGTCCACCAATTTGGCCAAAACCGACCCGACCGGTATTTTGGACAGTCCTACTTACACATATGACTAACATTTTGACAACACAATGGGCTCATGGCATGGTCGCGAGCTGTGACAAGTGATGGGTGGCTATTGCTCCAGTGGCAAGTGCTGCCTCCTTGCCAGTGTTAAAAATCTGGAGGTAAATGACAATATTAATCACCACTAATTACTAATTAGGATACCGCAAAGCTCTCCGCCACGTGCATCACGGAATTCCTAACGCGTGCCACTGAACACGTCGAAACGCACGTCCCCCGTACTCTCTCTGTCCCATTCTATATGTAGACACACACACATGCATACATGTCTTATGTAGCATATATACGAATTTCTCTATTCTCTCAGATTCTCAAATCAGTTTAAAGTGTACTGTCCTTCTCAAATCTCACTCTTTCCCGTATCTCTCTCCGTTTAGTTCTCGGGACTTCTTCTCTCCGATCAAGAAACACAAACCCCGACCCGTGGAAGGGTCCTTGGAGTTTTCTCTTGGGAAATTGAGGGGCAATCGTAAGACACCTTGGGTTTTTCCTTTTATTTTCCAGCTTTTTCTCAGGAATCAATCAAATGGGGCACAGTTTGTTTGTTGTTTCTCTCTGGATTTGCTTACGGGGTAATCCACAGATCTTGTCATGAATCCAGTGTGTGTACAATCTCAGAACTTGATGGAGCTTTTCGCTCTGAAGAATAATAAATACAACTCCGCCACTTCTGTTAATGTTCTATTTTGTAAATTAGCATATAATTGGTAATGCGCTATTTGTTTGCCGGAACAGGGACGGAACATAGAGGAATTTTCTGTGGATATGGGATTGAACTGGGTTTAGTAAAACGATTCAAAATCTTGCCGTCTGTCCCTTATGTTTCTATTGGTGGCACAAGGTGTTTGTGAATTGAGTGATTGCATTGCGGATTAGACGCTACACATTTGTTTTTCTGTTCATGACACGATAGAATATGATACCCTTTTTGAAATGGTACTGTCAAGACCAAAAATTCTACCATCAGTGCTTGTTTTCCTCATTTCAGTAGGAACTCGAGCAGGTTAAGGAAAGTTAATTTTCTGTTCATCTAAAAATGATTAATTGCTTGTGAACTAATTTTCCGTTCATCTAAAAATGTTACGTATCTTGCTCGAAAGTTAGTCTTCGTGGAAAGTTTTCAGCTTACTTTTGATAGCCGTATCGAATGGCCTTAATCATAAATCCAAAGAGAATACTAACTTGTTGATTCATGAAGTTTGCCTTAGTGATCCTTGATGGATAATGTATCACTTTGCTGCTTGGGTGCTGAAGTGTTGTTTGCTGAAAAGACAACATAAGAGGCCTATACGTAAATGCATTATATATTATGTAAATTATGTAGGGATGTCTGCAATCATGCATGTATGTTGCACCATCATATAGTTATATAGCTTCGTACTTTTTCATAATACAATGCAGCTAGTTTGAGCTTCAGATGTAGGCAATTTAAGGGCAATGGTTTGTGTGAATTCATTCTACTTTATGACCCAGCTCATAGGAGGCATGGACAACCCTATACCACTCTACCACGGGGTCTTTCTATTGAATCAACTGTCATTTTGTAGTGGAGAAGATGGTAGTCCTAGAACGACTAGTGTTTTTGGGTTGCAAGAAAGCCCTTGAAGGCAATCTGAGTTCTACTCTCTTTACTAAGTGTGGGTAGAAAGGTTTAGGCTCTTTTTACTTGATTCAGGAGCAGGATGATGTAGCTTTGCAATTTTATCATGAGAATGGTTTGTCTCATTTTCTTCCACTTCACTTTCTTTGTGTTGTTACTTCTTATGGGTCTATGATGATTGACATGGCCTGCCTATGCTATATGCGTCCGCTGCTGACACATCAACAGTTGAATTACCATTGTCTTATGTCATCTTGTCAATTTTGCACTGCACTTTACTGGTGATTTCCCTTGAGTGCTTGTCTGAGTGACTGAGTGTAGAGTGGGTCTACATTGAAAGTCTAACAATGTGAGATGTTTATGTTGAAGTTCAAATAATTCCTTGGAGCCTGTTTTGTGATCTCAGGGTTGATCGAAGCCTATTTCCGTTTAAGGAAGATTAAACTGTTGTTAAAATATGTCTCCATTTTCTGATTTGTAATTTCTTTTTGAATCAACAGATACGTGCCTTCCTTGTTCCAAGTTTCAGTTGTCTATCAAAATTTAAGGATTCTGATCTGGTCTGCTTCCTGCCTGTCCATCTGATATTACATCTTGTGAGTGACACAAATGTGTATGTGAGTGCATTGAAGTTAACTCTTTACTTAACACTCGAGAAAGTAATGAGTTTCATTGATGGACAATAGCAGGTTCTCGATTAGTTTATAAAACCAAGATGTCTTCTCCAAGCAAGAGGAGAGAGATGGATGTGATGAAGTTGTAAGTTGCTCATCATTGTTATATCCCTGAAAAGTTACATTTGTTTTCTATTTAGTTTGATAAAGCTGGCCTTGTATAATGAGTTCTCTTTCAGGCTTGCAATCCCAATTTTGCATGCTGAAGTTATGACTAATGATCTTTGTTTGGTGCCTCTCACATGTGTTAATGCTTTCCAGGATGATGAGTGATTACAACGTGGAGACAATAAATGATGGACTCAATGAATTCAATGTGGAATTCCATGGTCCGAAAGAAAGTACTTTCCTTACTCTCATGCTTCTATTTCCTTATCATTTCATTTACATTTTTGTGATTGCTTTGATGGTTATGATCTCCGTGAGGTTAAATTTGGATATTGGGATTCTACGAATAACGACAGAAAAATTAGTTGTTGAAATCCAATGTGGGATATATACTAGGCGAAGTCCTTGAAAACATTGTGGTGTCTGTGCACTTTTAAATACTACAGAAGCGAAAGTTAATCCCATTACCATTCCTTCTACATTGCTAAAGATCCTTAATGTATATCACCAGAAATTATTTGTGTTTCTTGTCCAGTGGCACTTTTTTTTAATGAGATCAGCATTGTTCAGCTATTTTTGTGTGGTTGATGTCCCTGGATATGCAGGAGTTACATGATGCTAAAAGATAATGGAAAATTAGATTCTAATTCAATTTTGGATAAGGTTTTGATCTTAAATTTCTTTGTTTTGGTTGATTTTTGAGAGATTGATATTGAAGAGAATAGTTCGGGAATCCAGTTTTTTTACTGTTCTCTTTTGTATTTTAGGGAATGATTCCTCTGAAAATTCTTTTTCCTCTTTCGTAAAAACCGTTTTGGTTATGTACAATATAGTTCTTTGATGTTGTATTCTATATGTTATACGACTGTGGGTTTCAGGCCTTTATGAAGGTGGGGTTTGGAAAATCCGTGTTGAGCTTCCTGACGCTTATCCATACAAGTCTCCTTCTATTGGGTTTGTGAACAAGATATACCACCCAAACGTTGATGAATTGTGAGCAACTTATACCTCAAGCAAATCACATCTATTATCATTTTCAACTAAAATTTTATGCTCTTGGAATATTTAACTGCAATAAAAATTGCATCTGGACCTCTGGTTGGCTTGATCATATGAAAATCTCACTTTTATTGCAATCAACTAAACTTTTATCTTCAGAGTTCCTGTTTTCTCCCCGTAGTGTGAATTCCTTAGTGCACGATTTAGCTCGTTGGGCCGCCTCCTCTTTGTTTGAGGGTAGTGTTCCCCACTCTATTGAGCTGTTTGGTAGCTATCCCTGGGTGTATATGGGGGCTGACCCCCCTTGACCTTGTTACCCTCGATTTGTTTTAATGGGGATGATGGCATGATTTACAAAAAAAAAAAACTAAACTAAACTTTTTATGCATCGGTTTGTATCGAAATGGTATTGGCTAATAGTCAATGTGGCTGGGCTGTGTTTTGTATACTGTGATTAAACACTTAAGAGTGTTTGTTCACCCATGCTATACATTTTCCTTTATAATATTACTTACCACTTACCCAAAAGAAAAACACTCTGGCTGGCTACTATTCTCAAGAAGCATCAATGAATGGCAATACGGTTTGCTTAGCTGATGTTTCATAAGTTGGTGAAAAATGACTGGAGATGATATTCTTTTAAGTTTGTTGTCGAGAGAAGTTCAGTTTTTTATTTCACTGATTGCAGATCTGGTTCTGTGTGCTTGGATGTTATCAATCAATCTTGGAGTCCAATGTTTGGTAATTATCGATTATCAACTTTATTTTCAGTTAAATCTTCCAAAGTGGCATGTAGTTTGTAAGATGTCTATATTCCTATTTTTACATGTTGTAATACCCATTTGTCCCTCCCTGCTCAGAATGTGTTCGAACTTCCATGTACTAATTTTGATTCACTTGGATTACTATGGTTTCTGTTGGCACAGATCTGTTAAATGTGTTTGAAGTTTTCCTTCCACAGCTCTTGCTTTATCCGAATCCTTCTGACCCACTCAATGGTGATGCTGCATCATTGATGATGAAGGACCGAAAGCAGTATGATCAGAAAGTAAAAGGTGAAAACTTTTTTTTTCTTTCTTGGCAGTAAAAGGTGAAAACTTGATAATGATATAAACGACCTTTCTTCATTTTGTAATACTGATTAGTTTTCTAGCAAACCAACTTCAAGGAAGAACCAGAACGATATGAAATTGTTCAATTTGGGAACTCACTCTGCAGTTCTGCAGAGGGCTTGCTTGAGGGTTACCCAGGACATTTGTTTGTGACATGAAAATTATGTTGGTAAGTTGATTAAGGACTCTCTTATATGTGTTTTTTGTGTAGATAGTATGAGAGGAAGAACCTTAAAAAACAAAAACATAAAAATTGGATGATTTGACCACGAATCTCCTTAGGGAATCAAAACTTTCTGCCTAAGGGTCAGATGCAAGATTCTGCCTAAATTCTACTCTCTTCTCTTCCATACCCTTTTCACATTCACTACTTCCAAGGTGAATTTTTTTCCCCAACATAGGTTGATACCACTATCACTATTTTAAAGAATAGCAGCACATGCATGGGGAGTACTTCAGTCATTAAGTTTTATTAGGATGTTTTCTTCGTTGAGATTGCTTCTTAACACATGTACCACACATTATTCTAAGGTCAAGGTGAATCTTTTACTCTGGAATTACAAATTTAAGTTTTTCCGCTATTTATATGTGCACTCAGAATACTGTGAGCGATATGCAAAGAAGGAGAGTATCACGAATTCAACAGCTGAAGTGGACAGTGGCGAAGAGGACATTACTGACGAAGAAAGAGATTCCAGTGATGATGATATCGCCGGACATGCCGACCCGTAATGAAATTTGAAGGCTTTTGTTCTCTCATTACCTCCCCATAGCAGAAGTAAAGAAACCCCTATAATACGTTTATCCTTTACGATTGTTACTAGTTGTACGTAGATGTTTGTTTGCCCATAGAATCATGATTGATGCGAGAGATTTCGGTGGTAATGCCTGTACTGATATTTTACGGCGCAGTGGATGAAATGGAAATCAAAGAAACAGAAGAAATCGACGAGTTTTAGTTAAATCAATCTTTCTTTCTCCTAATATTCTGTTTGGGATTCAGTATCTCACTTGTACTAATTACGTAGTAGTTCTTCAGCCAGCTTATCTGAATACCCACCCGTCTGGACCCTGTGCTCTTTGAGATAAAAGGATGATTTGAGTGTACTGCGTAGGCTTCTTATCTACTATGGTGAGAATGTGGCCGAGTATTTCTGTGCGCTTGGAAGATATAAGGAGGTGGTGTTTAGGGCCCTCCCCGCCATGCTAATCTCACAGATAATGCCAACCCTGTATATGATATAAATTGACTGTGGCCATGGGTTCGCTCCATCAACACCTGATGGTACAAAAAAACGCCTGAACCAAGTTTGACCCTATCATCGTTCAGTGATTGGCTAATTGGACATTAACAGCTGCGCCAAGACTAGTTCAAAATTACAGCACTTTCCACATATAGATTCATTGGTGTATGCGTTGAGTGTTTCCTCAGAAACACAATGTTATAGATCGAGGGCTGCCAAACCTATTTATGGAAGTAAAAGAAGAAGAAAAAAAAGGAAGACTGTAGCTTTAATTTGCTCACATATTTTGCTGTTATTGCTCTCACATAGTCTAGATGAGTAGTTTTTTATGGTTTACTAGGCCAGAGAGGAAAACCTATTGAGATAGAGAGGAAATCTTTTTTTCCTGCATAAAGACATTTGCAATCAGTTTCAGAGAAAGAGAGGGCGGCATCTGGAAGGTCTTCATTGCTTCACAGGTCTTTCTTTGGCTCTTGAAAGAGCGAGGAGTTATTATGCTACAAGTTGTAGTTTGAGCCGCTACTGTGCCTGTGGATTCACAGAAGTGACGCTTATATTAATGGATCTTTTAAGTCATTGGCATCTAAATTATGGATTGCCTGGTTGCTTTTGGCTCATCGGAGTTTGCTTACTGATCTCGGAGAAGGCAATATTGAGCATTATTAACTAATATATTGCCGGTCAATATATCTGTGTTTAACTGTTCGGACACAGGTTTTGCCACTCGGAGAAGAGCATCCTAACCCTTGTTATTCCTTTTGCTCAACTGAAGCAGGCGTGTTATTAATATTTACGTTTTACCGTCTTTTACAAGAAGCCAAACAGATTGTAAGACTCTAGTCTGTTCGACTCCCGTTTGATCCATTCCAATGGACTTCTCGTGTACTGGCTACTTCATTGCTGGCAAGTCTCTTTCACACACAAAAATGACGATGATCAGAAATGTCGTAGTGGCACCAGCAAACGTTTTGTGGTCTGTGGGAAGCCAAAGGGACCTGCCATTCACAATGTGACCGTTTGCCGGCTTCCAATTAGTGTTTGAAATGTCACTGTGTGCCTTTTGGCTTGTTTCAATGAGTCCTTTTTGGCAATCACATACGGACTACTTCATACAACCGACGAAGTACGAGTATCACCCAATTGGCATTTCATAAGTGATTTAAGCAACACCATCTTCTTAATTTCTTATTGTCTCACAATTCCAATCAGCCAAACCCCCTAGACGAAGAAGACAAGCAAAGTGCAGAGCCATTGCCACAACAAATTTCAACTTTTCCATCAAAAGATGGATCGAATTTCCATCTGGGTACTCCCCATTTTGATCTTTCTCATCACTCCATTGGCAATTGCAGAAGAAACAGAGGTGACACATGCGCTAGTTCAATTCATGGAAAAACTCTCACCAGGTAATCCACAAAGACATAGCAACTTTGGCTGGAACATATCTTCAGACCCTTGCAATAACAAATGGGTGGGAGTGACCTGCTGTGAGAAGCCTGCGATTGTGTGCCAAATAATTCTTGATGGGTCCAACCTCACTGGAATTTTTAGTGCCAGTTCTATTTGCATGGTGAAGTCTCTTCTTTACCTTAGTCTGAAAAACAACACAATCGGTGGGTCAATACCAGAAGAGATAGGAAAATGTAAGAATTTGATTCAACTATATTTAAGTGGGAATAAATTCTCTGGTCGCCTTCCGGACTCTCTGTCGGGGTTGGGTAACTTGAAGAAGCTTGATGTATCTGACAATAACCTCTCCGATGAGCTTCCTTATCTGCCTCGGATTTCAGGCCTGAAAACCTTTTTGGCCCAGAATAATCATCTGAGTGGAGGAATACCGAATTTTGATTTCTCCAACTTCGAAGAATTCAACGTTTCCAACAACAATTTCAACGGACCAATTCCTGATGTCCAAGGCAATCTCACCGCAGACAGCTTTTTGGGTAATCCCGAATTATGTGGAAAACCACTATCAACAGCCTGTCCACCAGCTGGTCGCCGGAAATCATCTTCACCTAAGGAGTTTCTTATATACTCCGGCTACATAGTCCTTGGCGTGATTATGGTGGTCTTCTTGGCCCTTAAACTAATACGCAAAAAGGTGTCCAAAGAAGAAAAGGTTCCGAAGAAGGAAGTGGCGGTGGATATCACTCATATCAGTAGCGATAAGCCTAGTGAAACATCCAACGAGTTCAAGTTTGGTATAAACAGGCCAGAGTTTTCAATGACATCTATTGAGAGTTCAGTGGCGATATCTAAACTGGTGGTTCTCACGAGTTCAACGGTGAGGGCACTTCGACTTGAGGACTTGCTTAGAGCTCCAGCTGAATTGCTTGGGAAAGGAAAGCATGGAAGCCTCTACAAAGTGATGCTCAGTAGCGGGGAGATTTTGGCCGTAAAAAGAATCAAGGATTGGGGAATTTCTGAAGAAGATTTCCGTCGCAGGATGCGGAAACTAGACCTAGCGAGGCATTCCCATGTACTGCCACCGGTTGCATTTTATTGCTCTGAGCAAGAGAAGCTTTTGGTATATGAATATCAGCAGAACGGCAGCCTGTTCCAGCTTCTCCAATATGGTAATGTCTCATTCTGAGTATATCTCATCTTATGTACACGTATGCTGTAGAATTTTAAAGTAAATAGTTTCTTCAGTGCCCCTTCGCCACCCAAAGAAAAAAGGGAAGAATGCACGCATATGCCCATAGGTTTCTTCAGTGCCCCTTAAAGCTGTACTTGTTTAAAATGTGGAACGAGATTAATTAATGGAAAAGGAGCTGACAGAAGAATGCACGCATATGCCCATAGGTTTGAATGACTGGGAATTGTACTTTTGTACTAGGAGATGACACAAACACTACTATGCTCGACTGGGAAACCTGATTTAGTTTTAGGCTGCTTCTGCTTAGGAATACAATAAATGTATTAGCACAAAACTCTAGACACCATCTGGATTTTCCCCCTAATCTGATAAAAATTGTTTTCTATCCGTTTAATCTCCAGGCCCTAATTACACCCTTTTGGGGAGGGAAATTTTATATGACGTACTACTAAATATAATTTCTCATGCAAGAGAAACACCTAACTAGAAATGTTTCTTGATCATTCATTGGTTGCAGGATCAAAAGATGCCCACACATTTGACTGGGGAAGCAGACTAGGTGTTGCAGCTAGCATTGCTGAGGCTTTGGCATTCATGCACAATGAGCTGCATGAAGACGGGATTGCTCATGGCAACCTAAAATCCACAAATATTTTGTTTGACAGAAACATGCATACGCGCATCAGCGAATATGGTCTAATGGCGGTTGAAAGTCAAGAAGAAACATTTCATTCCAAAGGCAAGGGTGTCAAAAACAAAAATACGAGTGGAGGCTATTCATTCAGCCCTTTCAAGCTTGATGTTTATGCCTTCGGTGTGATACTTCTCGAGCTGCTCACGGGGAAGCTGGTCCAGAACAGTGGGTTTGATTTGTCTACATGGGTGCACTCAGTAGTTAAAGAGGAATGGACCGTCGAAGTCTTCGATGAGGCACTACTTTCAGAAGATGCCAGTGAAGAAAGGATGGTGAACTTGTTGCAGATAGCACTGAAGTGCATAAATCCTTCTCCAAATGCAAGGCCCAGCATGGGTCAACTCGCAGCACGGATAATAAAATTAAAACAGGAAGAAGAGAGCTCAATATCTTTTGATGCAGGTGGGGGTATGGGGATGCATATGGGAGGAACAAGTCAGCTGTGAAAGTACTCAAAGATATGATCTGCATATCTATCCTAATATCTTTATACGTAGATGGTTTCAAGCGGCCGGACCACTACTTGTTTTCCATAGCATGCTAGAATATTACTCATCTAGCAGCAGCAATATGCTTGCAATTAATATTTAATTACTATACTTTCTTGAATGGACTGCCACTAGTTGGCTTTATATCGAACTAGATTAATATTCGATAGTGGAAGAAATTTCAATTCCCACGGGAAAACCCACAAGTTAAAACGAAAAGGAAACAAATTCATATTAAAACAATGGTATAAGTATTTAAGAAAGCTTTAAGACACCCCCTTTGTGAACAAATGCTCCTTGGCCTATTTTGATTGATCGTTTTGTGGACTATCCTATCTCTAGATGGATATCTGTGATTTTACATTCTGCTTCGCTTGCCCTTCCTGTGCAAGATTACCACTACTTTCAATTATATGCTACTAATGCTATTGATATTGTCTGGTTTGAACGTAACCATATTGTGCATGGTGGCACTCCCACTGACATTTCTCGCCTAGCTTCTAGGCTTCAGCAGACGTCCCTTCAACATCTACGGGCTTGGAGATTTTTTTCATCCTTTGTGCTCAGCGGTATGGACTCCTCCAGCTCCTGGTGTTATAAAAATAAATGTAGATGTGGCTACTCGTTCGTGTTTTTCCTTTGCTGCTTGTATCTGTCGTGATGCTCTTGGTAACATCTTACATGTGGAGACTCACCGGCTTTGTTCTGTGGATCCAACGATTGGGGAGGTCGAAGCTCTCTGGCTTGGCCTCCAAGTTGCCCTTCAGTTCTCTTGGGAGCAGGTCTCGTTTGAAGGTGACTCCTTAATTGTCATGGAGGCTACTCAACGCACTATTATTGATTGTCCATGAAAGATTGAGCCGATCATTTCAAAGATTTAAGTCTCATTTGGTTGAGCAGCTTTTTTTCTCATGTTCCTTTGTTCCCCGTAGTGCTAATGAAGCTGCACATAGTCTTGCTCAATGGGCCGCTTCTTCCCTTAGGGAAGGTAGTTTCCTTGAATTTTGTGGTCCCCATTCGAGTTTTCCGTGGGTTTTTGAAGGCTTTGACCCCCCCTTAAAGGGGGTTTGTTTTGTACCCTGTATATACTGCTTGTTGTTTAGTTATAATAATACTAGTGCTTTTTGAAAAAAAAGTCTGCATTGACCATTTGGGTCAGTGAATTAACCCCAGTACATACTGAGCTGCTTGTTAACAGTGATCTCTTCTAGCGAGTCCATGCACGAACCACACGGCTATGAGTCGGATCATCCAGATCAGTGTGTGATCCAAGGGTTCCATCAGAATCTCATCATAAAACTTGTCATATCAGAAGACATGCATGCAACACAAATATGTATACAACTCCGCAAATTTCTGTAGTTCGTATTTTGCATTAAAGGGACGGCCCGCATCACTTGATCAAGATCTGTAAGACACCAATTGAAAAATCTGGTTTAGACTCTCTATTAACACCTAGAGGGGATGAATATGTGTTTCCTTCTAATTACAAATTCAATAACAATTTTAAAACATGTTCTAAAATTGTTCAACCTAAATATGCATAATAATCAACTCAATCAACAAATAGATAGCGGAAAATTAAATCAAACTTCAATCACACAAAGAGATAAGTATTTGGTGACGAAGTGAAAAACCTTTAAAATATCATTCAAAGGAAAAATCACTCCGGGCTAGCAGCCACCTAGAATCCACTATGAAGAAAACCTTACAAACAGTGATTCAGACACAGGCAACCATAATTGCTTGACTATGACAACCATGATGTAATAATCTAAGCCTCCCTACTTAGACCCGCTTCGTGCGGCATTCCCCTTAGACCCTTGAGGTTTTTCTTATGGATTCTTCATCGAACACTCTTGTTCTTCAACACATCTTTAACACCATGAAGGTTACAAAGATATTTGATGGAAGAATAGAGAAAAACTCATTAATATTGAAGTACAAATCTTCTGTAGTTTTTCTCTCAAGGAAGGAGACACTCTCAATAGAAGCCTCAATCAAGTCCTGGACGGCCTCCCTCAAAACCTAGTAGGGTTTCCATTGGTTTTACAAGGAAAGTCCAAAAATTCAGTAATTGTTGAAATTTGCTGGAAGTCGCTCGAGCTCTCATCAAATGCTCATCGAACGCTATGTTTCTGTCTGAAATTATAACTGAGCACTCAAGCGCTTGTTGAACGCTGGTTGAACGTGATAACTCTGGACAGACCATCAACTCTAACTCTTGAACAAATGTGGGGACCAAAATTACAACTCGATCACGACATATTTTGACACAGAATGATGCCAACAAAAAAAATGCACTAACACCAACCATGTCCTAGAGGAAAGCTCATTACTCTAGGAGGGGCCTCGTGTTAAGAAACAACAATGCTAAGAGCCAAATAAAACTATCCGACTACCTTCCAGATATGGCTTGTAGCAACTAAAGTCATAGGGAATTATCCAACTCTTACCAGAAAACATGTTTACTTGTAAATTTGTAATCACCTATTTTAGTGCGCTCAATCATATATGGGTGGATATAACATGCAATGCGTGCAAGAAAAAGCACTGTGGGATCCAACCACCAGGTTTTGTCCACACCTTTGAGATCTTTCTCATGCCACCATATCCACGCGTTTGACTCATCGATTTAAGGCCCCAAATTTCACTAAGCTTAAACTTTTGAAATAAATGATAGATTACGAGTAATAGACAGTGTTTATATTCTCTACGCCATACAATAAACCATCATATTTTCCTTTTGAGCCAGTAATTATATGAAAAAAGTAGTGTCTGACTCCGATGCTTTTCGGTTTTTTTCTCTCCGTACTTCGGTAGTGAATTTTTTGACTCATAAGGTTTTCTTTGGGTCGTCCTTTGACTCTGGCTCTTTGTTTGTCATGTCGTGTGTTTGTTTGCCCGCCGTTATTCCCTTCCTCCTACCTTTCTGTTTGTTTTCGATGGATCCAAATGCTTCAGATGTTGATTTTTTGTCATAAAAAATTCGAGATCTAGCTTGGTAAGATTTCCACACTAACCTCCAACCTACAGATATGGGAAAAGACAAAGATTCGGGTCATGCTCTCATGGCAAAATTATTTCCCTTCGGTTGTTCTATGCAAATGTGGTGCAGGCCTCCCTTAAAGAGAATGGATTGCCTCCGAAGGCAAGTCCATCCGGATGACCGGATTACCGAATGGACGGCGGTCGGGAGCCTGGGCAGCCCTGTCCGGGCATGTGTGGAGCCGAGAGGAGTGTGGGTCCCGCCCGGAACCCACACCTGCCCGAACAGGACTGTTCGGGCTCCCGACCGCCGTCCATTCGGTAATCTGGTCATCCGGATGGACTTGCCTTCGGAGGCAATCCATTCTCTTTGAGGGAGGCCTACACCACAACTTATTATATTTGTTATGATTATTAATGATTATTATATTATGTTTGAATATGTTATGATATTTGTCCATTTGATATGATTATTAATTATAATATTATATTGGAAATTTAAACAGCTCAAAACAGTGAAAAAAATGAAAAAGCTTAAGGAGAAAGCCCTTTTTTTTCACAACAGTTATACGGTTTAAGCGGTTACCGTTAATACCGTCACCGACAAGAGCGGTTATTGTGCCTTGGCGGTGCGGTGGTGGTGTCAATTATGTGATTCTGTCAATTGCGGTGACGGTTTTCACCAATCCGTCACCTACACTACCGTTAACCACCCCTACCTATTAGTTCGGCAGCTATTGTCTTTTCTAGCATAGCTTCGATACATCTGGACGCAAAAGGGAAGAAAAAACCTGCCTTTAAAGCTGGTTCTTATCCGAATTAGTTCTCTTCTTCTCTGGGCCGTGGATTTGCAAGTGGGTTGGGTGCTAAAATAGTATCAAGTGGGCTTGGTGCTAAAGTGTGGTCTGGTTCGGCTCGTAATCCTGGGCTACTCCCTCATTTTGAATGTGGTTTTTTACCGGACCCGAAGCCGCTTATTGCTAATATGGACCTGTTGAAGACTTCATCTCCTATCCATGTAGTGCAGTCATCCCCAACTGATCGTGAGCCTATCCGATTGTCTCAAGCCAGAGATGTTGATAGAGGAAAGAGCAAAATGATAGACGCTTGGGCGGATAGTCCTCGACTGAAAAAGGTGACCTCTCGTGTGTGTGATTCTTTTGTGTCTGTTGATGAATCTCTCCCTATTCAGGACTCTTTTTCCTTGGTAGATGAGGATGATGTGGTGTTAGCTGATCTGAAATTACCAAGGAAGAAGTTGAATATTAAAAAACACAAAGTCTTGACTAAAATGCAAACTGAATTGCTGGTGCTCCTTAAATCAGCATAATCAGATTTAGTTGCCAACTCTGAAGATGCTAAATGGGCTGAGGCTGCGGACCTTTCCGCGCCCAGCCCGGGTAGTATATGCCTAAAGACCTATTACTGCGTGTGATCTCTTTCGGTATAAATCGGCATGGTTAATTACATTGTATCCATCATTTACCATGGATTGTGCCTTAATCAACTATCATCATTATTAGCTGTGCTGATTCCTTTACGAGAGACTGATCAGGCCTCAATATGGTTAAATCAAAATTGGAAATACGACACTTTCCTGTTGGCTGATAAGTTGCTTTCATGCCAAGATTGATGGAAAACTGTCAGGTGTGGCAAGAAATGGCCGAGGACATCATCATTGATCTGTAATTGTTCTGATAATTTATGATTAATAAAAAGAAGCCAGAATGGTACTTCTGTCATCTGTGGACAAATAGAATTGTCTAAAATGGTGGACCCCTTATTCCTCATGTTCATCATTAATGTCGTGTGGTTATCCTTAAAATGCATGCATGTCCCTGATCATGATCTGCACCTTAAAATGGGGGTGGCAAGAAAGGGTGTACAAGACCAGGCCTTTTAGGTTTGTTTAATGCTTGGTATAATTGGTTTAGGAAACTATTTGTTTAAGCAGCAAGCTTCCTGGATATGTGCCTCATGAACAAATGGTAGCGATGGGCCTGCATATTTTGATAAAAGGACGACCATTTCGTCTTAACAAATTAAACAACACCAACTGTGTAAATGATGTTCATGAGTAACTGCTAATAGTGAAGTGTCTGTGCGAGATAAACTATTCAAAAACTAACATCATGCATCAAGTGGATGAAGAGTTTTGCTTTGGGAAGAAAAGAAAAAGTAATGGACGCATAGTTCCAGATCTTTCCCATATTTGAAAGAAAAATAAAGCCTTTTAATTATGTAAAAATGTGTTAATTTTTGTTTTAGTTATTTCTAATTCATTACATATAATAAAAACAACGATGATATGAAAGAACGCGGCAAGAAGTTCTTAGAAGGATTTTTAAGATAATTCTCAAACCTATTGCAACTCTTCTTCAATGAACCACACTCATGTCAAAATTCTTCAAAATGCCACTTGCCAATTTTAAGGCAGATCCTTTGGATATAAGAAATTGATTTGAAGAAAAACAGGGGAAGCCTAAAAAGGGGAAGAACAGAAGTATGGGGATAAAAGCAAGGGAGAAAATAAGGAAAATCTAGTCCGTCCTCTCTATCATCAAGTAGGCCTCGAACTTCACTCTCCCACATCACATGGCCCATTATACTGTTTTCATACATGAACCTCACAATTGAAGAAAATCCTTTCTCTTGGGATTTCTTTGTCGTAAAACCCAATCTTCACCTACAGTTACTATGCAAACTCTATTAATGGTTTTCTGTGTACTCCCTGTATCAAAAGGTAAGTACTATGCAACCTTAATATCTCCTCAATCCTCCAAATAGCCATCTTCTTCTTTCTAACGTTGACGACTTAATCACTGAGCTTTCTAGTAATAGCAGCAAAATCCTCCCCCCCAAACCAATTAGTCAGAAAGCATTTGTTTTCCTTGATGGTCGTCAACGACATAGTATAATTCCACCTATAATATTTTCTAGCTTGCACACTTTTTTATTCTATCATCTCAATACAAGAAAGAAAGTCTCCAGCAGGGCAAGAGGCAGCAGTGGATGTCAATATGTTTTTTCACCATTGTCATTGGTGTGTTTCTCAAAGATTAAGTCTAAGCTCAAGAAACTCATGACAAAGATCTGATTTTGAGCATACCCATCTATCAAAATGCTTATAATTCTGCATGAAACCAAGCAAAAATATGGCAGTACTGTGGTATACCCACCTCCTCAATCATCTCTATCTCCATTCCCTGTTGCTTATTATAGCACTAACCATGAGGAAGAAGCAACCCCAACATCGTATTTTAGCGGAATCAGTCCAGTGCTTCTTCTGCTTATAGTAATTCTAGCAGTACTATTCTTCATCTATGGTATTCTCCATTTACTTTTTAGGTGTTTCATGAAAAGGTCATCTTCTTCGGCCATTTATCAATCAAATAGACTCTCAGACACCTCCGGCTCTCGTGCTTTCCAAAGACAGCTTCAACAAATCTTCCGCTTACATGACTCAGGTATAAACCAAGCTTTCATAGATGCTCTACCTGTTTTTGTCTACAAAGATATAATGGGTACGGATGGGCCGTTTGATTGTGTTGTTTGTCTGTGTGAATTTTCTGAACAGGACAAGTTAAGGTTGCTTCCTACTTGTAGTCATGCTTTTCACATCGACTGTATAGATACATGGCTTCTCTCAAATTCTACATGTCCTCTTTGTAGAAGGACCCTTTTGGGCTCTAGCAATCGTACTCAAATTCCAGCGTTTAACTTCAATGTTCCTACGGAGCTATCAAATAGGTTTCCTGGTGATGGAGAAAGTGGATTTTCAAGTAGTCAGAGGACAATAATTACTGACGAATCTATTGGTGAAAAGAGGATCTTTTCTGTGAGAATTGGGAAGTTCAGAAGCTTTCACGATGGAGTTGAAAGTGGAGAGAGAAGAGGAGAGACTAGTAGCCGTAATTTGGATGCTAAAAGCTGTATGACTACATTTTTTGTGTTTTTCTCTTGACAAATTGTTAAACACATCAAAGGTTTGGTATATGTTTCCTGCTATGCTTTTTCTTATTTCTACTTATTACAGATGCGATAAACCTCTTCTTGTCTTCTTCTAATTTTTCCCACATTTTTCAGAAGTCTCGAGGACAACTCGCATTAGGTTAGCATGCATTATATGCAGTACTCAAAGTTCACTTTTGTGTAGCTGTTTAATGTAATTTGTTTAGTAGAAAAACGAGCTTTAGTTGATGTCATGTACAAGTTAAGACCTCCCAGTTAATGTTTACTTTGCACATCTGACCTTCTGAAAGCTACATTGATTTGCTTTGGCATCAAGAATTGAGATCTGCACCTGATTATTAGGTAGAGGACATTGTAAGAAAATCCCTAGAATCTGATTAGCCAAGGAGAAGTTCAAAATTAAGCAGATCCTACAAATATCTGGGGAAGTCCACGAAAATATTACCGGTGATTGTTAATATCTTTGTGCTAAAACCAAATGCATGATGAAGTTGCAAATGGAAATAATTCTGGGTATGGTTCATAATTTGAGGAAGAAAGCCTCATTTTTCTATTGGTTTGTGTATAAAGTTCTCATTTCAAATAAAATGAACCATGATTTACGGTGCTTTCTTAACCACCTTTTGAGGCTTAGAGAGAGTTCACTCCTCATTCTTTGGTCATAAAAGGTCATCCTTTCACCTAAAGTGTTTTAGTATTTTATACAGAAGGGAGGAGGTCATGATCAGGGAGGGACGAAGCCACATTAGAAATTCTCAGTGACTTAAGGGTCGGGACCCTAACTCCGTCCCTGGTCATGATAGTGGCGAGAAGGGGTTTTTAGGCTTTTTTTTCTAGGTCATGGTCCAAAAGGACCCGAATACAAACCAGACGAATCCAGCCGGCGGGACCCTGAAAAGGATCAGAGAAAGCCACTATAAGCTCCATGCAAGGCAGAGGGAGTGATGGCCGGACTCAGTAGCCAGAGCTACCATAACCTATACTAGCCAGTAAAGAGAGCACCACGACCTGGTATAGCAAAACCCCAAAAGGTCGGACAAGATCCACAAGGGATCGGTAAAACCCATGCAGGAGCTAGAAAAACAAACAAAAAAAACAAAAACCCACAAAAGAGTCGGCCAACAGAACACTATACAAACAAAAACAAATCACAACGGAATCAGCACCACAACCAACGAACATGAGCCAACCATAGGGCGCGGGGCCGCCATAACTGCCGAAAAATGAAGCCAAGAGGTGGGGGCGTGAGATCAATGCGCAGCACGAGGGGCGTGTGAGATGCCACACGCCGACCAACAGAAGCCGGATTGGTGCGGGAAGTCTCTTCGGGATGAGGAGACGACGTCTGGCGAGGCTGTGTCCACCGGTGACACACTGAAGCACTGGGCGCCAACCGTCGAGATTCTGAACAAAAGGAGAAAAAAAAAAAGGAAGAAGAAGAAAGGGGGTGGAGTAGGAGGTGGGAAGAGCCGAAGATCCTCCCACCGCCGGAAGCAATATTGGTGAAGGAGAGAACGAGAGGGAGAGGAGAAAAGGGCTAGAGAAAAGGCAGAGCCCCTCTCTCTCTCGGCCTCGTTTACCCCAGAGGTTTTTAAGGCTTTTTGTAGCTCTTCATCCTTGGTTATTGTGTTCCACTTGGTTATAAATGGGAATCGGAGTGAGTGGAATGAGATGTTGTCTTTTTGTTTTCTAAGCAATATGATGTTGGAGCTTTTTTGGTTTTTTGTTTTTTTTAAGCATAATAAGAAGGATATATTACGAGGCTAAAGAATATACAACAAAACTTTGCTGTCAAAGGGGTCAAAACCTGCGGATGTGGATTCTCTTTAATTTCTTATACAGATTACACGGAAAGAGATATATATAGCAAATGGACCCTATGAAATTTAATATTATTCATGTAAAGTTCCGGGCAACATAGACCTTACAATGGAGTTCACCTTTTATGTCTATCTCTCTCCGAATTGCACGGTCCAACTCGCAAGTTCATGTGAAGAGGTCCAACGAGCAAGTTCATGTGAAAGGAAATTCGCAATACGATGTTCGAGTTGAATGACTATAAAGTACACAAATCCCATTATCTCTCCCTCATTCCTCTCTCACTCTGGGAAACAAAAAAAAAAGTGAGAAATTGCAAGTAAGGAACTTAAAAGAGATAATGTAAGAAAAATTGAAGGGCAAATATCTTTGGGTATGCCGTCATTTGTCTTGCTTTATTTAGAAATTCAACTCGCATATTCATGTAGGAATTATTAGCAAGTGTAGCTCTGTCGAAGAGCTAAACAAAATCTTTCTTTCTTTGTCTCTTTGCCTTAGAATTTCAAGAGCCTAGAAAATCAAATGAAATGAAAGGAGAAAGTATAACCTGCGAGGTACATAAATAATGCCAGTTTATATGCAAAGAAACAAATATCCTTTATGTTTTCCCGCTGAACCTTCAAAAAATACACATGGTAAAGAGCATTGGGTCAAATGTGTTTGAAGCATAATATCAGAATATCTTTCCAAGAAGTTCCACAAATTTACTGCTTTTTTTCTAGACAACAGAAAAAGTATATTAATAACGGAGAAAGGTACAACCAGTACCAAGCATAAAAACAACCCGAAGGCTAGCGAAATACCTAAACGGACCGAAGGGCCCTACAATAAACCGGATCAAAAGAGACGGTAGCCAAACCGGACTGAACAGCCGGAATCACCAACAACCACAAGGGTTGTGAAACATACACCATAACAACAAACTAGCCACAAGGGTTAGCACACAGAACCAACAAAAAAGACAAACACAAACCGGTCACAAGGACCGAAACACAACACGACCATCGCCCAAAGCGATGGCGGCTTCCGTTAGAGGAAGGGCGAGCATAGCAACGATCCAACTCCTTCAAACTAATCTTCATGCAAAGATGAGTTGCACCAAGGAAAGGTCGAGTAGAGACAACGAAGACCGCCAGGGGAGCTAAGCACGCAGGGTAGGTCAAGTCTTCCGAAAAATGCTTAAAATCGCCTGGAGAGAAGCAACACAGGTCGGTCGCGTGAGATCCACACGCGCGCATGGGCGCTCGTGAAGGCTCACGCGTCGGTCGGATGTTGCCACTCAGGGCCAGATTTGATCCCCGGAAGGAGAGGAATCCCACCATATAGGTCGTACACACCAAAGACCACCGGAAAGACTTGGATCTAAAAGCCAAAAGAAAAAAGAAAAACTAAACCGAAAAATGCAAAAAAGCTCCGACCACCAAAACGGAGGCCGGAGGAAAGGAAAGGGAGGGGGAAGGAGCCGAAGCTCCTCCCCCGTCTAGAGCAAGAGAGGGCAAGGGGGTGACAGACGAAGAGGATTGGGGTTCTAGAGAGAGGAAGAAGTCTCTCTTTCTAGACACGAAGGGGTCTTTTTTATTATAATATTTTTGTGATTACAAATTTACTGCTACTACAAATGAAAAATGACAATGTTGTAGCTTTTTCATATGAGAGCTTGTTCAAGCAGGAGAACTTTCACCATCTTCAAGAATTGGTTGCTCTCTAGCAAATGTTTCTACTTCTTATTCAGAATTTTAAAAAAAAAAAAAATATTTTCTTATTAATAGTAAATATATGAAAATAAGACTTAATTAATTCACTGACGTTTACTTTTTTCAATTTAGTCACTCAATTTTAATTATTAACTTGGGAGTTTCTCAGATTAAGTACTACTTATCACAAGGTTTCTCCGTCCAAACATGTATCACACACGAGATATATAGATATATTAAGCGATTTAAGCTAAGTGAATTCAGATGTCCACCGATAATTAGTGGAGACGTGTTTTTCTTTAGTCACATAAACATAATTCTGTCGGTGATCAAATTGGACAAAATCACCTTTTTTGAAGAAAAAAATAGTTAACCACATAAACTTATAAGAACAACATTAGAAAAAAAAAAATTAAACTACATGGACTAACGGATGAATTGAGCCGTAAAAGAAATTAATTTTTCGAAATTAAACACACTAATTAGAATGTTAGACCTTGGCATCCATCCACCACCATATATATGGTTTTGGTTTTTCCTTTGCTTGCAGGTGCATTCTAGCGGTAAAAGCTTATTAAGGGAGAGAGGACAAAAGAATAAAGGCTTTAATTCACTTTAATTAAAAAAACAAATAAAAGGCTTTAATTTTAAACTGAAATAAAAAACTGAATTCCAGGGGAATATTAGTTTAGGTGAGATTTTTAAAATATGAAGTATTTTGAGTTTGTTAAGTGATGTTAAAATTTATTGATATACGTACTGAAGTTGTTTTGATGTATTGATATTTGAATATATTAGATTTGTAAATTCTAGAAGTTATTTGTATCCTAGAATACGAACCAAAACAAACATCAATAAAAGTTGGGAAACGCACGAGACCCCACTACCAATAAAGAAGGAAAGACAGAAGCGCACAGTAGTGAGTCAAGTGACCTAAGCGAGTGTTTGAAGGTTTTTTATTACACTACAAGTAATTTACATAATATTTATGAGTCAAATTTTGAGCTCAATAAAATAATTCTTCAAAATTCTTTTTTTTTTAAATTATTATGTACTTTAAATAAATATAAAAATTTTAATCATATCGCTTCACTTTTCGTTAACCCGAGTTACCAAAATAATAAAATTTTACTTTTAACAAACACGCATAAAAATTTTATTTTTATTTTTACTTTTATCAATCTTCCACCGATTCCAACTCCACTTCGTTTTTAACGCAATACAAAATTTTGAAATCGAACGCACAAAGACATAACCCGAAGGCAAAAGTTTCTGTTTAATCTCTCTGTCGCTTCCCTCGTTTTCTTTTACTCTCTGGTGAGTGACAATGGGCGTGGTGGAGAGACCCACAGTTCGGATCTCAAACATCCCCCAAAACGTGACGGCCCACCAGCTTCTACACTTCCTCGAGTCCACACTCGGCCACGACTCAGTCTTTGCTGTCGAGATCTTTACCGACCACAAGAACTGGAAATCCCGGGGCTTTGGCCGCGTCCAGTTCACTACCCTCGAGTTCAAGTCCAGGGTTCAGTCCCTTGCTCTAACCTTCAACTCCCACACCCTCAGGCTCTCCGAGGCCTTCGACGACATCGTCGCCCGCCCCGTGCACCCCAAGAACCGTCTCGAGAAATGCATTCTCCACGTGGGTTTTATGGTGAGAGATGATCGCATGAGTGTTCTGGAGTCGTTGGAGGGCGTGAGGGCTTGGGTTATGCCTGAGAGAGGACGGGTGGAGTTCTGGGTGTGGCAGAGCGGGGAGTGTTACAAAATAGAGGTTATGTTTCATGATGTTTTGGAGGCAGTAGGGTGTGGTTTTGGGGGAGAAGATGTCAACGCGCTGCTTTTGAAGGTATGGTTTTTTGTGGGGTTTGGTGTTATTTTGTTTATGCTTGGACGTGTCGGTTTTTTCAAGAAGAAAGAAGCTACTTGTGCCATTTTATTTTCTTCAAGGAAGATTGGATTGGTAATATTATGATGTTTAATACTTCGGTAGATGCAGATTTGATAGGAAATGAAGCACGTTTTAATGGTTGTTGTACCTGTATTGTTGCATTTTTTGGACTGTTATGCTAAAAAGAATGACTCAATAAGAAAGATGAAGTTTGGGAAGGAAAGCGCCTTTTTTTTTCTTTTGGAGATGGGAAATTTCTGCCAGTTGTTCTGTCCTATAATGAAATCTTCTATGCTAACTCGGTTGATATCCCTATACATTATATTCATTTCATATGCAAAATCAATTAAACTGTGGTTTGCCTCAAACTAGATTTGCAGTCTTTGATATGTTGATTTATGTAGGTTCTTGAGATTTTTACCATTTGGCGGATCTACTGAGTTCTTTACATGTATGCTGAAATTATATATGCAATTTAGGTGGAAAGGTTTTTGTTTGGAATGTAGGAGATAAATGAGCAAGAGGCGGTACAAGAACTTATATATATGGCCCTACATAGAAAGGAACGGCAATGAACATCATGTTTAGCTAATGGAAATTCTATCTTACTTCAAGGGCAAGAAGGGCCTTACAAATGGAAAGTAGAAGATATAGCTAAAAGGCAGGCATAATACGCCACTAGCACTTTATGAGCTCAGAGCAATGAAAAAACATTTTCAAGAGAATGCTACAGGGGCAGCTGGAGCCAGAAAAGAAGTCATTTTGTTGTGTTATCTGCGGGTCCTTTGTTACATTGACATGATAGGGGCCTAAGCTGGACATGTTGCTTAACAGAATGAGTGTTGAGTGTAAAAATATTTGGTGATATAGCTTCTTAATCAACCTAATGGGATATTTCTATGAACACAATGGTAAATTTTGTGTTTTGCTCATCCTTTTAATGACAGTTTCTTAGTCTTTGGAGGTATATTAGCAAAGGATGGGATTCCTTTGCTGAGAACATACATTTTGAGGTGGGTAGTGGCCTGAGGGTCTGTTTTTGGAAGGATCGTTGGTGCGGTGAGAGTTCCTTAAAGGATATGTTTCCTTCATTATTCTCTCTTGCTTACAATAAGGATGCGATGGTGGCGGACTGTTTGGAGAGGGATTCCGGGCGTTCTTCGTGGAATATTCAGTTTGTTAGGAGGGCTAATGATTGAGAGTTTGAGGAGTTTTCGACTTTCTTCTCTTTACTTTACTCCAAAGTTTTGAGGAGTCATGTTGTAGATAAGATGAGATGGGTGAGATCCAAGAATGGAGTTTTTTCGGTGAGATCTTGGTTTTCGTGCCTTGTTGGGGATTTTGATGAGAGCTTCCCTTGGAGACAGATTTGGAAGACTTTGGCCCCGCCTAGGGCATCTTTCTTTGTTTGGGAAGCCACCCATGGTAGTATCCTTACAACTGACAAGCTAAGGAGGAGGGGAGTGTATGTGCTTGATTGGTGCTATCTTTGCAAAAGTGATGGGGAATCTGCAGAGCATATTTTGCTGCACTGCCTGGTTGCTAGGGATTTGTGGTCCTTAGTGCTTTCTATGATGAACTACGATTGAGTTATGCCTCAGAAGATAGCTGATGTTTTATTGTGCTGGAATAGAGTTTTTAAAGACCCTCGGGCCTTAGCTATATGGAGAGTGATCCCTTCTTGTATTTGGTGGAATTTATGGAGAGAGAGAAATGGGAGATGTTTTGAGGGCGTGGCTGTGTCCTTGGAGGGTTTGAGAGGAAACTTTTTGCAGACCTTATTCTTGTGGGTGAATGCTTTGTTGGGCTCTCCCTTTTCGGAGTTTTTTTATTTTATTAGTTTCCTTGCCTGTATGGGCTAGAGGTCTCAGTATAGTCCTTTGTACTGTTTCTTCTTTTTTCTTTCTCTGTTAATAAAATTGTCTTACTTATCAAAAAAAAAAAGTTTCTTGGGGTTGTGAAAGAGGGAAAAATGGGAATGGCATGTTTTTAGCATACAACACTTGGATAAAAGTGCCATCTTCCAATACTTTGAAACTCTTCTGATGTCAGTTCGTTTATTGATTGCTTTATGGCTTCAGAATGCTTTCTTTCTATGTACGATCTCTATCTCAACTCAAAGTGTACTAATCTCTTGTCCCAGCTCAAGTACGGGCCAAGGATCTATCAGAAGATTTCTGGGCCTGAGATAGATACAAAATTTAGTGCTGACCGCTACCATATCTGCAAGGAAGATTTCAACTTTCTTTGGGTTCGCACAACAGACTTCTCTGTTACGAAGTCAATTGGTCAATCAACTTCATTTTTCTGGGAAATTGAGGGAGGATTATCGGCTTCAGATATTTTTAATAGTTTCCCACGTTATAGAGAAGATACAAGGGAGCTTATTTTAGAGGACGGGGAGGAATTCTGTTCTACATCTGAGATAGTTCCTCTTGTCAAATGCAAATCAAGCTCTAACTTAGCATATGAAATCCTTTTCCAGCTCAATTCCCTTGTCCATACCCAAAAAATTTGTCTTGGTGCAGCAGATGCTGATCTGATTGAGATACTTAGCAGAATAAATGTTGAAACTGCTCTTATGATTCTTCAGAAGTTGCACAAGCTAAATTATACTTGTTATGAGCCTGCATCATTTGTAAAGACCCAGTTACATGTCCTAGGAAGAAACTGTAGAAGTGTTCCCCCGTCTTCCTACAAAAGGTTAGCAGATCATAATGTAATGAGTTGTCACAGAGCCCTAATCACCCCAACAAAGATTTATTGCTTGGGTCCTGAGATTGAAACTTCCAATTATGTCGTGAAGAATTATGCATCCTATGCTTCAGACTTTATGAGAGTAACTTTTGTTGAAGAGGATTGGAGTAAGCTTCCAGTAAATGCGATTTCCACAAGTATCCAGCGAGGAATCTTTTCCAGAGCTTTCAGAACTGGAATATATCATCGGATATTGACTGTTCTTCGAGACGGCATTGTGATTGGAACAAAAAGATTTGAATTTCTAGCCTTTTCAGCTAGTCAACTCCGGTCAAATTCTGTTTGGATGTTTGCTTCCAATGAAAAAGTAAAAGCAGAAGATATTAGGGAATGGATGGGGTGTTTCACCAAGATTCGCAGCATATCTAAATGTGCAGCAAGGATGGGCCAATTGTTCAGCTCCTCTTTCCAAACTCTTGATGTCCCCATACAGGATGTAGAGATTATTCCTGATGTCGGAGTGACTTTGGATGGAGTTGACTACTGCTTCTCAGATGGCATTGGAAAAATATCTTTGGCTTTTGCTAGGCAAGTTTCTCAGAAGTGTGGATTAAATCAAACTCCTTCGGCATTTCAAATTCGATATGGTGGATATAAAGGTGTTGTTGCTGTTGACCGTAATTCATTCCGGAAGCTATCTTTGCGCAGTAGTATGCTTAAATTTGAATCAAAAAATAGGATGCTTAACATCACTAAATGGAGCGATTCCATGCCTTGCTATTTGAATCGGGAAATTATTTCCCTCTTATCTACCTTGGGAGTGAAGGACGAAGTACTTGAGGCAATGCAACAAGAACAATTGTGTCTGCTGGGGAAAATGTTGACAAATAGGGAAGCGGCTTTAAATGTCTTAGAGAGCTTGAATGGATCAGATTCTAGAAACATTCTGGTGAAGATGCTGCTTCAGGGTTATGAACCAAATCAGGAAGCTTATCTCTCAATGATGATTCAAGCACATTTTGAGAACCTCTTGTCTGATTTGAAAACTAGATGTCGAATATTTGTTCCAAAGGGCCGGATCCTGATTGGTTGCCTGGATGAAACAGGTATTTTAGACTATGGCCAAGTTTATGTACGCATTACCATGACAAAAGCTGAACTACAATCTCAGGACCAGAGTTGCTTGCAGAAGGTGGATGAGACAACATGTACAGTAGTAGGGAAGGTGGTCGTAACCAAAAATCCTTGTCTTCACCCAGGAGACATCAGAGTCCTTGAGGCTATCTATGAAGTGGACTTAGAGGAGAAGGGTTTGGTGGATTGCCTCGTCTTCCCTCGAAGAGGCAAACGGTACAGCTCACTTTTTAGACTTCAATTATTTTTTAACATTTTTGTATTGGAGTTAAAAATTTTGTCTTCACCAGATATGATATGAGATGCAATTACCAGAACCATTCTATTGCTCTCAATATCTTCCTACCCAATGATTTGACAATACCATGAAGAATAAATCTTCTAACTTGACCTTGTTAGTACACCATTCTAAACTCGAAAGTGTTTTGGGTTTTCAGATAATTATGAATTACCAGAATCAGGTTGACAGGATGCGGTTCCAGCCTATGAAATGTGATCAGGCCACACTTTCATCTTATCACTTTATACAGAATTTCAAGATATGGATATCCTATTATCGACTTAGTTTTGGTGGAAACTTTAGATTCCCCATTGATTATCCATTGGTTATTATTTTTAGCCAAACCAAGTTTTAAACTGGAAGGCATTGCTGGGCTGAGCTGAGTTTACCAGTGTTTTTCTTACTTGTGTTTTCTTTTTCCTTGGTGATGCATTTAAACTTGATGTAATCAGTCATAGCACCAACAATTGATCTGATGCCTTCGCACAGCAACAGGTTACCTAGTGTCCTGGTAGCAACTTACTCCTGAATCCTTCTTCCCCTGTGAAAAAAAAAAAGAAAAAGAAATCAAGTTTGCTTTTCTGTCTAACCATCTTCTTGCACCAAGGAAAAAAAAACCATCTTCTTGCATCCACCACCCTGTTCTGTTGAAGCACTTAACCTGCGGTGGACATGTCATTTCCTACTACAATTGTTTCTAATCTTTTTTTTTTTGCGCTATAGTAGAGCACGAAGAGATGGTTAACACTTTTGGTTCTTAAATGGATAATAATTGTGGCTGACAATTTTTTGACTGCAGGCCACATCCAAATGAATGCTCTGGTGGTGATCTTGATGGAGACCAATTCTTCATCAGCTGGGATGAAGATCTCATACCCAGTGAAATTGAACCCCCCATGGACTACACAGGGAGAAGACCTCGTGTAATGGATCATGATGTGACCTTAGAGGTAGATATCTAAACCAGTTTTAACCTACAATGTCATAATTAAACTCCCATGATTTTTTTCATATCTTAATTCTTATTCTTTTCTGGACAAAAATGCAGGAAATTCAAAATTTTTTTGTTAACTACATGATCAATGATACTTTGGGTGTCATCTCTACTGCACATTTAGTTCTTGCTGACCGGGAGCCAAATAAAGCTCGGAGTAAAAAATGTCTAGAGTTGGCCAACCTTCACTCCATGGCTGTTGACTTTGCAAAGACTGGTGCACCAGCTGAAATGCCGAGGGCTTTAAAACCAAAGGAGTTTCCAGATTTCATGGAGAGGGTAGAAAAACCCATGTATACCTCCAATGGGGTATTGGGGAAACTCTACCGTGCCTTTGTTGACTCAGCAGTGCGAGAAAGGTTGAACTTGGGGTCGGAGGAGTTTGCTCAACCAGTTTACGATCATAAACTTGAAGTAGATGGTTTTGAGGCCTTCCTTGAAATTGCAGAAAGACAGAAGGAACAGTATTTAGAGAGAATGAGCACCTTAATGACATATTATGGAGTTGAGAGTGAGGATGAGATTCTAACAGGTAATCTGCGCAGCCGTGCAGCGTATTTGCAGCGTGATAACAGGAGATATGGGGATATGAAGGATCGGATTTTGCTCTCAGTGAAGAGCTTACAAAATGAAGCCAGAGAATGGTTTGAAAATAGCTGCAAGATGAATGAACATCAGCAGCTGGCCTCAGCATGGTATCACGTAGCGTACCACCCAAATTACCGCAGGGAAGGTTTTAATTGCTTGAGCTTTCCATGGATCTTAGGTGATATTTTGCTGAACATAAAATCTGTAAATAGCAGAAAGGTTCGTGCAGAAACATGTATATAGCCAATTTGCATTCAGAAATTCTTGGAATCTCATGTGATTGGGAAGGTACTTAAGGCAAATTATTTCCGCAGATGTTTAGATTGCTACCCAAATGTGTGCCTGAAGCCATTGATTGAAAATGCAGACTTTCAGTCATTTGCAGAGGTTGCATGCAATATTCTGAAGAATAATCTTATCTATCTGCGTTGCAAGTTTTGAGTATACGTTATACAAAGGAGACAGTTTCCTGAATTACAGACAACAAAGTAACCTGGAGAACAAGTTTTGTTTATCTGAACTCTGATTGGTTTCTAAGTGATGTACGCGTAAGGAAACTTGGAAAGCATCGGCTTTGTTTGAGCAGTGCATCAGGTGACCAAGTAGAAAACATATTGACTTTAGAATCTGATACTTTGTTGGGAGTTAAAAGGTTGACCTGAAAGATGTTTTCTATGGGCAAAATCGTACCGATTATGTACAAAGCAAAAGGAAAAATTGAGAGAGAAGTGTTTGTTTTGTTTGCTTTCTCGGCAATGTACGTCACTAGAAATTTAGAAATTAGATTACTTGTGCTGGAAAGCCTCCAAACGCCCACCTCCACAAGTAACATAAGCCAGTTTTTTGGATAAAGATTTTTTTCTAATTTATAACCATACATATTAAATGTTGTGGAGTCCACATTGTCCAATAATTAACATGGACAATATTGAATATGTATGTCTCACATATTGAGATTCTCTACAATTCCTTATCCGAATTGCATGATAGAATTCAGAAAAAAATATAACAGGTAAACTTCATTGTAATGTTCATACTACCCGAAACTTTATATGGACAGTATTAAATAGTGTAAAGTTCACGTGTTGTCTTTATCTCTCTTCGAATTCTTCCTTATAATTTCTTGCTGCACATGATCTTGATCCATGTCTCACATATTTGTTATCCTGTGAGTTTGATAAATTGATCGTACAGTTTTGTCACCAAATTTAAAAGGATGTCGATCTCCATTCACTCTAAATAAGGTAATTAAATAAGAAATATTGGCGAATTTTGGACTTTTTCAATAAATACAACAAATTGACACGTGTACCCACTTCTTTATTACGAAGCAAGAAGTCTAGGAATAAGTCTCGGTCAACTCTTGGCCCTCTTTATCATCATTTCAACTATCAATTAACTTTCAAAATTTTAAAATCAATTAACTTAAAATTTTAAAATAAAATCTCATAATCAAAATTATATCAGGTAGCTCATTTATAATACATGTGTCACAATTTTGAGAAAACATAAAATAATAGAAATATGATAATTTTAAAAGTCTATAAAGATAGTTGAAAATTATGTTATAGATTGTGTTTAATTATTTGAGAGAATAAAGTCAGGATTTTTATAAAAAAAGATTAAGAAGGAAGATACCACTATACCATCGAAAAGAACAATAACGTCTTGCTGAGGAGATGTGGCACTGACACGTTACGCAACTTCAAATTTTGTAGTAAAAGAAAGGAAACTTTATTTTTTAGTCTTTGAATTTTACCTCATTTTCATGTTTAGTCATGAATTTTAGTGTCAAAATTTTAGTCCTTGAACTTTCATCTTTGTAAAATTTAGTCATTCCGTCAGTTTGCAGTCAAATTTGTACCGGTACATGAAGCGGTCGACCGCTCACTTTTAACACATATACTCGGTCCATCGCTTCATGTTTCGTTAAGTATATGGACGACAGACTGACGGAAGGACCATTTATTCAATAAAAGAAAATTCAAGGACTAAAAATTTGAAGGTTGAAAGTTAAGGACTAAAATTAAAAAGGGCCAAAAACTTAAGGACTAAAAAGCAAATTTTCCTAAAAAACATAAACATGAAATTACACTTAGTCAAACAACAAAATTTTAAAAAAATTATATCAATTCCAACACTTTTTTAAATATTTTTATAAAAAAAATTTACACCAAATCTTATGTCTTCTTATTTTTTCATACACTATTACTTTGTCACACATCACCTAAAATTACCCTGTACATTATCATCTTTTGGGGGCGGCTGAAGAAGCTGTTTGGTATGAAGGAAAAGGCGAGGGATGGAGAGAAAAAGAGAGAAAAAAAGAGATAATGTGTGTAAACTAATGGTTGGTAACTTTGTAGGATGGGAAGTGGAGGAGAGAAGGAGCTAAGGGATTATGACGGTGATACTTTACCCATATTATAACTGTTTAATTCCAACACCCTCTTTAATTCCTTAAAATTTTATATTCCGATAAAACAAAAAAAAAAAGATTTGAACTTTCCTTATTTTCTAATGATATTTCTGCAAGGGCGAGCTAGCTTCCACGTGCCTCATTAAGCAATGTTTAAGTTGATTCTCCCTTATCCCGAATCCTAGCTAGAGATGCAATCGTATTGGTACAGTTTTTATTTTTTATTTAGTGATTATCAAAAGAATTAATGGTGTGCTGACCTCATTCCTTTGGAAGGGTAGTGAGCTTAAATCAGGTGGGAGCTAAAGTGATACCTTGAATCTCCAGTGAAGTGAGTTAAGAGAATGAATAAGTAATTGGTTCTATAAGGGTCAAATCCCACATTGAAACCTTACTGAATTGAACTAATCTTTATAAATGATTCAAAAAGCTTTAAGATCAATCTTTACTAGTCATTTTAAAATAGACCAGTGCTTATCTTCGAGTTATTATAGCTAAGGTATTGCACTGACTTGCTGAATTGGAGCCTTGGAATCAACATATACCCAGTAGGTCAGACTTGACTTTGTTCAACCAAGTACACCAAATCACAGCCATTAGCTGTAAACTTCTTGTATTACAAGAACAAGCAAAGCCTAAAATAATGCAATCTTTTGGTTCATTCACAACCATTTAGACATCGTCACTCTCACCCTCGAAAACGTAAATGCTTTTAATTAATTAATATAATATCTAAAAATATCAACATTAAAAAAACAAGTAAAATCAAAAGGTGATCTGGCGCCGCCATGTTAACGTCCAGCAGTCAACCCTTCAGCTCATCCACGGCGTAACTTAGCCCACGCGACGCGGCGCATCTTACTATGCGAACACCGCCATGTCCTTCCCGGAATCCAAAGTCGACGAAGACTTCATCGGCATGTGACTCGGGACTGAGGCGTACCGGGTCGAGAAGTTCCGGAACAAGGGGTGGTCCTCGTCGACATCCAGGCTATTGTTCTGATCCAACCCCTCGTCGAAGTTCAGCGCGTAACTTAGGGGGTCGTATTGGAACTTGCTCCCGTGCCTGCTCAAGCCGCCACCAACCCCAGCACCGCTGCGATTCCTGTTGAATCGACGAATGAAGGTCTTCCATTTCGGCCCCGCGACGATCTCGGACCACTCTCGAAGTTTCTTGAAGGGTTGAAGACCACGGAACCACCAGGTCTCGTCGTGGACCTGGGTCGATCGTATCCGTTCCCACCAGACCAATCCGGCGGCGGAGGATCGCCGGGAGCCGACGCAGGGGATACAGAAGCTGCAACACCTGTTGGCCACGAGATCATTCGTTCGCTCTTCGCCGATTGATTCAGAGTCTCTGCGCTCCATATTTCGACCCGATACCTCCATGGCCGCAGAATATCCGAGGTTTAGCAGGGATATGCAGTCTTACGAACCCTAATTCTCTCTCTCTCCCACTCCCAGATGAGAGAGAGAAGTTAAACTTTTATACGGGGCGATAGGAGGAGGATTGTAAGTTTGTAACGGCAAATTAGAGCGACGGGGAAGTCCCGGTGGAGGGGTATTTTTAGGCGAGTCCTAGGTAAACGGTTGGACCGGGAGCGTACCTGGATTTCCCGGTGGTTCTCTAAAGTCTTATCTATATATAGGGATGGTTACGTGGGAAGGGTGATTTTGGTAAATTCAGTTTGCTATTAGAGCCGTTGTGGTTGCG
Source organism: Myrica gale (assembly GCA_963930655.1). Lineage (NCBI taxonomy): Eukaryota > Viridiplantae > Streptophyta > Magnoliopsida > Fagales > Myricaceae > Myrica > Myrica gale. The sequence continues at coordinate 17,290,999 of OZ005617.1, read as the reverse complement.
GAGTGTGGGGATCAATGATTGGGTGGTTTGCAAGCGGACCAGGTCAATATAAGAGAGTGTGAAGGCCGGGCCTAGGCTTAGGTGTAATCAAGCATATATTTGGACCATTTGGTAGGGTCCACTTCCAAAGAGCGGAAAACACGACTATATTTGTTTCATATCTCAAAACGTTTTCAAAACGTTTTTTACTCGTTTTTTCATCAATTTCAATACATTTTCACCAATCCCAATAATTTTTTACAAATTTTAACATATTTTTCACCAATCTCAAGAGAATTTACACTACTTTCAAAAAAATAAAAACACAAAAATATATCTCAAGACCAAAACCAAACATAGCCCAAGGGTCCACAAATGCCAATCAGGAGCGCTGCCACCCACCAAGGCTTGCTGTGTTGGCTTCCTTGTAGCCAATGCCAACGAAAAAAATATCGGAAATAAAGAGAAAAAAAACAGATATTTGTTTGAGATAAAGTAACGTGAAGAAAATATATAGTAGTTTCAAACAAGAAAAGTATCTGCAAATTGATACAAGCTAAAATAAATAAATAAATAAATACGTTTGTTTTCGTGTAAGCTAAAAACAATTAGTTTGAGTGTAAAATTCATCACAACTTTAGTCCCTCCCTAACCCTACAAAGGTGAAAGATTTTAAACCTTAAGAACTAATTTGATGAATTTTAAACTATATAGACTTGTTTAATTTTGCGCATAAATCATTGGAGGAATTCTGTATTTATTCAAAAAAAGAACCTTAGAGATAATAACCTTTTCATCCTAATTTGGACATGACCCCTGAGCCCGCATGATATTAAGAAGGGGTGTCTCTTCACAAAAAGGGCGGAGTGACTAGGCCCGGGAGATTGTTTACTAAAAACATAAGTCTCCGCAAAGTCGTGAGACCATGTATAGGGGATGACACCTGCCCAGTGCCGGAAGGTCAAAGGAGTCAGCGACCGAAGCCCCGGTGAACATGGCCTTAACTATAACGGTCCTAAAGTAGCAAAATTCATTGTTGGGCAAGCTCCGACCCGCACGAAAGGCGTAACGATCTAGTCACTGTCCCGGAGAGAGAGTCGGTGAAATAAACATGTATGTGCTCATTCTGCCACCATCCTCAACCAGAACTAAAAATTGTAATCTCAGTTTTCTCAACATGAAGACTGCAAGTTTCCATACACATATGTGTACAAAAGACAAGTGGTGATCAGATCTTTTACCTTGATCTCATCAGTTTCCTACAACTTCTATTCCATCAAAAGGTATTCATTCACGTATACTCCACATTGTTCATTCAATTAGGCAATAAGAAATGGCAGCTCGTCTGCATTGTTCAACCTCTTCTCACATTTTAGTGAAAGCTGAAATTCTGCAGGAATATTCACGGTCATTAGCACACCTTTGCTGCATCCTTTCCCAGTCCAGTAACTCTCAGAAGTCACCAGGAGAAGATCCATTTCCAAAGGAAAACAGTTTTTTTTTCCAAAACCAAAATACTTCACTTTGGTGAAGCAGAGGAGAAGATCCATAGCCCAAGAATTATTCATACATAATATAAAAGGCACTCAACCAGAATCAAAATGCACTCTGACTTGACAAATTCACAGCCTACCACAACCTCCAATATTTAAGTACATCATACAGACTCGGGACCCATGAACACTCCAGCCTAGACAATAGTAGTTAATTAGCTTATGTGCTTGTGATCCCATACTAACAGAGCTCAACTTACACTGCCAGAGCTTTCCCTGCATCACCACCATGAACACTCCAGAAAATCTTTTCGGCATCATCAGACTTCCCTACGTCAATAGCAATAGCACCAAAGATGGCTCGAAAAGCACCACAAACCACCGCAGGAGTTGAAGAATCAGTCTTCAGAGAAACCCGGACCACCTTCTGCAACCCCAACCGCATCCCATCCTTCAAACAGGAAGATTCCACTTTAGTGATCTCTGCTACACGGAGATTCAACTCTTTTGCAGAAATATCTATATCGTTTCCAAGTAAGCGGAGAGAGGCAGCTGTTTCAATCACATTAGCACCCAAAATGCTCAATGCTCGGTTGTTCTCTTCAGAGAAGGAGGCGTGTGTCATAGCACGGCGAAGAAGACCAATGCTCTGGAAATTATAGCTGAAGATAGAGAAAGCAACACTATTGAAAAAACCAAAAACAAAGTATTGGAAGATGGCACTTTTATCCAAGTGTTGTATGCTAAAAACATGCCATTCCCAGTAACTGTTTTTGCGTCCCAAAATTTTGGCAAAGAAAATAATTATAAAATAAGCTCTCTTACCATCAAATCTCTTCTCATTATAATAAACATAAAAAATTCACTCTTCACCGACTCTCATAAACCAAAATTTTGGCATTAGCAAACACCACCCAAGTAGTTTTTTTTCCCTTGGTAAGAACCCACTTAGTAAAAGAGAAAACATTGGAAAAAGAACGTTAGCAAAATCTCTTGGCGAAAAAGTTAGCCAAATCCAAATGTTTATCACCATAGATTCTGCTTCCACGGCTTTGGAAAGTAATAAAGCTTAAACTTTTACAAAATGGGCAACAATGCACACCAAAACGCTGATACTACAATTACCGTGCGAAATTTTCCAAAAACCAGCCAACGGAATAAAAACATATATAAGAAACTTGCTATAAATAAATAACCACAGGGGTGTGGAATGTATATCAAGCCACAACATTAACAAGCATAAGAAAAGCAGGAAAATCAACGAAAACGAATTTTCGAAGTTTTGGTTTATGTCGGTTTTCTCTGAGGACAAAAACAAAACCCACGTAGCAATTCTCGTCATCAGCAACCACACGGAGTCGATACTCTAGAAGTGGAAAAAGCGAGAATCAGAAACGAATAAGGCATACCCAATTTGCTTCTGAAGGGTTTCTAGCGCTGTTGAAAATGGCGACAAGAGCTTGAAGCTCCCCTCATGCACTTCATTTGCCGCGTGACTCTTCTGCACGAAATAAGATTTACCCACACCAACTAGTTGATTACCCCACTCTTCATTTCGAGCAAATCAAGAGAGAGAAAGAATGAACTGCACAATAACAAACTCTTTACCTGAATACAGGGTAAAATCGCGAGGAAAAGAGTGGCCGAGACAACAAAAGTGAAACGCCAAGAAGACATTTTTCGTCTTTCAGGTTGTTTGTTTGTTTCTTCGTGTTGACTACGAAACCTGGGTCTCCTCCTCTGCTTCACCAAAGTGAAAACCTAAGAAGACACTTTCCCTTTCCTTTGGATTTCGATTTTCCTAGAAAACGTACAATATTCCCGTAACTCGTAACGCGTTGGTGAAGTGACGTCGAATAAATTACATTACTTGATCGTCAATTTTCTACCCACAACTTTAGCTAATTTGAGAAAGGATTAAGGTATCCATATATTTTAGAAACTAAAGGAAAAGTGGTGAGTGTCGAGACCACTCTTAACATTTTCGTCTAATTAAAAATTAAAAAATAATATTTCTTTCTATAAATTTTTTTTATAGTAATATTCATTTCAAATTTTTTATCTATTCACTTTTTATTTTTATAAATTATCTTTATTTTTCCAATAACTCTTTTTTATCTCAAAATTTTTTAACTTACAGTTATCTCTAAAAAAACCAAACGTATCCCCAACCTCATGATCGTGTAGTTCCACGTAGATAAAAATCTTGGTAATAATTTCCAGTTTGGAAATTATCTCAGCATTGTTTTTTATAAATTTGATATTCTCTCCCTATTTCCGTTTTGTAACGGGGCTACGCTACGGTCCATAGTAGCCCTTGCCCTTTTGGTCTGTTTTCTAGGCCCAACAGATCAACAGGAGCATTTTACTTTTTGGGCATGCTATTCAAGTGCTTCACTGATAATAACCATGCCAGTAGAATCTATAAAGAGAAGAGGAAAGAAGAGAGTAATTAGAGAACAATTACAAGAGAAGTAAGATCTGACATTCTGAAAAGTATGAAAGTTTTATCTACAATCAACAATGTCTCACTCCAGGAACCTGTTCATTTTGTGGGGATGACGGTAAAAAAGTACCATCCATCCTCATTGGGATTGCCAGTTTGAAAGCTTGGCACCAGGAACACTTCCATACGAGAATGACTTTGAGTCTTTGAGTAAAACCAGTTGAAATTCTTTGGTATTGGGTGACTATATCTGAAAGTAACATCTGGATCTTTGTACTAAAAAGGGAATCCCCTCTAATGAATGGTTCTACTAGATGCCAACAGATACACTGACCAGACCACCTTTCAAATAAATAAAAGAATTCTATGTCAGTCAGCGACAATTCCAGACCACCATAATCCCAGGTGCTTGTCTTCCTCTCGGAAGGAACCAGGCGCTGCACCAATGAATAAGTTAACATCACCAGAAGAACAATCCCAATTGCCAAAGTTTGTCCATCTATGTCATAGGAAGCAAAAGGTGATCGAACATAGCTTTCCATTTGAACTCGGCCATACCCACAACATTGATTCTGATCCCTACATCAGTTCCTGCATCTTAAGCAGTACTTTGGAAAGAAAATTGAATTTGCGAACTAGACCTTGACTTTAGATTTGCAGCAGTGGCCAGGCCTTGAAGCAACATCACAACATCCACACTATCGTCAAGATAGTACCTAGCTTTGCTAGGTTTTTGGCCAACAGTGCACGCAAAGACCTCTGGAGCTTCAGGGAGACATGAGCTATAAGCTGTGGTTGATATGCTTTGAAACATGTCCTCATCAGATCTATCATCCCCAATGCACATCACGAAATCCAGTGGCTTTCCATAACTGATCATTGTGGAGAGAACTTTCTCTGAGACTAACCCTTTATTAACTCCCTGCAATGTATATGCCAACTTTAGAACCTTGAAGAAGCAAGCAGAGATGCACCGAGAGGAAGAAAACATGCATACCTGAGGCTTTACTTCAACAATATACTGGCCCCTCTTAACAACTACAGGCTCATTCGCAAGGACATTTTCAAGATGATCCAAAAGCTCCTTGGCCTGGCAAGATCCAAAGTCAGGATCAGCATCTTGATGGTGCCATACCAAGGCACTCTCCTTGGCCTCTATATAGGAGCCATCCGTTGTTTCTGTATATGATTGCATTACAGGTTCAGCTATTCTTTTCCAATCAAAATCGATGGCTATGGGATTGGTTTCCCAATTTGATGTCCTCTTCCACCTACAAGAAGAACCATAATGAATTGGAAATTACAAAACACTGTTGCCAATTACGTGAAAATCACTGCCCTGATTAAGGAGCCACAACAAATTCAGATATGCACCTAAAATTAGCATTCACATATGGAACCAAATAGCATATTAGGAAAGGCTAATATGGTCTCCAAACCATTAAAACACTGCCATTTCTCTTAGGAAAACAAGTTAAAGAAAATATTAGTGCCCCTGCTTATCACCAGGAGATACCTTATGAAGAATCCATGCTCAGCCGCAATACCCAGATTCTGACATTGAGAAAACCATTCACTTAAAGAGCTTCTGCCCCTACCACTGACTATAAACACAGTGTTCTTTGGGTCATCACATAGCTTGTTCAGAACAGAGATAACTTCACGAGTTGGGGTTTTAATAATTGAAGATTGGGGTACTACTGTTCCATCATAATCCAAAAATATAGCCCTTCTTTCCGTCCTCTTATATGCAGAGACAATATGGTCAATGGAAAGCTTCCGAAAGCTTGGAGATAGAGACAAAACTCTAAAACTCAGACCAAAGCCAATGCCCCAGCAACGTTTACTATAGTGATCTTTGCATGCTCTCTCCAAGTCCTGCAGAAAACTGCGGGACCAATAAGCCACATTGTGAGAGCTAATATAACGAAAATGCTTCTCATGCCGCAACTGCTTCTCTAGATCAGGCATTGTGATGGCCAAATTTAGTGCATCAGCTACAGCATCAATGTCCCATGGATTCACCCTAATTGCGCCACTTAGTGATGGTGAGCATCCTATGAACTCAGATACAACAAGTGTACTAACACGAGGAGAACCAGAAGCAATGCCCAAAGTTTCATCCATCTTTGCAGCTCCCTGCCTACAAACGGTATACTTATAGGAGACTAGGTTCATACCGTCCCTCACAGCACTGACGATGCAACATTCTGCCAAAGCATAATAGGCAGTCTTCTCATAGGTAGGGACCTTCCGATCAATCAGGATAATTGGTTCATAGCCTGGAAAGCCAAAAATCTCATTTATCCTTCTGGTAGTCATGTATGTCTCCCTCTTTGCCTCCTGAACATCCTTTCCTGTGCTCCTGGCAGGATTTATAATTTGTACCAGGACAAGTTTGCCACGCAACTCTTGATGCTGCTGCAAAAGCTGCTCCAAGGCTAATAATTTCAAACTGATGCCTTTGAATATGTCCATGTCATCAACACCAAGAATAAGCCGTTTCCCCTTGAATTGCTCCTGGATCTCTTTGGCCTTGATAGAAGAAGTAGGATGATTCAATGCAGATTCAAGTCGACCCATATGAATTCCCACGGGCAAAATTTTGATATACACTGTGCGTCCAAAATATTCAAGTCCGATGTGGCCCCGCTTGGATTCATACTCCAAGCCCAGCATTCTACTGCAGCAAGAGAGAAAGTGGCGAGCATAATCAAATGTTTGAAAACCAATCAAATCTGTGTTAAGCAGTGCTTTCAGTATTTCATCTCTGACGGGCAGAGTCCTGTAGATTTCAGATGAGGGAAATGGGCTATGAAGGAAGAACCCAAGCTTAACACGATTGAAACGCTTCCTCAAAAATGTAGGTAGAACCATAAGATGATAGTCATGAACCCATACATAATCATCTTCAGGATTGATCACCTCCATAACCTTATCTGCAAAGATTTTATTTGCAGAAACATAAGCCTGCCAAAGCATCCGGTCGAAGCGGTTGCTGTGGTCTGGGGAGATGGGTAGCATGTAGTGAAAAAGGGCCCACAAATATTGCTTACAGAACCCATGATAGAACTTTTTCTGGAGCTCAGGAGGGAGGAATGTTGGGACACAATTAAAATCCTCTAGCAGTCTCTGGGAAACTTCGTCTTGCTCACTCGCATCTACATCAACCTTCAGAGATCCCACATAAACAACATCACTCTCAGATGAGAAACCATCCTTAAGTTGTAACAGAAGTGCATCCTCATCAAAGCTAAAAGACCATCCGCCAGATTCTTGATCTTTTTGAGCATGTAGAGGGAGAAAATTTGCCACTATAATTTTCTTTTCACGGGTTTCAGAGGAGGGAACATCTCTATCTTCATTACCTGCACCACCATCTACATCAGAAATAATTCCTGGAACGGTCATCACCTTCGGAAGGTTTCTAGGAGTCTGAGGGAAATTCAACATGTCCCCAGATGCCAATTCCAACAAACTCATGTAAGACCTTGACACCATGATTGCCAGTAGGAGATCATATATCCGTCTGTTCAATCCAAAAGGTTTGGAACAATGAAGGATGGAGACTTTTCCACCAAAATGATGGCAATTGGGTCCAAATAATAGAGAACCAGATACGTTCAGGAAGGCTGGAAAAGATTTTCTAACCACCCTGCACAGTTAGATGAACTTCAGTAAAAGCAAATATTTTAGTGACGGACCTTCATGGTCAGCTAGTCGTCCAAATCTATATATCGGGAGTATTTAGTTCGAAGATATGATACATTTTAATTTTCGCAACAGTTTCTCTGTCAGCAAAAACCACACAAACTGCAAAACTCACTAAAGACAACTATTTCAACTGTTCTGCTATAAGATGAATGACTCAGATCTAAAATATGTTTGCTACGGTAATGATTAGAGCTCCCACTCTGTCACATGCCCAACTAGGAACTCATCAGAATCAGAGTTCCCTATTGATACGCAAACAGAACCTGGCCAGACTAACTGGGAAGAGAAATAAGAGATCATGAGAAGAACAGCGAAGCCAGAACGTTGTATTCTGTTGGCTGCATTAAAATTTAAGATGAAAAAAGGGGAACAGATGATCCTGGCTAAGGTACCATCAAAGATTTCCAGTTTCTTTTATCTTATAAGCGAACATTTGAGCGAATGCAGAAACATCCAATCCACTAAAAAGGCATCTGCTCAAGTGCGCTTTTGGGCTTTCGGCTGGAAACTTCCTGGGTTTCCTCGTCCACCAAAGGGGAGTGGAGGTTGATAAGAACAAGGCCCGAGCCATCATGGAAGCTGCCCCACCGAGCAATAAGAAGGAACTGCAACGATTGTTAGGGAAGGTTCATTTTCTACGAAGGTTCATCTCTAACTTAGCCAGGAAGACGTGATGTGTTTTCTGCCTTGCTGAAACTGAAAGGGTCAGAGGAATTCGTATGGGAAGAAAGGCACCAGGAGGCCTTTGAAGCTATCAAGAGGAATCTGGTCTTACCAACAGGTTCAAATTTAGATGTAATGTCTTCTGATGGTTAATTGCAAATCAAGGTTGTCAAAAGGCACAAGAGATATATGCTCTTACACTTCATTTCTTGAAGTGTGGCATAGTTATAAAGTCTACCTCGTTGATCAAGATACTTTTTGCTCATATCCAGTGCATATGTTAAATATCGATCAAGATGAAGAGCTAAGGAGAAACAGAGCTGTAACGCCATGAACATTAATAAGCAGATTAAAGCTGTCAGAGGGACACAATCTTCCTAACAGAAATCATTACAACTGTAGCTCCAACTACATCAGATATTGCAACGATTAGAATGTTTTGACTCATGTCTTATATTCCATTGTAGTATAAACAAAAAAAAAGTTGCATTCATTTCTCCAAGACATGTGGAACACGGTCAGCGCTCAAGGTTAAGACTTTCAAATCTGTGAACAGTAGAGGACAATTTTGAGGTGACTTCCTTTCAAGAAACTCATCCAAGAGACAATCTATGCCAGCCCAAAATATAGATCATCTATTGTTCAAACCATCAACAAAAAAGAGTTCACATCAATCTAATTTTATTGACATTAGCAGTAGAAAGAAAGACTAAAAAGAGAAACATATGCAAACACGTATGTCAACGTACACAGATTTTAGGTGAATTTGCAACTGAAGAGCCTTGTTTCATTCTTTTCTACGATTCATCGTCTTTATACATGAAACCTCCACATTACTGCTACTTACGTCTGAATAAATTTCCTATAAAATCAGGATCGGGGCAAAATTTCTGGAACCAGTGGAATGGAGAAGAATATTCTTCGAATATCAAAAGCAATCGCAATAGATTCTTCAATACGATACTTCAACCACAGGCTTCCACCAAGACCACTGAATCACCTTATCCATCTTTTGATCGTGGAGATGTCATATATTCAATCTAACGAACGAGTATGATGTTTGTGATTAATGAATTGGATTCCGCTGATTAAGTAGTTCTTATTTATATCAAATATGAACTACAAAATGTAATTAACCAACCTATTAAAAAAAAACGACCCTTTCCATGGAGGACACGAGGGCTCCATCTACTACAAAAAGTGGAATCAAAAGCAACAAAATTACCCTAACCGCGACGTATGCCATGACTGATGACTGAATTATACATTTCAAAATATTCACGTGCAATATTTTTATTTCCGTGAAAAATAGTTGAATGTCTTCAAATTATCTTCTTTCAAGGCTCCATTTACGACCCGTATCCACTTTGCGGAAGAATATCTCTCCTGACTCATGTCCCTTCAGCTCGCTTTAGAGACACTCATACATGGTGACATATATATACAGACACTACGTAGATACAGGCATACATGGCATACCACCCCATGGGACCAAAGGAACACGCAGAGAGAGATTTAATTACCTGAGACAAGATCAAACTGATCCAGCAACGGAGCTTCCAGTTTGCTGCTCGATAGCGGTAACGATCAATATTCCGCGAAGAAATCACACGCAAATCCGATAACCAATGGCATTCCTGTTTAGCGCAAAAGAAATCAAAGACAGAAGAGAAGAAAAGACAACTGCATCATCCCACAGAAGCAGATTCAAGTTTGAACCGGCGATATACCAAGAAAGATCACGAGCACCCACTTCACGTCCTTAGATTTTCTCAGCAACCAAACAGATCCTCGAAGCAACGACAACAGCCGTACGAAGGATAAAAAATATATTACTGAAAAGAATTCACTCTTCTATCATAGGAAAAAATGCTAAAGACTGTTAGGTTCGAAACTGGTGAGATTTGTGAGGTGCTTTAATGGGTTCAGAAAACGGACTGAGAAAAAGTATGTGGAAAATAATATAAAAATAATTGGAGTTTCCGTTTGGGTCGGTGTTTGTATATTTTCTCATTGATGATTGTTCGTTCAACAAAGGAAGCTATTGGACGGATAAAAACGAAGAAAGTCCAAAAAGAAAGAAAGAAAGATATATATCAGATGGAGAGAGAGAGTAATACGGTTGGATTGCAACTCTGGTTGGTCTTACGTTATAGTCTCCTGGATTTGGTCACCCATAAATGCCCCTAGTTCAACTTTATTAGGTATGTAACATTTTTCTTTTCTTTTTTTTTCTTTTTTTGGTGACGAGAGAAATTTGGACATTCAATCACGTGCATCGAGTTCGGACGAATCTGACCCAGTATATGCATGAGGTGGGCTTAATGCCACAGTAAACTTCGGGCCGTGCAACCCTCCCAAACCACACATGCCAGTTAAGTCTAGCTCGCTGAGGGATTGGTCTCAATGAGTTGTTTGGGCTGAGAGGATTCGAACTTGGAATCTCAGGGGTAGCAAACTTCTAGGCCCCAAACTTTCACCACTCAGGTCAACCCCTAAAGATTAACATTTTCTTTTTCATTCCTTCTTGTGTTCTTCTTTTTTTAATTGAAATTCGATCAACAGAAAAATATAAATAAAAGTTAATAGGTGGATACGATAATCATATTGTTGATTACATTTAAAGCCTTTAACAGACCTGACACTGAGGTGTATGATATATGTACTAGTTATACAATACTTTAAAATAATTATTTATCGAGCACTCCTACTTGAGATAAATGTATTAGATGAGAAGGGTTGCGTAGTGCAATTGTCATTCTTCAAGTGTAAAGAATTTGAAAGGAAAAAAAAAACCCATAAAGGGTTAAATAGGTAATTCAACTAGATGAAATGTCAATCTCTCTAAAAAAGAAATAGCTGGGGACCACTTAGGGGAAAAAAGTAGTTGGGGGGACCAAAAATAAATTGTTTAGGTGAAAAAGGAAGGCTCTATTTGTTATGATAAAGAAGATTATCCTTTTGTACTCTTTCTTTCCTCTGCCGATATGTAATTGCTGTCTTGTTAATTGAATATGATTGACGATTGCTTGGTTTCCAGAAGAATATAAGTAATGGATAAAAGCTGACAATATATATATATATAAATTGATCTGCCTAAGGATAAACACAGTATGGGCCCAGAAGTGACTTTTTTAAATTTTTTTTTAAGTTTTTAAGGATTAGTCCAAGATTTTTTTTTCCTACTATTTTTTTTAGGATTTAAATACATTAACAGTACTACCACGGAACATATTCAGAATTTAAACTCAAATATCAATTAATTTTACACAATCTCCAACAACTTTTTACTTTTTTATTCAACATAAATTCTCTCTCTATACTTTTTTCACATAACTTCAATACCTTTTTATTAAACAATTACATCAAATCGTTTCTCTCTCCACTTTACACAAACAACAATAAAAACATTATTCAACATAAATATTCACAATTTCTCTAAAATCCTACATTTTTACTCAAACCGAACATATCCTTGAAGTTTCTTAAATCAATCCATCGTAACGTGGGGAACTTCCATACCCAACGACACTATGGGTCCGTTTGCCAGGTAAAATTTTACAAAATTTTACACTCTCTCACAATAAAATACTACAATATAATCTCTCTCTCCCATCAAATCATAACTTTTCACTACAAAAAATATAAAAAATTATCTCTCTTTTCACTTTTTCACTAAACCCAATACCTAAAATTTTAACAACACACAAATTTTACAACACAAATTCACCCTATGACAATCAATCAATTATTCGTACTCTCATAATATTATAATAACAGGTGAACACATGGTACAATATAATTAAATTTGTCTTTCATTCAATTTATCTGCTAAACTATACAAAACAAAATTACCAGAATGCCTCTTTAAGACAAATTCAATGGAGGTTTAAAAATTTAAGGGTCATAATAAAATAAACTAAAGGTTATAAGATCTAATTTAATTTCTATTCATATATATGAGACTTAATATGATATTTTTTTAATAATATTATTAATAAGGAGTAACACCTCCAACTGTCCTAAATTTAGGGTGGCACCAATAAAAATTTCTTTATATCATCTTATAGAAAAATGACTCGGAGAATAAGAGGGGAAGACTTTTTGGTTTGTGGATTGGAATAAAATTTGTATGAGTTTTCTAGTTACTTTTTTGATAATTGTGGGGTCACTCATACAGTAAAATTGGACTTACTTGGCATGTGTGGTCCGAGAGGGCTGCACGACCCGGATTTACAATAACATTAAACACAACTCGTGTCTATACTGTATCAGATCTGTTCGAGCTCGATACACGTGAATAGGTGTTAGGATTTCTCTCGTTCCCCTAAAAAAAAGTAACGAGTTCTTTTAAAGATCTTGAACTCCTTTTATTTTTAGTTTTGCTAGGAGAACTAATATATTGTCAATGTATTATACTAAGGCGTTAAATCAAAATATGGGAGCGGCATGTGGATTAATTAGAGACTAAAATATGAAGTCAAATGAAGCCAATTAATAAATGAACAAATTAAAAATCAAAATATAGAGCCAAATGATGCTCATTGATATGCTATGTCTTTAAATTTCTTTTTGGTACATTTTATGAACAGGTCCCCAAAAAATAAAATAAATAGAATTAAAGATCCTTTATAATTATCTACCCAAATTATATGGTGCAATTTGAAAAGAAATAAACACAATAGATGTACATCATTGCAGAGTTAATGTTGTCCAAAATTTTATATGAACAAATCTGGTCATTATTAAATGGTATATGATCTATTTATTATCTCTATTTCTTTTCAAATTGCATCGTATACTTTGAATAAAAACTTTGAATTAAACTTTATATTATGTCAAACAGTGCCATTTATATAGGAAAAGTTGAGGACTATCGAGGTATTTGGGGAGGAAATTTGTATCCTCAAAATTTTTAAATAATTTATTTAACCTCATTAAATTATAAAATAATATTATAATATTTATTTAATTTTTTTTCTATTTTTTTATAAAATATCTATATTTTTTTAAATACAAGAACATTTCTACTCCGGAGTCAAACACCAACTTTATATACCGAAAATAGACATTTCTACTACTTAAGTTTCCGGAGTCAAACGCCAACTTTATATACCGAAAACAGCTAAATAGGACTGCTATTTGGAGACGTATAGGGGTTTAGTAGGGGGAAAAGTAGGATAGGAAATTAAGGGGCGGGGGCAAAGGGTAAGGATGAGCTGTAACCAAATCGAGCAACACAGAATAAATTGCCTCTTTAACGCCCAATGCGAATGATGAGCTGGTGGAAACTGGAAAGCCACGTTTTACTGTGTGTGGAAGAGCGAGACCTGTAAGTGCACGCGGCTGCGCGACCACGCTTTTTCACATGTCATCCATTTCGGATAAGACACGCATTTACTACCCTTACTTCCCCATTCCCCCTAACTTAACGTTTCATCACTCCTCTTGTTTCCCCAATTTGTCCTTCCTACCCACAGTTCTGACCCCCTGTTAAATACCGTTAAAAAACTATTTTTCTTGTTTTTAGCTTTCCTTTCCTATGGATAAGCACAAAAGCTACCGTGGGGTAGGGCTGTTTACAAAGACCCGATTCGACTCGCCCATCCGTATTTGTCTTGCCGACTCAGATCCGATCCGGGTCGGGTAGGATGGAATCGGATACCACATAAGAGAAAAAAAAATCAAGAATAGGGTCGGATCTGGATATCTGAAAGGAAATATGATTCACCCGACCCGACCCAATTATACTGGTTTTAATGAAACGCCCGTTTCATACGCATCACTCCTAGGGGTGGGCAAACCGGGTTCGAGTTTGAAAATTTCAACCCGAACCTGACCCGAAATTTTCGGGTTTATTTGTGAGGAAACCCGAACCCGAAAAAATCCGAAAATATCGGGTCGAAACGGGTCGGCCCGGTTCGGAAAAGGCGGGTCACGGGGTGATGGCGTTATATTTTCGGGTTCGGGTCGGGTTCGGGTTTAATTTCAGGTTTGCTTATATACCCGAACCCGAATTTTGGTTTTTATTTACATGTAAACCCGAACCCGAACCCGCCTAAACCCGATCGGGTCGGGAACGGGTCGGGCCGGTTCGGGTTGTTGGGCCTCGGGTTTTTTGCCCACCCCTAATCACTCCTCCTTCGCGATTTTAATTCTCCATGTCCCAACCCCTTTTTATTTTCGAAAAAAACCTAACCTTCCATGCTCTCCCAAGTAGTCCCAGAGGTGTTCTCACCGATCTACTGGAACTCGATCACCTTCCTCTCTATATCTATCTACTGCATTATTCCACATGGTAAGAGTCCATGCCATCTGAAACCCTCGATCTTTTGAAATTCCTTCATTCTTCTCGCTACTGGTATTGCTTTCCTCAATGCCAGCAGTTAATCGGTTGGGTGTCTGAGCTCTTGTTTGTTCGGAAAGAGGTGTGCAGTGCCTGGAGTGGCTCCAAAATGAGACGTTGGCCCAACTCGAAATCCGATTAGGTATCCGATTTGACTGACTAGACCGGATAATATTGCATTTCTGATCGGATTCAGAGTTACAATTTGATATCTGAAAATTTTGAATTCGGGTTGGTCCCTTTCAAATTTAAAATTTTCAGTGCACAACCCTGAGTGGGGGCAATAATTTTTTTACAAATTTAGTTATCAAAATTGGACCCCCCTAATGCAAAATCCCTACTACCCCTTAATTTAGACTACTAAATCATTTTTAAAAATCTTTTCGTTTGGTTGGACAAGCACAAAGTCATAATGGAAACTAAAGTCTTATACAATCTCTTACAAATATTTATGTGGTGAAATTATGAGAGAGATTAAGATTATCTCTAGAGAGGGATAGACACACTGCCTGGAACCTTCAATATTTAATGTACAATATTTATTATATTTATCTCTCTCACAATTGTACCGTATATTTTTTAATAGAAATTATAAGAGATTCTTATATATCATGGTATTAAAATTTTTAGCTTTTTTTAAACCTAATAAGTTGTAACCGTCGCCTTGGAAGCATAGAAGTCAATTATTTAAAAATTAAGTCAATTATCATAATTTCAAGGCTAGTAAAAGACAACTTTAATTTTTAAGATAAGATAATCTTAAGAGTATTATTAACTTCAATTAAACTAAATTTTTTAAGACAGATAAATTATTCCCAATAATTGGTGATGGACAAACTGAATTGAGAACATAAAAAAATAAAAAATAAAAGCCTTTGTTTAAAAATTGGGGGAAGAATAAAACAATGAACAGAATTACAGGAGAAATGAGAAAAAAAAAGAAAAGAAAAGAAAAAAGCAGCGTTGGGAGGAGGATGGCAAGAATGTAATAGCGAGAAAAACGAGGTGCAAGCCTTAGATGCGAAGTACGATGTGGATAAAATATAGGGGACAACTGGACAAGGATCTTTAAATGTCTTTTTCTTTTCTTCTCTGGACAGCTAGCCAGCTAGCTCCTTCCATTCTCCTCATCCTACATTATCCTATTCCCCTCTCCCACAATCTCGTATGGACTTTTTTTGAGCTTTCACACTCCAAAATCAACTCAACAACAATCTTTAGAGCTAACGGGGCCCACAATGACAACTCAGGCCGCACTTGCCTCCTTTTCGTTGGACGTTCCAAGCCACCTCTGCGTAGCACTTAAGAATTTGTAGTAACCTTCCGTATGGGACAAGGTTCCAACTCCATTGGAATTCTTTTAGAATTTTAGCATATTCCTCCTTCCTATTTTTCTCATATAAAAATCAACCAAGTTTTGACCCATAATTATTTATTTATTTATTTTCATTGGTTATGTATAATTTTCAAACACATCTCAAAATACACACACTACTATTTTTTATCTAAGTTGGAAAGATAAATATAACATTGTAGACATAATATTATTTAATAAATATACAAAATTATAGAAGTTCTTAATTATTTGGTATATTAGTTTAAGAATTGTGAAGAATTCATATTTAATTATAAGGGTAGCAGAGGCAGAACCAACATTTCAGGGAAAAAGGGCAGAGTTATAAAGAGACTGGAGAGAGAGTCGTAAAGAGAGCACTATAGATTATGTATTGAAGTTTTTCAGTGATAGGGGCAGCCGATCCCACCGCCCTTAGCTGGTTACGTATGTGAGGGTACGTATATGGTCTTTGAAAACAATTATAAAACATGATGAACTAATCTACAAAGGTCAAAAGAGAATGCCAAACTTTGAAGGGATCGAGTTGTTGGATCATTGAGTGGGAATATATTACCCTCTCGTGATACGTGGAATATATAGCGCTCACAACTCGTTTTGGGAAAAAATTCAAAACCACGTGAAGTTGTGAAGAAAACTAACGGCAGTATTTTTCTCTTCTTTTAATCATCTACGCCTTGTTCGCGTGGGGGCTATATGCGTACGTTCACATATCCTTGTTCTGAAAAAGCATGCAAGAATATGAGAAAACTAGCTACGAGCTTACGTAGACGAAAGGAGAGAATAATGGGGGGCAATAAGATTTTTAAAATGACAAATATATATAAAAGTCAGAGTTGTATTATTTTTTATTTTTTAATAATTTAACATTTATTAAAGTGATAGTTTGAACCACTAAACGTGCGTCTAACTCGTACTCTCATGGGTCCCATTACCACTTAAACTACCTGAATAAATTAAGTGAGAGTTGTATTGATGTCTTCGTGAAGCAACAGATTATCAAACACAGTCGTATCATCTTATCACCAAACTTCTTAAAAGTTAAAACTTTGAAGATATCAAACTTTTATCTTAAAGTACATACGACAATCGAGATTATTTTAATATAAATTATTTTTAAAGAGAAGTCGAGTCCAAAAAATATTGCTATGTAGAATGCTTCCCTAATTACCAAAACATTTTATACATTAGATTAAAAGAAGCTCAAATCCTCAAATAAAACGTATAAAAGGACAATCGATGCGATTGAGGGTGTGCATGGGAGACAGCGTGCATTAGAGGTCACAAAATATATACATATCTTATCCTCTAGTGGAGCCCACGAAGGATGCCACGCAGACAAGGATGTCCACGTCATCTAGCACACCCGCAGAGTGATTTGTCAGGTGGAGCCACGAAACGTCGGTTGATATCGAAGGCGAATAATTTATATTCTTTCTTCACATGCAAATGCGAAAATCTTCGTGGGAACCTCCTTATCTCCGTGTTACACGGCAATGTGTCGCAAGGGGCTGTGATTGCGTGTGGAAGATGGGGGAGTGGGGTCCCTCAGTCCTTATCCACTAAAAGAGCAAACAGTTGAAATTTCGTGGGCCCCGCAGGTTGATAGGAATGTTCCACCACTCTTATCCTTTCCCATTCGAGGTTGCTTATGTTTACGCCTTACCAATTTACTTTTCCAGTTACTGACGTTGCCAATGCCTTCTTTGCCCATTTATCCTAACATGGGCTGGGTCGAGAGGGATAGGCCCATGCCCAGGACAAGGCCCATTTTCAATGTCATCTCGAGAGCCTGCTTGCTTAAGATGTATACCGTTAAGAGTCCATGTTCATGTTTACGAAGTTTGGAATTCAGAAATTACTTCCAGACACATGCTAAGCTAAACATGTGCTGATGAGAGGGAAATTTTGGCATTGGAACTTGTCAATTTGTTCTTCGATAAAAACTGGGTCGAATGTTTGGATAAAAATCGTTAATTGCTCGAGATGGGCTTTGACTTTTGAGTTTTTCTATGCCTCGTTAAGCTGAGGACTGGGTTTAAGCCGTTTAACTGTGTCAGGAAAGTCCAATTTACAGTAGTAATACAAGCCCAGGTCAACGCCTACCATCAACTCCTTGTCCCTCTCAAACAGCTCCAGCGCTGCGGCGGTGCGCGCTGCGGCGGAGGAATTAGCTCCCGAGCCATGCCAGGCCCAGGTCCTCACATGATGTACGCCATGGGCTCGGGCTTGGCCCTCTCATCCCTCACCAACGGCCGTTTCAGCCCTCACCACACTCTCACATACGCCCTCAATGCCTTCTTCGGCCCCGATATCGGCTCCTTCACCGAGTGGCTTGGCTCCACCCTCGGCTTCGGCCAGACATTCGCCTCCGCCTTAGCCGATGCCGTCCACCACCCTTTTTACTACATCCTGATTCTTGGGCTCCCTCTGTGTTTTCTTTACTCTTGGTTGTCCAGGGTCTTGCTGCAAAAAGGGGTTCTGGATTCAGTGTCTGGGGTGAGTTAGGTTCTGAGCTTGAAATGTTTTGGTTGTCTGGATTGAGTGACTGGGATGATTTATGGTGGTTTGAAGATATGGGATTTTTTTTTTTAAAATAAATTGTAGATATGGGATTTGGGTTTTAATGATTTAAGTTCATTGATTTTTCTGAGAATCACAAGGTGATTGCAAAGCTTGACTCCCAGTTTGGGTTGTTGTTTTTTGGTTCAATGCAGAAAAACAAAAAGACAAGTTTTAAAACTATGCTATTATGTGAATTCAGTTTATGAACTTCAAAAATTCAGATGGTTGTATTGGTCCGATTTAGTTCTGGGTGCTTCCCGGAGAAATGGCCTTATTCGGAAGAACTGTGATGTCTCCTGCGCAATAATTGGCCAAGTAATTGCATTTCGCATATTCTAGTGCATTGACGAGGTGATTGTCTACCCGCAAATAGCTTCCTTCACTTGAAGTAGTTGCACGGGAGTGGGGGGTTTGCATCCTAGTTATTATAGTTATGGTTAATTAGTTTTGTAAAGCACTTCTCAAAAAAAAAAAAAAGTTTTGTAAAGCATGATCCTGCAGCTGAAAATGTTGTTGTATGATCTTTTTGGGTTTTATGCTGCGCAGGTGCCGCTTACAAAGAAGCAATGCTTATTGTTGGTCTCAGCAGGTTCTTTTACGCACTTTTTCCTAGATCACTTGTTTGAGGTATGTGGAAGCTAACGTGCAATGTTGCTTGCTGTAATTAGTAGTTTGTTTAAACGAAATATTTCTGTAACTATACCGTACGCAATGGTGGTGACTTTGTTGGGGAGCGTTAAGTTGTTTAAATTGGGGAAGCCTCAAGATCAATGAAGCATGAAAAGGTTTTCAGTCGTAGCATGTTGCTCAAATTAGTGGTTTGGTTGGGGCAAGGAGAAGAAAATGCGCCGAATGTAGGTTGTGCATGTGGTCTGCTGTCTATAAGTGCAAATGCAGGCTGTATTCCTTTTGGTCAATCTATTACTGTATGAAGCTTGTAAGATGGGAGCAGGTAGGAACATAATAGTCAAGTGAAAATCAACAGGGGGGAAGAAAGTATTGGATAATAACATGTTTTCAATCTAGGGACATTGATAATTCAACCTTCCTTACAGGCAGTTTATGGGGGAAGTAATCTACCTTTTAAAGATCTCTTGATGACACAAGTGAGTTGGTGGGTAATTATGCAAAAAGAGTATACTATTTGCTAGCAATTGAATAGTGATATTAACAGGCCATATCTAGGGGATATTGGGTTGAGTATCATGTCAAAAGTATGGCGAGAAAATTTCAGGATAAGGTAGTTTTGAGGTGACAGGTTGACTTCCTGGGTGGAAAGTAGGTGGATTTGGTTTCTTTTCTAAAGATCTCCGCTAGAAGATTGATTGAGGTAGGGGTACCTTACTGATTGCTTTTAGTTGTTTGGTTGACATATATGGCAGCGAGGATTAGCCATGTTCGATCACACTGATTGGAAAGCAATTCACCAACAAGCTCCGAAAATGAGCAGGAGGATGTTCATTGGATCAATGGCAAGAAATTGGAAGAGGTTGTCACTAGTTGGAGTTTTGAGAAAGCTGGAAGGCGTGCTAATGAGGAATAAAATGGATGTTAGCAACCCTAATTTGGTTGAGCTCATTCTCTTTAGGTTCAAGACATACTGCTGCTAGGGTAAGGGTCATGCAAGGTTGCATTGGTTGAGGTTACTGGAAAGTCTAGAAGAATATGACTTACCGATAGATAGTCATGGTGAAAGATAATTATGTGAACTGAATTCAGTTGGTTGGGGTCCGCTGTTACCATGTTCTGTGTGCTGGAGTTGGATTTACTCAAATCATAAATATTTAATACCAAATTTAGCAGAAACTCTGCTTCTTTTAGCCTTGGAACTCCACAAGGCATTATTTTAGATTGAGAAAATTTCCTTTACGCTTAAAGCTGCCAACAATTAAGACGTATCATAATGTCCTGTATAAATCTGTATGAGTCTCATATCTAAAAGGGAAATTCAACATTTCGCTACCATCATTGATAGTTTGTTGGCTAGTAAAATGGTTGGGCTACTGAAACATTATGAGCACCACACAGCAATTGCGGCCACAGGAAGCCAAACAACGTTCTCAAAAGAATTTCCTTCTTATGCTTATTGAAAGAAATAACACTTTTTGTTATTGTTTTGCATTTCTTTCGATGCAGCAATTTTATTCGGTCTCTGGAGTCATCTATAGTTCCAATTGATGAACCAGATGTTATGTCCTACATGTTCAGGAAAATGGACATTCGAGGATGTATACTTGGATATTGAGCACTGGTTGGTGGGAAGGCCGAGCACCTATCAACCCTGATGCGGTTTTTGTACTTGGCTTCTTATGCATTTGCTTAATTGGGGGCTTTATTTACCTCAACAGGTGTTTTCATTTTTTCAATTTGCTTTTCTTTTGTTGGGACACTATCCAAAGTTTTGTCTAAATTATTACAGACACACTCATAGTTCCTGGCATTGTCATCTTACTATTTTTCTGGCATGCAGAGTGAAGTCCTTAAAGTCCACAAGAAAACAATCATATCAGTCAATGTATCTTGTGCTCATTGTAGCAACCCTATACTGCTTATGGTGTGCAAGTCAAGTCTACTGGGCTAATCCTCGTCGGCCTGCAGTTGGTGAAGAAGCTGACCTTGGAGTGCTTGTATTTTTGGCCACTTACTTCTTTCTCCCTCACGGTTTGTGTATTATGTCCCTGTACCCAAGAGATCTTGACACACAGCAGATTCCCCTTTAATGGTGTTTTCCACATAGATAAGATAAAAGATGTTTAGAATGAGATTTTTTTTGAAATATATTTGTTGGAGGATGTGAAAATTATGAAAGTATGTATGGGTGGAAATTAAGAGGAATTGTTTTGAGTTTTTGTATTTTTTTCTCAACAAGGTTAATGATTAGAGGAAAACTTTGTTGAGGATTGAAAATAATTTTAGGGAAAAAATTATCTTTGGATGGAATTAAATCCGGCCGACTCAATCATACGACACTGAATTTGTTACGTCAATTAATGAGGAGAGGCGGCTGGTGGTCGAGTATCAGATCCATCTCCATTCGTACCATCCGGATGGAATCCGAACCTCCTACCATCACATAGAACTTTGATGATGCTAGTATAGGATATGACACCATCTCTGCACCATAAATATGTCAACCACAGCAATCACCACATGGCCACTACAATGCTTCGTGGCTTTTGTGGTTTAAAAGCAGTATACGCTAGCTAGTACAATGAAAATCACAAATGAAGCTTCTTTCTCAAGGATATCTTTGTTCTCCTCGGGCATGTCCTCTTCAGTATGGTATACTCATCTGTTATATGTGCTTTAATGTGCTAAGGTAGTTTTTAAAAAACTGAATTCAATTTTTACTTTCTTTTGGGGTGATATTAATGGGAGACCTATTGAGTGATTCCATCAACCTTTTTCACAATCGATGTAGGACTAATCCCAACAATCTCTCTCTCACACATCGAGCTTTGGGTTGGGAGGAGACAACTCTTTTCTCATATGGACTGTTGGGTCTGAAATTTGTTGGTAAACCTGGGCTTTGAACCAGTGTTGGGTTGTTTTAGGTTTTCTCAACCCCAAAAGCTAGTTTAAGAGGCGAAGTTTTCCCCCACACTCATAAACTGACCACTAATCTCTTCCACAACTGATGTGAGACTAATTCCAACAAAATCAAAATGAATTGGTGTGCTTGAACTAAATTATGCAAGCTGACTAGTGAGGCAGAGTTGCGGACATTCATTATGGGTGTGGCTATATGTAAGGAGATGAGATTTTCTCAAGTTGAGATCAAGTGTGATTCATCCCGGAAGGTGAACTGGATATATAAACAAGATAATCAAGTAGCAGACTTTTTGACAGAGACAAGGACGACGAGCCTTACAACAGGTATGGGGTGTTCAGCAGATGTCTCACCTTTTTAAGGGTTTGATTCGTCTCGACAAACTTAATATTACTAGTATCAGACATTAATTTTTTTAGTTTTTTCTCGTGATCTATAAATTTTTGCTGTTTTATTAGCAAGTATGTTTCTATGTACATGTAACCACCAGCGAGATGTGGTTCAAATTTGCACATGTTCATGGAGACAAAATGAGTTGGGCAATCTATCTTGGATCCCTCTGTCTATTCGACAATCTATTGGAGTAAATATCCCCGTAAAAGTTTTTATTGTGTTGAGAGAATTCCAACAATGAGTTAGGTGGCCTTCCAACCAAATCAGCAATATTATCCTCAACTTTGACCGAGGACAACGTGTAGAACATTATCCAATCATTTGGTGATTCTATGATGTTCCATGAGGGACAGAAGCACCAAACACCACGGATATAGTTTTCTGCTCGCCGTATCTTGTCGGTTAAATCCCATTTCAAAATCAGATATTGACGTATTCAACGCTCAGCCAAACAAACAAGAAGGTGGGTAAAAGAAAGCCAAAGAAAAGTTGACTGCTACCTACTTTTAATTCCCTCACAAAAGGGTGAAGATGACATGATCTACTTGGCCAATGCTTGGATCTTCTGGTGCTCGGAATTTGTTATTTCCTCTGTCCATTTGCTATAAATTGACTGGGATCAAATTTTTCCTTGAGAAGGAATTAAAAATGCATAACTACATCAAGTTATTAAAAAGTATAAAAATAGACTTCAGGATAAAAAAGAGATAGATCGAGTCCCTGTGATCACATTTTCGTTAAAATCTGATATTTCATCCATCTTCTTCTTTCTCAATAAAAGTAAATCTACGCGCATATTCAAGAAAAATTAGAGAATAATAAGAAATATTTGAGAAAAATTAGAGAATAATAAGGAATATGCTCTTCAAACATTACCCTGGAGACCTTTTGTTTTTTTTATTACTTTTCAATACTACAGGACCGAGAGTGCAATTGAGGTTTCACCCCCGCCCCCCCCCCCCCCCCCCCCCCCAAAAAAAAAACTTTAAGAGGATCGATCGATATTACAAAGAGAAGTTGTATGACAACTTAGGTTCCTAAAGCCAAAAATGCCACATTCGGGTCAATGAATTCCACACACCATCCATTCCATTGATCAAAGGTCATATATACATATCAAGGATGGCATGCATATCGGGGATTCAGTGTAAATATGACCTCTTTTACTGCCGCGTTCTTAAGGCGGTGTAACTTTACTCTCCTTGGTTCCATTAGCTAAAACCTTTTCTCAACTCTTGTTGCATTTAATTGGCCAAGGTCTTTAATGAATATGGGTCATGAACCTTCGCCTAATGCTTCTGATGCTGCAACCGGTGCAGACCATTGCCAAGAAGCATTGGTTTAATTAGTAGTACTGTAGTATCCTGAATTAATCCAAGTACTGCATGCCTGTAATGAGAAGGCTTGGGCGCTTATGTAAATGGCTCCTTAGGTTACAGAATAAAGCTGATGGGTTCTAGCAGGGGATATTGCATTGTCAGAATCTTACGCAAAAAGCCAAAGTTTAAGAAAGAAAGGAATTAAAAAGGGATGTGCCATAATGCAATTTGCTTACCAAAGAAATGTTATATTATCCACCATGTCTGCTAAATGAATTTGCTGTTTCCAAACCAACCAAATCGATTCATACTAGCAAATCTAACTTTTCGGAAGATAAAATCAAAACACAATTATGATGTCTGGGTCTGTTGAGATCATTGTCGGACTGGTGTATAAATCTTGGCAAACAATGCTAATCAAATTGCTTCTGGTGGTCGAACTTTCACTTATGTCATCTGAGTTGCAGTTGTACCAACTCCATTCATGGTGCTACCAACTTTGGAGTTGATCACCTTCTTGGCGAAAGATGGCAGACAAAATGAAGCTGAGTGTACCTGACAGGGAAACGAACCAATGTACTCGAAGTTAAAGGGAGCATATCAATTAAAAAAATGAACCAAGAAGTCTTGTAGATAAGGTGCTTATCCGCCAAATTGGAGTGGCAAAGGAAGTACCTCTGAGTTGTAAAACTTCAAGGGCGCTTTTGCTACGCCATAGATCACATTTGGATCGATTGGGTTAATCGGACTTTTGAAGTTGACGGGCGATCCCTCGGTGGAGCAAAGCAAGAAACCAATAACCCCACTGATCAAATGAAAATCTAGATTAGCCGGTATATCCTATAGTAGACTTTGACTCCATTATTAATTATTCTTTCTTCTAAGTTCTAACTCCAATTGCACCTCATTATTATTCGGATTCATGTATGTGTTTTTTTATTGGGCAGGCAAAAATATCATCTCAGTTTAAGGCGTGAATTTCTGGGAAGTCGCTACGAAGTGTTTACTTCTGAGTCGAAGAAATTGAGGCGTGACTTACAAATTGTATTGGATAAGATACGAAGTGGGAATGGGAATGAACAATTCCACACTTCAATAAGCATGTATGCTCGCAAAGATGAATCGATGGCTGCTGCTAAAGAAATCTCAGCAAAAGGGCCCACCGCATATATATCATCTTTAGTTTCTAATGGAAAAAGTTGACAGAGTTCCAAACCCTTTAAGAAACACAATAATAATGACTGCGACAAGTTTATCATTTCGTGCTTAAGGTCTGGTTAGACTGGTTTTGACCCATTAATAAGCTATGAATAACGAGTTTCACATGTTTCTTCTTTCTTCTTTTACGCAAACATGATTACAAGATGTATTCTTTTTGAAGGCGTATATGTCAAAATAAAAACAAAAAACTTCATAGAGGTGAGGCGAGGTGAGATCGGGATGAATATGTACCTTGGATATGCAGGAACTATTGTCCATGCATATTCGACTGAGCCTCTAAATATCTGGCGGCATTTCGTGACTAGCTTCTCGATGTCAAGGGAATCGAACCATATGCTCTCAGCTTGGACGCACAATACTCCTCCAGGGCGGAGAGCGTTTCCCACCAGTTCGAAGAATGACGTCTCGAAAAGCTCGTGATCAGGCCCTGAATTGTACGTATCAGACATATGACTTTGTCGAAACACAATTGGGAGGCAGAAATTTGTGTGACAGAGAGAGAGAGAGAGAGACTTATTGGGTCAAATGCATCCACTATTATTACGTCATAATTTCCTCCTGCATTCGACACCAAAAATGCAATTCCTGACGAGGAGAAAAAACAATTGTTATATAAACACGAACCTCTAAGTAAGTCGGCAAGGAACGCATGTATTAACAAGTACACACCGTCTGTAACATGGAGAGTTACGCGAGGGTCATCGTATCCAACTGCTATATCTGGGAAGAATTGCTTGTACACCTGAAAAATCAAACCAAAACCGTTGCACTGATCAAGTGTTTGTCCGGAAGGAAACATCTAGTTGTTAATTATGGACGAAATTACTCGTAGGATACCGGGCAGGTAATTATCTACTGTTTATATCCAGAATATTAAGAGTTTTGTTTCTTCGTACGTACATCCACCAGCATTGTGTCTATTTCACAAATATGAATCTGCTCAACCGAGGAGTGGCGAGAAATTTCTCTGAGGATCCCACCATCTCCTCCCCCAATAAGCAATACCTGAGGAAAATTGGTGAAGTTGACAGGTGGGAGAATTATATTTTTCTTGAAATAATTGGCAAAATTTTAAAATATTATAGAGAGGTTATAATAGGAACCTTCTTCGGGTTTGGAATTGAGCAAAGTGGAAGGTGGGTCATCATTTCTTGGTAAGAACATTCATCTTTCTCTGTAAGTTGTAGTGCTCCATCAAGGACAAAAACCTTACCGTATGCTGATGACTGCAGTGAAGAGTCAGCATATATATATATATATAAGTTGCGCCATTAAACAGTTGCTAGCTTTTGCAATATCTTCAACTAAAACTCTGCAGGTCATAATATTGCATATACCTGAAACACCATCATACTTTGGTACTTGGACGATCCTTGAAACAAAATTTTCTCAACTTTTAAAAAGTGTGCTTGGCCTACAAGATATATACATATCGAGTGGATTATGGTCCATTACTGCAAGTGGAGCCAAAGAATTTCAAAGCAAAAATTAATGGCTTGGCGACTTTTACATTGAACTGAACACGCATGCTCAAGGTTGTCTCTTCACCAAATGTGCGATTACTTGGGGGGGGGGGGGGGAATGGTGGGATTTCTTATGAAGTTTTGTCTGTTCTTGTTTTAATTTGTGTGAGATCATGTAGGATAAGATAGTGAGAATAGTTAAGCGTTTTCTGTCTTACTGAAGGTCAAAGCGGAATGGTCAGTATATATACTTAAGAGAGGAGTAGTACTGCAAATATTCTCTATGAAGCATGCACAACAAGCACCCTAACTCAACGTGGAAAACATGTACGTCCTTTCGGCTATGGTTAATTTATGTGCGACGCATGTTTAGACGGCAAAACCTGTTACTGATCACAAGATATCCATGGTTATTAGATAACAGATGAAAAGTGGTCTAAAACCATGCCATCATGACCCAAATTTGCTGTCTTCGTTTGGACAGGTGGTCCATTTTACTATACTAGCGTCTCAACTTTTGCTTTGCGATGTCTTACTACTAGCTAGAAGTAACGTGCCTGGAAAGGCCTCAATGTAAGAACCCAGTTTCCACCATCCAAACAGAATTATATTCCATTATATATGTACATAAATATGCAGTTCTCTTAAGTTTGGGGCATACATCTGTATATATACTGCCCTACAAATTGAAAATCATAATGGAGGTGAGCACGGACATTTCTTTTAGATGGACAAAAGAGAATTCTATCATGAAAGAAAATTATGAAAGAATAGAACTGCTGATAAAGTAACAAAAGAAGTTATAATGTTCGTTTGGGTGAATTTTTTAAGATTCTAAGTGTTTTGAGAATTTTTAGGTGATGTTTGAGCTTTCTTGACATGCGTGTAGAAGGTGTTGACTTGTATTTATGTGTGTAAAAAAAGTAATAATAAGTTGTATTGAAATGCGTGTTTTTGTGATGTTGAGATTGTAAAGTTAAAAAGTAGGATGCAAATTCTAGAAAAATTGTTGAAAACGAACATGCCCTTAAATTACTCGGGTGAAACTTATCAGCAAGAAAACTTAAATAGTGAAACAAATTAAGATATAATCCAGTACAAGGGTGTCATGGATTTTGAGAGCTTCAGTGAAAAAGGGGAACTTACCTGGCCAAATTGGACAATGCTCAGCAAACCAACCAGGAATCCTTGGATGCTTAAGATCATCACCAGAATCTTTGTCTTTCACTTCAGCAGCGACGTCTGGTTGAGAAGAGATTTCATTTTCACCATTACAGATCACCACGTCTTCTTTTGACATTTTTGAGTGCAAATCCGCAGAGAATGTGGCAGAAACAATCCTAGTCGTCGTTTCCATGAGGGTCGTTTTCACCTTAATTACTCTTTGTATCTGCCAAACTTGCTCTCGTCGTTTGCCCTTTTATAGGACATCCGGGCTCTTGAATCCTCAGATTTGGCAAGCAAGATGATTCCAGAGCTGTCTTTCTTTGCGGCTAAATATGGAAACTTGTGGTCTCTTTGGCTTCGTATATGTCGCTTTCTTTGTCGAGTGATTTCTATGACGACCCGATGGGTTAACTTACTACAGTTCCCTGAAAGTTGAGAGACCAAGAAGAAGTTTCGTTGACATGGCATGGCATCCGTAACCAGGAAAAAAAGGGTGCAGATGGATCGCCAAGGAAGATTCTATAAGAGACGTCCCTACCATACTTCCCATCGGGTCATAGTTGATAGAAGACTACTTCCCATAAGAAGCAATCGCCAATCATTACATGCCAGCAGTACACAATGAATGAAAGGAAGAAATTGGAATTATTGGGACATATATGAAATGATATGCATGTATATCATGCCTTCATTGCTGTCATTACTGTTATGATATACTGCAATCTCTGGAATGGGAATGTGCCATGATTTTCGCTGGTCTTGACCGCTAAAGTTAACGATCTTAATTAGCAAGGCTTCTATTTGTAAAAACTAACAAGGAAGACGTTGACTTGGTCCTCCCGTGGCAAGTGGAAATAGCACCCAGCACCCAAAGATGTGAATTTTAAGTTCCAGACATAGCCCGGCCATAGAGGTACTAAAATCTCCATCAGAAACAGTTCACATGCATGGAGGAGAAAGACCGTATAACAATTTGTATCATAGTGCGAGTTGAGTCCATTCCTACCAGGAATGATGAACATGGTTTACACTTTCTCCAACCCTTCTTTCTTCTTCATTTGTTTATGGGAAAATTATATTTTTCACCGTCAAACTACCACGCTTTTTTCACTTTGCACCCCAAAGTACCACTTTTGTCAGATATTGCACCCTCAAACTACTACGACCCAACAATTTGCATCTTCCGTCAATTTAGACGGAAAACCCATTATGTGCGTCTCATGTGAGTCTTCGCCACTTGCTACAAAGGTAACATTCAGCGGTCGATCGCACGTTTTCCGTCTAAATTTACAGAAATTATGGACGGAGAGTGCAAACTGTTGGGTCATGGTAGTTTGAGGATGCAATCTGACAAAAGTGATACTTCGGGGTGCAAAGTGAAAAAGGTGTGGTAGTTTAAGAGTGAAAAGTGTAATTTTCCCTTTGTTTATTCTATCACACACAATTTTTCAGAAAACAAATTCTAATTAGTTGTAGATTTATTAGCAAAGTATGTGACAGAAGTTTTACGAAGGTATTCCAGCCTAATTAGAGAGTTGCCTCAAGAATTACGCTGGATTTTCTTCGTGGATCGACTTGGGCCTCCTAATTTATTCAGAAAAATTGTAAATAGCAATTTTTTAGTTGGTTTTATTAGTTTTGTCAGTGAGGTGTTTTTGTAATCATTATTTTTCTCCGTCATGAGTGAGGGTACCTAATGAGGTTAGGAGGTCCAATCCTCTTTATTTTAAAAAAAGATATATAATCAAGTGAGCCTGGAATTCTGAACTAAATCAAGGTACTGTTCGTTTAACAAAAAATTCTCAGGATTTTATGAATTCTCACAATATAAAAATCCTACAATCAAATATCATTTTTAATCTCACATAAAAATAACTACAACATGCATACCAATAAAGTTAACATCACCTAAGGGTATGTTTGTGTTGTAAAATTTTTGGTATTGAGTTTAGTGATGGTATTGGGTTTAGTGAAAAAGTGAAGAGAGAGATAATTTTTTATATTTTTGTAGTGAAAAGTTATGATTTGATGGGAGAGAGATTATATTGTAGTATTTTATTGTAAGTTGGTGAAAAATTTTGTGAAATTTTATTAGCAAACACAACCTAAAAATTCCTAAAACACAAAAAATACTCACAAAACTCATAATCGAACAACCTCTAACTTAAGTTGTTTATCAGAACTCAAATTTGCTGCTAAACTGAACTATTTAAGTTACGTATTGTCGCCTTTTATGAATTTTGAAGGCTTTTTTTTGTTAAGGGTGAGTACAAATTCCGGTACGAATCGGAATTTACAGTTACACTTCAGAGTCCGAAAATTCGGTTCCGGTTCTGGCATATATCAAAGTCGGAATAAGAATAAGAAGTCATTTTTTATAATTTTCGGAATCTAAATAGAAAATTCCAGCGGACTTGCCTGAATTTTCGATTCTGATTTTTTTTTTAAAAAAATAAAATAAAATAGTGCTCAAAATAAAGTATAACATTTGTAATTTGATTGAATGCTTATTTTAGAATTTAGAAATTTTTTATTCCAATTTCATCCGTTCCGAAATTTTCGAAATAGGTGGAATATGAAAAGAAATTATATTCCGATAAATACCGGAACAGAACTGGAATTGATCATTCTGATTTCATCGTTGATGTACTCATCTTTTTTTTTCTCAAAAGGTTTATCATTTATTGTCTAGATTTTCTGCTTATTCATAATGTTTCACTTTAATATGTTTTAAATTATTTTATTTACCTTTAATTTGCTCTATTTTTTCCTCATATTCTTTATTTGAATGCTTTTTCTTTGTTGTTCTGGCGCGCTAATTCCGTTGGATATTTAACCGTCATTTGAAAGCAGTACCGAAACCGTTGCTATTTCCGTTGGCACTCCACAACTCTCTCAAAACTTGCGAGACTGAGCCTCCGACACTAACCCCCCCCCCCCCCCCCCCCCTCTCTGCGATTCGCTCTCTCCCGCCATGGAAAATGCATAGCGTTCAGCCTCTCGACGCTAGCGCCTCTCGCTTCCTCAGGTCCTTCTCCCTTCGGCGTAATGTCCCTTGGATCCTCGACCCAGATTCCAAGTTCGTCACCCAATGGAACCAATTTTTCCTTCTGATCTCCCTCCTCACCTTGTTTCTCGACCCTCTCTACTTATACCTTCCAGTCATCGGCGGCCCCGTATGCATGCAGATAGACATCGGGCTGCGCATTGGCGTCACCTGCTTAAGGACAGTCGCCGACTTTTTCCATCTATTTCATATGGTCATGAAGTTCCGCACCGCCTTCGTGGCTCCCACCTCTCGAGTCTTCGGCCGGGGCGAGCTAGTCAAGGACCCATCCAAAATCGCCTTGCGATATTTGAAATCGGGTTTCTTGGTTGATCTCGCCTCGTCACTGCCTCTCCCACAGGTGAATCAATGAAAAGCTGAAGTCTTTTTTTTTTGTTGCCGTTAATTTGAAAAAGGAAAGAAGAACGAAACCCAGATTTTTTTATTTTGCCCATGATCGAATTTTTAGTCCTTCTTCCTATTCAGCTTATTTATGTTAATTATGTTTTTCAGCTGTTGTATCTTTTCCTGTTAAATGAATTTCACGATTGCTTAGAAAAAAAAATATTTTTGGTGGAATGTGTTAACACTGTCCTTAATTGAATCTGGATTCTAGTTTTCTAATCGTCGAATTCAAGAAGTATGGATTTCTCTGTGGACCTATATTTAGGATAGTTATGAACGGAGGATATACAGAGGGGAAATTCTTTAACTTGCACTCACCATCATCATGCCCAGCGGCCAGCTTTGATCTCGGGCCACTTTGTGTGATTTTCTATGAATTGTATTTATCACTCTCATTTTCTTTGGCAGATTTTCATATGGTTTTTGATTCCAGCAGTGAAAAATACAACGGCTGCTCATGCGAACCACACTCTTTATCTGATTGTTTTCCTTCAGTATATTCCTCGATTTTTTGTGATTTTTCCTTTGCACAAGCGGATAATTAAGACTACGGGATCTATAGCCAAGAATGCTTGGGCAGGGGCCGCATACAATCTCCTTCTCTATATTTTAGCTAGCCATGTAAGCATGCACTTAATTTCCTCATTTTTGCCTATGACTCCTACTGAAACCGTGTCAATGTTTCTCATTACTATTTTGTAAAATGTCAGTGCAGACAGCTGGCGCTTTGTGGTATTTGTGTTCACTTCAGCGACAGCAACAGTGTTGGAGTATAGAATGTAGAAAGGAGATGAATGCCACACGCTCTCCCTCATGTCATCCGATGTTTCTTGATTGCAATAGCATGGACAATCCCGAACGCCGTTCTTGGTTAAATGTCACTAAACTGCTCACTAGTTGTGATGCTCGAAATGATTACTATTTTGACTTTGGAATGTTTGCTGATGCCTTTACTAATGATGTTGCTTCTTCGAATTTCATCGAGAAGTACTTCTATTGCCTTTGGTGGGGTTTAAAGAGTTTAAGGTATGGTTGTTTAACCGGTGTTCGGTTACCAGCAGAATCCGATGCAGTATTCTATGTTTTCTAGGTTGATATAAATTGATAGTTCTTTTATCTAAAAGTACATTGATCTGGTAACATAAAGATTTCAGTAATTGCTAATTGGCATTTTTGGATTGTATAGGTAAAAACTATGTAGTGTAAATATTGATGAAATTGAGGTCCTAACCAGTCCCTGCATCAGTGGGTCTTCAATAATTTGATTGAATCATTCTCATGAAGTCTCAAGGTTGGCAACTGTCATAAATTGGTTTGGCAGCCTAAGCGTTGTAGGTTTGTATTCTGTAGGACATTGACAAGTTTACTGTTTAAGGATTAAGTTTCCCTCAAGAGTAACAAACTTCTCCATTTTCTTGCAACTACATCTCTGATTGAATGAGAATTAAGCTTTCAGAGTGCAGTTAATGGTCAAAATTAAGTTCTGCTCAGGTTCATGAAGCAAAGATCGGATGTGCTAAATGGAAATCTTTTTGAGCTAAAGAGTCTGTTTAAAGGAAGTCGAAGGTTGTGATGTCTACCAAATTTGTAGACTTGCATATAGATATAGGTTTGCACAATCGCTCAAAAGGCATGTGCCCTGCCCATTACTTACTATTTGATTACGTTGTGTGTTCATTCCTCAAGTGTAGACAATTTGCAGTTTTTTTCCACCTCGAAAGAGCATGTAGAAAGTTGACTGAGGGCTAACAATAATACATGAATATAGTTCAAATACAAGGTTTGATTGTTGTGCTAATTTCTCAATGATGCTGTCATATGCAGTTCGTATGGACAAAATCTTGTTACAAGCAATTTAAGCGGTGAAATAGTGTTCAGCATGAGTATTTGCTTAGCTGGTCTTGTTCTGTTCTCCCACCTCATAGGCAATATGCAGGTATTATTTACCACCCATTGTTAGTATTCCTGAACTAGCTCGTGATGATCTAGTAATAATAGGTTTAGGATTAAGATCCTGAAGTTCATAACTTATGATCGAACGTTATAAAATGAAAAATGCAGAACTTGCAACCCGTCCACTCACAAGAAAACCAAAAGAGAAAAAACAGGGTTGTATTCAAGTGGGTCAAAAAGATCCTTGCTGCAGACGTCATAGATAAGTGATGCAGGTGTAGCATCCAGGAGAAAGGGGTGAATTAGGGATAATTTACTTTTAGAGCCGACTATCTGTCTTCATGGTGAGATGACATATTTTTTTTATAATTGTGTAATCCTGGTAACTTTTGTTTTCTTCAAGAACTATCTGCAATCTACAACAGCAAGACTAGAAGAGTGGAGGGTAAAACGAAGAGATACAGAGGAGTGGATGAGGCACCGTCAACTACCTCCAGAACTGCAAAATCGTGTACGTCGGTTTGTTCAATACAAATGGCTTGCCACAAGAGGCGTAGATGAAGAATCCATTTTGCGCTCTTTGCCTTTGGACCTCCGTCGCCAAATTAAGAGACATCTATGTATGGCCCTTCTCCTCCGTGTAAGTCCCATTCGCATTCCTTATTTTCATGTAAAAAAGGGCCCTGAGAATTGTAAAAGGTCCGAAATTTTCTTCACACGATAACTTATATATGCCACTTCTTCTATTTTTGTGAGTATGATTGAAATCCTAGACTAGCATAACCAAGCTCAATATTCGTGTTAGAGCTTAGGAGGAGCAATCGTCTTCCTAAGTGGAAGGGCCCTGAGATCAATTTCATTACATGAGCACTTGATTGAGCCGGGATATGGAAGATGCAAATACATATAATTTAAGTGTCCTTGGATTTGGGGTTAGATGGATTTCACATCTAAGCACGCAACCATGCCCACCAGATGTAGCATGAAAATAAAAGCAATATTTCTTTCAAAATCAGAATCCTTTGGTGAACACTCAGGAAAACAAAAGAACAAGAATCTTTTGGTGTACGTTTTAAGTGATTGATGTCAGCTGCTGACTCGATGAGTATTCCAAGTCTATAATGGAAGTTTACGAGCCTGGAAACCAAACCGTCCATTTATCATATACCATCAACAAATCTGTGTGCTGACTGTCACTTGTGCGGCCTCGCAGTACCCACATCATACTATAGTGTACTTGTATCAAGGTGCAGCACTACAGAAAACTTGTTCGAGACAGTACATTCTATCTGTTTGTGTTTGCAAATGGTTTAAGTTGGTATAATTAAAAACCGGTTGATTTCCTCAACTTATATTGACCTCTCTCTTATTTATTATGCTTGACGAAATGCGGTAATCTGAATTCCCGAGTTTGTAAATGGTTTTTCAGGTTCCATTTTTTGAACAAATGGATCGGCTTCTCTTAGATGCCATCTGTGAACGCCTCGTCTCATCCCTGAATACTAAAGACACATATATCATCCGGGAGGGTGATCCAGTGAACGAGATGCTATTCATCATTAGAGGCGAACTAGAGAGCTCCACAACTGATGGTGGAAGGTCAGGATTCTTCAATTCTATTACCCTCAGAGCCGGTGACTTTTGTGGCGAAGAGTTACTGACATGGGCTCTAATGCCCACCTCTAGTCTCAACCGTCCTTCATCAACTCGAACAGTCAAGTCCCTAACTGAAGTTGAGGCATTTGCACTTCCAGCTGAAGACCTCAAGTTTGTTTCCAGTCAGTTTAAGTGCCTTCATAGCAAGAGACTCCAGCATGCTTTCAGGTACTACTCCCACCAGTGGAGGACATGGGGAGCTTGCTTTATACAAGTTGCATGGAGACGGTACGTGAAGAAAAAGAGGGAAACGGAGTTGGCAAGACAAGAGGGCTTTTTTAATGCACATCTTTTGGAAAAAGCCTTTAACTATAGGGGTGAATCAGGCGCAGACTATGAGGATAGCGGTGCTAATAACTTGTCACTTGGGATTGCACAAAATGTCCAGAACTTAGGAGCTACAGTTTTGGCTTCCAGATTTGTTGCAAACACCACAAGAGGGGCTCAACACAGGTCTGATGCAAGCAGCTTACGCATCCCCAAGCTGTTTAAGCCAGAGGAGCCTGATTTCTCAGCAGACGATGAAGATAGTTGAGGTGTAAAAGAACTGTGTTTCAGAAAATACAGAAGCCAAAACGTAGGAGGATTGCAATATTCATCAAACACAAAAGATATTTGTGCATTCTGCCGCAAACCAAGAAGGTAGTGGCGTTGTACAAGGACCGTTTTATTCAGTTTTCTTCCTTGCATTTGCCCATATCCGAAACAAGTGTGAGTTGGACGTATGTATACAATGCCTTATGCGTCAAATTTATTGTGGATGATGGGGCAATTGTGAATCGTGATATACGTACCTTTGAGTACTGAACATCAGTCAGTAATTTATGATTATTTAATTAATTATAAAATACATAATACCTGTAAATGCCTCAATTATGAGTACTGAACATCTTTTCTCATTAATTTACAAATGCCTCTCCAGTGTACGTGTAAAATTCTCTCTGCAAATTACACATTATATACTCCCAGTTGAATTAGATAATAAGTTTACTTAGGAAAAAAAAACCACTGCAATGGAATGTCTATGCTACGTGTCTACTGTCCTCCCGAGTCCCCCAACCAGTTGCTGTCATAAATGCCTTTGTTTCTCCGTGGTTTTGATATGACTTCCTAATTTCCTACTGGATAGTGGATACGTTAGCCAGTCCCTCTCAACGCAGGTGTAATTTGGCTGTCTACATAATACATTGCTAGCCATCGCCGATATAGAACATGCGGACCCACTACTCTGTATATATCTTGGATATTCTATCCTCGGTAAGTTTCACTATCAGTCTTTTCAATTTTCCGTAGCCCTTTCGAATGGAGCCAAAGGTTTATTTACAAAAGCTTCCGTAGATTTCATCCATGGTCTCTACGATCAGCCTTGTTTTTGTTATGAAATAGCACGGCCCGAACCAACTATACATACCGTTTTCTGTAGGGCCGCATGTGACTCCTATATTGCAGGCAACTTTACGCTCGAAGATAGTTTTGGCTGTCCTTTCTTCGATATTATCAATATTTGTGGTGGGTAGGTTGTCTTCATTTTCTGTTGCCCCTTTCGCTAAAACCAAAAGATGCCCATTTTTGCAATGATAGTGTCGATTCCCACTTCCCCGTGATGGAGTTTTACATGCCCATCGGCACTGTTTGGGTGGATTGAATATCGTATGGAAAATGTTATGAGCCCCAAAAGTCTAAATTATGGGAGCTCATTTCCACCTTCAGCCTTCTCTCTCCCCTTACTTGTGAGTTTGGAACCCTGGAAAAATGCAGTGAACTGATAGATATGACGTGATGCTTAAACAACAATGCCGGCCATAGTTCTTAAACTGAAACGGAAACTGAAACCTAGGACTCAGACCGTTATTAAATATAGCCTAAAAGGCTCCATTGAACGGGCTAGTCGAGACCAACTTCACTTGATTCATTTGCTTTAACTATAAGCTGATTGTTATTTTCCGTTTGAGAGACAATACACTGTATAACTATATCTATTTGTACCATTCATCTAAATTACCGTCAAAACGGACAGATAAAAAAGAACTTGCCTCTCACGTAAGTGACTGTTCGCTGTCGACTTGCACTTTCCGTCTAATTTTTTTATACATTTTTACCGTCAAAACAAACCGAAAATAAAGAACTTGTCTCTCACGTGAGTGACTGTTCGCCGTAAATTTGCACTTTTCAACCAATTTTTTATACGTTTTAACAGCTGAATTAAACAGAGTACGAAATTTGCAGCGCTTGCCAGCCATATGGATGTGGACAAGGTAAGTTGGGAGGATAATTCTACATGTTATAATTTGTGTCCAGTTGTATCTGTATCTGACGAGTCACTTGTATTGAGAGCTGCTTCATCTGATCTTCAGAATATTTTTCGACCCCTGCAACTATCCATCAATTTTGACCTCTAATCATAACAAATATATACTTTTATTGCCACAGTCTGCAAGGATGCTAGCCTGCATGTGTTTCACACCACTGTCTATCACGCTCTTAAATTCCCTGATTTGGCAAATTAAAGCAATAATCTTATTTTGGATTTGTTCACATCTTGAAACCATTACCAATGTTTTTGCAGCTAGCTTTCACAGGGTCAACTGACAGGAAAAATTGTACTTGAGTTGGCTGCAAGAAGCAATCTTAAGCCGGTAACACTAGAGCTAGGAGGTAAATCGCCTTTCATAGTGTGCGAGGATGCGGATGTTGATCAGGCTGTGGAGCTTGCACACTTCGCTCTTTTCTTCAATCAGGTTTGTTCAAGCAATTATCTAACAGAGATGGATTTATAGGTGCAAACGCTATAATTAATAGCTAAAAAATGCTTTAATTTATGGATAAATGCTCCATTGTCTCCAGAGGCAGTGTTGCTGTGCTGGGTCTCGTACCTTTGTACATGAACGGATATATGATGAGTTCATAGAGAAAGCAAAGCCACGTGCTATGAGACGTATTGTTGGAGATCCCTTCAAGAAAGGTGTGGAACAAGGTCCTCAGGTACTGAGAGATGAGACCGATGTGGTTGGCAGGATATTATGAAGTCTAAATTTATTGTGTGATGAAGCAAGTCATGCTATTTCTGTACCTTGTGAAAATGACAGATTGACCCGGAGCAATTTGAGAAAGTCCTTAGGTACATAAAATCGGGAGTCCAAAGTAATGCCACCGCTTTGTGTGGAGGCGACCGGTTAGGCTCTAAAGGGCACTTTATTCAGCTCACTGTCTTCGCAAATGTTCAGGTACTAATAATTGCTCTCGGTTAATATACTCAACCATTATGCTTGAAAGATCGTGTTGTGTAACGTGAATTTGATATTTCCATCAACCAGGATGATATGTTGATAGCAAAGGAGATCTTTGGCCCAGTGCAATCCATCTTGAAATTCAAGTGAGTTTAGAACTTCAGATATAGTATTCTGAAAATAGATGCTATGGCAGAAGCATATTTCCCAACCGCAATGCTATTTGTAGAAGCTTATTGTAAAAAAAGAAAAAGAAAAGACAAAACTCACATACACTCAGTACACACATCAAGAACACTACGGAAAAGAAACTGTAAACTGGTTGAAGACCAACAAAGAAAAAAAGTCTTTACTAGTAATTATACCTAAACATCTCTTAATTTTTGGGTTCTATGTCAGGGATACTGAAGAAGCAGTACGGAGGGCAAATACAACCCGATATGGTCTAGCTGCAGGAGTTTTTACTAAAAGCTTGGACACGCCAACATGATCACCCGAGTCAGTGGCGCAACCAGAAATCCAATCTAAGGGGGTCGAACTTCTAAGAAAAAATGACAAAAAAAACTACTACGTAATGCAAAAAAATATCTTAAGAGTTAAAATATCAAAAATTAAAAATTAAAAATACTAAAAATATTAAATATACGCACTGTACAATTTGCTGATACTGAGAGGTGACAATTGGATCCTATGAGACTGCATATTTATGGTCAGTTATTTAATGCATTGCGCAAATAATTGAACGTAAAAGCCAATTATCACTAATTGGCACGCATAGAGGAATAAAAAACCAACAAAATAAGGATAAAAGTGTTGCCCGATAAATAGATTGAAAAAAAAAATACGAAGTGCTTAACCTACTCGATTAGCAGAACAATAAGGTAGAAGAACCAAAAGAATGCAAAAAATAATAGTATATCCTTATTATCAGCGAGAATTCACCCAAAGAAGCAATCTCAAAACCTCTAATCTTGTAAGGTCTTCAACCCAGAAATCAACTACACAAATTGAAGGGGATCGGGTCCAGACCGTTCAGGGCCTAATGGAGATCATATGAAGTTTGGCCTGGGTCTATGGGTATCAGGCCCAGGCCATCTTCTATTAAAAAAATATACATATAATTTATTTATTTTTATAACAGTGTTCCGCCCCTGGCCGCCCATATGAAATGTTTGAGTTCTTCTAGAGTGACTGTATAACAGTGTTGTAACTCTTCTAAGGTGAAAGATAGGCGAAAAAGAGTAGTTCTTCAATGGTGCAACGTGTGACAAATAAAAAATAGTATACATATAAAAAAAAATTGGGGGCTTCCGCCCCTGACTCCAGTACTAAGAGTTGGTACTGTTTGGGTTAATTGTTTCGATGTGTTTGACGCTTCAATTCCTTTTGGTGGGTACAAGATGAGTGGTATAGGCAGGGAGAAGGGAATCTAAAGCCTTAAAAACTACTTACAAGTCAAGGCTATCGTTACTTCTTTGAAGCAGCCAGCGTGGTTGTCAGTGTACTCTCAGTTCCACCATGTTGCAGTCTCTCACCTTTTCTGTTTTAAATAAGGGACAACTTCCAATGATCAGCGTGTAATTAACAAGCACAGAGTGAGAGCAACAACTTCCTCAAGAGAACTTTACTTGTTCATTTGTGTCTATTTGTGTCTTTTAACTCGAGTGTGATTCTTCGACGCCATTATGGGGTAGAACTTCCACCCATTATGTTTTCAACTAGACATGTACTCCTTACACAGGCCGCCCCAAACAAATGCAAAGGAGCTGCCAAAATGGACCACAAGCCCTTTTAAACAAAATTCAGACCAGAAGCTGGTCAAAAGAATAATGGGAATCAAACAACAAAATAAACAAAAACCTGAGTCATGTCTAATCAAAGGGCATCGAAATGTGTCGTGTTCCTAATGGACCTGTTTCGACCTCAAGACTACTTAGAATTCTATTTGATGGGTTAGGTATTTCTCGGCCCACTTGATTAGGCCCAACCCAGCAGAGGCACAAAAGCAAGCATTGTGGAGAAAGAGAGAGAGCTCCCAAGAGAAACAAGGGGCCAACGGGCCCTTCTCATACAAAGAAGACCGAAGCCCAAAGATTCTTG
This sequence comes from Myrica gale, assembly GCA_963930655.1. NCBI lineage: Eukaryota > Viridiplantae > Streptophyta > Magnoliopsida > Fagales > Myricaceae > Myrica > Myrica gale. Next base: position 17,250,999 of record OZ005617.1, on the reverse strand, counting down.
TACCCAATGACATAGGCTTGCAGGAGCAGCACCTCGCCTCGCCCACCGAAAAGAAGTTTCTCACACAAAAATACCTTTCACGGCAAGTCCAATCAGTCGTGCAAGAAACCTCTAAAATAGGGTATCTTCCCTCGCGAAGACAACCCTCGAAAGTCCTTTGGGTGATTATCTTCCCTCACGAAGACAACCCTCAAAAGTTCTTCAGGTATTATCTGCGTAGAAAAAAAACAGGGAGATGATTAACTTCCCTCACGAAGCGAACCCTCAAAAGTCCTTATCATAGACGCAAGGAGGCCTCGTGTACAGTAGTCACTTCGCCCACCCAATTCCCTCACAAAAGCACCACTCAGCCTGCAGAAAAAGAGTCTATGACCAGTAGGAGGAATTAGGAAACGTGCGACGTCCCTTCCACCGCCTACTCACCTTATGTGGTATGAACTATGAAGTAGGGGTGATCACGTTTCGGCGTCGCCTCTCTCTCCCTCCCTCTCTCGGTTGCTGCTTTGAGTTTCCTCCCTCTCTTTCTCTCTCTTTCTCTATTGGGCCGACCGAAGCCATCTGTCGTCGGTTTCGCCCGTTTCTTTCTCCCCCAACGCGGTTGTCGGTAGGGGCTGAAAACTGCGCAGAAGGGTCGTTTTTCAGCCCTAGTGTGAAGAACGACCTTCTATAAAACTCTCCCTCATACGTACAAAAAAGGATATCCAGTCTTCTAAAATGTTTTTCTGACTTAAGCACAATAAGTTCATCCCACGGAGAAGTTTCGTTCAATTTCTCTTGCAGTGCAAACCCGATATTTGGACGAAACTCAGCAGCAGCCCATTATGGTCAGACGATTTTTTTTGGGATCATCACTATTATTGAGAGTAATGCCAACTCATCATAGGACAAATCCCACCAGTCTTGGGATTCCTTTAGCGATTTTGGAAATCGCCGTTAGTTTAGGAAATACGAATATTCTGTATATTTGTCAACTTTCCTTTCGGTCAAAGATTGTATATATCCTTTCAATATATATACGACAATTGTGCCCTCTGTTATTGTGCAAAGGAAACTTTCCTTCATACGTGTAGCCCAAATCATTATCATGGTATCAGAGGCCTATCAGGTTTAACCACTGCCCCACTTCTACATTTGTGCCATGAACGCTGCCAATTCCACTCCAACGTTGCTGCCGCTCGGCACCATGGCTCACATGGTGTCTATAAAGCTTTCTTCCACGAATTATCTCTTCTGGAAAAGTTAGTTTGTTCCTCTGTTGTCTAGTCAAGATGTTCTTTTGCGTGGTTTAGGTACTGATTTTTCTTCTTTCTCTACCACTATTATGTCTCAAATTCCTATTCCCGCGTTCAAAGATGTGGTGCCCAAAGCACAAAGTCATGATTTGTTTGTCAAGTTATTAGAAACTCCATCTCCAGTAGCTACTTACACTGCTCAACATGGTGGTTGCCCTCATGGACATGGAGGTCGATCCCATTGTGGTGGTGGACGTTTTGGAAAACATAAAAATGGTGGTAGGTCTGACCGTGATAGCGGTAAGTGGCTCTCAAAACTCTGGTTCATCTTCCAAATACTTGTGTCAGATTTTTGGTCGTCAAGGTCACATTTCAAAATTATGTTATGATCGGTATGAGGCGCACCCTACTGTCAACGTAGCTGAAGCACTTGCCCATTGCACTCTTGAGGATCAATCTGTGTCTGAATGGTACACGGATACATGAGCCAACTCTCATATGACTCTTGATGCTAGTCAACTTGATCAATCTACACAGTAAACTGGTACTGATAAAGTGGTTGTGGGCAACGGTGACTCTCTTTCCATCTCACACACTAGCTCTATTTTTTCTGATTCTTCCTTTTGTCCTCTTTCGCTTTGTGATATTCTTGTCGTTCCCTCAATTACTAAAAATTTGATTTCTATCAGTAAATTGACTGCTGAAAACAATTGTCATGTCATTTTTGTTGCCTCTGGCTTCACTATACAAGATCTTCGCACCAACAAAGTGTTGGGCTCCGGTAGCTGCAAGAATGGTTTTTATGTACTTGATCTTGGCAAACATGCATTTCTTGCATCGGTTCAACGTCATCGTGCCTCGCATCATGTTTGGTATGATCAGTTGGGTCATCCCTCATATCGCACTCTCGAACTTTTGAATAAAAATGGTGTTATTGATGTTACATCTTTTAATATTTCTTCGCTTTGTAATGATTGTCAACTTGGCAAGAGCCATCGCCTTCCTTTCTCAATAAATAAAAATAGTGAATTTCCTTTTTCTCGCTTTACTTGGTTTTATCCCATGAAATTCAAATATGATTTTATACTATTTTCTCACGTTTCAAAGCTTTGTTGAAAATCAGTTTTCCTGTAAAATTAAGGCCTTCCAATGTGATGGAGGAACTAAATTTACTAATAATGTTTTCCGTACTCACCTAAGTAACAGTGGCATTGAACAACACATCTCTTGTCCTCACACCCCAGAGCAAAATGGTATAGCGAAGCGTAAACATCGTCATATAACTGAAACTGGTCATACCATGTTGTTTCACTCGCATGTTCCTTTGTCCTTGTGGGTCAATGCCTTTTCCACGGCCACGTACATAATCAATCGTTTGCCTACACCTGTGCTTAACCATGTTTCGCCTTTTGAGGTCCTTTATGGTAAGCCACCCTCCTACTCTTCATTTCACACTTTTGACTGCTTGTGTTACCCATATTTACGTGACTATGCTCAACATAAATTCAGTCTTAAAACCACTCCTTGTATTTTCATTGGCTATAGCTCTCTGCATAAAGGATTTTTTTGTCTTAACAAGACTTCACATCGTGTCTTTATATCTCGTCACATTGTTTTTTATGAAGCTATTTTTCCTTATGCTAGTGATTCTATCCCTTTCGCTCCCTCTGATTTCTTTGATTTTCTTACTTTTGATAACACAAGTACGTCCGCAAGTTTATCTCCCTCTCCAGGTACAACTTCACCGTCATCTCCGCCCACTTTGTCATCTCCATGTGTGACGTACATTCTAGATCAGCCTCTGACTATTACTCCTACCTCAGCACCATTTATGCCTGGATCTCCTGTTGAGCAACACTCAGTGCCTTCAGATGCAACGCCCTCTAGTATTTCACCTACTGATCCTGTAGCGCTGCCTGAACTTGTTGCATCGTCGTCATCCAATACTCACTCTATGGTTATGCGGGCAAAGTTTGACATCTTTAAACCTAAATCTTATCTGTTATGGTTCCTTCCTTGCACACCCCTTTTTTCTCTTCTTTGATGGCTTTGCAGGAGCCTCGTGGCTTTCATAGTGCTTCCAAGCATCCTGAGTGGGTGGCTGCTATGGAAGATGAGATGTGTGCTCTTCGCTCTAATAATACTTGGTCATTGGTTCCTCGTCCCGTAGACAAGAATGTGGTGGGTTGTCGCTGGGTTTACAAGACAAAACTTTTTGCCGGATGGGTCTGTTGAGCGCTACAAAGCACGTCTTGTTGCCAAAGGCTACACTCAACTTCCTGGCTTGGATTTTGATACCACCTTTAGTCCGGTTGTGAAGTCTGCTACTGTTCGTCTAGTTCTCTCTCTTGCTACCACCTCTGGCTGGTCTTTGCGTCAGTTAGACGTCAAGCACGCCTTTCTCCATGGTTCTCTCCACGAATAAGTATACATGGATCAACCTCCTGACTTCATTAATTCTACCCATCCAGATTATGTTTGTTGTCTTGACAAAGCTATTTATGGTTTAAAACAAGCTCCTCGTGCTTGGTTCCAACATTTCAGCACCTTTCTTATTTAATATGGCTTTCGGTGTAGTACTGCAGACTCTTCCTTATTTATTTATACACGGCCAACTGATAGTATTTATCTCTTACTATATGTTGATAATATTGTGCTCACTTGTAGTAATGCCTCTCTACTTCAATCCTTTATTGATCGTCTAGCCATGAGTTTGCCATGAAGGATCTTGGTCTTTTGCATTATTTTTTTGGGAATTGAGGTCCAACATATGGCTACAGGTCTTTTTCTCAGTCAATCTAAGTATGCTATGGATGTTCTTCATCGTGTCGGCATGACTGATTGTAAAGATGCCTCCACTCCTATGATTGTTGGTCAACATCTTACAGCACATGGTGCTTTATATTCATATGTCACTCTTTACTGATCTTTGGTAGGCACTTTGCAGTATCTTGTTATTACTCGGCCTAATCTTTCTCATAGTATCAACAATGTATGTCAGTTTCTTCATTCACCTACAGAGGCGCATTTCACAGCTGTCAAACGCATCTTGCGTTATGTTAAGGGCACACTCCATTTTGGTTTGAATATTTCTCGTGCTAGTGATCATTCCCTTATACCTACTCTGATGCAGATTGGGCAGGTTGTCCTGACACTAGACATTCTACCTCTGGTTTTACTGTGTTCTTGGGCAATAATTTGCTCTCTTGGAGTGCTAAAAAACAGCCTATTGTTTCTCGCTCTAGCGCTGAATCAGAATATCGATCTTTGGCCTCTACTACTGCTGAAGTTGTTTGGTTAATGAATTCATTGCTTGAACTACATGAATTTAATCAGCGTGCCATTTTCATGCCCTCCAATCCGGTTACTCGTCCTCGTTCCAAGCATATTGAACTTGATTATCATTTTGTTCGTGAGTTGGTTGCTGCTGGTAAAGTTCGTGTTAAATTTATTCATACTGCTCTTCAGATTGCATACCTGTTTACCAAGAGTTTATCTCATTCTCAGTTTGCTCATTTTTGTCACAAGCTCACCGTTACTACTGTTGTCTCTCCATCCATGGTTATATTGAGGGGATATTGAGAGTAATACCAGCTCATCACAGGACAAATCCCACCAATCTTGGGATTCCTCTAGCGATTGTGGAAATCACTGTTAGTTTAGGAAATACGAATATTTTGTATATTTGTCAACTTTCCTTTCAGTCAAAGATTGTACATATCCTTTCAATATATATACGACAACTGTGTCCTCTGTCATTGTGTAGAAGAAACTTTCCTTGATACGTGTAGCCCAAATTATTATCAACTATTCAAATGATGAAATATATTCCTTTTCATGAATTAATTGTGGAAACCAGGTATGATTTGACTTGGTGTATAATCTTCACTTTATATTTTTCTCTTTTCACTGCAATAATTTTGATATTTACTATCATCTTGTTGAAACAATTAAGGGATAAATACAAAGTTCATTCTTATGGTTTGGCTAAAAACAAATAAGTATTTCAACTTTAAAACTCATTATATTAATCTCTAAGATTTAAAATCCATCTACACTTTAGTCCTTCTATCACCGGTGGTTTTTAATAAATTTACTTATTTAGAAAAAAAAAATAGACACTGTTGCTGTTTTTTCATCTTTTTGTCTGATGCACCGGGCACGGTCTGGTAGTTCCAAAATAGCATGACAAAGGCAGATCTCATACGAAGTTTGAAGGAAGGGCTTAAACGCCATGTGTTTAGTGGGTGGGGAAAAACGACATCCAGTAAACGGAGATACGAATGGGCACAGTCGATTTTTTCCTGTGGTTGGTTAAGTAGCACGGTGGAATCTTCTTTTTTGGGTAATTACAGTCGGCTTTTTTTTTCGTGTAATTAAATCGAAATTCGAACGGTGCAAATCAAAAATGTCTTCTCCGCTCAAACGACGCCGTTAGCTGCCTAATGTGTCGCTTAAAACCCTTGATGCCCTAATTGGGGATATTTCGCTTTAACCAGAACATTGTGGGATATTTTTCGAGCATTCTCTCTCTGTAAGTCTGATTTCTGCAACTTGAAAAAGTAGTATTTTTGTTTAATCCGATTTCAGTGTAGCTCACTCATAATCAACCCAAATTTATGTTTCCTCATGTTTGGTGATGTACTTTTTGGAGGATATCTGTATATATATGTGAATGTATTTATTGGTTTTCATGGAAACTGGTTTTGGCCGCAGGCACTAGTGTGAGCTTTGGCAATGGCGACGGAGCCCAAGGCAGTGACTGAGGAAGCGAAGATCGATTTGTTTGAGGACGATGATGAGTTCGAAGAATTCGAAATCAATGAAGGTAAAAACAAATAAAGCTTTTCTTAAAAGCACAGTGTTCTCCGCGATCTAAACAAAAGATAGGAGCTGTGTTTCAGTGATGAAATTGTTGAAATTTCTTTCATTTGGATCATACTTTTTTCTATTTTAAGTTGGTGTTTACGCTAAATGGTTACGGCTGGGGAGAGGATTGTATTGTTTTTCCGATTTGGCTCTAGAGTTTTGGGGGGGGGGGGGGGGGTGTTGCTAATCTGACTAAATTACGAAGGCCTTAAGCCTTTTGGTGGATTGGAATTTCCACTCTATGCCTTCATGGAGAGTCTAGAACTATAATTCATTTAAAAGGCTGAGAGAAAGGAATAGAAATTGGAACTTTGGAAGTGTTACATTTTCCGTGCTTGATTTCTAAGACTCAAGACTCTGTTTACTCCACTGTCTGTCTTTGACGATGGAGGCTGCAGAGAAGTTGATGGATTCTATTATGCGGTCATTTGCTTTGGGACTTGCAACCATTAGGTAGTGATATAGAATTGCATTTTCATCTTGATCTTTACCCTTGGTTTAGTTTGTTGTGGGAGACAAGGACAGAGTATCAGAATCTCTTCTTCTTTTGAGCATTATTATGTGAGGAGAGTAAAATATGAAAACATCCCATTTGGATCACCTGGAGTTTCATCGATTTTGTGCAACATTATGAGTTCCTTTTAGTTCACTACTTGAGAGATGCATGTGGTACCCGTCTCTTGACAACCACATGAGATGATGATATATGAGTTCCTTAGCACATGATATATTTGATGTCAGTACTTATTTCAGTGAGCATTACAAACACACTTGTGCTAAGGGGCTGGCTTACTGCAATAGGGATATCTGTTTTGGTCAACACTGATGGATACCACTAGCAGCTAAATTTTGGTTGGATAAATTGTATTGTCATCAAGACACAATTAAGAATGCTTAAATACTTCCGTTCCTCTTGAGTTCTTCGTAACCATGATCTCTTGTCATGTATCATAGGAAGTTACGATGAGACTGTGATGATGCTCTGTACTTCTTTCGATCTTGTACCTCTTTTTTTTATAAGCAAACACCCAATACAACACTAGGGAGGCAGACTCAAAGGAGCTGCATTATCACAATTAACAGCGTCAGACGGTAAAACCGAAAGACAAATCTCCCCAAACTTAGTACTGTAGATACACCACTTGGCAAGATTGTGAGCAACAAAATTAGCTTCTCTAGGGATCCAATCAAAACTCCACTGCTCATGCTCCAGTAACAATCTGCGGATGGTATTCACCTCGCCCAAAATACTCTAAACCGATTCACATGAAGCCCCCTCCACTTGATTGATTAGTTGCAAGCAATCCCCCTCCAAAATAACCACCTGATCGTGAAACTCAGCAGCAACTTGACAAGCCAAATGTGCTGCTCGAGCTTCTCCTTTAAGAGGGTCCCTGCCAAGCATGATACTAATTCTCGCCTTGAGGACTTGGCCCAAATTATTTCGGCAAACCACCGCCAGAAATAAACTTCCCCGGGTCAGGAGGGATCTAAATTTCCTCGATTCTACTCTTAAGTGAGGATCTAAATATTGTCTGGACACATCACTAATAAGCTGAGTGGGATTAGGAGTATATTTCCCATGAGTCACCTGGTTCCAAGCACACCATATAACATCCAACCGAATAGCCACTGCCAACATCATATCTGTCCATTGATTTCTGACCCTGATAGGAAGGTTTCTCCGATTCAAAATGAACCGCAGCCAAGCCGCAATTGGGAGGCTAGCATAGGGAGCAGTTACCATAGGCCAGGGTCCAGTGCGCCAAATAAATTTACTCCCTGGACAGTCAAGAAATAGGTGGACAGTGCGTTCCTCAGCCAGTCCGCACATGGGGCAGAGCCAACTCGAGCTATTAGATGCCCCCATGTGAAGATTTCCACGCAGGGGTAAAGCTTCCCCCGCCACCTTCCAAATCATCAACTTAAGGCAATGTTGAATCTTTATTTTCCAAAGAATCTTCCACTCAGCACTTGATAGTCCACCTGTAGGAGCTGCCCTTGATTGAATGATAAAATTATATGCCGCCTTAACAGAAAGAACACCAGTAGGATCCCGAATCCACTTGAGGGGTATCAACCCCTGGCTGCGAAGGCAGAGCTATAGCTAGAGTAGCAGCTGCAGAAGGGGGCTCGAATAAATTACAGATCAACTGAGCATTCCATACGAGCGAATCAGGTAGCATAAAATCTTTTAACAGTATTAGTATATCTGTCCACCAGCATACCCATCTTCATCATGGGTCTAAAATTCTTAACACCCGGAACCCATGGCGCACACCAAATGTTAAGCTGACCCCATCACGAATCTGCCAGCAAAAACCTGCAGAGATAATATCCCGAATTTGGAGCAAACTACTCCAAGTCCAAGAGTGGCTCCCATGAACAGATAAGGATAAAAAATCTGCACTTCTACAACCCACCAAATTTTTAAAAAAACTATCAATATTGCGAAGCATCTCCTTTGGAAGTAAAAACACTGCCATGAAGTACGAGGGTAGGGAAGATGCGACGGCTTGAATGAGCACTGTGCGACCCACTTGAGAAAGAGCTTTAGCTTTCCATCCCGCCACCCGCTTGGCTACTTTATCTTGAAAGTCCTTACAGGCTTGTCTGCGCGGGATACAAAGAGGCAGACCAAGGTATTTGCCTCCTGGTTGTTCCTGATGAAGGCGCAGCTGGGCTGTGATTAAATCCTTGTCTTCCTGCTTCATATTCTTGCTAAAGTGGAGGTATGATTTTTGATAATTTATTGACTGACCCGATCATCTGGCGAATGTGTTAAGGCAAGCCTTCAGCATCATTACTTCACTCTGATTCAACCAGCTGGCGAATGTGTTAAGGCAAGCCTTCAGTCATTACTTCACTCCGATTCACCCTGCAAAATAGCATAAGATCATCTGCAAATAACAGGTGAGAAATCAGGGGTGCACCTCGCGCAATAGTGATACCGTGCAGAAAATTAGCCTCCTCCTTTAATATCCTGGAGAACACCTCCATTACAATAACAAATAGAAAAGGGGAGATAGGGTCCCCTTGTCGAAGACCACGCCTTGGCTTTAACCACCCAAAAGGAGAGCCATTAAGCAAATTAGAAAAGGAGGTGGTCGAGATGCATTGAGAGACCCATTAACGCCCCCTAGCTGAAAGCCAAAGCATCTCAAGACTTCGTCCAAAAATCCCCAATCTACCTTATCATATGCCTTTTCAATCTTGTACCTCAAAATATATGTTTATAGGTTTTTCCTTCCCCCCCCCCCCCCCCCCAGTGACTCAGAGAGAGTTCTTGCATTCGAATATGACAATATTTGAGCAGCAGTCCTTTTAGGACAATGGATTTTTTTTATAATGTTTACAGAGGCAGATCTTTCAATCTTCTACATGCATTGATATTTGTATTTCATATTCTCTCATCAGTGTATTCGTTCTGTACTTCTCTTCTCCTGGTATTCTTAAGTGGATTGCTAAGTTCTTTTTTTTTTGCTCGTTTCTTGTCATTAGTTTTTTCCTTTTTCTTTTTTTTTGGCTTTTCCTGTGATTACTTATGGATGAAAATTTATGCGGTTAGTTCTAGGGGCATGGTTTATTCCTGCTTTCCAACTTTTTGTAACCTCTATAAAGCATAACAGAGTGGGAGGAGGAGGAAGGGAAAGAAGTGACGCAGCAATGGGAAGATGATTGGGATGATGATGATGTCAATGATGACTTCTCTCTGCAGCTGAGGAAGGAACTGGAGAACAATACCGAGAAGAACTGAGCTAAACTTTCTAGACTCGTTGTAACTTTGAGTTTATTTTCTGCACCAACGCATGGTGTTTGAGCTATTGACAGTATATTTCTGTGCTTAATGGATCAACATCGTACTTCACGTGAACTTGAATAATGGAAACAAACGGTCCTTTCAAGTGAGTCCTTCGCTTGATAGAAATAGAGAATTTTAGAACAGGAGGTTCGGCTTATTATTGGAAGTCACTGCTTATAGAAGCTGTGGGTACTTGGGTATGCCTCTTGAACAGTGAGAATGAAATGGAGTAGAACGTTGGCCGAGCTAATAGCAAAGACAGATCGCTTGAACTACGTTTACAAACTAGTAGAAGAACACTGGGAATGTTACTGATCAACGACAATCAATAGAAAGGCCTACGTTTGAAATTCTGACACTTTGCTTATCTATCTCACGATATTTCATCCATTAACTATCAATTGGATAAGCTTTGGATGAAGTTTGATATTTTTGGTTAAGTGAAATGACAATTCTACATTAAGAGGGTGTAAAATGTATACTATATTTCATCCATTAACTATCAATTGGATAGGCTTTGGATGAAGTTTGATATTTTTTGGTTAAGTGATATAACAATTCTACACTAAGAGGGTGCAAAGTGTATACGATTGATAGTTATTAGGTAAAATATAACAAAATTATAGTTTGAGATATAAAGTATTAGAATTTTAATTGTTGATGGGCGAAAAGTGTATTAACTTTCTTTTTAATGTGTATAAGTATGTACATTCTTTTGCTTAAAGTGATTAAACTCTCTCCGAGGATAACACTTGGATACTTTAACTTAAAACACTATACATAATATGTGAACGAATATAAAGATATATACTCACCTATTTATGTATGTATTTGTGTTAGTGTGCATATATGTACATATTTAACAAATACGATCAAGTAGTAAACTTGATTCTTTACATAGTTGCCAAAAGCATCTATGTACTTTTAGAGGAATAGTGCCTCATACCAATAAACCCATGGGAATTGGACAATGCTACGTGGTCAAAATACCAACACGGATTGGCGAGTTTTAAATTGAAAGGCTGCAATTTCTACTCTGTTTATAGTTTGGCATATTATTAATTCTTAGAAAAACTCAGAGCATGTTATGATAAACAGAATTATGTACCATAATAATTCTAATAAAAGGATATAAGAAGATTTTCTTTCAATTTATTGCCCAAATTAGATAGTCTAATTTATAAGCATGTGAGGGCTAAAATATTTAATGTTATCCGTATTAATTATTGAACAATATAAATATAACAACATTCAATGTGTGTTGTATCTTTCTCTTTTTTTTTTCTAGATAAAAAAGGCCCTCAGGGGTGAACCATCATGAAGCCAGCACCAAGGCCCCCCACTTAAACCCGGGATAACCACATGGCATGGGTCCCACCAAGGCACAATGGGGCTACCGTGAGTCGAACCTTCGTTAGGCAAGCCCTGGGTCCTAGGCATGGCTCCGCACACCACTGAGCCACCATCCTTGGTGGTGTATCTTTCTCTTTTTAAATCTAGCTTTTTGTTGTTATTATTATTATTTTCCTTGGAAAAGCAAAATTTTGAGAAAAGAAGAAGAGTTTAGTATGTTAATGACCAAAGGGCTGAAGAAATGTATATTGTGTTAACTTAATCTTTATTGAATCAATCTTTCTCTCTCTCTCTGTATATATATAAAAGTTCTTAACATTAGAACGTATAGCTGTACAACTGAACTAACTAACGAATGAAACAAACTATCTGACGTTACTTCTAGAGCTTCTATTTGTTTCTGGAAGCTTCAAGACTTCTATTAGAATTCTGCTATATTCATCATAGCAAGAGCTTTTAATATTATTTATCTGTTTCATTGTTGTGATGTAGAAAGAACAACCGCGTTCTATTAGTCGACTAGTCGTCTGATGATTGGTCCACGTCAAAGCCGATCCCGTGCATTAATCACATCATGATTTGTGTAAGCAGAGAAAAATCAACACAAATTAGATCAAAATCTCTAGAAGAGCATTCAGGGGTCGGTGCATTTTTGTCTTTTATTGTGCCCATGAAGGATGTATTAGTAATTTTATAATTAGATTGTTTTCCTATGCAATCGACAGGTAGCACTCAAAAGACCACATTTGATCCGTCCGGATCAAGTTTTCTTCTTCTCTTCCCCCCCCCCCCCCTCCCCCTTTTTCTAACGCTTAAAGAGTATATCGTCCAAGCCTTCAATTAATCTGTAAACTGTAAACGACAAAGATCCATTGCAAAAAGGAAATACAGAGTACTTATAGTCTCAAACGAAAAATTAGAATAGGTTTTGTTATCTTTTTCCTAATCTAGAGGCTGAGTTATTAGTTTTTGGGATAAATGTAAAATCAGTCCCTGTGCTATACGCAAAAATCGTTTTAGTCCCTGTGATATGAAAAACATCGATTTAGTCCTATGATTCTATTTTCGTTTGTTATTGGTCCTCCATCAGGGACTGATTTTATCACTTTCTGAAATTACAGGGACTAAATTGATGTTTTTCATGTCACAGGGACTAAGGGTGAGTTGTGTTGGAAAATTTTTGGGTTGTTAAAATTTTTAGTATTGGGTTTAGTGAAAAAGTGAAGAGAGATAATTTTTTATATATTTTTGTAGTGAAAAATTATGATTTGATGGAAGAGAGAGATTATATTGTAATATTTTATTGTGAGAGGTTTCAAAAATTTTGTAAAATTTTTGGGTGCAAACACAACCTAAATCGATTTTTACGTATAGCACAAGGACTAATTTTGCATTTATCCCTTAGTTTTTAATAACTGTCTTGATTGTTAAGTGATGTACTTTCTACGTTCTCGGTTGATGTTCGAATATCCGAACTTACTTGGTACTTAGGCTGTGGGATAATCGTAAAAGTGTTCCATATTTACTTATGTGGTAGTTGTGTTCTAGTGAATTTTAAGTTTTCTTGTTATTTTTTTAAAAAATTAATTATAAATTAGAATAAATACAATTTGCACCTTCAAAATACTAGAGTTTTGATACTTTTGTAATTCAATTGATTATTTTTGTCACATTACACCCATCAATGATTGATTTTTCAGACAATTTGAACCCGTCAAAATTTTTTATATAGAAAACAATTTTTTTACGCAAGAAGTGACAATTTTATCCCCATAATATTTTTTAGAGTAACCATTTTCTGAGAGTATGATTGTAATTTTAGATGCTAAAAAATTAATAATTTTAACCGAGAGTGTAAAGTATTTGAAATCAATAGTTGGTGGGTATAATATGATAAAAGTAATAATTGAGAGTGCAAAGTGTTAATACTCACATAGTTAGAGAGTATACAATGTATTTTATAACTTATAAATTAATTACTAAAACATTAGGTTAAATATGATTGCTAGCCAACTTCTGACATTTTGCACATAAAATTATTTAATTTTGTTACATTTTGTCCTTTAATTACTGAGAATTTACATTTAGACACCCGTTAAGGTTATAATTTATCCTGAACATCCATAATTTAGTTATTATCTTTATCGTAGCATCAACACCTCGCGTGCTGGTACAGAAAACATCATCGATGCACCGACAATCCAACTCGTAACTTATAAATCTCTGTTCTAGCCAGGCAAGCTCTGATAACTGTTTGAAAAAAAAATGGATTGGGTGAAATTAATAAACGGATAAAGATAAATTATGAAAATAATTTTACTAGAATCCAGTTGAGATTGGGTGAAAATGTAAATTTTTTTAATAATTTTTAATTTCAAAATAATTTTTATTAAATTTTATTAAAAATTAAAGATATAGAAGATTTGATGAAATTAATGAAAAAAATAAAGGAGTTTGTTAAAAAGTAAAGAGATAAAATATTTAATGTAATTTTTTTAATGAATAATATTGAAGTCGAGATTTTTTATTTAATTTTAAAAAATTTCTTTAAAACGTGAATATTTTTATTGTTTCAAACATCGCTTAAGTTTTCTTCTTATTGCATAAAAGACACGTATTTTGCTGCTTTGGATAAAGTATATCCCAGTCAGCTTAAGTAAGCTTTGACATCTTCCCTTTTCCCTAGGTACCATGTCACCGCCCCATACGTCCACGTATTCAAGGTCGGTTTAGGGGGCCCACGACTCTTCACTTCTGCCTTGATAATCTTGTCCGTATGAGCCGAAAACAAGGAAATTCAATTGCTGCTGCCAAGTTGGGCAGGATCCAAGAAGCCGAGCCTGTCCCCTATCACCTTGCCACGTGTTTCATCACACGTGTTGGAATCCCTCAACTGCCAAATCTATCTCCACTCAAAGTCTTGAAGCCACGTGTCCTAGGATTTTCTAGCGAGCCCCTACTAGCTATATATATGTTGTGTTCGGAGAACAGAGTGACAACAGTCCATTCCTGCACTTCAATGATTCCAAGGTTCAGTCGGACCGACCGCCCGGATTTAACATTTCCGGCGGTTCACCCATGCGAGGGAATAGCTCTCGAAACACTTATCAGCTCCTTCATCGCTCTCTCGAGAGACATATGCAACTACCAATCGAAGTTCTTTGCGACACAAAGACGAAATGCCAGAGAAACGATTCGCCAAATTGGTATTCTTCTTATGTACCTGGAGGAAATCCGAGACCGCGGTTTGAGTCAGTCGGATTCCATTGTTCTCTGCTTCTCCGAGCTCCACTTTACATGCCAGAAAATTCATTTCTTATTGGAAGATTGTACGCGAGAAGGCGCTCGGCTTTGGATGCTAATGAAGTCTGAATTCATCGCCACGCAATTCCGGGTTCTAATACGGGCGGTTTCCACAGCTCTTGACGTTACGCCGTTAAGTTTGATCGATGTTGACGGAGAAGTGGAGGAATTGGTTGAATTAATAGCCAAGCAAGCGCGTAAGGCCAAGTTTGAGCTCGATCCAAATGACGAACGGGCCTCAAGACAAGTACTTTCGATATTGAATCAGCTCGAGAAGGGGATTGAGCCTGAGCTAAGGGCTTTGAAGCGGGTTTTAGATTATTTGAAAATTCGAAGCTGGGTTGATTGCAACAAGGAGATTAAGTTCTTGGAGGAGGAAAATAGTTTCGAGTGCTCTGACTGCGAAGTGCGAGAGGTTCCATTTCTAAGCAGCTTGGTAGGACTGATGAGCTACTGCAGGGGTGTTATATTTGACACGATTGATTGCCGAAACGCCGGAGAACAAACCGACGCGAAGGGCAACTTGGAGACGCTGAGTTGCTTGAATCCCGAGGACTTTCGCTGCCCGATTTCGCTGGAGCTAATGACCGATCCTGTTACTGTATCGACTGGTCAGACGTACGATCGTTGTTCAATTCAGAAATGGCTGAAAGCTGGAAACATGATCTGTCCCAAAACAGGAAAGAAGCTGACAAGCACGGAGTTGGTCCCCAATTCCTCTCTGAGAAGGCTTATCCATCAGTTTTGCGCTAAAAATGGCATTTCGCTTGCTAGGTCCGGAAGTCGGAGTCGTGACATAACACGAACTATCGTGCCTGAGAGTGCCGTGGCAGCAGAAGCTATGAGATTTCTTTCAAAATTTCTTTCCAGAATGCTTGTTTTTGGCACCATCGAGAAGAAAAACAAGGCAGCTTATGAGGTTCGTTTGCTCGCAAAGTCAAACATTTTCAATCGATCTTGTTTGGTCAAAGAGGGAACGGTCCTGCCTTTGCTAAACCTTCTGTCTTCCACCAACACGTCAACTCAAGAGAACGCTATTGCGGCCTTGCTGAAGCTCTCAAAGCACACAACTGGCAAGATTGAGATAATTGAAAATGGGGGCTTGAGCTTGATTCTCAATGTCCTCAATATGGGACTAAGTTTGGAATCGAGGCAACTAGCCGCAGCAACATTGTTTTACCTTTCTTCGGTGGAGGAGTGCCGGAAACTGCTAGGAGAAGCACCGGAGGCAATCCCAGGGTTAGTGAAGCTTATCAAGGAAGGGACAACCTGCGGGAAAAAAAATGCGGTGGTTGCAATTTTCGGGCTTCTCTTCTTTCCCAAGAACCATCAGAGGGTGCTTGAAGCTGGCACTGTCCCTTTGCTAGTTGACATTTTAGCTTCTTCAAACAAACCTGAGCTTATAGCAGACACCTTGGCCGTTCTTGCAACATTGGCTGAGTCCGTTGAGGGAACACTATCAATTGTCCACACCTCGTCTTTGCGTCTGATAACTGGGATTCTGCAGTCTTCCACGACACGAGCCGGGAAAGAGTATTGTGTTTCAATGTTGCTATCTTTGTGCATCAATGGCGGCAGAGAAGTTGTTGCTGTTTTAGCGAAGGACCCTTTGCTAATGGCTCCCCTGTATCACCTCTCAACCGAGGGAACCTCTCATACAAGCAAGAAGGCACGTTCGCTCCTTAAGATTCTGCATAATTTTCATGAGACAAGCACTTCCGAATTGATGAATTCGGCAATTCCACAAGAACGATTTGTTCATGTGCAGTAACAATTCTTTTCTAGACGTCCTTATGTATGCCCTCCCTGTATACACATTCTGGTGTCTACATATTTGGTTTCTTGTTCTTCATTTTTCAGTTCCAATGTACGAAATTAGCTCAGTTTTTTCACGAGCTAATTTCTATGCCAGAGCCAGAGGCTTTATTACAGATATAAATATTCATGTACTTTAGATTCTTTTTTTAATGATAAATAATTGGTGTGAGAAATAGTCAAGGAATTTATCAGTCTCGGTACAGTCTAATTCTGTTCATTTCAGAGAATGGAAAAAATAGCTCAGTAGTTTTGGAGAGGATAAATTTGAAATTCTCAAGTTCTCTGTGAGTTGGGACTTGAAAGTTAGCTACCATTAGAGAACCACATGGAATTGGGTCTTCATGTTGATCTTTAGACAGTGGTTGGTTCATTGACCACTAGAGATCCCACGAGTTCCCTCCATTTTGTCCACCTGCTTTTTGACTAATGTTTAGCTTTATAAAACAAATAAGACTAATGTTTGGTTCACCTCGGGAGAGATGCCTGTGCTACAGTTCTCTTGGCATCCACAGGGAGAGAGACCTTTCGTTGGGTTTAGAGGAAGATAGACTAAAAGAGTCACCAAAAGTTGCCTGCTGGTAATTTTCAGAAAAGTTGGTTGACAACTGACAAGAGAAAATGGACAATTGATGGCCAGTATCTGTTTATCGACAGTAGGTACCAAACCACAATTTTACTGGTGGCAAACTAAGAAACACACACAAGAGTTCTTTTCCCCGCAACAGAGAGAAGCTTTGCATTCTCCCTCTAGTTGTTTCCTCATGGGAGGACGCCTGATCCAGTGTTCCACGCTCTGCTCTAGGCAGCGGGAGGAGCTGCAATACGAAGGATTCAAATTGGGTAGGCCTTAGAACGCTTGCGTATGAAGTGGTGACACAAAAAAAGTTCCAAGGAAAATTGATGATCAGTATTACCTGAACTCTTATATCACCTGATGCTGAGCTTCCTGATTCCATCTCCTGTGTTTCCTCCAGCTCTTTCACAACCAACTTATAGAGCAAAAGGGGCTTCCCCACTCTTCTCTATTGACCAAGTTGCCTTATCAATCGTAATGCTCTGGCTCTGGGTGATCACATGTAGTGCAGCAAAAGGGTACTCTGCACTAAACTGCAAAAATTGCGCTTCCCCATTTTCTTTGGAGTCTTGTCTGAACAACGTGTTTCTCCTATACAAAGAGCGGCTCAGGAAAAAAGCGCGTTTCTAATTAAAGCGTTTCATATTACTTTTGGTGCTCTCATTGAGGCCTTACGTTTCATGTCTGGATATGCCAAATTTCTCTCTCTCCTCCTTTTTCCTCTTTTTCTCTTTTGATGTGATTACCACAACCTAAGCTGGCAAATTGTCTCATGATTAAGCTCAGAAACATAAATTAAAAAAAAAACCTATTGCATTCATGCTTCCCATATGGCATTCTATAATGGCGGTGAATCTGAGATTGTGAGAGCGAACTAGCAGGAAATCAGACAGAACGAGTGAAAATAACTTGCACGACATCAGATAGATTCTGTATTGAAATATATCAGCGAAAAAGTACAAGGAAAATCTTAAAGGGCGCTAAACAAACACAAAGCTAGAACAACTGTACAATAAAGCTGTTAGCTGCAGAAGGAGGTAGGCATACTTGAGCCGTGCTGATGGTTCACTTTGAAACGAAGATTTCCATGTTCTATGTCAATTCACCTCCAACATTGCCTGAAACGCTACTTTCCTCTCTTACAATGATGTCAATCTTCAGAGGGTTAACGCAAGTTCGACAGAGTGGACAAATGGGTGTCTTCAACAGCCACGAGTCTATGCACCGGACATGGAAGCTGTGCCTGCAATTTGGCAATAACCTGCACTTATCACCCATCTTGAAGTTCTCCAAGCACACAGCACAATCTACTGAGCTAGTCTCTTTTCCCCCTGCCTTGAAGTCGAAGGACGGAAGCCTTTTAAATTCTGCAGTAGACATCCTTTTGCTCCCATTGCTGCTTTCTTGGATCATATTATCACCTTGATTCCTTCCTCCTAAATCTCTCCCAGCTAAACAAACATGTATTGCTACCAATACAGCGATACCTGCCAACAATAGTGTCACAGAGATGATTATCTCCATCACCTTAAAATATTCGACGAAAGCAAAAAAGGTTTCTCCTGAAAACTTTCAGACTTCTAGCTCAAACAGGAACAACCGACCCTTCCTTCGTCGTCCTACCAATACCAAAGTGGATTGTGTACTTCTCAAACACAGTGAAAAACGCAAAACTTCTCTGCCATCAACATCAGTAGATCACTGATTCTATAGGCACCCATCCGGTTAGTACGAATTGCTTCAGCTTTCATGAGGATATTTTGAACGGAAAAAGACGTGTTCCGTGAGGGAAAGAAGTATGATTACAAATGAGCTTTGTCCGTCCTTTCCCTATAAAACAGTAGATTTGCGTATTACATGGTCCACGAGTACGACCAATTTTTGAGTTAAAAACAGATCTTAAAATGTTCATATTCATTAGCCAAACTTGGCTAACATGTCAGAGCTGATGAAATGACTACCATGGATAGAACTCGTGTTTTATCTCCCTGCCAAGTAAATATATCGTACAAGACTAACAACTATGCGTGACCCAACTTTGCAGGAGACATTAGGCTTACTATTTCTTTTTTACTCTTTTCTGATTGAAACATGTTTCTCAACTATGACATATTTCTATGCAAGAGAATCAATCTCTTTACTGGTCTGTATGGTTTAGAAGAGTTGAACCGATCTGAAATTTACCAGCCTATTAGGTGGGTTCCATTTCAGCGGACTGCCGGATTGGGTTTCTCCTCGTCACCCCCAAAAAAATCAATCCCACTTGACAAGTTCCTGAATGTAATCACAGGAAAAATAAATAAATTAAAATCAAGGATAAAATTTACCACCACGTTTTGTTGGTATCTTAATGTGTGAATTACTTGGAGAAGAGGTACAAGAAAAGTTGGGTGTGCGTCAATCTCATTGCTGAGTATGTTTGCAAATGCAGGTGCAATGGTGTGTAACCCATTTGGTGCGGTTGCTAACGTCATTGTTTACGAGTAATTTATAAGGTGTTTTCTGTTCGATAATTGATAGTGGCTGCACTGCACATGCGCTGATCCTAATTCCACAGCCTGAAATGACACGCAAGGGTTCAATTCTTCTTGTTAAATCTTTCGGGAATTACTTCAACTTTTGTGTGGAGACAGATCCATCCATGAATAGTTGAAATGACAGATCTCTCTTGGAGGTAGACTTGGGTGGTAATGGTATTGCTCCTGCTGCGGGACAGGTACGTGCAACACCACCAAAGGAAAGGCTTGCGTAACAAGTGAAGAATTAGCCATAAAGAAGGCCAACCCTAATAATTTTTTTTAAAGAAAAAAATCTCTTTAAGTTCATCCTTGTTTATACTAGAAATTTAATTATACAGGGCATTTCATATTTGGCATGTGTAAAATGTAAAACCTCATGTTGTTACATATATTTGTATTAGATAAAAAAGTAATTTTTTTTCTTTAAATTACGGCTGCATGTCCGAATTTTATTTAAATTCTCTCATTTGGTCTTTATTTTTTTGAAAAAAACCCTAGCTTACTTACAGCAAAGTACCCTTATAAAAAAGATAGTATTTTAAAGAATTTCTTAATCATTCTATATAATCGGATTGGAAAAGGTAATTAGCTAATGAATTAGAGATATTTCTTTTTTCTTCTCCTGAAAATGCGAGAAGAAGTGAATGAAATCAGAATCACAAGATGGAGACAATTTAATACTTTTTTTTAACAGTTGAGTGAGACTCGAGCACTATAGTTGATTGGATTCGTAATCGTATTTGTAGGTATTAGATATAAGGAGATGAATGTGAGCCTCTTTTGAAAGTCCTATGGGTATTGTTTACTCTATAATATTATATATATATATATATATCTTTTTCAAATTAGGTTGCAGATTTACTACCAAAGTTTGGAGTGAATTGTATTCAACTAAGGTTTAGGGAAGTTTGGAGCCAATAGTATTTAATTGGACTGTCTAGCTTTAGACAAATGTAATTAGTTGTTTTGATTTGGTGTTTATAATGAGTTAAAGGATTAGATATATTTATTTTTCTTTTTCTTTTTCCGTTTGGTGAAAATAAGAGAAAAAGGGAATGGAATCGAAATCACAAGAATGGGTGGAGAGAGATTAATAATTTGGAACTCCTAATATTGCTTGGACTGACAAACAAAAACAAACACATACTTGGGCTAGCTGCTTAATTTTCTTTATCATTTTTATATTGATCATTTGAATCTCTTGAACATTATTGATAATTAAAGAGTATAAAAAACCAAGACATGATGATAGATCGCAAAACAGGAATATATTCAAGGACAAATCTAAAATTAAGGATCAAGCTACATGTGTGGCTACTGATGATTCAAGCACGAAGACACAGCAATGCACGACACATTCTTGTTAACAAACTGACGACCTCCTGACAGTACTTGGCATGCAACACTCGATCGACATTTGCGTCTGGTCAAGTTTTCATTGGGACGTGGCATTTCATTTCATCTTGTTGCTCCGACAGTTACAGCACTCATCCGTGAGTTTGGGGAGAAAGTTTTCGGTTTTGGATAAACCAGCAAATGCACAGACTCTTAATTTTATCTCTGCTTCTATTTCTTCGTCTTCGTCTTGTTCAAAGCATCTGATCTCTCGCGTTCCTGGGCATTGCAGCTATGGTTAACACTGAGACAGCTAGAACCATTGTGGGCGCCATTGGTTAGTACGTCCAACCTTCCTCATATTAAATATAGAGGACCTTAAACTTCAGTTACAGACATGATACGGAGCCACCTTAGTCCTGATCAGTTTGTCTTCCTTTCTCTGTGCAGGGAATATCATCTCTTTTGGCTTATTTGCCTCCCCAATGTAATCTCTCTGTCTCTAACGCATACACACGCAGACAAATTAATTCTCACCTGCACTTGCCTGACTGTTTAGTATTTTGTTTTCACATTATATGAATTTGCAGCCCAACGTTCCTTAAAATACGCAAGGCAAAATCGGTGGAAGACTTTAAGCCGGATCCTTATCTAGCAACTGTACTCAATTGCGCAATGTGGTGCTTCTACGGTCTCCCTTTTGTCCATCCAGACAGCTTGCTTGTCATCACAATCAATGGCAGTGGGCTAATAATCGAGATCATCTATGTTACCTTCTTCTTCATTTACTCTTCCTCGTCTAACCGTGTAAGCGAAAGCTGATATCATATCACAGTACACTATTCTCTATTCTCTATTCAAATATTCACTTTTTAAAGATCTTGGGATATATAATTCGTGATTCAAGATGTAATGGAGGGCTTTGTGATTCAATGTTGCTCCTTGGTTGCTGCATGTTCTTCCGTTATCTGAAGAGATTTTCATTTTTGATATATGCTTGCTTTCAGCGGAAGATCATCATCGCTCTTGTGACTGAAATCATCTTCTTTGCCTTGGTAGTTTTCATTACTCTCAAATTTTTCCATACCACCAAAGACAGATCTATGATGGTCGGGATATTGTGTGTTGCCTTCAACATAGTGATGTATGCTTCACCCTTGACCGTGATGGTAGGCATATCTTTTCCCCAGAGCTGCACATGTAGATCATATATATCTTGGGCACTAAAAGTATGCTCTGCTTTTTTGTTTTTTGTTTTTTTTATTCTGGCAGCGGATGGTCATTAAAACAAAGAGTGTGAAGTACATGCCTTTCTTTCTTTCACTGGCCAACCTCTGCAATGGCCTCGTTTGGGTGGTTTATTCACTCCTCGAGTTCGATCTTTACATCTTGGTAACTTTATAGCCTGAAAAAGAAGTTTCTAGTTGCCTAAGTTCGATCTCTACATAATGTGGCTAAGTTTTTTTGGGGAGGCTTTGAGCTTTCATCAGGCAAACTAACATATTTCCTCTTCTGAATTGTGATAGATTCCCAACGCTTTAGGAGCTTTTTCTGGTTTGCTGCAGCTCATTCTGTACGCCAGCTACTACCGGACGACCGAATGGGACAACAGAACACAAAGTGAGACCCAACTCTTTCAAGCATAAGCGCGTCTCTTTGCTTCAATCTGGTAGCCGCATTCAATCTTTTCGTCTGTGTGAGTTAGGTTTTTCACTTCTTCAAACCAGAGGATAGTCCCCAAATACAAGTAGAGGAGAGAGGTCAAGCAGTCTTATTAGAAAATGTAAACTAACGTAGCCAACAATGTTGTAAACGGATGAGCAAGGAGGTGTTTTCTTTTTCTTTTCTCGTTTCCTTTTTTCATTTTCTAAAACTTATGAGACGAGGGGGCCAGCCATCATCTCACAGGAAAACTGGGAAAGGCAGACAATACGCTCGATTTTGGCTCTCTCTTTCTCCAAAAAGGGAGATGGGGTGGGGAGTCCAGAGGTAGCAACCCTGTGCCAGAGTAGCCCGCGCCTACAGAGTGCGCTTTGGGGAATAGCTTAGCATGCAGTTTCTCTTACCACAGAACTAAATTCGTCACACCAAAAACAAAAGCCTCGCTTTGATCCTTAAGACCAAAAAGATTCGAGGTCCTATTTACTGCAGTCCATTGCACTCCATCAGCCAAATGCTTTCTCGTATAAAGCAGATTTAGATAGCAATAGGGTTCAACTTTATCATAACAATAGAAGAAACAACACAATATCAAAGGGAGATCTTACAAAGAGGTTGCAGGGCCAGTCCAACAACCACAATAAGATACACATATTGGGTAAATTCAAAACGTATCTTTAGAAAGCATCTAAAAAAGGGTTAAAAAAAAGGCTTTACATCATCTAACAGTGTGGATGTAGCACAGCTCCTCCTCATATACCCACCACCGTCTGTTCTCCCATCAAGATATCCCAAGTTCTATTTTCTCCACTGTAACTACAGCTGGATCTCTCTGATCTTCAAAATAATTACATCATCACACTGTTTGCGGGACAAAATAACTCAAGGCCCACGATATTTCCGGAAGCAAAGACAGCCTTGAGACTGATCAAGGGGGATCATACCTCCACCTTTTGATGTATCGATGGCCTCGATCATGGAAACTACTTCTTCCATCTCTGGCCGCTTGTCGGGATTGGCATCCCAGCATCGTTTCATCACATTTGCCACAGAACTAGGGCAACATCTTGGTATCTCTGGTCTCAGATTCTGGGAGTTTCAGCAATTTTGCCAAAGAGAAGGATCAATCATAAAGAATTCATCTTATCAAACAAATATCAAGCATAAAGACTTGATACTTTTAGTGTATAATGATTGGTGTACAAGCCTATAAGTTACCTGCCGAACAACAGCTGAAGTCACTTCTGAGAAACTAAGATCGGGATATGGCATGTCACAGCAATATATCTCCCACAAACAGATGCCAAAACTGTACACATCACACTTCCTGTTATATGGATTGCCATTGAGAACCTGTCAACCAACCATTTGACAAGTCAATAAAATTTCATTCATTATATGATTGTCTCTTCCATTACCTTCCTAGTTAGCTTTAAGTTCCCCAGAAAAGGAAGTTGGCTTACATGGTCCATGAGAAACTTACAAGATGAGGTAACCCAGATAGATAGTTTAATTAGGAGTTAAAAAGTGACAGGTAATCTTGAGACAGAAATCTCAAAATGTAGCTTAGTTTTTGAAAAACTATTAAGCTTCATTGACTATGTAAGATTTGAGTATTGATTTTTAAGGAAAAAATTCATTAAAGATGTAAGATTCTAGTATTGATATTTAAGCTGCCCTTTAAAGAATGGTAGGTGGTTTTATCTCCACAATTGATTTATTCGAGCAACCATGCTCCAAGTGATCCCTAAAATTTACTATAATCCTTACTAAGCTCTAAGCTGAAACATTAGGGCCTGTAGTTCAATACCCCCATTGTGCCAACAGGAGAACTAGTGTTCACCAAAGACAACATGAAGACCAACTGCATAATATTACGAAGTGTTCATGATCACCCCAGCGGTAAGATCTCTATTTACTCCCAAAGCACATATAGACAGGCAAAAATCCTAGAGGAATCAATGAGACATCTTCGGTATAGTTTTGGAGTCTTATTCAGAAAATTATCCAGTAATACCTCTGGGGCCATATAACCAAGTGTCCCTGTCTCCCCAGTCATGTCATTAGGATTTGAAGCCTCAACACGAGCAACCCCGAAATCCGCAATTTTCACTATACGTGTCTTGTCCAATAGCATGTTCTCGGTCTTTACATCTCTGTGAACAATCTTCTGCGAGTGAAGATAGCTCAACCTACAAGATACAGATTATATTCAGCTTCCAAGTGCTCACAGTAAAAAAAACTCAAAGTTGTATGTCATTTTTGAACTGGAAACCACAATATTGCCAAGAGTGCAACTATACAAACATTGAGCAAGAAAGAGATGGTGGGTACCCCCTAGCAAGATCTAGCGCAAGCTGGATGACGACCTTAAAAGCTAGCTTCCTTCTCCTGTTTTTAATGAGGTAAGATTTCAGAGCACCCCCAGGCAGATATTCAACAATAACACAACACACGCTACTTGGCATGCCAATTTGACCATTATCAGTTTGAATTCGTAGCTCTGATGAGCTCATTGTTGCCCCAATAAACTGGAAATCAAAAGATCATAATGTCAATTTATGGAGAACCGACAATGTAGGAGAGTAATTGTAATCAGCACAATATGTTCTGCAAAACAACCAAGTCGGAGGAAAAAAATCGACCTTAAATGCATCCACTGTAGTGTGGCAGTCAAAAATTACAAAGCATTAAAATGCATCCACTTTTTAAAAAAGTCAATAAATTCCAACCAAGTTAGAGTGCAATGGTTCTTGAATTGCTATAGGCCATTTGGAGACGAGATGCAGGCCAGAATATCAAGTTAAAGAAAAATAGTCATCAACAGCTAGGCAGCAATGCTGAACTCTTTCGATTCCACTTGACTAATTCAAGTTTTTCAATTTATTAAACACTTTCAAAATGAAAGTAAGATAGGAGGTAAAACAATAGTAATGAGTGATATACAAGCATAAGCTAGTTAAAATTTGATTGGCACTTGTGTACATATATAAAAGAAGACAGGAAATTTGCAGAATTGGAAAGTAACCTTAGTAACATTGGGATGATCTAGCTTATGCCACACCACAACTTCTTGCGTAAAAGCTGCTCTTAATGAGGCAATCTCAGCTTCTGTCCTATGACCCTCCTCACCCCAGTCAAGCAATTTAACTGGTGATCAAGAAAGAAACCAGAAAAGTGGTGTTAATGATTATATTTTTCTTAAAATGACTTCAAAGGGGAGCAATCAACCAGCATAACAAATGAATTGAAAAGGGGCTAAACTAACATTCCCAAGAAAGGAAATAGATCTTAGCTTTATTGAAATAAGTTGATGGGCATTATAGTAAGGATGACAAAACCAAATCGAAAAAGTTGGAGACCGCCATATATTAATTGATATTTCTCTTTGCTGATAAGAATTCAACTAACCAATTGTGATCACATGAAAGTTCAGCAATACGACAACATCAACCAAGTAATTGGCCGCCATCAGCAAATTCACCATGAACCCGTGTATCAGTCACGGATTTCATAAGAGTACATTTACAACGGCCAATCGCCAATCCCATCATAAAGCTGAACTCAGTTCTCTTATACGGTTCAAATACCAAGACACTGTTTCGCCTTGCCTTAGACGGAATGGTCCCCCTAAACGATAAGGACCGAACACGTTCAAATAGAAATCAAAATCAACCAAATTCAAAAAAGACAAGTACATGCATTTATGCAAAACCAATGGGCATCAGTTCAATTGTTCGATAATTAAGAGAAGAGAAAGTTTGAGATACAATTCAAAGCATGAGTAGAACAAAACAAACTACCCCAAAACTAATTTGCTTTTCCTTCGGGTAGGCAATAAATTACGAAACTTTACGGAGAACACAATCAATCAAGGAAGATAAATTACACATAGAAGAAGGGGGGGGGGGGGAAGCTACAATTACAAGTCGCGGAGTCAGGGAGAGAGACTGACCGGCAACATCCTGGCCGTCGTAGATGCCACGGTGAACGGTTCCGAAGGTGCCACGGGCAATGACGGCCTTGATGATGAGCTTGGAAGTGTCGATCTCCCACTCCTGCCTCTCCTTCTTCAGAGTCTTGGAGGTGGCCGTGACATTAATGCTAAAACTATGTCTACTAGTATTGTCAAAAGCGTCATCCTCTCTTTTCTTGTTCTTTTCCAGGGTCCAGGCCCTGTTGAGGTGTCTCTCCAGCTGCTCGTCCAAGCTCTTCAGATCAATCTGATCCGCCCTCACAAACCCATCACTAGTCTTGTCCATCTTTTGCTTCTGTTTCTCCTTCTTTCTCAACCTCTGTCTGCCTGATATCAGAGAACTGCGAGAAGCGTGCACTATGCTAGTTTAACTCGGTGGTTGTTGTTGTCGATATGGTTCGTCTTTAGCTTTGGTTTCCAAAAAATGTGAAAAAATTGCTGTGGATCAGTATTTCTTCGCCAATCATCATCCATGTGGGCACATGGAACTGCCTGACCATAACGTGTGCTTCTGACCCACTTTGGTCTTCCCCTACTCTTCTCTTCCCTATTTAATCAATTTCTTCTCTTTTTCACATGTTTATTTTATTGAGGGTGTCTATCATTTGCCTCCCTGGTATTTTTTACAATTTTAATAATCTCCCCGGATCACCGGATGTTTGTAGATACTTCTTTTTGTTTTCGGAGCTTTTTACTTTTGTAATCTAAACATGATTTTCTCACATAAAAATATTTATTAATTTTTAATGATAAAAAAATACTAATATTCATTAAAATTTCTCTTTCCAATAATCTCATCACTCTCATAAACACCTAACTTAATCATTACAAAAAGAATTTAAAGAACAATCCAACTCTAAAATGGGTCTTCAATTTAAATTTCTAAAATTAATTAAGAAGTTCTCAACTTTTGAAGTCAAAGGGTGCTTGTAATCTTCAGATGGGGGTTTCAAATTCACATTCAAAGCTGGATAATAAAATCTAAAATATCAAAATCTTTCAAATTAGATAAAACTCAAGGGTTCGAAATCTGAAATGTATAATTCCTGCCATACCAAATTACCAATCTTGAGTTGCTGATAGCTACCGTCGGAGATGGGGGGGATGTGGGTGAAACATCAATTTTTTGGAGGGACTTATGTACTAATTTGCCATTTCCAAACGTAAGGACGAAGACTACGTACTCTCTTCGACAAGATTGAATTGGGGGGGTGAAGTCAGAAACCCTTTCTGGGCGGCCCATAAAGTTACCCTCTAAACGTAGTTGGAGTTTTTGCAGCTTTTTAAAACAGAATTTTTTTCCATCACGATTGATTGGATGCGGATCACTCTCGCAATCAGGAGAGAGGCAGAAACAGAGAACTTGGGTCCCGTGGGATCCATGCTGTCCGTGTGGGTCCCATCGTGGGACCTACACCTCTTAATCACTCTCTCTCCTAATTGTTCCTCGTGCAATACCCTACATATAGGAGCCCGATCCCGATTCAGTTATCTACTTTGAACGATTGAGCATTTTTTTTTTCTGGTCTGACTTTGAACACATGAGAGATAGTGGCCCCTCTGTTGCGCATGTATTATGGACCCAATTATTGAGTGAAAATAAGTGGAAAGTTTATTTTATGCATCAAGATTTTCAAGATCATATCTTAAAAAAATATATAATTTAAATAATAAAATTTATCAATTATATCAGTTTAAATTTTTAAGATAAGTGATAAATTCACATAATATCAAAGCGAGATTTTGAATTTGAAATATGACTTCGCACTTAGAAGATTCTGATTATATTTGTTTTGTTTAATTATCTCATCCCAAACCTTGGAGGTTGATAGGTAGCTGATTTAGCAAAAGGGTTAGGATGGGATCATGAGCTCCTAAGTCATTCTATTAAATTAATACATATTATGTAAAGATCAACTGCCACACCGCACAATATTGCATCAGCTTGTATGGATAAGGTCAACCTTCATGAAGCTACCATGCATATTATATATTATCTTTATATTTATATATAGTTCTTGTCTGAATTAGTTCTATGTTTTTGTTCGTACACAACGTTAAAATTTTATATATTTACACATAAGAACGTAACCGGCGCATGCAAGCAACCAATTGGAAAATTGCAGTCAAATTGTCTACTCCTTGAGAGGTTGTGTTTGTGTGTTAAAATTTCAGGGTATTGAATTTGGTGAAAAAGTGAAGAGAGACATGATTTTTAATATTTATTATAGTGAAAAGTAATGATGTGATGGGGAGAGATTATATTGTAATTTTTTTATTGTGTTAAAATTTTAGGATGTGTAAAATTTTAGTGTGCAAACAAACTGTAATTAATTACTCAATTGAGTTGTCGCATGTTCAATTCCTAAATTTTTTTAAGATTTGCATCCTACTTTTTTTTACAATCTAAACATCAAAAAATACATTTATTCCAATAAAACACCTTATTAATTGTTTTAAAAACAACAATCACTTTTAACAACTTGTACACGCATTCCAATACAAATTTAATATCACCTAAAAATTCTCAAAACATTCAATATACTAGGAACATTCTGAAAACTAAATATATTTAATTAATTTAACAATCTCCTAAGTATAAGATATACATTCAAATAAAACTGCAGCCTGGATTAATTCTAAGTTTGTAGAAGCTAGCTATATATTAAAACTGTCACGTCATTGTGTCATATCTGTTTTAATTTTCTTCTCAGATTATAAGATGCCGTCTTATAATCTGGAGATATTCCTATTTGGATGCTTCATTATTCTAGTTGTAGGGGTATAGCTAGGAATGTTCTTCATTTGTAACCTTTTAGCTTCATTAGTTCATATATATATATGTTCGATATATTATTTTTGTCACATTGCACTTATCAATTATTAATTTTAAACATTTTGCATCCTCTTTAAAATATTTATGTCAATTTGAATGGAAATTTATTTGTTGATCTCAAAAATAACGATATTATCCTCATAAAATGGTCAATGCCAACAAAATTCTAGAGACAAAATTGTCATTTTGCAAATCAAATTTGTTTTTTTTTTCATTTTTTCTGTTCAAATTAACTTGATAATTTTAAGAGAGTATGTAAATTGTTTAAAATTAATAATTGACGGGTATATTATGACAAAAATAATATATTCGAGTAAAGTGTTAAGGCTCTATAGCTATAGAGTGTAAAGTGTATTTAACCCAAATAATTACGTTAGAAATTCTTCGAATATCCATTTTTTTTCGTTGACTTAAGCCATGAATTGGCTGCTTGACTACTGCTCGGCACTTGAAAGGGATTTTCGTCCAAAGACGACGTACACCTAAAGAAAGTAGCCGAATGAATCTTGCAAGATTTGATCAAATATGTCTGCTATACTATTTAATTTTCCACTCAAAAACAAGTTGTCATGATCTGAGAAAGAGCATATCTGGGTCAGGAGCTACCTAGTCTAGTAGGAGCTACCTAGTCTAGTAGAACCAATTTATCCCACAAAGAAATATGCATATAAGAGGAGCTGGGAACTGCACGTGTCCAAAGGATTGTTAAGACGAAGAATCTAAAACGTAGGATTTGACAGAGAAACTATTTGGCATGAACCAAAACCCACCACAAGTGCTTGTCAATAATTTGATCGTTTGATTCTTTGCAGGTTCATGATCGTGCTAGAAATGTGGGCAAACCCTAATGCAAGAATGTCATTTTCTTTAGGGTTTAGGTCAAACTCTTTTTAGGAAGTCTGCATGCATTTTGTTCGGGCTCATCTAGGCCGAACATATCTGAAGCAATGAATGCCCCATTTCTTCACGTAAAGTAGAGGCGTCTTTCTATTTTTCTTGAAGCAGATAAGGACGACGTACAATGAGTTTGATAAACTTAATTCGTCAAAGATTTGAATTTCATTTGGGTTACGCAAGACCGTTTGGTATCAACCCTGTAAAGATCCGTTGCATGTCTTATAAAGTATAGTCCGCCTTTCGGGGTAAAAAGGTGGAGTACCGAACCATCAAAAGGGGGTCGAATATTATGTACTCCGTCGTGTTGAAGGTTGGTGTGTCGGGTGTGATTGTCCCACTGAAATTTTAAGAAGTTTTGGGGGTAGATTTGGAGAGATCTGAAATTATTGGAAGTGTTTTTTCATTCATGGAAAAAGATGTTCTGATCAGATTAATTCTGAGAATTTAGGAAGAATGGGGGCTTCCTTGCAACCTTAGAACTGATTGGCAAAAGTGCTTCTTTATGAGTCGTAGCCGCAAACGAAAGCAACAAAGCGACCTACCTTTTTTTTTTTATAAAAAAAGACCTATCTTTTAGTCTTGTGATCTCTCCTTTACGGTTTAGCACATCCAACCAGTACTACCACGTAAAGAGACAAAAAAAGAAAGAAGAAGCGAGGGTAGATAATATGAATCAAAATCCTCCTTAATTTTGTTCGAATTTCAATTTTGGAGAGAGGCATGATGTGAGTCATATAGTAGAGTTTACATTGCACAATAATAATATATACATCGTTGAATGTTCTATGACTCATATGATGTGTTTATCTCTCTCTGAATTGGACTATTTAATTTTGACAGCAAATTAGAGAGGATCTTAATTTCTTTTTTCTTAGCAAAAAAGGTGGAGGGGGGAGAGGGACATCAGCTTAGCCTACTCCTCCTGGATATGATCATAAAAATTTATACTCACTGCATAATGTTCGGATTGAGTCATAGTTACCACTTAAGGGAATGCGGTCGTCATCACAACTAAGGGTGGGCATTTATTCCGGTTCCAACCAGAATTTCCGGTTCCGGCGTTCCGGTACCGGAACCGGAATTTCCGGTTCCGGTATAATTTTTAAAAATTTTTAAAAATATTATAATTTTAATTTAGAGTTTGCCTCTTTCAATTTTGATTTTTTATGAATGTTTAGTTGTTTACTTATTTATATGGTTAATTGTTTGTTTAATAGTTTTTTTGTAAATTTAATTTAGAGTTTATTTTGACATCTTGAAATAGCGAAATATTGTTTTGAAATTTAGTTGTTTAATTATAATTTAATCTAGAGTTATTTGGCCCACAAAACACAACTTTAAAAAAATCCATTTTTGGGTCAATGGACACAAACTAAATATATTTTTTTAGACCCATTTAAGGAACATGAATTTCCGGTTCCGGTTACAATTCCGGTTCCATTCCGGAACGGAACCGGAATAAAAAGTTTGGTTCCGGTGCCCACCCTTAATCGCAACCTCACAAAACTGCAATTAATTTTGGAGGCAAAGATCTCCAACCCCCACTATTGTACTTAGGTGCCCCTTTTTAGACCTCTAAACCACTTGGGTTACCGCCCTTGTTGCGAAGAGGATCTTGGTCCATTTCTCTTTGTTTCTTCTTCTTCATTTTCTTTGATCAAAACCCTCTTCAATTTATTGTCTGAATTGAACAGTCTAATTCGGATAGAGATAGACATGTCATGCGAGTTCTACACTAAATTGAGATTCATTTTTTTATTTTTTGAATAATGATTTTTCTTATTACATCAATTATGGGTTTAAAAATTTAAAATGTGTGAAAAATGTGGACAAATTTGTTTGAAGTGCGTAGAATGGAATCCAAAAAGTTTGCACCCGGGAGGCCGCTAAGGCCTAAGAGAAAACAGTCCAATTAGAGCTAAATCCAAATTGGTTCACAATTTGTTGGAGCTGAATCGGTCCACAAGTATTGGAGTTCACTAAGGTAAAGCCTCCAGCATTTGACTTTGACTGGGCCACAAAAGCAGAAGAGAGTTCAGATATCAGATCTCCGTTCTCTTTGATGATTGGATCTTTACCTTATTTGGGCTGAAATTTAGATCTGTTGAAGATGACTTGAACTGGGCCACAAAAGCAGAACAGTTCAGGAGCCAACTTGTCTGAAAAAAAGTTTCCCATATCATTGGGTTTGGGCCAACTCAAGCATAAGTGAGTGAACGTTTTACTCTTATCATGCAGCGAAATAGCCACTCTTTGCTTATTAGAGACTCACTGAACAGCTGCATGTGATCAGTCTTGGTTAGACAATATTTACTATGCTTATGTTTCCCATATCTTTTCTGGGTTTCTAAAAAAATTGCAAAACACTGCTCGGGTTTGCCCTTTTTGAAAATAATTGCTTCCATCCAAACTCGGTCCGTCCATATGGTTTACGTCAAAATCAAATAAGTCCTTAAACTTTAAAACACATAAAATTAGTTCTTAAAAATTAAAATTATTCACATTTAAAGGGTCCCGGAAGAACTAAAGTCATGATGAATGTAAAACTTTATAGACTAACTTTTGTATTTTAAAGTTTAAAAATTTATTTAATTTTTGGCCAAATCACATAAACCAATATTATATTTATTCCTGATTGTTATGACACGTGACAATTGAACGAACTCTGGGTAACGGAATTGGAACAGAGACAGTTATTTTTTAGTGAGTGAAAATCTAGCTAATAATATACTTTTATAATAGAGATGTGTATGCGTGGTGGATGTGTTAGTCTAGTTAGATGCTTAAAAAGATGCTAAAACATTTGTAGTTTACGTGTGATGGCAACCACTGTTTGTGACTTTGTGGCTCCAGCCTCCAGGGCTAAAATAACATTGCTTGTAGAACGCGTTGCACGTGGAAAAAAAAATATACATAAAAAGGAGAAGTGTCCCGTCGGGAAAGCGAAAACCTCTGACCCAGCCAAAAACACACTTTTATTGAACTAGCTAGCGAGTCGGGTTAATTTGTTGGTGGATCCCCTAGTGACCCCTGGAGGCTGGATGTAGCTTCCCAGGAAATGGCTTCGCATGTAGACGTACATCACGTCGGACCAAACTTTTTATGTTGCATCCCTCTGATCAGCTACCATTACATAATTAACACACACGTGCTAAATTGACTGTCTATCTTGTTTTTATGAGGAAGTTGAAGGCTTGAAGCAAGAAACGTAAGACTCTGAGGCTGCTATCATGAGCAGGATAAGGTATTTATATTGTATGTTAAAGACTTTCAATCAAACGTTTTTTTAGGTAACGAGGATAAATCTTGTGCGGTAATTAGTCATAGGAGTATGGTCACCCAACATACAGTAGATCCTGAACAAAGCGACAAGTGTAAACGTGCAAAAAAACTTTGAATGTTCAACATGTACAGTACTATCTGACCTTTGGTATATATTAACATTTAGGTTGTGGTTGGGAGGTTAAAATTTTAAGGTATTGGATTTGGTGAAAAAACGAAGAGATGTGATTTTTAAAATTTATTATTGTGAAAAGTAATGATGTGATGGGAAGAGAGATTATATTGTAATTTTTTACTGTGTTAAAATTTTAGAATGGATAAAATTTTAGTGTGCAAACAAACCCTTAGTGTGTTTAATCTTGTGCTTCACATACTTGTTGGACCACCTCTTCCATTGCCAATTGGTTTTGGGATTAAACTTGACATGGTATCAGAGCCAACTATTTCTGAGTTTGACCCACTTGTTTGTATTTCTCATTTGTTATACGCGTGCATGGATCATGTTCATTCGGCTTGCACGTGAGGAAGAGTGTTAGAGTCTCACATTGATTAAGGACCATTTAATCTTGTGCTTCATATACCTGTTTGGTCACCTATTTCCATTATCAATTAATTTTGGGATGAAACTTGACACTTAGTGCTGATGACGTATTGTTCGTGACGATTTTGAAAGTTTTGAAGGAAAAATATCTACGTGGGGCCCCACGATCGACATAGACGTCCAAGGTTGTACCCTATATAGCTAGTGAACGGGGGGTGAAAAACCGGAAATGCGGTCCGGACCGCATTTCCGGTCCTCCAATATTAAAGGATCGGACCGGACCACTTATATGTGGTCCGGACTGGTTTTAAAAAATGCGGTCCGGTCTGGACCACATAGGTGGTCCAGACTAAATTTAAATTCTTTTTTTAAAAAAAATATTTTTTTAAAAAAAATTTATGAAATCCTGTCCGGACCGGACCGCTTTTTTAAAATTATGACTGGACCGAACCGTAAATCAGGTCCGATTTTCCGGTCCGGTCCGGTCTGCTGTCCGGTTTTGTTCAACCCTAAGTGAACCCCAGTTGTCATTGCACGGCCTATGTTAAAGCAAATAGCAATGGGCGCGCATATTAATTATACGTCGGGGCGGCCATTCTTATTTCTTGTTACCGATCTTTATCAATTGCGGCAACTCACCAATTTTGTCTTCTTAGATTAACGCGTCCCCAACCCTACAATTTTCTCTTTCTAAAGATTGGCGTTTAGCCAAGATCATGAGCAGTATTAATTGACAACTTTGAGTTTTCTTTTCTCTTTTCCTATTCCGGGGGGGAGAGGATACTTCCTTTGACTACTCCTGTCTCCTGAGAATTTTGATATTAGTGCATGTGATGGATCGGAGCCATAAAGAAAGTTAAAGTCTAATTTCTTTAATTAATTACCTTTGTTTGATTTAAGTAGTACTTGAGGTGGGATTAAAGGAATTAAGCTTCATGAATTCAATATCGTACATAAGTCATCAGCATTAAACCTACGAAACCTCCACCGGACCAACTCTGGGCCCTTTCTAGTTTCGTCCCCGTAGTGATCTTTCTCGACATTCATGGAATCACAGAGATATATATCTATCACATATAATTAAACCTGATCTACTTTTCTGACAATTATTTATTTAGGCCCTCGTATCTAGGGCCCTCACTGCTCACAGAAGGTCTTCATTAGGCTTTTTTTTTTCGGCCATTGCATTAGAGTGATTTCTCTTTACGGAGTTAATGGAATTGTAGATGGCAAAACGTCTCTAGGATTATTACTCCAGGTACGACAGAGCATGCAGTTGGCCACTAATACCGATTATAACCCGAACGGTACTGGTTTAATTTACTGGGGCAGAAAGATCTAAATTTAGCTATTTACATATATATGCTGCATGCCAATTAAGCAGCAACCGGACCATGAACTACGTAGATATATATATATATAATCCACTCAAAGTCCTCAAATTTAATTACGAGTGCTTTGGATATTGTTTAATTGTCTATCAGTTTATAAAACCTTTTCCTTCTCGGCATATAATTGTTTTCCTTGATTAACGACTACCTAATTAAAAGATAACAACGTTATTGCATGTGAGTATTAATGCATTACTAATATATATATAAATAGGAACCAAAACCCTAACCATATTTGCTGAAACGAAACTTGAGGATGATTCTAGCACAATACAACATGTAATTGCATATATATAGAACAAAGCTTTAAATGCTTATATACAAGTACTGAAGTACAAGAGCTAAAAACAAATAATATTGCACACACACATATATATAAATACTAGCTAGCTAGTATGAGTGCAGGCGGCTAAACTGATCACTAGTTAATGCCGTTAACTACAAGATTGGAGCATCTCTCGATCGGTTATCTGATGGCCAACATAAGTAGTGGGTAATGGGTATATATCCTCTTTGTTTGGCTCGCATCCTCCTAGTGGAGAACTCCTAAGGGAGAATTGGTGATGATTTGCAGACCGCATTCAGTAGTATACTAGTTCCTGCAATCTTTGCCGTGCCCTTGATGTCTCAACCCCGACTCTAGAAATTTTGACCTGGAATATTTATCAAATTAGTCTACTTAATCTGCATATATATGGAACTCGATATCCTATAAGATATTTGGGGAAAAGAGATAAAGATCATCAAATTAATTAAGGAGTATATTTAGGGTGTAATATATACCTGAGCATGAATTGTGTGGAAAACTTTATCACCCACGGTGGAAAAGCTGGCACTGACAACTTCTGCGCCTTCTTCCTGAAGAATACTAATGACTTCGTACAACATGAAGTTCTTCTGCAGCCCACTTATCAAAATCACTTCTATACTGGAACCCGAATCTCGCAAATCGACTACAGGCAACCTTGAGCCCATCGTCATGCTATTCATCTCATTCTTTCTAGTGCCTAAACTCATCTCTTGTTCCTTCTTTCCCTGCAATTTTCCTATTCTTTCCTTTAGTTGCCTAATATAGGATGCCGCGCAATCGAGCATATCTAGCTGTGAAAGCATGTCCTGATCATGAAGAAGAGAAAAGAAGAAAATAATTAGAAGAGGTTACATGATAAGGTTTACAGAAAGTCTGTCACTGCTACTGGCAAGCATGAAAGTAGGTAGTATATATATCCAAGCAGTCCTAGATCCTATTCTACTGAGGGCATTATCATTGGTCCTAGAAGCTTATACAGAATTCTATTAGACTTGTATATATTCTATCATATTAGAATCTTAGGCTCTTGGTTCAGGAGAACGGATTCCCTCCGAAGGGAATCGTCCGGATGCCCGAATGGAGGCAATCCAGCCCTCCATTCGGGCATCCAAGGGCCACCAACCAGGTGGAGTGTGGGTCCCGCCCGGGACCCACACCCTGCCCGAACAGGGCTGCCCTGGTTGGTGGCCCTTGGATGCCCGAATGGAGGGCTGGATTGCCTCCATTCGGGCATCCGGAGGGATTCCCCTTCGGAGGGAATCCCTCCTCCTTGGTTCAGTATCTCCAAGTCAGGGCCGGAAAGTACTCGCTGTGAAGCCGACAATAGTTTCATAGGAACCGTAAGAAGTGTGGGCGCTCATGATCATATTTTGGTGGCTCGTGTGGAAGGGAAGGCCTTTGAACCTGTGCCCACGACAGACGGCAATACATGTCAAAGAGCTAAGATAAAGGGGTATTAGATCTGCACCAGCCATTTCGGGATATACCCACAGCAGAACTTTTTTGTAACCTGGATCTTAATTCCTTCCAAAAATTAACACTCGGCTAGAAATATCACTTATTCACGTTTCTCTCAGAACTGCTGAACTAATTACCCTTAATTATACCATTTACTAACTTATTTAAACACCGTATTAACGATTTTACGATTTCTGATTACTATTAATCCACCTGAACTCTTCCAATCTTTTGATTCGCGGGCTTGCGTTAAGTGGAGAAACCAAAACGAAAAACAAAGGAGCAGATCACAGAGGCTCCGACGTCCAAAGAAAACGAAAAGAACAAATAAGACCGACTGCAACTATGGTAACTTGAATTTAAGCTAGAGAGTGAATACCCTGGAGTGTTTGAAGTGGTGGTCAGGTATAACAGTAACAAGCTTGAAGCATAAGCCTTTCATTTGGATTCTCCGGTTTCTCTCCACTGTCTTTCTATCAAGCTTCGACGCCTCACTGCTAACCTTCTTCATTTTTAACTCTCAATTAGACTTCGGCCCCCTCAGCTCTCTCTCTCGATCTCTCACAGCAGCGTACTACAAATTTAGCATATATAGAAAAGCAAGAGACCTCTGAATCCAGAGTACTGTAATAGACAAGAGAGGTGTATATTTGTTGTGGGGGGTTTGAGTTCGACGCGTACGCGTTTATATAGAAGTCCGCCACAGTAAAAGACAAATACAACGTGTTGGGCTGAAGGTTTTTTTAAAAAAAATTTACATTATAGTTTTATATTTACTTATCATACATCACAAAATATATATCACAAAATATACATATTTTAATACAATATTTTATTATCTTTTTTAAAAATATTAATATATTTTTACTTTTATATTTATATCAATACAATTTTAATATCACTTAAATATTTATAATTTTATTAAAATCTTACTCATTTGGAACGACGCTGAAAAGATCCCTTAGTACTCGTCAAAAGAAAGAAAAAAAGAAGTGTACAGATGCAGGGCGTCCCAACAAACCTAATAAATTTATTTCGTGTCATATATCCAATTATTGCGTGGTTGGGTCTGGTTTGTCCTTTCCTTTTCCTTATTAATTCTGGAGTTTGTCAGCTCGGGTGTGAACGGGCAGGCAGGTCATCGTTGCTACCGGTAGCTGACTCTTGACGTTTTTGACTCCAATTCTTTTCCCTCTCAAAATTAACCGCGCCTCAACCGACCCTATACATTTCTTGTTAGCTACTTCACTTTCTAGACCTATCAAAATTACAGGCTTTTTCGAATGAATTCTCCAAAATTACACGTGGAGTAGGAATATCATGTCCACGTTCCACGGCCCACGACCTATTATTCCTGGTACTACAGTTGCGTTGACTTTCTCGGTTTGACCTTTACAAATAAATAAATAATACAACATTGACTAATTATTATAGGCAGAAAAGACTTTGAGAGTTGGACATTAATTTCATTTATATTAGTGTTAAATACATGTCATGTCCCTGTGGTATGTGCTAAAAATAAATATGTCCCTGAAGTAAATAAAGTTTTTCGTACTCCTGAGGTAAACATTCAGGTGCAAATATGTCATTCCGTTATGTGCCGTTTGAAACACTAACGGTAAATGCTGACGTGTCTAATTTTGCCACATCAACATTTACTCCAAAATTGCAACGATTTTTGTTTTTGACTCAAAATTAGGCTTAGGTGATGTTTGTCTTTAATAAATATTTATCCCTTTCACGAAATATTTTGAAAATAAAATAAAAAAATTCACAACAAAACATCCAAAATCTTAAAAAAATCAATACAAACCTCCAATATCTTTTTTTAATAAAAAAAACTCTATCAAATCATTTATCTTCATATTTTTCGCAAAACTTAAATAATTTTGTATTAAAAAATTTCATCAAATAATATTTTTTCACTTTTTTACAAACTCCAATAAAAATTAATTTACAATCAAATATTTAAAAAAAAAATTACCAATTTTTTACAAACTCCAATATATCTAAATATTCACACTAGTATCAAAGTTTTAACAAATTTTGAGAATTATATATTGTCGAACATAACCAGCTTACTCCATTAGTCTATGTAGTATTTCGAAATAAAAAACTAGTCCTTAGGTATTTTTTTCTCGTATAATAGTCTCAATAGAATATTATATACCAATACAATCATTGTTGTCGTCAACTGGTGTATGCATTTGGAAGACAAAAGTCCTAAGTGGTTAACAGAAACACGATATAATCTATGCCAGACCTCTACTCAGTCCAATCTCAATGGTCAAAAATTAATGGCTGTCACCCCCTTGTACGCCGCAATGTGGAAATGGAGGTTCCAGTTAGATCAAATATATATTAGTTATGATGTATCACCGTTAACTGTGTATGACTATATCGTCCAAATACAAGTCCTAGTTGATGGAAAGGATTAATGTATTGGCGCATGCAATAATATTCTATAGGGATTAGTTTAGAAAAAAAAACTGTTGGGAAGTAGCTTTAAATTTCGAAATATATACCACAGAAACCAACACAATAATTAAGTGAAAAAAAAATTACAATGATTTATAGAACCATATAAATGATTTATAGAACCATATAAATAACGACTTTGTACGTAGTCTAATGCAATAGCTAATTATCGTTTCATGGAGAATTAATGGTCTTCGACAATCGTTATGGGAAAACAAAGACTTTCCGCTACGTGCATGCATAATTGCATGTCTTATTCTGTAAAGCCAGCAGGCCGCCCGTACGTACCCAAGACTTTTTGCATCCACATAAAGTTATGTGCATCTAGATCATGCCATTGTTTCCGAACATGATGTTAATTACGCTTTTGTCCAAAGGTTTTTATCATCTGAGAAATGAAGAATTCAGATGAAAAATTATGTGAAGACGACGAGAGATGCTGCCTGCTCTTTCCGTTCCTTCTCCTACAGAGGAGCTAGCATTCTGTTTGTTCCCTTCTAATAAAAGTTTGGTACGTACGTTATGAGCAAGCCTTCGCGTGACACGAACGGTACCTATAAAGTGGAATCCGTTCGTAATAGAAGTATATATATATATATATATATATATCACCATCTAATGAGTATGATTGAAAATGCGTTCGCATAATTGTAATTACGGTGTGCTCAATCCAAATAAGAACAAAGACTAGTGACGGATTCAATCTAGACTAAGCTCAGGCTTCCTTATATATAAGAGAAGTCTTCTAAAAAAATTAGAGAATAGATTACAATTAGAAGACAATTGTAGCTAGTCTGATACAAGATTAATAGGATTAATCAGTCTTCTATAATTTTTAAATTACAATTTTGTGTCTATTTTATTAAAATTCATTTGTTATTTCTAATTATAGTTGATGCAAAATTATCTATGCTTTTGGCATTATTTCAAAATTAGTTAAGATTTGATAGGTTTGTGATATATTGCGAATTTTCACAATATTATATTATGGACTTCAAATTGTACTTTTTTTTAGCAACTTGGGGAAAGGGAAAGGATCACTATGCTTCTTGGGGAAGACCACAACGAGCTTACAGTGATCAACCCACGCATCCTTCAGAAGGGTCTATCCTTTGAAGGATGAGTGCTCGTGCGGTCCTTTACCCTTACGCGGTGTGGGATTTCTTTTTCTTAGCAACTTGGGGAAATTGGAGGGAGAGGGAAAGGACCACTATGCTTCTCGGGGAAGACCACAACGAGCTTACAGCGGTCAACCTACGCATCCTTCAAAAGGGTCTACATTTGAAGGAGGAGTGCTGACTTATAAGCTGACTTCAAATTGTACTTGCTACTAAAAAGCATATGGAAACAGATCAGCTAGTTAGAACACGTTGACGTAGTGTGCAGATCATCGCCACATCCCATGCAGTTAGGGTCCTAGCTAGGGATCGAGAAAACACGTAGATGACGACTTTGACCAATCAACGGATTTTTTTTTTGCTGAATGCCAGTTAACGGAATATAATCGTATAGGATGACTAACGGTGTCTATTTCATTTTAGATCATATGGAACGCGTGCTTGATCGCTGCTTCTACTGCACTTCCTGTTTAGGACAAGAACCTGCGATCACCAGACTCCGGTTAATTATTTCATGGTTGATAACTTTAGTTCATCGAAACAGGCCGATTTAGAGCAAGTTCCACTATCAGTGGCGAAATCATGATTAAAATTCAAGAGTGACGAATTTTGAAGGCGGAATAACAAAAAAAATTTCTTTGTAATGTAAAAAATTGTCTTAAGTTACAATGTAGAAAATTAAGGATTAAAAACATTAAAAATATTGAAATACATGTATTATACTATGTACTGCGACTGAGATGTGACAAAACAAAAGAGAAGACAATCAAACAGTTGACAATGGTGTTTTAATATTTGCATTGCATATTTTATTTTTAATGAAGAATTTAGAGAGCTTCTTGGGACAGTTAATGCAGATCGTCTTGATAAAGATATACGATCAGGTCAATTTTGAGTCTTTCACACACACACACACACACACACACATATATATAAGTGATAAGGTCGTGTTGTTATGACGTATAGCTTTTCGTGTCCAGTAAACTCCTCTTTGAAACTCTCCCTCTCCTCTCCTCTCCTCTCTGAAACCCACACACGACCA
Source organism: Myrica gale (assembly GCA_963930655.1). Taxonomy (NCBI): domain Eukaryota; kingdom Viridiplantae; phylum Streptophyta; class Magnoliopsida; order Fagales; family Myricaceae; genus Myrica; species Myrica gale. Next base: position 17,209,206 of record OZ005617.1, on the reverse strand, counting down.
AACCCTTCCCCTTTTTTCCCTGGTTCGGGGAGGAGCTCCGGCTCCTCCCTCCCTCTCCTCTCCTCCGTTGGCCTCCTAGTGTCCGGAGTTTCTCTATTTCATTCTTTTTCGGCCTTCTTTTGGGTTTTTTTGGAGGTTAGATCCCGACCTTTCCGGTAGTCTCTGGTATGCACGACCCCTTGGTGGGTTTCGTCTCCTCCTGACATTCATTAATGGCCCAGAGCGGTGGTCGTCAGTCGGCGCGTGAGCTCTCACACGCGCCCACGAGCGTGCGTGGATCTCCCGTGTCTGACCTCTTATGTCTTCCCGCTTGTTATTTTGTGCTCTTTTTGGAGGTTTCTCCCTGTCCAGTCGTGTTTCACCCCGTCTAGCTGTCCCGGTGCTCTCTTTTTTGCCTCTCTTTGCCGGCATCTTGCGGTCACGCGTGGCTTTGGTAATGTGTGCTGTTGTGGTGTTCGGTCTTTTTGGTTATGAGGTCCCTTTGTTGCCGCTGCCACCTCCCTTCCTGTCATTGCCTGTTCCGGCCGTTTTTCCCTTGTGGCTCTTTTTTGCTGTTGTTTTGTGCCTGCAGGTGCTGCTTCTCTTCCTCTCCCGTTTGCTGCCAGTCTTTGCCTGAAGATCGCCCTGATGGAGTAGGATCATTTGATAGATGATGTGAACCAAATTAGAGAAGAAACAAGGAAACGAAATTCGAAAGACAGGCAAAGGATGTGGACGGCTAAAGAAACAAAGGAACGAAATAAAAATTTAAAGGATAGGCAAACCTGAACTAGAACCGTGCTTTGATACCAAATAATGTGAACCTCGCCAAGAATAATGAGACCCAACAACAAAAGGGAACCCAAGATCGTTCTAGGACTGATTTGAATGGAAACCTAGAGCCGTTGTTTATGAAAACAAGAACCTCGGTATAAGGAAGACGTCACAAACAGTGGTGGAAAGTCCGTTTGATAAGTCAAGTTGAACGCCACGAGAAATCCCGATAAGTTAGAGTAGTTCTTCAAAGAACCGAAGAGAATAAATCCTCACAAATTTCAATAGTCAAAGTCTGTCGAAATACATTACAACAACTCCTATTTAAAGAGCTAAACAATACAAGGAAAATAAGCTAACATAGAAACCTAATTAAAATCGAAAAAAGGTAAGGAAAGAAATTCTTACATGCCTAAAACAAACAAGGTAAATAAGGAAATAAATTCCTTACTTTCCTAAAGAACAACTGGCGCCTAAATCAAAACAAAATAAATAAAGAAATAAACTCCTTACTTTCCTAAACTAAAGTTGGCGCCTAAAACAAAACAAGACTAAGGAAATATATTCCTTATTTGACTATCACAAAAGCTGGACATGTCCACTCCTTCTACTTGCCTAAAATGAGACACTAAAATAGGCAAGAAATGTTGGACGCCCATAATGATCAAAAGACCAGGAAAGGAAAGAATTTGACATCTAGAATAGCCATGCAATCCAATTCTTCTAGAATAGACCCAAAAATATCTCTTGCCAATTTGAAGCTTAGCCTTGACTAGATTCTTCTAGAATGCGGATCATGTTTAATGGGCCTCCACAAATTTGTTTGAGCTCATATCTCTTGAATGAGTCCGTTGAGTACATCCTTGAACTTCTTTTCTCGTGCTCTCGTAAACAGACGCATTGGGACATGAACTAGATCTTTTGAAGCTTTGATAGGATTTGCATCAACCTCCTTTCGTGTCATTGCCTGTTCCGGCCATTTTTCCCCTGTGGCTCTCTTTGTTGCTGTTGTTTTGTACCTGCAGGTGCCGCTTATCTTCCTCTCATGTTTGCTGTCAGTCTTTGCCTGAAGATCACCCTGAAGGAGTCGGATCGTTGCCAGGATGGCCCCTCCTCCAGTGGAAGCTGTCATCACCTTGCGTGATGGTTTTGTTGTGTCTCGGTCCTTGTGACCGATTTGTGTTTGTTTTGTGCTCTGACTCTTGTGGCCAGTTTGTATTGTGTGTTGGTGGTGTGTATGCTGGTGGTTGGTGTGTTGGTCTGTGTGGGTAGTGTGTGGTTCTGGTTGTTTCACGGCCTTTATGGTCGTTGGTGGTTCCGGCTTATGTGTCCGGCTATTGTAGGGCCTTTGGATCCGTTTAGATTTTTCACTGACCTTTTGGTCGCTTTTTGGTCTTGTACTTGCTGTTCTCTTCTCGGTTTTTAATAAATTATCTTTACCTTAAAAAAAAAAGATAAGGTCATGTTGTTGTAATGTGTACAAAAGTTTTGACTTCAAGCTGAAAAATATGCAAACTTGAATTTAACTTGAATTTTTGGACATACTGTTCTTGCGGCTAAAATTTGATTTTAAGGCAAAACTCACACCCATGCATAATTTAGCCCACAATTAATATTGATTAATTAACATTTTCTCATCTAACTTTGATTCAACCTTTCCTTCTAATATTGGCTTCCTTACTAAAAGCATGGGTGTGCCCATAAAGGTATTTAGTAAATTGAAAAAAAAAAAAAAAAACAAGACCCGCAGCCTGATCGTTGATGGATGTAGACTAAAATCTTAATATATGATCGTATTAATTAGTATTATACTGATATGTATGCAAGATTAGTATTGCTGACCATAGAATTAACCGTGCATTCTGCTTGCAGATCAAATATTAATAGATTATATTAGAATGTATACGTAGCTTTATTCCTCATTATTTTCATCTTTTTTCTATGTATTTTTTCCACCCATCTACTAGCTTTGTTCCTCATATGGTCTGGGCTTAATAGGTATCGGGCCTAGGCCAACTTATTAAAAAAAACGTGTAAAAATTTGTTTTGAGCTGAGCAATGGGTGGCGGATGCCCGGGTTCGCTACCCCTGCGGCCGCCACTGTCCACTATAATGGTGATTGATGGTGTCAAAAATTGATCTGGCCTAATTAAGGAGCGATGAGCTGCTACCAAGCTTTCCTCCAAGTCATCGAACCTGCACTGCAAGCTAATGTGAATGGAGCTTTGTCGTAGGGTGAGCCTTAAATGTTTAATTCAGAATTCGAAAAATGTGAGCGGGGAAGTAATTTGTTGCATGTTTTTAGAATACGCACCAGAGATTTTTTATATGAGATAGACCGAGTTGTTCTTTTATAGGGGCTCCTTCGCGATCAGTAAAGCTCATGAGGTCCACGCCTCGTGGGCTTTTTCTGGTAGGACATGCTTGTCCTTTGCCGAGCTGGACCAAGCCAACTCTAACCATCATTTCTTGCCCATCAATGACAAACTAATCAATGTTATCGAAAATTCGACACCTACTTGGGAGACTGAATTAATCCACCGCCACTTGTAGTGGCTTCATAAAGTTATGTGCATTGGATTTCATTTACCGGGTCCCCCCTAATCCCTCTTTGGTTAAGGGCCACTTGGTTGAAGAAGTCCAGGCTTTTGTTAGATGGATCAAGCAGGTAGCCGAGCCCACGGGCGCAAGGGCTAAAATGAAGTCCGTATCCAGACTAGATACAATTGACCACGTCTTACAGACTTGCTTACATTAGTTTCCGTAATGTATCTTCCCAAATTCGCGATGTGGGATTTATAAGATATATTGAGAACTTTCTGCGCAACTTCAGCACATGGGATCTATTTCTTCTCCTAGTCCTTGGACAGTTCCATATAGGCGTTTTCTTGTGAACTTGAGGAAGTCGTAGACATCATCGATACTGCCATTGAACTTTTTTCCTCGTTCAATAGTGCAGAATATACACGAAAAGAGTCCCGATTCCACATCAGTTTTTATGCAAAGGCCATTCACATACAGCGTGCAATGCATGATCATAAGTGTTCTGTGTACACGTGCTCCTTTTCTTCATATTCAATAAGAATCATTAAAACGTGAAATTGGGATATCAATGAAGCAGTTTTACCGCAATAGAGGAGGGCGTGATCATGATGCCTCACTGCTACGGTCATGGCTTTGGGTGCAAAAAAGCAGGCTAGCTGCAGTCAAAAGACTCAAAAACCTCAGCGTGAAGAGGCGAACTGTGAAGGACGGTTTATGAATTATGCAGGAGTGCATGCAGCAGAACCATGCATTAAGTGGGTGGGCCAGCTGACTCCCCCGCACCTTTCTATGCAATGCCATGAAGAGCTAGCTACAAGAGCCAGCATTTTGACGGTGCGTTGTTGCTTTAGCTGCACTCAAAGGCTGGACAAAATTGGATGCTGTTTCTGCTACTGCACGCGCACTTTCATCTTTTACCTTTTAGCATCTTCAATGGCTCTCGCAGAGAATGCTTTGATATGACTTTGGCATGGAGCCTGGAGGGGGACACAAAGACCAGACCGTACCCAGCAAGGATTTTGTTCCTTTCAGAATCATAACCTTAATTCCTATCTTCTGCACTGGAATTCTCTATTTCCCTTTTATAATTTGGGCAATATTTGACCTTTGTCTCTAGCTAGATCTTTATATGTTGCGCTCTGCTTTAGACAAGCTTGGCTTCTTTCTGTCAGTTTCGGAATGGTAGAGTTTGAAAGAGTCTAGGAATTTGGAACTTGAATCTTACGTAAGTAACAAGAACATCAAGAATGGAACTTGAATCTTACGTAAGTAACAAGAACATCGCGAAGAAAAAAAAAAAACAAGAACATCAAGAAAAGGAAAAAAAAAAAGTGGTTGATCTCAATCTGCTTGAATTTAATTTCCAAACATAGAATGGCAAATCCAACCAAGCTCCAGACGAGCTTAATGTATGTTGTCACGACCTTTTTATAACATACTAAAGTTTATTAACCAAGCTAATTGTTCTCAATCAGAAATGGCCACGTCATGTCGTTTTCAAAAATCCAGTGGCAAACTTCGATCCACGAAGGCACCGTGCTCCGGGCCCCAAGATGACGTGTCAATATGACAGATGGCGACACCTTGGTTGATCTTGGCCTTGCTTTCCACATCAAGGATATCAGCCTCATACACCCTGACTTTCGGCCCAGAGTGACAGTAATACAGTAGGTACGGGTACAGGCTCTGATGGCATGAGACCGATTTCGTCACGTCCCCTCCGTTGACCCCTTTGACCGTCCCGATCATCACCTTCTGCTTCGACCCTTTCACATTTTCCGCGGTCCTCACAGCCAGGTTGCTGCCCAAAACCGAGACGGCGAAGTCTATCATGTCCTCCACAGAGCCCACGCACCGGTTGGTCTCACCCGGGCTCGGGGCCCTCTCGCACTCCGCCAGCGCGTTGAGTAGCATGCGCTCCATCGTCGAATTCTCTCGTGCGTGGAAAATCTCCTTGAGCTCTGGCAGACGCGAGGTTGAGAATGGTAATTTCAACAAAATCCACGGGGGCAAAAAAGACCTTCTTGGCATTCTGTCCTCAATGTCGGGCATCACCATCACATTCCCCTGCTTCAACATGGACTCGCGGAAAAACTTGCCCGGTTCCACCCATCTTTTTACAGGACTGCCAATCTTACGTAGAGCACCTTCTAACATAGTGCTGAAATTCTTGTACTCAGAGAAGGTGACCCCCTTATCAGTATACTCTTTGAACGTTCGATCCATGCTATAAGATTTGAATACTATATTGGCCGGACGTTTCGACGCTTTACCATACTCTTTAAACGTATCGTTCCCATGATTGAACAATCTTCCGTAGTTTGAAAAGTTTACTCTGCTGGAGTTGGAATTCTTGGCATAAGACTGAAAAGAATCGTCTCCGACATTTGCTCCATTTCTGTAGCTCGAGAAGCTATCGATTCCCGAGTTAGCTCCAGTGCCATAATTCTTGAAATTGTTATGTGGATTATTACCCGACTGACCGTACGATGCAAACGAGTCGTTTGCACCATTTCCCGACTCGCCGTAGCCCGTGAAGGACGAAGCGATTGTGTTGGAGTCATCACCGTAGTTGTTGAACTCGCTAGGACCGCCTTTTGCGTTCTTTCCGTAACTTGTAAATGCTTCGGCACCGGAGTTGGTCTCGTCACTATAGCTCGAGAAAGAGAGTTTGTGATCTTTGGCGTCCGTTTTATAGGTCTTAAATCGGAGATTCGGGACGTTGACAAGTTTGTCGTAGTTACTGAACTCTCCGGAACCGCCGGTGGCCTTGGAACCGTAGCTGGTGAAGTTAGAATTAGCGACATTTGCGTCGTCTGCATAGTTGGTGAATGCTTCGCTTCGCCGGGTTGAGTCACGGCTGTACTTCTCGAAGGAGTCATTGGGGTTGTTCACCCCCTTCGAGTAGTTCTTGAAGGAGTCAACCCCTCCTTGCTTGGATGAGCCGTAGTTAGCGAAGCCTTTGTTGGAGTAGAGGGCAAAGTTGGTATCTCTGTCGTCATGCTTGTACAGGTCTGGCTTTGAATCGAAGGAACAATACAAGTTGGCTAAGGAACAGAAGGAGCCGAGGTGTGAAGACAGCGAGTTTTCGATGGCGAGTATGGTGAGAAAGGCGGAGTTGGTGGAATTGAGTGAGGAGGGCCGGGAGGCTTTGGAGACAAGGGTGGTGTTTGTTTGTGGAAATATTGGGGTTTTGGAAATTTTGGGTATTGGAGTTTGTGAAAAAATATAGTATTTTATGGAAAAATGAGGAGAGAGAAGATTTAATTGAATAATATAATATTATTTTATAATTTAATGAGGAGAGAGATTATTTTATGATTGTTTGGAAATTTTGAGAGGTGAAAATTTTTGGAGACAAACAGCGAAGGAAATGTTAGAAATAAAAACATTTTAACTTTAGATAAATGAGACACGAAATTATGAAAAAACACAATTGAATTTATTACATCTTATTTATGAAATTAAAATATTACAAGGGTGGCTTATTTATAAGCCAAAATCTTCCAACACCCCACATTGCTAAGCAATGTGGGACTACACCACATTTCAACACTCCCCGCAAACTTAAGGTGGACAAACCGACAAACCTTGAGTTTGGAGTTACAAAAATAATTACAGAAAAAAATAATAACAAAGGTTGTCAGTACTGAGCCAGAAAGTCGCCGGGAGGATGCCGGTACTTAGCTGAGAAAGTTGTCAGTACTGAGCCGGGAGATTGCCGGTACTGAGCCGAGAGAAAGCCGGTACTAAGCTGGATGGTCGCCAGGAGGTAACCGGACTAAAACCGAAAACTTGGCTCCGATACTATGTTAGAAATAAAAAAAAAATTAACTTTAGATAAATGAGACACCCAATTATGGAAAAACACAATTGAATTTAGGGAATTTAGCAGTTTAGTCCTTGAGTTTTACCCACTTTTACTTTTTAGTCCTTAAGTTTCATTTTTTCAAATTTTAGTCCTTTAGTTTACACTTTTTGACAAAATGACCCTTCCATCAGGGATCAGTCTGTTTCCCTAACGGAAGGGCCACATCAGCTGACAACTAATCAACTGATGTGGCTCGAAGAAAAACGCATCGTTTTGAAAAATGATGCAGCAAGAAAAACACACCGTATAGAACCCATCGTCTCGGGTTCGACTCTTCTTTCCTGTGATTCACTTGTAATCTTTGGTGTCTTCTACACAAACCAAGCCTCCATTTCTTCGGCAGTTATCCCCTGCATGATCATATAAGTTGATAGTAATGTCACCCAAATGAGCTCTATACAGTCCACCCAAAGAAGTCTTTGTTCTACAGGGATTACACCATTGGTAACAAGATGAGCAAATTGCCAAAACTTCCACCCAGCAGTTAGCATGGATCAGATTCATTAAAACTACCCGCACCATTTTCGCTAAAACTAGGTTTGTCTTAAGAGCTTCCTTGTAAGCACTCCAGTTGTGTTGAGGTGCACATCTTAGAATCTCAAAAAGCGTCCATCCATGCCAGTAATTATGCCTGTCCAAAAAACCGTCCGGACCGGCCAAACCGGACCGGCCCGGACCGGTTTTGACCTAAACCGGTTGACTTTTTTGAAAACGGGTTGACCGGACCGGTAAACCGGTGTATTCCGGTCCGGTTCCGGGTTACCCTCATGAAAACCCGGGACCGGACCGGAGTATACCTCTCCAAACCGGAAATTGGCCTAAAATGGCAAGGCCCAACCCTAAAACCGGCCCAAAATGGCATGATCCAACCCAAAACCGGCCCAGACCGAACCGGATAAACCGTAAACCGGACCGGTCCGGTCCGGTCTATATGCTTTTAAAAAGTTCCGGTTTGGGCGGCCAAACCGGACCGAACCGGCCCGGACTGGATGTTGGACACCCCTACCAGTAATCCTGGTCAATGGTCAGCAACTTGGTGATGGCCAAACTACCCGCAGCCAAGACTATCATCCCGTTGATGGTCCTATCTACGAGTCTCTCAAATTCCTCACCCTCGATGTTCCTCACTCCATCACTTCCAGCCCTTCCACCACGGAGTGTATCGTCCTAAGTTTGTTTCTAGAGAAAACTCGGGTCAGTGAAAACTTGGAGATGGGTCTGGAATTGGGTTTCGGCTTGGAGGGGGATAACGCTCTGGGGGGATATGGAATGTAAAGACGTCATGGCTATGACTGTGGCAGACTGAGTTAGGAGGAACTGAACTGAGTTTAACATATTGTTTCTCCACCGATATTCGATTATGGTGGATTTTGTTGTTTCTTTGAAAGGTTTGTTGGTACGCGGTTTTTGTCTCAAGTTAGCATTCTATACTGTGCGTTTTTCTTGCTGCATCATTTTTCAAAGCGACGCGTTTTTCTTCGAGCCACATCAGCTGATTAGTTGTCAGCTGATGTGGCCCTTCCGTTAGGGAAACAGACGGATCCCTGACAAAAGGGTCATTTTGTCAAAAAGAGTAAACAAAAGGACTAAAATTTAAAAAAATAAAATTTAAGGACTAAAAAGTAAAAGTGGGTAAAACTCAAGGACTAAACTGCTAAATTCCATTGAATTTATTACATCTTATTTATGAAATTAAAAGATTACAATGGTGGCTTATTTATAAGCCAAAATCTTCCAACAAGAAAAGTGGTTTTGGGAGGTTGTTGTTGATGTGCTTGTTCCAATAGCGGATCAGAGAGGCTTTGGGCGTGAATGGGTGAACTTGGAGCTTTGACGAGCTTGGTTTGATTTCACCAGTAGTAGAGCTGGCCTGAGAAACCTGTGTATATATAACAGAGAAATTGAACAATGAGAAACGCAAAGATAAGGAGGAGGAAGACAGAGTAGAAAGGAATTTATGTAATCTAAAGCCAAAACAACGAAGACAGAAATGTACTTACATCGAAAGATGAGAGTAATAAGAACAAGAAGTGCAAGAGAAAACTCGTCCTATTAGTTTGTCTGTCCATTGAGAGAGAGAGAGAGATGGTCTATTCAGAGCAGAGCATAAATAGCTAGAGTGGCCTGTGGTTTCGGTATCTCGTTTCCTTTTCCTTTAGGTGACTGTTTTGAGTGAGTGTGTTGCCAAATTTATCCTTCTCCTTTAAATGACACTGGTTGCAAAGTTTTTTTTTTGGTAATGCAAGAGAAAGTGCAGCCCCAATCATAAAGTCAAGTTAGTCTGACTTTTAAAAGAATTTGAAAAGATTCGAATTTGAAATCTGGAAGAACACATTTCTAAACTCACCTCAACCACTCAAACCAACCCAGTTTGCTTGCAAGTTTACCGTACGAGTTCCTGCAGAAAATATGGTGATTTCCAAATCTGCCTACGAAATTATTATGGGTTTCCTTGAAGAATCATATTTCTAGTAGAGGATCGAGAGTTGTAGATTAATCAAAAACCAATCAAGAGCACGAATTAAAGTTTTAGTGGCAGGAAATGGTTCTTTTTCCAGTGAACGACAGCATCGTGTTTCAAATCATTTGTGGGAAACAGGAGAGTGTTGAACATGTTTTATCTAAAATAATGTCGGAATCCATGGTCTTTCGAGCATTTCCAAAGCTTCCAAGTTATAATAGTCTTTTGAGTTCAGTGACACCCACTGGCTACTAGACTAGTGGTGACTGGTGTACAGTACAGTGACTAGTCCCGTGTACCTAGGAGGACCACAGTCACCGGCCCTAGCTTAAAACCCAAGTTTTTTTTTGGGCTGAAAAAGCAGGAAGAGTTACTGATAGAAGCAAACACCTTTTTCTTTGGAGCTAAATGTACAAGGCCCAAAACCCAACTCCAACATCAATAATCGCATATACCTAAACGCACGAGAGCAATAACGACAAGAGTTAATTGTGGTTATTACTGGTCTGACACAGTCTGCATGTTTATGGAACTACTAGAGCGAAATAATGGGTTCTTTTGGTTTATCTAGAAAAAGAAAAAGAAATAATGGGTTCAAAACCGAATCTAATACCTGAAGCTAGTAGAGCGATTGCAAAAAGTAGTTAATTATAAGTCATGAATTGTCGTCTTGTCTGACAGTAGTCTGCCTCTTCATATGGTACTGCTACCTAATACACATTGATGGCAGGCGGGGTGGTTAGAGGTTTGAAACAAAACCTATAGGTGTTCGGTTAGGAAGTTTTTTTGAGAATTTTTTGTGTTTTGAGATTTTTTAGATAATGTTAACTTTATTGATATACGTGTTTTAGTTATTTTTATGTAGTGTTAAAAATGATGTTTGGTTGTAGAATTTTTTGTATTCTGAGAATTCGAAAAAATCCTGAAGATTTTGTTTAAACGAACATGCTCTAAGGTTATCTTCGGTTTGAAGTTTTTTTTTTTTTTAGGATTTGGAGTATTTTGAAAATTTTTAGGTGATGTTAGTGTTGTATTGATGTTTGTGTAGAAATTGTTGAGGTGAAAAAAAAAATTAATGATGACGTTTAAAGTTGTTTTTATTTTTTTCAAATTTATTAATTTTTTTTATTAAAATTTGAACATTTTATATATATATTAAAAAAACACAAAACAATAAAATGAGATAATTCCGCCAATTGCTTTATCCACCAAAACAACGCAAAAAACGTTAAAAGTCAGCAACGGCGGCCTAGTGCAGGGGACAGCTTCAGAGACAAACGCAGGAGACATTGCAGCTTTGTTGCAGGCTTCGGGAAGAATGAACAACGTGCCCTTTTATTTTTTTAACTAAGCATGAGGCATGAGTTGAGGGTAGTTTAGTAATTCTTTTTAAGTATTTTCAGGGAAAATTCGGAAACAAACACACAACATCCTAAAATTTTTTTACACTTGCCGAACATGAAATAACTGAGGTTTCGAATCCTTAGTTTTCTCACAAAACGAACATTACCTTATGCTGGTTGGGGAGTTGTCATCAATTCAATTCTGATTTTATAGTACAATGATTTTTTTAGAAATGACGTCTTTTACTTTCCATTCTTTTTTAACATATGAAAAATAAAAGAGAGATCAAACAAGTGTTTTATGTGGTGTTTGGTTGTTAAAATTTTGGATTGTTAGAGTTGATTAATAAGTGAAGAGAGAGATTATCTGAATTAATTTTTTATATTTATTATAGTGAAAAATGATTATTTGATGGGAGAGAGAATATTTGTAGTTATTATATTAAATTATTATTTCGTTATGTCATGTAATTTATAATTTTTCTAATTTGGATGTTTGTTTTTTTTAAATTTGTAAGATTTTTATGATTTTTTATATAATTGTGAATATTTATATAGATTAAAGTATTACAGGTTTTTATGTCAAAGTTGGTAAAAAATTTAAATTTAAATTTTTTATTTATTATTAGAGTTTATAAAAGGTTAGAGATATATGCTATGATGTAATTTTTGAATAAAAAAATATTGGAGTTTAGTAAAAAAGTATGGAGAGAGAAGATTTGTTACATATATTTTTTAAAATGTATTTAAGTTTGTGTGAAAAGTTGTTGGAATTTGAGTTAAAGGTATTAGTGTTTGTGTATAATTTTTTGATACTTTGAATGTTCTTTATGTGAATGTTGTTACCTTAATTATAGCTTAAAATATTTTTGCAAACGAACATGCCCTAGACTCAACCTTGCTACCACCACTCCTCTTGGAGGTTGGATACTAATTGCAGAATGATCACTAATCTGGCTTGCCATCATTGTTTCATTATGGGAACAAGGGAGTTTTCTTATTGGAGATTCAGATTTATGATTTTGCAGATCATTACTAGGATGATAATCGCTACCCAAAAGTTAACTTGCTCTATTTCGTTGGTTCAGTTATATTGTACCAGAGTAGAGCTTTCTAGATGCTCGTGGATTGGGAGCTTATGAAGGCAGAAACTTGGAATCTGTTTCTGAAGTGGGATTTCTGCCCATCCTCTTTTATTCATTAGCTTCTTAAAATAGAGTGGTTTCTATCTTTCCTCTCCTTTAGCGTAAGAAGCATCTACATATACTTCAAAGATATCAAATATGCTGGCTTGGACATGCTTCAGGTATGCATCAGATAGTATTTCTACCAGCATAAAACCTCCTGCTATTGATGACGGAACCCCAAATGAGAGTATTGCAGATGTTTTTGTTCGTGTCACACAACTAATGTCAATTCTTGAGACCCAGTATTCTGGTGACACAGTCGTTATTGTCTCTCCAGACTCTGATAACCTGACAATTCTGCAAGCTGGTTTGGTTGGGCTTGACCTGCCAAGGTAACTTGAAGGTCATAACTATAATTATGGTCCCATAAAGAATTAACCATTCTTGTCAAACTCTTTAGCTTAAACTGCCATTAACTAAGCCATGGGAGTTTTTTTTCCCCTTTTCTATTTCAGGCATAGGGATCTTTCTTTTGCTCCTGGCGAAGTCCGATTTGTTGACACCAGTAGCATCCCTGCTTACAAGCAACCTGCATCTGCTGTATATAAATGTTTCAAGCCACCAAATTGCAATTAAATATTTTTACCATCTTGTAATTAATGTATTCAAGCAGAAGTAATGGATGTGGCAGATTATCTACCTTTTCTTCAGCGATTGTCTGTCATCATTGGATTGTCTGGAGACTGCTCTCTTGCATTTATACGTCATGGATTCTATAAAATCAATAGATTTCAGAAATGGGCTTATATTATTTCGTGGGCCCAGGTTACAGAACAAGAGAGTGAAACTTATGAACTATCTGTTCTTATAGATAACCAATTTTTAATGTCTTAAATGGAATATTCTAATGTTTTGCAGTGATGAGCTCGTCTTCTCTAATATTAGTGGCCCTTTTCAGTTGATGGGATTGGATTTATTTTTCTCCTAGTCATTGCAGCAACAGTATTAGAGGCTCAGAAAGTAGTTGCTTGGATGTCAATTTTTGTCCGGAATTGTATTCACGTCATTGTAGCAGTTTGCTCTCTATATCACTCCTACGAAGTTTGTGAGATAGATTTCAGTTTTAGACCATGTTCTAGCTTATCAAACTTACCAAGTCTTGTGACAAAAGACTTCTTTATTGTTGATTCTTATAGCTATTAGTTTCAAGCATATTTTTCAAATAATCTCAGGACATTTTTACAGGTTCCATTGTAGTGGTTTGTATTCTCAATCATTCTTCTGCGTTTTGTCAGGGAAATTGAAATTTTAGGTCTTTTTCATCACTAGCCTCTTGAATTAAGGGTTAAACTTTTTTTCATAGTGGGTTCTTATGCTTTCTTAGGCTGTTGTTTAGCTTATATGTACATCTATAAGATGGCCTTCTCTGTGTGCTTAACTAGGAGATGCTATGCAATTTGAGAAGGGACCTCTAGTGTGGTTGTTCTTTGAATGAAAACTTAGGTTTGTGTGTGGCTAAAGGTTGCACTGTCAGTTTAGAGAGAGATTTAGTATATTCAAAGAGATGGCAAGTTTTGCCATTTTACATTGACTGATGCACAAGCTTGGCATTTTCTCCCCTCATCTTCTTATTATGTTTTCTACATCATTTGTTATTACTTGTTTTCAATGCTTCAGAGTGGGACTTGCCAACTTCTGCTACCACAGCCAACTCTTTAATAGGCTTTCATCAGTTGTGCAGGCAATGCAAGCCACTTTTCTGGAAGATATTCAAAGCATAAAAGAATTAAAGCACGTGGCGATTCATGTTCTTTAGCTCTTCAGATTCCTTCATGCACGTTTATTTTCCAGTTGTTCCTATTAGGCTGCCAATTGCAAATACTTCATGACGAAACTAAGCATAGCCCCACTGGTGTTTGTAGCCCTCCAGCACAGCAAGGTCCAAAGTTTAAGCTGAGGAGAAGATGATTCTTGGTGAGAAAGACCTACCTCTGCTTTTAAAGTTTTTTTTTTTTGTGATATTTGAAAAATGCTATAATTTGCTTTCTTGAGTAATCCAAATTGGTGGCGGTGTAAATTGTCCTAGATGCTTATTGAATGATGGATCATTAAGACTAAGAAGTTGGAATCTGCTGGAAAGTAGGTTTATTATTGTGATTTTTGAAGCATAATATCTTTTCCCCCCTCTATTCTCCCCCTTGCCTGGTGGAGTTCTTACATCCCTATCATCTGGAGGTATATATGCATTGTCAGTATGCCTGTAGACATGTCTGAAGATTTGTCTCGGATTAGAGAGGATACGATCTTCCCGAGCATCTAGGGCATCTAGGACCGACATGAAAGTAACCTCTATTTTCCTGTATATATACATACAAAACCCCCCACTGAACTTTTTGTTTGCTAGCATAAAAGTGCCAGTGGATGAAAACATGTAGGCAGATCATTTGACATTTTTGTATTGATTGATATTTGTCACTAATTAGATCATCCACTATGCACATGAATGATCTACCCTTGGTCTATACCATGAGCATATCCAGTAAGTATCAGTCTGGTCTATTCCAGTTATGAATCTTTCAGATTGTGAATGCTAGTTGTGTCTTGCTTTTGGCGAGCTCCTTAATGAAAAATAAGCCATGGTTGGTGGTGTGGAGAATTTGTTGGAACTTGGAACCAACCATTGTGGGGGAGCCAATGTGGTCTAGTATTAGCAAACCCTGCACATGAAACTGTTTTGGGTTAGGCTTCTAAGGCCAAATTGGCGCATTATTCTGAGCTTCACCCTTGGCCTCTGGCCCCCCAACTTTTGTATATGGGTTTGGAAAACGAGAGGAAGAGAGGAGAAGGAACAGAGACCATTGAGTTGGAATTCATTCCAAACCCATATGCACAATTGGAGAGGCACATATACGGGGGGGTTCATCTACTTTGGTAGGATTCCTGAAATGCAGGGAGTTAAGGCTGTCGATGCTTGGGAAAAGAGTGTGCTATGAATGGTCTTGCGTTGAATGGTCTTAATAGCCATAGGGAATATTACTCCCGACTTAAAAGAAAGATCTGAAAACTTAAGCAACTTTATTTATACCCTTAGGTAAAGAGGAACAACTTGCGGGGTTATACCTTCTTGCTTAATGGAATATTCGTAAGAGTGATCACATACACACACGACATTTCTGTAAACATTACAAACTATACAATTAAAAAATGAACACCCCCCAAAAAAAATACCACAGCAAATATATGGTAGGACCACGTCACCCATGGAAGCGATATCCACTTTTATATTCTAAGCAGGATATAAATATATTATTTAACACTTTTTTATAGATCCAAAGCTAGTTGGAAGAAGCAGTGGAGTTTCTTTTGTATTCAGGAGCTTTATCTCGATTAATTCATGTATAATAAAAAAATTAGGAGGTTAAAATTTTAAGTGATGGAAATTAGTGAAAAAATTAAGAGATAATTTAAATGAATTTTTTTTGTATTTTTTATAATAAAAATAAATAATCTGACGAAAAGAATTAGACCAAAATTTTTAAGCACAGTAATCAGGAGATTAGTAGGTCGGCTACTCTCAACTGCCAGAGCCAGTTCAACTGTTTTAACCGGAGAAGGAAAAGAAGATAAATAAAAGGGGGAAAAAGAGGAGAGAAATGTTCTGGCTTTAGTTAACGTCGTGAAGTAACGGCGCTAGAAAACCGTCAATGTTCTGTCTCCTATAAGCCCCTCTGGGCCTCTCGGACTCTCTCCATTACTACTACTACTCCTCCTCACTGCCTCAGCTCTCCCTCTTTCTCCCTCTCAGTGGACGGAGCTTCGTTCTTTTCGAAGTCTCGTTTTCTTAAAAATCTCTCTTTTTCGGAATTTGATGATTTGCTTAGTCTTGAACCGGTTTATGAGAGATCGGATCTCGATTTCGCTCTCGGATTCAAGCATTTCCGTCCTCAGATGAGGAAAGCTGAATCTTCTGCGTCACTTTAGGGCTTTCGCTTCTGTTCCTGCTCCATGGCCATGAGAGGCGTCGATTTCAAATGGTCAGTTCTTTATCCTGCTTCCACTGATTGCCAATACATACGAATATGTACACGTGTGGGTGCTCGCGTATCTGGAGCAATTTTATTATTTTTTACGAGCTATTGACGTTTTGCAGGTATGACGGCTTCTTCTTGTCGATGCTTGCTACGAGTGTGTATCCTTACAGCGCATAGTTAGGGGGTCTAATATGGATTCTATGGAGTCTGAGTAAAAGCAATTGGTTTCTCTTCTTTAAATAAGACGAAAAAAATGTTAGTCTAGTAGATATTGATGTATTCCTTAGTAAGACATTCGTGCTGTTCACTTAAGTATGCCTTCGTTTTTTTTCAAACTTAAAAACCACGATAAATGTGAAAGGCACCGATTTTGTTGCACATGCTTTCTTTAACGTTGTTGCTTATAGAGTTATTGTTGGCATTAATTGGAAGCGGTACCATGCTTGTACATTCCCGTTGCACATATGGATTGTGGTGGGTTTTCTCTATTCTAAGAACTTTGTGTTATCATCTTCATTTTTGTTCTAAGATCAACTTTTTGTTTCCTCATCTTCTGAGCTATGTGATATATTTGTTGGTTCAGGTTGATTACACGACCGTGTTTGTTTTTCGCCTGTTGATGTTTGTAGATAATGGATTTTCCGCTGGAATGGGTTTGTAAGGCCTTTTCTCTTTTACTGTTGAGGTTGTTGTTGATTCGAGATGAGGATCTTACGCTAGTTTGTTAAATTTGTGATTGGATGTAATTTAATCATCATAATGAATGAGAATGGTTTGTTTCTTGGCAGGTTTAAGCCTAGGAAATTTAATTGAATTCACTTATACTTCATATTCATTTATCTTGAATGCGTAAATAGCAAGCCCCAGTACAAATCTGGACTCAAATGGTTTGAGACCTGACACAGAGTACTCCAACAAAATTGAATATGACTTGGATGGTCTACTCCAAGTTTTTGCATTCGCTTGAAATGTTTCTGCTCGTTGTTTTCCACTAGGAAGAACTTGAAGTTTAAGTTTACTAATCAGGCTTGACAAGCTTGTTCCATAGATTTTAAGGTCATTGATGGTGAAAATACATACATTGTGTACGTGATTCGATGTGTCATAAACTCATCGTAGTGGTTGCATTTTGCCTTCTTTGTTTGTATTCTTGTTTGTCTATACATACTTTACCTTGAGACAAGTACTGGCTTGTAAGCTATACATACCTAAGGATAGTTAGGTTTGGGTTTTAATCATGAACATAAGGTGTACAGAAGTTTTGCTTATATAATCTTTAATGTTCTAGAAGCCACAGCTACTATTTTATTGAATTAACATGTTTCCTTGCCCGTTAGCTCATATTTCATCATGTAATTGTTTTGTGCTCTACTCTAGTTTTGCTCAGAGTGGCTCTATGGTTGTTCTTTGGGTCTCTTGTTAGTGTCCTCCTGGCACTTTCTTGTGGTAAAATTTAAAAGCAATGCCCTTTGCTGTGGTTTTAGGGATTTTGGGTGGCAACAGAGGTATGCCCGTTTCTGTGGAAGGGTAGTAGTGCTTTCCATTCTAGCTCTGCTGCTATATCCATTCCTTTGGGCCTGGACTGTAATTGGTACCCTCTGGTTCAAACGTGCAAAAGATTGTGTATGTTATTTTGGAACTCCTTGCTCCTTGCTCCATGTTATTGCGTTCCATTCTTATAAGCGGAATCGACATCTGCAAATGGCTTGGTTATGTAATCAATGCATTAAATGCTTGCAGTTGCCTGAAGAAGGTCAGAAATGGGGTTTTCTCATTTGGTTGCTTTTTAGCTACTGTGGTCTTTGTTGCATTGCTTGCATGTCATTGGGAAAGGTTAGTGGTGTTCTTTCTACTTTGGCATTTCTGGGATTAACACTAATTCGGCTTTATATTTTGACCAATGTCTGTCTTCTCATGTTTCGGCTGGTCTATTGCACTCCCTACTTTAGTGATATAGCTCCTGTTATATCCTTGGTTTGTTGAATATTTCTGTTGCAGTGGTTGACACGAAGACAGGCACATTTACTACGTGCTCAACAAGGGATTCCTTTATCAGAATATGGCGTAAGCTCTTGAATATCTTGCATCTTGTACGCTGATGTGTCTGCAGAGATATTTGTCATATATGTTAATCTTTTGTATGGTTTTGCTATCAATATGGTGATAATTACTAAGGCTGTGTTTGCATTGTAAAATTTTACCCCTCCTAAAATTTTAACACAATAAAATATTACAATATAATCTCTCTCTCCCCCATCAAATCATTACTTTTCTCTACAAAAAATATAAAAAATTATCTCTCTCTTCACTTTTTCACTAAACCCAATACCTAAAATTTTAACAACACTAAAATTTTACAAAACAAACCCACCCTAAGTACCTGTATGCTGCAAGAGAGCAGGGAATCTTTATCGCCTTCCACTGATACTGTATCATAATGGAATGTCTGGGGAGGGATGACCAGTGTGATCTGAAGGGGAGAAAAAGACTTGAATTTTGTACCCTAAGCACAGAACATTTGTTTGAGGTCATCATTCATCACCATTAGCCTGTGGCTGAGGCTAATATTTCCTTTTAAAAACCTGTGTTTGAACTTTATAAGTTAGTCCAATGTAGCATGTATCATGCCTGCTTAATATTGGCATGAATGCGTAACATAAATTATTTCAATATGATGCAATGTAACCAATATAACATGCTTATGATCAGTATAGTATTTAATTCAAATTTTATATATTCGTATGTTACTCATGCTTGTTGGGCCCTTAAATTAGGCTAATTACCTATAAGAAGAGTTTCCCTCCTTGTCCTAGGTTCTGGTTGACATGATCCGTGTACCGGATTGGGCATTTGAAGCTGCTGGTCAGGAAACAAGAGGCATGGGCCAAGATGCTGCTGGATACCATCCTGGACTTTACTTGACTCCAGCTCAGGTAAGCTTTCAGCTGGCATAGAGTTTATCCTCATCCTTCTATTGGATATTGCCTAGATAACATGATGTTAAAACATTTGAAGTCCCAGAGAGCTATTTAGGTGAACTGCAAGTGTGAACGACATACCAAAAAGGGCTTATCATAAATTAAAGAGCATTTTAAGGGCATTATTAATGCATTATGTGCACGTGCTGAGGTGTGTTACCTACACGAACATTGCTACAGATTTAGGGTATGGGTATTTGATTATTTGAAGGATGCATCCGTTACCACTATATATTAGGCTGTTTTGAGTCTGTACTCTTTGTGATGCTCTCATAATACTTCCGCTTTTCTTTTTGTTGTGATAAGCATGTTGCTTTTATGAACTTCATTATTATCTAGTTCTGGATCCTGAAGGGTACGCTTTTTTTGCTTTTTTTTTGGGGGGGGGGGGGTGCCACAGAGAGAAGCAGTGGAAGCACTCATTCAGGAACTTCCAAAGTTCATGCTAAAGGCTGTTCCAACGGATTGCAGTGAATGTCCCATCTGCTTAGAAGAGTTTCATGTGGGAAATGAGGTACGTTTTTTTTTCATTTTCCTGTCTACTTAATGTTCGTCCTTAACAAACTAAGTGTTATACTTCCAGTTTATGCTCCAAGTATCTATCATGCTAAAGCAATGGAGCAAATATAGTCACAAGATTTATTTCATAATCTCTTCATCATGTATCATCATCCACATTTTTCCTGTCATATCAAAGTGGTTGAATCTATTCAAAGCAAAACCTATCTATTCATGTTAATGAACTGTTATCAAACAATGTGGGATTAGTTGGATAGACTTTCTTTCTGGTCATCTGGCTGTATGTGGTCCATCTCCTAGGTTACTTGACATAAATCTTATATTTGTTCAGGTTTATTTTTGCAGGATCAGATTGTTTCATGCTGATTCCTGGCACATGCAAATTCTCATCCTTTCTTTGAGCTTTGGTGTCTGGCTCTTTAGGATGTGGACCCCCTGTAGATACAATGAATGTTTAAGTTCTTAAAAAGAAAATTTGTTAAAAGAGGTTAACTTTGATGCAAAACTGTACTGGTATGAGGTGCAGGCCACCACACCTAGGCTCATGCATACACAAATTTCTATATCAAGTGGTAGATGATTATTAGTAGGGCAGTTAAACCCAAGTTTCTTACGGAAATTTGTGCAGGTTCGTGGCCTGCCTTGTGCTCACAATTTCCATGTTGAGTGCATTGACGAGTGGCTTCGACTGAACGTGAAATGTCCTCGGTGCCGTTGCTCAGTTTTCCCTAATCTTGACCTTAGCGCTTTATCTAATCTTCATCCCGATACGGAACGGTCATCTGCCAGTGTTGTGACAACCAACAGATACATAAGAGAACCTTCCAGCCAGAGCTACCTGTTGAGATTGCAAGGTCTGCTTCGTCCAGTGCGTGCAGGAAATGCAGGAGCGGCCGATGATGCTGAAACTTCTTTGGAAACTTTAGAGAATGGGGGTGTGCCTGTGATGAGTCGGCACCCATCAAGCATTGAGCCAGTCCCCCCAGCTGAACACGTGGTTGTTGGTCAGTGCAACCCTCCACAGCCCTAAACTTCATGCTTGTTACCCCATATCTCATAATTTTTTGCTAGATTTCCTAACCCTCTCTGAGGACAAGCTAAATGATACTTGTCCATCGGTCATCAAGGTGTAGTGGTGGTTTCTTATTGTAATGAAGAGCGTTTTTTTGATTGATCCAAGTATATGGAGTCATGGACATGAAAACTGTAACCAATGCATTTTTCTCTTTGTTAACCCAATGGAGATTAGAGTTGTGGAGCTGTGTTGTGCAGATTACTTCAGGTCTCAGTATCTGTTTGTTGGAATAGTTGTCTGAAAGTGAATAAAACAGGGCTCTTAGATTATGAACATTGCCAAACTTTATGAACTGTGAATATCTCAACTCCTCATTAGAGATATTCATCTTGATCTGTACTCTTTACTTTCTGACTCGTCTTGATCTGCGTCCTGGCATTGATAGCAATTTATCGAATTCGTAATCTTGTTTGAGAAGCTTTTCAGTTTTCCTTATCTTTCGTGTTACTCTTATGATAATGCCTGCCCAACTACTGCACTTTGGTTCCACCATGCGTCGCAAGTGATCTATTTCCCAATCCATAGTGAAGAAATTGTATAAAATTGGTGGGACTTCGTTCAGAAGCATCTAATCAACCTACAATCAATGGTCGCTATTAGCCGCGGTAGGGGTGGACATTGTATAAAGCATATCAATCTCATGTTTGCTTCTCTCACAAAAGGAAGAATATAGAGTTGTTGACACTCTTAGCTTCAAAAATTAAAAAAAAAAAAATTGTCCATCCAAATATGGGTAAAATTTTATGAGAAAACTCTTATGATTCATATTCGTGTTTGAGTGTTGAAATTTTAGAGTGTGAAAGTTGGTAAAAAAGATAAGATAGTTTATAGAAGTTGGTGAAAAAGTGAAGATAATTTATAAAAGTCGGTGAAAAAATAAAGAGAAAATATTTGAATGAATATTATAATGAAGAAAAATTATTTTATAATTTTTTTAATTAGATCCCAAATTTCGAGTGTCACTCAAACAAATTCGAAATACCAAGGGTTATGTTCGTTTCCTACATTTTTTCAGGATTCAAATACATTCACAAAACTATCACCGAATATATTCAGAATTCAAACACAAACACCAATACATTTTACACAATCTCCAACAACTTTTTACTTTTTTATTCAACATAAATTTTCTCTCTATACTTTTTTACGTAACTCCAATATTTTTTTATTAAACAATTACATCAAATCATTTTTCTCTCCACTTTACACAAATACCAATAAAATACTATTCAATATAAACATTCACAACTTCTTTAAAATCATACAATTTTTAGAAAATTCTAACGAACTCCGTCTGTGATTGTCTGAATAGAATTCTCTTAAACTGTAGCCTTAGATTGGCCGCTGGGGGAGGGGGTCTGGTGGGTCTGGTGGAACATGTTGAGACAATGATGGTTGGATGCGGGGCATGTCGTCAATCTAAAACACTTGAGGAGCTGAAAAGATGAAACATAAGCACGTGGTTAGAATCCCATCCAATTACGAACACAAATTTTATGTTATATTAATTATCAACCTCTCGTTGAGTGATGCAAAAGACACCATTATGACTTTCCCCTCGTACTTGTTTTTTTTTTTTTTTTGCACTTGTAAGCCAAGTTTCAACACTCGTATGCCGGCCGGTGCATACAATGATTAAGCAAACAACGTTTGTCTCACCACATTCAAGTCCTTGCGTGTCATATTACTGCCCAATTGATATTTTTATTTATTTAATTATTATATACAGTAATCGTAAGCATATTGCTGTAATCATGCGTATGTAAAGAATATCAACCTTTTTCTTATCTAATTTAATTGTTTTTAATCTTAAAAATTGGTCTCAGTGATCAGATCTGGAGTATAGAGTTATGTTCTATCTTAAGTTTCAAATTCGAATCTTTGCCGTATAAATAATTTTTTAGAGTCATTCCAAGACAAATCAGACTTACTTTATCTGTGTAGTTTAAGGACTTGTTTGGTTTATTTATATTCTTAGGATTTTTTGAATTCTGAGAATACACAAACCGAACATGTTTTTTAACATCACTTAAAAATAACTACTACACGCATGATAATAAAATTAACATCACCTAAATATTCTCAAAACATAAAAAATTTTCAAAATATTCCATAACCGAACAGACTCTAAGAGTTGTATTAGTTTAAGATTTACCGATCCGCTAGTGAGTTTCACTCCGATAGGCTTGTGAAACTGAGTTTATTAATTATTTTTTAAGTATAGACTTGTAAAGCTGAGTTTATTAATTATTTTTTAAGTAAAAGAAAAGAAAAAGGAATGCCTTAAAATATTTTGGTCATATAGATGTGGCGACGCGTGTAACAAGCTTAGTAGAAGGCAGCCCAATATCAACCCCCATTGTCTACGAAATTGAAGACCACGAATTTTCAGATGCACCCGTCAAAGTGGATCCCACGAGATATCCAATGGATCTCGTGGGTCTGAATATGCGATCTGGGCTCAACTTTATCCTCCCTCTCCCTCTTCCCTGTTCCTATCCGGAATATCAATCAAAGCCCCTCCAAGAACGACAACTTTCATAGATAGACGAAGCCTCTGCTCCCCTTAGAAACAGAGTCACTGATATTGAGAGAGAGAGAGAGAGAGAGATGGCGGTGGCTAATGCTTGGGGCGTGGGACAGGCAATCCCCATGCCCCAACTGAGACCGCCGTTCTTTTACTGTTGCTCTGATTTAATGTTGAAGAAATCCAAAGCTAACCTCAACGTCGTTTTTGGTTGGGGTTGTTGCTCCGTCCACACCAAGCACGCTATTTCATCCTATAAGAGCCGCAAGAACTCCGGCCTCCACTGCCGTTGCTCCGATAGCAGCATCAACAACGGCATCCATAATAATTCTTCTTTGGAATGGGATTGGAACCGCTGGAATCGTCATTTCTCCGAGATTGAACAGGCCGAAAGCTTTGCCTCTGTTCTCAAGGTGGGCACTTTCTCTCTCTCTTGGACGTGTGCCAGAGAGAGAGGTGTAGGGTTCCACTTTTTCTTTTTCGTAGTTGTTCTGAATTATTTGTTATTTCCTCTGAGTGGATTCCCAATACGGAGCACCAATTTTGCTAATTTAGAAAAAGCTACTAAGCATGACCTAATGAGGTAGGGGATGGTATAATTTGATGCTTTAATGTTATTCAAGAGCTGGACAAAGTGCAATATTGCACAATAATTTCTTTCCCTTTTTTTCTTCGGGTTCTGTATCAGTTTTTTTTTTCAGCGGGAAAAGCGTAGAGAAAAATGTAATGACTTTTATCTACGTAACTCTTTTCTGAAAGGGTTGCAAGGGATCTTGTCGACGCGGGAATCAATAATCTGGAAATTATATTACCTACCTCTAGGGGTCTAAAGGTTTAGTTTTTGGATAACTATATAGAGTCTGTGGTTCAGGTATACACTGTCAGAAAAGCTCTAAATGCTTGTCTGTTACAAGTTAGAATTCTAGATTTACTTATCATATTAAAGATATGCTAAAGTGGTGGATTATATTTAGACATTGAAGTTCTCACATTATGGACTTATACCACGATTGTTAAGGCTTTTCTTTTTCTTTGGAAAGTACAATATTTAGAGCTGACGCAGATAGAATGATGGAAAGGTATAATTCAAACTGAAAGTGCACTTGGGCTTTGGCTTGAATCGAGGCTGGGGTTGGTTGTGGTAAGTATAGGTATGAGGTTCGAATATTGCCATAAAGATTTAAAAAATTGCTCTATTTAGACTGGCACATACTAGCGACCATGTTTTTTTTAGTTGTGATGGAATGCCATGCTTTGCAGTTTCAACTCGAAGATGCAATTGAGAAGGAAGACTTCCAAGAAGCTGCGAAGTTAAAAATGGCTATTGCAGAAGCTACATCAAAGGACAGTGTTGCTGAAATCATGTCTCAGTTGGAGGTCAGAGCGACATTTGAATCACTAGATGTGCGAACTGGCACACATAAAAATTTGGCCATTGATCTGATCCATTGTCTATTTGCAGAGTGCAATTGAAGAAGAGCGTTACCTTGATGCCTCAAGGTTGTGTAGGTACACAGGAAGTGGACTGGTAATCTTTATAGCAACTGTTAGCTACTATATTCAGTAGTGACCCTACTCCAGTCGTTGGAACATGGTTTGCAATTTTGTTTACTTGCTATGATTATCTTCCTTGGCCTTAGGCATCTTGCTTCGTCTTTGTTTATCTCGAAGTGTCGCAAGATGCGTTTGAGAATTCTAGTGCACTGGCACAAGATATAAATGGTGGAAAGTATTAACTTTTAAAAGTTAGTGCAGAATGTGGATAGAATAAAGTTGACTCTGGTTTCCAACTTAATGGAGTTCTGTTATGCATCTACTTTCTGCATTACTTTTACCTGATAAGAGTGGGGCTGTGACATTGAGCAGTTTGGACTCATTTCTATAAAGCTGTTTTGTCCATATATAATATAAGGGACTCCTGTTATGTGGCTCCTTTGCGAAATGGATGCTCTGTTAGATCGTAATGTCTACATATTAGAAATGAAACTTTGTTGCTGAGCACATCTTTACAAAGGACTCGGTTCTGTTTGATACTTGAATGATAATGCTACTAGCAGCCTTACTGATGAGACATGTCTGTGGATTTATTTTGTTTCGCTCTTTAAACCATTATTGAAATAAATGTAGGTAGGTTGGTGGGTGGGATACTCAAAAGATTCAGATGATCCCTTTGGCAGATTAGTTCGCATCACTCCTGGTGTGGGCAGATTTGTTGGCAGGAGTTACAGTCCGAGGTAAGGTTCTCTTCTTTCTTTCTGTCTTTCTTTCTTTCTTTATTTCTTCTTCTCGTATATGATCTATTTAGTTATCATTTTAAATATCTTTTTTGCTTTCTGCAGACAGTTGGTAACTGCAGCTCCTGGCACGCCATTATTTGAAATTTTTGTGGTCAAAGATAGTGACGAGACATATGTCATGCAGGTTATTTACTGAGGCTCCTGTTAGATTATTGTTCAATTATGTATGACATGGCCTGACTAGATTATTTACTGAGCTTATAGTTTGATTTGGCTCCGGTAGTTCTGAGTTTTGACCTTGACTAGATAGTTCAAATGGAGTCGCATATTGTGAACTAAACTTTTTTCTTTTTCCTTTTTGGGTTTGGTGTCTCAGACGACCCTTTCACTCTTTCAATTTCAATGAACTCTTAGACAATGTACTGTTCATAATTTGATTCAGGTCTCGTAATTTGAACTTATAGATCGGAGGCACAACTATCAAGTCTCGAGCAGGATTAAAAAATTGTGGTTGTGCTCTCTCCATTGAAAAAGAGAGGGAAACAAACCTTGTTGAATTGCTGTGCATTTCGTAAGATCAATACACTGCCAGCTGATTTGGAAGCCCATACTGTTACAAGCAGAACATTGTTATTTTCAAATCCTGATCAATTATAGGCCATTACTTTCTACTAGTGTGATCTGCTTTTCCCCTTTTAAGCAACAGCAGTTTTCATGTGTTGGATATGAAATTTGACCCCATAATACTGTCTTGTGTGGTTGGATAAAAATTTTGGTCAATGGTTCAATCAAGGGACCGAAAATGGCAGGAGTAGACTGTTGTATTCGACTCAAATTGTATTGCGTTGTTTAAAGACTATTGAATAATGAATGGAGGAAGTACCTATACCCTCTGGGCTTCAACCCACCCCCTTTACATCTGTTAGTTTCTTGACATGGCTTAAGTGGGGGCCTTCTTCCTTGGGATTTGTCTTCTTCAACTCTTTATGGCAGTTAATGTGAAGTGCTTCTAATGTATTTATCTGTCGGCAGGTAGTATACTTGCAGCGAGCCAAAGGAAATTCAACAAATTCCATTTTACCATCCAAAGTCACAAAAGACCCTTCTACTTCCGAAGTGGAGAATGAATCTGTAGTGGATATCCCGGAAAGTGAAGGAAAACCAGAGAGCAATGAGGAGAAGGGCACTAACATTGAGGGAGTGACTGAGGAGGGGATTAAAAGTGTGATAAATTTTTTAAAAGAAAAAATTCCGGGATTGAAAGTTAAAGTTATGAATGTCAATGTTACCGAAGAAGTGATAAAGGATAATGATTCGGTACAGCAGTTGATGCAAGAAGACAATGAGAAGACTGGATCTACAGACAATTCTGAAGATGCAGTTGGTAATTTAGATGAGATCCAGCCTGACGGGGTCACCTTAGGAGGAGGCAGTGATGCATCAGAGGACGAAAAGGAGTTGGATATGAAGCTTTTTATTGGTGGGGTTGTACATAATAATGATGACACTCCTACCAAGGATGAGTATTTGCGCCTTCCTGCTGAAATAAAGGATATGGAGAGAGATTCTTTCATGCTACATATTCCTGGGAGAAGCTTAGATTGTGACAATGGAGAAAGTAAAGTGTCCAGAGTCAAAGTGGCAGCTCTAGCAGCTCAAGGTGTCTCTGAGCTCATGCCTCCTGATGTTGCGAAGGCCTTCTGGAGTGCTGACAAAGTTTCTTCAAAGGTGAGGTTCAGTGTACACTTTTTCTTTTATGATTTAAATATGAAAATAGGCTAGTAGTTAGTATTTATGTTGAATAATTTTTGGCAATGGTAAAATGTTGGATAGCATCGCCCTCCTCATTTTTGCAGTCCATTACTTTTGGTTTCAATGCTTTGCTTTTGTTGACGAATAACTGTATTCATTCTTAACTTAATCTTAGGTATCCAGAAATGTGCGCGAAATTGTAAAGCTTGCTGTTAGTCAAGCACAAAAACGCAGCAGGTTATCTGAGAATACAACTTTTAGTAGAATAACCACTTCCAGAGGAGATTTAGATCCTTTTTCAGGTTACTCATCTCATCTTCCATTTTCTTAACTTGGTGATCTCTTAAATTTAATGTAAGCGCATCCTTTTGATAGTGCAACCTGCTGGTTGAAGTGTAGGCCTGTATGTTGGTGCATTTGGTCCTTATGGCACTGAGGTGGTACAATTACGGCGTAAATTTGACCACTGGAATGGTGGGGATGAAGACAAGTCTTCTGAGATGGAGTTTTTTGAATATGTAGAGGCAGTGAAGCTGACTGGGGATCTTAACGTTCCTGGCGGCCAGGTTTGTGGCTTCTGGTATTTGCTGATGGTTATGCTGGTTTATTTTTGTATGCAGCTGCAAATAGAAACATATTAAAGCAGGCTGTAGTACTAAACTATGCAGTTTGGGGATATGCAGGTGACGTTTCGTGCTAGAATTGGGAGAGGAAATCGCTTGTCCAGCCGTGGGATGTATCCGGATGAATTAGGAGTGGTAATCTTACTTGCAATAGATAGTTCTCTGTATTCATGATTGTACTCTCTTTTAGGCTGCATTCAATTTTGTCACCTAGGACTTCTCAGAGATTGTTTGTTTCCCAGGTTGCAAGTTACAAAGGTCAAGGAAGAATAGCAGAATTTGGGTTCCGAAATCCAAAATGGGTAGATGGAGAACTTCTCCAATTAAATGGCAGGGTATTGAGACTGCTGACTAATTGTGCTGGCATTTCTTTTCGAGTATGAGCCTGATTAACCCGAATTAGTCGTCTGTATTTCCTTTATTTATTTTGTTTTCTGCATTTTTTGCAGGGCATTGGACCATATGTCAAAGGCGCAGATCTTGGTTTCCTGTATGTTGTCCCTGAGCAGAGTTTTCTTGTGCTCTTCAACAGATTAAAGCTACCTGAGTGAACCACTAGATCGAGCATTCCAGGCTGAGAAAAAGAATTCCAATCTGTAACATGTTCGAGCAAAGTAGGCTGTTTGACCTTTTTGTGCTTCCCTTCGTTGTGGAGAACTTTTCTTTCTCAGCCAGTCTTTTTCAACTTTTCTCATCTTTTTTTGGCTTACTTTCTGAGCTGTATATCATTTTTGCTGACCCATGAAAATAGTGACAAAATAATATCAAAACACCCCCCCCCCCTCCCCCCGTCTTCTAGAGGAAGATTTCTTCAGGATGACTGAGGGTGGGTTTGCGTGGTAAAATTTTTGGTATTGGATTTAGTGTTGGTATTGAGTTTAGTGAAAAAGTGAAGAGAGGTAATATTTTATAGTTTTTGTAATTTTTTATATTTTTTGATGGAAGAGAAAGATTATATTGGAGTATTTTATTAGGAGAGAGATAAAATTTTGGGTAAAATTTTAGTGACAAACGCAGCCTGAGTTGTATGAGGATTAACCCATTGTTAGTTACGTGGGTCTCTCTTCTTTAGTCAGAACTTTGCAGCTGTTGATCCTAGGTGAAAAAGTAGATTGTGAAATATCATTTGAGTCCCTAAAAGTAAAGAGAGCACAAGTGTTGGTTGTTTTCTTTTGGCTTAATTATCTCATCGGTCTATGTGGTATCCAACTTTTACAAAATAGTCAATGTGGTATGACTTTCAACAAAATGGTCTTTGTGGTATATTTTTGAGACAAATTAATCCCTTCGTCCGACTGTGGTTACCCACTTAACAGGAGAGTGTTATACATGTCACTTGTCATTCATGCGTTGACACGTCAGCCGTCGTCGTGGAAGATGAATCTCGCACGTTTATTCCACAGGATCGAACCAATCGAGTCTAAGGTTGAGGTTGAGACTAATTCTACAAGCTAAAAAAAGTATATCACTCGTGATTTGTATACCACTCCTGATTTGGATACTAATGCTAAAAAATACGATTTGGACAGAGTGATTAATTTGTTTCAAAACTATACCACATTGATGTTTTGTTGAAAGTCATACTACATGGACTAATTCGTCTCAAAACTATATCACATAGACCGTTTTGTTGAAAGTCATACCACATGGACTAATTTGTTTCAAAACTATACCACATGGAAAGTCATATCATAAGGATTATTTTATAAAAGTTGAATATCATATGGAACTGTAAGCTAATTAAGTTTTTTTTTGTTAAGTAAAACATAAAGGCAGAATTATTGAAGATTTTTACAGAGCTTGGGATTGAGGGAATGATGCTTTTCTTGTTCCTTTTGGGTGTATGTTGAAATCTGTGGGGAGTATTGGTAAAAAGTAATGTTTACGTGGGCAGAGCGCAAGGTCCATTACTACTAGGTGGTAGGTAGGATGCTTCCTGTGATTGCTCCTGTCAAACAGCTGTGGGAGAATCTATTTACTAGAAGAGAAATTAAAAAAGAAAGAAGGGAAGGAATTTGTGCTCTTTATGGCTTTATGTCACAAAAGAATAGCCCACTCTTAAAGCAACCCAAGAGAGAACTTTACATACTTTTGTAGCCATTCTATCACAACTCGCGCACAGAGTCTCCACCAGAAGCTTCACTGCATTGCTTCTATTTAACAAGTCTTGCGGTAAATGATTTTAGTGAATTTTTTATATTTATTATAATATAAAGAGATTATTTAATTAAGATAATAATTACTTTATAATTAATAGTCAAAATTTTGGAACCCAAACATTAATCCATCTACCTCATCATAGATGTTAATCCTGGGTAAATTATTAATTTAAATATAAGAAGGTTTGAGATAAATTCACCGTTCTAATTTTGGATGGATCTTTATTTATTGGAAAAAAAAATTCTTTTATTTTTTATTTTAAATTAATGTCAAATACAGGTCTCAACTTCGAAATGACATATAACTTTAAAATTAATTTATTAAAATTGGCCGATGATTGAAATATACTGCGTCGTATCGTGATTCGTGACACGGTAGAATGTTACCATTTTTCTTCTTCAACATTTACTTATCTTTAATTTTTAAGGTAAAATAATAATAATAAAGGGATGTTTGAGTATAGAAATTTTAATTATTGGAATTTGTGAAATATTATAAAATAAAGATATTTTATAAAATTTGATAAAAAAAGTAAAAAGAGTGAATATTTTTAATAAATATTATAATAATAATAATAAATTATGTAATAAATTTTTTAATATTAATCTCAAATAATTAAACTCAATTATTCGTGACTCAAATATCTGCTAAGTAAACTGACAAACTATTGAGACACGTGGCGTGGTCCCACAGCGGAACAAAGGAAGTTAAAAGGGGATGGTGCTTCCTCTTTCCCGAGTTCCCACACGGACCACTTTCTGAGTTTGTGCCTCGTTAAAATCCGGGAAAGCGAAACGAATTGAGGATGGAAGCTCACATCCAAACCCAACAACAGCAACATCAACAGCAACGCAAAGCAACCATGAAGAAATCTTCGTCCAGGAATTCAGAGTCATCTTCGACTCACATGGACTCGCCACTCCGCTTCCACTCGCCTCTGCGATCCGAGCTCGGCGACCCGCCCGAGAGCCCACCCTACAAGTCACCGGAGAACTCGCCGGAGAAACAGCCGGACTGCTCCAAGGCGCTGGTCTTCGTCGACAGGCCCACGCAGTACTCGCCGCTCCCGTCGCCCTGGGGTCCCCAGAAGCCGCCGGAGAACTCCAACAAGAACAGCAACGCCCAGACGGCGAATTCTCCGTCCCCGGTGCTGGTGTTCAGCCGGAACATGAGGGAGGAGCCTCCTCCGTCAGTGACGAAAGTGGGACCCAGCGGCGGTGAGGATGGCCGGAGGTCGGGGACGTCGGCGTCGATACTGAGGAGGTCGAAGAGGGAGGAGATAGTGAAGAGGGCTGCGCTTGGGTTCAGGGTGAGCGAGTTTGTGTTCTGCTTGATTTCCTTTTCGGTTATGGCAGCCGATAAAACCCAGGGTTGGAGCGGCGACTCCTTTGACCGCTACAAGGAATACAGGTCTCTCTCTCTCTCTCTCGCACTTTTTTTGTTTTATTGCTATGTATCTATAGGCTTCTCCTAATGTCAATTTTTGCTGTGAAGTTCTTGCTAATTTATCTGAATAGAGACAATTTACAAGTCTCTCTTGACTTTAGGCTACATTACTGAACACAAATCTTAAGACTTTCACCTAATTGATGTTATCAGCTTTTCTGTATGTATGATTGATTTAATCAAGTCGATTTCTAAGTTGAGGATTATATGCATGTAGATTAGTTTTAGTTTCTCTATGTTGTTAAGGCTAACATCTCGCGCGCTTGCGACGGCTCTGCAGAACCCTTTTCACCTTGAATTGTGTTGTGGCCTGTGCTCCTAGATGGTAAGGGCATAATACTCTTAACTTACCTCGGATCAATATTACATATCACAACGCTTGACTTGCTGATTAGTTGTTACTTAGAAAATAGGCATAGATGATTGACTGGATTAGCAATGCATGGTTTTTATCTTCGACAACCCTGTTTGATTATCTGCTGACGTTTTCTCTTTTATTTGTCCTTAACTTTCAGAGAAGAAAATTTAGATTCGTAGACCTTCTTATTTTTCTATTATTTTGCCTCCTCATTATTTTCTTCTGAGAGATTCGATGTGTGATGGTAGAGGTCATTTGTTGGCAGGTATTGTTTATCTGTCAACGTCATTGCATTTGTGTATTCGGGGTTCCAAGCATATGATCTAGCCTACCATCTGGTCACTGGGAAACATGTGATCCGCCACTACCTACGTCGACACTGTGTCTTCTTCATGGATCAGGCAAGTTGTGCAGCTTCCTTATCTTATTCCTTGCTGATAATTTGCACATAAATTCTGTCTATGTTTTGTGCATAATGGCAACCCCCTGGAGACTGAAGTATTGTGATTTAGTTTCCCGTGGGTTTCGTGTTTTCCAGTTTGAGTTCACAACATGTTACAGCATGTAGCCATGTAGCATGCTCATTCTAGGAGCACTACTTCTTTATTGTAATATGGTAGGCATGAACCTTGGACATTGAATGGGTCAGACGACATCCTTGATTTGTTGGTGGTGGTTTCTGTTAGATATGCATTGTTAATGGTTTAAGCCTATCTAATTGAGGGTCTTCACAAGTTATAATTTAATGAATATGGTTGGTAGGTGGAGATTAAGTAAACTATTGAAACCATTAGGAACTACTACAGGTGTTCCCCTGACCTTCTTCCCAGTCCTTGGACATGGCCATCTTTGATCTTTAGGAACTTAAATCTTTTTGTTGTTTTGCTTGAGCACGAGTCATGAGCTACTTGTTGTGCACTGAAAAATACTATTTGCTTTGTTAATTTTTCTGGCAGATACTAGCATATCTTCTCATGTCATCATCCTCATCAGCAGCCACCCGGGTTGATGATTGGCAGTCAAACTGGGGAAAAGACGAGTTCACGGAGATGGCTAGTGCGTCCGTCGGGATGTCCTTTCTGGCTTTTGTTGCCTTCGCCTTCAGTTCCCTCCTATCCGGTTATGATCTTTGTACCCACACATCTACATAATCTTGTAACCAGTTTTATGTCTCTTCAGGCTTTGGTTGTGCATGATTGAAGAGCATGTCACATATTTTCAGTTGTACAGGCAGATAGAATGGATAGATTTTTTTTCCCTTCTTCTTAGTTAGACAAATAAGAGAATGTATCGATTCCACTTGAATATTCAGTGGCAATGAAACCGGTTTATTGTTTGTCATAGCCGTTCTCTGTCTCTTTTTCCTTAATCACAACTGTTATTTACAGAAAGTTAATGATCCACTTCATTACTTCCTTCTAGCCTTCGTTTGATCCATTACCTTGGAAGCACCCAGTGTGTTCAAATCGTACTCTACCTATGTCAGGTCTCTTGTGGGTGAATATATGGACACGTAGTGACAAGGCAAACAAAGAACTGGACAACTTTTAAGGCCGAGTGGGGTTACCATCTAAAGTGGTCCAAGCTCAAGCGCCTACTGAAACGTATTGGAGTCTACTTTTGTGGGACAAAAGAAACCTTGGGCTAGCTATAGAGACTTGGAAAAGGCCCAATAGTTGGTTTTTATTTTACATTTACCAAATAATCCTAACGCCTGAGTGCACCATTTTCTTTTCCCAAGGTTGACAATTGACATCCTTCTGATCTTCTAGTCACTGTAAGGCTCAACTCATATTTTGCTTACGTAGCATGAGATGAGATAGTGATGAGTGGGCTTAATTCGTGCTTGTAAATTGGTATCTAAGCGTCGTAGGTGGGACTACTTTTTAACGTGTTTAGTGTCTAATATATTTATGGGTAAATTATAATGAACACCTCACAAATTACTACTATATTCTCAAAAGCATCCTTAAATTATAACTCGTTGTAACTTGCCTCCGAATCTAATTTTTGTTCGCAATTCCATCTCCAGACCTCAAAGAAAGTCAGTCATTAGCTCGGTTGGTTTTGCTTTTTATCCCACGTGACTCGTATACGTCCTTTCTCTTTTGTAGAAATATAATTATGCTCACATTTCTGAGTCATAACTCTTTTGAATTTTTTTTTATTGCACTACCCGTAAAGACTTAAAATCATGAAACACAGCGTTTAGCTTGGCCAGAACTTGGTATCTAAAGCAAAACACAATGTTTCAATGCTGATGAGGGTATAAGTAATTTTTAATGGAGGGAGAGGGGCATATGCGGATCACGTGAGACGAAAGCCATTCAATATAACGGCGTCGCTGGATTTGGGGATGGAATAGCAACAGAAAACATGATTTTTTAAATTGAGTTGTAATTACATAAATATGAATTCTGTAATTTATTTTACTTGTTTTCAGATATTTGGCAAGTACTTGAAAATTAAATCAAAGTAAAAAAATTTCAATCAACTGTATGTTTTGGGGAACTTCATAAAACGTCTCATATCTACGGACAAAAATTAACAAATCTCCCTCAAGTTCTAAAATATTTTATTTCACCCATATGTTTTAAAAACAATAAATCCTCACCTTCTTTTTTATTTAGCCGTTAAACAACATATAAAATGACCAAAATATCCTTCCAAGATAAAAATACTAAAAATATTAAAAAATATAAATGATATATAAATAAAAATTAATATTTTTTAATTAAAAATATCGAAACTATATTTCAATAATTTATTTGTTTTTCATTTATTTCTTGAATTTATTTATATTTTAAATTTTATCTTGTAAGGGTATTTCGTTCAATTCACATCACTTTCTATATGACTTAACTACCAAATCAAACAGAAGTCAAACTTCACAAAGTCAAAGTCGAAAATAATGTCGACTATGGTTGTGCAAAAATTTGAGACCCGACCCGGAACCTACCCGTTCCGACCCAATTGAGGCGGCTTAAGTCAGGCCAGGTCGGGTTTTGACCCTCAGATTTATTTCAAACTCGTGCCACTTGTGTTGTGAATGAGCCACGTGGCATGAGTTCGACCCTTAGATTTTATTTCAAGGTGCAATTTGATTAATTGTAGAAGTTGGAGATCTCAATCAGTAAAGATTGGTAGTTAGAGGGCTCAAAGTGACTTTTTTTCTTAAAATTTTTATGCAGATATGTAAATCATTAAGCGTGCCAAACATCACAAAATATTTTCAAAATAATAACCAAACACTAAAAAATAAATTATTTTTCTGAAAAATGTTTTATTGAAGAACATTTTAAGTAAAATAATAATTTTACAAGTAAACAAATTTACCCTTAGTTTATATTTATCGAAAAGTCTGGTTAACTCTCGCATCAAAGACTTTATTAAACATAAATCAAGATTCAGGTGACATTGTCTTAGACTGATCATGCGATCCCGCCAACCCAACAACTTCGTATGTTCACCACGGCTGGCGTTTGTGGTTGGTGATCTTACTCGGTGCCTCAACCCAACTGATGGGCGTTCATAAATACCTCATGAAAAGTCGACCAGAGAGGACATTATATATTAAGGCTTGTTGTATCGTTAAGTACTGCATGTAATTAGCTTGAAGGCTAAAAATTATAGGATTATACCAACCTATAGTAAACATTCACATCATTTTACAATTGGAGTAATTTTTTTTTTTGGTAATGAGGACGATTTGTGGCACCTCTGTGCGCGGGGTTCTGACAAACTTGGTCAAACTTGATCGCACAGTAGCTCCTCGCCACATGCAACAATTAAGTCGCTGGTTTTGTTACTACGAGGAGTTAAATTAGGGTTGACCATCTGATCGATGATATACTCCTG
The DNA here is from genome assembly GCA_963930655.1 of Myrica gale. NCBI lineage: Eukaryota > Viridiplantae > Streptophyta > Magnoliopsida > Fagales > Myricaceae > Myrica > Myrica gale. The sequence continues at coordinate 17,173,543 of OZ005617.1, read as the reverse complement.
ACCAACTCATCCACACTTCGCAGTACCAATTAAAGTAAATTTTCAGTCAATACAAAATGAGATCAAGAATATCTACAATTTTGCTCTTATTTGTTTCATATATTTTGCCTATTTGAATATTGTTCCGCTCAAAAATATGAATATATATTTTTTCTAAAATTTCCTATGAAAAATACTGCCTACCATGATACTTGTATTTTCTTAGGGCGAAAAAAAGTTTAAAATTATCACATCATTACACTGTATGAGCATGCAAGGCGATATTGTATAATCTGGAAACGACATCCAAAATGTTTTCTTCCTTCCCATGCATCTGCAGATGGGTTCACGTGCAGTCCATGATCACCCATGTTCCTATCCATAAATTCCACTAGCTGACAAATATTCTCAATCAAACGCATCTAAATTCTTCTCTTTGAGCCAACAAATTAACACCACCCACGTTGAGTTTGAGCCGTCCGATTTAGAGAAAACCATGCTTGATTGCAAGCCATCTGATCTTCTTAATCATAGCACACCAAACAATTAATTAGGCACATAACACCCAATTAAAGAGAAAGATACATATTAACCCATAATTACCTTTGTACCTAAACAATTGTAATTATTTGTTTGGAGCACATTTCAAAGTACTCACCAACCACCATTAAGTGCGGCTGGGGGATATCCTGACTGTACTAAGAGTTTTGGGCTAAATTATTGAGCCTTAGGTCACGGGATAAAGACACGTGGTATTTCATCGAAGGTTACGTACAATTGCATGTGCATGGCCCCAAATAATTGTTGTTTCTTTATTGGGTGTTGTACAATTGGAAGCTTATAAAAATCTCCTAAATCAAACTACAGTTGAGGCGAATCTGATTCACACAGCAATCAACATCTGTAAATTGTTCGTCATGATCTTGTTTTCTAATAATTTTGTCATAATCTTATATTTACTTCACAAAATCACTCGAATCTTATAGCTAACTGCAGTCGGCGAGGGTCGGGATACTGTTCGGGCAGGAATAATGCAGGCGTGCCTCCCTCACACACTGCAGCAAATCCTCGCCCATTGCAGTCAAACCCATGATGAGGAGTTGTAACTTGTCACTTAAGATACTTCGTTATCTTAAATTTCTTTCTGATATAAAGTTTTGTGCTTTCAAAATTTTATTTGAGTGGATTGGTAATGCTAGAGATCATTGAGATGTAAGTTCCGCATTCATGTCTACTTTTTACCCTAATCTCTTTAGCAATTATTCGAGGAAGTATATATCACAAATCTCTTTGTAGATCAATTTTCTTTCTAATTTGTAGTTAGAATGGGATAATCTAATTTATAAAGAAATAGATACATCTTATAGGTAGAGCCTACAACGTTCAATACACGATGTGTTTATCTCCCACTCTTAATTAGATTGTGAACTAGCAAATTAAAGAGTATCGTTGTCCCATCTTTTTACACGTCTTATAATTAAAACTCGCATTGAGTAATAGATACAACATCATGCATTGAGTGTTGTATAATCAATATGAGCATATGTGGGACTCGTAACTGTGTTTTTCTCCCCCCGGAAATGTGTTGAGCACAGAACAAAAATAACAAACACAAGGAGACCAATATTTAACGTGGTTCGGCAATGTGCCTACGTCCACAAAGGAGAGAACTTTGATTTCAGCAAACCAAAATATTACAACTCTCAACTCTCACAGTTGCTCTCTGCAACTCTCTCACTTTCACTCTCTCGCTGCAATTCGCACCTCTACAAATTTTCTCCGCACTATGTCTTCTCTCATTCACGTTACATGTATTTATAGAGGAGGAACATGAGTGTGAAAACTGATAACAAATTTATCAGTTTTTGCGGTGGCGTGCAAACCTTCACCTGCAGCTCATAAATGTCTTGGTTACTGCAGTTTAATTGAGTGCACGCCTTTTTTTTCATCCAAAGTTTGCGAGCTGAAATTCGTCTGCTGCAAGATGCTCTATCGCATTTAATGCTTTGCTGCATTTGATACAAAATTTGCTTCAGCCGCAAATTTTGACTTCAGTCGTATTTGGGTATGGAACTCGCAAGCCAACAATTCTCCCCCTCCATACCCACAAGAGAAGAATGTGTCTGACATCAATCAGTTGGAGGTGTACATCCCGGCTATGTCTCTACATAGCTCGAGCTTCTCACGAGTAACCACCTTCGTCAACATGTCGACTGGATTCTCTTTTGTGTGGATCTTCACAAGCTTCAATAGTTGTTGCTCCATCACTTCGCGTATCCAGTGATAGAGAATGTCAATATGTTTTGTGCGGGAATGATACATTGAATTCTTGCTCAAGTCCAGAGCACTCTGGCTATCACAATGTACCTTGTATTCTTTCTGACTAATTCCCAACTCTTGGAGAAACCGCTTTAACCACAACATTTTCTTCCCAGCTTCCGCTGCAGCAATGTACTCTGCTTCTGTTGTGGATAACGCCACACACTTCTGTAATCTGGACTGCCATGAAACAGCTCCCCCAGAAAATGTGTAAATGAATCCTGATGTAGATTTTCTTTCATCAAGATCACCAGCCATATCCGAGTCTGTATATCCTTCCAAGATTGAATCAGTTCCCCCGAAATACAAACATAGTTTCAACGTACCTTTAAGGTACCTGAGAATCCACTTGACCGCTTCCCAATGTTCCTTTCCTGGGTTGGAAATAAATCGGCTCACAACTCCCACAGCGTGAGCGATGTCAGGTCTCGTACACACCATTGCGTACATAAGACTGCCAACAGCTGAAGAGTAGGGGACTGCATCCATCTCTTCAATCTTTTCCCTCGATGAGGGACACGAGCTCTTGCTCAATTTAAAGTGACTAGCCAGTGGATTACTGACTGGCTTAGCACTTTCCATGTTGAACCTCTTGATCACCTGTTCAACATATCACTCTTGTGACAGCCACAATTTCTTAGCTTTCCTGTCACGAACAATCTTCATGCCCAATATCTGCTGGGCTGGTCCTAAGTCCTTCATGTCGAAGAACTTAGAAAGATCTATCTTCAACTTGCTGATTATGGATGCATCTTGCCCAACTATCAGCATATCATCAACATAGAGCAGTAGAGTAACGAAATTACCATCTGGGAATCTGCGAATATACACACATTGGTCCGCTGCAGTCCTTCTGTAGTCATGACTCACCATAAATGAGTCAAACTTCTTGTACCACTGTCGGGGAGCCTGCTTAAGACCATAGAGTCTTTTCTTCAACTTGCAGACCAAGTGTTCCTTCCCATTAACTTCAAAACCTTCTGGCTGCTCCATGTATATCTCTTCTTTGAGATCTCTGTGAAGAAATGTTGTCTTCACATCCATTTTTTCAAGCTCCAAGTTTAGACTGGCAACCAATCCGAGTACAACTCGAATTGAGGTCATCTTCACTACAGGTGAGAATATCTCATCAAAGTCAACTCCTTTCTTCTGTTGGAAACCTTTGACGACCAAGCGAGCTTTGTACTTCACCTGCTTGCCATCGTTCTTCAGCTTGAACACTCATTTATTCTTCAGTGCTCTCTTGCCCTTCGGAAGCTTCACCAGCTCATACATTTGATTCTTCTGCAAGGAACTCATCTCTTATTGCATAGCTTGAATCCATCTGATTTTATCTGTATGAGCTCTTGCTTCATGAAAACTTTCTGGCTCCCCCTCATCAGTAAGAAAAATATAATCTGATTCCGGATATCTCTGTGATGGAATCAGCAATCGGCCTCTCGTCGATCTGTTCTGTTGAGGCTCGTCAACTGGAGGAAGTTCTTCATCATCTGATTGTTATGATGAAACAGCTTCTGGTGGAGTGGAAATCTGCTCCCCCTGCTCAACACCCTCTTCATCATCAACTTCTTCTTCTTCTAGGGATATTTCCTGCATTTCTTCAGTAGACTGGAATGGCGCAGGACTGATAACAGTTTCTTGAGCACTTGCACTGTTTTCAGCTGGGTTTACTGAGCTTTTGAAGCTACCATATAACTCAGCTTCATGGAACACAACGTCCCTGCTTCTGATGACCTTCTTAGCTTCTGGATCCCAAAGTCTGTATCCAAATTCTTCATCTCCGTATCCAATAAAAATACACGGAGTATACTTGACATCAAGCTTCTGTCTCTGCTCCTTGGATACGTGTGCAAATTTTTTGCACCCAAATACTCTCAGATGAGAGTATGAGATCTTATGACCAGACCACACCATCTCCGGAACTTCAAACTTCAACGGTACAGATGGTGTTCTGTTAATCAGGTAACAGGCTACACGAACTGCTTCACCCCAGAATGGCTTAGGTAACTTAGCCATACTGAGCATACATCTGGTTCGCTCTACAATGGTCTGATTCATCCTTTCGGCTACACCATTGTGTTGTGGGGTGCGTGAGACCGTCTTCTCATGTCTGATGACATGGCCAGAGCAGCATGCTCTGAACTCTCTGGAAATGTACTCACCTCCATTGTCTGTCCGGAGGCACTTCAACTTTTTCCCAGTTTCCCTTTCCACCATAGCGTGACAGTTTTTGAACTGCTCAAAAACTTAGTCCTTTGTTCTCAAGAAATACACTCACACTTTACGTGAAACATCATCAATAAATGTAATAAAATACCTATTACCGCCCAAAGACTCCACCTCTAAGGGACCACATACATCAGAGTGTACCAAGCTCAACAACTCTGATCTTTTACTGGCAGATGTACTGAACGAGACTCGATGTTGCTTACCAAACAAGCAACGCTCACAAGGGTTTAACGCTGTACCTTTATTGATTGTGATAAGCGCCTTCTTTGCCAGTGTAAACAACCATTTTTCACCCATGTGACCGAGTCTCTCGTGCCACAGATTTGGAGATGCCTCATCTTGAACTACATTGAGGCTATCAGTGCATATCTTCACATGGGTCTTGTATAAAGTGCCGCAGATATGTCCACGGGCGACAACCATGGTGCCTTTCTTCAGCTTCCAAGCACCGTTGCCGAAGTGGTTATCGTAGCCCAGTCGATCAAAGGCTGTCCCGGATATCAAATTTAACCGAAGGTCGGGCACATGTAGAACGTCTTTCAACACCATGGTACAACCAATATTTGTCTTTATACGGACATCGCCAATACCCGCGATCTTTGAGGAACTGGTGTTACCCATCCTCACTGTACCATAATCTCCGGCTTTATACGTGGTAAAGAAATCACTGCGAGGAGTGGCGTGGTAGGATGCTGTTGTGTCTACCACCCATTCTGCATCCTGACTCGCAACATGGAGACATTCTTCTTCACTGGTGGAGAGTAATGCACAATCTCCTGAGATGGTGACTAATGCTTCACCGTCTGCCTTCTTTGCCAGGTTGCTGGATTGGCCTTGCTCCCGTTGTAACTTCCGGCAGTTCCTTTTAATGTGGCCTTCGATGCCACAGTGGAAACATTTTATCTTGCCCTTTTGATGATAACTGCCGGGATTCTGGGATCTGCCTCTGCTCTTGCTCCTGCCTCTACTTCTCCCTCTACCACCTTGCTGGTGCCTTCCTTCAGTTACGAAGGCATGTGACTGGTCCATACCAGCCTCTTTTCTTCTGGCTTCCTCATTAAACAGGGCATCCTTCACCATCACCATTGTAAGTTTGCCTTCTGGAGCCGAATTGCTGAGGGAGACCACCAACGTCTCCCAACTGTCTGGTAGTGAACTGAGAAGCAGTAGAGCTTGTTCTTCATCTCCAAGATTCAACGCTACGGTTGAAAGTTGGTTCACCAGGTTCTGAAACTCGCTGGTATGTTCAGCAACAGAGGTGTCGCTCTTCAACTTCAAGTTTACAAGGCATCTCATTAAGAGAGCCTTATTCCGAGCGGTCTTGGCCTGGTACATGTTCTCCAGCTTTTGCCATAGAGTGTATGCGTCTGTCTCCTGTGCAACATGATAGAATACACTATGGTCGATCCATTGTCTGATCTGACCAATAGTTTTCTTGTTTGACTTTTTCCAATCTTTTTCCGGCGTCTCGTCTGCTTTTACTCATTTTTCTTCTATTGGATCAAACAGATCCTTACAATTTAGAAGATCTTCCATCCGGGGTCTCCAGATGGTGTAGTTGGTCGCCATAAGCTTGATCATTGCACTAGAACTTGAATTCTCCTTGGATTCCGCCTTCAACACTAGCTCAAATGGCTTTTTGCTCTACGTTCGGAGTTGAATCTCACAAAACGGAGCCCATCGTTGCGTCCGGAACGGTCGAAATAGCTAGGAAAAGGTCCGGTCCAGCCTAAAAAGGACAAAAATTGGGCTCAAGATGGACAAAACTCGAAACTGGAATATTCCCTCCAGAAACGGAATATTCCGTTAACTATAACGGAATATGCTGACGGCGTGAGCAAATTCCGTTAACGTTAACTCAGCGGGTTAACTCGGAAACTCGGCTGAAACTCAGCGAGTTGAACCGGCCGATCCGGTCACGATCCGACCCAGTTGTACGGACCGAACCGATCCTAGATCCGGTTTGGCGCGTGAAGGGAGCGTGCGGCGCGTGGTCAGCGCGTAACCGACTGCTGGAGCGCGTGCTGGCGCGTGCAACATCTTCCGGCGGTTGGCGGCGCGTGAGGAGAGTGGTCAGATGCGCGGAAACTTCTAGGGGCGCGTGTGAGCGCGTGCAGTGTCGGTTTGACCTCCGGTTTGTTCCGTTGTGCTCGTCTCTTCGAGAGGAATCTCCAGACAGTTCCAAAATTTGATTTGAACTCAAATAGGATTTCGACCAAATACACTAGCTCTGATACCACTTGTTGAGCACAGAACAAAAATAACAAACACAAAGAGACCAATATTTAACGTGGTTCGACAATGTGCCTACGTCCACAGAGGAGAGAACTTTGATTTCAACAAACCAAAATATTACAACTCTCAACTCTCACAGTTGCTCTTTGCAACTCTCTCACTGCAATTCGCACCTCTACAATTTTTCTCTGCACTCTGTCTTCTCTCATTCACGATACATGTATTTATAGAATAGGAACATGAGTGTGAAAACTGATAACAAATTTATCAGTTTTTGCGGTGGCGTGCAAACCTTCACCTGCAGCTCATAAATGTCTTGGCTGCTGAAGTTTAATTGAGTGCACGCCTTGTTTTTCATCCAAAGTTTGCGAGCCGAAATTCGTCTGCTGCAAGATGCTCTATCGCATTTAATGTTTTGCTGCATTTGATACAAAATTTGCTTCAGCCGCAAATTTTGACTTCAGCCGTATTTGGGTATGGAACACGCAAGCCAACAAAATGGACCGTCCAATTCATCATTAATAGGGTAGTGATTAATCCTTACTTAACCTACTAAGTGAGGCCTTTTCTTAGACAGCGTGGTAAGCAACTGGTCCATAATACAATTATTAAAAAATAAAAATAAAAACACCCAACATTCGTAATGTCTATTTGGGCATTCGTGATGCAGCAGAGAACATGAACATAAAACATGGAGGTTTTTCCGAATATACAAATGGAAGTCCCCGTCATGCATATATTATATATACCCTGTCGAGTGGATGGAAGTATATATATATATTCAACGACTCTTCCGTTCGCTATTAAGATGGCTAAATTTGTTTTATAAATTACTACTTTACGTAAGATTAATTAATTAATTGAACCACTAAGCCTGCATGCACGTACGGACGGCGTCACGGCAATAAGAAGTGGCAAATGCTGTAGTCTTCTGTTGGGAGTGCATGAGGGACACTCTTTCTAGCTTTTTGGGCACATCTACCAGTCTATCTCGTTCCAGGCTGGATTAGGTGAAAAGGGGTTTTGGATGATTCTCGGACCAGAATGTCTGATTCATATTTTTAAATCCTTAAGAGACCCATAGATAATACTCCACTTGGAAATGGAATCCAACAAATTAAGCTTCAATAATATATATAGTTCTATACATGTCTCTACACACGCTTTAACTCATCCATTAAATACAAAAATAAACTGAATAGGCTTGAGTTAATGAATTTAATATTATTTATTATTCATCTAAAATTAAACGGAATCGGAAGTCATTCACTAGATAATGGTATATAATAGTTAATATATTTTAGAGAAAAATACATTTTTCACCTATAAACTACGTGGTTTGTGACAGATTGCACCATAAACTACTAGTTTTGACATATTGCACCATCTAACTACTAATGTTAGACACTTTTTTATCCTAAATTATTCATTTTGACATATTACACAATTCAACTACCAATATTATACATACTGCATCATTCTTCCAGCAATAATGCTCCCGAAATTAATGAACTGACAACAATATATTCAAAGTGGGTCAAGAGCATTATTGTCATATTAATCTAAAATTTTGATAGATGGTGTAAAGTGTCTAGAATTGATAGTTAGATAGTACAATGTCTTAAAATGTAGCCGTTTATAATGCAAATTGTAAAACTTACTATAATTGGAGAATGAAAAATTGTATTTTCCCTTATTTGTTTTTGTTATATTTTACCTTTGAACTATTAAAATTTATAATTTTTTATAGTTCCAAAACAGAATGATTGTTTATGCTTTCATTTGTCTGACATAACCAGAAAAGTGAGGCTTCACTAAATAATTATTAATAAGAACATAATTATATATAAAAGGAAAAAGGCTCGAATAGTTGTCGAGAGAGGGAGGGGGGGGGGGGGGGAGAGGGAGGGGAATCAGAAGTGACCGTATACGGAAGAGGACCATACGGCATGTCCGACACACGCGGATACCCCTCCGTGGTGTTGGGCCCTCCTGTCCTTCCTCTTTTAACTCCACCGTTACCAAACAACCACAGCCAGCAGCAAGCAACAACCGACGCCAAGTCACCAACGCCCCGCTTCTCTTTCTGTTGTAACGCCTCGATCCAAGGCCAAACTTTGCCTACCTATTGGACTTAACTACCCTTCTGTTAGCGGACGACAGATTTTGTCCTCTGACGAAATTAACCTTGTCCCAAACGGCATTCAACCATGCAACCTATATCTTGTATATTTTCACACAAGAAATCGTTACCAAAGAACAAAATGGGTAAGGTTTTGACCATTTTTAATAAATTAGTTTTTTCATTTTCAAATTGATCATGAGTCCGAGTTTATAATTTTTGTCAAATGAGTCACTCCCTTAAAATTTCATTCTTAAAATTAATAGTTCATACGTCAGCTTCAATCATAAGTTGACACATGTCACCTAAAACTAAAATAATGCGATTTATAATTTTTATTTTTCAAATTTTTCTCCTAATATATATATATTTAAAATAATTTTGTTTGTTTTATTTAAAAAATAATAAATTAGGAAAATAATTTAAAAAATTATAAGTCCCGTGATTTTAATTTTGGGTGACACAGGATTGGAATTAACGTGTGAATATTAACTTTAGGTTAAATAAACTTTGCCCCCTTATCTTTAGGATTATTTACACTTTGCACCCCGATGTATTATTTTTGACACATTGGACCCATAAAAGTTATACATTTTTTCAATTTTGACCTCGTACCCAAATTGCCCGTCAATTTAGACGGATTCCATCAAATTTTTTACACATTGCCTCCTTATCTTTGGGGGTATTTACACATTGTCATTATCTTTGGGGTTTTTTACACATTGCACCCCACGTTTTGATGGAATCCGTCTAAATTGACGGACAATTTGGGTATGAGGTCCAAATTAAAAAAAATGTGTAAGTTAGGGGTTCAATGTGCCAAAAATAATACATCGAGGTGCAAAGTGTAAATGACTCTAACGATAAGGGGAAAAAATATATTTAACCCATAACTTTATAAATAGAAGTTCAACGAAAGGACCTGTTTGATAACAATTTCAAACTTAAAGACCTTTATGATCAATTTGAAAACCCAAAGACTATTTATTAAAATGGATCAAAATTCAGAGACCAAAATAAGTATATAACCCAAATTAAAAATCAATTATCTAAGCTATGTCATTGACATATGTACTTATTCATTTAGTGTACGTGAATTTCTTCTCCTTAACATTTATAGAGACTTCAATCTAAAACATCTAGTGCATCAAAATCTTAGGAGGATGAAATTTTATTCCTAAGACAATATTCATCAAAAAATTAACGACCAATTATTTAAATTATGTCTTTAACATATATATATATATCGATTAAGTATATGAAAGTCTCTTTCTCCTCGACTTCTCTATCTCACATGTTTGATTTTTATTGGATGACTTAATCAGTTTAAGTGGGAGTTGCAGTAATGTGGATATAAATATCTGCGTTATGTATGTTCACTTCAATGACATGGTGTGCTGAAAAAAATAATACACTACTTACCAAAACAATAATAACGAAGATCTGTGAAGGATATTTTGGGTAATTAAACACTCAAAAAGAGCAGGCCATGGAAAGAGGAGGATGACATTTTGGATAATGCCAATTAACAGCAAGGGCAAAATGGGAAAGAAAGAGGAAGCGGTCATTATCAAACAAGACCCGGTTTGTCTGCTCGGAGGTGGATCTTCGCACGTTATGAAGTAGCGTTTGCGAGTCAGTTTTAGTGAAGAGAGAGAAGCGCCAGTTCTTTGCACCACTTGCTTTCACTGCACACTAGAAAACCCAACCCAACACCCTCTCTTCCTCTCCTCTCTCTTCTTGTCTTTGTTCTTAAGCTTCAAGCCCTAAAAAGCTTTACCCTTTGTTTGTGTCTGCACTCTATCGTGAGTTTGGCACTTATCATGTTATGGCTTTAGCCTTGGAAGATCAGAAACCAAATGTTTCCAGCTATGTTTGTCCAAGTGGTGGTTTCTCCGTCCATTCAGATGTTTCTTTTAGTCTGCTTTAGACTCGTTATTGGAGCAAAGATACATCCTTTTCTAAACAAGTTTCGGTACTCGTAAATGAATCTTAAGTGCTCCTGCGTATTTTTGTCGTAGTTTTACCTCTGTCTCTGTCTATGTCTCCTGTAATTTATTCTACAGAAAAGACCATTGTTCTTGCTTTGATTTTTGGGCTTGTATAAATGGAATTTCAAGTTTTGGATTTCATTTACGACGTGCTAGCTTGAATCAAGTTTATGAGGCTTGAATGTTGGACATTCGGAATGTAGTGGGACAAGGAAGTGTTTGAAGCTCGCAAGTTAGATTTTTTTTTTGCTTCTTGGTGTATTCAAAATTAACTAGAAAGGATTACTTCGTTTTGGAATACATATTTTGTTAAAGACGCTGAAGGGGTGGCTTGTTTGATGGTTTTGATGAGTTTTGGCTCAGACCCATGAAGAATTTCTACTGGTTTAAGCAGATTTCCACCAATGGGAAATCTGAGAGGAGGCTCTCGCTCGGAGAGTACAACCGTGCGGTGTCGTGGTCCAAGTACTTGGTGTCATCGGGGGCGGAGATAAAGGAGGAGGGAGAGGAAGATTGGAGCGCGGATCTGTCGCAGTTATTAATTGGTAGCAAGTTTGCCTCAGGGAGGCATAGTAGGATCTATAGAGGGATATATAAGCAGAGGGATGTGGCTATTAAACTGATAAGCCAACCGGAGGAGGACGAGAACTTGGCTGCTATTCTCGAGAAAGAGTTCATTTCGGAGGTTGCTTTGCTCCTTCGGTTGCGTCATCCGAATATCATCGCTGTAAGCTCTGTTTCTTAAATGGCTTGTACATACATGCTTGTATTTCAGGTCCTATGCAATAATGAAGGTTGTGGTCCTGTTCTAATGTAACGTGTGATATGAAGTTCTATATTGCTGCTATTTTGTTCGGGTTTTTTGCGGTCTTTGAACCCAACACTATGGAACTTACTCTTCTTGTTGAATTACGAATCATGAATTTTAGTCTAATGTTGTCAAAAGTTCATTCCTATATCCTCTACTATTTGTATTTTGTCAGTTCTGTCATCACAGCAGCAATGATGAGCTGAAATCCCTATTCAATTGAATTACTGTTGCCAGCAAGGGGTAGGACGTATTACCAGAGCTCCCAATGCCGAGTGGCGGCATCCATTCTGACTTTGGTCTAAATCAGTAATTATGAGGAAGGCAAACGAGGTTGAACTTTTAGCAGAAATCAGGAGTTTTCCAGTTAGTAGCTTTTGTGATTATTGAGGCTAAGGATTTGGAGGAGGGGGTGAGAAGTCTGTCTTAGTGCAATGAAATGGATGAGGAATACGGCATTGAGGCTGTAGAGATTTGAAATGCTGATTCCTTGTCAAAGAGCTTTTTTTTATAAGAAAAAAAAAGAAGAAGAAGAAGAGTTGATCATTATCTAATGAAATATTACCATGTATGAGATGTGTCATCTTGACTGTTGGTTTCAGTTTGTTTTATTCACCAAATGATCTAGTCAACCAGTATACTTTACATTTTTGGATGCTCTTGTTTGAGACAAGCAAACAGTTGGCCTTGGAAATTTTGACAACTGAAGATTAGTCGGACTTGATCACTTGTTCTGACCTGTTTTTATGTTTTCGACTTTCTTCTTGCAGTTTGTTGCAGCTTGTAAGAAACCTCCTGTGTTTTGTATCATCACAGAGTATTTGGCTGGGGGTTCATTAAGGAAGTACCTCCATCACCAAGAGCCACATTCTGTTCCACTCAGCTTAGTTCTGAAATTATCCCTCAACATTGCACATGGGATGCAATATCTTCATTCTCAGGGGATACTTCATAGGGATCTGAAATCAGAAAATCTACTGCTAGGCGAAGATATGAGTGTGAAGGTAGCAGATTTTGGTATTTCATGCTTAGAATCTCAATGTGGTAGTACAAAAGGTTTCACAGGCACTTACCGTTGGATGGCTCCTGAAATGATAAAAGAAAAACACCACACAAAGAAAGTGGATGTTTATAGTTTTGGCATTGTTCTGTGGGAGCTTTTAACTGCATTGACACCATTTGATGACATGACTCCAGAACAGGCTGCATTTGCTGTTTCCCATAAGGTATGTACATGATGAACTTATTGAATTCTACTATAGTTATTTATATCATCATGTCCTGAAATGCATCTTATGTGGCTTTTAAAAATCTTAAACGAAAGGCATTCTAACATTTTTACCCCTAGATCCTGAAAATATCACGAACCTTTTTTTTCTTGGGGACTGAAAATATGGAGGTGCTATCCAACACATGCAACAAAAGAGAGTTGGAAAACAGAAAAAACTGAAACGACAGAGGAGAAAATACCAAGCGAGCAAATCGCCCAACCTGCTCTGCAGTTGATTTCCGACGCTCATATCAGTGAGTATATCACGCGTCGTGCTGCCTTTAATGGGTAACTCACAGAGAGAAATCTGATATGTTTTACACTGAAATAATTAACATGTCATCTTGTAAAATTTGGTAGAGATATCTTCTGATTTCTCCACTTCGATTGACAGAAGATAGATGATACTAGATAATCTCCCAAATCATCTGCTATTCATAAGATTCCAAGAGAAATGTCTAATCAGCAGATGGACCTTATCCATCCTGGAGATTCCATTATGTATATTATTGTTTTCATCTTGTTCTAGTTGATACACTAGAATGAATGAGGGGAATTGACATCTTAGAATTTATTTGAATGATAATTAACACATTGGAAAATATGTGGGAAATTGGGGACGGGTATTAGAATAGTTGAGGGTTCTAGTTTCTTCGGAAGCTTTGATCTCTGTCTCTCTGTTGGTAGCATACCTTTTGTTTGCTGTTTTTTACATTGGGCAAAAAGTGTTCTGCTAAAAAATTAATCTTTTGAATAACCTTTTTTTTCTTTTGCTTTTGTTTTTCACCCATTTCTTGGAATGGTTTTGGCTGGCAAGTGATAGTGTGAAGTCTACTTATTGAGCTGTGGAAAGATAATATAGCCAGAAAGGGCAACTAAAAAGAAATTAATAGACTGCGCCATTGAGTTAATCCACTTGCACGAAAGCATGAAAATAGAGAATAATAGGCTTTGCTTCCAAATCATTTTCGTTGACTCAAAAGTATTGTCAAAAAGGAACTATACTTTCAAGCTACAACTTGTAGGATGGTAATTTATACGAGCTTAGGACACTTAGTTACGAAGGTGCCCTGTCTCACTGAAACTAGATAATGTAATACAATTTTCTATCATGCTTGCTATGCTCATCTTGTTTTCTTTTCAGTTCTTCTGTTCCACTGAAATCTTGAGAAAAGATCATATTCGGGAAGTTTACAGAAAAAGCCATTATATAAAACAACTTGTAAAATTCGGTTGGGATCATTATGAGCTATTACATCCTTTTAAGTTTTTGTCTTCAAGATGCATCCACAGATCAATATTCTTCCTCACATGCATGTTGGGGTCAAATGCTTGCCCTTGCATTTTGTCCAGTTCATGTGGAACTGGCTGTGTTTTGGCCATTCCTATCCATCCATGTAGGACATACTATCTCCCAAATTTGACTAAAAGTAATATGATATGATATCCCACATTCTAGAAGCATCAGTAAGGCTAATACTTGCACTTCTAGTTATGATTCTCTGAAGGAATTTCCTCTCACCTTAGTTTACATTCAAGGCATAGCTCTCTCTCTCTTGCACACTCACCCCCCCCCCCAAACTCACGGCACACTCAAGGTATAGCTCTCTCTCTCTCTCTCTCTCTCTCTCTCTCTCTCTCTCTCTCTCATATCTGGCAGAAGGTATAGATAATTAAATCGAACTTTATCTGCTTCTAACTTGCAAATGAGAGAAACTTTCAGCATCATCTTCTGAATCTGAACAGAGACACGTCAACATATCTGTTTTAGCTTTTCAAACTCATCATTTTTGCACTGATTATACATCTCTTTGGGGCAAATGCAGATTAAGACTATAAAATGGAACTATCAAGATTTTTCAGCCCCCCAAAATCTGGTAAAAGAAACTATGGTCGCAATAACTATTTACCGGAAAGCCTGGGGCTTTTCTAGATCTGACTGCACCTACTTTTAGACCATTGGACTTGTGGTCGAGCAATATCTATGCTTTTTCTTCCCATCAGAAAAAAATTATATCTCGTTTGAGAGCATGTTTGCAAAGCAATGTTTACTGGGAAACAATTATCAATTAGGAGAAAAGGTACCATTAAAAAAATCTGGGCTCTTTCATAGTTAAGCTGCAGATAAATTACCTTTTACTACATCATGAAAGTTGCATTCTTGGTTGGCTTATATGATACTTTTTCAGCCCCCGTGTCCCAACCCTCTTCCCATCTCTTCCCAAAATAAGAGTAATAAGAAGAATTCAGACTCTTTAGGTTTAGTTTATCATTACAATATGAAGTACATATAGACTTTTAGTCCATTTGTTTTTTCTTGGGTGTTTGTCGGTTCGTTACATATATGAGACCAATTGCTGAAGTTTCTGGGAAAGGTATACGCGCTAGATAATTTTAAATTGTAAGTTGCACACTTTATTTTTTGACAGGGTTTCTTTTAGTATGCTAACATCCCTCCTTGTGTCGCTTGGTGTTGTGCAGAATGCAAGACCACCATTGCCACCCACATGTCCTACAGCATTTTGTCATCTCATCAACCGATGCTGGTCAAGCAATCCGGATAAACGACCGCATTTTGATGAGATAGTTTCTATCTTGGAAAGTTACAGGGAATCACTTGAGCAAAATCCTGAATTTTTCTCATCCTTCAAACCTTCCTCCGATCACACTCTTCTCCGGTGCTTGCCTAAATGTATTGTTCGCCATAAATCTGCTTCTTTAAAAGCTTAAGACCCCTCTTCTTCGACTACCTGTGATGGAAAAAGTGTACCATATACTTTTCTAGGCTTAAATTTTCAATTATAACCGTGAACTTCTAAGATAAATTTTTTCTTCTTCTTTCTCATTTTGTGTTGTATGTATTTTTGGAACTTGAAGCGGTTCCTTCCTTAGGTTATATAGCGCTTCTCTATATAGGCATTCCTTCAAACTTCTCTGCAGAGATTATGCTGAAAATTTGGAACTTAGGAAACAAAGATTTGCACAGAAGAAATAATAATAAAAATGGTACGACAAACAAGCCAGGCCTATTCTCTCCCCAGCTCTCAAAAGCTCTGCGCTTCAACCCAGAAAGACTCGAACAAGTCTCAGTGGCAGCTTGGGCTTAGGACTACTTGACTGGAGCATAAACCTGCTGAGCTTTCTGTCTCTGTTCTTAGAGAGAAGGTATCCATTTACAGCTGGATGAAGTCCGACATTGGATGGTTGAAATTAATAATGAAGATATTCGAATAGTGGTCCTGATCAATTCATAGGTAGCTGTGCCCCGCGCCCCTTTTGTAGAAGGAACTGTACGTAGGGGTTGCTACTTACATTAAGGTTGTGTTTGCATGAAAAATTTTACAAAAATTTTCACCAACTCACAATAAAATACTACAATATAATCTCTCTCTCTCCCATCAAATCATAATTTTTCACTACAAAAAATACAAAAAATTACATCTCTCTTCACTTTTTCACTAAACCCAATACCATCACAAAACTCAATACCAAAAATTTTACAACACAAACATACCCTAAATATGAACCCAATTGTGAGGACCATTATTTTGTTCAATTATTTATGGATAATAAAATTTTCCAAACTTGGCCCCCTACTTTATTAGTTGGAACCTTGTACGGATGCGGAATACCATTGCTTTACTACTCCTCTGAAATTGTTTGGAAATCCGCTCTTTGGAAATCCACATCAATTTTCGTTCTCTTCTTGTTCGTCCGTTTTGATGGATTTATTATTATTATTATTATTATTATTATTATTATATTTTGTTTATAATAATAATAATAATTCATAACATCTTGTAGCTTTTATGTTAGACTTGGATGGACATGATTTAACTGAGACTACATTGATTAAGCTGAGATCGCAACGATATTCTATATATTTATATTTAAATCAATTCTTAACTCAAGTATCAATTCAGTCGCGAAATATATGTGTAGCAGATCAAACCCAAAGAATATTTTATTTGAGATTATCCTATCACATCCCCCATTCATTTGAATGAATTTGAATGTATATATATATATATGTTTACACCAATTATCCAACCACAAACCGGGTTCATTTTGATGGATAACGCTCACTCCAGTCGAAGAATTGGGTGAACAATAAATTGGAGAGTATTGTTCCACAAAATTACTTAGAAAGTTGGACATTAATCGGTCAATGAATTCATGAGTGTCATAACTTTTGCGAAAAACATAATGCAGCTTGTGTTGTGATAACTGATAAGAGTGGCTGTTGGCTGTTGTGTTCAAACTTCAGAGATGAGAAAGGGAAAGGAAAAGGAAGAGCTTAGCAATGAAGAAAAACAGGAGGCAGGTAACTTCATGAGTTGGACTTTTAGTCCATAGAACCTAACTATCCCACCGAAAGTGGATGAAAAACTCACCCAGAAAGGAAAATGTCACCTAAAGTTTTTATTTCCATCATCTTAATTATTATTATTTTTGTTAATTTTCTTTTTAAATTGAAAATAGATGATACTATCTCCCGACGGCGCGACAAGAAGTTGGAATATTTTCGAACAGACTGTCAAATACTGGCTCAATAATGGAAAGAAATATCTCATGGGCAAAATCGGGCTACAAAAAGTACAACCGTATTGCAAACGCCAGGTGGGAAGTTACAGCGAAACACAGGGAAATAAATGAAGGGGCAAATGGGCAGTGGTGCGGCGCTAGCGCAGGTGGGGGTGGGGTGGGGTGGGGAGAGAAGTGAGAAGTCGCCCTCTGACCTCTCCCTTCCCTCTTGACATTTCATCTCTGCAAAATACCCACTTTTGTCATTAGCCATTTGTTTAATACGCAGGTCTCAATTTTTTTTCGGCTTAATTTTTTCGTCGAGGAAGTTCTCAAATTTGCACCAACCCTTATCCCGAAACTCCTCATTCCGTCTCCTTCAACATCCAGGCTTATATATATTCCATAACCAAAAGTGAGATTGTTTTCACTATATGTGTCTCTGTTTCTGTGTTTGTATGACACCAAGAGAACACAAACCTTTGGCTGTGAACTTTGGTGGCTGATTTTAAGGTAATTGCTCTCCAATTCCTTTTCATTTGTATCTTCATTTATGGTTGAACCCAATTTTCTTTCCCCTGTTCTACGCTTTTTCTCTTGTTCACATTCTGTTTCTTCGTTTTTGTTTTGATATGATTTTGTTTGTGGGCTTGAGTGTTGATTCATTGTGTTTATTGGTTTTTTTTATAATTGGAATGTTGCCCTTTGTCATGAGTCAATATTTGGATAAGTTTCGCTCTAATGAGGAAACTTAGATGGATCTCTATATATGTATAACGAAAGTTTTGGGCGTACTTGAAGTTGGGGTATACTTACAAAGTTATACCAGCATTTTGTTCAAGGGAATTTCCAATTCAATCATGTAGCATAGGTTAAGTGCACTATTCCTTTTGCAGTTTATACGTATTGGGAATTTATATCGATGTGTGTGTATGCACATGGAAAGCTTTGCAAATGTTTATGCTTCCTTTTCTTGGATCTGCTGTGACAGCTGTTGTGATCAATGTGTTCCTTATGTGAAATATTTGCTGCAGATAATTCATTCCATATTGGAGTTTTTGTCAATTCCGCCGCATAAAGATGCCTGGCGTTGTTATGGATGAAATTAATGGAGTTGTGAATGGTCTGAATGGAAATTCTGCATCTGGCATTGTTGTGGATGAAATAAATGAAGAAGGGGTTGCAAATGGGCTGAACGGAAATTCTATACCTGTCAAGGAAAATTCAGTTGCCAATAAGTCTCCAAAGAGTACTTTGAGCCCTAAAAGCCCTCGTTGCGTGGGTATTGATCTCCCTGTTAGTGGGGTGATTGAGACCTCAATCGAGCAGCTTTATGAAAATGTATGTGAGATGCAAAGTTCTGATCAGTCACCATCTAGGCAAAGCTTTGGATCTGATGGTGAAGAGTCTAGGATTGATTTGGAGTTACGCCATCTGGTGGGAGGGGAGATGAAGGAGGTGGAGATAATGGAAGAAGAAGTAGTTGATAAGCCAGAGTGTGATTCTCATAGTGATTCTACCTCTAAGAAGGGTAGTTTATCCACAGGTAAGAAGTCAGGAAAGATGGACGAAATCCAAGGTGCAAGTACCAAGTCCATTTCTCCAGGGCATTTGAAGAAACCTTCTCTCTCGCAATTGGACTCTGCAGAGTCGTTAAAATCGAGTGCTAAGGGAAAAAGTCCTCCTGAGAAACCTCCTATTGATAGGCGCAGCGATAAGAGTTTGAAAAAACAAAACACGGGTGCCTCTCTTGTGAAGAAGCAGAGAAATTCACCTGTAGGAGGGTCTAAGGTACATAATGGATCTCAGGACTCTATTGAACCAGAGTTAGCCAATCCGGATCTGGGACCCTTTTTACTTAAGCAAGCAAGGGATTTGATGTCGTCTGGGGATAATCCCCAGAAAGCGCTTGAATTAGCTCTCCGAGCAGCAAAATCGTTTGAAGTATGTGCAAATGGGAAACCCAGTTTAGAACTGGTCATGTGTTTGCATGTCACAGCGGCAATATACTGCAGCTTAGGCCAGTATATTGAGGCGATTCCTATTCTTGAGCATTCAATTGAGATTCCGGTTATTGAGGAAGGTCAAGAGCATGCCCTTGCTAAATTTGCTGGTCACATGCAACTGGGTGATACCTATGCAATGCTTGGGCAGCTTGAGAATTCCATAATGTGTTATACAACAGGCATAGAAGTCCAGAGACAAGTTCTGGGAGAAACTGACCCAAGAGTTGGGGAGACTTGTAGGTACTTGGCTGAAGCTCATGTTCAAGCATTGCAGTTCAATGAGGCTGAGAGGCTTTGTCAAATGGCACTTGCCATTCACAAAGAGAATGGTTCGCCTGTTTCTGTTGAAGAGGCAGCAGATAGGAGACTCATGGGTCTTATATGTGAAACAAAGGGGGATCATGAAGCTGCTCTCGAGCACCTTGTTTTAGCCAGCATGGCCTTGGTGACAAATGGACAGGAAGCGGAAGTGGCTTCTGTTGATTGTAGCATTGGGGATACCTACTTATCTTTGTCTCGGTATGATGAAGCTGTTTTTGCTTATCAAAAAGCACTCACAGTTTTCAAGACCATCAAAGGAGAGAATCATCCAGCTGTTGGTTCAGTATTTGTTCGTCTGGCTGAGTTGTATAACAAGA
The DNA here is from genome assembly GCA_963930655.1 of Myrica gale. Taxonomy (NCBI): domain Eukaryota; kingdom Viridiplantae; phylum Streptophyta; class Magnoliopsida; order Fagales; family Myricaceae; genus Myrica; species Myrica gale. The sequence goes on along the minus strand of OZ005617.1, from coordinate 17,153,422 downwards.
CAGGTAAAATGAAGGAATCAAAATCCTACTGTGAGAGTGCCCTCCGGATCTATGAAAAGCCCATGCCTGGGGTCCCTCCAGAGGAGATTGCCAGCGGGCTAACTGATGTTTCTGCTATCTATGAATCAATGGATGACCTGGAGCAGGCACTCAAATTGCTACGGAAGGCATTGAAGATATATAATGATTCCCCTGGTCAGCAAAGCACAATAGCTGGCATTGAAGCCCAGATGGGGGTCATGCACTACATGTTAGGAAATTATTCTGAATCTTACAACTCCTTCAAGAATGCCATCTCAAAGCTCCGTGCAAGTGGAGAGAAGAAAACGGCCTTCTTTGGAATTGCTCTTAACCAAATGGGACTTGCTTGTGTGCAGCGTTATGCCATAAAAGAGGCTGCAGAGTTATTTGAAGAAGCCAGGAGTGTTTTGGAACAAGAGTGCGGGCCATATCATCCTGACACACTTGGGGTATATAGCAATCTCGCTGGCACTTATGATGCAGTCGGCAGGTATACAACTCTCTTTTGTTCTTGCATTCTTCCTTTCCTTTTATTATTCATTGTAAAAGACTTAGAAGTTTCTTTTTCCCTGTTTCTGCAAAGTGCTACTCGAGTTATAATTGAGTTCTTCAGTGACAGTATCTGACTAGGTCACCTAGTTCTAAAACAAAAATGATTAAAATGGCTGAATTTTTGCTTTACTTTCTTCCTTCCATGCTAAAGATTGGTTGCAATAGATGTATCGAGGATTTGGGTGCTTGAGATATGGATTTCCTTTCTCTTTTTTTTTTTTCCTAAGCTATACCTGTTGTCAAAAAAAGGGTCTTGAACGTGTTCAAGAATAATTGTTGGATTTGAATTGGGAATTTTGCTGAGGAAAAAAATAAACTGAAATCAGGAAATGAATTGTCTGATCATATATTTGAATTTATTTACTGCAGTTTTTGAAACTGATATTGTTTTGTTAGGATCTAATATTGTTGCTAGATGTGAATGCTGGAGCTATACATTATCTAGGTTTACCAATTGTGCCTTTCATTATATTACCTGCAGGTTGGATGAGGCGATCAAAATTTTGGAGCATGTTGTTGTAATGAGGGAGGAAAAGCTTGGGACAGCAAATCCTGATGTAGATGATGAGAAGAGGAGGTTGGCTGAGCTATTAAAAGAAGCAGGCAGAGCTCGGAACAGGAAGGCCAGATCACTAGAGAACCTCCTTGATGCCAACTCTCATGGTATAACCAATGATGTCGTCGAGGTATGATAAAGATGTTTATAGATTCAGAATGAATATGATGTATCATAGGGCCGGTTATTTATATGATCAAGAGAAAGAAAAGAAAATGGAGAAGAAAAAGAAAAGAAGGGGGGGGGGGTTCAATTAGATTCTTCTTGTCAGTTGAATGAAATAATCCACGGAGCGCCAATTTCGGTGTATTATCAATCTGCAGATTATTTTTGGTGATGGTTATATTATTCTGTGTTACTGTTGTGTAATACACTTGTAATTATTATCGACCTTCTTTAGCAATAGTTTCGTTTCACTACTAAAAAATCTCTAGATTTACATACATTGCTACTGCTTGGCGTTTGTTCTACTATGTTTATACCGTAATCTTTAAGGAAATCGAATGAAACACCACTGGACTGAGGTTGTGAGGTTTCAATTATGTTTCAAACTCTTTTCTCAGTTGTGCTGAGTTAAGGAGACAAGAGTGACATTACCAGCATGGTGCATCCTTTAATGTTGAATTGTTAGTTGGTATATCTGCGAGGATGTACGGATCAGGTTTATTCATGCAGCATTTGCATATAATGATGCATTAAACTTTGAGAACTTGCTGTGATTTTCAATGGAATATTTTGGTGAACCGAGTTGCATAACAATAATGCTATCTTTTGGAAATGATAGGTGCTGGTGGATAGTTTGTCTATACGAGTCTCTTTGGTTAAACGCTCAAGGATTGTACTCTATAAGAAAATTTCAATATTTCCTCCCTCTTGCCTAGTTTCTCATTAATCGGACCCATGCCAACTAATGATGTTCAGAGTTTTGAAAACCGAGAACAATTAGTTTGTGCCTGTAGAATATCCAAATCCAGATTTGTGACATCGCTCGTCTTGTACTCGTAAACTTGCCAGGTGCCTCTTCTTCCACCTCTTATTAGATTAACTTTACTCGTTTCTAGTTTGAGTGACCACTTCTTCATGTTAACATCGACAGTCTTTCATGATTGTGGGTGTTTTAGGTATTAAGTAGAATCCATGTCCTGATGCTATTGTGGGGCCATTTATCGACAGCTTTAAGGAGTAGTAGGAAGAATAGTCCGCTCTTGACACAGGATCATTTAGATGTGAAATGTTTTGTGGGATTTTGAAATATTTGGACTTTGAAGAGCTGCCAACCAGTGTCCTATGCCAAGACTATGTCTTTGATATGAGAGCTGGAGGACCAGCTGCAACCCAACCACCATGAGAAAGGTCCAATAAATATCACATAACAGTTGGAAGGTCATAATATGGCCTGTTGCAATAGATTCTTTGATGTCATTCTGCATCGCCAAATATATAACATGGGTTGTTGGTATACCGACCAGAAACATATGTTTTTATGGGTAAATCAGTACACATCTGTTTGTGACAAAGAAACTACCGACTTTAAGAACACAGCAGGGTCCCATATAGTAGCTCAAAAGTCTCCAAATCATTGTTCTCTTTTCTGGCAGTACCCCCACAACGTCAACATCAACACTGCCTCTGCCCACCACAGTTGCAGTAGAAATTTGAAATGCTGTTGCTATTGGGCACATAATCAATAATCCAAAGGACTGTACTGTATACTAGGACATTGCCGGCCATCAAAAAGATTGTTGTGAAGCATTGCCTACCTTATAAATTGAGAAGGGGTAGGCAGGTGAGTCAATCGCTTAAGGCTTTCTAATTAGGAAGTTCTCATATTATGAAGGTACTATATTATAGTAAAATTAATTATTATTTTTTTAATTATGAAAGCCTTATATTATAGTAAAATTAAAATTAAGAGGAAGAAAAAGTCTAAATTTTTTTAGATAAAACAAACTTACTGGAAGGTCTACAAAATTAAAATTAGTTTATAAAATTAAAATTGAAAATAAAAAAAAACATCCTAGAAACTAGCACTATCAATTAAATTCTAACCTCATTTTTTTAACGGTACAGTGGCACATCAATGTCTAATTAATCTAATAAAATATTAATTATTTTCGGAATTATAAGTTTTAAAAGAGGTTACAAAAGTAGAAATTAATACTCCACTTGAAATGCTTAATCTACTAAAAGAACTAGATTGTTTTTCAATTTTTTTTATTGCATATAGAATACTATTTATCATACATGTTACCAGTTGCATCTGCAAAAAGAATTTTTTTCAAAACTAAAGATAATAAAAAATTATTACTAACAACTATGTCTCAAGATAGATTAAACAGTTTAGTAATTTTATTTATCGAAATTAAATTTATTGGATAAAATTGAATATAAAAGTTTAATTAGTAATTTTGAATCTAAAAAGACAAGAAGTAAATTTATGTTTTAGTTTTAAAATTATTTTTTTTAAAAAAAATTGAAGACCTCGAATTGCCTAAACCCCAAAAAAAATATCCCAACATCCAAAAGCAGAGACATCCTTGATCCCTCAGTGTGTTCAGACCAGGTTTTGGGAGCTCCTTCGTTCTTTTATGGGAAGGATAGCAGGATAGGCGTCTTGCGACAGGCCTTTGAACAAGATGTTTTTTTTCTTCAAAATAATGCCATAAGACTTGTATATCATAAATTAGAAGTAAACCTACACGAGGCCTAATTAATAGCAGGCCTTAAAAGAAGATTAACAAAATCTCAAAAAGGTATCGAAAAAAGCACTATATACTCCATGTACGCACAAGAGAGAGGATAACCTATCTATTAGAATTTACACAATATGTGAAAGGTGAGCTTAACTCAACTCCAAAAGACGCCTTGAGGAGTGGGGGATGTCACAACCTTATAAGAAGTACATTGACTAGTTTCTCTAGCAATGTGGGACTTTCAACACGCTCCCTCACGTGTGGCGGGAGGACATCCAAGCCAACACGTGAAAACGAATGATGGTGGGACCACAAACTAGGGATATTGCTCTGATACCAAATTAGAATTTACACAATATGTGAAAGGTGTGCCTAACTCAACTCCAAAAGACGCATTGAGGAGTGAGAGACGACACAACCTTATAAGGAGCACATTGACTAGTTTCTCTAGCAATTTGGGACTTCCAACAGTATCTACCGGTCACAAAAATTTGCTTTTTTTTTTTTGTTGTTGTTGGAAATGAGTGACTTGTGGTTAAAGTAATAAAACACAGCGATCTAAGAGTTGGTGATTAGTGTAGTCATGTGTAAATAGTTGCAGAGGCAAGAGTTTAAGTTGTAAAGGCGTTACAAGATATTGATTAGCACAAAAAAACTTATTTCCGAAGATGCCACAGGCGTCAACTTAAATGACTAGAAAATTTTCTCCTGCTGACTGATTGTGTACAATATTGACTACAGAAACTTTATTATCGACCTTCGTCCCGCAGCATCCAAGTTTGCCTTTTTGAGTCCCATCTCCCTAATTTCTCATCTCCAGCTCTATTAGCTCCATTATCTTTCCCCAAAACCTTCTTTAGTGTTTGAAAGGAGGACAAGGTAGCCAATGCATGTGGTCTGTAATGTTGTTAGCCACAAGTTCTGCTACCTTTTTACCACCGGCAACCATGAGTTTTTGCACGATCCAAGCAATGATCTGGGACACAAGGCATGGCCATAATCAGATTGGGTGAAATAATAGGTGAAGCACCTGACCCCTATGCATTTTCCACCTGGCTCTGGGCTACTGCTCAATTGAGAGAGCTTCACAACTTAGGGATGATTAGGTGCCGAAACAGACATCCTTCACCCACAAAAACACCTGAAAGATGATTCCTTATTCTGTTTAGAACCATCTGTTGGAAGCTCAACAATCTCCTGATGAAAAAGGCATGCTTATAACTCAACAATCTCCTGAAGAAAAACAGCCAGATTAGAAAACAAAACCAATCTCTGTGTCAGAAATAATTTTCCAGCTGGCATCCACATTGTTTACAGGGTATCATCTCATTATCAATTACAGAAGACATGGTCGCAGCAGTGAAGCGGCCATTACGTGTCAGTTTATTACATTTTGTGCATTCACATTCATCAGGTCCAAAAACTCAGTTGTGTATGGGGTTATATCCTGCCCTTTTCATCTCTGTCGTTAAACTATCTATTGCAGCATATATTTCTTCTACCCGAGAGTGTGAATGATCACTTGCAATAAATGTATGAATTTTGTTATCAACTTCAATCCAACTGCATCCAGGCTTCTTTTTAAGTCCCATGTCTTTAATTTCTGATCTGACTCTAGTAACTTCGTTTTGTTTCCCAACCACATCATATATGTTTGAAAGGAGGACACGGTAACCAATGCATGCAGGATCAAGTTTGAATATGTGGTTAGCCACAAGTTCTGCGAGCTTCTCACGACCATGAGTTTTGCATGATCCAAGCAATGAACCCCATATGCGATCATCTGCAACACAAGGCATGGCCATAATCAGATCATACGCCTGCTTTAGTTGGCCAGCTCGACCTAGAAGGTCAACCATGCAAGTATAGTGTTCAACTCGAGGCTCAAGTTTGTGATCTTCAGCCATGCTTTTGAAATATTTCCATCCCATGTTAACCCTCCCTGCATGGCTGCATCCAGAAAGAAGAGCTATGAAAGTTGCGTGATCTGGCTTCATGCCTGATTCTTTCATCTTTTCAAATAGAGAAAACATTTCATCTATACGGCCATGCATTCCATAACCAGAGATCATTGAATTCCACGATACTTCATTTTTTTCCAGCATGTTCTCAAATACAGTCCTCGAACTAAATATGTCCCCACACTTGGCATAGGCAGCAATTAGAGAATTGCTCACAAGAACATCAGACTCCAGCCCTCTCCGTAACAGGTAACAATGTGACTCCTTGCACAAGACCATGAGAGACAAATGAGCGCATACAGAGAGAATATATGCAGCTGTTACAGTGTTAGGTGCAACTCCTTCAGATTGCATATCATGGAAAGCATTCAAAGCTTCATCTGCACAATCATTCTGAGCATAACCAGATATTAAGGAATTCCACGAGACCAAATCCCTTTCTTGTAATCTACACAAAACCTTCTGAGCAGATTTCATATCTCTGCATTTCGCATACATATCAACTAGTGCACCGCCAACAAAAACATCATTGTCAAACCCTGTCTTTATTGTCAGTCCATGGATTTCCATGCCTCTTGGCTTAAGAGTCAAGGATGAACATGCTCGCAGCACAGTCAGAAGTATGACAGAATCAGCAAAACTACCATCTAATATGAAAGTATGGAACAATTCCAATGCCTCAGCAGCATAACCACTCTGAGCACAATTTGAGATTACTGCACCCCACATGACCAATGTTCGATTTTGAGACCTCCTGAAGATTTCCAACCCAGTTTCAGGATCATCACATTTGAAGTACATGTCTATAAGAGCTGTTTCAGCTCTTACATTGTCATCCAGTCCAAAGCTTACAATGAATCCATGGATTTGCTTTCCTACTGCTAAATCTGACAACTGAGAGCATAAAACCAAAAGAGTCACTAGAGTAGAAGCATCTGGTATAATCTCCCTTGCCAACATCTCGAGGAACAAGTCCAATGCCTTCAACAAGCATCCATTAGAGACATAGCCCAAGATCATGACATTCCATATCACTGTATTTTCCGACTCCTTGTCAAACGTTCCCTTAAAAACATATTCTGCTGTCCTTATGTCCCCAAATTTCATGTACATATCAATCAATCCGCTGACTAAAAACTCATCAATACTCAAGCCAATTTTCACAACAAACCCATGGATTTCCCGTCCACGAATAAAGGACTCAATCGAAGAACAAGCAGAGAGAGCCGAAAGGCAAGCTACCCGATTTGGGTAGAGACCACATTCCCAAATCATCCTTCTGAAAGTTAGCAATGATCCCATGCAATCACCTGATTGGCAAAACCCAGAGATCATTCCATTCCATGAAACAGAGTCCCACTCGCACATTTTCTCGAACAACTGAACTGCATCTTTTACCGCACTGCATTTCCAATACGCACTCAAAAGCGAATTTCCAACATAAACATCATCTAGAACTCCCAACTTCAACACATGCCCATGAATTTGTTTGACCTTACCTCTATCAGAAAGCCCACCGAATGCCTTGATTAATGACGTAAAGAATCTAAATTGCTCAGCTGGAAAACCAAATTCAATCATTCCAATGTAGACCTTTATTGCATTTTCAAATAGTCCATCATTTACGTACTCCCTAATCAACTTATGATCAGATGAATTACCATTTAAATGCTGATTATCCAAAGCACCCGATTTTATAATTGACTTTTGATATGGATTTTCTCGGAACTGTATCGAAGCGCTACATTTTTTAACCTTTGAAACGCAATGCAGTGAAGAAGCTCTGGTGCTATAAAGATCATGGCCGAGAGAGTGGTGGAATACCTTAGATGCTCTTGGTAGGTACTTTCGGTCCGTATGAGCGTTAAGTGATCTTGGTGGTCTCACGAGTGCCATTCTTGCATAGCCAGATTTGTCGGGAGTAAAAGTCCGTTCATTTGCGTCGTCAATTTCAAAAGAACGCTCTCCAGAGAACCAAACAGTTTACGTGGTTTCTGTATCTTCTAGGCGAAACGACACGTTTCGAAGTAGAGTGAGATTTTAGGTCAAAAGACAAAAATGCCATCATCTTTTTTTCTTTCCCTCGACATTCATATTTCTCTAGTGCCTATGCTCCGTCACACGGCCCAACCCCGTACTGCAAAGCGCCGAGACCTTCTGAGCGGCGATTTTCAGCTAAAGAAGAAGGAAAACAAAAAAAAAAACCTCGAGTCCCTATCGGAAATTACGTAATGGAATCAGAGCAGTCATTTTGTCCCTTAATTCTTTTTATCTATATGTATTTATCTAAGCCTAATTTTTGTCTTGAGTTTTAATTAGGAACTATAGTGATTCCTCTAATATATCTATGGAGACTGAAAATATAATGTTGACGATGATATATGTTTAAGTGTTGTCGCTTTTGGCAAGGGTACAATGGTTGGTAGGAAACAAGGACATAAGCACATAATTTTGGCATGGGCACTGGGCAGAACAATGCCTCTTTTATTTTATTTGGACAATTTTGACTTTAAAAAAAATCATTCTTCTGATGGGAATCATGCATGGCCCCTTCTCGCCAGATACATGCACGTCTTCTCCAAAAGCTTGTCTTTTCACCTTCTGGCTTCCAGAGGAAGAAGACTAGGGTTGGAATCCAAACGAAAATGGGTGGTGTGCTTGTGTTGCTATCTGAGTGACCAAACAGAATATTAAGCAATGGGTACAGTTGGTGTCAAATGGTGGGTTAGTAGTTTTTAGCAATAATGACAACGTCTTTACTAGTTGGTCTTGATTTTGCTGATGGCCACAGGTGCTAGCTGCCTAGCTAGAATATATATAGGCTGATGCTAAGGATCTGCTTGGTATAATTGAAAAACATAAATACCAATTCTGAGATCATATTTGAGTAATTAATAGTTTGAGACTGCATCTCTTTCTTAAATTTCTAGATGCATTTCTTTCCACTCGACTTTGGCTCCTTAAAGATCAGTGAGGTGAATATTCATAATGTGGAAACTAAAGCCCTTAAAACTTGGAGCTGCTAAAGGAATATTAAGTTGCACTTTCTTTCTAGATGATAATTCGTTATGAGTTGGTCTTCATAACGAATATTAAATTGCACTTTCTTTCTATGTTCGGATTGTGAATGCAAACCCTAGGATGAATCCAGAGCTATCATGCACTGATGGTTGGTCTTCATCTTTTGTATTCTTGTTAATGTGCTGGATAAATATATCATGTTTCTGAAAATTTGACAAGCTGAAAGTTCTATGCCCCGAAATGTTGGGGAAATAAACATCACCATAATAACTTTGGTTCACCGTACGTTGTTGGCACAAATATTATAATTGGTAACAGATCACAGAAGTGCATCAAGAAACTGGCCTAAGAAGTTGGGAAATTAAAGCATGATCCCAGTGCCTAAGCCCTAAAGTTGACGATATGTATTGAAAGGAAGTAGGATTGTACGTATGAAGTGGGAGATTATTATATTGAAACTGATGATATCAAGAATCACCATAGAACTGGAGTTGATCAATCATGTAAAAGTCGCCGAAGAGGGGTGGCCTCGGATCAAGTCTCCGACGGCCAAGCTAGATCTCAAGAAGATGTTTAATGCTTATAGAATGAAATTAAGCATGAGAAAATATGAAGGGGTTACCTACCTATTTATATGGGTTTAGGAACCACACCTCTATTGGAAGTCTAGCACTTAACTGAGTCATAGAGTTCTATTAGAAGAGAAAGATGGTCTCCCGGATATATATGACGCTTATTGCCTTCGAATATGCAGGTGCTCAATTAGAAATCTGAAGCTTCTAGGACTACTAAGAGAAGGTCAAATTACCATGCGAGGACGCAAGTAATAGACGAGACCAGGGAGTCTTTTATGACCCCATCAAATAATATAAGTGAAACAGCGATCTTGTACGAGCAGCAAAGGAACCCTTCTTATCACATAGACTGTATGTAGGTTGAATTTGGACGCCTTCCTTGAACACTTGTTATGCCTTAGGCATATTCTTCCAGTAAATTATTCTTTTCCCTATAATGCGCTGCTTTCCACCTCTTCCTATTTTTATGACGCTATTCCCTAGCTAGTATCGAGGTCACGATGGTTACACTAAGCGTTTAACTGCATGAGAAACAGAAGAAATCAGAAGAAGAAGAGTAATTTGTTTCCTGGTAAATCTTGTCGTAGTTATATTAAGGGTACGTACGTTTTGTTTGTAAAAATTTTAAAGAATATTTTTAAAATTTAAAGAATATTTATTTTATTAATATTTATTATGATTTGTAAAAAAAGAAAAGTGTATAAATAAAAGATAAATTTTTTAAAGTATTTATTTTGCTGAAATTTTCATGCCCAAAACACTAAGAAAACAATCATACCCTAAAAGTTACGGAAAGAAGTGATCGAGAGACGTTCACAGATATCCCACCAGTCCACGACGTCTTACCCTTAGCACATGCATTGGCAGATGCTCTTAATCACGCCACATGCACGCATTAAATGGTGGTAAATATAGACCTTTCATGTCCAGCCTCTCATCAGTGCATATAAGCCTGCAAGCATTAAATGTTTTTGTTTCTGATTGGCTCTGAAATTTTTCACTATGCCTCGAGAAGCCCAATTCCCACGTCCCGAACAAAACAGTTAGATCTAGCAAAGTACAAAACTTTTGTATTCCACTGATCATGGCGGAGTTTGGTCCAATGTTAGTCCTTTCCATACCTTCGCATTTTTTGTTTTTTTGCCCCCAAACATGCGTTATCTTGTGCTGGGTGGGGGGCCTGAGCCATGCACGTCAAGTAGGGACTCACGGGATCAGGAGGTGATCACTATGTTCCATGTGAAACCTTAAATATACAAAAAAAAACCCCTTAAAGTATAATGTCAAGCTAGCAGAAGTACTAGGGAAGCCTACTACTAGCCTATTTGCTTTTCCCTTCTCTTATCCTATCAGACAGGGTTTCGGTACTTGGAAAGAAAAAAAAACAAAGACCGGGTTTTGGTATTGTGTTTCCTGCGTCAGAGACTCAGAGCATGCATTGAATCCAAACGTTACTGGCCCATACCCACACCTACTCATGAATGATAAGAGGTCGGTTTCCATGAGTTTATTGCACCTTAAGGCTGTAGGTCAACATGACCAATTAAAGCCCTCGTGACAAAAACATAAGCAGAAAAAATTTAAAAAAAAAAAGAAGAAGAAGAAGAAGAAGAGAAATTCCAATAGTTTATGGGTACATTTGTCTAATATCTTACAACTTTAGAAGAGTATGAAATTTATAAGTAATTATTGGACTAAATGTGTTAAAATTAAATATTATTTGAAATTGCTTTAATAGTTAAAAAACTTAATTTGTCAAAATTGATAATTTAAAACTCTATTTAAAGTTACATGATATGAAATAATTAGAGAATTAAAAAGTGAGTTTATTCTTTCCTTCCCTAGTTAAACTTTGCATATATTAACGATGATGCTCGTACTTCAGTTCCTCTTTAATTTCGAATGCCACGTCGCAATTTGAGCGATTGGGAATCGCCACATTATTCATAACGCGTCCAAAAATTCACACGAGAGCACGGGCGAGCAAAAATTAAGTGATTTGTTGCCATGCACAATGCAGATGTTACGCTCGTCCGAATGCGGAAAATTACTAACCACAACTCTTAGGTTGTGTTTGTGTTGTAAAATGTTGGGTATGAGAATATGTGTTGGTATTGGGTTTAGTGAAAAGGTGAAGAGAGAGGTAATTTTTTATAGTTTTTGTAATTTTTTATATTTTTTATGGGAGAGAGAGAGATTATATTGAAGTATTTTATTAGGAGAGAGATAAAATGTTGGAAATGTTGAGTTTTGCAAACACAGCCTTAGTCTCTTTTACTATCCCATGCAACTGTCCTTTAGTCCATCATCCTCCTTGGTTAAAAAAACAAAGCTATGTTTGGTTCAGATCTCAAAACAGTTTTTGTTTTTTTGTTCTTTCTGGAAATAGTGTAGATTCTCTTAGGATTTGTGAAATGTGTGTTAAAAGTTGTTGAAATTTGTAAAAAGTTATTGAGATTATTGAAAAAATATCGAAATTGATGAAAAAATTATTAAAATTGATGGAAAGGTATTGAAATTACTAAAAAGTGAGAAAAATTTGAAAATTTTTTAAGATATAAAACAAAAGTAACCTCAGCGTCCAATAATTCAAGGGGTCACTGGGTCTGAAAAGTCCTCACAAAACTACAAACGAGAATAGTACGTGTACAGAACTCTGCAAGATTCTTGCTCAGCTTCTGCAAGAAATCTAGTGCCACCGATTCACTGCCTCGTTTTGAAATTCGTGCACACCACAATCATTCACTGATGCACAGAATAGATAGTAACCCAACGCCCCCACAGCTCAAGAGGATCTCCAAGTCCAAGCTTCCGTGCGCAAATAACCAAGGAAAAAAGAAGAAGAAAAAGTAACACGTTTTCTCTCGTCTTTCTTGTATTCATAATAGAGTTGCAAAATACCCCGTCTACTAGGAAATGAACTTTACGTCGTTTTTCAGGAAAACAACAATCGTCGCATGGACTGATCGCTAGTATGTGAGGGCATTAATTGCACGAGCTACTAGACAGTATGTATTGTGTACTGTTTATGAGGAATGTTAGCGTACCTATGCATGTATGTGCCCAGTTGACTAGTACCATATTTAATGTTTATTGTTCTTCTAGTCTTCTTTTATTTTTTTTAGGGTTAATGTCCTTTTTAGACCCTAGGTTTTGGGGCGGTGTTCTTTTTAATCCCTAGGTTTTATTTTTGTTCAAAACAGTTCCTAGGTTATTTACGTTTGTCTTTTTAGTCCTTCCGTTCAATTCCGTCACTCCCGAGCCCAGTCAGCTAACGGTGTGACACGTCACACCCAATAGAATATTGCCACGTGTACCAACTTTTTTAAAAATAATAAAAATGTCCACATGGGCAAAACTAAAAAAAAAAAAAAAAAAACGGGAGAGGTACCCCCGTGGCCACCACCGAACGGGGAGCCCAGATTTGGGCTCCCCGTCGACGGGGGTGGCCGGGGGCACTCACCCCGGCGACGGGGAGCCCAGATCTGGGCTCCCCGTCTGGCCACCGGCGAGCGGGAGCCCAGATCTGGGCTCCCCGTCTGGCCACCACCGTTCACGTTTTTTTTTTTAGTTTTGCCTATGTGGATATTTTTATTATTTTTAAAAAAGTTGGTACACGTGGCAATATTCTATTGGGTGTGACGTGTCACACCGTTAGCTGACTGAGCTCGGGAGTGACGAAATTAGACGGAAGGACTAAAAAGACAAACGTAAATAACCTAGGGACTGTTTTGAACAAAAATAAAACCTAGGGATTAAAAAGAACACCACCCCAAAACCTAGGGACTAAAAAGGACATTAACCCTTTTTTTTTATATGCATGTTCTTCTAGTCTTCACTTGTCTCTTATGTCGTTTTTTTTGGTAATAATATCATGAAAAAAGATTAAAAAAATGAAGTAAAGATTACTGCAAAATAGAATATGACTGTTTTTTTAACGGAATATTCGGACCAATTTAGATAAAATTCGACTAATCTTCGTATCTATATCTATGACGGTGTATTACACATTGGGGGTAAAAAAACATTTTATAGGGTAAAAATAATCCTTTTCTCCCCCCTTAAAAGATGGCTATGCAACGTACGTACCTTTCCTAGAAGGTTCCTGAAACATTAATATTAATCAAGTCGAATGGTACGTGTGAGAAGGTTTAATAAGCTTCTAAGCGATATGTTTTACTTTCCTAATGCAAAATTTGGCCATGTTTCGACTTTCGAGGCTTACCGCGACACCCACACTGCTCGGAAAAAGAAAGAAACGAAACAACATACAGAGAGAAAGAGGGGGAGGGCTGACGATGATAGGGCCCGATCCTTCTGAATCATGATAATTCGTATGAGCGCAAGTACGTAACAAACAAAGCCCATCTGCTAATTCATGTGAGACGACAAATAGACGTACAGCTTTCCTATTGAGTGCAGTGACTATCAGTTTATCATCGACACAAATTTTTCTCGTGCTATATCCATGGTTGTACGTACCCACTAGCAATTAGGGGACCAATGAGTATTGTCGAGATCTATGGTGTGGACCTTAGCCCCGAAGATATATTTTATTATTTATTTTTGGCTAAATTATCTCGTCGGTTCCTGGGGTATAGTCAATTCTCATATTGGTCCTTGTGAAAAAAATTTCTCCTGCGGGAACCCTTGGAGCTTGATACGTCTTCCAAATCAGTCCTCCGTCACATGAGATAACGAAATCTGCCTACGTGGCTGACGGCGAACACATCACCGCCTCTTAAAACCCGACACGCATATGATTTGGCCAGTTAATCAAACCGCGTAGTTGAATAGTATGTCCCGTATTCTTCTTCTTTTTTCCTCGTGCATATTCCGGTTCTTTTATCCTTGCTTCCTTCGTCTCAACTTGTTTGTTTATGAGATTTTCTCTTTACTCTTTAGACGCTTTTACAAAATTTCTCATTTTTTCCCATACAAAAAACGCCATATTTTGGGCAAAATATTCCTCTTTCGTCTTCCGCAAGTACTGGGTGTAACTTTTCAACCGCCACAAAAGCCAAAGAATCATCATCAACGAAGCAAGCAATACCAAACGAAGAAGTAGAAGAAGATGACGATCATGATGGACTTGAAGTTTTTATGGCTTCAGCGGACCTGCAGAAGCGACATGTGAAGCTCCATCTTAAGCGCAAACCACTGGGCCACCAAATCGGGCCCAAAAATTCTGGGGTTGAGTTCACAACCAAGGACTCGACTAGAATTCGGACACTTCATGCAAGAATTGTAGAGAAGAAGAACCAGAATACCATTTCAAGACCGCATAAAGTTACTAAACCAGCGAAGAAGCAATGTAGTTCAGCTGTTGCTCCAGCTGCATCACCAGAATCTTACGCAGGTGGCCTGTCCGGCAGCTCATGGCTACTTTGGAATCTGGGGTGAGTCTTGGCTCTGGAGAATACTTCATGGATGTATTTGTTGGTACCCCTCCGAAACATTTCTCTCTGATTCTTGATACTGGTAGTGTCCGACAAAGGTATTACTTGGAAGTGCGTTTTAATCTTGTACGAGAACTAGGGCTGCAGCATAGATTTAGGGATTTTGGGTTTATTGAGTTCCGGTTACGAAGGTGTTGTTATGCGTCTTGCTTACTTGTAAGTGTTGCAATGCGTCTTGCTTAGCTGGCCAAATCAGACATGTGTCGGGTTTTAAGAGGCGGTGACGTATTCCCCGTCAGCCCCGTAGATAGATTCCGTCATCTCATGTGACGGAGGACTGATTTGGGAGATGTATCAAATCCCAAGGGTCCCCGCAAGAGAAATTTTTCCACAGGAATCAATCTGAAAATTGACTATACCCTAAGGACTGAGGGGATAATTTAGCCTTTATTTTTCAACATTCCCTTAAAGTTTAGTGATTTCTGGAGGAATAAAACATGTGAGCAGTAATTATATATACTGCGAGAGATTCAGTGATTTATGGACGTACATTTTTTTAGTGGTTTGTATGTTGTTAAAGCAAAGATAATTTATGGACGTACGAAGCACTTGCATTGCATGCATTTGATTCCTTGTTAATTCAAACTAAAAATACATTAGAATTGGGACAATCTGGGTGTTCTTTTTGGTTTTTTTGTTTCAAGGTTCTTCAGATCTTTTGGAGACAGCTGGCCCCGGGCCCCCTCTTCTCCCAGCAGCTTGCTCACGTGCCTACTTGGTCGTGAGTTGTATATAAAGTTCATCTTTCTTAATTCTTCTATTTGTCAATGAATATCATATTATATATGGCACTAATTTATGATGAGTGAGCGTGGCCACCACCCATTGTTGATAATATATATATATATATATATATATATATATATATATTAAAAATAAAAAAATTTGACGGAATAAGGTTTTTGACATTAATCTGGTGACCTTCTTTGACATCAGTCCGATATTCGTCAAACGATCTCAACAAATAAAAAGTGAAAAAACTAATAAACTCAATTGACATTCTCATAATGGATGTCTCACTTATCAGTATAATTAATTTTTCTTTAATCTAAAATTTTTATTTCTAACATGGTATTGGAGTAAGGTTTTCGGCATTAGTCCGGTTATCTTCTGACACCTCCCGGCATCAGACCGGCAACCTTCTGGCATTCTTCCGACGTTATCTTTTTCCCTTGTATTATTTTTGTAACTCCACCACCTTTAGTTTGCGGGAGAGTATTAAAGTTTGAGTTGTATCCAAAGACTTATAAATAAAGCCTCAGTATAATTTTATAAATACAAGTGAGAAAATCAATAAGCTGAATATTTTCATAATAAATGTCTCACGTATAGTATAAATTATTTTTTCTTCCTTTAAATTTTTTATTTCTAACCGTACGTGTCGACCATCGTGATTCGTGACGCATCAGACGCTCTTCCAACGCTAGAGCTATTAGTATATATATATATATATACACGTCACAATTGGTGATCAGCCTTCCCAAAGACCAAGTCCAACTCTAAACCTGCAAAGTCGGTCTCTCTCTCTCTTGAGAGTCTCTCCCCCTCTCCCTCCGTCCCTCCAAATTCTACTTTGTTGCAACAGGATGGAAGCTGGGAATGAAAACAAAAAGGGGTTGTGGACAATGGAGGAGGACAGAATTCTGCTGGATTACATAAAGGTCCATGGAAAAGGGAAGTGGAATCGCATTGCGAAGATGTCAGGTTCGTAGTTTTCTTTCCGCAGGGAGCAAAAGGCCAACACTCGAAGCTGTTGGCCGTCTATTTGTTTCCTAGCTAGTTGGGTAAAGCGTTGAGCAACATCTGAACACCCTCAAAAATAACTTGTGGTGCAGGCCTGAAAAGATGTGGCAAAAGTTGCAGATTAAGGTGGATAAATTATCTAAGTCCCAGTGTAAAGCGAGGTGATTTCTCGGAGGAAGAAGAGGACCTCATAATTCGGCTCCATAACCTCCTTGGAAACAGGTGAGCTCTCTTCTTGTGAATTTGCTTCCTTTGTAGTGTCATATTCGTCAGCGTCTTGAAAATCAACTTTCTCTGGTACATCTATGACTGTCGGCCATTTAGATTTTTCATGAAACGAAACTGGCTCCTATTCTTGTATCAGAGGTTCCACAAACGTTAGTTACGAACCTCGATTAGTATTCTATGGTGGATGCAGCTTTATCATCAATCCAAGTGTTTCTCTATTTTATGCCTTCACCAATCCAAGTTGTCATGATTGTGCTATGTGCTTGGCCTTCAATATATCCTGACCTCTTTTTGTTCTTTTCTTCTCCATCATTCTATCGGTGGTTAATGCTACAGCCATCAGTAGTAAATATTATACATTCGTTGTATTCGAATTTACTTTAATCTAGCCACTGATTCAGCTCACCAATACTAAAACATGATTGTATCTCTAACAAAAGCACTTAATAAAGTGCCAGAGAGATTTTATCGCAAAGATATCGTTAATTAATATGCCAAAACGTTCTAAAATGGGGTTATTTTTTTCTTTAGGTGGTCTTTGATCGCTGGGCGAGTACCCGGGAGAACTGACAATCAAGTTAAGAACCATTGGAACACTCATTTGAGCAAGAAGCTCGGACTCAAAAAAGGAAAAACCAAAGTTGTAGCTTCTCTACCGTCTTCCTCTAGAGAACTACGGGAGAACTTTAATGTTCATTCAGAGTTGAATTTTGAGCCGCCTTCCTGCTACAACGGCGAAACTGCCTCCGAGACCGTGAACAGCGATTGCAATATATTCAGATTTAGTAGCATACAAGAAGGCATGGTCGATAACGGCTGTGGGAGTTCGTTTTGGTTTTTTAACGATGATTTAAGTTTACATGATCCTTATTTAACGGAACCTCTTGATGGATATTCTCTTGATTTTGTTTGGGATGGTTTGTAGACTTTCCTTTTTTTGTCTCGTAAACTCCTTGATAATTGATTTTTCTGTTCTTTTCTGTCATTTACGCGTAATTAAATTCTCAAATATATAACAATTGGTAGGATGCAAAGCATTAGGCTGCGAGGGACAATACCCCAAGAAAAGGAAGCCAAAGGGTTTTTCAGAAATGGCAAACAATGTTGCATTTATGTCTACAAGTTCATAAATTGTCTAGCGAAGATCTAGCTAACTAGAAGAGGTAGAGTACTGTCGGGCTAACTATTCCAGAACATGAATGAATGCAACCACCACCAGTCAATGAGACATAGATACAAGGGACATGTAGACACAAAAGATGGCAATCGATGGAATTGAGGTCCAGCTGGGTTCTGTTGTCTTATTTTTGAATTGGACAACTTTGTGCTCAAGACTGTTCAGTAGTTTGCCGAGGGGACTTGAGTATTGTGGCTTTGGATATGCGCATTCTTCTCGAACTTTTGGTCTCAAAACCCAATAGCCAACTAAGCCAAGGATCATAACCTCAGTTCCCCTCCCCCCCCTAGGGGGCGAGAAAAAAAAACAGGAAAAAAGTGATCTGAAGTATGGAATACTGCAGCTTCGCAGTTCGATTGCTTGGCAATGCTGCAGGCGACAGAGCTAGAAAATCAGGTTTCAAGTCAAGGAGAAAGCTGGAAAGTTTCAGAAAATAACTCATGACATGATTTGAAGTTCGAATTTTTTTTTTGGAATACTAAAGCCATATCATTACAGACGTACTACTATACTAGAGTCAGAGTGCCTAATGCTATGCAACTTCGGTGTCTCAAATCTGTATGATTTTCAACCAAAGATTTCTCAGCTTTTTTTCTAGCCTAAAAATTTATCAGTTCATCAATGCTATTTTCAGTTTTTTTTTTTCTTTTGGAGAATAGAGCATAAAGTACCTGGAAATTTGAGGCAGTAAAGGACATATGATGGAGAATATTTGCCATGATTGCCTTATATTTGCACTGGACCCTTTTCTTTGGAGTTTATTAGCTGCAAACCAGCTGTCAACATGGTCACTTACTTTCTCATTGTTTTTCATATGATCATTTATATGTAATTCAATATTGGGTACCGAATTCTTAGGGTTCCTTAGTAAGCCCCAACTGATCATTGAAGTTCTCTTTTCATTCTGTTCTTCAAACCATTCATCATCCATGTCTAGCTGTGATTGTTGTTAAAAAGGCAGAAAAAGGAGGGTGGGGGGCGTAAAAGATAGGAAATCTGAGGGTGAATCTTGGTCTGAAATAATTCCTAGGCCGCATGGCAGCAAAATGTCTAGAGAAGCCCATCAGGGTCATGTTTCAAAAGGCATGGCCTCTGATCTGTACCTCATAGAAGCAAAGGATGGACGGGCTTTGACCTTTTCATTGAGTCCTATCAAAGCAGGCAACCCAGCACTTGGAACTTTGTCATTGGAAGGTAATGAATGTCTCATACAAATAATTACCTCTTTGAACTCTATAAAGGTCCTTTTTCTTCTAGTCTCTCACATCTACCTTGTTGGCTGCGGTTTCTTTTCAAAAATGAACTCAATTACTTCGAGAAACCTAGCAAAAAAGAAAGTTTTTTTTATACAGCTGCTTGACGCATGTGATTCCCCCTTCACATGTATCTTTCATAACAGTTGTCTGATCTCCATTATACTTGTCCGTGTTCAAACTTTTACTATTTCACTTAAAATCGTCCAATGAAGGGAGGATGCTCACGAACTTTTTCAATACAAAAAAGTACGAGAAGTGTTGATACTTTCGGGTCAAAACAAACGTATGTAAAATTTTCATTGAAATCGATTCTCATTCCAAATTTTGTAGAACTATACATCTTTTTTTAGGTGATGAGAAGAAATTCTAGACTGGTGCAGCCCCTCAAACCACATAAACAAAATAAATCCGACTATACCATAAATAATCTTAAAAAATTATTTGCACCAGAAAAAATTCGAACATGAAACTGCCACTCAGACTAATCCCAAGTCTGACCACCCAAATCAACCCCTACCTCCTTAATGGCATGCTATAGTGATCATTGTAGGATCGCAACTGCTTTGACTGATTTCTGAGGTGGAGTTCTTCTTCAATGACCTCAATTTCAGTGCCATTTTTCTTGGTGCGACAGCCAACTGCATGCTAGCTTGCCACTACTTTAGCTTTTCTTCAAATGGCTCACCTTTCGTATTTGTTTAAACTTTAAAATAACATCTTTTTGGGCAATCGTCTTGTTGGCCTAATTAAGAAGATATTTATTAATAGCTAGGGCCTAATTTTTGTTAGTCTATTTCTATTATACTTTTATGTAGGTTTTCAAACGCAGCTGTTTTTCTTTTTGCAGTCCATCTTTTGGATAGTTTCAAAAGGGTATTGCTTTTCATGACCCCTTTTTAGTCTATGAATTAAGGAGCTATTGAACCAGGCGAATTTTCTGGGGTCCCATCCATTATTTTCACGAACACTATAATGATTGGAGCTCTGCACCCATTTCTGTTGTAATCTTGTCTCACAAATTGAACAAACTAATTGCCCTGCATTTTCCGGAAGAACCTGACCGAAAAAGCTTAGTGCTACGTAACAGCGTGGTCAATTACAATCACTTTTGAGACTTCCACCAACCCACTATTAAGATTTTAGTATATAGACACCACATGTGCTTGATAGTTGTTTCTCTTTTTGCTTGGGAAGAGTCCAGTATTAGCGGTTCCTTGGCCGTTGGGTCTCTAATTATCATACACGGCTAATGGAGTAAAGGTTGGCCCATTTACTTGCTAAATGGGCAGCCTTTTCTGGTTTTGATGGTTTTTGTTCGCTTTTTTCTTTACCCGAGCATATCCGGGATTGTGATATGCCTCCTTCCTTTTGATTTATGTATGTCTCCTTTTCCCAGCAAAAAAAAAAGGGGGGGGGGGGGGGGGGGCTAATGGAGTAAAGGGTCTACAACTTGGGTTCTCTCAATGGCGACTCCAACTTCAGCTAGTTAAGGACGACAGAAGCTGTTATATTCTCTTTTCTATGTAAATGGAGTTTATATTGGATAGATCTGCACCAGAGTTGATTTTACTAAATACTTGCGACTGTTTGTTGTTCATAAATTCAATGGAAATTATCATTTGTACTTTAAGGTTGTTCATAATATAGGCCAAGAGTTGTTAAGGTCGCAAAGACAGGGATGATCTACTTTTGTTGTATTTCACACTACTCTGTTTCGTGCTAGTGCTATAAGCAAAGATTAGGATTACAGGGGAGAAAATTCAGAGGCCCCCGACCACATCCACAAAGTCTAATAGGTCTCGAGCTCAAACTTTTGGGTAACACTTTCTTGACTATTATTCTGCAATTATCATTTGGAGAATGAACAATCTAACACTTTCACACAAAGGGCAACACGCGAGTGCGATCGAGCAATATGCAAAGAGCTGCTCGATCGGCTTTATTTAGTGGACACTATCGTCCATAAAAGGCAAATACAGCAGCTGTGAGTAAAAGAAGAGCAAGGGAAAGTGGCAACTTAACTTGATACAGTTGAGACTTATACTGGGAAAGGAGGTGAAAAGCAAGAATTAAATTCCCAGAGCTTGAAACTTCCATTAACGAAATCGTAGTAGCCGCCCATCAACCGTAGTTTCTTGTTTGCCAGTCCCGTTCGAACATATGGATAAGTCAGTAAGTTAATCAGTGATAAATTCACTGATTCCTGCATAACAGATCCACATAAACATTATCAAATTCAAAATATGTAGGATAACCTCTTCTGTATAGGAAACCGAGTTTTCCTTTTTTAGAAATTAAAGCCTTCTGCATTTTCCTTTTCTCTTAGATTACTTGATCTTTTGATCAGTTTTGATATAGATCTAAAGCAAGATGCAAGCTGGAAGGCCAACCTTTTCACATAGTTCGCACTGTTCCTCAAATGTCAGATTACCCGAGTTTGCTTTGACCTTGGCCTTAGCAGGAATTCCAATTTTCATCCACTCGTCGATGAAGTCACTGTACACATCAACTTGGAATGTCAACGTAATGCTCTTCCTACATTATCTACTTTAGATCCATTTGTTGTAGTTATAGACAGTTTTTCAATTTTTTTTTCTAAAAGATTTCATGTAAAAAGCCCTACAAAGGAGCAGAACCATCTTCAGGATGAGACATGAGCCTTTTTATCCCACCGCAGCGACTATGTCCAATGACCAGGATGTTTTTCACCTATACATTTTTCCCTTTTAGTTTAACACAGGGAAAAAAAGTCTTGGAAAGAAAGTGGAAACATTTTTCAAAAACAGAAACTTAATAGAGAGAAATGAATGACATTTCACCTCAAGAACCGATACGGCATATTCAATGGCTGCCCCAGATCCAGCGTATTTTAGCTGTGCCGCAAGACGACTGTGTTAGTGAATGGTAACTTTCAATAAGGTTAGATTTGTTGAGTTCAATTGAGTGACAGGGAAGGGTTTAAATAAGAAACCTGGTCAAATGGAGGAACCATGTTAGCAATGTTGCGAACTGTGAAGGCTTCCCCAGGCTGGAAGTTCAGGATATTAGAGGGGGAGACTCGGGAGTCCGAGCACGCAAACACCAGAAACTGTACCACCATAGATTTAGGACCATGATCATCTTGCTTATTAAATCTTTTATGTCCTCAAAATTAAGACAAATTAAGCAAAAGCATGGGAAACTGTAATAACTAATCAAATGGATGCCTAAGTGGTACCTCGGGCCACTGTCCTCCGGCGAGATGTTGGTACAATGCTGGATCCATGCTGCAAATTAGATCAATCCAAAGAAAAATAAAAAAATATCATACTTGGAGATGAAAAGAAGTTAGCTAGATTTAGAAGTTGTTCTTGTAAATTTCAGCCTTTTGTCTACCCATAAAAGCTACATGCATGGCAACTCATGCAAGAGAATCCATAATTAGTTGATGTACGGTCTGGCTTCCACCATTCTTAATGATTTTGCACAAATAAAGGAATTACTAAGAAAATTTTGGTTTCTGAAGATAGAAAGGCATAGCACAACGAATGTCATACTCAAATTTGTTGATCTTGAAGTAATTAAACCCGTCGGTAATCCTTTTCACTGGGTCAACAGCTTGGTCACATGGATGGGGATCTGTCCCAGCAGCTTGCAATTGATCATGATCGGCTGTCAATTTCTCAATTTTTGCAGCTGCGACCAGCTCATCCAGGTCTTCCTTCTCGCTGCAGCCAAGGAATATAGCCGTACGTACGTGTCAATTACATGCCGCAATGCATATATGTTTAAGGCCATAGTTAAGTAACACAAAAGTTATTTCCTGTTCTTATTTATCTGCAACATATATATGTCAAAGCAAAAATTATCGCTAAATTATTTTTCACGGCCTTTAATTATCGTCTGTTATGCTTACGTAGCTGTATACTCCATGAGAAATTAAAAAACGTAGTTCTCTTGTCATAAATGGATCTGAGAGTTCAAATTGATCATCATTACGGTGGACATGTTCTCAACTGTCCGACTACATGGCAGACATGGGAGAGTTAATTTGGAACGAGTAAAATATATATAGAACCTGACAAACCTCTTCAGTCCCTTAACCGCCGCGTCCAATGACTGCATGGCCGCCATACGTGAAGATAATCCTTCTGCAATTAATTTCAGATAATTATGTAAATTAAGCAATACGGTTAAACACATGACCTCCGAAATTTTGATAAAATGTATATATTTTTAAATAAAAATTCCCTTCAATTACTCAAAGTGACTTTGAGGGGCTACTCAAGATTCATTTCTCTACTAAATGTTTCCATATAATAATAATAATAATAATAATAATAATAATTCACTCTTGAGGATAATGTTCCAATATGATCAGCTTGGAGCTTTCAGGAAACGTTATTACAGCAGAAAATTAGAGTCTGAAATAAGAATATGCATGGCAATTCGCATCTCAATGAAAGTATTGATGCATGTAACAAAGTTTAAGGTTGTCTAGAGAAAAGGAATTAATGGTGATGCTCATGATCATGTAGTACTACTTAAAAAACAGGTGAACAGACCGTTTGCAAAGATCTTTGCTTCAATGTGTTGGTAGAACTAGTAGCTGCCTAGCTAGTGACTCAGTACTATAAATGTAAACGAAAGTTGCGCACATCTTGCATTGACGTCTGAATGTTCCCTATTTATAAGCTAGCGGAGTCTGACGTGCTTCTAATTACACGCTTAGGCGCAGCTTCCTCAGAAACACCCTTCACCAGTAAAACGAACACTAAAACCACGTTTCATTAATAATTGTCCCATCTACGTATATTAAATAATATGATCACGACACGACACGACACGACACGGCAACAGCATATAAAAAAATAAAAAACTAACACATAATGTAATTCAGCAGTTGGAAACAAAAGTATAAATAAACCATAATTAACCTAAACATATAACTAAAAGAAAGGTTCTCCCAAGGTTCGGTGGGGTTCGGTTACTATGCTGATTCTTATTGTGTTGGTAGCTGCTGATGGACAGTCACGATCAAATTTTCAAGACCCAAAGAATGAGAACACGCCACGTCAATTAATGAAATTTGACCCGCGAAATGACTTGATTCGTCCCGTTTGCAAGTGCTGACCCGCGAACTGACCCATTTGAAACCCTTCTTCTTCGACAATCGCCTCCCTTCTTCGTCACTGCGCACAATCGCCATCCAAACTCGCCCCCACAGTCGCCCCACAGCCGCCCAGGGTCGAGTCCAGGCTGATTAGACATAGAAAATTGATCCTTCTCATCCCAGATCAAAACCCAGCTGATGAAGAAAGAAATGGTCGCAAGACCTATGTTGTGCATTAAAAAGGAGAAAAAGGATTCTGGTAGACTAGACTTAATGAAGGGTAACAATGCATCCACCAGAGAAAACACATATGAAAACCTTCTGCAGGTTGAGCCCAATCATGAGTTTCAAATGATATCTGTTCAATTGAAAATTATGCTACGTTTCTGCCACCCATGGGAAGATACTTAGGTCGAAGACCAAGCAGATGTGTGTGGAAATAACCAATAAAAGAAAAAACCGTGCGATGCACATTAACGCATTCTCTATGCACTTGATTACGGGGAAAATTATTAGAGTGCTCGCATGACAACCAATAAACTCATGAGAACGGGGTAAGAGTGCAAGCAGCATGTATAAACCACCCACCCAGCTGCTGTGGGGCAACTGTGGGATGAGGTTGGGCGGCGACTGTGCGCAGTGCGAAGAAACGAAGAAGGGAGGAGACTTTACAATTGTCGAAGAAGAAGAAGGGTTTCAAATGGGTCAGTTCGTGGGTGAGCACTTGAAAACGAGACGAATCAGGTCATTTCGTGGGTCGAATTTCATTAGTTGACGTAGAGTGTTCTCATTCCTTAGATCTTAAAAATTTGATCGTGACCGTCTATTACCAATTACCAGCACAATAAAAATCAGCACCGTAACCAAACCCGTTAGGTGGGAGCTGCATGTGATTTAGATATATAACATCATGGATATATAATGTACCTTCTATGCTGATCTACAACTTTGTCTTTATAACAAAAGATACAAATATATTAGATCGTTTACTTCGAGATGGAAGTTGAAATTTTTAAGAAGTATATTATAATATCATGAAGTTCGCTCATTGAGGATCCGATGTTTAGTAGCCTTAATCTATACCTACGTTGGAGATTACTAATAGATAAAAGCAGAAGCTGACAAGGATACAGACAGATGCATGGATCTCTCAAGATTGTTGCATGCATTCATATTACGCACTTTGGTTTTTATTTGTTTTTCATTTTCCTGGGGATTTGGTTTTACTTGTCTATTTCTCTTATGTACACGAAGTAGTTGACCTGATCACAAATATACAATATCCTTCCCGACCACCCGGCCTAATTAATTAGCGTATATATGTTCCTAGCTAAGATGCTGCATTAATCTTATTTGAATGCGTCGTTGGGCCACTGGCTTGCAGAGTGACATTTTTTTCACAGAAAGAAGAAAAAAATCCGCTTAGGCCAATTTTGCTCTACAGATTGGCATCTCTGATCTGGTTTCTCTCGAACACAAATTAACTGATCACTTAATTCACCCCTTTCCTATATTGCAAAACAGCACAGTAAACAAACTGGGATGAAATTAGTTCAGGTGTTAGTCAAGATCAGCTCCCATTAGAATAGAAACTTGAATATTTTCTTTCCCCCACTCATTGTCTGCTCTCATATTTTTTATTTTTTTTTGTAATTTTTTCGAGTTCGGTCGTATTTACTTATGTCTAGCGTCCAACTTTTGCCCTATGGGAGATTCTTGTAGAAGAAAATAATTGTGTTACGATCTCTCAAATGATAATCAATTAATGCATGTGATTTACAGAGATATACTTACATACATAACAAGGGAAAATCACACAGAAAAATAATTGTTTACGCAAGTACTATTGTTTGAGTAGTGCCGAGAAGAAATCTTGTATTATTATCCTTATGATCTTGTAAGTACGTAGATCTAAAATCCACTATTTAAAGTTGGAAAAGATTCAACAACTGACCCCAGATCTATATATAAAGTCTATAAACTGAGGACATTTTTATTATCGAGTTTTAGGCACGTGACGTGGACTAAAAATTTGATCAACATTGAATTCTATATTCGAATTATTATATGTTTTTCTTTCCATGTGAACCATAATATATGGGCTATATATGTATATGTTCATTATTAAACTTTTCGAGATCTAGATATGTATAACCAAGATATACCTTTTTTAATTAAAGGTTAAAAATAGAAGTTGGACCAAAAACTACGAGTAGTGTTTGTTGTTTAAGTAAGATTCGAAAAATCTCTAGTTATTTACAGAAAATGCTAATCCAATGTGTTTACGATGGAGAACAAATTAACCGTTGTCTGCGATGGAAACAGAAGTGGAAAATCGAACCACAGTACTGGGACAGATTAGGACCAAAGTAATTAACTCCTTAATTAGCTACCTTAGAAACATATTTACTATAAGACAAGATAACGAAGTTTAGATTTTCGCGTCCACAGACAAAACTAGGAGGAGTAGTTCTGAGTGTTCCGATTGACAGCTAGCGCGGTGTCAAAGGAGAGGACAGAGGCACAGCTTTCGAGCTGTGAGGTGGGCGGGGGGGGCGTAGATTGAATTCCATTGAAGGAGGAAGGAATCTATAGTAGATCAACATGCAGAAAGAAAAGATATCAATGAAGTTAATAAGAAGATAAGACATGTCTCTTGACGGTGCCAACAAGACTGTCGGACGTACTATCTTTGGAAGGATTTTATTTGTTAGAGTGAAAGACAAAATCATAGGCAATGCTGCAGCTTCAAATCTGCCATCGAATGGTCTCTTTCAGTACCATGTATATGACATTACTAACAAAAGGGACCAAGCTAGAATTTTTTTTTTCGAGCGACTTTAAACATCAAATATTGATATTCTTCAATTGATTTCATGACCAATGACGAGTGTTCTTCAACACTCCTAGCAAACTGTTTTAGGAGCTGTATGTATAGTTAAAAAACTTGCACAACCGAATCAGGATGAACAAGAGTCTAGGGCTGAGGCTCCCAAAATACGTACAGAGCTCTACGTAACGACCGGTATATATTGATATGCTTCTTCTCTTTTCATTTAGGGGCTGCAATTGCTTGACAGATCAGTGCACAGCTTATTGCCGTATGTTGGGACCTAGCATACGCGGTAGTGGACAAAAGTGCCTACAAACTAATTAGGCAAGGGCCTTTATACTAATTACATATAGATTGTTTAACGTTTCGAAAGTCGTAGAAGAGACGGGGATATGTTTCCCTCTTGTTTTGGGTTCCACACTCATTCTTTGTTTCATGACAATGCATACGCATAGTTTAGGAAGATGTTAGATCCATTACGTTTTGGCATGATTTGTGACAATTTTATATGTAACATTCTTGAGATTTAACAGATGAAGATTTAGGATGATTATTGACTGTGTGAAGGCTGTGCAGAGTTTAATAGGAGAATTCGAAGTAGTCTACTGCGCAGAGGAATAACAGAAATTCTGTTTTAAATGAAAGTGCGCCCATTTAATATGCCCAACGTCCTTTGACTTCGAAATACCCCCTTGACCATATAAAAGCCTCTCTGAACCTTTTGCAAGTAGCCCATAACATTTAATCGTAAAATTTCGCAAAGATTCAAGAAAGCCTCCAAGAAACTCATTTCTAGATCTTGTACCCTCTATTTTTGTTGCTGTTGAGAGTGATTGATAATCTGAACATGGAGATCAGATCTTTGTTCATCCTCTCTGTTTGATCACGAGATTTCAGTCCCTAGATTATTGAACAAGAGAGCTTTGGAGTTGCTGAAGTTACAACATCTTTGAAGGTGCAGCCACTTGAGTTCAAGTTGGAAGGTTGCTCCGTGGTGAAGAGTCGAGAAACCAATCGGGATAGGAGTTCCTCTCCCCTGCAAGTTGCAGATTCAGACGTTGGACGTTTGAGTAATATTACGATTGATATTAGATTAGCAAGTGTTGCTGAATTAATAGATCATCGTGTAACCGAGATTGAGTTTCCAGTGATTCGTTTGCTGGACTAGGTCCTGAAGAGTTTTTCTTCCTCGTAGAGGTTCTACTTGGAAGTTTCTCTCTGTCAACAATTTCTTGTGTCAATCGTGGTTGAATTTGTGTTGTTGTTATAGTTTTATATCTATCTTGTTTTTTGCTAATCGTTCTTGTATAAATGATTAAAGATTCTCAATCTTGGTGGATTCTCAATCTTGTTGCAAGAAGATTCAAGGTAAAAGGTAGATCTGGGTAATAAGTGTATTCAATATCTTATTGTGTGTATTTAGATAGAAATTATCTTGCTAATATATGTCTGTATAATCTGTCAAATCTAGTTTTACATCGTCTGAAGTTTAAAGTAGTTAACTGAAACTTTTCACAGTTTTGACAGCACATTTGGTTAATTCGTGTTTTGTTGTTTAGCTTGTTTTCTTGTCATTTGAAAGCATCTGAGTCCATCTGAATATATTGGTTTACGTTGGATATTGATTACATTCATTCATCAGATTTTATTAAAGGGTTGGATATTGTTTTTCTAATTCATTGTTTATTATTTGAGGGTTGTAGAAATTTTGTAATATACCTATTCACCCCCTCTAGGTATTTTTCGCATAATTGGGTCTAAATTAAATTTTTCAGAAGAGGCGATCCTAACATTCTCTTGACTATATCTAGGCAATCATAAGTAGAAGAATTGGACTTCTTACACTTTTATTTTATAGGGTAAACAAAAAGCAACACGAGATCAGTGCGAGCATATAGTATACAGAGCTGCTCGGCATTATTTAGTAGACACTAAAGGCAAGCACAACGTTCTGTTCTAATGTTGACATAAAAAGAGCATGGGAAAGTAGTAGCTTGACTTGATACAATCGCGCGTTATATCGGAATAGGATGTGAAAAACGAGACTCAAACTCCCAGAGCTTAAAAGTTCCATTAACAAAATCGTAGTAGCCACCCATCAATCGCAGTTTCTTGTTTGCCAGCAGCATCCGAACGTACGGATAAGTAAGCAAGTTAATCAGTGACAAGTTCACTGCCTCCTGAATAATAGACATATATGTATAAATACAATTAGTTGAAAACATCTATAAGAAAGCCTAAGCTTCTGCAATATCGGAAAACTCATATATACTTCTTCTTTTCTCTTTGTTTTCTCTCTTTTTGCCAAATTTCTTGATCTTTCGAGTTATGATTTAGCTAGATTTAAAGCAAGATGCATGGTAAGCCTACCTTTTCACATTCTACACGTTGCTCCTCAGGTGACAAATGGGACGAGTTTGCTTTGACCTTTGCCTTGGCAGGTATACCGATTTTTAGCCACTCGTCAATGAAGTCACTGTACATGTCATTAATGGAGTAAAGAGTCATGATCAGAATTTCAGCACTAGTTCTCTTACTATCTTATCTACTTTAGATTGATTTTCCAATTTAAAGAAAATACTTCAAATTTGAGCTCAAAGATTTTATGTAAAAAGCCTTACTAAGGAGAACCATCTTCAGGATATTGATGATCATGAGACATAAGCCTGTCTATTCCACCGCAACGACTGTGCCCAATGACTAGGATATTTTCTACCTATATATAGAAATTTTCTTCACATAATTAGGATATGGTAGAAAAAAGAAATTGGAAAAAAATTGCAGAAACGGAAGAATGAACTTTGCACATATGAACGTTATTACTTTAAGAGACAAGGTGGCATATTCAATGGCTGCACCAACTCCAGAGTATCTTAGCTGTGCGGTAAAACATGCAGTTGTGTTAGAGATCTAATTAATTTTGATATAATGTAAATTAAAATAAATCATATGTATGCTTAAAATTTGGCAAGATTCTTAGCGGTAATTACTTCTATAAGGATAAACATATATATATGTTTGGGACGTTTAATTAATAAAGTCATTGGGGAGGATTTTTATGAAAAACCTTGTCAAATGGAGGAACCAAGTTAGCAATGTTGCGGAACATGAAAGCTTCCCCAGGTTGGAAGCTGAGGACATGAGAGGGGCAGACTCGAGAGTCCGAGCACGCAAACACCATGAACTGCACGCACCATGAAATCAAAGACCCTTATCTTTCTTAATTACTGATATCTGGCCAGGCTGATGAAAAAGTACTAGAAATGAGTAATCTAGCTAATAGATGCCTAAACAGTACTACCTTGGGCCACTGGCCTTCAGCAAGATGTCGGAAGAACTCTGGACACTTGCTTCAAAATTCACTCTTTGTCAGTGAAATAAGCTAAGTTTGGCTCTAGAAGAAAAGGAAAATGCACTTGGAAAATGGCACCCAAACTGCCAAAGGGCCATGGCAATATTAATCTAGCTAGCTGCAGCTAGCAGATCGAACAGGTTGTGGTGTCATACTCAAATTTGTTGATCTTGAAGTGATGAAATCCGTCTATAATTCTTTCGACTGGGTCAAAATGATCGAGATCTCTCTCTTGCAATTCGGCTGTCAGTTTCTCAATTTTTGCAGCGGCCGCCTGATCATCCAGCTCTTCCTTCTCGCTGCAGTCAATATAACGGTTATATATAATATTATTCTCAATTTGTTGAAAAGACTGCAAATAAATAGGAAAAAAATAAATAAAATTATATATCTTTCGTAATTAGAATTACGATATATATATATATATATTTAACTATGCATTTTTCAATAATAATGTTGGCTATTATATATTGTCATCCCTGTCCGGCCATAGACGTTATATGATGACCTAGACGTGAGACTTGTACCCTTACGCGTGCACATCCAATAAAAACTCGTTGATATTTTCTAAAATACGATCTCCTTTGCGGGCCTGTCTTGATATACATATAATAGAATTTTAGGCAGCTTACAGTTTTATTTTTCTAAAATATAGGTTGGTATTTAAAATAAAACCTGAGGAACTTCTTCAGTCCTTCAACTGCCACCTCCAATGACTGCCTAGCCGACATTTCCGGAGCTTCGTCTGCAAATTCACAAAATGTGTGAACTTAATTAACAGTAGTACTGAAACATATACAGTACAATTAAAATATATATAGCTCTCTAGTAAAATCTTATGGTTATAACACATAAATCTAAAATGTCGGACCAAGGATTTTCTAGCTCTCTAGTAATTTTATGAAACATAAACTCATGTACATGAAGTACTATGTACGTGTTACAAAGGAAGCCATCGGACAGACCGTTTGCAAGGATTTTTGCTCCAAAAGTTTGGTAGAAAATTAATTAGCTGCCTTTCTAGTGAAACACCAAGTGTAGAAGAAGAATTAATTGCACGTCTTGCAGGGAACTGAACGTCTCTATTTATAAGCGAAGCCTATGCTTCTAACAGGCCAGCTTTAGATTCCTCACGATAAAAACACCCCGACGGTCCACGTAGATTAATTTGTCGTGTCTAGGGGGGGAAAATTCTCTTTCTTGCATTTTGCTGTCAACTTTAAAACAAACACGTCTCTATTTTCCATATATAACGTGTAAATTTTTTAACTCACTAGCTACAACGTGTAAAACATTTTACATTCATATTATATTGTCCGTTCGCCACCTACCTTATCTTGATCTCTAGCTAGTGCTTGCATGTGCCACCGAACATCACTTACGTACGTTTTCCTTCTATCAACTAGAGTTGTTATGATAAAAAAAAAAATAACGAAGGAAATCAATAATCTAGATCGAATTAGTTATTGCACTTTGACCTAATTAGTTTAACGCTTTCCTCGATGAGTAATCGATTTCATTTATCAGTGTGTTGATTGAATGAGAATTAACCTTTATATTAATATACTTAGGACTGAATCTATACCCTGTAAATACACTTATATCAACATCTTTCTTATTTATCATATTCTGCATCCCATTAGAGGACTATATATACAACTATACGAGTGACCAGTACTACTTACGAAGTGAATGAGAAATTAGGTAAAGTCAATGTACAATATATATACTGATCAACAAATTATGACTAATTAATAGATATTCCATGAGACTCGAATCTAAATGGTTAAGTTAATTTTATGGGTACGTAAAACAGTAATATTCCCACGTGTTATATTTACAATGATATTATATGATCTACATGATCATTTGAAACTTTGGTTGGGTGTTTGTCAAAAGGTGATTATGTTGTTTGGAATCGAAGAGCAAAATTTGAGTAGATGACTGACACATAGAAAAGCTTTTCTGGTGTTAGGTAAGAGCACGTGACATTCGGCAGATTTGGTGACTCAAACCTTCAATAGTATGGAGGGTTTTTTTTTCTACATTATCTGAGCATACATTCCAGGAGTACTGCAACCATGTCCATATATATGACACCCATGACAGCAACATGCGTTCACTTGGGGGAGTAGATTTTGGTCTTCAAATAGCTGCCTTTTCTCCTAATTATTTCTCCGACCGCGAAATTGGTTCATTAAGTTACAAATTCACAAATTCCTTGTAGATGGAGACAGAAATCCTACGAGAAATTCATGAAAAGCACCCTTTTTTTTTATCATGCCTTTGGTGTGAAAGCTTCATCTAAGGTAGGAAAAACTTGTAGGCTACTCACTGCGAATCTACCATATATTTATCACAAAAGTTTAGGTTAAAAGGACATGCTTATAGCTAACTACCGAGTGTCGATCAACTATTTATCTCAAACACTTAAACTAATAGAAAGAAGTATATTTTATTTATTGAATTACATACTGAACAAACTGTTTTAGACCCAAATAGCCTAGAGGAGGGTGAATAGGTATTTAAAAAATAAATGCACAATTTAATACGATGAATGTAACACAAGAAATGCACTTTAAAACCTATAATCAAATCTGCAATTTTATAGAACTTTATAAAATCAATATTCAAATTGAAACTATGAAATTAAGTGTTTTCTACTAACACGTTCAGATACTTTCAAATGAATAGAAAACAACTTAAACACAATATTCTTTGAATAAAACTCTGCTGTAAATGTTTTACTACTATGCGGAAAACTACTCTAACATTCAGCAATAGACTACTAACAGGCAGATTTGATATAATGCAATATATGACTGTTTTCACTTATATGAAATCATCAATATAACATGTAAAGTTAATGTAATTTACAGATCTATATTTTACCTGAAACCTTCTTGCGAAATGATAAATATTTCACTTGATAGTGAATCTCGAAACACTTTCACACAAGATTTGTTAGCAATTAACAACGTAATAGACAAACCAAAGAACAATAGACGATAATCACACACACAAGACACCGATTTTTTGACGAAAAGAAACTCTCAAATAGAAACCTATTTGAGAGAAAAACTCTTCGGGACCTCGTCCAGAACGGAACTTCACTAGGGATACGACCTCGGTTACAACGTGGTCTTATAGATCTAACAAACCAGTTAATCTACAGTACACGCAACCTTACTCAAGATACCTTCTTGAATCTGCCTCTGCAGGGGATGAAGACCATCGATCCCAGCCACTCCCAAGTTACTCTTCGCAGCAATCCACTTGAGCCACTCAAGCTACCACGATTCCGTCCAAGAACGCTCAACCGTCCGGTGTTCGAAATTCCTCAATCACAGATGAGGACAAGTGATCAACAACCAAGGATTCTTCAGATCTGAAAGTATTCTTCAAGATGAATCCTCACAACAACATATCAAAGGCTATAAGTATCAAGATCTAGGGTTTTGCTCTCTTGGATCTCCTTTGCGCAAATCTTGATTTCTTGTCTCTTTTGTTTCTCTAGCTACTTTAGTCAGGTACATACTGCATCTTTTATCCCTTTTTTCTTCTTTTTCACGAGCCTACAAGTCTCTCTTTTTCTGTTACACGTAGGGTGCCTTTTTATTTAAAATATACTTGTTGTTTCTACGCTCCAGGTAAACTACTACAGACTACAGGTGAACTCTGAAGCAGACTACTCATTTAAGAAGCTTCTCCTTTGACCTTTCTTTCCCTTGCTCTCAAGATATTTACAAGTAAACCTTTGTCACAAATTCATGCCAATCCAAAATGGTTCCTTCACATACTCTAACACTCATCTTCACATGTGAGCCTGATTTCTCCTTAATTGGTAGGCCCAACATAAATAATGTTAATTGAA
Source organism: Myrica gale (assembly GCA_963930655.1). NCBI lineage: Eukaryota > Viridiplantae > Streptophyta > Magnoliopsida > Fagales > Myricaceae > Myrica > Myrica gale. The sequence goes on along the minus strand of OZ005617.1, from coordinate 17,119,029 downwards.
ATTAAGGTAAAATACTAAATAACTCTCAAACTTAGAATTTTGGCTCTAATACTGATGAATCTATCACTTATTCTAAAAATTTAAATATAAAAAAAGGTAGATTTTATTATTTAAATTATATATTCTAACATTTGCGTAGACAAATATTTGCCCTGTCTAGTTAATTTGACCTTAAAGGTTAGTTGTGCACACTTATGAGAATTAGATCTCAATGCAAAACATCACTTGATTCACTAGTGTTTCACATAGAACTAACATTTACTTCGTATTCTTCTTCTTTTCCTACGTAACGGAGATAAAATGTTCTGTTCGAAGTCTCAACAATCAAAATGTCGTTGGAGATTTAATATAAGCCCAGTCCACAAGCACGAGGTCATCACCAAAGTGGGCCAAAAACAAGAGAAGAGCCCATAAAACGGGCCATGTTTTGTTAGGTTCCAGACTCAAAAGTTTGTATCATCAAATCGGCCCAGTTTTTGGTCAGCCCAAAGGACATGGATAGCCCACAAAAAGAAAAAGGGGCCCGTGATTCATCCATCCGCAAGTTAAAAAATCGGCTCAAGAAAACAAACGAGGACAAAAACGAATATAGCAGAGATATTCTGACACTGAAAATAACATTAATTATTTGGTATTATTATCCGCAGTGTTTTTGGCTTGTTTTGCCGCTGCCAGTGATGAACAAATGAAGAACACAATACGCTTTGGGATGAGCAAACCCCACCTCTGACAGCCTCTCCGCTTCTGTTTCTTCTGACCTTATCTCCTGTTAGCCCTTCTATCGTCAATTTTTGCTTTTTTAGTTTTTATTCTTTATGATTCGGTTGAAGCTTTAGCTCTGTTTCCTCTGACCTCATCGAGTGGTGGTTTCTTTTGGAAATTCTATCAGAGGAGTTGGCTAATCGGCGATGGCGACTCAATCCGCTGCTCCTCCCAATCCGGCGGACGGGAATCCAGGTCTCAATCCTCTAGTTCGCTATTTGTTTCTCGTTTGTTTTACGTACTTTTCGGTCAATTTGATTTGATTTGTTCTCTTTTTCGTTTTCGTTTTCTTTTTCTGTTTGATCGTGCGGGCTGCCATGTTTCGAGAAGTTTGTTTATTGTTTTACACTTTCTGTATTTTAATTTCTGAATCTCTACAAAAAGGGAGCTTCAGAAAATGTAAATGGGAGAAAGAGATGCTGCATATAGGGATCTTTTTGGCTGTTTGCATGTAATATGTCCTGGCTGCAACCCCAGCTCGTTAATACATTTTCTATTCATAGTCTGACAAAGAAGTCTAGCAAGTCGTTTGTATCAAAGTCCTTATCGAGCATTCGAGCTAAAATCATCATATGTCGATGTTCTTGGTCGATTTCATGAGCAAGAACATAGGTAGAGTGTTTTATTTTTAATTTCTTCTACTTTCGCTGCGTACCCCCCCCCCCCCCCCATATATTGAAGATGTGGTAACTTAATAAAATCCAGATTTTTCAATCTTAAAAGATGGTTTTTGTAAATTTCAGGGACAGAAGTTGTGCAACCAACTAATCAGGATCAGCAAGAGTCCAGGGCAGAAGTTCCCAAACAAACTTCTCCACCATCCGTGTTTGTGAACTCCGAGCCAATGCGAGAGGAACAAGTGCAAAATGCGATGAAATTTCTCTCTCACCCCAAAGTTAGGGGCTCTCCGGTCATCTACAGAAGATCGTTTCTTGAGAAGAAGGGCCTCACTAAGGAGGAGATAGATGAAGCCTTTAGGCGTGTGCCTGTAAGCACGTTATATAATGTCTTGTTTGCATTTTTTTTCTACATGCTGTTACTGTAGTGTCATCTAGAGCGCTCTTTTATATGCAACTTAGCTGTCAGTTCCTTATTTTGTGACTTTGTTTTGGAAATTACAGGACCCACCGCCAAGCTCACAGGCAGGCAGTATTAATCAAGGTAATCAAAATTAGTGATGAAGTCGGACTGGAATTTGACTAGAGTTTGGGTAATTCTTTTACAACTAATATCTGTGTAATTTACGATACACTTACAGATGGGCAGGTGAAGACATCATCAAACATTCAACCACTGGCCCCAGTACAAACTCTGCAGCCTGCAGCAGCTCCAAACAGTGCTTTTTCCTCAGCAGGTGCTCTAAAACTGTTCCAATTTCACTGGTATCATGCCATTGTTGCTGTAGGATTTCTGGCTGTTTCAGGGGCTGGAACAGCTGTCCTACTTAAGGTGAGATAAGTAACCCCTCTACTATTGCCATGTATAAGTTGGATGCATCCATATAGTTGCACCCAACTTCCCAATCACTTAATAGATGACATGTTCTCTATTCTAGAATGTTATTGTTCCCAGGTTGAAGTCTTGGATACGCAAGGTTGTATCAGAGGAAGAAAATGACCATGCCAAAAGAACTTCTTTGAAACCAAGTTTGGAGGAAGAAACTGCTGCTGCTGCAAAAGCAGCTGCAGCTGCAGCTGCTGATGTTGCGAAAGCAAGCCAGGAAATAGTGCGTTCAAGAAAAGAAGGTGGGTTTATGCTGGTTGTTAGCTGATTCTGTTCGAGGAGATCAAATGTTATTTGCTTTGTTGTTCTCTCTTTTTCTTTTACGATTTTGTTTTCTTTTCGAATTTTCACCAGTCAGTAATATATCTTTTGATTGCTTCATCTTGTTCAATGCATAGACAGAGAGGAGATATTTTGAAGAATTTACGAATCTCTTAGATGTGCAAGTACAAGAAATGAAGTCAATGAGTAATGCCATAAGGAAATTGGAAGGTATTGAGAAGTTTTTTTCTGATTAAATAAGCATATATACGCAACTGTTCTGACCAAGAAGTATTTAGCTTCAATTTTATCTGCTTCTGTTGACATTTCATTTCATATTAAATTTTCTGTATGTCAAGGTTGTGTTCGCATATCTCATTGAGACTTGAATCTACAGCAACTAATTTTTTACAGCATCCTGTGTATGCACAAGGACCTCTAAGTTGCCAATGTATACGTGTCTAGCTATGGAAAACCCAGAATTTAGCATTAGATAAACATAACTGTGGCTCGTGGCCTATTTTACTGACTATGGAGGATAAACTCTTGCAAGAAAGAAAACCAATGAAATGAAGGATTCTCTGAGGGATGCAGATGGCTTTCTTCTTATTTTGGGGCTGCAAAACATGTTGTTACCTCTCTGTTCGTTGCACCAATGTAGTATCTTTGTAAGGATTTAGGTGCTTTTAGACATTCCCTTTCTTCCTCATCAAAAAAGCAGCTGATTTTTTTGGATTTTTAATTTCATATTTCTGCTGGCCTAAGACCTTTCCGAACTCTGAAAAATATCGGAACAGTTGAGGCCTTTGGTAAATAAGTCACCACTGTGTTAATCTGTATTTACTTACTCTAAAAGCTGTGAATTTAGGAGATGTACCTATTATGGATCACCATATGCTTAGTTGAAAGGGGGAGAAAACGATTTTTTGGAAGAAATTGGAGAACTGCTGGAAGTTCACAGATTTTTCACTGGAGAAGTAAGACAATACTAGATTTATATGGGGAGCACATGATAATTTCTTCATACGGGAAACTTGTATGTTTGCTCAAATCAACAATGTTTGAGAGTCGGAGATATCTTCTTTTCATTGGCAAATTGGTCAGAGATGTCTGAAATGACAGCTTTGCTACAATGTCACTGTATTTTGTTAGTGTGTTAGTGCCGCGTGGGTACCTATGTTAGTTTCTGAGCAATCAGTCAAGTCATTGTCCAGGCGCTTGATTTCTTGACTGTCAATGCTGTATGATAGGTTTTCTAGGTATTCTCAGACGATTTTCTTAGCTTCATTGTTTGTGGTGCAGTTCTGTGTAAGAATCCTCTTGCTCATTGACAGAATAGCTAGCATTCTTCATACCAGTTTTTTTTTTCTAAATTCAAGGCATATCCTCAGTAATGTCGCCCGAGTTACTGGTACTCTGCTAACCTTGTTGTGGAATATCCTTTCTTTCTACCCAATCATCAGGACAAACAAATTCCCAAGGGAGACCCTCTTTTGTTGATCAAGAAGATCATCGAGTCACTCTGTCAAGTTCAAAGGTGAGCTGAACATTGGCATAAATTGAGGACATTTCATGCTCTCTGAAGAAGATTTGGATCATAAATTCTCTCATCCACGTTTGACATGTCTAATTTACTAATTCTAAATGTGCTGCAGCAACCATACGTAAATGACAAGGCCGACTCTGACTCACGCTCAGGTTGTTATTTAGGGACCAAGTGTCATCTCGATTATATAACATTTTAAATGAGTTCCAATGCCTTATAATTGGAATATTCTGTACAGTGAGATCTTCCTCTCCTCCTGTAGCTGCAGAACCATCAATCGCACCTCACCCTAAGTCTTATGTGGAGGTGAGTAATTAATCCAATATTTCCACTGATGAGAAAGACTCCTGAAGAATTGATTGTTTAATGGGTGTCTGTCTGTATTCTTGCTTGAACTCCTTTTTACATGCAATTTGTTGGATCATTCTACTGGTAGGATGACATGCAATTTAGTCGCCTAAGAATGGAAATCGGTCCAATATAATACCTAGGTATGAATAACTGACTCCATTCAGGTTGTATTTGAGAAACAAAATTTTAGGTATTGAAGTTGATGAAAAAGTGAAGAGAGAGTGAAAAAGTTGGCAAAAAAAAAATTTTATGGGAGGTGGTGAAAAAGTGAAAAAAGTGTATGAAAATTGATGAAAAAGTGAGGAGAGAGAGTGTTTGGTAATGATGATTAGGGCTGCACAACCGGAATGCGGTCCGGTTTTTCGGACCGCATTCCGATCCGGTCCGGACCACTTAAGTGGTCCGGACCGGTTTTAATTTTTTTCAATTTTTTTAATTTTTTAAAATTTTTTCAAAATTTTTTTTAGGTTAATTTCAAATGGGAAGTGTATATAAAAATGTTAAGTTTTAGTTTAGATAAAAATTAAACGTTTTATGTTTATAATTTGTATTAAAAATATAAAAAATATATATATATTTTTATTTTTTTAATAAATGTGGTCCGGTCCGGTCCGGACCGCATTTATTATTAAAGAGGACCGGACCGGATAAATCCGGTTATCCGGTCCGGTCCGGACCGGACCGCATTTTAAGAAAAAGGACCGGACCGGACCGGAAATCCGGTCCGGTTTTCCGGTCCGGTCCGGTCTGCGGTCCGGTTCTGTTCACCCCTAATGATGATAAAATTTTAGGTGGCCAAAATTTTAGTACGCAAACATAGCCTCAATTTGCTGCCATAGAACATCATTTTTCTGAATATGGACAACGAGGCAATTTTGTGAGTGACCACATTTTTTGACTTGCTCCACTGGAGACATCGGTGGAGCTGGCATAGGGGAATGACCCCTTAATGTAACTGTGAGGAGAAACTACCATTTAGTTGAACGTACAGCCTTTTACTCTCTGATTTCTGCACTGAACCGGATCAAACTTATCAAAAAAAAAAAACTCTCTCATTTCTGACCATTCTTAGAAATTATCCGAAATCTGAGTAGATATTTGAGCAGTCTAGCTAAATCGTGAATCCTCTTTATTATTTGTTATCAAAAGGTTTTCAGAACAAACATCGAAATTGGTGAATAAGATAAAAGAAAATGGAAAAGGGTCATGAGGTTGGAATGACTTTCAAATTATTGGTCATACAAATATATTGCTTTAATATCTGTTATTTACATTTATTTATAGAGAACAATTTGTGTTATAAGAACTGGAATATTATACATAGCAATGTTGATCTCTATACTCCGACTTACAACCCCGTTTATTATATACATTATACCCCTCACATGCAATGTTATCGACTTTGGTTTTAAAATGCATTCTGCTTATTTGGTTGCTATAATGGTGTTGCAGATTATGGCCATGATCCAAAGAGGGGAAAGACCTCCTAATATCAAAGTATGTTTAGTATACTTCACGTTTGCATCAGCTTTTATGTGAGATCAATGCTAATACTGTCATTCTAAATTCACATGTAGGACATAAATGATCTACCCCCAAACCCTAATCAGCAACCATCAAATCCTCGTTTAGCACCCAGACCTAAGGTTTGATTTTGACCATTTTTCCTTCTAAAATAGTTTTATTTTCTCTTTTTCTTTTCCATTTTTTGGAAATTTGATTTTCTGTACCGACGAGTCTGACTGAATTAGAACATAACTTTAAAGCTAGATTCCTTGGGGCCACTCCTTAGGGCCTGCTATTTCTGTTTTTCGAATTCCAGCACCATGATAGGTGACTGCATGAGTTGAAGTAGAGGTAGTCCTAACGTTTGACGTAGTTAATGATTGGGCGCCAGTTAAATGAGAAACAACAATTGCTCTGATGAATATTGCTTTATCTTTGGATAATTTTTTTATGTGAAATGTTAGAAGTACGGCTACTGAACCCTTCTTCCGTTTGGTATATTAATATCTATTGAGAAATTTGGAAAAACATTTTCTAATTCTAGTATTCTTGCATTCACTTTACATAAAGCTGATTATTACTTTGTGTCCTCTTGAGTAGCCGTGGGAAGTTAGTCAGGCCCAAAACATCTCAATCTCAGGCCAACCATTTCAGTCTCAGGTAAATGGTGAAGGTTGGAATTCAAAGTTACAAGACAATGGAGTAAGTCATCAGTTAAACGGTGACAGTTCAGTACCTTTGTGCCAAAAGAAAAATGTCAAAATCACAGAGATTGAAAATGAAGAACTCAATGCTGGGTCTTACGGTGTGCGAACCAGTGAGCAACCAGTTCAGCGTTTTTGGGTCCCGCCTCAGCCACCCCCAGTTGCAATGCCAGAAGCAGCTGAAGCTATCCGACGGCCAAAACCATCGGTTCAGAGAGAACAGATAGCTGATGATCAGTTGTTAGAACTTCCTTCAGATGTTACTGATGAGCTGCAAAGGATCACAAAAATATCTGAATCTGGAGGTACTGTGGAGGTTAATGGCGGGGGCTCAGGTTTGAACTCAAGTGAGATACAAGAAGAAGCCAGTGGTTTTGAACAAAGCTAAAGCTTGAAAGAAGAATATATTTAAAGTTTGTAGTTGAATCGCGTGGGATATTTGGATCACTTGACACAAATAACATGATCTTCGTGTTATTTGTACTTTTACCTGAATTTGGACTCAAAATTATGTGGATTTATTTTATATGAAAATGAAGTTACAATAAAAGAGAGAGAACGGTTGCAGATGAAGTCGTTATCTTCATTGTATGCAAGCATTTCTAGCCCATGCCTTTTTCTGTGTGGTAGTTTATTCGTAGGGCTTATTAACTTTTTTATGGTTCAAACGTGTTCAGCTTATTAGAGTTCCACACATCTGTTTCTCTATCTACCACGTCTTCTCTCCAACCTAGATGTAATACGTTTCTGGATTTTTTTGTAATTAACTGTCTGAATTGCATGGTACAATTTGAAGAGAGATAGACACAATAGAAAGACTTTATTGTAAGATCTATATTCGAAACTTTATGTACAGTATTAATGGTGTGGGATCCATCTATTGTGACTATCTTCTTTTTAAATTGTATCATACAATTCGGGCAGGAAATTGTAGAGGATGCTAATCTAATGTAATATAGTCTCTTCCATGTTTTGGACCCATATATGTTGGATTAGGATTTTCTGTATAATTCAGGAAGAGATAGATGCAACATATGGATCCTAAATCATTTAATATTGTCTCTGTCTGTCTATGTAAAGTTTCAGACAGTATGAGCCATAAAATATCGTCTATTTGTTGTGTCTATCTCTATTTATGTATGCAATTATCTCAGGCCTAGAGATGCTCGAAGCTCAAAACGTGTGTGAATAACATGCACGTGATTTGTCTCATTTGCTCGGTGCTAATCACGTTATAATCCTTTTGGAAAACATTTTGCAGAAGTAAAATGATACTCTCTCCTCACCTACTTTACGTCCCTTGGGGAGGGTCACTCTCACCCGCACTTTGGCGTTAACACGCTTTAATAATGCTCGTAATTAATTAGCTGATGGGCACAAAGAATATTAGTGAATTAATTAATAATATCATGCCTGCACACCCGTCCACACGATTCCATAATGCTCTCTGATTCGACCGACAAAGTCTATTACATAGTCCCTATTGGGTTCTGTTATGCCTAGATAAGTTAATGCTAATTGTGTCAATTTTTCTACCAGACTTTAAGGTAATATATGCTAGCTAGAATCTAGTATGGTGTTTGATATGCCTAGATAAGTTAATGCTAATTGTCTCAATTTTTCTTCTTACTAGCATCTAGTTTGCATGAAGGGACAATGACATCACCAACCAACCTCCTATTCTTAGGAAAAAAAAATATATCAGAATTACAAAAAATAAAATATTTTTCAGTGATTCTCTGTTTTTCGGATCGGCTATTTTTGTTTTGTTTTTGTAGCTGTTACAACTTTCAATTCATAATAGATTTTTGGGACGGAATACAAGGGAATCAAACGCAGGCGCGATATGGATGATTCTTAATCGAAACGACGTCGTAGACCGCACATAATTCGTACGCTGAGGCCCGATGGAGAGGGTACAAACTCATCTTGATTCCACTCGTCTCTATCCTCTGCTCGTCCTTATTGCCTCCTCTATCGCCTATAGCCCACTTTGTGTCTTTTTATATTGATCAGAACACTGCCTATAGAGGACAATGGGAATTCTTTGTTCGTGAATTAGTCTAGCATTTCTGGTTCTGCGCCTCTGAATTTTCAACTTTTTGAAACGAATACGTTGAAAAACTTCGATGGCTCTGAATTTAGTGTCTCCAGCTGATATCAAGGCCATCTCCTTCTTGGACTCCACCAAGTCCAGCCATTTCCCCAAGCTTCCAGGTTCGTTTTTAGCTGACAAAAACAGAAGAAAAAATAAAAAAACAGGAAAGTTGGAGGAAAGAAAAGCTTCCCTGTGTTGCTTGTTATTTAGTTTGCATACGAGAAATTTAACTTAGCCAAAGAGTTGCTTTTGTTTCATTCTATTTGCTTCAGTCTCAGTGATGAAAAATTCAAAAGGGGTGTCGGAAGTCGTTGATTCTATGTTTGGTTTGCTGAAAGAAACACCGTGGGTGAAGCATAAATTATAAATAACAACGGGTTTTAACACGTTAACTTAAGTTTTTGCCTTTAAACAGAGGAAAAAACAAAAACTAAATTGGTTGTTGTTTCGGTGGCTTTTGTAGATTAGCTTTCTTATATAAAAGTTCAATTTTTTGAGCACGGGCTGAGTATGATTCTCCAAAAACAAAGCCTTCGTTTTTTTTTCAGACGTTTATTTTGCGTGTAATTTGTTGCTGTGTTAGACCCCAAACACTCTTCAGAGTTGTATAGCAATTCAAAGCACGAGTATGCATGGCATGATTTTATCTACTTCTTATTATTTTGAATTTAAGAATTCTTGTCATAATCTAAAGTGCCAATCGTGTGAGACGTTGATAGGATTCGCTCTTGAAACGATTTTGAGTTTTTTTTTAGACTAAAGAATTTAGCTTTTTCCTTGGTAAATATGTTGATATTAGTTAAGATGTAATTCTGTCATTGAGAACTGTTTGGTTTAAGTAGTTTCGTTTATACCTGTCCGAGGCTTAATTTTTTAGTTGACCTGTCTACTTTTAGCTGGGTTTGCTCTGAAGAGAAAGGATTTTGGAGCGGTATTTGGGAGAAGAGTTTGTTGTTCAGCACAGCCACCTCCACCAGCCTGGCCAGGACGAGCTGTGCCAGAACCTGGTAGGAAGACTTGGGATGGTCCAAAGCCTATCTCCATTGTTGGTTCCACCGGATCGATTGGAACTCAGGTAAAGAGAAATCTTACTTTCAGAGCCCACGTAGTTGCACTCCTATAGGATATCTTTTCTTGTCATCAAAGGGAACACGAGGATACATGAGAGAATGTTCTAAATCAAGATGCTAGGTCAAGAAAAGGGAAAGGAAGAGGTTGTGTGATCAATAAAGAGTTTTAAGACGATATTCTTTTCTGGTGAGAAACTCATCAATCGAGCAATTACTTTGTGTTCTAATGACTCCATACTGCCTATGGTGTTTACAGAAAATTTCCTATTTTCTTTACCAGTTGTAAAATCTGCACCTTGTGATTTGAGGTTAAGGTGGTTATGGAATTTGCATCAAGTTGGTTTCCAATCTCAAGCTCCCTTTTTTCTTGGATGTTTGATCCTTTTCCTTTCAGGAGTCAAATTAATGCGTACTTATAAAAATAATAATAATAAAAAGGAGTCAAATTAATGCTTGGCATGTGATTTATGTCTTGACCCTTGATTAGTTACTTAGATTCATCTTTGGGTATTTCACAGACATTGGACATAGTGGCAGAGAATCCAGATAAATTTAGAGTTGTGGCACTTGCGGCTGGTTCAAATGTAACTCTTCTTGCAGATCAGGTAACACGTGGATACATAACATGTTATAGAAGTTGTAATGATTTGGTGTTTTCAATTTACAACAAGGCTTAAATCTAAGATGACAAAGTCTGACCTAAATCGCCTATTTTTTTACTCACTTGATTATAAACTAGCTTTAGCCACTAGTATCCCAGCAATCTGGGGTTTGGACAGCATGGTCCTGAATCTTGTTCTTTTTGTTTTTCCATGATTACAAAAGTATCTGTATTACAACTTTTGTTTATATTTATATGTTGTTTGCTGTACAGGTGAAAACATTCAAACCTCAATTGGTTGCTGTTAGAAACGAGTCCTTACTTGATGAACTCAAGGAGGCTTTGGCTGGTGTAGAACAAAAGCCTGAGATAATTCCTGGGGAACAAGGAGTCATAGAGGTGGTGTACCATCTTTGTCCTCTGGTCTCTTCTCAGATAATGAAAGATATTCACATTGTTAAATTGGTACTTCTTATTCTCAGGTCGCCCGCCACCCAGATGCAGTCACTGTGGTTACAGGAATAGTAGGTTGTGCAGGATTAAAGGTAAATCCATAGGGTTTAGGTACTACATATTAATAGGGTGAAAATAACCAGAAATCAGTTATTGTGGTATAAACAAATGAGCTAATGGAAATGTTCTGGTATTTTTTTCTTAGCCTACAGTGGCTGCAATAGAAGCAGGGAAAGACATAGCTTTGGCCAATAAAGAGACCCTAATCGCTGGAGGTCCTTTTGTCCTTCCTCTAGCTCACAAGCATAACGTAAAGATTCTTCCTGCTGATTCAGAACATTCTGCAATATTTCAGGTATAAAAACACATTTGCATAAATAGCTAAGCTTATCCAACAAACCACGTATAAATTTCAGATACTTCCATCACATATAGTTTTATTGTTTCTCGTAGTTAAATGAAGGATTCATTACACAACTTAGTCCATCTTATCTCTGGGACTGGAATGATCATCTTCGCATTCCATACTTCACTTATTAGATATCTCCTTTTCTCAGTGTATTCAGGGCTTGCCAGTGGGCGCACTGCGGAGAATTATTTTAACCGCATCTGGTGGAGCTTTCAGGTGTGATATCTCCTTAAGGTTACAACTATGAATGTACCGGGGTAATAATTAGTTCTTGTTTGAAAATTGGAGTCAAAATGCAGTTATTACTATTCGGTATAATTTGGGTCTTATTATTTTGTCTTGATAAAACATGTATATAAAACTTGATATCTGTCCAGTTATTGAAATTTGTTTAAAATAGTTCTAGTGAGCCCAATTTATACATTCCTTTTTCTACGATGCCAAAGGAACAAATCCAGACAACATTACACCTTAAGGCTCAAACATTTTTCTCATATAATTCTTCTATTAGAGTTTGATGATATATACTATTGGCTTGGCGCATCTTACCTGTAAAACTGTCGAAAGCTCATTTCCTCTCGTGTTTACAATACCTGACACGTATAGTCTGTTTCATTGCCAATTTTGGAGTATCACATCTTATACCTCTGGTATTTAAATGTAGCTTATTTGTTTACTTGGTTACAATAGGGATTGGCCTGTTGATAAACTCAAAGAAGTTAAAGTTGCTGATGCCTTGAAGCATCCGAACTGGAATATGGGGAAAAAGATCACTGTTGACTCTGCTACCCTTTTCAATAAGGTTTATACCTTTTTGTGATCTCTACTTCTAAGTGGAATATCATGCTTTATCCCATCTATCAGCTAGTGTAGTATGAGTTGCCAGCAACAAGTAATTATTTTTTGTTCGCTCTCTCTCTCTCTCTCTAATAGGGCCTAGAAGTCATTGAAGCCCATTATCTGTTCGGAGCTGAATATGATAATATTGAGATTGTTATTCATCCGCAATCCATTATCCATTCGATGATTGAAACACAGGTTTGATTTCTATGTTCTAGTGGCTTCTCTTCACGTTCAAGATGTCTTACATTAGCAAATGCAGTGCAATTGAAATTGATGATGTTTTTAAATATATAGCGTGACGCTTTCTTCTTTTATGTGTCGCTTACATTTTTTTTCTAATTACAGGACTCATCAGTTCTGGCACAATTAGGGTGGCCTGATATGCGCTTGCCCATCCTGTATACAATGTCATGGCCAGACAGAATCTATTGCTCTGAAATAACTTGGCCTCGCCTTGATCTTTGCAAGTAAATAGCCCTTGCCCAGTCATATTAAGGTTTTTCAACTCCTGTCGTGTTCTTTCAAACACCTGGCAGGTATCACGTCCATAAATTACCAGTGTTAGTTACCCTCTATGGAAGTAAAACATTTCAATCCACGCCTTTCTCACCCTACTTTTCTTATACCTGGGGATTGTCATATTGACTTCCCCATATAGGGTCAGAAGAAATTGTAACAGGTGTTCCTTCGCCATATTGCTTAAATAAGCTACATTTCAGAAATTCAATGACATCCCATCCTCTAACTTTAGCCAATGTTCGTTTTATACAAAATTGTAACATTTTTAAGATTTTGATAGAATTGTGAATATTTATATAGATTGGAGTTTTATAGGTTTTTGTGTAAAAGTTGGTGAAAAGTTTTACAGATATTAATTTTATTGGAGTTTGTAAAAAGGTGTAGAGAGAGATTTGATGTAATTTTTTAATAGAAAAGTATTGAAGTTTAGTGAAAAAATATGGCGAGAGAAGATTTGTTATATTTTTTTTTTTTTGAAAAAGGTAATGGAGTTTGTGTGAAAATTTTTTGGTATTTTGGATGTTCTTTTTGTGAATTTTATTGCATTCATTGTATCCTAAAATACTATTGCAAACAAACAAGTTAAAGGGGACTCAATCCAGTAGGTGGGAGGTTAGAAGGAATGGCTACCCATACAGCTCAAAAGAGAAAGACGAGCATCAGCCAAGCGAGCAACAGCTATAACAACAAGATCTTTCCTGCTGCTTGTCCAGCTCCTGTGGCTTGGACCCGTTACTTGCTCAATTATCAAACCCATTTGTTCTATAACCAGCTGCTATTCCTTTCACTTGGCTTGCACCTGTAGCTTGCTGGTTGTCTAGATTAGTACCACAAAAATGGCGAAACAGAGATGATCACTATCAATTCCATGTAACTAAAAAAGAAGGGATTGAAGAAATTTTACTGACTATAAGATTTGGAATTCGTCTCCTTGTCAATTGTAGAGTAGATGTGATCAATTCGAAATGGTTGATGTGCTTGTAACTTATTGTCAGTGTGCTTCTTTGATCTGACAAGAGTTGGACTGGGTTTATGCAGGCTTGGTTCACTAACATTTAAAGCTCCTGACAATGTAAAATACCCCTCTATGGATCTTGCATATGGTGCTGGACGGGCTGGAGGCACCATGACAGGAGTTCTTAGTGCGGCAAATGAGAAAGCTGTAGAGATGTTTATTGATGAAAAGTATGTGTTACTGTTTCTTGATTTTCACTCCTTACAAATGTTTCCTTCCAAACATTGCTGCCTGTCTTGATAAGCCAATCTGTTTCTGCTTCCTCCTTAATGGGATTCTTCATTGTACAGATTAAGTGACTTTAGGGCATGTGGTTTAGTATTTTTCAAGATATTGTCTGTTTTCCCTTGTAAAAGGTTCCATTTTTTCCAAAGATTTGAAACTCTATTTTTTCTTTAGCATTACTTTGAGGATTGCCCAATTTTTACCGGTCTATTTCTAAATTCCTTGAGAAATTATGTCATTGACCCTTCTCGTCTCCTCTCCCGACTGAAGTTAAGGTGCCTGACTTCTAATTTAGATCTCGAGCTCCCAAATCCATATTTGTGAAACTATTAACCTGTATGACTCCTGATTTGCAACTTGATATTTCTCCAATATATATTCTCGGGAATCTGATGATGATATAATCTTGTGCTTATATTCATCCTCCCTTCTTGTTATGATAGCTTCACTTTTGCCTGGTTCCAGGATCAGCTATCTGGATATTTTCAAGGTCGTGGAGTTAACATGCAATAAGCATCGGGCAGAGTTGGTGGCTTCGCCTTCCCTTGAGGAAATTGTACATTACGACTTGTGGGCACGAAAATATGCTGCCTGTGTGGGCCAGTCTAGCAGTTTAAGTCCTGTTCTTGCTTGACTGACAGCTGGCCCCTGTTAGCCTGGATATAATTGGTCTGATTTGGGACCGGAAAAGTAGGACTCCTGCCAAAAGTTGGCATTTTGGTGGTGAGGGGGTCGAGTTTACTGTAATCATACATTGCATGGGGGGGGGGGGGGGACTGAGCAATTGTATCAAACATAAAAATGAATAATACGCATCTGAGTTGTGTTCTACGGGATAGATTTCAAATGTCTGAATGGGTTCCCTGCACATTTGCGTGATTATTTAAGAGGTAAAAAATAAAAAGGTAGTTATCTCCTTCCATTCAAAGAAATCAAAGGGTTGTTAGCAGGAACGCCAGGCAGGAAGACAAAAGGAAAAGGGATGAAATCTCGTTTTGCAGTGCAGATACATCTTGTCTTGTCTCTCTTAGCCTCTTTCCTTCCCGTCCTAATAGAGTTACAGATTTCAAGGTACATTGTACAAATAATATCAGAAATCCCTTGATAACGATACAGTCCATTGTGACCCAATTTGCCTGGAAAATTACAGTAATTTGCAGACGGCATTTGATTTTTCTTGGTTTCAATGAAGGGAAGGCTAGAAGCCCCCGAGAGCAAGGAAAAAAAGGATAAAGGAAACCGACGCCCGGTAATCACGCCTTCGATTATAGATTTTGATCACCACGTAGATCATGTTTTTAGCTGTTCCTGTGGAGACAGGACATGTCCAAGGCGCGATTAGGTCCGGAGTTGAATCTGAACTGAGGATTGGGTAAAAAGAATGATTACATTGCATCGTGATTAGTTGAACTGAATAGATTGGGCTTTCTTTTCAGGCCCGGCTGGAATTGACACTTTTTTTCTCCAAACAAATAAAATTCACAATCTCGTGCACTTTATATTATAATAGGACAGGGGGTTTAAGCAGTCGGGATCAGGATGGTTTCCAATTCTATTCTTAAAAAAAATAGACAATATATCATTTACATATAATTTATTGTTCATAGATTTTAGTGTGAAACTCATATATGTGTTTATGTATCTTACTTGAACCATCTAATTTTGACAATAAATTGAAAAAGAATTTGATGATGACAATAATCACTACAGTGCTCGGAAGCCAAGTGAACCTGACAGAATCACCGAGGGGGATGACCTCAGGTCAGGAGACTCCGACGACCAAGTTAGATCTGGAGAAAATGTTGAGTGCTTAGAGAATAGAATTGAACGTTTAGAGAATGAAGTTAAACCTTTCCTTATTGAGAAGAATATTTTGGTTTTTATACATGTACTGGTGTCGTAGTCCTGTTAGGAGACTACCTCTGAAGATAGTAGAGTTTCATTAAGATAATGCCTTATTGAGAAATCAAGTTGTAGTCCACTCTGTTTCATCAAGCATCTAATGCTCTAATCTTAAACTTTTTTGAGTGAAATCTCATATGTAAAATGAGGAAAGCAGGCTCTTTTGTTTCTTCTAGCTTTTCATTGCATCTGGCTAGCTAGCCTTTGAGAGATAAAGATAAAATGCTTTATCTTATGATTGAGACTGGTCCTTAAATGTGCAAAAGAATGGGAGATATATCAGAAGGAAGTGCAATATTGAAATGGGTTCTTTGCGATCATGGCCAGCCATTCTTTAAGGAATCGTACCCACTATGTTGGACAAAAATTAACCAATCGGAGACAAATACACATGATACCAACTACCATTATCAACAGTTCATGACGATTTTTCTTTTGGTCACTATTCGTTTAGGTGATATTTTGCTAGCTAGTGGCCTTGTTGAAAGGTGGCACACTTGCGAATGAAAGAGGCCTCATTAAAGAATGATTGGGACCTACCCCAAGAAACCTTTTCATTGAAAATGACTTGGGGTCGAGAATTTGTAATTGATTCTCTGTTTCTAACTATGTTTGTTAAGTAAATTTTACACTCATTAAAATTTTAATGCAATAAAAAATTACAATATAATCTCTCTCCTCATCACATCATTTCTTTTTACTATAATAAATATTAAAAATCATCTCTCTCTTCATTTTTTCACCAAATCCAATACCCTAAAATTTTAATCTCCCCAAAATTTTAACATTCAAACACAACCTTAGTATATATAACAAAAATAGAAGCCAAAGAAGGCACAGGAGAAAAAGAAATATTCCCCTCCAAATCAAACATTTATGCCTGATCGAAGGTTGCAAAGCAGTAAATAAATAAATAAAAACAAATAAATGTAAAAGATAATACACATATCTGTATATTTTTTTGATATGTACTATTTTGGCTCACCATTTACGTTCTCTTTGTTATTTAAAGGAATATCAAAACACTGCTGGGGAATTTTTGGTTGGGGAAATGAAAAAGTGGTGAAAAGTATCATAACATGACGTGCCAAACTTTGGCACCGTGCAAATGCTTTCCTTGTAAACTCTCACAATATTATGAGATAGGATACGATAGGATCAGGAATTAATGTACATTTCAAGAACAAAGAGAAAGCTGAGAAATAGACAATTTTCACTGAAGTTGATGCCCATTGGGGGGTTATTGGTTTGGAAGGAGCTTGAACCACGAAAGAAAAAGAAGCATATTTGTTGATTAGAAAAATGAAAAAGAGCTTTTCTGCAAAGTGGGTTTGATGTGGAAGTCATGGAAGGGTCTGTGACTCTTATGCTAGATATCTGGGTACTTGCGAGAGCTCAGGCTTTGGCTGGCATTGTATGCACCAAAAGAAGTAAAAAAGAAAAGATGTGAAAATACAACCCACACATACAGACTCAGATTCCAGGGCACCATATCATGAGTACTCCCTTCTTTCGTATCTTCTTTATGGGGATGTGTAGAAGAAGCTTGAATAAAGCAGCACACTTCAATCATTAACAGATACTCTTTGGTTTATTTTATCTTCTTTTTGTATTGATTTTGTTCTCTCTTTTGATCAGAAAGTAGGATTTGGCAGATTTTCTGTTAGCAAATCGTGAGCCACACGATTTTTTTACCCTCTATCTAACAATGCCCTATTGCACTTGGATCAATCCAAACTCTGCTTCCGAACTAATTCCAGCCCTTCTAAGATTCGAGGATAATCCTAGCTAGAGCCTAGAGGGTATGTACGTAGAGGCTGCTCTATCTTGCGCTCCTGGATTAGACGGGAAAAATAACAAATGGGCACCAGGCCAAATGCGTTACAGAACATGTCGTGCTGGTTTTCTCTACGGTGACACCGACGCATGATTCATCCTCTCTTTTGCTTGTCACTCTCAAGGAGCAATCGGAAAGCGGGTTGGTTTTAACTGTATTCTTTGGTATGAAGTTTTTTTTTGTTCACTTAAATGTTAGAATATGTTAGAGTCTCACGTTTATTAGAAACTATTTAATCTTGTTTTATATATCTGTTAGACCACCTCTTCTAATTGTCAATTAGTTTTGAGATAAAACTTATGATATCAAAATCAACTATTTCTGAGCTTGACCCACTTATTTGTGTTCACCATGTGTTGTCCACGCGCATGAATCATGTTCATTCGGCCTGCACCTGAGGGAAGTGTTAGAATCTGTTAGAGTCTCACATTGATTAGAGATCATTTAATCGTGTGTTTCATATACCTGTTGAGCTACCTATTTTCATTGTCAATTAATTTTGAGATAAACTTCACCGTTAAAAGATAATATATCATTGATTCGTGATTATCTTCAATTTGGGTCGAATTTGAATTTTTCAAGATCCAGACGAAGCCTTAAATAATGAAAAGTTAGATGCTACAAAAAAAAAAAAGGAAAAAGCGGATTCTCCTTATAGTTTAATGGAATAGTGTACGCATGCGGGAGATTAAAAAGGGAAAAAAATATTATAGGAATGTTATACGGGGTATTTGTGCGAAAGGGAATGATATCAGACAATTTAATTGTAATATTCTTTCCAAGGAACTCTTTCTTTGTTGATAATTATGAAAACTATATATATCCGAAAAACAAAAAAAAAATACAAAGCTAACATGTGAAAATCAAATGATCTGTTTTTCTTTCCTACTTTTTATTTATTTATTTATTTAATATTGTCTGTCCAATTTCTTTGTATATGTTTTTTTTTATATATACTGTCCTTTTCCATTAGATTTAGATTCCTTGCAATTCTTACAATCGATACTATCTAACTATGTTTATGTTGCATGAAAATATTTTTGAGTGAAATATTCTCTTAATTTTGTATGTTTTGGAGGTTAAAATTTATTTTTTTAATCAATAATAAATCTTAAAGTAATTGTGGAGCTCAAAATTATGTCATGCATCTCTATAGAGAAGTAATATTTCATTTTCAACCCCCTCTTGCCAATTTTGCTTACAATTATACCCTGCTTATTCCTTTATTGTATGGTAAAATAAGTTGTATGAACAACATTATCTGAATTTCAATTTAAAACGCAGCGTAGAAATAAAAAGGCATTGTTGGGCTAAATAAAAAGGTAACCCATTATTCATTAACATCGTTATCAATCATAGCTGTATTGGCTAAAATATCAAGGTTTACTCTTGTGTCGTGTCGACTGTCGTATAAGAAAATATCCAGCTATCAAGTACTTACGGATATAAATAATCCAAAATAAAATTATTATTTGCAGTTGACTTCGGTGGCCGATTCTCGACGTTAAGTTCATATTTGCCGCCGCTTGCTTGAAACGCAGCCGTTCACATCGCATGCAGCCATGTATCTAATTTCACTAATAACACATCCACTACCTACAATATTTCCGTGAACTAAAATACACAGAAAAGGATCGAGAAGTTTAATAAATTAAGATTCTCTATAATTATATATATATAAATTATATAGTGCATTACGAATAAAGATAAATATAACATATATGTACGTCTCATTGCATTTAATGCTCTCTATATGAAACTTCCGGCAACATGAATAAATTGTAAAAATTGTTAATCCAAAATTAATTATATATGTGTAAGTAAATTTCTTAGAAATAAATCTTAGCGAGCAAAGATTTGGTGTTATCTTTAAGGCACTCTGTCTCTGCCATGTCATATATAGCAGCATTTATCATATCTAGAAGATGTTAAAACACTACAAAAAAACAGGTCTATAGCGTCGGTCGCTAAAAACGCTGCCAAAGGGTGTTTTTTACAGTATTTTTTGCAAAACGCCGCTAAAGGCTATACCTTTATAGCGGTGGTCCCCCTTTAACAGCGTTTTTTGAAAAACGCTGCTATAAATTAGGTATCTACAGCGGCAGTCACAGTGACCGCCGCTGTAGAGTACACCTTTAGCAGCGTTTTAAAAAAAACGCTGCTATAGGTTTAATTCCGATAAAATTTATTTATTTATTAATTATAAATAATTTAATTTTAATAATTATTTTATTTACTATCTTATTCCTTTAATATATTTTTTTATTTTGTGATGTATTTGGAAAAAAAAATATTTTAAAAGACATATTTAATAAAATATAGAATTAGTAGGAGTGTTATGAAAATTGAAGTTGTTATATTATATATTTTAAATTATACCTATTGTTGCTATGGTAATTGCATATTTATTGATTAAATCTAAATACTTTAGAAAACATATATTATCATACTTATAATGAGCATATATATTTTGAATAATTAGTAACATAATATTATTTAATTAGGGCATATTATTTAATATATGGTCTTAGAGGCTATAATATAGTCATTATGTATATAGGTACATGTATATAGAGTACTTAGGTTAATTAGCACATATAATGTATATGATAAACACATATAACAAATCATGCAATGTTATATGGAAAGCTTTATACTTTTAAATTATAAATATTATATATTATTACTCCTAACCTATTTTAATTAATTTTATTATACTAATTATAAAAATAATGTAAAGAATGTACATAACTATGTATTTGTGTAATACACATACAAGATTTATTTAATTGTTCTTTAAAATTTCACACTAATTTTATTTAATTATTTTCTTCTCTGATGCTAATTTGACACGTCTGCTCATGTGATTTTACAATTTTACTTCACCAGAATAAAAATATTAATATTCTCCTATCGAAATCCCTCCATCTTCCTTTTTCATGAAACACTCTCCCTCGAAATCTCTTTTAAGGGATATTTCCCTGTAAGTCGGCAGCAGCTTTCCCATGATGGCTGTAAATTTATTGCACAGTTGCTTATAGCCTTATATACAAGTAGATATTTTGTTTACATAAGTCTTTTGTTTATTTCTATTTCTCATTTGATATTTAATTTCTATTACAGGAATTCAAGATAGAGGATGTTGATGTGTCAAAGGAGAAAGATTTTAATGGGTCTTTGTTTATTGTGTTGTATTTGAATATTTTAATCGGTCCTTGCATATTGTTATTTTATATTAGAAATTTGTTACTTTTTAAATTATTTTAGAGATTCTTGTGTTTGTTGTAAGATACTATTAATCAATGATGAAATATATTTTGTTTTATTCTCCTTTTCTTTAATTTTTTACATCCAATGAATTGTGGTTATTAAAATATATTTGTATTACTGATTAGAAAAATATATGAAAAAATTAGTGGTGTTTTAAAAATGTTGATAACTGCAAAAAAAAAACGTTGGTACAGACCTTTAGCGGTGGTCGCGACCGCTACTAACCGACCACCGCTAAAATTCTGTACCCGCGTTTTCACGAAACGCTGAAGTAGAGCAAAATTGCGTTCGGGACGCGACCGTCGCTAAAAGACTGCTGCTATAGTCTATAGCAGCGGTTTTGTGACCTATAGCGACAGCTTCCGATCGCCATTATAGGTCGGTTTTTTTGTAGTGAAATTAAAATGATAAATATTTTCCCGTCATAAACTATAGATGCTGATATATTTTGATATTATATATATATAATATAAGAATAAGCAGTTACTTAGTGAATTAATCTACACACCAAATGTATTAATATAAATAGTTGATCAACTATATCCTTTCTTTCTTTGTAAAGCACATCAAGAGGAAGAAGATAATAAATTAATCTTTTTCATCCCGCGCGCGTGCATGCAATGATGAGAGATATGTTTATATATGCCACCAATAATTGATGATCTATCATACTTATTTTTTTTAGAAAAATTTATTTTTTAGTCTTTAAGTTTTGGACACTTTTTCATCTTAGTCATTCACTTTCAAATTTCAAATTTTTAGTCATTGAGTTTTTTTTTTGACGAAATAATCCTTTCGTCAGTCTGTCGTCTATATACTTAACGGACAAAAAACAAATTTGAGGCGGTCGATCGGGTATATATTTTGAATGTGAGAGGTCGACCGGCACATGAAGCGGTCCACCGGTACAAATTTGCTGACGTATCAGAGAGCTCCGTTATGCATATGGACGACAGACTGACGGAAATATCATTTCGTCAAACAAAGAAAAATCAAAAGACTAAAAATTTAAAATTTGAAAGTGAAAGACTAAAATTAAAAAAATACCCAAAACCTAAGGACTAAAAAGTGAATCTCTTTTTTTTTTTTAATCTACAGTCTAACCTGCAACAAGGTAAAAAGAAAATGTACGCACAAATTAATATATCGCTAAGTGAACGTACGATGAAAATTAATTTTATTATATAATTTATATAAAGACAAGCCACGAAAATTATGTTACCAGGTCGAAAATTTTAATTACACTGTTTAATACTGCCTGTGAAAAATATTATATCGAAAATTGAATCTGCTTGGAAATGAAAAATTGGGAAAAAGAAAAGTTTATTAGGAGTCAATTTTGGGGCAAGACAAATATGAAGGTGCATGGCGAGCTGCAGTAATTCCCCTATTTCTCAAAATGGACAGGCAACTCATTTGCTTTTTTTTTTTTTGGGTGCTCTCGAATGGAAGGAGGGCCGCCTAATTGGAAAAAGAATGAATCCGACAGAGAGAGAGAGCCAAACTCCATATTGCTTTACTTCACCGTGTGAGACCCACAAGATTTGTTCATTTCCTCGGGGCTTTCACGCGCACACTCCCATTACACTGTCACTACATAACGATCTCATTCACTTTTTTACAGAATGCTATTATATATTTTCCAAGTTTTTTTAATGCTAATCTCTCCGATAAATTTGTACTTGTCTGGTTTGTGTGGGTTGAGTTTTTTTCTCGTCACAACTAAAAACAAAGTTGATAGATTCGAACTCATAGTTAAGGAGGCATGAGACTCAGTTCTTAAAGACATATATGAATGAGGTTCTTCAGACAGCATAGTTAACAGACCATATATGCATACTCAATCCCAAATTAAGAATTTACAAAAATCTAAGGAAAACTCAGCTAAAAATTGAAATTCCCCTTCTAAAAAGCATTAATTTTGCAAAACCAACCGACCCACCTCTTAATTTCATCACCTAAAAGTGTTGTTATTCAGAATGGCTGCAAACTCCTGCTCAGTCCATTGACATTGGCAAATAACCCCACCAAGTCCTTTTTATAGGGCAACAACGAAGACGGCCTCCCCTTGTCCTCTTCCTTCGCCACAGCACTGCTCGCATAACGCACATCGTCATGTACCTTCAACTTGTTGCCACTCTCCTTGGATGACTCCGCCGTCGTCTTCTCGGTCTTCTTGCTCGGGGTCAAGAAGACGAACGTGTCCTTCCCGTCACTGTTACTCCGATAAAGAAGGTCCCGGAACTTCCATCTCTTGGACGAGCCTGTCGAACTGCTCTTCTTGCAACCATCGCGGGAAGAAGCAGCTGGCTCGGATGGTGGTCTTGTTGCTGTCCACACGCAGTAGGTTTCGGTTGAGACCCTGTCGAGCTCGTCGGCTTCAGAGGAGGAGCAAGACGTGGGGTCGCGAGCGTCTTCTCGTTCCTTTTCTTCGGTCATGAGCTTTCCCAGACGAGGACGACGGTGCATCGAGGCCTTTGAATTATTGGCGGTTGCACGGGATTCCTGTAGAAGTAGGCTTTGGTCGAAGATCGGGTAGATGGGTCTGATCTGGCCATTGTAGAAGATCTCGTCGGCCGGAATAGGAGACGATTCTGGCCCTTTGGAAACAAAAGCGAACTCAAATTCGCCGTCATCTCTCTCTGCATCCTGTTCCTCGTCGCGGTTCACGTGTTTTTCTTCTTGCAGTTCTTGGGATTCAGTTTTGGAGGTTTCTTGAGAGAGAAGAGGCGGGTCATCTGCAGCCCAGTCAAAGATATTAGCGCCTGAGTTGGGTTCAAGGCGAAGTTCCTCTACAACTCGGGCGGCGATCTCAGCGAGTTTGCCTGACGAGTAGGCGTTGAAGCTTGGAGAGATCGAGAGCAGTGAACCCCCCTGCATTTGGAGCTCTACAGTTAAACTATTTCTGCCTCTGATGCTACTATCTCTGAGATGCTGCTAGGATGTTTCCAATTGAGAGAGAAAGAGTTTGGTTAAAAAGGTCGAAAGTGTGGGGCTTGGATTATGGGATATATAGGTGTGAGTAGTTAGGAAATTGAGCCGAAAGCGAGAGAGAGAGGGCTTTGGGAGAGCAGGGAGGCCTTTTAATCTGGTGAGGCTAGCGTAGAGTTAGGCCGGTGTGACTGGGAAAACGGCTCTACTAACCGAGGTTCATTGTTTTTTGCTGTTGTGTTTTTTTTTTTTTGAGCCAGCCATCATTTTGGAATTTTGACACGTGTTGGATAGAGATTACGTTCTAGAAGGGAGGGGGAGGGTGCCTTTTGCTCTTTCTTTGTATGGTTATTAATGCGGATTTGCTGTCCTTATAGGTGTGGACCGGGGGAGTTAATTCTTCGGTCGTCGCTTTCATCAATTATCTCGCTTTAATAAATGAAGGCTACACTTAGGGGGGGGGGGGTACAAGATGGTCGGATTTCTTGAACCCTTTATTTGGATAAATATGAAAGTTTTTATTTGGATTTTTTTAAGTATTTAAAATAAGCAAAATATCTGAACCATGTGGAAAATAAAAAAATATTTCTAGGAAGAAAATGAAATGAAAATAAATGGCTATGAAAGTGAAGCTTATACGTATACCTCCCACTTCATACATAAAAATTTGTCTCTCATTCTCGTGGCTCAATCCTTTCCATCATCATATCGCAGACTAGAGTAGTAGTGGAGGCCAAAGTATATATAGTGATTGCCATCATTATTAAAATGAATTAATATGAAAAAAATTAGGATAAATAACTGCAACTAGCACGGGCTCAACTGTACGGCCTCCTATTATGCTTGGGAGGAAGGTCATATCACAGGGGCCCTCTCTGGGTCGTTTAATATGTTTTAAATCAAGTCACATCTGTGACCTTATTCAAGCCTACTGTCTATAGAAGGAAAAATTACAAATAGCCCACTAAATTTCAGTGATTTTTTAAATAACTCATTGAGTTTTAAAAAGTTTCAAAAGACTCATTGGACTTGTATGTATTTTGTAAAAACTCACTGTATTCGACGACGTTACGGGACTTAACGGAGCCCGTTCCCCGTCATTTAAATTACCCAATCAGACGTGCACACATGTTCCCTGCAATAACAATTGCATAACGGAGCACATTTCAAATGCCCTAAATTCATGCTAACAGCTTTCGTTCTCAGATCTCTCCGGAAAATTAAAGAAGAGGAGCTGCTCCCCTAAAATTGTTCTCAGCTGGTCTTCATCGTGGAAGTCTCAAGTGGCCTTTAATTTTCACATTTGTCATCTATTACTTTCGTGGTAGGTTCTTGAAATGCAATGTCCAACATCTACAAGTAAAAGCCAGAATGAAAATCTTCTGAAACCTGTACTGGTTTTCAGACTGACTTCTTCTCGTAGCAACGTAAATGGCAATTCCACTTCTGTTTTCTACTCCGCAGAGAAACGGGCAATTAATTACCTGACGGGGAAAAAA
The DNA here is from genome assembly GCA_963930655.1 of Myrica gale. Classification (NCBI taxonomy): domain Eukaryota; kingdom Viridiplantae; phylum Streptophyta; class Magnoliopsida; order Fagales; family Myricaceae; genus Myrica; species Myrica gale. Next base: position 17,093,724 of record OZ005617.1, on the reverse strand, counting down.
GCGTGAGGTATAATGAATACAACGCAAAGCTTGCGCCAGATTCTTTACCTCTTCTTTTTTCTTCCTCCCTTCACCCTTTTTCTTTATGTTTAGCCCATTTTTCAAGTTTCCTCTTCAGAAAGCTATTCTCTGATCTGAAATGCCATATAATTAGCTCCAAGAACTCTGGGCGTGTCATCGTAAATAGAAGTAAGATGAACCCCACTGCTCCTGCAACAAATGCGACATTTACTATACCTGAATCAATCATGAAAAGAGAGCAAAAAGTGAGCTTTGACAATGGAGACCAGCTGAAAACAATTTTAGGGGAGCAACTGAGAACGACTCTAGGAGAGCAGCTCCTCTTTAATTTTCTGGAGAGATCTGAGAACGAAAGCTGTTAGCATGAATTTAGGGCATTTGAAATGTGCTTCGTTCTGAAATTGTTATTGCAGGGAACACGCGTGCACATCTGATTGGATGATTTAAATGATATGGAAAGGGTTTAACGTCGTCGAGTGCAGTGAGTTTTTGCAAACTACAGACAAGTTCCGGGAGCCTTTTAAAACTTTTTAAAACTCAGTGAGTTATTAAAAAAGTCACTAAAATCTAGTGGTCTATTTGTCATTTTCCCTAAATATAATAGAAAATAGGTAGTTTTGCACCTGCACATCATTATATACAGTACTCTATTTCTTTTTTCTCTTAAGGATTAGTCTTCTTTACAATTTTTTTTTCTAAATTGTATAAGAAGTCTAGTTAAACGGAACTTTACCTAAACAACATTTAATAACATAGAATATAATTGTTGTATATATTTCTCTTAAAATTATATAAGCATGGAATTGTACAAGATTCTGGTCCTCTTTTTTAAATATCTTTATAAAATATGTGTTAAGCAATTACTTTGTTTAATCTTTCTGCTAAAATGCTTATGTCACTGGAAGTTTAAGTAAGCATTAAGTACAATTTCACTAAACAATGAATCGCTTGCTCGACAGAAAGTCTCGCTCGCTTGCTTTGTTTGAATCGCTTGCTCGACTTAAATGTCTCGCTCGCTTGCTTGTTTCAAGTGAGGGAGTAACCCTATTAGGAGCTCTGCTCTCAGGGTACACCCAAACGATTGGAGTTATGGAGCGACCATACGTAGACAATCGTGGATCATGGCTCTTTTTAATTTGTTACTCGAAGTAGGTAGTTCAAAAGAGATACACTTTGGGCATTGAATGTTATAAGATCAACATTTCCGATAATTAATATGAGCAATATTGGTAGTCTTATATATTGTGTTTGTCTTTCTTTGAATTATATGGTGACAACAAATTAGTGAGGATGTCTCAGAAAATTCTCCAGTATTCTCTCTTCCCGTTGATAACGAAAAGGCAAGAGAAAATAAGAAATGACAAAGAACATGGGTGTTTATGATTCGTGTTAATGGGGAGTTCAATTAAGGGGGCCGTGGTTTTGGTTGGTGATGTTGAGTTTTTAGCTGGCGTAAGCAGATATGGAGTTTAAGGTTTAGGGCACGAGGAAGGATGATATCGTTTAAGCCTTGAGGAGGGGGGATGAGTTTTTAGCTTTTTGTGATACTTTTGTAAGGAAAAGGCCTGTAATTAATTAAGTGGCCCCCCATTCTGGAAATAAACGTAAGAGGAAGATCAGCGACTACTACTTATGACCTTGATTGACGGGGTGTTAATGGTCCAGAGAGACGACAGCCATTTTCGCACAGCGGTACATAAGCCTTTTAGGTACGAAGAATCGTATGGACGATGGCTACCAACTAAAGTGGTCAAAATTTTAAGAAAAATAACAAAAAATTACTACATAAGATAAAAAATATCTTAAGAGTTAAAATATCAAAAATTAAGAATTAAAACCACTAAAAATATTAAAATACACGTACCGTACTATTTGCTGATACTAAGAGGTGACAATTGGATCATACGAGACTGCATATTCTTTTTTTGGATAAGTAAGCCAATCTCATTGAAGAACGAAAACAGTACAAGGAGCTATATTGAATTCGCTTAGTCCAAACAAGCAATAAAACTAAGAAAATCATGGAAATCAACAAAAGGACACCCTAACATCGCATTAGCCCAAGAATAAAGAGTAAGTAACAAAAAACTTTTTAACTCGTCCAAAGACAAAGAAACCGCCTCAAAACATCGAGAATTCATCTCCCTCCAAAGACACCACCAAATGCATGAGGGAACCATTCTCCAAATAGCCATAGCAAACAGGTTGTGGAGCCTCCTATGCCAACACCACAATACATCCACCACCTTCTCCGGCATCACCCAATAATAATTCGCAATGATAAGAATGTGGTTCCAAAGACCACGCGCCAAGGAACAATGTAGAAGCACATGGTCAACTGATTCCTCATCTCCACAACAAAGATAGCACCAGTCAACGATGCAAACTCCTCTTCTCATGAGATTATCGGTAGTAAGAATTTTTCCATGCATAGCCTCCCACACAAAAAAAAAGAGACCCTCAAAGGGCACTTTGATCTCCACACGCTATTCCAAGGACAAGACAAGGACAATCTATTCCCACCCGCCAAGAGAGAATACATAGAATTAACCGAGAAAGCACCCTTCTTAGTACCCCATCCAAAACAACTTGTCCTCCTCCCCCCACCGGATCTTCATGCCACACAAAAGGGAAAAAAATGCAGAAAAATCCTCCACCTCCCAATCGTTAGCAGATCTAAGAAAGGGAACATTTCAAACAACATGCCCAGCCTGCCCCGCCAAACAATCCACCATCATGGACACTTTACAACGAGACAAGGAATAAACAACTAGGAAAGCCAAAGACAACGGTTTATCCCCACACCACCAATCATGCCAAAAATTCACCCTCGAGCCACTGCCGACCAAAAATCTCGTATGGTTGCTAAAAGCAAACCAACCCTTACTAATGAATCTTCAGAGGCTAACACCATAAGACCCCCTACAAGGGGCAGATCTCCAATCACCCGCAACACTCTTATATTTGGCAACAATGACCCCCCGCCAAAGACTACCTCGCTCCTGCGCAAAACGCCACAACCACTTGCACAATAAAACTAACCTCCTCCAAAATAATCAAATCATTTAATTCGTGAGAGACCTCCAACCTCCGCGCTCTACTATCCTCATCAAGATTGCCCCCCTCATCCGTCAAGAGACTCCAACTCATGCATAAGGGCCGCCTTCCTAACACGGAGCTCCCCAAAGATATCCTGATTCAACACCCTAAGTTTCTGTTTCAAAGCCGTTAACTTCGCATTGAGGACAAAGCTCGGGAACTCCATGAAGTCAAAGCCGTTAACTTCGCATTGAGGACAAAGCTCGGGAACCCCTTGAAGTCAAAGCCTTGCCACCACTCCTTCACCAAATCCACAAACCCTTCCACCTTAAGCCACATATTCTCAAAGCGGAATGACTTGTTGGCACCACCAAACTTCCCACCTTCCAACACAATTGGGAAATGGTCCAAATACAAACGTGGTAAACGTTTCTGACAAAGGTCCAGACACAAAGCCTCCCAATCCGGACTAACAAGAAAACGATCAATCCTGGACCAAGATTGCTCATTAGACCAAGTGTACGACCCCCCAGCCATCTCAAGGTCCATAAGCCCTAGATCAAACACAAACTCCGAAAACTCAACCATGGCTCTCCTAACACCCCCACCACACGACCTCTCGCTAGGAAAACGAAACACATTAAAGTCACCCCCAATGCACTACGGTAAATGCCACCAACTATAAACCCTTGTCAACTCATCCCACAACTGAGTTCTATGACGATCATCATTGGGGTCATAGACTCCCAAAAAGATCCACTGAACACCATCCTCAACATTCTTGAAAATCAACGACAAAGAGAACATACCAACACAAGTCTCAACCACCTCCAAGAGCCGCGAATCCCAAAGACACAGCAAGCCTCCCGATGCCCCATGAGACTCCAAACACCTCCAATCCACATGTGGCCCACCCCATAATCTCCTAACCATGGCACGAGACACCTCAGCAACCTTCGTCTCCTGAAGACACACTAAATCCCCCTTCCACCCTTGTAACAAGTTACCCACATTCTGACATTTAGAACTATCATTCAACCCCCTCACATTCCAACAAATAATCTTAGGCTTCATGGAGAAATAACTAAAGCCCTCCCTCCCTTCCTACCTCTGCTCGAATTAGAAGCAGAACCTTCATAGTTCACAGAACATTCTAAAGCTTTCAGTTCCCGAAACAACTTACTACCAGATCTGCCCGGAACCTTGCTGCCCTTCCCCCTTTCCAATTCCAAAGCAGCAAATAGCTTCAGCAAGTCAGATTCGTAACCTTCATAGGACACCTCCACCAGATGCCTAAAGGAGGACACCATCTCTAACACCCACCGCGAAGCTTCAACTTGATTACTCCCTGGATACAAAGTCCTCAAAGGCTCAACAAGCACCTCATCAGCCCCACCCTCAAACTGCACCAATGGACCCGAACTCCCTTCAGTGAATTGCTGCAACAGAGGATGTGACACCACAGAATCAGAAGCAGCATCGCAAATCAGGGCCTTATGCAAGTCACCCTCAGCAGGACCAACCCCCACAACAGCAGATATCGCAAATCAGGGCCTCCGCTGATACGATTCACGCCTCCTCTGCGAGCCAAACGCCGAATGGCTGGCTTTGTGATGCCCTGGATGTTGTCGCGCAGGACCTTGCGATGTCGTTTCGCTCCTCCTTTCCCAAGCCCCTTGCCCCCTTGCCACGCCCAGACATTTTTGGTCAGCGACAAATCTCTGGAAGCCAAATAAAACAAAACAAGAGGTGGGTGGGATTTTGATAAAACGAATAGTTTAAGCTTAAAAAAAAATCTCGGTTCCCGGTTCTTTGGAACCCGGTGTCAGGTAGTCCTGTTACGTAACAGGACTACTACCGGGATCCTTACAAAAAAACCAAACCGGAACGAACACCGGTGGCACTGAAGACCCTAGTTCCTGTTATTTAAAGATGATAATCTCACTTCATAAATTTACCCACCACACAGTGCTTGAAGTTATATTGGTTTTAATAATATGTGGATCTCGTATGTATAACCATAACTCAGTGACAGAGCACTGCTTTCTTTTTGTTCTAAGAAGTTTCACAGTTGAACAAACAATGACAAGTTCAGAAGTTTCAAATCTTGATGGCTACGAGATTTTGGAAAAGTATTTTGAGAAAGAATAATATTCCTCGATCTTTTTGTTAACTTCTGGACAGATATGTTTGATGGAATGGTAGAAGCAACAAACCAATAAGGAAGAGAGAAATATCGAAGAGTTGAGAGGCGAATTAATGCTCAAATTCGCCACTTTTCAATGGTGTGGACCATTCAAAACGAGAAGGAAGTAATTGTCAATGAAAAATCCATTTCCTCTACTGCTACAGTTTGTTGTCGGCAAAAGCAATCGTGTTGGCCATCTTGGGTTCCCAATTTTTAATACCAACCACGTAAGTCCATCTGGGCCTGGGGTTTTCACAATTATTTGACAACTAAAATCCATCTGGGATATCCACTTGCACCCCCGAGCATTCTAATTTCTCTTAATCCTCTCTTTCGATTGAGGCCGATACCAAAAGCCCAGTCTGGATTGGGCTTCCAATAGAGTGATGTCTGATTGGGCCTATATGCAAGTGTAGAGCCCAAATCTAGAGCTAATGTACCAAAAATTGGTTCATAGTAGGAGTTTGCTGTAGGCCCAGCAACTGCAGATGCACACAACGAAGCGAAAAACAATTCAGCCCAATTTGCTCCCAGAGCCTATAGGCCTATATGGGATCTTTTGTACATTCTCGAGCTTGAAATTGGGGAGCTGTTGGATGTCATTGATGAAGCTGAAAATCCCAGTTCTCCAGAGTGGGAATGTTGTGGATTGGCGCACTTGTAACAATATTAGAGTGGCCATAAAAAAACACACTATTATCTAGGCCAACTGAGATGGTCGGGGGGGACAGATTGGACTTCATCCAGTGTAGGACCAACTGATGTTCGGCCAAGCGTGCAGGAAGGTGCCTAGATTCTCCCAGAAGACTGTAGCAGCAACGCATTACGGATGGCCATGCTAAAGTTGAGCTGGTTGAATTTAGTCCATTTGCCAGTGAGGCTACACTTCGAGGTTGGTGGACGATAACCAGGAAGGCCTTCAATTATGTCATCGCTGGTGCAATTTCAGCTTTTCTACAGTCGTATTGGATCTATTAGGATAATCGACAATTTTCTATCCAGATAGTAAATAACTATAATTTGTCAATGTAAAGTTTTGGACAATATAGATCCTACTAATTTAATATTGTCAATGTAAAAGTTCGAACATAAGCTCCCAATAATGTCTACCTATTGTGTCTTTTATCTCTTTTGAAATTACACCGGACAATAAAGAATTACACCCTGCAATCTTGACAAGAAATTAAAGAGAATCTCGGACGTATTGAAGCAACTCGTTAAAGTGCTAGTTAATTCTGTGGTCGTTACACCCACTAATTTCAATGCCAAATGTAAGCGGTTCCTCTCACCTCATCTCATTTACAGGTAATTTTCTTGTCGGACCATTTAACTGTTCCTGGCTTTACAGCTCCAGCTCTCATTAAGCACTTGGCGAGAAAGATGGGCGACCTTGGCGTAGTTGAAGAATGGATCCGCATCAATGTGCTGATAAAAGAGGCAGAGCACATGCCATCATGGCCACAGTGGTGTTTTGGTGACTGAATTTTCAGAAATTGAACCAAAGAGACCATTTTCTCATCAGTAACTGACAATTCCAGATGTACTACAAGCATGTGATAACAACAGAACAAGGACTCCATAAGTAGAACACCGACAGCTACGATTTAATACTAGCCCACTGAGCCCTCTGGGTATCTGCTGGATCCCTCACCACGTACGTGTTCATGTTTGTTTCCCTTGCCGAAAGCTAACTGGATATGCCAACATTATCTGCCTTCTAGTCCCTGTTCTTAACAGCAACTGATGACTCATGGCTGCACTAATTAGCCTCCAAACAAAAGTGATGCATCTGTATCGCCTGTCACTCATACTATAATCCCGTCCAAGTCTTGGAAGCCACCACTACTTAAGGCCTGTTGGTTCCTTAAGTTGCTGTAGACACAAAACATTGAAATCTCACTTCAATAAGAATCTCTTATAAAAGGCAACAAATGAAATGTAAAAATACTTATAAAAAAATGAAATGTAAAAATCGAAATACAAGAGTGAAGAGATCTTAGTAATTAATTAAAAGCACTTCGAATCTCAATCAAAGGAAACCTTTACACTACTCTACTCTTCACAATCCACGGAACTTGTAAACTAATTGCCGGTATAATGAATAACCATAAGCATGATGCCCTAAGGAACTAGTAACATGAATTCATTTGTTTGTGACAGGAGTAGGCATGAGATAGATGGCCTTCAACTAGGAAAGGGACAGAAGGGAACGTAGCCAAGAATAAAGGAGACATACAAGTATAAAGTGGAGAGATCAGCTATCCTCCACTGTCATTAGTCCCCAATCATACTCGGATTTCATTCCACGGAGAAACCCCATATCATCCAATAATAGAGAATTTGCTACAGAGCAATACTTGGGGAAATCGATTTTCAGAAAAGGAAGATCTACCTGCCCTAGAGATCAAGCTACTATCGGCCGTTTGAAATATACGGCGACTTCTTCCTCTCTAAGTAGATTCTTCCAGACAGACGTTATAATTCAAAACATCGTTTTTGTTCCAAACTTTTAGCTCCATGTACAACCCTACATCTTTTTTGTTCCAAACTTTTAGCTCCATGTACACGGATTTGAGGAATCCCAGATGGATGGATGTTACAAACAACAAAGATTTGGTTTGTGCAAGTGCCACTCCCAAAATCGCTGTTCGCCGCAAATTGTTTAACAACAGATAAAATTTCTAACTACATACAAAGCCAATGTGTTCGACATTACTGCCCAGGATTTTTTCATTCTAAAGAGTGTCAAAGACATTTAATTAATAGCAGAAGGGGTACCTTGGCTTTGAATGACTTGATAACCGCAATCAACAACTTATCTCCTGCTATTTGTCTCAGTCGCTGTATCAGTTCATTTCGTGAGATCTTCTTCTCCTGGAGAGAGAGACCAGAAGTTAAAGAAAGTAAACCAAACGAAATCAAAGGATTATTCGAAATGAAAGGACTAGTTTGTGACTAGAGGTGCAAGATCAATGCTAAGTACTTACTCTGTGAGCTTCATGATACTTGCTGATCACTGAGACGGTATGCGGAGGTAAGAACTTCGAAAGCACAGAAATTAGAGTTGGAAATGGCACCCAAGGCGAAGTTGGAATACCCGATGGCCTTGGAATCCTTGCAAACCCTGCACAATTTAGACATGCGGATAAATCAGCAAAACACCACCATCACTGCCTTCCATATTCATCCCGGAAATAAGTCCACACAACAGGAAAAAGGCTAATTACTCACCTGCCAAGCTACATGGAGCTCTGAAACTCACGACGTACTCGGGCAAGATATGAGTGTTCATGTGCGTACTCCAGACAATAAACTTCCTAGGGGTCAAGAGATTGTCCATGCCTGAATCGAACTCTTCGGAACTCGGATGACATTGCTCAGATCCGATCTGCACAAGCTCTGCCTTTCCCAGTATTACACGACACAGCAAAATATGTCTCAGACCGTCCTTATCAATAACCGAGTTGCACGCACTGTGTGACCGCACAAACATAAATATTTGTCAACAAAACCCCAAACTCTCTATCAAACCGACACAGCAATCTCATATATCAATGAGATTGGAGAACAAACATAATTGAAGAAACTGCACTAAGCACAAGCTTGCTTACCTTTCCAAAGGTGAGTTATCCGGTGAAAGATAAACGCCACCGCCAAACAATCCATTGTTCTGAGACATGCCACAATGACCAAAACCATGTGAAAAGATCTTTACTATCTCATCCTTAGAAGCACCATACCAAGCATACTTGACATTTGCATTGCCACCGCACTTCTTCTTCATCGCCTGCGCATAAATCTGAAACGAATTCAACCTTGCTTGTCCCATCACGCCTGTGAAACCATTTCTCTGAATGCCGACGACCGTTGCTTGGACACCAAGCGAAGCCATAGCCGAAATGAATCTCCGGTTGATGATGTCGTGAACTCTTTCCCCTTTAGAAAGCGTAGCCAAACCGTTATCAAACTCCGGGAGTTGCTCACAACTGGTGCCAGAAACGCTGCTTTCGCAATCGGAAACCGCGGCTTCTTGATCACTAGAAGTCCCGGACACCGAATCTTCGACGCCAGTCTGCCCAAACTGCTCGTCGAATTCTTGTTCCGAGGATGAAGTCTCCAACCCATGAGAATCACAATGACTTTCGCATTTCAGAGGTCGACAACCGACACTGATCTTGATCTCCGCTACTGTTCTCCATATCAGCGAACCAACGGGAGAATAAAACGGTCAAAGAGAAAGCTCAGATCGATTTTACAACTAAACCGCCAAGAAAACTAGCCTAAATCCTTGAGAGATTATACAGTTTAGGATCTAGATTTTCGCATTCTACAGAGAAATGACAGCCTAGAAACGAAGCAGAGAATCCAAGAGCTATTTGGATCAGAACCAGAAATTTCGGCCCCAAACAGGTCGGCTAAGAATAATCGACGAATTCAGATAGCCGAAAAGAAAACTAAACGATAAAAACTATACCAAACAACCAAAAAGAGTACCAATGCTAATCCAACCAAAAAACTATACCAACTCCCAAAGAGAACACACTTTGACGATTGAGATTTCCATAGAATGGGAAAACGAGAGCTGCAGCCTCGGGGAATTATTCGCTGCCCAAACTCAAAATCCTCCGAACAAAACTCGAACCAAAAAACTGTATTGCAACGAAATGAAAGCAAGAAAATGGAAAACTGTCGGATGACGAAGGAAACACGAGAAAACAGAGACGATTAAAGAGACGGGGAAGAGATTTAGAGCTTCTACTTTAAGAAAGATCGTGAGCGAACAAAGTATATAAAAGGTATCGACGTTGGTTTGTTTGGATGAGGAAAAGAGTTACGCGGGATGGAGGACTGTTACAGAGAGGAGGAAGGAGATTTATATGAAAACTAACAGAACCGCCTAAACGTTGGGTGTGGGTGGAATGGCGGTGCGGCGCTAATTGTTTTGAGATGGCCGGTCGTTTTCTAAATTTTATAGTCTGTAACTAGTGGAAACGGGGCGGTCCATGCTCTGGTGGCAGTTTACCCGGTCCACTGATTTTTCGAACGTTTACGAAATGACAGTAACACCCTTGAGAACGTAGATATCATCATAAAAACCTGTCTTGTTCTAATTGGCTTTTGGGAAAATATCGGGTAGATGGATACCCACGTGATTGAGCTTTAATTAGTGGAGATTTTTTTTGCCTTCTGCCTTTTGCCTTTGGCCATTTTCTTTTTATTTTTTATTTATTTTTTTCGTTCTTATCTTCATTTGGCAAAACCTCTCATTTATTGTGAATTGTTGGAAATATTGAATTGACTCTTAACGGTCCAAATCTATAAGTTTTCTAAATGATAATAATGGTTTTGAATGAATTTCAGGATCCGCCTTACTTGTGAGACAAATTCATATGCTCTATACTATAGACCAAAAACAGCATGTACTGCTCAGAAGGATCCTTATTTGTTTGCGTATTTTACTAAACAATATTAATTCTTGTCCGGACAATCTATTTATACTTAGAAGGCAAAACCAAGAAGCTAAACACAGGAAGCAAAAACTCTTTTACTTAGCCCTTGAGCTTGAGCAAAGGTCTAAATATTAGACAAGAACAATGCTGGGCCTATGAGCTTGGTCCAATAGTCCAATATCACCAAAGACACGAATGATTTAAATATCTACCAGACTACCACATGTACGTCTAGAAGGGAAAAAGGAAAAAATAAATAAAGAAAAAGAGAAAAAACCCCATTTGAGATGCCTATGGACTTGTGGCTAGTAGTATATCACTTGAAACTCGAAACTGGAAGGCATAAAAAATGCATGAACTATAACCAAGGACTAATATTATCTAGGGATAAATGTAAAATTGGTCCATGTGCTATACGTAAAAATCGATTTAGTCTCTGTGATATGAAAAGCATCGATTTAGTCCTTGTGATTTCAAAAAGTGATAAAATCAGTCCCTGATGGAGGACCAATAACAAACGAAAATAAAATCACAGAGACTAAATCGATGTTTTTCATATCAAATGGACTGATTTTGCATTTCTATTATTTATTTCCAGCACTTCACACGGTGAAACCCACAAAAAGGCATTTTGCCAGAAAAAGGATGAACCTGTGGGTCAACGAGAAAAGTGGTTTTATTTACGGGCAGCTGCGTGAGTTGTTCAACTGTTGCCGAGTCAAAACTTGGTGGTGTGTTTGTTTGCCTGCCGTGGGGAGAAAGGTGATGCACATCTTCGTTTCCTTCGCACGGTTCGCTCACATCTTCCACACTAATCACATTCTGTCAATGGAGCTTCTCATGCACTCCAAAATAATAAAAAAAAACTTTTGTTTGGAGAAGGAAACATTTCATGCATAATTGGAGGCATCCTCTCCCATTCGATCAAAAATGTCGTCTGGTGTACAGCAGAAGCCTCATCTGGTACATTTCTTTGTCGCCCATATAATTATTTTTTCTTGGTCCCTACGTTAAGGTATATGATATTGTCAATGAAATAAGCCTCACAACAGATATAAGTCGTTGTCAAATTGAAGGGGTCATCTTTCCAGGCAGCATTCTTCTTGAAAGATACGGAGTATGATGCTAAAACCCATGGACAACTTTGAGAAAACGAGACTCAGAATGATAACGGAGACAGTCGATTGTGTACCACCAGAGTATAAAAGGGGTGTCCTATTTCTATCCTATGAGGGGCTGTGAGGATGCACTAAACAATTACATGGTTCCGTTGGAACCCAACTGAATCTGCCAAACTTGTAAAATATTCAGGACAATAATAAGCTGATGAATTTTTCTAACAAAACGCTGCTTTCTTCGTTGATTTACATCTTTATATATACACTAATAACAACCAACCTAAAGAATCAGTTTACAGAAATAAAAACACCTCACTATTCTACACCTGGAAACCGCCTGTACATGCAAGATGACTGACTGACTGGCTGCCATTTAGCTGAAGAGAGCAGATTTAATCACATCCAAGCTGCCCATCCAGGAAACAAGTGACACAAATGCTCAGGATCAATAGCGTCTTGTATAAGTTGTTGGACCTATAACGGGAAATTCAGATCATGTTTACATCAGCTATGGATCAATGAAATCCTTTACCTCAATAGAGTGAATTGAGTTCACAACTAAATAAACTTACTAGCATTAATTTTTTAGCTGTGCAAGTCACCAACTTAATGAAATATAAAGCAGTTCCAAAGTTTGAGCCAGTTGCCTACTGTTAGGCCTTCAAAAACTATTATTTCCAGATTTGACTAAACTCGTTCGGGAAAACAAGAAGAGACTCAACCTCCTCAAAGAGCTGGCATCGAATTTTTTTTCTCTCTTCAATTTTTGCTCTCTCTCTCGCACACACACACAAATACGCAGACGCGCCTCTGTTTGCATAACTATTCCATACGTTGTACCGTTCACCTTGCAGACCGAATACCCTTATCTGGTTGAACTTGTTGTAATACTTCAAAAAAAAAAAAAAAAAGAAGTTTGAAAAGTCAAAGTTTAAACGGTGCAGAGGGATAAGTTTATCCCTTCCGCAGCACCTCGTTTGAAAACTGAACATAAAAACGTTCAGTTTTCAACGCGAATCTTCTAAGTTTTAAAAATTTGATTTCTTTTCGAATTTTGAACGGTTTTTGATGAAATTTTCTCCCTTTTTAAACCCATTTAGAGATCTTTAAGTTTAGATCTAGGTTAATTGCGAAAATTTCCTCTCAATATTGGAGTTTTCTCTCATTTGAAGCTCTCTCTCTCCTCTTTCTCTCTCTACACGAAATTCTCTTTCTCTTACCTTTGGAGACGCGATTTGTAGGAGTTTGGTGATTTTTGGAGGTAGGTTTGTTTTAATCTTGGTTTAGAAAGATATTTCTTTGGATTGATTTGGGTTATGCCGTTTTATAGACGTCGTTGGAGAGCCGTTCTTCACGTATTAGGCGCTTTTTCTTCGACTTCGTCGGCACAATTGGGTGAGCTTTTCTCTAAGTTCCGACCTTCAATGGAGTTTTAGATCTGAATATTCTAGATTTTCCAGTTTAGTTTTTGGTTTGTTGTAGGGTAATTAAAGGCGCTTTTGAGGAATTTCGCGATTTTGGGAATAGACAGAGTTATTGCAGTTCAGGTGTGTTGTTGTTGAAATTCTATTATTAAATTACTTTGGGGATGTACGAGGATTTAAATGAGGAGTTGACTGATTTTCAAATGGATTCTAGGTGCTGATTGACCTTTCAGCAATTGTTTGTGAATCTTAAGCTTCGTTTAAGCATCGAGGTAAGTGGCTTATCAATGAGATTTTATTCCTCTAAACTTTTGTGGAATCTAAGTGCACGAAATATTTAATTATTCTGTGAGATGAAATTGATTTAAAAATATTTCTTTGTGCGAAATTTAAATATCTTGTCATTGGTGAAATAGATTTTTAAAACATGCACTATTTTATATAGTTTTGATTCATTATATGGGGAAAATATACAAATTTTTGATAAAGATGAAATGACTTAAATTTCATGAATTTGTTTGAAATATCAAACTTGAAATGTTGGATTGTTGGAATATATTTATTTTGTGAGTATACTTTGAAAATTGTCTTTGTGCTGGCAATATATCTCTGCGGTCTATGTGGCCTAATGTTTGGAGGTCTTTGTAGCCTAGAGGTCTGTGTGGCCTAATATCTGGAGGTCTTTGTGGCCTAATATTTGGAGGTCTTTGTGGCCTAGAGGTCTGTGTGACCTAATATTTGGAGGTTTTTGTGGCCTGAAGGTCTGTGTGACCATTGGTTATTTCCCTATATTGCGCGGCCTTTGATAATTTTTGTTACAAACTGATATTTTTGAATTCGGTATGACTCACAGTGTTTTATTTATGGATTTCGATTATTGTGATAAATTGTTTTTTTTCCCTACCCTTATTGATTTGCTACTTACTGAGCTAGTTGTAGCTCACCACTTATTCTCTATCTTTCAGGTTTAGGAGTTGGTGGCAGCGAGTGATAGAAAGATTGTGAGTTGAAATCTCTGAGAATAATTGCTAGATGCAAAATATTTGAATAAAGAGTCATCTGGACTCTAGTAATAATTGTTTTATTTTGAAGACTTTAGTAGTTTTATTGTTTATTGAGACTCTTATTAAGAGAAATATTTAATGATTAATGTTTTTAGTAGTGCTCTGACTAAACTGTTGGGATTCATTTTGACTATTGAAGATGAAATATAATTTTTTTATGAGCTCTTTTCTTGGTTGGGATGATATGTTCGAGTAGTATTCTATTTGTTTAGACTTTTGGGTCGGGGTGTTACACTTGTGGTCTCCAACTTTCTACCACTGGCCTAAGAAGGCTTATAACACATGGTTGTCTTGTAGGTATATATTCAATGGCAATTAGACCACTTATATCAGCCTCATATTAGGCCATAAACTAACAATCCAATATAGTTATTTAGTTACGAGGCTAACAAGAACGTGCTTTTATCAGACACAGCACAATGGGATTCATGCATGTGTGAAAGAGATTAACGGAAAGTAGAAAAACTACTCAAGTGTGATGTACGGTCATGCTCAATTGCACGCCAGTTGATCTTCTAACCTGAATTTATACGCTATAGCTAAGGAAAAGGCACGAACAGCTATTCACTTGGACATGGCTACGTGCATGTAGCAGTGACATTGGGTAATTACCTGCCCATGTACACTCCGCATTTCACCGTCTTCGTATCCATCTAGTTTCTGTTTGACACGCATCAGCGCACGTGCAGCATCCTTGTTACCTTCATATTCATCTTGTGATTCTTCCAAGATTGTCTCCAGATCTTCATCCGTTTCCTATAAAGGAGAAAAATGTATATAGCATGCCAGACGTACGCATGTTGACCCAAGTAAAACCTATTAAGCAACCAGTCTAATTTGCAGTAAAAAGATGTTCCATGAGAGGAGATTATAGCAACAGTTAGTCCAACAAAGGCTGATATATAACGATAGAATTTTCAAGGTTTATTATTCTGACAGAATCAATACTGTTTGGCATAGGGCTCCCCCTTCTCTTGCTCTCTCCTGTTTCTTCCTTGCCTTCTTTTATATGGATCTTCATTGCCTAAAGCCTCCTATTTATACATCCTGTCGGATTCTGATTCAGCAACTATAAAGTGTTCTAACAGTTATATAGTTCTGTCTAGCCTTCGCATATTCCTGATTTGCGTTTTATTGCAAGTCACATATACTCTTTTGATATTAACTGTCGTTTTCATGCTGTTATCCGCTTTCCACACAAATCTTTTGAGCAATCTCTCTCTCTCTCTCTCTCTCTCTCCTCCTGGTCTACCCCACGTTTTTTTCTGTCATGGACTCGTACACATGCATAAGAACAGAGAAATTTCCAAAATACCTTTTGCCGCTGCAAAGCCTTCAGAGGAGATAATGCCCACTTATACAGGGGATCGTGGATAAAAACCTGCAGAGAATTGCCATCTGCTATCAAGAGAATAAGAAATTGCAAGTTTTGTTCGTTAGCAAAAGAAACTAGTTACATAGTCATACTTCAACAATGGTCAGCAGAGCTTCTTTATTTGTCCGCATAACAGAAAGAGTTTCCTCACAACATCTTCTGAAAACGCCTTCCACTCCAGTTACACCCATGCCATCAATGATGTCTCTTGTCAGCCTGAATGGGACCTAACAAAGTTGCCGTCATAAGAAGTTAAGAATGAGGGAATCATAGTGTACAGTTAAGGACCAAAGCAAAGAAAGGAAATCTTCAAATGATTGGGAGATACAAACCCGCTCTGGTGTCTTCAGCATCAACCTTTGTTCAAAGGCAACACCAAGATCTATGTGAACCACTTCGGCAGTGGCTTGATCAACTAAAATATTCATGGCATGTCGATCTCCAAGGCCCACAACATAACCAACCTGAATATGAAATGATGTGGTTAGTATTTCATACAGGTACAAGATAACACAATAATCACACTTCATAAGTGAAATTGCCCAACCATATCAAGAGAAGATATTTACAGAGAGAGGGAGAAGAGTTAAAAGCAGGCTTTGGATTTGAGCTTAAAAGGCATTTTGACAAGTAGAAATAAATTTATGATTTTGGAGCTGCAGGGATATAATGCATCAGGGAGAACAATATCCACATTGTTTTGGCCACATGCTCGGAACTGTCCATGAAGAAATCGTTTTAGGCAAATCCTCCCTTCTATATTCCACTGACTGTTGCCAAAATCACAGTGTGCATTGAATACAAAAACTCCTATACTAAAAGAGAGAGAGAGAGAGAGAGAGAGAGAGAGAGAGGGGGCTTCCAAGTAGTTTACAACAACACATCACCAAAAATTAGACGGAAAAAAATCCTTGACAATGAAAAATGCATGCTTGATAATAGAAGGCAACAATGACCATTCTCAAACAAATAAATGGAACAAAGTAAACATCACCACGTGGTAGAAACACACCATGGAACTTGCAGCCACACTCCTTGTATAAGCAAGTCTCTTCTCAAACCAGTCAGCTGGATGTAAAAATCTCTCCAAGAAAAAGTAGTGCATGACGGGCCTGCATGAGTTGGCCCCAGAAAAAGGTGGCTAAGTAGACCGTTTTTTTTTTGGGGGGGCGGGGGGCGAAGAGAAGCAAAAGATAAAAGGTGTTTTTCCCTCTAGGGAAAAGGATTACCTGAAGTTCTGACAAACGTTCTGAAATGCTTTACGCTTGTCTTTTCCCTATCAAAAAGATCAACATGGTTTTACTTGGAGGTGAATTATACATACCACTAAGAGTAAATAACAGAATGATCACTCTCCTTTCTCAATCCACTTTCGTCACCTTCATATTATCAGGCTTATTCTCAGGTTAGGAATCGTGCACTTGGGAATATAGCATTTCACTGACAGTAACAGTTACGAGAGAGCCACTGTCAACTGTTTTTGCCAGAAGCTTTTCTCTAACTATCACATTAGTACAATGGTTTTAAAGATATTTATTAAATTGGTCTGAGAGAACAAGCATGGCATATTCAGACATGAATGCCCACACCGCTTAAAGAAGATGGCTCAACTTTTTTCTTGTGAGCTTCATATTTGCCCATCACTTCAAAAGAAAAAAGATGGTAAAAATGTGTATGACGAACTCTATATGAAATGATGGATTAGAGGGAGAGAGCTTGGCAAGAATATAAGGGTACCCACTTGACAGCCTTATCCTTTGCACAAAACTTGAAACAATATGAAAAAGAACTGAACATTCCATGGGAAAAGATTTCAAATGACAATAAACTCTCCCGTACATTTTAAAACCTCACGTCTAAGTTAGAGCAGATTAAAGCATTTATCTGAGGCTAAATATGTATGAATGTTTTTACAAAGCTGTGGATGTATTTTACGAACTAATTCAACGAAACATTTTTTTGAACTAATTCTCTCTAAAAGAAGCAAAAGTATTGTCTAAACAAATAGTAGAGTTCTTCCCACGCTTGCAATTGTTGCGTTCTCTTTTCTTTTGAGGTTATAGGAATACATTTAGTGTTTCAGAAAGGTTTGTTTTCGATTTAAATAATAAATAAGCTCTTCAGTCATTTATGCGTAAGAGGGTGGTCTGTGTTTAGTCACTGATGCCCAAAGACTTGTTTCTCTCCAATTCGAGCATAGATGGTAGTGAATTTGTAATAACGAGAAAAAATATACTAACAGGTGCCATCACACAGGGTGAAGGGGAGAGCCCCTCAACAGCAACACTGCACTGCCCTCAGCACGCTAAATTTTTCCTTGTATTTATTATGTAAAAGCAAAGCATATGATACATACATTTGTCATGTGCTCTCGGCATTTGAGAAATTGCCAGTCACCTACTCCGTACCGACCATGGGCACCTCCATTTCTGGAACTGCACTTTGATGATGGTAACAATTCTATAAAGATCTCATAAATTGAAGATGACACTAAAAGATTGCACCTTGGGATTTAACTGACCTCCCAATAAGATATTCCCCAAGAGAAAGGGAGCCATCAACCCATTCAAGGACACCAGCACTTGGAGTAAAAGGAACCACCTATTTCATAAAAGATGCAATTTTCCAAACCTCATGAACATTGCTAAGCTTCCAATGTCCAATAAAGTTTCCGTGCACATAATTCTGAGAATCAATCAGCATAATTGCAATTCTTTGTTCACAAGGTTCCATACACACAAAAAATCAGTAAGGCTGAGGACTACCAGATTGAGGTCCTACTATGGACCAAAAGCCTCAAAAGTTTGATAAGCAATAACTCTTGAGAGAATCTTCCACATTGATATAAACATATGAGTGCATATTGCTAGAAGTAATAACCAAATGAAACTGCACAAATGTCGCAAAGATTTTCAGTTCTTGAACAGGTCAAAGAGTTAATAAAAAATGTTTACCCAAATAAAAAAAAGAAAGAGTTAATCGAAGAAGAAAGAAAGATAAAAACTATCCAAGTTATTGCCCACCTTCCTACGCCCTCCATATTCAACAACTGCTACATAACGACCGCCGTTGTTACGACATCGTTGTGCCAGAAAACACCGCCTGGACTCATTGAACATAGAGGCAAAGTCTACTACTGACAGAGAAGCCACCATCAGTTTGTCTGACATGTTTACCATCCACGCTGCACCATATCGCCCCATATGAATCTCGTTCACCGACCTCGAGCTCCATTCAGAGAAAATAATATCACCCTTCACACTGATTCTCACTTGGAATTCCTTAGACTCGATGCGAAAGCACGTATGAAAGAGCGACATCTTCTCACTTCCCATGTATTCAATCAAAAAGTGATTACATCTAGAGAACTTGTAAAAAGCCTGGCCCCAACAGGTTTTGTAAACTTGAAACACATGAATCTTGGATTCGTCACCAATACCTATTATTCCCAACCTTGAAACACATACTATTGAAGGAAACAACAAGATATTTTAAGCTCATCCCCATGATAAATCCCATTATCCTTCTGTATATGTTAAGGAGATGTGGTTTTGGGGAGAGGTGGTGTCGGTGGATCGAGTTCTGCGTTTCTACGGTTAAATTTTCGGTGATGGTGAATGGCTCCCCCGAAGGTTTTTTTTGGTAGTTCTAGGGGCTTGCGTCAGGGTGATCCTCTCTCACCCTTTTTGTTTGTGCTCATTATGGAAGCTTTCAGCAGGATGATGAATGAAGTGGTGGCACGGGGTTCCATTGTGGATTTTGAGGTTGGAGGTAGGAGTGGTGGAGGCATGTCCATTTCTCACCTTCTGTTCGCTGATGACACTTTAATATTGTGCGGGGCTGAGGTGACTCATTTTCGTAATCTTAGATGCCTATTGCTTTGCTTTGAGGCGGTGTCGGGGTTGAAAGTTAACCTTTCAAAAACAGAAGTTATTCTGGTTGGGAGTGGGGGCAACGTTTCGAAGTTGGCTGCTACTTTGGGATGTCGAGTTTTGCTGTTGCCTACTACCTATCTTGGGTTACCGTTGGGAGCGCGTTTTAAGAATAGGCATATTTGGGATGACATTCTGGAAAGAGCTGAAAGAAGATTGGCGGGTTGGAAACACAACTACCTTTCGAAGGGTGGTAGACTCACTTTGATCAAGTCTACCCTCTCTTGTCTCCCAACTTATTTTCTGTCCTTCTTTCCTATTCCCTTGGGGGTTGTCAATAGATTGAAGAGAATCCAAAGGATTTTTTTGTGGGGGGATGATGGTACTGTTCATAAGTTTCATCTTATCAAGTGGGAGAGAGAGTTTGTTCTCCAACGAGTCGTGGAGGACTGGGGTTAAGGAGACTCCACTTGTTCAATAAAGCTTTATTAGGAAAGTGGTTGTGGTGTTTCGCCATGGAGAGGGATAGTTTGTGGAGGGTTGTCATTGAGGCTAAAGACGGTTGTGTTCCGGGTGGTTGGCGTACCAATGAGGTCCATGGCTCTTATGGTGTAAGCCTCTAGAAGCACATTAGCAATGGATGGACCCCCTTCTGTGGAAACATTCGTTTTGTGGTGGGTTGTGGTCTTAGAGTTCGGTTTTGGCACGATCTATGGTGTGGAGAAAGGCCTTTGAAGTTTGTCTTCCCTCTCTTGTTTTCCCTCGCTAGATGCAAGGATGCGATGGTCACAGATTGTTTGGAGGGGCATTCCGGCCGTGGGGTGTGGATTATTCATTTTCAACGGACCGCCAATGATTGGGAGATCAAAGAATTTTCTGCCTTCTTTTCATTGTTGTATTCCATGGTTCTTAGGCGAAGGGAAGAAGATAAAATGCTTTGGCAATGTGCCAAGAATGGGGACTTTTCTGTTAAGTCGCTATATGATTTTATTGTTAGGGGAACGGGTGAGGTTTCCCCTGGAGGTAGATTTGGAGGATTGTTGTCCCGCCACGGGTTTCGTTCTTTGTTTGGGAAGGCTCATGGAACAGTCTTAACTATTGATAACTTAAGGAGGAGGGGGTTATGCTTGCTTGACTGGTGTTTTCTTTGCAAGGATAATGGGGAATATGTGGATCATGTGCTTATCCATTGCTCGGTAGCTAGCGCGTTGTAGGTGCATGTGCTTAGTATAGTTAACTATCCTTGGGTGATGCCTAAGAGGGTGGGTGAGGTGCTGAAGTGTTGGACGCGAAAGTTCAATAGCCCTTTGGCATTAGCTGTATGGAAAATGATACTTTTATGCATTTGGTGGAGCTTATGGAGGGAGAGGAACGGAAGGTGCTTTGAAGATTCGGGGCTATCCTTGGATTGTTTGAAGGGAAATATGATGCAGACTTTGTTTCAATGGGCTAATGGGGTGCTAGGTTCTCCTTTTGTTGTAGATGGTTTAGTACATTTTATTAGTTTTCTTGTCTGTTTGTTGTAGATGGTTTAGTACAGCTCTTTGTACTGCTCCGTCACCTTTTTCCTTATTTCAATAAAACTTTCCTTATAAAAAAAAAGTTCTTTAGGGTGTTGTTATTGCATAGTTCCATGCGTGTACATATATGCATGTACAATACATTTGTATATATCTATGTCTATATATATATATATATTTGTCACAAGGATGCCTGGGCGAATTTTTGTTGCACCAGATTTTTCTTGTTTAGTTTTCTTTGAATTCTACCATTTGAGGGCTTTATTTTTTAGCCCTATAGTTAGTGATCATGAGCCTTTTTTGCTGTAATCTTGAAAACTGAAATGCGTCAGATCTGCATATATCAAGGCATATTAGCATTTAGTGTAAAATATATTACCTGGCCAATCTGAGGATGAAGCAAAACAAAATCGCATATGCAAACAATCAGCCTAACGCGACCACACCAATCAAGAAGATCTAACTCAGCAACGTTGTTCACCAGATCTCCAAGACGTGTCAATATCTGCAAAGCAAACCAGTTACTCAATTGAAGCATAATATGAACTCTAAACCAGAGTCACAAAACAAAGGCAATCAAGGAACATCTCATCATGAGAGGTCAGAAATAATTGCAAGTAAAAAAAAAGTATAACAAATTAGAGGTCTCATTCGATGCATTTCTTTTCTCTCAGCATATTTCATTTATCATCCACCACACAATCCTCAACTCAACTTATAGTTTTTTTTTAGTTCCTATTCCAATACATTTTGTTGGGAACAATTCTTATTTGTTTGTTTATTTAAAAACCAACGTAGCACGTGAAATATACAATATATGTGGTAAATAGTTGAACTATATTATAACGAATTCGGTTTCTGTAGTCTCAATTGTGAAGGTGATTATCAGATGTGTAGCGGTGCAGAACTCAAAAAACTCTTCACTCTGCTCCGCTACACATGATTTTGATGCTTTCAAATATGGACCTTCTGCGCTGGCCTAATATATGGGCTTCAAACTAGCAAGCTGCGCATACTTAAAAGTCCATATTCAGGAATATCCTTGCCCAGAAGCGAATCTACGGTCCAATGGGCTTTACCGAATAGGAGTCGACGCTCATAAACCACCAAAAGAACAAAGGGATCACAGACAGCAGCCAACCGGTTCAAACCAAAAGAGTCTTTTGCCACTGAACCCATTAGCCAAGCCATGACGGCATGACCATAGAGATCGACGAGGACAAAAATTTGGAACGGAGACGATGCCAGGGGACAAGGTGAGGGACGAGTGGTCGGCTTCTAGAGGGTAGCATGGGACCTGAATGACTTGGATATATAGCAAAATATCAAAAATGCCAATCATATATGGTGAGCTAGAGAGCAAAGAGAGGAAAGCAACAAACAACAATGGGCAATGGGGTTAAAATATGTGGGGCTTATAAAGATCCTGTCCACCGACCCCAATAGAATTCTGAGAGTTGGAATATTATCTGTGAGACTGACTCGCATGCATGCTGTACAGCATGCGCCGCAGTCACCGTTGGATTTGTCGCGCATGCGCAAAAGAGTTGCGACTATGTGAGCTGGGTCGTATCACGTACAGCGCCGTGGACTTACTGAGTAGATGTACACACCCAAAAAAGTGTCGAGAACAAACTCATGTCACACAATCTTTCACATGCACATAGATCCGACAACTTGGACAATCAACGTTTGTCCACCCCCAGTTCACACTAACCTCTAAAGGCTTTAGCATGACGAGCAAATGTGCCAAGCACTCACTATAAGAAATTATGCTCTAGGTGACAAAATTTTGGGTGTTAAACCGAATTTTGTCGCTTAAAGTGAATTTTCATCACTAAATATTAATTTTGTCACCCAAAACTATCCAGGAACGCCAAAACCGTTCGAACCGGTCACAAAAACGTTCGGACGTATGGTTGTTGTAACGACATACACGCGTCGCGAATGAGTGAAGAAAAAAATAGTCACCAAAAAAAAATTACGTCCGGACTCTCATGATACTCGTTCGGACTCGCTGCAGGGTGACAAATTTCACATCGTCGTAACTAATTGACAATTAGAATCGGCACAATTTTTACAATACCGTCCGGACGCCGTTTATACACAGTCCGAACGGACATTACCTAACGTATAATAATCATCAGGCTAGAGTGACAAATTAAAAATCTTCATGAATACTCTATTCAGTCCGGAAGTTATCAACCACGTTCCAACGGAAAAAATACCCAAGTCCGGACGGTAAAAAAAGGTTCGCACAATTATAAATGCTTCTTCCGCGAATCGTGTGCTTCCACGTTGAAAAATTCAGACACGTGACATCGATACAGTCCGGATAAAGAAATAGCGTGCGGACCGTATAAATTCTAGAACCATTTCGAATCAGGTATATTTAATGACGTTAAATTTGATAGGGCCACGTGTCAGTATAACCGTTGAAAAGCGTCCAAGCACTAATATAACACGTTCGGATGGTCACTGGCCACATTAAGCCGCCAGACTTTGTCAAAATCTCAAACTCACTCATTTTCTTAGACTTTTCTCTCGCACGTTTTCACTGTCCATTCGAGATCTCTCAAAGAACTTGAGGTAAAACATTCTTCACAAATTTTATGTATTTCGATTAAATACCGTCGCTTGTTTAGTTTGTTGTGTTGTTTTATTTTATGAAATTAGGTTGTTTGCCTGGTGTTTGTCGAATCACGTTCGGACGTCTTTTCACGACGTCCGGACTGGTTATAAATCGTCAGAACTGTTATTTTACGTTCGGGCGGTGTTTATTAGGTTCAGACGTCCTAAAATTTAAACGACGCAGTTTGACGTTCGTGCGAACAGTTTATACTCATGTTCGGACGGTTTTGCTAGGTTGACCATTGAACGCTCTGGGAGAAGTATCACCAATGTCGGGGGACAAACAAAGCGACCAGCTTGGGCAGACGCCTATTTAGCGAAGTTAAACGAGAGTATTCTGGCGATCGTGCAGCTGATACATTCGTTATGCATGGAGTTCCAATGTCACTTGACCGGTCTAGAGACCAAACTTGCTCTGAAGGATAGAGCTATAACGGAAGTGCTGAATATTATGCGGAGGGAACTAATAAGGATGAGAGAACAATTATCTCAATTGTCCCAGTCTGTCCATACCATTCCGGTACAGCTGCAAACACTCGTCGGACGGGTGGATAATATGGAGGAGGATTTGGCACATGTCCGTGATGCCCTCGGACAAGATTTGGGCAAGTCAGTCGCAGCTCGTAATTTGAACTAGTCTTCTGTTTCAGCTTTAAACTTAGTTATTTATTTACCGTTTTAAGGACCGTTTCCGGTTTGTAATAGACATTACAATTGTGTTTTTCATTCGATATGTGGATTATTTTTTATATTTTATATTAATTATGTTTTTTAACTAGATTAAATTTATTACAATTTAAACGGATAATTAGTAAAATTAAATGAGTGGTTATAATTAAATTGATGATTAGTTATAAATGATATTTAATATAAAAATATGACTAATTATATATATATATATATATATATTTATGTATTTAAAATAAATAAATTAAGTTAAATATTTGTGCCTAATTACATTGAATTGAATGAAATAAATTAAATTATTTAAATTGAATTATTTACTTAAATTAACTCATTTAAATAAATTAGGTTATGTGAAATAAAGTAAATTGAGTGAATTTAAACTGTGAAATAAATCTGCTATCCGTTCGGACTCTTTACATGCGCGTCCGGACTCCTGCATCGCAACTGAAAGTAAATGAGGTACCCGTTGGAACGGTGTTTGAGACAGTCCGGACATTCACGTAACCGTTGCATGACGTACACTTGTTTTCGTTTATACGAAAGTTGAAAACGGTTGTACCAGTCTGAACGAGTTACAGAAGTCCGGACGGGATTCGCCATTTATTCAGCCAAACGTGAGCTTCCACGTCGCGTCAATTCATTGTAACGTCCAGACAAGACGTTCGCACACCTTGATAAAACGTCCGGACGTGTTTATTGGGCCACGTGTGGAGAATGCAGTCCGGACGGACTACATTGGGTCCGAATTGTATACGTAAAGGTTCGAACAGCTTTTTCAGATGACCAAATAAATTTCGTCATAATGAAACTACGGTGCATACGTCTTCACAAATGCGTCCGGACATATTCACATCATCATTCGGACGTTTATTGCGTCACAAAAATGTATTTTCGTCACATTGGATTAATCGTTCGCATGAGCTGTGCGAACGTATAGAGAGAACGTTCGCACAGCTCATGTGAACGGATGGACTGTATTGGGCATGACGATTTTGAATTTCGTCAGTGTGGCACCAAACCGTTCGGACGAGTTTATGACTCGTCCAAACGATTTGGAGTGACAGATCACAAAAATCGACACCTAAAACATTCGCTGACGGGCTTTAAGGGACAAACTGAGTGACAATCCAGTTTTGTCACCCAAAACCTTAGGTCACGAAATTTGTACTTTTTTGTCACCCAAAGTGTTTTTTCTTGTAGTGACTTGCTAGCATCTAGCTGTTGTGCCAAAGTGAAAGAAGTTGTGGGATCAAGAGAGAATTCCATACCTTTTTAGGCAATGATATTGGTCCCAAAAGGGGGCCGAACCCAACTTGGGGTTCTTAAATTGGAGAGCATCATTGCCCTACATGTTTTTTTTTCTGCGCAACCTGAAAACTCTATCATTGGGAGTCAACTCTGTGCAAACGCAACAGAGTCATTACAATCTACAATATAACTTGGAATAACATCCAAAGGAATATCTCCCAATACTTCCTGCGTTAATCACCATCTAACAAGGTTATACGCCAGCACATTTGCCTCAAAGGGATCCAAGCAATACGCTCGTGACTCTGTTTTTCCAACATCTGACGCAGCCTAAATACTTCGCCCTCAATGCACCAATGGGGCATCACCTCTTTGTTCACAACTTGATTCACCAGCTCTAGAGAATCGTCCTCTATCGTCACATCAGAAAAAGCAGCAGAGGTAGCCATGTTAAAAGCCAGTCGAGCAGCAGCTGCTTCTCCTTTCAGAGGATTGGACCCCACTAATTTGCTCATCCGAACCAGCAGAATCTCACCTTTATAGTTTCTACAAACTGCAGCAGCCCACAAACTATTCTTTCCGACAGCAGTATCGAAATTAATTTTGATAGAGCCCTGTTGCGGAGGGTGCCAAGTAACAAGTTCAGAGTTATCTGTGATACCCCAAGCTTCCTTATGGGCAGCAACTCGATTATGGACAGATTGAATACTCATTAGAATATCCATTCCTTTCTTCCCGTGAACAAGGTTGTTGCGGTGGTTCCATATAGTTTCTATCGTGATAACCACGATCAGTATAAACTCGGGCCATCTTCCTCGATCACTCACTGGTAAATTTCCAGGGTCCAAAATAAACTTAAGCCAGTGATCCAAAGGTTGTGATGCAAATGTTACTGAATTCAAAAAGGCCAGGGCCCTGATCTCCACAGACACACGCTGAACCAACACTCAAGGAAGATATGCTCCCTTGTCTCTTTAATGTACTGCAAATGGGACAAAGGTCCAAGTTCATATCTGGGTAGTGGTTAAGAAAAGGCATGGAACCTCTAACAGGGAGAGTAGAGGCAGCCAACTTCCATAAAAGTAGTTTAAGTCTATGCTGCACTTGGAGCCTCCAGATACATTTCCATTCAACACCAGAAAGACCCCCATCTACTGTGAAGCAGTGCCTTTGATCAAACAAGTATGCTGATTTGGCCGTCAACACCTCCTGTGGATTATGCACCCATCGTCGTTTATCCACATGGT
The DNA here is from genome assembly GCA_963930655.1 of Myrica gale. NCBI lineage: Eukaryota > Viridiplantae > Streptophyta > Magnoliopsida > Fagales > Myricaceae > Myrica > Myrica gale. The sequence continues at coordinate 17,066,840 of OZ005617.1, read as the reverse complement.
CAGAACGAGATATCGGGATGTTAAGGATAGCTGCAGCGGAGGACTCCTCAAAGATATCGCGAATCAACTGCTCCTTCCAACTCCAAGTACAGTTGTTTATAAGATCATTCACAATATTTAAACGCCTATCCACAAAGAGCCCAAACTTTAAACGGGGAATAAAATCAGGAATATCAGGCACCCAAGGATCACACCACAGGTTACTAGACTCCCCATTTTGGACAACCCAACAAAAACCAGCTTCTACAATATCTCGCACCTGGACCAAACTCTTCCACACCCATGAGGCACCAGTGGTAATAAGAGCACGCAAGAATGGGTAATGCCTACAATATTTAGTGGCCAGGACAGTGGTCCATAAGCTTTGTTGGTCAGTAAACATTTGCCACCCCAATTTTGCTACTAAGGCTCGGTTAAGGTCCTCCATACGCCTTAGTCCAAGGCCTCCACAATTCTTGGGCCTGCATATGCTCTCCCAATTTTTCGGATGAAAATGCCGAGTCTCACCATCAAATTCCCGCAAAAAAATTTTAAACTTCGAATCAAGTGTTCTCGTAACAGTTTTGGGGAGAATAAAACCGACATAAAATAGGATGACAACGCAGCAGCCACGGTTTGGATTAAAACTGTCCTCCCCGCTTGAGATAAAGTACGCGTTTTCCACCCCGCCAAACGTATTTCCACCTTCTCTTGAATGTCCTTGCAGGCTTGAGAACTGGATCTTGGTACACAAAGAGGCAAACCCAAGTATTTACCACCTGCATTGGCTTGCTGCAACCGAAGCAATTGTGAGATCCTATCCTTGTGCTCTTGCCCCATATTATGGCTAAAGTGCAAGTACGACTTTAGTAGGTTGATCGTCTGACCCGACCACTTTGCATAGCTATGAAGGCAACTGGACAATGTTCGTACCTCCCCTTCATCTGCTCTACAAAAAATCATTACATCATCGGCAAATAATAGATGAGAAATAGGGGGCGTTGACCTGGATACTTTAATACCATGAAGAGTACCACGTTCTTCTTCTTTTCGGATGAGCTTAGATAGTACTTCAGTAACCATAACAAATAAAAACGGGGAAAGGGGGTCCCCTTGCCTTAAACCCCTACTAGGCCGAAAAAAAACCGAATGGAGAGCCATTGAGTAGAATGGAAAAAGAAACCGTAGAAATACATTGAAAGATCCATTGGTACCACTTTGAGCAGAAACCAAAGCACTTTAGCACCTCCATTAGAAAGCTTCATTCTATTTTGTCATAAGCTTTCTCCATGTCCACTTTTACTGCCAACAAACCTCCCCTCCCAGTTTTTCTTTTCAAAGTAAGCATCAATTCATGGACGAGAATAACATTGTCCTGGATATGCCTCTGAGGAACAAAAGCATTTTGGTGGCAAGAAATCAGCTTTGGCATCACCAATTTTAACCTGGCCGTTAAAATCTTAGAAATGATTTTATAAGCCACATTACATACGCTTATTGGGCTGTATTGAGTAATTCGTTCCGGGTGATCATCCTTTGGTATGAGAGCAATGTGAGAATGATTCAATTGCTTTAGTAAAAAACCACCCTGAAAGAAGCTAAACACCATATTTGTGACATCATCTTTTACCACAGGTCAATACTTTTGATAAAATAAAGCAGTAAAACCATCAGGCCTGAGAGCTTTTTGCCCACCGATACCCAAAATCGCTGCCCAGATTTCTTGTTCAGACGGTGCACTACAAAGCGCTAGGTTATCTTCCTCAGTAATAACCTTGGGTATGATACCATCCAGACCTCGTGGAAATCGAGGTTGGGTGGTCATAAACAAGTTCTTAAAATAAGTCTCAATATGGCAGCCAACCTCATTCCTATCATGCAACCAATTTCCAAAGGAATTCATAATAACATCAATACTATTGCGCCGATGACGGGTCAGAGTAGAAAGATGAAAGAACCTGGTATTTAGGTCTGGAGTTCGCATCCAAGTAATCCTCAATTTTTGCCTCCAAAGGATTTCTTCATTCCGTTGCTCCATCATCAACTGAGCACTCAGCTCTCGTTCATGTGCCCCAGATGACGCCATACCATTTTGTTGCTGGCATCGATCAAGTTCAGATTGCAAAGATTTGATCTTGGATTGGATATGCCCAAAAACATCCTTGTTCCGACGTCGTAAAGCGTGTTTTGTCGCCTTAACACGTTGAGACAAGGCAAAGGCTGGGGATCCCAAACGCATTGCCCCTACATGTGGATGGTCTAAAGCTTCGGGATAAAGAGTCCTGGCGTACGGTGGGGGCTCATGTTACAAGAAGATTGACTGCACCAATTACGAGGGACTGTGACCATAATCATGATAAAGAGCATGCACCTAGAGAATCTGATGATCAGAGGGGCCGGGTTGCTCACTTTGAAACCGTTTGATTCTGCGCCTAGCTTTTAAAATTCAAATTATCACGTATTTAATCAGTACATAACGGTTGAATGGTGGAGATCACTTTTTCTTCCGATCGAGTACAGTAGTGTCGACCAACTAAAGTAGTCCTCACCACAATTTGAGCTCACCCTTTGAGCCATAAGAAGGTAATTCTGTACTTGTATAGTTGTATTGTTCTCGTTCCTCACTTCTGTCTTGTATATATGTAATGACCTTCTTTACTTGAAAAAAAAGGGTCATAATCTCATAAAGGACGGTATAGTTATTAAAAAAAGGGGCAGCTTTTCCATTGATTTGCTAATCTGCCTTTCCAGAGCTTTTATTTGAGTTTGGAAAAACAATAAAGGATAGGAAAACAAAAAAGCAAAAGGGAGTACATAAAGATATATATAGAGAGAGAGATCATAAGGTGCCTGGCTGCCTGCAGAAGTAGCTTGAAGCTGAAGATTCTCCTTATTTGTAATAAACTTTAAGAAAATGGTATCAAAGTGGCGAACTGCTAGTACTCATCCTTCTGTTCACCTGCTCTCTCTTCCCCTTTTCTTCCGGGACACTGAAGTAATTATCACCCTAAACATCCGGGATGTTGAATATAATGAGGGGTTGCACCAGCAAGCGAAAGAGGGATCATCAGTAACATATGATCTTGTACTAGCCCCTATAACTGCACGCACATCGAAAGTCAAGAGTGTTTTTTCTGCATATAATCCTGTCTGCAAATAGAATATGAAACAAAAGTTCAAACTAAGGTACTGTTCGTTTAACAAAGAATTCTCAGTATTTTTTGTATTCTCACAATACAAAAATTCTACAACCAAACATTACTTTTAACCTCACATAAAAATAACTACAACACGCATATCAATAAAATTAACATAACCTAAAAATTCTCAAAATACAAAAAATTCTCACAACACTCGCAACCGAACACCCTATGAACCTAAAAAGAAAACATAAGAAGTGATGTTGTTGTGTTTTGGTAGCCCTACATTGTATAGGTTGTCCTGCAAGCATCCGAGTAACGGTGGTTGGAAGGAAATATGACATCTTATGATTGACATGATTGCAAACACCAGTCCTAAAGAAAGGGAAATAGTATAAGAATCGGGATTCGGATGGGCAATGCAGAAAATAAACCAATCCTGGTGTACGGTGGAATGTGGGCACAGGGCACAGATCACACCTTTTTTTTTTCTATATACAGATCACACCCTTTATTCACCTGAAGTGTGTACTTTGGGGCCTGGGCCCTGCTGACTGGAGTGTGTTCCGGACGCTACCTTCCACCTGTTTTTTTCGAGCGGCTAAAGCGTCGTCGTGCTGTGCATGCATGTATGACATCACATTCTGATGAGAGCTTCGAATCTTCATTTTCAAGATCTTAGGACCAACCCGCATGACTCGAACAGAACTTTCATTTGAACTTGGGCACCCAAAATCAATGTCGACCAAGTTCTTCGCCGAATCCATAAACTCTTAAGACAAATTATTAAGAGAAGCTGAGCATAATACGCAGACGTTTGTAGTAGGAAAAATTGCAGGTTTGAAGTGTGTTCGAGCTTCATAAAGTGACAAGTGGAATATAATAACACTGTGTTTTCAGAGATGGCTGGACTAGGAAGCAGATAGTAGGGTTGAAAAATCTAAAATGCGATCTGGTTTTTCGGTCCTCCTATATTAAAGGACTGGAACGGACCACTTATAAATGGTCCAGTCCGGTCTTCTGAAATGCGGTCCGGTCTCAACCACTTGAGTGGTCCAGACCGGTTTCAATTTTTTTTTTTTCATATTTTCATCAACACACATCTTTTTAAGATAAAAAATGTGAATTCATTTAACACCTACTAGGCTACTATAGTTTGCTAATTAATTTAAAGATATTAATTCATTTAAAGATTTAAAGATGTGAATTTATTTAAAATTTTAAAAATGTGAATTCATTTAACATCTACCATAGTCTGCTCATTAATTTAAAGATGTGAATTCATTTAACATCTACCATAGTTTGCTCATTAATTTAAATATATGAATTCATTTAAAGACTTAAAGATATGAATTCATTTAAAAACTTAAAAATGTGAATTCATTTAACATCTATCATAGTTTACTCATTAATTTAAAGATGTGAATTAATTTAAAGACTTAAAGATGTAAATTTATTTTAAAACTTAAAATTGTGAATTCATTTAACACCTACTAATCTACCATGTAACCATAATTTGCTCATTAATTTAAAGATGTGAATTCATTTAAAGAATTAAATATGTAAATTTATTTTAAAACTTAAACATGCGAATTTATTTAAAAACTTAAAAATTTGAATTCATATAACACCTACCAATCTACCATGTAACCATAGTTTGCTCATTAATTTAAATATGTGAATTCATTTAAAGACTTAAATATGTGAATTCATTTAAAAACTTAAATATGTCAATTTATTTAACACATAACATAGTTTGCTTATTAATTTAAAGATATGAATTCATTTAAAGACTTAAAGATATGAATTCATTTAAAAACTAAAAAATGTGAATTCATATTCTTTTTTTTAACAAAACGACCTGTTTTGAAATTCTTACAGAGACTTTACGCTTGACGAGCGCTCTACACCATTTTGTTTCAGAGACTTATCGCTCGACAGGCGCTCGAGCGCTACCTCTAAAATTTTTAAAAAAATGTGTTTGGTTTGCGGCAAGGCATAGACTCATAGTAAAAATATATATTTTTTATTTAAAAAAGAGGACCGGACCGGACCACATTTTAAAATTTAGGACCGGACCGAAAATCCGGTCCACGGTCCGGTTGTGTGCAGCCCTAGCAGATAGTGTGGACGGGGGTTTTTCGCGCGATACACGTGGCGCTATTGGCAAAGTGTAAGGAGGAAGGGTTGTGTTTGAGTGTTAAATTGTAGGAGTTTAAAATTTTAAGTGTATTAAATTTAGTAAAAAAGTGAAGAGATAGATAATTTTAATATTTATTGTAGTAAAAATTAATAACATATGATGAGAAAGAAATTATATTATAATTTTTTTATAATATTAAAATTTCAAGAAGCCTGTTCTTTTGCAATGCAAACGCAAACTCAGTATACACCATACGAGGGGTGGGTCATGTACAGGAGAATCTGTTCTTTGCTTGCGGGTAGAGGGATCGAGTGGGGTCCACTGTTTGGGGCTCTTTTGCAATTAGAGTGCTCTTTCGGTACGCTCTCTTTATCGAGGTTCCAAATATTCTCCGATCAGCTTCTGTCACGTCAGACAAGACCTGTGTGATGACCACGCCGCGATCCTCTGATGTATCGAACCCTAAGATCGCCATCGCACGGCCCTCGTTGTCCCCAATCCAAAGTAACACAGAGGACGTCTTGGTGATACAAGGGTCGTCCGATTTGACAGCAGAGATTTAGTCAAGATTAGGCGATGTACATGTGGGCTCAGGTGTTGGGCACAGTGAAGGACATTGTGGGGACCCACAAGTGTTCCCACCGACGGTGTATAAACGTAGCTGTAGATTATAGCTGCCCTCCTAAACCGGCCTAAAATTCTTCCTTCTTATTCGAAGCCCATCAAGTCCTCAAGCGCATACACCACTCTCAGATTCTCACTCACTCTCCCCCCCCCCCCGCTCCTTAGACCCTCTCTGTCCGAGACAGGCACCAACGTTATAAGTACTTTAAGCGGAAGAGTTGTATGGATCGAGTGCTTCTGAGTACGAGTTGAGAAGAGCTGTTTTTGGGACACTTGTTTTTGGTTGTTGGGTGTTTGTTTAATGGGTATTACTTCCTTGCAAGTTTGCATGGATTCATCTGACTGGCTTCAGGTATGCCATGCACTTGAAAGTTCAATAGTTATATATATACTTCAATGCCGATCATTCTTCTACTTCTTAAATTAATGTCTTGCAATAATGTAACGTTCACTTTGAGGTTTGGCCGGCGGGCTTCATTTTATGAGATATGCATTGTTCTATTCCACTAGTGCCATCCAAAATAACAAATTCAATTCAATTTTTGAGCCTGAATGGCCATATAGTTTTTGTCCTAAGCAGGATGAAGAACAAAGGGGAAGAAGGAAAAACGTTTTAAAAAAGAAGCTTTTTTGAATGGAGAGAACATTAATGTATGAAGTAGCATGCCTGGAGAGAAAATGGAGTTGTCTTTGAATGTATGTCTTGGTGCCAGTATGTCTTACAAAACTGAAGTATGTAGGTTGTGTTTGTGTTGTAAAATGTTGGGTATGAGAATATGTGTTGGTATTGGGTTTAGTGAAAAGGTGAAGAGAGAGGTAATTTTTTATAGTTTTTGTAATTTTTTATATTTTTTTATGGGAGAGAGAGAGATTATATTGGAGTATTTTATTAGGAGAGAGATAAAATGTTGGAAATGTTGAGTTTTGCAAACACAGCCGTAGTAAGCTAGCTCAGAGTTAAACTCCATGTATATCATGCTTTCAATCATATAATGAAGCAGGGATACAAATAATAATTTGATGAAAGAATTAATGTTGTTCCAAATATGTCAAATGTTGTGTTCTTCAGTTTTGGATTGTACTGCTATGATGGCTATTTGCCATTGCTGCTGCTAGTTAAGAGTATCACCTGGTGTCTCTAGCTTAAGCCTTCAGACATTCTGATAGACATCTAAAAGGACAAAGAATATCTAGTCTTTGCATTATTGTTATGATGCAGTTCTGACAGATTTCCATTATTTGTGTCCTTTTAAATTCAGGGCACGATTCACGATGAATCTGGAATGAATTCTTCGTCAGCATCTGGGGACATGCTCGCATGCTCGAGGCCCTTGATAGAGAGGCGGCTGAGGCCACAACATGACCAAGCCCTCAAGTGCCCAAGGTGTGACTCAACCCACACCAAATTCTGCTACTACAATAAGGTTGTGTTTGTGTTATAAAATGTTGGGTATGGGAATATGTGTTGGTATTGGGTTTAGTGAAAAGGTGAAGAGAGGTAATTTTTTATAATTTTTGTAATTTTTTATATTTTTTTATGGGAGAGAGAGAGATTATATTGGAGTATTTTATTAGGAGAGAGATAAAATGTTGGGGATAATTGGGTTTGCAAACACAACCTAACTATAGCCTCTCTCAGCCAAGGTACTTTTGCAAGACCTGCAGAAGGTATTGGACCAAAGGAGGCACCCTTAGGAACATTCCTGTGGGTGGTGGCTGCAGAAAGAACTCGAAGGTTTCTGCTAAAAAGTCCAATGATCAACCTTTGAACCAAAATCACCCGGGATCTTCATCGTCTCAAAACCCTACTGATCTTCACCTTTCTTTTCCGGAAGTGCAACTTTCTCATCTTACTCATATACTTAGCACGCAGGGGACAGTTGGAAACCCTAATTTTATGGACGCGAACTATCATGGTCTGCTTGAAAACCCTAGGCCTATTGATTTTATGGAGAGTAAGTTGCAGGATCATGCTGCCGGTAATGAAAATTCTATAAACTATGATTTTATGGGCAATGGTGACTTGGGGATGGTTGGTGGGCTTACACAGCTAAGTGGTCATGCATTGCCGCCAAATTTTCATGGCGTTTGCTCTCCGTTCGGAATTGCCCCTGATGGCAACCGTGGAACTTTCGTGGACATGACATGCCAGAGGCTAATGCTACCCTATGATGCAAATCATGAGGACCACAATGCAACAGATGTGAAGCCAAATGCCAAGCTCCTGTCCCTTGATTGGCAAGACCAAGGCTGTTCTGATGCTGGAAAGGACTCCTTTGGGTATCTTAGCGGTCTAGGATCGTGGACAGGGATGATGAATGGTTACGGACCGTCTACAGCAAATCAACTAATCTGAACTGATCTGAGCACGGCCTGTTCCCAGTCAACAAATCAACGGTCAACTGATCACCACCTTTGTGTTATGGTGTGATTAGTGACTTAATCAACCGCATTTAGTCTAGATTAGCCAACTATCTATAGCGTAGCTTTGTTGAAAAAGGGTGCTTTCTCGAGTTTCTTTCTATAGAGGCGGTCTTCCATTGTCCATTGGCATGACAGGAGTGTGAATTAGAAGCATGAGGGTCCAAGAACGACTGCCTTGGGTGCCGTAATTACTATTGGGATTTGTAATATTATTATATTTCTCTAATCTCTTTGTTATCATCTGTCGTTGTCTTGCGTGTAAGACACCCAAATCTCTAGGATTTTGTCGTAATTCCGAGGAAGATATGGTAGTGCATTCTGTTTCAGCTTAAAAAAAGAGCCTAAAAAGGTGCGTAGTGATACTATCTCTGTATGCCAAGGTGTCGTTTTGATTTGATTTTTTAATAAGTTTTTTTTTTGGGTTGAAAGAGCATCTTATAAAACTAGTCCCTCTTTTTTTCCCACGTGAAACCACCCTACCATCTACGACAACAAAACAAACAACGTAACAAACTACGAAACCGCAAAAGAACAGAAACAGACATCAAGGAGCCTTGGCTGCATTGAATTTCCATAATCCATGCTTAAGGAAAAAAGAGAGGGAACTTCTCCAGAAAAAGAGTGGGCATGCTGCCAGGCTGCTATTGAGAATCTTGCTGGTGGAACAAAGAGGGAAGCTAAGAAAGGACTTAGAGGAAAGGATTAAAGACCCAATCCTCAATGGCACCGCAACCAGGATGACAGAGAGAACTGAATACTATCAATAATTACAGAGTTCCCTTCCAATAACAGATTTGAAATTTGCAATTCCTGCGCTTTGGTGATCGCTAGCAGAGCAACTTCAGCTTCCCCAACCAGAGGGTCCACAACAAAAGAGCGATTAGTCCAAGCACGAAGAATATGTTGGGGTGAAAGAGGACCGCAGGACTAAAGAATACTGAGGGCGAATAACCACATCAAGATTATGCGATGGAAGTTACCCGAATGCACCCGATAGCATAAACCTTTTAAGCGGGGAAGAACTCACCACACATCTACATATATGGAGATACGTGGTTATGTAAGGTTAGATTAATTTATAGGCTAAATTAGTCCGTACGTCCTTAGGGTTTGGCCTTTTCCCAGATTCGTCCTTAGGGTTCGATTTTTCCTACAGATAACCCCGGGGTTTGAACTCAATCTCAAGTTAGTCCTGCCGTGAATTTAATGGACGAAAATACACGTGGATAACGGCTTACACGTGGCAGTGACAGGTAAGTTTTTTTTAAAAATTTGGTCCAATTACATTAAGACACGTGTCAGAAAATAAATAAAAATAAAAATATTTTAAAAAGATAAAAAAATATTTTAAAAAAGTAATAATTGTAGACTGCTCCTTTGACAGCCTCAGCTTCTTCCTGGATCCGTCTCCGTCTCCGCCACCGCCATCTTCGTCGTCGCTTCCGCGAGAGCTTGAAGCCCTCTCGGCCTCGTTTTCGTCTCCGTTTGCTTCTCTGTCGCACCTCTTTCCGCTTATGCTCGATATGGTGCTGTTCGGTGAAGAAACCCCGTTTTCATCCTCGTAGTCCACCATTGAAGGCATCCGGTTCACATCTGAAGAAGGCGCAGTCATTACCTAAGATTTTGTTAGTTGTATTAGCTACGTTTCAATCAGTTCTAGAATCCACTAACTTGAGCTTTGTTGCCAATGTGTGGATGTTTCTTCCTAGACGTTATGTGTGAAAATGTTCCAGACTCTGGTATCCATCTGCATTGAACTTTATGCAGAATCTTTCACCTGCAAATGAAAATTATATATTAGCCATCACTGAAGGCTGCCAGGTACAATGTTGTGCTTTTGTACTTTTTAATCTCCTCAATGTCAACATGAGCTATGGTCTTCTGCACTTTATTTGGATGCATTGTCGTCTTTCATCTGTCACTACTTTGCAGCTGACTATATGGGACTTAAGAATGAAAGAAAATGGCGGTTGTCTGCACAGTATCTGTGGTTCCCCAGGTGATGTCTTCTATGCTGTCTGCGGTTCTTCAACTGGTAATATTGCGGTGGGTGGTGTTGATCGTACTGTGACAGTCTATGATCCAAGCCTTTGCCAAGGGCAGGTACAAAATCAGTGAGAACTAGTTTAAAAAGCTCTTTCAATTTCTCTATTTTCATGAGAGAGAGGGGGTTCTGGGGGAGAGAGAGAGGGTTCTGGGAGGAGAGAGAGAGCCTCCTCCCGATCCTTTTTTTTAAAGTTTAATTAAGTTTTTTATTATATTTTTTATCTTTTTAAACTATTTTTTATTTTTATTTATTTTCTGACACGTGTCTTAATGTAATTGAACCAATTTTTTTTAAAAAAACTTACCTGTCACTGCCACGTGTAAGCCGTTATCCACGTGTGTATTTCCGTCCATTAAATTCACGGCAGGACTAACTTGGGATTGAGTTCAAACCTCGGGGTTATCTGTAGGGAAAATCGAACCATAAGGACGAATCTGGGAAAAGGTCAAACCTCAAGGACGTACGGACTAATTTAGCCTAATTTATATATAAGTATTATCTTAGGGAAAAATGCTCCGTACGTCCCTGGGGTATGACCCTTTCCCAATTTAGTCCTTAGGGTATGAATTTCCCTTAACAAATCCCTGGGGTTTGGCCCTATTCCCCGAATAGTCCTGCCGTCAACTAAATGGACGGAAATGCACACGTGGCTGACGGCGCACACGTGAAAACTGACAACTCGATTACCAACCAATCGCAGTGCGACACGTGTCAGTGAATAAAAAATAAAAGATTTTTTTTAAAAAATCAAAAATTAATAAAAAAACTATTTTTTATTATTAAAAAAAGAGGAAGGGTGAACAGACCACCGGCCGGTGGGTATTTTGGCCGCCCTCCACAACCATTGCGCCACTGATCTTCCTCTTCAAACCCTGCACCACAACCCCTCCCACTTACATCCTCCGTGATGTCTCTCTGACTGCCTATCCCTCTCAAATCTTGCGATTGTTGGCCCCAGCGGTGCTGGAAAATCCACGTTTCTAGACATTCTAGCTGCCCGAACTTCACCCACAAATGGCACTCTTGTTCTCAATTCTTCCCCTCTCAAGCGTTCCTCTTTTCGCCATTGTTTCCTCTCTTCTCGCCGAGCTCAAGCTCACACATTTACAAAACACCAGGCTGGCTCATGGCCTGTCGGGTGGTGAACGAAGACGCGTTTCGATAGGTCTAAGCCTTCTCCATGACCCTGCAGTGTTACTTCTCGACGAGCCCACTTCAGGCCTCGATAGCTCGTCGACGGTGGCAACTGTATCATCGACGACATTGCGCCGGACCCTAACGAAGAAGACATACTCTTCCTCATCAACCTCTTCTCCGGACCTACCATTTCTGGCCACACCCCACCATCCCCAACTTGAAACACAAACACACCATGCCCATTTCCATGAGCACTGCTATTGTCGTGACAATTATGAGTATCGTTATCATTAACCCAATTGAACACATCCCAGAAGAATTCCACTTCAGTGCCTCCGACGTAGATTTTCTCATTCCCTCTAAATTTCCACGCCAGCCTTTTGACCACAAGGCTTATGGGTTGAAGGGTGGAGAGAGATGGAAATGGAGCCTGGACGATTCCGGAAGAAGGAGAAGGTTGATGGGTGGAGAGAGATGGAAATGGAGAAAGAATCAATAGCGTAGATGGTGAGGGAGTGAGAGAAGAGTGTTTTTTTTTAATAATAAAAAATAGTTTTTTTTATTAATTTTTGATTTTTTTTTTAAAAAAAATCTTTTATTTTTTATTCACTGACACGTGTCGCACTGCGATTGGTTGGTAATCGAGCTGTCAGTTTCCACGTGTTCGCCGTCAGCCACGTGTGCATTTCCGTCCATTTAGTTGACGGCAGGACTATTCGGGGAATAGGGCCAAACCCCAGGGATTTGTTAAGGGAAATTCATACCTTAAGGACTAAATTGGGAAAGGGTCATACCCCATGGACGTACGGAGCATTTTTCCCATTATCTTATAATATATTAAAATTAAATCACATATTTTTCCTCCACAATTTACCACAAGTAGTCATTTTTTACGATCTTGCTAATTCATGGTGTTTTAAGAAGAAAGTAGTACGATTAGATTAGGGAAATACATACTTAAAAGATAAAAAAAATTAGGGAAATACATCTTGTTGGGCGTTAAAAGGGTCTAACTGGGCTTAAGTAAGCATCGGCCTGGCCTAGTTTCAATTGCGCTTCCATATGCACAATAAACTTTGGGCGAACTTAGGTCCGTCTGTGACACTCTTAACTCGACCCGAAATGGCCGAGTCGGATTTTAGCGTTTTTGCCGTTAGATTCGGACTCGGAGGGTTTAATCCGTACGGACGTTGAGCTCCTGGGTTCTGACAGAGTCCCGCCACCAGTGAGCTCCGTCGTCCCTAGTCATCTCCTTCCTCAATTAGCATTCTTCTTTCTACAGCTGTCACTTATCCCCTTGACAAGAGTCGTACTCTCCAGCACTAACGTCCCGGATGAACGATTCGTGGAAGAACCAAATGTTTGCAACCCACGCGGTTGCTGCCGCAGGGTCTGTGACGTTAGGCACAGCTGTCACTTACCCCCTTGATACCATCAAAACCCTTATCCAGGTTCTTTGTCTTTTCCTCGATGCGCATTTCGGATGCTTTTGATAAATTTCCTTAAGATTTTCTTCTTTCACGATCTCGTTATGTTCTTTTATATGATTATCTGCGAGGTGATGTACAGGTTGGTTCGGGTTCTGGTAAACAGTTGACTTCTGCTCAGGTATTAGACAGAGTTCGAGCCTTTTCTGGAAATTCAGGTGACTTTTCTAATTTTTCTTTCCTACCCCGTGTTGAAGTTTTTTAGCGTTATTTGTTATTTATGATGATTTATCATCCACTTGCTAGCAATTCTGAATACAGTGGGATATGATTTATCATCCAGAATGTTCTCTTTGAATTGATCGAGACTTTAGGTTTGTAATGTGACTTCTGGTTAAGTGATAACACGTTTTCTCTTATGTTTGCTAGAATTCAAAGTATGAAGTTTTTTTATTGGCATCTTTAGAAGGATTATAAATTGAAAGTGGCTTTCCAAAAGAAAAGAGAAAAAACCCTTCTGTCTTTTCTTAATGAAGATCTTTCCCCCTACTGATGCACGTGTTAGGCGCTTGTGTGGTTGGGTGGGTGTTGAAAGAGGGAGAGAAAGAAACTTGTGTCAATCGCCTGATGGTTGCAGCTTGATAGTTAATGCTTGATTTTCTGGCGGATATGCATTTGTGTTGCTGTAGCATTTTCATGTTCAAAGCATTCCATAAGAGTGTAAGAGCATTCCATAAGAGTGTTATGGATTTGCTTGAATTGTATCTCTTTCTCTATTGCGTATTGATGCTTGTAGGGAAATTTATTCTCTTACTAATGTATTCCTGCCCCCCACCCGCTTCTCTTTCTGCATACCCTCTTATCTACCGGTGAAGATTTGCTTATCTTAATATTGTAGGTTTATACAGTGGTTTTGGCTGGTCAGCTTGGGGGAGAACTTTGGGTGTTGGAGCTCGCTTTGGGATCTATGAAATCTTGACAGCTTTTTATAAAGGTACTCTGCAGCATTTTTCTTTTATTTATTTCCAGAATGAACTTCGGTTGTGTTTGAGTGATAAAATTTTGGGGTGGTTCAAATTTTGAGTATGGGAGTTGGTGAAAAAGTGAGAAAGAGTGAAAAAGTTTATGGGAGGTAGTGAATAAGTGAAAATTTATGGGAGTTGGTGAAAAAGTGAGGAGAGAAATTTTTGTAATGATGATAAAATTTTAGAGAGTAAAATTATGGTTAGTGAAAATTGCCTTCTTATGTTTGAATGTTGGTTGATGAACTAGTGCTATGTAGCGTTATTATATGCATGTGGAATGTCTATCTTCAAATACAAATTGAAAATAAGCATGACAAGAATATGCATTGCATTTTTCTTTTGCTGAAGCTGCTATTTTGCTTGCAATGGATAAAAAGTTTAGGGATGAATACATTTTGTCTCCTTTCAACTTTGATGTCATTGTCAATTTAGTCCTTGAAGTTTAGATTTGATCAATGTAATATCTTTGAAGTTTTTATTTGTGTAATTTAATATGGAATGGACATGAGTTGGAAATAATAACGCTTCATAATTCCAAGAGAAAATGAAGAAGCAGTTGGAGAAAAAATGAAACAAATTTCTTTTCATTTTTCAGTTTTTTAAATAGAAGGTTGGAATGATGGTAGCTAGTAGGCATGTCCAAGTGCACTGGTGAGTTTGCTGTTGCTTTGGATTTGGATTCCCCTGACCCCTCTTAGGTAGGGGAATGCTTGGTTGGGATGAGCAAGCCTTGACACTCTTAGTAGAAACCTCTTGATCATTTTTTTCAACTCTGTTTTATCAATCCATGTAACTTCACTCACTGGCTTACTCAATTTCTTCATTTAGCAATATCTATATTGGTCGTCCTTCCTTGAATGGAATAAGTTCAATAACCTGTGTCTAAGCTTTGGTCGATAATCAACTTGTTTATGAACAGCTTCTACTTTCCATCGAATCTATCAGGTGTTCAAATAGGTAGTTACCAGAAACATTAAAGAGCAGGTCAATTTGGAACTCTGATATCAATTGAAGCAAATTTAAGCATTCAAGTTGATGTTTCTTAACGAAGGGCATGGCCTTAAGTTCCTCTGCTTGAGAATGGAATATGTTCTAGGAACCTCTTGTCTCAAGTTAACTGATACCATGTCACCCTCTTCAAAAGCATTGATCGATGAAACTCAGTTCGCTGCTGTAAAGACTTCATTACCAGCCATGAGGGCAGTTATTCAGATGCGTAGTATCATAAGTCACTAGGGTGTATGGCCCCAATGATGATAGTAGGAGGAGACTTTTGTGGGAGGAGTTAGCTGGGGTGGTGGCGTGGTGGAATCTTCCTTGGTGTTTGGGGGGAGATTTCAATGTCTCTCGTTTTCCTAGTGAGAGGTCGGGGTCGGAAGGGTTCAACAATGCTATGTTGGAATTCTCGAAGTTTATTGATGAGAATCTTTTTATTGATATTCCTTTGGTGGGTGGCACCTTCACTTGGTGTAATGGTAGATTTGTTCAATCATGGTCTATGATCGATCGTTTTCTCTTTAGCCCAAGTTGAGAGTCCTTGTTCCCGGACGTGTTTCAGAAAAGATTGCCAAGATTGTATTCGGATCATTTTCTGATTTCCTTGGAATGTGGTTTGGTGGGTAGAGGTAAGAAGCCTTTCAGGTTTGAGAATATGTGGCTTCAGGCAGATGGGTTTGTGGATAGAGTAGGGATGTGGTGGAGGTCATATGTTTTTTCCGGGTCTCCAAGCTTCGTGCTTGACTCTAAATTGAAGGCGCTTTCTTCCTTGGATGTTATGGAGGAGGAAGGACGGATTGATGATGAGGGAAAAGAACGAAAGTTGAATATTTCTGGGGAGGTGGATCTTTTGATTGAGATGAATGAGATTAGTTGGAGGCAGAAATCTAGAGCTTTATGGCTCAAAGATGGCGATAGATGTACCAAATTCTTTCACCGGGTGGCGAACTCCAATAGGAAGGTGAACTCCATTTCTTCGTTGGAGGTTGGGGGCGATCTTGTGGAGGACCTTGCTAGTATTTCTGATGAGATTGTTAGCTTTTATAGCTCATTATATAAGGAGCCTCACTCTTGGAGACCTTTGCTGGATGACTTGGGGTTTGACTCAATCTCGGGAGGGGATGCGGAGTGGCTTGAACGACCCTTTGATGAGCATGAGGTGACTGGAGTTGTGCGGAGTCTCAATGGTGATAAAGCTCAAGGTCCGGACAGCTTCTCCTTGGCCTTTTATCAATCCTGCTGGGATATTATTAAGGGAGATGTCCTCTCTACGTTCAATGAGTTTGCTCAAATGGAGAAATTTGTCAGAAGTCTCAATGCCACTTTCATTGTTTTGATTCCCAAGAAGCAGGAGCTGTTGAGTTGAAGGACTTTCGTCCTATTAGCTTGGTGGGAGGGGTTTACAAAATTCTGGCCAAGGTGTTGGCCAATCGGTTGAAGTTTGTCATGGATAAAAGTATATCTCCTTCCCAAAGTGCCTTTGTGAGGGGAAGACAGATTTTGGATCCTGTACTTATTGCTAGTGAATGTATAGATTCCAGGTTGCGTTCTAATTTACCTGGAATGCTTTGCAAACTTGATGTTCATAAGGCTTATGATCATGTAAACTGGAGTTTCCTTTTATACATGCTAAAAAGATGCGGTTTTTGGGTCAATTGGTGCAGATGGATTGAGTTTTGCATCTTTACTGTGAGATACTCTGTCATTGTGAATGGTACTCCCAAAGGCTTTTTTGGGGGCACTCATGGTTTGCACCAAGATGATCCCCTTTCGCCTTTTCTGTTTGTTATTGTTATGGTGACACTTAGTAGTAGGATGTTGAACAGGTAGTTGCGATTGGTGCCATTGAAGGTTTCAATGTTGGAAGAGGAGGGAATGGTGGGGTGTGTATTTCTCATTTGCTATTTGCAGATGATACTCTTATCTTGTGTGGGGACGAGGAGATCCAGATTTGCAATCTGCGTTGCCTTCTTCTTTGCTTTGAGGCGGTGTCCGGGTTTAAGATCAATCTTTCGAAATCTGAAATTATTCCCATTGGTGAGGTGGGCATTGTTCGAGACTTGGCTGGAATTTTGGGTTGTGGAGTTTTCTCAGTCCCTATCACTTATCTCGGTCTCCCTTTAAGAGCCCGTTTTAAAAGCATTCACATTTTGGATGACATTATTGAAAGAACGGAGATGAGGTTGGCTGGATGGAAGCGGTGTTATCTATCGAAAGGTGATAGAGTCACCTTGATCAAGTCCACTTTTGCTAATCTCCCGACTTATTTTTTTGTCTCTTTTCCCTATCCCCTCTTTCGTGGCTTGTAGATTGGAGAAATTACAGAGGGGCTTTCTATAGGGTCGCAACGAAAATGATAATAAGTTTCATCTTCTCAAGTGAGATAAGGTGTGATGCCCCATAAGGAATGGAGGGTTGGGTATTAGGCGACTTACCACTTTCAACAAGGCTTTACTTGGGAAATGGTTGTGGCGCTTTGCTGTTGAGAGTAATAGTTTGTGGAGGAGCGTCTTTTTGGAGAAGTATGGGAGTGTGGCGGGTGGGTGGAAGACCTTCCATTATGGAGGCTCTTATGGAGTTAGTCTCTGGAGGTTCATCAGTAATTTGTGAGATCCATTCAGCGAGAACATCCGTTTTGTGGTGGGTTGTGGTAACAGAGTTCGTTTTTGGAGTGACCTTTGGTGTGGGGAGAGACCCTTGAGACAGGTGTACCCGCTTCTTTTTGCCATAGCTAGGGGTATGGTGGTGGATAATTGGGACGAGAATTCTGGCGGGGGGGCTTGGAACATTCAGTTCGTTAGGGCGGTTAATGATTGAGAGTTAGAGATTTTTTCGTCCTTCTTTTCGTTACTTTATCCCAAGGCCATCAAAAGTGGGGTTGAAGATAGGTTGTGTTGGGTGGTATCCATATCTGGAAAATTCTCTATGAAGTCGATGTATGAGATACTTTCTTGCAATCCTAATGTTCCCTTTCCGTGGCAGCAGATTTGGAGGTCCTCCGTCCCTATGAGAGTTTCCTTTTTTGTGTAGGAGGCTGCCCATGGGAGGATTTTGACCAGTGACAACCTTAGAAGGAGGAGACTTTGTTTACTTGATTGGTGCTTCCTATGCAAATGTAGTGGGGAATCGGTGGATCATCTCCTCCTTCATTGTACGGTGGCTAGGGATCTTTGGTATCATGTGTTTAGCATTATGAACTTTTGTTGGGTTATGCCCTCCAGGGTGTTTGAAGTGTTGTGTGGTTGAAAGAGGAAGT
This sequence comes from Myrica gale, assembly GCA_963930655.1. Lineage (NCBI taxonomy): Eukaryota > Viridiplantae > Streptophyta > Magnoliopsida > Fagales > Myricaceae > Myrica > Myrica gale. Next base: position 17,048,642 of record OZ005617.1, on the reverse strand, counting down.
TTGTTGACCCATTTGCTTCAGTTGTGTGGAAGATGATCCCTTTGTGCATTTGTTGGGTTATTAGGATGCAGAGGAATGACAGATGTTTCAATGACACTTTTTCGTCTCTTGAAAGGTTGAAGGGCAAGCTGATGAGTTCTCTTTTTTTATGGGCTAATATTGTGCTAGGCTATCCTTTCTCGGATTTTTCTGATTTCATTAGTTTTGTAGCTTGTATGGCTTAGGTGTTTCAGTATAGCTCTTTTGTACTATCACATTTTTGGTTCCTTAATAAAGTTTTCCTTACTTAACAAAAATAAGTCACTGGACACTGAACATCAGTAGTCTCCAAATTGAGGCATGCATGTGGATGGTGTATTATACTGTCAAATTTATTTTTGCAAACATTGAATGCATATCTTCGGACAAAAAGATAAATGTACTTTCTTGACAGATGGGCGGGAAGACAATTTTGTCTATATCTATGAGGCCCTTTTGGCAGGAATTGCAGCTGGTGCCGCTGAATCCCTCATAAGCTCTCCATTTGAACTTTTTAAACTTCGTGAGCAGGTTAAATCTGCTTCTCGCCTTCCAAGCTCTACGTCTGTTACGGAGAAGAAAGCTGTTTCACCTTTTTTTGCAAAATTGCTACGTGGATACTCTCCAGACAATAAGGCTTTAAACCAGTCTCTTGGCCTTTTGTCCACCCTAGCAACTAAACATTCAAATATGAAGGCTGCTTTGCAAGAGTACCCGTGGATGATTACTGGGTCCGGGAATCCACCATCTGTCTGTGATGTTAGGAGGCCATCAGATGTCATCTCCTTGGAAGGGTGGCGTGCATTATGGAGAGGTATCCGGTCAGGAGTTGTTCGGGACTCTGTTTTCAGTGGCATATTTTTCTCCAGCTGGCAATTTCTTCACCGAGCAATGCTTGACTGGAAAGCAGTTGGAATGAATCCTCCACCCAGGTTTAAAATTCAACCCTCAGTGATCCGTGTTATGAGATTTCATTGCTGGACACTCCCTTTGGTCTGTTTACTTGTCTCTTTTTCCCCCCTCAAGAAAGTTATTCACATCTGGTATCTGCACACCATCTTTATGGTTTGATTGGAGAACAATAGTTCGTTGAAGAAAAGAAAATAAATGTCTTTGGCAGTTTGCTGAGCATCTCTGTCTAATCCTCTGTTTGATGAATAAAATGAATATATATCTTTGCCACTTAGCTTGAAGTGAAATTGCTCTCAATTAGGTCGGATGAAGAAATTGGGCCTCTGTCTCCTTCAGCTGTTAGTCTGGCAGCTGGGTTTTCTGGTTCTGTAGCTGCTGCAGCTTCTCATGGTTTTGACACTGCAAAAAGTCGATCACAATGTGTTGTGCTGCCAAAGGTAGGTCACCTTTTATTGACTCATTTGGCGTACAACCTTGATTATACTATAAACTTGCTGATTATATATGCCTTCACTTTATGCTCTGAGCAAATGGTGTCTGTATCATTCTGCTTTTTTTTTAAAAAAAAATTCTGTGACATTTCTCTCCACATTTTACTCCAGTATTATATTTTGTGTTTCTAAATGAATTGAATTTATGTTCCTGTTCCTGTGACCTATCTTTCTTCATAATTTACCCCTGTATCATGGTTTGCTTTTCTCCCTGAACTAAATTCATGTGCCCAAGGACCTGGATCTTGCACTATGTTTGGAAGATTGCAGGAGGAATCAATAGGAGGAGGGAAAAGAGAAGGGATTGACAAAAGCCCTCTGTTAGGCAGGAGGGAAAAATGGGGATAATGGTACAAATAAATTCTAATTTTACCAATTGAAGAGAAATTATATCCTTCCTAAAATACAATGCAAGGGAGAGTGGACTCTCCTCACTTCCACATCCCTTCCCTTCCTGCTTCCCACAGCTCTAACAAAACAAGGTTTTCACTTCATGTCCATAAACCATGACAGTCCTAACTGTGGACAAACCAAGGCCACAATCCTTGTTTTTGGTTTGATAGGCTGTAACTTGCATGGAAATCTAGGTTATCGCAGTTTGAAGGATTGTGCTTTCTTTTGTGCGGCATATATATTAACTCTTTGTATTTTCATGTTGCACTTCTTTCTGACATCTTTTTTCCCATTTTTGTTTTTTTGTCACCTGTGCAAGTGAGTTGACAGAAAACATATTATTGGCTACTGTAATGATGAGGAATATTATGATTGATTTGAGGGTTTTCCCGTTTCAGTATATCTCTATGGAGAGGCAGCTTCTCAAATGGAAACGGCCAGGGAATAGGTTTGAGAGAGTAACAGGGATTCATCCTGCAGATAGGAATCTCCTGTTGCGTGGAATTTGGTTGCGGATGGCTCGGAGTGGGCTTGCATCATTCATGATTGTGGGGAGTTATTTCTTGTCTGTTAATTATCTTCTCTAAACGCTGAATAATGTGGCGTAAACCCTGCAATCATCTTTTTTCACCGGTGATTGATTTGAAAAAGAAAGCTTTATCAAGAAAAGAAGGGGAAAAGAAAATAAATTATACATCCACTAGTGTTGTGCGCTGCTCTGTCATCTGCAGGAAACAATATCGAAATCATTAGGGATATGTATATGAAACCAGGCATTTTTTGCCGCCTTGTTTACCAGGAAGCTGACACGCTGTACTATGTTTACTAGAGTCATGAAAACCTTTTTAACTCTTATCTGCTAGATCAAGTTTTCCTGACATGTCTTGAAGAAATGTCCCATTCCAACTTCAGTTCTATCAACGGCCATACATGTTCCACGTCATCATAAATGCATCTTGCCTCTCATAGTCATTAGTCTTAAGCCAATATGATGGAATTAATTATTCAACCACCCTTATTCTTGGTACCATGCAGTGGCTAAATCTACGAATTTCCCAACATCAACCGATGTCTTGACATTGTGGGTTTGAATTCTCGGACAAAACGAAGTTCTAATTTCAAAGAGCCTCTCCCGCCTTCCCCCAAATTAACAACCAACTACCAGTAGGTTATTTCTGGGAGCACCGAACCCAAGTACCAGTAGGCTAAACTCAACTCAATGAGTCCAAATTTAAGCAGATCCATTGATAGATCAAAAACACATAATTAGCCATACAAGTTGATCGTCGTTCTGACTTTTCCATGGCCTCTAATCTCTATGCCTGGCCCAATCAATTTGGCGTCCATATTTTCCCCAGAAAATAAGACTAGCGGGACCCACATGGGTCGAGATACCACAAATGCTCCATGTTAGGCAGAGAGAGCGGGTAGCAAGATCCGGTAGACGGTAGCTATCGGAACCATTTGAGTGCTATTAACTGAACTAGAAAAGGGCAACAACCTAGACAACGCAACAAAGCTCACAAGGCGGCCCGCAAGGCCAACAAGTGGCCAGAAAATCCCCCGGGGCCGGTCGAGGACGGCGAGTGAGAGCCATGCACGGTCGGAAACGAACAAGACTTAAGCAGATCGGAGTGTCCAGGGGTGCTGGATTTGTTCAGGGGGGGCGACGGCTCCAAAGACCCCCAGAAAAGGCCTGTGCAAGGAGAAAATTGGTCGGGCGAAGGAGGCGAATAACATAATTGAGAAAATAAAAGGCGGCTGGAGGAGTTGTGAGTATGGAATAGAATTCCTGGGTACTTTGGTTGTGCTCTGATGGTTGTAACTTGTAAGATCTTGGGAAGTTGCTCTTGTTCAAAAACATGAAATTTTGTTATGTGGGCGGACAGTCATCACGAGAGATATTGAGGAATAATTTAGAGTTGAACTTCTTTATGTTGTGCTTCATTTGAATTGAGTTTCCAGTTGAGGGCAGTTATGTTGATTAGTTCTGTACGACTTATGTGAAGCTTATTTTTAGACTCTTTCGTACGAGACTGCAACCATGGGTATGTTTTACCCAAAAATGCACCAAACCACATATGTCTACTTTATAGCAAGACAGCTAAAACTGTGTAAGCTTTTGATCCAAGAGTTATGGGTACTTCAGTTTTGTGGATGTTTTGCATGAGACGGACGCAACCTCCAGCACGCAAAGTGCTTCTATTCTGCTTTCCTGTGCTATCATTGTAACAAAGCAATTTCTTTTTCCTTCTCTTATGCATTCCGAAAGTAGTTATAGTTCTTACGAATAGTATAATTTTGTTTGCAGAGGTAGCCATCATATGTTTGAAATTTGACTCTGTCCAACAATTTGAAAAAAAAAACCTCTGTGGAATTGCAATCAATAAAAAGTTTCAAGTCGTCTTCTAAAGATTTAATGCTAATGCTAACAGCACCTTTCCGTGCTGAATGCGGTATTTGGCTTCTGAGTTTGTAGCACGCTGATAGTTTAGTCACTAGGTTTCATTTTTTGATAATATAGTCACTGTATTTATATAGTTGTAACGATCTGATCTTTCCGTCAAATCTCCGTTAATTTTTAATGAAATAGAATGCGGTCGACCACTACACGTTATCTTTGTCACAACGGTAAACAAACCGGTCGATCGCTATTCCGGCTAAAAAATTAACGGAGGTTTGACGGAGAGACCAGATCGTCACAACTATATATTCTCAGTGACTATATTGTCAAAAAATAAAACCTAGTGACTAAATCGTCAGTGTGTTATAAACCTAATGACTAAATTGTCAAATTTCTAAAAAAATTTAGTTGATTAACAAGTGAATATGAGTGATTTGAGTAGATTTTTTCTATTTATTTTGATAAAAATAAATTATTCGATAGAGAGATATAATTTTATTAGGTTAAATATTTGAGACTCAAAATTTTGGAAGCGGTCTGCCTACAATTTTTTTTTGTTCGGATTATACTGTAGATTCAGATAGAGAGGAGACGAAGACAAAAATGTTTCCTGTGTAGCGAGAAATTATTACTGAAGATAGAATCGCGGCGGGGTCCACAAGCTAATGACGAGGTTGTACTGCGAAAACATAGTTGCCAACCTGAAAGAGCAAGGCAAAGTCCGTTAGGATAAACTGCGGAGTGCGGCCTTCAAATTGAGACAAGAGTCAAACTTGAGAGTAGTCCGTCAAAACACCGGCCGACCATCACTCTTGTCACTTCTTGTTCCCAACATCTTTCTCTGTGTAGGAGATTTCCCTCAAATCATTTTCCGGTGAGTATGAACGATTCTTGATCTGATTGTTCTGTTGGTGTACGATAATTGCCTCTGATCATTTTCGGATGCTCTGTTTTGCCTTACAACTCCGGTTCTTCTTCTTATTGAGACTGATAATTGAACATCCCCTGATTTGTGTCCTATGTGCAACCCATTTTGAATGAAAACAGCCCCGCAAAGGTCTGTAATGTGACGCGAAACTTGATCAATCGGACTACCCCTTCTCCATGTGATTTCACTCTTATAAAATATCTCTAAAGGGACCACTAACCAATTGAAATATTATGGAAATTTGGGGATTTTCTATTCGGTTGGTGTATCAATACAAGTTATGATTAGGGTGAATGAGTTTTTCTGTCAAATGCTTTTCTGCAGGAGATTAACCATGCTGGTGCTGAGGGAGGTTGTGGGTAGAGCTTGTAAGCAACAGAGGTCATTTCCAAACACTCCAAATTTCCACAATAGTAGCTTTTTCGTTCTATTTCTGACACCTCATTTTGAATTTCAATACTAGTCAACTCCTACGCATAGAACAAGATTTAGACAGTGATCACTGTATTGCAAACAACATCCATTGGAGCTAGAAGAGGAGCGGGAGAGAGAAGGCGAGGAGAAACCCGGTGGGATCAGTGTTTCAATGCGTGCAGATTCTTGCAAAATCCTTGGAATATATTACTCATTAGTTTGTGGCTCCTATAATGTGATAATATATATTATACTTCAAGTATCAAAAGAGGAGAAACCCCGTCCTATGATGTGCAAAAAGGCACAATGAGTTGCAGTCAACTTTAGAGTCAAACTAAACCACAAAAGGCACGATGCCATTTAAGGTAGTCTGTCGTCGTACTTCACTACAGCGGTTCCAACTAGATCTAATTTTGAGTTTTCTTCCTGGTCAATTCGAACAGATTTAGAGACTTAACAGCGCCAAAAAAAAAAAGAGAATCCTCATCGTGCCAGCAAATGAGTTGACAAACATGGTTCGTATTTCGTAACTAGCTGGTTCAACAGGTTATCTTCTTTCAACCAGGCATGGAAAGAATTAGCAATGGATTTTATCAAACAATGTCAAGTTACTACGAGTACAGGGTCGCGCATGCTTCATTTCAAGAAATGCCGGGTTCCCAAACAGAGAAATGGAAATCATACTAGAAAGAGAAGAAAAACAGAGTAAAGACGCCTGTGGCTCCCTCGATTATGAGCCTCCTCAAATTGCAGCAAATAAAATAAGTTCGCAGTTCTAACATAAACATTCAGAGAGAGAGAGAGAGAGCCGAGAGAGAGAGAGAGAGAGGGGACTATAAAAGTGCAAAAGTCGATTTGGGGATCAAAGGGAGGACTCCGAGAAGTATACTATTTGAGTCACTAGGTTAACGAGCAATTTGCAATAGAGCTTCCCAAATCTTACAGTTCTATCAAGTGGAGGAAGAACCAGCCATAGAGCTCACCTTCCTCAGGAGGCCTTTAATCTCGCCTTCCAGTTTGGATCTTGTTTCTGGAGAAAGATTATCTCCGGACTTCTCCAGCATGGAAGTCATCATCTGCAGATTTAGCTTTATAAAGTCAAGTGCAGGCGCTTCACCAGGGTTAGGTATTGAGGCAGAAGGCTGTCCAGGTGTCACAGATCCTTCCATCGGTGGAGGAGGGCCTAGGGCTGTGAGTAAACTCCCATTCGGTTCCAAAACTTTGGAGACAGCTGAAGGATGATGGAGCTGGCAATTGACAAGGCCTGAAATGGAAGAATTATTCTTCTCGAAACTCTGTAAAGCTTCCCCAGCATCAGCACTTGTCATAAAAACCACCTGGGCACTACTTGAATCTTCCAACAACTGTGTTTCTGATTCCTTTATGGGCCCAAACCTGCAAAATTTAGCGACCAAATCTTCTTTTGAAGGCATGGGAAATCCAGGTGCAAATGTCAACAGAAGAGCAGTCACAGGAGCTTCTCCGTTAGTCTCAAGTCTATCATAATTTATATTAATATCCGGCCTCCCTGCAGTCAATTTACTACTCAGATGCTCTGAAGTAGCTTCTCCTTTTCTCCGCCTCTTCTTCCGCTCAGATTTAGTTTGAGATAAGAGGCCATTAGTCTCCTGAAATTCCTTTCCCAATGTGATGTGTTCAGCACTAACTCCATTTAAATCTGGTATGCCCATAATGAGTTTGCTCTGAGAAGTAGCATTATCCTTCCTCTTTCTGCCTCTCTTCCTAGGTTTAGCTTCTTTGGAGACAAGGTTGATGTCTTGTCGATCTTTAACCAATAAGCCAGGTTCAGTATTACTTCTATTAAAACTCTGTAGCCCTGTAGCAAGTTTAGAGTCTGAGCATACTGGTGTGGCTTCTTCCTTTCCTTCTCTCTCACTTTTATCACCAAGTGAATGTGGGTTCATTACCCCCAGATCTATTACCAACGAACCATTGAAGCCAGGAGCACTTTGAATCTCTGAGGGTGCTGAAGCAGCGCCTTTCCTCTTTCTCTTTTTCAGCTCAGGTTTACCTGAAGAAGCAATATGACTGATAACCATATGGTCTTCAACTGAGGACGTGGGTATGGCACTGTTCCCATTCAAATCCGGTATACCAGTTTTTTTTGTGTTTTTGCTAAATAAATCCGGTATGCCAGTTGCTTGTTCGGTTTGCAGACATGTTGGACTTGCTCCTTCTCTCCCTGTTTGTTTTTGCTTAGGTTTACCACTGCGAATGAGGCGGCCCATCCCCAAGCTTTCTGTCAAAAAGGAACTATTTGCCGCGAGGTTTATATTCACATCGGATAGGCCCGAAAGTGATTTAGTCTTCAGACGTCCCGCTGCATTTGCTTTTCCTTTTTTCTTTACCATCTTCCCCTCAGGTTTAACACTGGCTGCAGGTTGATTACTCTCCATTGAATCTTTTCTTTGATTCCCATTTGCATCCTGTACACCAGGAAGATCGCTTCCAAACACATTCAGTGCACTAGCAGTCAGTTCAGACCCAGAATGGTGTGAAAGTTCCTTTTGCTTTCTTTTCTTCAGAACAGATTTAGCTGCAGGAGATGCGTGCTTAATCTCCAGTGGATTGTTTGCCAACAAGTCAGGTTCAGCAGCTATGGTCTCATCCTGAGCAGCCATATTCTTGTAGTACATCTCATAAAGAGCTTCATCATGATATGCTGAAATTCTAAATCTACAAAAGAACCACTCAATTGAGTTGAAATTTTGACTCTGATTGGGATATAGGCAATCCACAGCTGTAAAATGAAGTTCGGAGAGAAATTCAGCTGAAGTCGTGTTCATTAACTCTGGACTACAATATTTGTTGCTCCCACTTGTGAACTTCTTGTACCATTTTCTCCAGAACCTCTTGTTGCAACCTTTAACAATGGCAGACCCAGTGAACTGACCACCACTGGCACTTGTATCTACTTCTTCAGGAACTTTTGGAGCTTTAGGGGATTCTGTTTCAGCTGGCAAGCCTTTATTACCCCAGTTGATGTATGGGAAAGATAAGTACCTGCTCTTCTTCCTTTCTCTCGAGTCAAAACCTTTTTGAATTTTTCCCTCACTACCACCTTCAAATTCATCACTACTATTTCTAACATCCAAATCCTTCTCCCTCTTTATTGATTTTGATGACCTAGTATTCAGGACAGTGACTTCTTTTGCAGCTTTGCTTTCGCAGTTCTCTGGTACTACATCCACTCCACCACCAAAAGCCTGGGTTAGATCTTCATTCTTCGCTATTCTCCAAACTTTATCTGCAGATACCTCTGATTCTTTTTCCAACACAGAAATTGATGTGCTTTGTGAGTCCTCTTCAGCTGACCGTGTGATCCGGTCCTCAATCTGAACATCAAGTTTTTTTTTCCCAATTGTCATGTCCTCATCAGTGTTTTCAACATCACTTGTTTCCTGGAGTTGATGCATAGGCAACTGGAAATGCCCTATGAAACGGTAAAATGCTGATAAACGATTTTGTGCAACAGCAAACTCGATCATGCGTGGCATAGAAACAATCACAGCAAGAGTTTTGAGTTGCAGAAGAAACTTTGCAGGTTCAAACTGAGTGACTGAAAATTCACCAAGTTCACTGGATTTGTGATCAGGTCCAGCAACCCCTTCCTTGGAGTGAGGATCGCTAGCAGATCGCTGACCTTGTTTCAGAGCACAAGAACATGTCATCTCCAGCTTCACACGCCTGCCAAACTCATGGGCAGCCTTCTCTACTGCTCCAACAAAGCTTCTAGACTTGTTTTGCCTGGACATGTGTTCAAAGTTCTCATGGAATGGTTTCAATTGAGATGGGCTGGACCACACAAGATGGCTGCTCCCCAAATATCCTACAAGTAAACAGTCCCTCTGGTCACTTTTTGAGGCAGACCCCGGGACATCCAAAGGATCATAAATCTTTCCTGGCCACCATGTCTGACTTTTGGTCTTAACCCACACAACATCCCCCACAGCAAAATTATAGTCCTGAGTATCAGTTTCGTTCTCCTTGTCTACATTCCCAGCTTCTTTTGCTTTCTCACTTGCCATCAGTCCGCAACATTTTTCTTCATCGAGATTATCTTGAGGAAGTCTGGCTGGAGGACCACAAATATCCACAAAAAGAGATATGCCATCTCCAGAAACTTCTATCTTCCCAGCCGAATTAATCTCATCCAATCCCGTCCCACATTCTTCTTTCATCCCCACATTCTTCTCAACTCCCATATCCTTACTTCCATCACTGACCAAACCCACCAACTCCCCGTCCTGTTTTGAGTCCACAGAGACTATTCGCACCTCATTATCTCCATCAAGACCACCATCTTCCAAACAACCCTTCTCAATTCCCACGCCATTTGTGCAAGTCTCTCCAGCATCGCCCAGTTTTTCCACACCCACAACAACATTTTCACATCCAATCGCCACATTTGTTTCCGCTTCAACCACTCGATTCACTAGTTCCATATTATCCGCCCCAAGACTACCATCATTTACATCAACCACTTTGCCATTTTCTTCAGCCGACATCTCCAGAACGGATGGTAACCCATCACAGTTCTCACTTAAACCAGACAACCCAGCAGAGCCAGAGGCTTCCTCTAGGGTTTTATCACCAGGGGCTTGAGCTTCTAGGGTTTCTGGGGTTTTGGGGTTTTCCATATCATAAAAAATGTTCCAAGGGCTCTTTGCTTTTTCCCAATATATCAATCTTAAAACCACTTCACACTGATCAAAAACAAAAATGAAATTTTGTCACTAAGCACTTTACACTCTTCGGATAAAGACTCGAACCAAACAACACACGAAAAAAGAAAAACAAAAAAAAAAGGAACTAACGTCAAAAGGCATATTTGAGTGAGAGATATAATAGTTGACCAAGGAAAATAGAAGTACCTGAGGAACAAAGAAATCAGAGGATTTACATCAGCGCTTGATCCAAACCACCCGAGTTGCAGGAGTTCGATTCCAGATATAGATTAAAACTAATAAGATGATTATGAAGGGTGAGTTAAAAGGAGGAGGAAAAAGAAAATCTTGTGGGCTCTGAGACGCTGAGAAAATAGTATTTTACCCGAAACACGCGGTCATTTGGCCATCTCACTCCTCTTTTTCTCCGACTGTTCTTCAAGAGCTGTCCCGTAAAGCACTTCGAAGTTCCAAACAAAGAGCTTACACCCAAAAAAATAAAAAAGTTCAAGCAGATGGAGTTCTCCAACCTCCGCACCGCACGAGTGGTAAATTCTGCTCATGATAAATGCGGATCTATATATATTCTTTTTTCTTTTTTAAGAAAATCCATATTTCACGAATATTAAACTCGAAAAAAGAATAAACAAAGCAGTCACAAAAATGAATATTTTTTTTGTTATCAAAATTTTAGTAAAATTTTGTGTTGGTGTTAAAAAATAGGTGGTATTTAAATTGGGGAATGAACGTTAAAAATAAAAGTAAATTTTTGAAGTGTGTTTGAAAGTAAAATTTTAACAAAATTTTAATAAAATTTTAATTTGACAAACGTCATATAACAAGTGTTCCACGGAGATATTTCGGTAATTTATATGGCAGCATTGATTCTATTGAAGATGGTACAACTTATATGATATATTTATTTATTTATTTTAAATTGAATCATCTAATTTAAATAACAATTAGAAAGAAATTCTATGATATGTTGTACAGTTTTTCCTACCTTAAATTCTGCATACATTAAAAAAAAAAACCTATGCTTTCATAACATAGCCATAGCTAGTTAAAAAGTGGGGTAGAGCATGGGAAAATAGAAGAACTACTGAACTAGTAAGTCTGTAAGCTCGTAAGCTTTAAACATGGAATGGAATGGAACGGAACATAACATAATGGGTCTGTGCATATTCGAACAACTTGCATCAAATTCGACAATAAAATCGAAGTAAGTTAAGTCCTGTCGAAGAATGGAAGAAAGTTTGCCACCCAGTGACTTGTCTGAACCCAAAAAAAAAAAAAGACAGACGTATTTGAAATGTTTTTCCTAACTATGGAAGTGAAATCTTGGACATTTATAGTTTGGCAATATTTTTAATCAAGACAGGCAGAAAAACCATACGAGAATCCTCTGTCCAACTCCTTTGCCGTTTTGGCACATTGTTTCTTTCCATTTAGACAAAAGCTTCCATTATCAACGTCGATTGTGGTTCTTTTAAGAAACTAATCTATTGTCATTTATTTAAGTGAATTTGATAATTTGGTCCTTGGGTTTTATAGCCCTTTGATAAATGGGTCATTCACTTTTAAATTTCAATTTTTTAGTCCTTAGGTTTTCTATATTTGACGAAATGGTTCTTCCATCAGTCTGTCGTTCATATGCTTAACGGAGCTCTCTGATACGTCATCAAACATTTAGCGGTCGACCGCTACCGCTCACTTTTTACACATATATCCAGTCGACCGCTTCAAATCCGTTAAGCGTATGGACGACAGACTAACGGAAGGACCATTTCGTCAAGTAAAGAAAATTTAAGGATTAAAATTTTGAAATTTAAAAATAAATGACTCATTTAACTAAGGGGTATAAACTCAAAGACTAAAATACAAAATTCTCTTTATTTAATTAAAAGTATACTCGTGGCTTAGTGAATGTCTGTTCGAAAATGTGGAAGTATGTATCCCTGTCGAGTGTGGACTTTGCCGTTTCAGTGAAGGGGCCGAGTAGGAGAGCACAAAGACCATTGACTAGTGGTGCATGGTATAACCTTCTTTTGTCTTTCGATGTCTAATTCAATTAATTGGAAAAACACAACAGCCTTTACGACAAAGAATAGTCATCAATGAGTCGCGTCGTTTGTTTACCGAAATTTCGAGAAATATTTCTAAAATTTTGATAATCTTTTGAATGTTGAAGTTTATTGAAGTTTGTGAAAAGTTTGAAGTGTATGTGTAAAAGTTGAAAATTTTAAAATATGTTTGTTTTGTTGAAAATATTAGACCTCAAAATTTTGGACAAACAAACATGTCCATATGCACACGTAATACAGTTAAAATCCTTAATTTCAATACATTTAAAACTGATCGAGGGATTTCTCTGCTTAAAACTCAATCAAATGAAGACCAATCAATGCCGTTTTACATTTTTAAATTTGTGGTTCATATTTCAATTTTAAATTCTTTGTAAGTTCTCACTTTCTATACGAAAAAAAATGTTCTATTTTCTCATCTTTCATCTTATTTATTTTCTCGATATCCTGTGTCAACTAGTCATGAATGTGACGTTTTGGAAGTTACATGTCAAGTTGAATTTTATTTTAAGACCTTACTAATTCAAAAAAGTTTCAAAAAGTAATATTGACTAATTATTGGACCCGTTGCAATGGTGTCACATCTACCCATAACGTATTAGAATTAGAGCTGTTTCTCTGTTTTTGGTAAAACTCTTGTGTCGGGTTAGGTTAGAATGCCCTGTGAAATAGACATTCAACCACTTACTGGAGTGGAGACATCCATAGCGTTCTCTCCCGGTGGTCTTTGGTCTGTGGAGGGAGGACACGAGTATTATTTCCGTGTATGTATATTAAAATTTTGGAGATTAAAATTTGGTGAAAAAGTGAAGAGAGATAATTTTTAATATTTATTATAGTAAAAAATAATGATGTGATGGGGGAGAGATAGATTATATTGTAATTTTTTATTGTGTTAAAATTTTAAAAATCGTAAATTTTTTATTATCAAACGGAGCGTAGTAATATAAGGAGGATAGATTGCAGGAAAACTCGCTTTTAACGGCGAATATATTCATTGCCTTTGCTTATCAAAGGAAACAAAAAGTGAAAAATAAACTTTTCACCTAAAACTACTATACATTTTGCACTTTACGCCCTAAGCTATCATTTTCGAGACATTAGACTTTCTAACTACCAATTTTAGACACTTTACATCCTGTCAAATTTTTTAAACTAAAATGACGATAATGCCCTTAACCTACTTTGCATATATTATAGATATTGTTATCAATTCATTAAATTTTCGAACGAAGAATACAAAGTGTATAACATTATTAATTTGAGGGTGAAAAATGTCTAAAAATTTAACAATTTTCCCAGAATGTCTAATATTGGTAATTAAAGAGTGCATTATCTCCAACGTGGTAGTCTAACAAAAAAGTCAGATCCGCAAAATACAACACATGAATAACAATGTCTTTCGAGAGAACATTTGTCTTGCTTGAAATTGGAACGTTTCTAAAGCCCTAAATATCAAGCATGAAGCAAATTCTAAAGATTAATATTATGGATATCAGTCGACAAATTTGGGAAAGCATCTACCAGTTAATAGTAAAATGGAAAGGATTCTGTAGGGAAAATAACTACAGATGTAGTACATTGTGCCATGTTTCTAACCCCAACTTTCCCTCTCTTGAGGTTCTGAATAGAAGCTTTTAACAGGCTGGTTCATATCGACAAACACAATCGTATATGTTCCCATTAATCAATTTCTCTGCCAACCTCTGGTTCTTCACCATTGCAAGCTGCAAGAGACGTTCATATTATATGAAGTTTCAAAAAAAATAACTTGTAAGCTCCACTGTCCTACTGCTCTCAACTCAACGGGGGGGGGGGGGGGGGGGGGGTGGGGGAGGGGGGGGGTTCACAGGTTTTCTGGCTTGCATGTAGGTAGAAAAGCAAGAACTTAGTTTTGATGAGAACATGTCAGGAAATATTTACCCAAAAAATAAAAAATAAAAGTTCAGAAATACTTCTTCTCATTTTTAACATTCATCAGGCGAGTAAAAGATTAAAATGGTGAGGATATCAAACTGGGTAATGGATCGTCTCAGAAATATTTTTATCGAGCTATTGCTCAATCAATCGAATTGCCCAACAAGTACGAAGGTCAGACTGAACAATTTCATCCTCTTTTACATCCCCAATCGGGCACTAGCCCATAGATTCTTACCTTCAAGGCATCGCATTTAAACCGAGCATTGAAGTTGGTGTGCAGAGATCTACCCATACCTTCCAAAATAATCTGCATAGGACAAAATTTTATTATAGTGTGCCTTTTCTCACTCTCACTCTTTCTTTCTTCTTGATTTCATGCTTACGTTTTCATCAACAGAAGAGGACATAAAGCATAAAAGAAGAGATATGAAATGGTTTAAGGTAGCACACAAGGTAAGGCTTGTCAAGGATTTCAATAAATGGAACAAAAATCATACCAAGTCAGTATCGTTGGCAGCAGCAGCTAGCTCAGAGCTGACCTGCCTTAAGTCAATGCATGGACTCCCGCACCCATTCTCAACTACCCTCAAAGGAACCAAAGCTGAATTTTCTCTGGGACTGTCTACGGTATTGATCATTGCATCCACAAGTAAGCCTCCTGCTTCAGCGGCTCTGCGAAGAATGTCACAGTGCTGTGGACTAGAAGAATCAGTTTCCTTCTTTTTGATTAATAAATGACATCAAAAAGAAGAATTCAACGTTTGATAGACCAAATACCAAAACACTAGACCATAAACATAGAGCAATTAACTCAGATAACATGTTCAATTTCCAGAAATTTCTGGCCACCCAAACTCTGGTGAAAGATATGAAGAAGGTGACTGGTTTTACGGAGAGTAATATGATCCTTTTCCGGGAGACCTGATAAAATGCAGAGATCTAGTTCACACATGGCTTCATGCAAATGGACTGACCTTGGCAGCCTCAGCTACAATGTCAGGAAGCTCCATAGCAGTAACATCATTTAGAGCAGGGAGTGAATTTGCGACCAAAACAACCTACAAAAACAATCTCATCACTTGTTACACTCCATCAATTTATTAAGAATTGGTAGAAAGGCTACATGAAAACACCCATCATTGAGATTCTCTCTCTCGCTCATACACCCACACCCAACACCCCCACACACAAACACGCCTGCCTGCCCGCCCGCATGCACACACCCTCCCACCCACACGCACAGTCTTTAAGTCTACAAGACCAAAAACACCTCTACTCTGGGGAGATTCTATTGATTGGTAACAGCATCCTTGTTGTTAACCAGCAAAAACAAGACGAACAGAGCAAGAAAATCTACTACCATGGCTGGTAAGAGTGGTTCTCTCCAACATAGTGATATATGCCAATGATGTACTTACTTCAGTCCCACGTCGGAGGAGTTCCCTTGCAAGGGGAAGCATCCCCAGAACAATGTCAGCACCTGCGTTGTCCACAAAGAGTAAAGCTCTTCTATGTGGCGGAAGCTTCTTGTCTCCAGACCCGAACATTCTCTCTTTAAAGACATCAAAATCATCCACCTGAATCATGTTAACAAGGTATCTCTGTTAACAATTCCCTATCACACAATCAAGTTACATCAAGTACCGCTCAATATGGGATAGTGGATATTTTGGCTTCACTTACACGCCAGGGTCTATGCATCTTATTGCGGCTCATCCTGTAAATTTCAATAATTGTTCCTTCATGATAGAGATCCACACAGGCACGGGCTCCCCAATCAAAAATGTTCGCAGCAAGAACACCTTCAATTAGAGTTAGCAGTCTTATTTCCTGCAAAAAGGAGTGAAAAAGGAAGAAGAAGAAGAAGAAAAAGAGGGTTCAAAGGATCAGAACAGTGGTTAAAAAGCTGTCAGATATTCACACTAATGTGGGACAGGAAATGGATGTCCACATGAAACATAGAAATTTTTTGCATAATTCAATTGGATTTTTGTTAACTTAGGCATGATCAATATTACAATATACAGTAACTGACCTACTGAGCCATTAGTTCCTTCATTGACCAAAGGTGAGGCTCAGAACGGACCATACATACACATACCTCACTCATGCTATCTAGCTCCATTAACAGGTCAGGTAAAACAGCAAGTGATGCCTCATTCTCCCTGTTACATTCAGAAAAATGGACTAAAAAAATAAGCCAAACGGGTATCAGGAGACTGTGTGCGTGTGTGAGAGAGAGAGAGAGTGTATGTATAATATGTGCTGGGCCCTTTCTGTTCCACTTTCTTTTTCTTTCTTTTTTTTTCTAAGTAAGGAAAGCTTTATTGAAAGAAAATGGTAAAAGTACGAAGTGCTATACTGAAACACCTACGATAAACAAGCTAGAAAACTAAGAAAATCAAGGTAGTCTAAAAAAGGAGAACCCAACACCGCATTAGCCCACAAAAACAGTGTCTGCAATAACTTGCCCTTCATACACTCTAGGGACAACTCTGAATCTTCGAAGCATCTACCATTTTTCTCCCCCCATAAGCCCCACCATATGCATGAGGGAATCCTTCTTCTTCTTATTTTAAATCTTTAAATATGAATGCTATATAAAAAACCAATGAGCGACACAGTATATCCAGAATGACCTTCCATGGTTAATTATCTTTTAAGTAACTTACAAAGTAAACCATGGCTATGTATTGTCAACAAGAATTTCATATAACGAGAGACATGTAGACATCTTTTTTTTATTATTTATAAGGCAGATACGTGGACATCTTACAAGTAAGAAGATCAGCAATATATATCTTGCTATACTGAAATTCTCTGTGCATCATGCATGTATCTTCTCTAAGCTGTGAAATACGCAATATATTTTCTTCTCATAAACTAAACAACATACACCGATCAAAGTAGACTTCTAACCAGAGCACACAACACCGCTGGGATGTATTGCACTTAAGACAACTATATTGTGGGTATGTAGAAGGCATATCTACTACTTGCATTAGGTCAAAAAGGGTATCAGAAAAAACTTTACAGCTTGATGAAAGATGCAGTTACCTCTGTTTTATACTTCTATAGGCGTCAACAAACTGGAACTCCCTTAAACACTCTTCCCTCAGTTCCAGTAGATTGGCCAAGCCTAATTTTCCATATGCTGCAGGCTCCTCCAGCAACCTATTCAGTCAGTTGGGAATCAGCGAACGACATTAGTGTCTGCTTAAAAACCCCATCTCCCCTGAAGCAATAATGATACCCAGAGGGTTTTGAAAAGAGTTGATGATCAATCACAACTACAGTCTTGGCAGACTTACGGAGGGCCCTTTTTGATACTTGATTTAAAACTGAGTAGTACCCGTGATACCTTCAGAATCCAAAATAATAAAAACGAAACCTGGATGTGGGAGATGTCTCGTGCATGGGCGTGCTTTGGATTGATATGGGGGGGGAAGGAGAGACCACACACACGAAGAACAGAAGACGGCCATTTTCTCAAACGCATGGCAGGAAGCAGTTAGGAATTGCAATTTACTTCTTGTCAACCACTAATATTCTACACAGATTTCCAGCATTCCAAAATTATCAAAGATGCTGAGATAGGACTTAGTCTCAAATTAGAAATCTTCTACAGTCAGGAACAGAAGCGGATGATCCTTACTATGTAAAGTATCATCCTTCCCGGTAAAATATTCCAATATTAGGTTATTAGGAAAGAGCAAATGCTACAATTAAGGTCAAAAGCTATCTAAATAGAGGTCTGACTTATGAAACCACAAAACTACCTTGCCAGGTGTGCAGAAAACGCGCGAGCAAAAGCATCACCTCTTCTTTTAGCATCATCTGTTCCACCTTCACTTGCTACTGCCTATCATATTTCACAATATAATTTCAGTGTCATAAAGTGATAACAAAATCATCCAGGTTTCACTTTTTCAAATGGTCAGGGGAAAAACTAAGGACACAAGGTAGCCCAACCAATAAAAATTATGGTAGCAGTACATTAGCATAATCAAATCAATGAAGGGTGCAAAATGGAAAACAGATTAAAGAGGCTTTCTTATTTTCATCTTTCATAACATTTGGTTCACATACTGGTGTTGACTAATTCCAGAGTTACCAGAACTTAGCAGATATTCACTTTTTTGTGCCCAAGATGTGTTTGTCTGTGCGTGTGAGGAGAGGGGAGAAAGAGAGCGAGATCCTGGCATTATGCTATCTATATTTACCTTGTCAACGAGGTCCGGCAAATGCTCTGAAAGCACAGTGAACCAATACCTACATTAAGATAAACATCTAAAATAAGCTGAAGAAGCATTAGATTTGTTTGTGGGAGTAATGATAGGGCATTAACCAATTTTATCATAAAAATTGTTTTCAGGGATTTCAGGATAAGTAGCATGTTTACTATATGTACTCACTCTAACTCGCCGTGATCCGACAGGTCAATGGTGTTAGGCTCATACCTGCAGAAATATAAGTTGACCTATGTATCAGAAATACAACTAGAGATTGAGCAAAACAACCAATTACTTGTGCGGGTAAAAAGCATAAGAAACAATGGCTGACAAGCATGATGAGCATGAAAGCCCACTACGGTGCAGCACATGACAGAATTTTTCAGTACTTTTATTTTTAAAGTTGGCAGCTAGCAACACATTGTTGCCCATCAAATCAAACAGTGTATCAGTTGAAAGTACTTTAAATAATATACACCTTAATATTTCGTATGAAGACAAGCAACTTAGTGCATTGAAGTGGAAAACCAGTTAAAAATGCAGCAACCCAGAAAGGACATGTGACTGGATGAAAGACTCGATCCTAAGAAAGATAATTTGCAAAGATCACGGAATAACCTGCCAACAGGAATACTTTTTACCATCTATGGAAAGGAGAACTAGTCCAATATTGAAATTCAAACTCTTTAGAAGAAGTAACATGAAGCTTAATTAACTAGAGTAGTTGAGTGACTCCACTATGAAATTTTACGTACATTTTTGGGTCTGCCAATAATGGAAACACCTCCAAACTGGGTACCAGATGAAGAACACCAACATTTAAAGCACTTGCATCAGACCGCAGAATACCTCCTTTGGATAAAGGAACTTCAAATCCTCCAAGTCCAGTAGTTCCAGAAGGAGTCATTGGTACAGGGGCAGTAATCTCTGTTCCCTTTTGCACAAACTTCTCCATCCATGAAATCTGTATTCCAACCACATGAACTGTTTTGAGAATTTCTAGGAATCCACAAGAAATTCAATAAAAAAACTCATGAAGAGGCATGGCCTTCTTGAGTTACAAAGACAAAGCATAGGTGCAAACACCCAAAATTAGTTACAAGAATATTGACACTACTTCTATACTTTTGCCAATTTTACAATTGCATTCTTCAACTTTAAAGATTCTCTTGATAACTAATAAGTGGATTCCACTTTTTCCTGCCTTTAATAGCAATCCAAGTGGGGTGGAATATATTCAACCTTGACTGAATATGATTCCAGAAAACAGTGACAGAGAATGTGATACCCAGAGAACCATGTCAGAGAAGTCACTTTTGCCAACACTTTTTTATTCTGATTCCAGAAGAACCTACGCTACAATTAGTAGGAAGTTCTTGATGGTAAATGCCCAAACTCGAACCTAACTTGATCACCATCAAGTTGGCTTTGAAGTATGCCGGATAGCCAGCCTAGATCCATTATTTTCAAGTGGGCTGGCAAGTCCAAGTCATATTTTGCAAACTCGTACAACACTTGCCTTCTCATTCAAATCTCCCAGTGGTGGGCCATGAATCTTTCCTCCTGTGTATGGTGCACCCATTGGGAACCTTTCAACTAACTGATGGGCCATCAAGTCATCAAGACCATGCTTTTCATAGCTCATGAAAGCACCCAACGCTCCCAGAAACCCTTCATGCCGTAAGAACATTGCCTGTGCTTCTCCTTTTGACCTGAAAATAGTAAACTATATTTTAAAACCTCAAGAAAAAATAAACAACACAGACTGAATTTTTTTTTATAGCAAAATAAGCAGTTTCAGCTTTGATTACACTTTTATCACATAAAGAATGACAATAAAACCTAGAGTAGGCCTTTTATACAAATTACTTGCCAGAAATGTACTGCAAAGGAGATAGTATCCATGGTGTAAGCGTGACCTCTTATAAAAAATCCTCCAAAAAAGATTCGCTTTATTCCAAATCGTAGAGCATTCAAGTGAGATATCTACGCAACAAAAGAATCACATCAGACCAAAGCAACCACCAGTATTTTTGATAAGAAAGCCACACTCATTAGAAATAGTGAAAACAGTACAAATGACTATACCGAAGACACTACTCCAAACAAGCAAGAAAACTGAGAAAATCAACAAAATCTACAAAAGGGCAACTGAGCACCAAGTTCACCCAAAGAAAAAGAGAAGGCAACGAAACGCCCTGCAACCTAGCCAAAGACAAAGAACAATCTTCAAAACATCTACTATTTCGCTCCCTCCAAAGCAACTGCCAGTATTAGACAAACTATTTGATAGGCTAACTGCTCTGAAGATGTCAGGTCTATCTGAAGAACAAATACTGAGAGAACTCTATCATAAAGAAATCATTCTTATTTGAGTATAGAGCATTATGAAAAAACATATAAAAAACATGCTTTCTGAATCATGAACATCTACTGCAGTAAGTCCACCAAAACATATTCTTTTATTTTCCCTAATTGAACATTGAGTGTAAGTTGGTAAGTAAAGTCATGCGCAACATAGACGCTCATCGAGGTTGTTCGTGGAAATGGCAAATACCCCCCAATAGGGCGTTCCAAATTTCAGTCTAACAACAGCTCAAATAAGAAGAACTGCAACAGTACCCAAAGCAAATTCAGAAGTGGTAAAACCAAAAGAGTTTAAGGCTGCTTGTATGGGTTAGAAAGTTAGTAATCAGTCTGATGCTTCATGTACTAAGGATTACATGCTTGTTTAACTTCTCTATCATCACTTCATATATGACATACTCTTGAGTTTATATAAAGAAGGATACACTAGAATATAACACAAGCTGTACACAAAGTCTAGAAAGAACCCAAGAATTTTCACTTAAAGAAACATTTATGTACTTAAAACAGATCTTTCGTGCAGAAAAATAAATGCTAATATGACAGAACATATGTTTTTCTCAACCCTCTACTTTGGGGAAGGTACCATTGCAATTGCATGATTGCACTTCTAGGAAATGTGCATAACAAAATCCTGTACTTGTGCAGCTCACCTGACCAATATTATAAGAAATCATTCGTAATAGAGAAAGGGATATATCTTCAGGTCTGTAGTCCTCAAGCTCCTTGTTTTCTGAAATAGCCTTCCCAAAACTAGATGCAATGGTTGATGCAGAGAGACCAATCTACATAAACTTAAGATTAGGGGATACTTAAAACAGCACTATTGAAAAAAAAAACATATATATAATAACATTTGCTAAAGTACTCTACAAATAAAGATCTGCAGTAGCTCAGGACTTCTCCAATGCATGTGCAGGCTATGTATCCCCAAAATACAAGGAAGATCAAGATACAAATATACCTTAGGGTAGTCCATACCGCCATAAATGTCTCCAACAAGCATGTCTATGGTCCTATTATCTCCCCTTTGACTCAGCTCAAGCAACTCATCAAAACTGAAAACGGAATCAATTATGAAAGACCTTCAGCAATAATTCTCGACAGAGAAGTGGAGATATATAATACGAGAAAATTGTCTAGGAATCCCAATGACCTCTTGCACTTTGTTAACAGCCTCCCCAAGCCCCAATATGTCCCACCACCGACATTTGTCCCACTAACCCGCTGAAACTTCCCATCCCCATCAACCTATCACAATACAAGTCAGAAGCACAGATAATACTCTGATGTTTTTTTAACTATAGTTTACTAATAAGTTGAGGGGGGGAAACAAAAGACGAACATACCTTGATCATACTAACACCAGATCCAATATTAACAAGAAGATAAGGAAACAATTCATTATGGTCAATCTGCACAAACTCTTTCTGACCCTCCTTGTGTGTGAAAGCTTCATGGCGAATAGCCTACTAAAAAGACAGTAGAATAGTTAATTACATGACTAATGGAGGTAAAGGACAACTAAAAAATGCACCTAAAGATATACCCAAAAAGTGGTGGTTTGCTACTTAATATTTATCTAACTTAACATTATCTCCTCTCATTCAACATCAATCTTCTTATTGAAGGTTGCCACGATTAAGCTACAACTGTTACAAGCAAAATTATGAACAGACAGTCAAATGTGTAGATAAGGATAAAAGAAAATTTATTGACATCCATTATCATGAAAATTTCGTAGCAACAAATAACATATGGCATATGATGCCATTTTGATCCCTTAGAAGCTAAACCTGAAATGAAAACATGAAAGTTCTATTCTGCTTGAAAACTCAATTGGAATGATGTACTATACAGAGGCATTTTGTTTATCAATTTTGCATGTTTTTGCTTGCACGCATAAGCTATTAGAGAATAAGTGAACGCCCTTGGCTATTTTTCCATAGCTCTTGTGATACATAGGTTTAGGCCATGACTATAAACAGTAGGGACGGACAGAGTCATGGGGGAGAACATCCAGGCTTGTAAGTAGTATGATAACATTTTACCCCAGGGGTTTGGTCTAGTAGTAAGGCAACGGCTTGGGTTCTCACATGTCCCAAGTTCGAGCCCCAACACCGCCATTATTGCCCCTAACTTATCTGGGGTGTGTTGGGTGTGGTCCTAACACATGCCCCCAGGTTGGTTTGTAGGGCCGGGTACACGAAGTGGCCCGACCTTGGGAGCTCCTGGGTTATCAAAAAAAAAAAGTAGTATGATAACATGAACTGCCAATCTATCCAATAAGCAACTGATCTAATTTCTCACCACCTACCATGTCTACTAGAAAACTTCCACTATAAAGAAGCATAGACAAGAATATAACATTATGTATGCTGTTTATTTTTTTATTTTTTTGACATTCTAGAATGTGCAACAAATGATAAGCCAATCTAAATCCACATCTGACAGCCACATTTTGAAGTTCTCAATCCATATCAAGAGGGTCCAGTGAGTAAAAAAAAATTGTAGACCTACATGTACTTTACCATTAAATGAAAATCTATCCATTCGATATTACTAGATATACATACCACTAACCACATTCTAGGTAATGCAGAAGAGAGAATGATTTCAAAAATGAAATTCCACCTTAAGTAAAAAATTTGCCCCTGCCACAAGACAATTCATTTCATCTTCTTTGTCCAAACTAACCCCAAGCCTTTCCTTGAAGAGGTCAGCAAACTTGTATGCACCACCACCTGTGGCCTTCACAAAAAAATCAATTTGTTGATACTATTTGTGAAAGGCTTCAAAGCAAAAACCAATATCTTACGCATTAACCTAACTAGCTGAGGACTGATCTACAATCACAATCATGGCTGAAGAAGCAAGAATTTGCAATTGTAGATAGAAAAAATATGTTGGCAATGTTTGAGGATTCTGAAATAAACAATTGAAGGAATAGGAACCTGATTTCAATCGCAATGAAAAGGAGAGAAAGGAAACAAGACTGATTCATTTAGAGTACAATGAATGGGTAGTGAACTTGATGTGATCCATCACAATTAGCCAGGACATGCAAAATAGGCTTAAGAAAGGAAGCAAATGCAAAATCAATTAATGGAACGCCATCACAATCTTTAGTAGTTACAAGGAAAAAATAGCTAAACCTAGAGCAAATAAATCCAGGACCAGAAGAAAATTAATCCCAAATTTTCTGTATTACCAACTCTAAAATGTAAATAGATGGTGTAGGGAACATATTAGTTTGTCCAAAGTTAGCAAGAATAGCCTGAAGGTGGTTTACTCCATGAGGCACAAAAAGCAAGAAAGATTTTGAAGTGGTCAAAGCAGTGATGAAAATGAGTTTACCTTGATTACAGCATTGTCGTTGACTGAGAGCTCAGAATGCCAAAGTGAATCCATTCCTATCAATAAGAGAATACCATAACTATTTCAAAAAGGGGGGAAACAAAAAAGAGAAGAAGATAATGACAATGCAAGAAGCAACTTCAATGTAGTCCGATAAACTACTAGAAATTAACAAGTAGGATACCACATAAACTTAAATATAGTCAGATAAGCTACTAGAAATTAACACATATGAGAAAACATAAGTAACTTAGAACTCAATCAAATTGGAACAACGAATGCTAAGAAATACCGCCACGGTGAAGCTGCTTGGAATCAATGAACTCTAAGCAGTCATTAATCTTGTTTGTCTCGAACTTCACAAAATGAAGCCTCCCACCAAGAATAGGGTAGCTTCTCCTATTACCGTTGGAGATCCCTAATCTCTCCTTCACAGTCTTTTTCCTCTTATCACTAATTGATTGGTCTTCATGTCTTGAAAAGTAGACCAACTTGATGAGTGATCCTGCCCATATACCATTGCAGAATCTTAAGTTCCAATCAAACTTCAAGAGGCTATCAATAATTTTGCAAAATTTTCGCATAGATAAACATACAACTAAGAAGTCAAGAAACTTGAGAAAAGATCAAAGAAATAGTTGCAAGTTGCAACAGGGGACTGTCATTTACTAAAACAGTCACAACCGACCCTTGTACCTTTATTCAAGGAGATAAAATGGTCAATTGAAAGGTACTCCATTTCTAGCTTCCCAAATTTTTGGAGAAGGACCCAGTTATTATAGAAGATAATCAGTCCGCTTCTAGCAATTCTAGCGATTATGCTTGTTCTAGCCCTATCATCAGAACATATAAGCCGCAAGGGCCAACCAAGGGTGAAAATGATTTTGACAAATTGCAACTGCCTGCGCGTGCATGATGGGGGCGGGGAGGAGTTCCTGCCGACTTTATGGTCACTAGTTCACATGATCTTGCGTTCATCGAAATATAAATTTGCAAGCACTAATTCCTTGATAATAAGTTTTCAAAAACTGGTGGCACTAGAGAACTGTCTCCTTCACAAAATCACTGCAAAGGGAGGTGAATCATATTCGAAGTTTAACAGAAAAACCAATTATTAGAAATTAAGAAATATAATGGAAGTGCAGTCTCCCAACAGACACTCTGTAGGGGGGGGGGGGAATTCATGGAAAATGATAGGCATGACCTACAATATAAAACATACAGGAAAAATCCTTTCTTTCTCCTTCTCCCCCACCGCAAACACATAGAAAGCATAATATGAACCAGGGAGAGAACAAAACCAAAAGAAGAGAAAAGAAAAGAAAAAGAATGCATTGAAAATTACGGCAGAGATAATATGAAGAAATAACAATTAAAACCTATCCAGTAAATCATAGGAATAATTGCCTAAAAAAAGTGGATTATACCTCCAATGTCAAGAGCAAGATGGGATATATCATCGGACTGATTAGGCAACAGAATTGTGGGGTTTCTCTCTTCAAAATTCCCTGCAATTGCAGCCTTGCTGAGGTCAAGCTGAGGCCTTGAACCTGACCGGTGAATCAAATTGCCAGCGGGAGGGGCCATGTCTCTCTCGCCCTGACCACCCTCCTCCCCTGCGCCCACCTCCTTGTCTATAGGTTTGCTACTCCTCTCCGTTTCCTCATCCTTTTCCTTTATATCGTCAATTCCAAGAACTGCGTCCTCTGTTAGGCCAGCCATTGCTCCAAATTGCTCACCGCCCAGCTAGCTAGCCGCCTAACCCAACTCCCAACTGTTAATAGTCAGAGGCTTGATTGGCTACTTGACTTTCGCTCAAAATCCATACCAATATTTGCCGAATAATTGAGAGAGAGAGTTATGAAGCTATTAATATTGTCATTACTACTCCTAATACGCGACAAATAAACCATCTTTAAAAATAAACTGGATATCGAGCTATTAGAAATTAATATCCAAGTACTGAAATTGAACATGCCACCTAAAAGTACAGCCAATAAATTAAGACTCAAAAGCGTAAGTTTCTACTTGAAATGCTGGAAAAATACCGAGCTTCGAAAATTAAAGATATAATCAACAGCCAAATAAAAAATGAAGAATTACAATTTTTATTGAAATTTACTGAGTCAAGATCGGCCTTGGACCAGCCGAGAAGACTGATTACATCAAATGATAGAAATAAACACAAAAAGCTCCAACATGACATGACGAGTCTCCAATACAGTAGAGTACACTATTGCATCCCCATTTAAGATTCAACCGGATAAAAAAAATCGAAGAAAGAGGAATATTAAAAGTTGAAAATTCCTGGAGTTAGGAGAGGAAGTGAAAATGAGTAGTTGAACCGAGTCTCAAACAAACAAACGACAAAAACAAGAACAACAAAGGAGACGGCATTAAAAGTGCGGACCTTGAATTGGTGAAGCTATCGATGGTTCAGCTGTTGGTCACCAATACGACGACAAGACTTTGGAGCGCAAGATATTGTGTTTCTTTTGTAAAACTGGTTTGTAGCTGGGTGAGCGAGCTTCGCAAGCGCCTACGGCTTACCGGCCACGGGTAGTGTTTCGCGATCGTTTTGGTATATATCGTCATCTGATTGTGGGAAGCGATACTCGCAACAGAGACGCGCGTGAGAGTTACGCCGAGTCCAGGATTTACTTTAAAATTGAGAGTGCAAAAAAGAGAATGACCGGCTAAGAGCATTCCTAGTAGCTTATTCAAATTTGGCTCTCTATTTTAACCAAAAAGCACACTTCTCTATTTTAACTATCAACTTTTTAAAAACACCCACAACAGCTTCTCTATTTTAACAATCTACTTTTACTATTCTATTTAAATATTATTATTCAAAGATTTCTTTATTCTTTCTGTAACGGTTATATTTTTGAATATTTATCTTATTCTAAAAAGGGCGGATTTTTTAATTTTTGTCTTTTCCTAATGCTCGGCATTTTTTAAATTTGTCTTATCCGACGATTAGATTTTTAAAAAATTTTCTTATCTTAACGGTCATATTTGTAAATACTTGTCTTATTTTAACGGTCATATTTTTTTAAAATTTGTCTTATTCCAACGGTAATATTGTTTAAAATTTTGTCTTATTCCAACGGTCATATTTTTTGAATTTTGTCTTATTCTAACGGTCATATTTTTAAAATTGTCTTATTCCAACGGTCATATTTTTTTAAAATGCCTTTATGCTTTCAATATAAATAAGATCATTTGCTCTCCAATAGTCATTCACCTCAACCAAGGTTTATTTTCATTCTACCTCTATTTTTCTCTTATGGCTCGTTTTTTCTTCAAGAGCCGCTCTTTTCTTCCCAAAATGCTTCATGATGACTCTGATGATGATTTAGAAGTAACTAATAGTGTTATGGAAGAAGGATCAGCATCGCACCATGGTGGTACCCAACGTCGTAGGTACATCATGCGTAATCGGTTGGAAGGCCACGAAAGACTTATGCTCGACTATTTTGTTGAAGACCCAGTATACCCTCCTAGACTATTTAGGAGGAGGTTTCGGATGAGGTGTCCTCTTTTTCTACGTATTGTATCTGAGGTTGAAGCACATCAGCCATACTTTGTCCAAGAAAGAAATGCAGCTGGAATACTTGGATTTTCTTCTATTCAAAAGATTACTGCTGTATTCAGGATGCTAGCATATGGAGTGTAAGAATCAAAGTAAATACAAAAACAATTAGTATCAAAATAAAAACAACTGGATCCATGCCTACATTTAGCCATGACGATACCAAGAGCTTGTCTTCCTCTATAGAGAAGTTGCTACCCCGTGTTGATTTCTTAGTGTGAGCCACGTGAACTTGGGGTAGGGAGTGATCAACCAATATCGAAACTTGTTGAGATTGATTCAAAAATGAGTTGTCCATGTTAGCATCTCCTTGTAAAAGCTCCATGAAAGACGTATCACCTTGCCCTTGGGAATCCATCCTAATAAAAACACACAATAATAACAGAGGAGAATGATCCATAAATAGGAAGGAAGTTTATTGTCGAAGCTCTGCAGTGGGCAAAATTTGAGTGATGAGATCAATGATGATTCCAATAACTTTTCCTAAACTCAGAGAACGGTGTTTTGTAAATTCGTATGTCTTGGTGGAATCCTGTTTCACTTAATAAATAATGCACAGCTCCCCACGATTTTTAGGATAAGTGTTGCAGTAAATGCATGTTGTAAAAGTATCTTTCCATTCCTTTTTTTGTGCAACTCTAAGCGGTTTCTTGTTGTAAAAGTCTTGCAGTTAATGCATGTTGTAAATGATAGTTCATGGTTTTTACAGCTGAAATTTTAGAAAACGAGAGGAATAGGTACCGATCGAGTGTAAAATTTAAACTAGGATAAAGTTGATATACGCTACCTATTCTATTCGTGAGCAGAAGACAATGGCGCCGAGCCTCTTTCTTCTCTGCGGGACAAGTGACTGTAAGGCTTGAAGACACTCCAAGCCAAACGGGAAAATTATGGGTTGGCAGTGATCGGGCAGTACTATAATTATCCCTCTATCTCTCACACACACACACATTCACACCTACACAATAGAAACAATTTATCGGACCTGGATTCACTTTAGGATCAGAAAGCATGAAAATCATTCATTATGACATTTATTCAAACAGAAAACATGCAACTCAAAACACAACTTCCATAAACATAGAAAGTAACCGATATCCATTGCTTTCACAGAAAAGACAAAAACAATGAAATTTAAAAGACAAATAATTAGTAAACAACAAGAATAGAAATCTAAAAGACATGAACAATAGTCGAACAAAGAAAAAAAAACCTACAATATAAGGGGGAGAGAGAGAGACGAACCTGAGATGGGAGACCAGAGAGGGAGATCGCGAGAACTGGGAGGATGAAAAGAAAAAGAAAGAGGGAGAGTTTGATTGCTGGGAGGAAGAAAATAAAAAGAAAGAGAGGGAGATGTGAGAACTGGAAGGAAGAAAAGAAATAGGGGGAGGGAGCACGAGTGTTAGGCGGAAGGAAAGAGAAAGAAAAAGAAAAAAAGAAAAAAAATATTAATATTTTATTATAGATAAGTGAACAGTGGTTATCTAAATATAGAGAACCACTGTTCACATGTTAAAACTTTTAGCTAAAAATTGTTAAAATAGAGAATCTGTTAAAGAGTGTTTTTTAGCTTTTTGGTTAAATTGGTTCTCTATTCTAACCAAAATGTTAGAATAGAGAACCTACTAGGAATGCTCTAATAGGCTGGGCGACGGGCGTGGTAATCAGCGAAAAAAGAAAAAAACTGGGGCGTGGGATTCAATAAATAAAAAAATGAAACAGCTCAGGAAAAAGAATATATTTTAAAATAATGGGAATGAAATGGAATTGGTCAACAAAAGAGACTACGGGGTGTTTGTTTCCCCAAAATTTCGGGGTTCGAAATTTCCAACAAAACAAACACACTCCAAAATTTTTAACTTTTACACACATACACTCTATTTTTCACAAACAAACGCCCCCTATATGACAATATATTTCATTAACTATTACTTTGTTATAATGAAATGGTCCAAGCAATTTATATATATGTATCCCACGTCTAATTTGACTGTAGAATAAAAAAAGAGGAGAAAAAATATAAACTCAGGTAGAATGTTTTTGGAATTTGAATAAAAATCTGGAAAATTGACAGTTTTATCCTTAAATTTTGTTCACTTTTATGTATTAGTCATTTACTTTTAAATTTCAAAATTAAGATCCTTCAATTTTCTTATTTTGACAAAATCACCTTATGTCAGCTTTTCGTCTATTTTTTTAATAGAAGTGACACCTCAGCAGCCAACTAAGCGACTAACTAA
This sequence comes from Myrica gale, assembly GCA_963930655.1. NCBI lineage: Eukaryota > Viridiplantae > Streptophyta > Magnoliopsida > Fagales > Myricaceae > Myrica > Myrica gale. Next base: position 17,018,596 of record OZ005617.1, on the reverse strand, counting down.
TCACTGAAGTTTGAGAGTGAATAACTAATAAAAAAAAAGTAGCCAAAATTTAAAGATTAAAATGTCAATTTTTCAAAAATTTACTATGTAAATCTGTAAACCAGCCCGCCATCCAAATATACTCAAAACGTATGTGTTTTCTCTCAATTTCAATATGAATAACAACCAAGAAAGTGAGCAACATACAATAAAGTCAAAAAGGGAAAGCTATGCCTAAGCACTGTTATACTAAGATTCCAAATGAAAAGAAAAAGGCACAGTGCTCATATTTGGCTGCTAAGAAGTAAGCCAGTCTCTTGGGCAAGGATTCTATCTTAAGGATTTTCATCCGGATGTTATGAAGAGGAGTCAAGATTTTAAATAAATAAATTTAAAGCTTAACTCAACCAGTAATGTTTTTTTTTATAGGCAACATAAAACTTTATTAAACGGAAAGGGAACATACAAAAGAGCTGGCACCATACAAAGAAGGCCCCCAGGGCCGGCTATTTGACCAGAATATCGGGCATGAAGCCCTTTTACACACGAACACACAGGTCCGCAGATACAAAGCAGGCTCAAAGGCCTGTAAACACCAACAGAGCCCAAAGGCCCACTAACACAACCAGGTTAATGACACATTACACCCCAAACTACCGTCTTTAAGACATTGTATCCTCAAACTACCAATGTTAGACACTTTACACCCTAAACTACAAACTTTGACACATTACACACTCAAATTACTAATATTAAACATTTTGCATTCTCTATTTGACAATAAGACCCTTAATAAATTAATGAATTGACAACAATATCTTTAATATATGCAAAATGGGTCAAGGGTATTATCGTCATTTTAGTCTACAAATTTGACATAAGGTGCAAAGTGTCAAAAATTAATAATTAGAAGGTCCAATATATTAAAATTGGTAATTTAAGGTACAAAATGTGAAAATGTGGGTAAAAATTTGTATTTTTCCCTTTCGTTTTTCTAGTTTTCTGTCTCTTCTGCCGCACACGAGACAAAACACTGCACCTTTAAAACAAAAGTAAAGACGTTAAGGTCACGTGGTCCCACGTGAGCGGGACCACCCAACTCACTGAGTCACAGTAATTATTCAATTTGAAGTCACGAACGTATAGACAATTTCTCAATGATTTTCTGACAGATAATTCTCAACTTCACAGAAAGACGCTTCTAATATTATTTCTAAAAGATCAAGTTATTTTTTGACAGGCGTTTGAGCTTTGTTCTGAATCTTCTGATCTAGCGATAGATTCTACTTCGTTTAGGATGACAGCTGTTAATATTTTAAAGCTTGGGTGATTTTGCTAGTCGACAGGAGATCAATTTGAAGTCACCAACGTATAGACATTATCCAGAGAAACAGGGGGCGACAGCCGACAAGGACAGTGCCTTAAATGTAATGGCAACAACCTGTTTGTAGTTTGAAAGGAGCTCAGTACTGGAATGGTCTGGTTTGGCTTGGGATTGAGATTGGGCTCTTTTGAAAAAGGTGATTTTGATTGCTATTAGAGAGGGTTTGTACAGGCGGGTTGGGTTCGTTTGAAAGCTTTGAGTGAAAGCAATAGAGAGATATGATACGAAGAAGGTATTGCGTTGGTGAGGAAGAGATGTCAAGGGGTTGGGGTGAGGTTGCAGAAGATGATGTATTCTATTCGAGTTTCGCTCCTTCTGGGGTTTGGTGCATTAATTTCCTTTAAGAAGGCTGACGCTAATATGTTCGTATTGAGTTGGCTGGTTGCTGAGGCCGCACCGTTAAGGGAATGGACGGAAGGCTGACAGAGGGTATGTTTGAGGGTGAAAATTTTGGATATTGGAATTTGAGAAATATTATAAAGTAAAGAAATGTTATGAGAGTTGGTGAAAAAGCGAAGAGAGAAGATTTTTAATAAATATTATAATAAAAAAAATTATGTGGTTAATTTTTTAGTAGTAAACCTAAAATTTTGAGCCTAATTAATTGGGGTTCAAACATGCCCAGAAAGACGATTTTGTCAGAGTACGAAAATTGAAGAATTATACTTTTGAAGTTTGAAAGAGAAGAACTAATACCTAAAAGTGACCAAAACTTAAGGATTAAATTTTTAATTTTTTAAAATATTCAAGAATGACTTTTTACTAGGTTTGTAAAAACTTTAAGAATGATTGTAAAATGATTTTTATTGAAATTTATTAAAAGTAAAGTGATAGAATATTTGATTAATTTTTTTAATTAAAATTTGTTAAAAATTAAGAAGAGAAAATATTCAATATTTTTTTAATGAAATTTGTGATGTTTGATTATAAAAAATTTCTTAAATCATCACCTTTAGTTAATAAAGAGGAACCAGATAAACTAACCCTTCAACTTTAGGCTGACGTGTCCGACGTGAATAAATTAGAGACTTGGATTTGCACTTGTTCACAATGGCTTGGCGAAGGAAAACCGTCGCTCAGAAAAGACCTTTACGGTCTTCAGCGACTGTTGAGAAGTTGGGAAATGCCAAGCACGCATTATGCAGAATGGCTTGGCTCCAGTTGGCAAGAGGGCATCATGAAAAGTGAAGGCTAGAATAGTGCTAGTTCTCTTTTTTCATTTTTTAGTCAACAGTAGCAGCAGGCATAGCCCGCGGATAAGGGGCTTCGAACCCGGAAGGACCCTCCCTAAGCTAACGCTCAGGGTTGAATAGTGCTAGTTCTCGATATAAATAAACCTCGCTTGAAAGAAAAAATAAACCCACTCCAGAGCTAAGGAAAACCGTATCAACATCTGGTGGATCCTAATCACCAAACCGAAAAAGCATAATTGATGCATGTAGGACCAGAAAACACGTTTGATAGTGACTAATCTTGAAAAGAATATCATTCTACCACGCAAATAAAATAATAATCTTATTTCTTCTCTTGAAAGAAAAGACCTTAAATAATAAACTATCATGAGTCTGGCCCAAGCATTCCACTGAAATCTAAAAACATCCACACGCAGATACCGCCAGAGCAAAATAAACTTTGCCAAGTGTCGAACCTTCATCAGACATTACCCGAGTTGTAACCTTAGCCAAACACCACTAAATCACTACCCCGGTTGTAAATAATAACCTTGTTTATTTTTTCCATGTAAAAACTAAAGAGGAACAAAGGCACAACTACTCATTTTACTTCGCACGAGTGCCCGTGTTATGAAGCTTTTCTCATTAAGGACATTCTATTATTATACAACCACTATATAACCCACAGAGGTAAAACACCAAGTCCAGTTCCCAAATATTTTCAGCTGTCAAATTACACAAAATCATCAAGCATCAGCAGGTGCTGCCGCTGCACTGCCATTAGATTCAGCACGTTTAGTTTCATAATCTTTAACAGCGGCCTTGATAGCATCCTCAGCAAGCATGCTGCAGTGCAACTTCACGGGTGGGAGAGAGAGATATTTTGCAATTTCCCTGTGGAGATGAAAAAATGCCGTTATTTTGATAAGCATAAAACTCGCGATAAAACCTGATGAAACATTTTTTAGATATGAAGACATATGCAGGGCCTGGTTTGAACTACCAGAAGGTACTCAAAACCATATATTTTGCAGAAGTCGAGACATATTTATTATTTCTTGGAACAAAAGGGAAATTGGGAATCATCAAACATCTCAACCAGGCTCAAACAGGATAACTTAACACACTATAGACCTTGATGTTTTGTTTTTTGGCCAGTACGTGGCTAACTGCACACAGAATTCTAATTAAACAAAAATATTCTTCCGTTCATCACCATCTGCTTTCAATTTTTCTCTATAGTAAGCAAAAAAGTTCCTAGACCTTTTAATAACCCCAAGACTAATAACAAAAACTATCCAACATGGTGCTCTAATTCGTCTTAATCTCCAAACTCAACCAAGTTGTTCCACTACAATCTGCTTTCCTGTTCATGGTGACAGCAACTAAAAGGTCTCTTTTTCTCTTCATGACAGCAATTAAGACAGTTGAGACACCAAAAGTAATGGCCGAGAAATCATGGCATCAAAAAATGGAAGTTTGATCTACTAAAAAGAATAGTAATTACAACCACAGCAGAAAATACCATCAAGCTGAACGCACCCTCATAGTTACTTTGACAGAAACATGATGAGCAACATCGAATAACTATAGTCATGGACTCGGATTAGACAAAGAGGAAATGAAGAACTCACGTGTTTTTTATTGTCACAACCTCCTCCAATTGCTTTCCCTTTACCCATTCGGAAGCTGGAAAATGGAAAAGAGTAGCGTAATTAGAAAAATCCTTTGGAATAACAAAAACCACGCGTCCAGGATAAATGGACAAATAAGCAAAAGCCGACAATGAATAGAAACTTGATAAATAAGCTGAAGCAGCACAAGATCGACCACAATTTCTGACCCCAGGAACAAACAGATTTTTCCATAGCCACCAGAAGCATGGGACCATTTAGGCAAGAAATCTGTGCCCTTGATGAAGCAATGCAATTATATATAGGGTAGTAAAGCTTTTGGCATACAACTTGCAAATAGGAGGGCAAAAGTGGTTGTTGAGCACTCAAACTAATCTAAAAAACAGGGAACTCCTACAAAGCGTCATCCCAGTCTCACGTCATTTTCAACAGACGTCAACATTTCATCCAAGTAATACCCAAAATAAATATCCAAATAAATAAAATAATATACGACTCAACAATAGTTTAGGGTAAAGACCGTATCAGATAAAGGCATCCTAAGAAGAGCACTAACTTTTTTTGATAAGTTTTTTTCTTCTTTTCTTCTTCTTTTTTTTTTTTTTGATAAGTCCTAAGAAGAGCACTAACAAGGAGGATTAGTCTCCTCAATCAATTCTGTTCAATTGTGGCAACCTATCATTCACACACACAAGGAGGATTAGTCTCATCAATCAATTCTGTGCAATTGTGGCAACCTATCATTCACACACACGAGGATTAGTCTCATCAATCACTTCTGTGCAATTGTGGCAACACGCAAGCACAAAAATTAGATTTCATAAAGCAATATCTATACCAGAACCAATCAATTCAAATTTAGAACTCTATACAATAGGCATGAAATTTGTCAGATTTTAAATAAGCAATCTAATCAACTAATTCCCGAAATCATCAAACAGAGAGAACGAGAGAATCACTTAAGCTCCTTTGATGCTATGAAATAGCAGTAGAAGAAAAAGAACTCCAAATTTTACATCTTGTGCTATTGATGAGCTACATGCGCATTGGTATTTGAAAAAGCAGAACCCTAAACTTCTACCCACAAAACATCACCATAAAATCAAAGCGTCGTTTCTCGTCTCCTTTTCAAAATCCTACCTAAATAAATGGTTCAAAGAGGAAATGCCAGATCTTTATTACATACTCATTTGCTTAATAATCTCAACCACCACAAAATGCTAACCCCCGCTGCGAAGTAGAAAAGCACAAAATTTCAATAGCTATCCTTTCCTCAATTTCCCGGTCAACCAAACACCTCAAAATTCTCGAATAATTTCTCAGCCCTCAAACGAATCATGCCCAAAAGAAATCCTCCAAAAAAACAAAAACCTGATCCTAAGAAGTCAAAAACCAAGCAATAATCATTCACTCTTAATTTTCCTCGACTTTTCAGAAACCAAGCAAAATCATAGTAACAGAGAACACCAACCTACAGACGATGACGCAATAGCAGAGCCACAACCGAAGGTCTTGAAGCGAGCATCGACGATCTTCCCCGTATCCTCGTCGACCTTGATCTGGAGCTTCATGACGTCGCCACAGGCGGGCGCACCAACCAGGCCAGTGCCCACCGTGGGATCGTTCTTGTCGAAGGATCCGACGTTCAGGGGCTTGTCGTAGTGCTCGATGACCCTCTCGTGATAGAGGCGGGGCAGGACCTGGATGGGCCGTGACGCCGCCTCCCCTGAAGCAAGCCCTACGAGCCTCTTAGACGCAAACCTCAGCATTTTACTCTCGTTTTCCTTCTCTCTCTTTCTTTCCTTACCTCGGGTTCGTGAAGAAGTCGCTTCGCTGAAGCCTGAAGAGTCCGATGGAACTTTCAATTTGTTTTATAGGGCTTTAGATATTTAAGGGCGGTTTGTTGTGGATGAGGATAATGGGAACACGTGGCGCGAAGAGATAGTTTTGGGACTTCACAGATGTTAAGATCCGGAAACTCCCAGATTACAGGATGAGGTTGATTCTGGTTCTCTCCTGATCTCTTTCCTACCGTTTTCCCAGTGCGACCTGGTCTTGCCACGTCACTATTAAGATGCGGCCCAACAATCTTTCTCTATCTTTATAGGCTCTGCCCACCAAACAAGGTTTATGTGGAAACGTGACCCAACGATAAGTGATGACGGACCTGGGTTCCTGAAGGCAGGGTGGGATCTGAAAGACTCTGAAGTTTGGGCTGAAACTGGATTGGAAATACTGGGCCCTGGCTGCAGTTCTCAACTAACGAGTACGCATAACTGTTTTATACACTATTTTTTTTTTAATCAAGACACATTTTATTGAAAGCAAGAAAGTTACGTTTATGCCAAGAAAAAAAAAGTTACGTTTACAACTTACAACAATAATTGCTTTAAGGGCTAGCAATAAATCTAGAGGGCGTAACCCATAAAAGAGAACACAAGATCCTCAAGGAATGAGCATATAGGCCCACAAAAAGCGGGCAAGCTTGCAGAATCGAGCAAGCCTGCAAAAACTGAGCTCGAAAGTTCATGAACAGTAACAACCACCGCAGAGAACACGAGATCCTCAAGGAATGAGCATATAGGCCCACAAAAAGTGGGCAAGCTTGCATAAGCGAGCAAGCCCGCAAAAACTGAGCTCGAAAGTTCATGAACAGTAATAACCACCGCAGAAGGTGGTGGTGGCAGCTGAGGAGGAACATACATAGCGTAAATCTAACTCCCTTGAACTATTTTTTATACTTGCTTTGTACTTAACTGCAGCTCAACTTAAATGGATTTTACTATTTAGTTTGTGTTTCACTTTCAATTTTTTTTAAAGAATGAGTTCAGTTTTGTTCATATATATATATATATATATATATATATATATATATATATACTTCGGCTTTGGCCTCTTCCATTTTGTTTCTTATGAATCTAATTTCCAACTTAAAACTTAATCCTTGGGGTTGGCCACCTGGCCTACTGGTCTAGGCTCGAGATTTGAAGATTTACTCTCTTCATGATCTTAAATTTAGAACCTCTCACGTATTACCAATTATTTAAGGTTATCCTTATGACGTGTGATCAGCTAATTAATAGATTTGTGTGGAACGAGCTTAGAAATTAATCAAAATGAAACTCGATATGCCCTCGCCACCTAAAAAAACAAAATCCAAACTTCAAACTCGAGTTTGGTTTCAAGAAGGTCAGATTCCGATGTCTTCGCGTGTCATCGGTGGACACCGCCTAGTTTATTGTGATCTTCTCCTTCTGACGAGCACAACTGTTCCAGCACGGCATCTAGCAAACGGCGCGTTATGTCCCACGCGCCTCTTGGAGGGTTCCGGTGGCGCGTGGTGGTCACGCGCCGGTGCCTCTCCTTGTGCTTTTTTTGGTGTTTTGGCCACTCTGCTCATTCGTGGTGGTGTTGGTTTTGTTTTTCTCTGTTTTTTTTTTGTTTTGTTATGTTGTTGTGTTTGGTTGTTTTTTTGTGTTTTCTGGCTCCTGCGTGAGCTTTCACCGATCCTTTGTGGATCTTTTCAGTTCTTGTTTGGGCTTTTTGTACCGAGCTGTGGTGCTTTCCTTACTAGCATGTATAGGTCCTGATAGATGTGTTTATCGTGTCCGGTCGCCGCTCTCACTGTTTTGCATGGAACATATAGCGACTTTCTCTGATCCTTTATAAAATTTCACCAGTATATTTTCGCGTGATCTTTATTATTTAATTCCTCTTTAGAACATGATCTAGAAAAAAAAACTCTAGTTTGTTTGGTTTATTCCAAACCTTTTTCATTGTTTTTTCACCGCATTGTTCACATCTGCTTCTTCAAACTTACATCGGATTGTCATTGATAGCTAAAGAAAGTGGTGAATACATTTGTAAAAATCTGTCAATCAATGATTAAAGACAGGTGAGATGGCGGAAGCTTTTGGGCTGTAAAAAGGGCAAAAGTAGCAGGCAGGACTTATAGTTATAGGTTCCTATAATATTATTTTCCTTGTCTCTATATGCAATGGACTTCATGTTGAAGGTCTACTGCCCTTTCGCTTCAATGGGCATGACAACCTTCGCTGTCCACTTATTTATGACAGCCCTCTCTCAATGTCTTCCACCAATCGTCCCTTTAGGTGATTGCTTGTCATTTTTCTCTTTTTCTATTTGTCTGGATTCGCAACCTCTTTTGGAAGAACATATATGGATGCAGGATGCTGTTGTAGCTTGCACCAGAACTTGATTGCCTCAAAATAAGCCAAAGGACAGAGAGAACCTACACTGAAAGACATCGGAAATTTTTGTTTGTTTTTTTCTGAATGCAATCGCTCCTTGAGTGAAATTCTTTTAATAAAATATACCGTCCTCTAGAGAGAAAAACTTACACGAAAATAATATATGGAATAACAGCTAGATTGTCTTCACTCTTAGTATTATTAGGAGGATTTTTGCAACCATCTTCTAGCTAGATCCTAGCAAGCTGATAACTTGTCTTGAGCTTCATGCGGATGCATCTGCATCCCTACTAGATTCATCATTTCCTTCCTTTTTATCCTCACGTCAATTCGTACCCAAAAGTTGGCACTCAAGTAGTAATATCATTGACCCTAGCTAGAGAAGATAAAAACAACTCCAAATGCTATAGACTTTAGTTTGGAAAGACGTCCAACTTGATGGTATTATTGAACGGTCCAAATTTATGGACCTAAGCTTTTTAAATGGGTTAATTACACTTATCACCCTTAAATTATCGTGTTTTTTTTTCACTTTACACTCTAAAATATCACTTTTGTTATATTTCACCTTTAAATTATCATGTCCCAACAATTTGCATCATTCGTCCATAATTTTTGTCAATTTAGACGGAAAACTAATTACATGTATCTCACGTGATTTTTTCCCACATGATCTTCTCATTTTACCCCTTTATTTGGTTTACCACCAACATTCCAATCAAATGGTGCAGAGTCAAAAAAAAATGGTAGTTTGAGGGTGATAAGTGTAATTATCCCTAAAAAAACTCGAGCTAATAATTAATATCTTTTGTATTAAAAATTATAAATACGTGGAATAGGTTATGAAAGTAGTTAAACTTGTTGGCATATTAAATAATTCCATTTAAACGCCTTGAAAAACCCGTGTGTTTCCCAAAAAAAAAAGATCACGCTTCTATACCAATGTCTATTAGTTTAGTTTTGAAAATGTTTTTTTGTAACGATTAAGAAAAAAATTTTGAGATATAATTTTTTAGTTATTTGTGAGAATGGTGGGGCCCACAAAAATGATAGTTCGAAAGAGATTTTTTTTAAAAAAATTTCACTTGGAGAATGTGAGAGTAAAAACGTTTGTTATGATTTTCTCGGGTTAAGTTATGGACTATGATCATCTGTTATGAATTTTATCAAAATAATATATTCTTTTTTGTGTAATTATTTGTCCTTACTCTCTAAAGATTCAAATGTTGTATAATGTAAATTGTAATAAGTAATAATGATTGAAATTTTTATTTTTTTTGTAGTTTCATAAAATCTTACTTAACAAAGTAAGTATTTATTTTTCAATAGTAACTTGATTTTACCATTTGACCAATTCTAACTTCTTGGTTTGAAATATCTTTTGTTAGTATTTGAAAAATATTTTTAAGAAATAATAAATAATATCAAATTTGATTTTAGTTTTACATATCTTAACTTTTTTTATTAACTGCCCCCTTTCCCTAATAATAATAATAATATGAGCTGGTGAATGAGAAAAAGTTAATTAAAAAAAGTAAGAATTTTTTTTTCTCAATTTTTTGGGGTAATTACATTTATCATCCTCAAACTACCATGTCTTTTCACTTTGCACCCTTTGAGATGTTGTCGGTAAACCAAACGAAGGGCAAAAAGAGAAGATCATGTGGAAAAAAGTCACGTGAGACGCACATGATTGGTTTTTCGTCTAAATTAACAGAAATTATGGACGGATGGTGCAAACTGTTGGGGCATGGTAATTTGAGGGTGAAATGTGACAAAAGTAGTACTTTGGGGTGCAAAGTGAAAAATGTATGATAATTTAAGGGTGATAAGTGTAATTCTCCCTTTTAAATTGAGTGATGTCTCTATATGTCTAATTATGAGCCTACAAAAAGACTCCAAGATAATGCCATCAATTACCCTAGCCTATCTATTACAAGTAGGGACAAAACCAGGAATTAATTATCGAGGGGAGAAGCTAATTACAGGAAAAAAGATTTTTGAGAGGGTCAAAATGAATAAAACATAAAAAAATTTCAAAAATCTATTAAAAATGGGTAAAAAAATATTCTGTCTTTATGAGCTTTTGGAGGGTTGGGGTCATGGCCCCTGCCAGACTCCCTTGACTTCATCTCTGATTACAAGATTGAAGGAAAACAAAACTACTCTAAAAGTTCAATACAAATGTGTATATCAAAAAGAGCTTTACCTAATGAGCTCCAAAAACTCACAAACTTGTTCCTTAGAATAAAAAAGCTTAGCTACTCATGACTTAAATAAATCAAAATTGACTCTAAAGTTCTATGTATATAGAAAAAAGCTTGACCCAATGAGCTCCAAAATCTCACAAAACTTGTTCTTTGAATAAAAAATATTTAGTCACTTGCGACTTAAATAAGAGTTGGTCAATAAGTCAATCTGTCTTTCCCGAAAATTACCGTGATGTTGAATTTAATTCGTACGGATATAGATCAATTTCATCTAACTTGATACACGTGAATATGTGTCCAGATTTATATCGTTACCTAAAAAAAGAAATAAAAAATCCCTCTTATTTCCAAGAGACGTGCAAATATATAACTTCCTTAAAGCAGAAAACTGATCTGTAATTTGTTTATCTCCCTTCACAAATATAATAACGAGGGTTGGAAGAAAGTATTAAAACCATGCAATGATTCACTAGAAACCTAATATAATAGATATTCTCGAAAACGATGACGATCGATCAGTAAAGGGATTCGATGTACCAAAGCAGCAATGCATTTATATTCCACTCGCTCACGACTAGAGCGGATAATTATATTATCCCTGAGGAAACTATGAAGCTTTCCAACAGACCGGATGGCTTAAAAAAATCTCAGATAATTAACTCTCCACCTAACTTCCGCACCATGCAACCTTTTCAAAAGGCGTATCCATATCCACTCAGTACTTATATATATATATATATATTCAACTTTAAACATCTGCATTCTGCTTGCATGCAGGGCTAAGCCAGACCGTGGGCCAAATTGTGATATAATAATTTTCGGGGGTCAATGTAATTTTTTTTTAAAAAAAATGAGCTCAAATTTAAACTTTTTTCTTAATTTTGGGGGCCTTGCTTGCTTGCTGATTGCCCCCAAACTGCGAAAATGTGATAAGCCATTTACATTACTCCCCCTAAAAATGAAATATTTGCCAAGTAATTTATGATCACGCCCCCGTTAGATTTTGTTGTTTAAAATCTGGCCCATGTTAAAAATTAAACCAATAAATGGGATCTTCGCTTGCTTTTTAACTTCCCAATTTAGATGTTTAGGAAGAAAAAAAAACTTCCCATTTTAGATTGTGTGTTTGGATTCTCAAACAATTTCCAAAACCATATAATTTACATGTGTCTTTTTTAGTTTTTTTTTGCAACTTTACATATTCTACTTTTGTCACCAAATGACAAACCAATAATCAAAGAGTAAAAAAATAAAATCCCTCAATAAAGTGTTATATCCTGTTTTTCACCAATATAGTTTTCATTAGTACCTACATATTTATAAATATTTATGTACGGATCAAAAATAGTTTTTACTTAATTTCTATCTGCCTCCACATTATGACACTTTTGATACACCTAATAAATTGTTGTAATTTATTGGTTCATGTATGGATGAATTTGTGTCCTATACACAAAACTCGTACTATATTTATTTGCCAAAATTTTGAAAAATATTTTCGAAATTTTGAGAATATTTACTTTATTGAGATTTATTGGGGTTTGTGAAAAGTAAAGTGTGTATGCGTAAAAGTTAAAAAAGTTGGAGTATGTTTGTTTTGCTAGAAATTTTCGTGCCCCGAAATGTTAGCGAACAAACATCACATTGGATAGAAATTTAATTACACTGGGTTTAATAATAATCTTTTCCATATTTTTAGTCTATGTAATTTGGATGGGATAAAAAAAATCTCGGTTGAATTTTTTTTTTGTTAGAGGTAGTGTAGATTCTATTGAGATTGATGAAAAAGTTATTGAAGTTTGTAAAAAAAAAAATTCACGTACACAAATTTTTTTCATTAACTCCAATTTCTTTTATATAAATGGCAACAATTTTTTCACAAGTTTAAAAAAAATTCAATTTATACTACCTCCTAACAAAAATTTCATACATGATAGTCACGTCCGCAATTTTATTTTATTTTTTGCTCCGGCGCCACTCATTTTGTAACCAATTCGGGGAGGATATATTTTCCCCGACCAAGCTAAAGTGACTTGAGACTTTGAAGCTAAAGGACGCCACCAAACACATTGATGAATACAAAGAATAGCAATTCCAATAATTCTAAGCCCGTAGACGTAGTAGCACGCACGCATGACGCATCAACAAGTTGGCTATAACCATGATGCTGCTGCTGTAGTGGCCCAATAAGAATTAATATTTGGCTCCTACTCGGGGAAGAAACATGCATGGATCGCTCATCGCCTTACCTAATTATAAGTAGCTTTCACTAACTACACTATTACGTCGCACATGAGATGTTCTTGTCGCCGTTGGGTTAACTTCTAGTAATAACCACTTTGCTCCCGCTTTAAACATTGATTTCTTTAACTTTCCTTAAGTTTTTTGCTTCTTTTTTTTTTTTTTAAAAAAGAAACCCCCAAAAACAGAGGCAACATAGGCGGTTTCGAACATCTTCGTCGTTGTCTTTCACCGATACATCTTCTTGTGTTTGTCACTGTACCATTTCGAACTAGTTTAACGTGCAAGGCAATCCAAATAGAAGCCTCCTGCAATAAAACAAAAACGCCAAACATGGCGCTGATACTTTCTGCAATGGACAAAGAAATAAGACGTAGATCAAAGTTTTCTTTTCGATTTGCCCATTTAATTTGCTTTGTTTGATATCTAGCTCATGAGATCATCCTCGACTAGTTGAAGATGCTATTGGACTTGGAGGTTTAGTATTGGTCCATCCAGTCGGCACTGGCAGTGGATAATATATTAGTGTTTGTGATGTTAAAATTTTAATAAAATTTTAGTAAAATTTTAGGAGTTGGTAAAAAGGTGAAGAGAGAGAATGAAAAAAGTGAAAAAGTTAGAGAAAAAGTAAGGAGAGAGAATGAAAAAGTAAGTGAAAAAAGTTAGTAAAAAATTAGAAAAAAAGTAAGGAGAGAGAATGAGTTAAAAATTTGGTAAAGTTTTGTTAAATTTTAGGTGTTTGATTGTTAAAATTTTGAAATGTTTAAAAGTTTGGGTGTTAGAATTGCTGAAAAAATAAAGATAAAACGATTTGAATGAATTTTTTTATATTTATTTAAAATGAAAATTGATAATTTTATAGAGAATTAACTTACTGTTAAAATGAATGCCGTAAAACGAGAGGAAATTAAAGTGCTAGTTTTTTTTGGCCAAGTCCCAAAATATCACGTCGTATCAAACTTTTAGGCTATGTTTGTTTCAAAACTTTTTTCTCTCACTTTTTCATTAATTTCAATACCTTTTCACCAATCCTAATTTTTTTTTTTTACAAATTTCAACTAATTTTAATACATTTTTCATCAGTCTCAAGAAAATCTACACTAATTAAAAAAAAATTAAAAAACACAAAAATATATCTCAAAACATAAATAAAAGATGGCCTTGGGACCATTATTTTAAAGGTCGGTACGTACGACCTAACTGATCTAATCAAAACCAAAACGTCATTATCATGAGTCCATGACCGACCCCATTCCATAAACATGAACCGAAGTTTTGGTTAGACGGCCAGCTAAAAGGTCGTCAATGCTTTTTTATCGTGCACCTTAAAATATGGTTAATTTACATGAGATATTTGGTTAATTTGTCAGCATCGTATATCCTTTCTTTTTTTTTGTGTCAAATCATTCTTTTTTTTTTCTCGAATTGTGTCAAATCATTCACATGTTTGGTTTATTGTCTTCGGAAACGATACAATATTACATGCTTAATGGACAACCTTATTAGTTTGTCCTTCCACGCTGCATTATTCTCAGTAGCGCCGTCATTAATGATCAGCCTCCTTCACGGATAACCAATCTGATCAGTACCAGCGATTAGCCCACGCGCTACGTAGAAAAAAAAAGACTAGCCCACGCGCGACCCAAAGAGAGTTGATTAAATTTGGAATGAATTGGAAAAGGAAGTGTTGAGATGATTAAGGAACAGTGATTTTGCATAAAGTCAAACTGGAAAGAAAGCACTAATTAACGAATTCTGCCGGCGTGCTTCAGTTTTGTCGATTTCCTATATTTTCTGGGTTGCTTAGCAGAAGAAGTGGGGTGGGTGTGGACGACCTTTGAGGGTAAGGATGCGAGGACTACAGGGAGCGGATGATAACAAAAACATGGCTGTGCCCAATGATAATGAAAACGAAGTTGAACTTAATTAATTTGTTCTGTCACGATGATAAGGTTAAATAATGCATGCTAATAGCGATGCACAACCAACTTTCCACAGTCAAGTTTGAAGCTGCTGCTTTTTCGGAAAGATGATACACCGTTCTCACAGGCGGAGGCAGGGGGGAGAGAACAGGGCCACCGCCCCCGGTTGGCTCCCCCAAATGTGTTTTTTTACACCTAAATTTTTTTTTCTTCTTTTTTTTCAGACTTGCCCCCTTGGCCCCTGAAAATTCAGCCCGCCCCCTAAGGCCCAAGCAGCCCATCCTACCTTAAATTGTCGTTGATTTTGTGACGAATATTTCATATATTTTTTCTGAGTCCTTGATAATTGGTGTCTGTTGTAATCATTGGTTATTCATTTTATTGTCACTATTATCATCTAATTTTCAAGCATGTCCATGAGATTAACTTGTTTTCAATTGACTTTCTCTAAAGGTGGAATTTCTTTTCCATTGTGACATTTAGATCAAGTTGCAGATATATTTCTTCAAAATTTTAGTCATTGATATAATCTTACCTGACTTAATTTAGACACGTAATGAGCACTTTGAAGTGAGATTTTTCTATTTTCTCATTTTGTAAGGAGAGTAAAATAGTTACGTGGATGTTAAAATTGAGCTTTTTGTTCCTATTCCTTTTCCATTATCATTTACTAAGTATGTATTTTCTCTTTGCAATTCGATATTTTTTTTATTGATAGAGATTCCACTCCTGAAAAGCTCGTATTCAATAAAATTTTCACACTAAAGATAACTATAACAAGGGTAAGAAGTAGTTTTATGCCCTTGGATCCTTTGGAAGAAGTCAAAAATTTGTGTGTTAATAATTCTATCACTATGCTTATTGTATTATGAAGATGATTAAGATGATTGTTAAGATAAGAAAACATACTTTATATCTATTGGTATATTTTTTTTATTGAGTTGACATGAGCCTTTCTAGTTGCAACTGCAGTGTTGAGAGAGTGTTCACTGCGATGAAGTTTATCAAAACTGACCTGTGTAATAAGATGAGAGATGAATGACTGAATGATTGTATGGTGGTATACATCGAGAGAGAAATTTTTGACACTAATGAGAACGAAGCTATTTTGCAACGTGTTCAGAAGATGTAGGATCCAATTGTCACCTCTCAGTATCAACAAATAGTATAGTACGTGTATTTTAATATTTTTAGTCTTTAATTTTTGATATTTTAACTCTTAAAGACATTTTTTTATATTACATAGTAAAAAAATTGTTTGTCATTTTTACTTAGAAGTTTGCCCCCCATTAATTTCATTCTTGGCTCCGCCACTGAACTGTCCGTTCTGAAAACTCAACGCAACCGGCTGGATGAATCATTTTCAAGGCCAAATTTTTAAAGAAAAATGATAAAAAAATATAGTACATAAGGCAAAAAAAATCTTAGAGTTAAAATATTAAAAATACATTATATTCAAATACACATACTGTACTATTTATTGAGACTGAGAGTTGATAATTAGATCATACGAGTCTGCATCTTCTAAAAACGTTGCAAAATGACTTCGTTCTGAATAGTATCAAAAATTTCTCTCTCGATGTATACCATCATACTATCATTCATCCAGTTATATTTCATCTTATTACGCAAGTCAGTCTTCGTACCTGACAAAAAGTATTGTTGTAAACTTATTACAAAAAAAAAGAGTATTGTTGTCAACTTACATGTAATTGGGAGGATTGTTGTTATTTTAAGTGTAAAACACTAAGGTTGTGTTTGTGTTGAAATATTTTTGGTATTGAGTTTTGTGTTGGTATTGGGTTTAGTGAAAAAATGAAGAGAGAGATATTTTTTTTATATTTTTTGATGGGAGAGAGAGAGATTATATTGTAGTATTTTATTAGGAGAGAGAAAAATATTGGTAATATTTTGGGTGCAAACGCACCCTAAATTGTGTGCAATTTCACGGAAAAATTAGATAGTGGGTATTGTCTAATATTAATAGTTAGAAATTATAATTTATTAAAATTGATAGTTTATAATATAATGAGTAAAAGCTCTTTACAATTGATAAGTGAAAAGTTCATTTATCTATATATATATATATATATACATTGTCGTGTTTGGTTACTTGTAATGAATTCTTTATAATTGCTTACAGCCACCACAATACGACTTTACCTTAGTCTTGTATCTAAGCTTAGGGTTGAAAAAGTATTAACGTAGGAAAATCTATTGCCTGATAAATATACATAGGATTAAAATCCCTCAAATCACACTATTTTATTAAAAATCTGTGAAAGAAACTAGGATAATGTTAAATAATTAATATTAACAATATGAATCGATCATGTAATATATAATTTTGAAGGTACTTATTCTTAAACAAAAATATTAATGAAGTACTGGTTATTTTACTCAAAGATACCTTTGTCGTATCTGAAGTAGTTAATAGTTATAATAATATAAAAAATATTAAATATTAAAAGGAGTACTTTATTGTATCTAAATATTTAACAGTTATGATCCACCGATATCATGGAGAAGTTTGACACCATTTAACAGTTATGATCCACCGATATCGTGAAGAAGTTTGATACATTACGCCTTTTAACTACTCATTTTGCACCTTTTTCAAAATTTGAGACTAAAATGACAATAATGTTCTTGACACATTTTGTATATAGTAAAAATATTATTATAAATTTATTAATTTATCAAGGGTATTATTATCAAATGGAGGGTGCAAAGTGTCAAAATTGATAGTTTAAGGTGCAAAGTGTCTAACATTTGTAGTTTGAGAGTGCAATGTCTTAAAGATGGTAGTTTGGGGTGCAAAGTGTCAAACCTATGATATTTTGAAGGTGAAAAATATATTTTCCCAAAAAAAAAAAATTGAATTGGTTTTTAAGGCTAAGGGGGGCCGCCCCTGCTGCTTCCGTCCGAGTGAAAAGGTTTCGATGACTTTTAAATGAACTGTTATCATTTTAAAAGCTTGATCTTGATCTTTAAATATTCATAAGAACTCCATTGTGGGGTTACTGATCTATAAAAAGCTAGAGAATATCCGTGGACGAACAGTACTCGCTCTGTTGAAGAAGCCCCTCGTAGGACTTATAAAATTGTACCAAAATAATACATTGAAAGAAGGTGCTACAAGTTCATTTGAAAACATAATAAGATGTCAACGTTCTCTTCTGGGTAATTAATGTAAGATGTGAAGGTTGGAAAATAGAAGTTCATAGCCATTTTAGACAATAAGATCAGGTGTCGGAATATCCATTGTAATTTGTCAAGCTTAGTAACCAAATCCTCTGATTGCCTAGAAAAAAAAAAATCACGTCCTTTGATTTCCTAGAGACCCCAAGCATAATGTGAAACTCATTTCCCTGATCTGGGTCTTTTCGGTCGCTGTTAGAAAGCTTGTCAGTTGCATCACTGTTTTTGTCTTCCTTCTCACCTTTCAATCAACATCTTTAAAGAATGTGTTCGGTTAAGGTGTTTTGTGAGTATTTTTATGTGATGTTAACTTTATTGGCATGCGTGTTATAGTTATATTTATGTGGTGTGAAAAATGATGTTTGGTTGTAAAATCCTGAGAATTCAAAAAATCCTGAAGATTCATGGTAAACGAACAGCCTCTAAAACTCAAACTTCTCGCTCGTTGCTTATCAACAATACCCTCGATTGAGTGGTAAGAAAGTACTGTTAAGAAAGGAAAAAAAGAGTGGTAAGAAAATACGTAACGCTTTAGGATAAAGATTAGGCTAAATTTAAGGACTTTTGGGGTTAATTTAATTTTAAAGGACGTCATTAAACGTATGTACCTGTTCCATAAGGTGGTTTTGAGAAGGTAAGAAGACGAAAAATTTACCGAACATTTCTAAAAGGCAAGTTTAATATAATGTTCCGCTTTCTAGTCTCATTTCTCAGCACTGCCAAGAAAGGAAAAAAAGAGTGGTAAGAAAATACGTAACGCTTTAGGATAAAGATTAGGCTAAATTTAAGGACTTTTGGGGTTAATTTAATTTTAAAGGACGTCATTAAACGTATGTACCTGTTCCATAAGTGGTTTCGAGAAGGGAAGAAGACGAAAAATTTACCGAACATTTCTAAAAGGCAAGTTTAATATAATGTTCCGCTTTCTAGTCTCATTTCTCAGCACTGCCACTCAGACAGGAAGTTTTTTCTGATAAAACAGGACTCAGACGGAAGGTTCAGTTTATTTTTCTCACTGCTTTCTTTCTCTCTCTCGTCATATTTTTTGTTTTATTGGATGGCTGAGATAGTTTATTTATAGGCCAGCTAGTCTCCACAGGACACCATTCCCATTCACGCGAAAATCCCTTGCATTTGGCCATTTGCAGTGTGAGTTTGCTAAAGTCTCTGAGATACTCTCTGCTAATTTATTCCCTGGGTTGTCAGAAGCTGTTTTGGGTTACATCTGAACCTTGCTTGCCTTTCCTGTCTTTATATATAGTCCTGCGCTCTCAGCGTATGTAACTGCAGGCCATTCCTCCTCTCTAACTTTCTGAGTTCCTCCAAGTGTCTCTGTTGTTGCTCGGAAAGGTCCTCTTTGAATAATGTAACTTGGTTTAGCTGTTCTGTTGCTTATTTTTACAGTTCCGTTGATGCCCATGTGCTCGAAAGTGTTCTGAAGCAATCATCGTTGTGGTTTAACCATGTTTCCTCGCTAATCTTTCTGCATACGTTTCTATTTTCGTCTTTCTGTTTATGCCCATTTGCTTCAGATTGTTCTGAACCATCACAAATGCAGTGTATGATATCGGGTTCTCGTTAATTTGGTGGTTCTTGCCTTCCTCTAGTGCTTGTCTACGATTTTCACCAATTTTAGCATGTAAAAAGTTTTACCATGTAATTAACTCTTAGCATTGCGCTGCATTTTGATACGTTGGTGTACTTTCGGTGGGAAAAAAGAGGCCTTTTTGAAGGTTGAGAGAAAAGGGAAGGTGATGGATCTGAGCTTTGAGGAAGTCAACCGCTAGTTCTGATCTCAGTATATGCAGATTATCTGTCAGTTTCGTTGAAGTTTCGAATTTCCTAATTCTCTATGGATTCCATTCGCTAAAATTCTTGATTCTTTGCTGAGATATGGAATCCAAGTAGTTACATTCATTACCAGGTAAATTCTTTTGTTCTTCTTCATAGCGACATACTCCATTCTTTCTTTCAAACTCGCTTGAAATGTAAATTCATAGCGACTTTATTCATTTGCTTATGGATATCATAAAGGGTCTGTCATATTTCAACATTCTTTTTCCGGGATTTTCCTACGGCCTCCAATAATGAAGAGAGAATACTCGCCTCTCTGCCCATAATTTTGCATAACTTACACCTATATCTCCGCAAATGCAAGTTTAGTAACCATGTTGGCCTCTCGAGTCCCTTAACTTTGAACCTCAGTTAAACATCTTCCATTTCCCATATATCCTGTATCACTTGTTACTCAAACCAAAAACCAAGTACGTTCAAATCCCTTCTTGTTCACAAGTATTTGATCTATCATGGAAGAAACATTTGTTCCCTTCCGTGGAATCAAGGATGACCTCAAAGGAAGACTCTTATGCTACAAACAAGACTGGACTGGTGGAATCCGAGCGGGTATCAGGTTTGTGACTCTTGTAATCGTCATCCCTGTATCACAGCCACAGTAGAATTTTGTTATTGCTTTTATTATTATCTGGATATCCATCACAGCTCCGGTCCACATACAGTGCCCAATTTTGCAGATATTACTACTTTTTATGTTTAGGCCATATTTAATCTTTGGTTATTGTCTTCTGTATTAGGATCCTGGCTCCAACTACATACATATTTTTTGCTTCAGCAATTCCAGTTATATCTTTCGGGGAGCAGCTGGAGAGAAATACCGGTGTGATGAATTTTGCCATTTGCGGGTTAATAACATCCTGTTTTAGTCGGTAATTTGGTATAGTTTTCTAAAACATGTTTATTTTTTGTGTCACAGAAGGAACTTTGACTGCTGTGCAAACTCTTGCATCAACAGCCCTTTGTGGTCTTATCCACTCAGTTGTTGGAGGACAGCCCCTACTCATTCTAGGAGTGGCTGAGCCAACAGTGTTGATGTATACGTTCATGTTCAACTTTGCTAAGGACCGAAAGGATTTAGGGCAGAAACTCTTCTTAGCCTGGACTGGATGGTATCTCACGAACATTCTTGGTACTTGAATAATGTGAAGGGGGCTGATCTTTGGTGATAAAATTTGACGCTCTTTATACATTATTGGTTTTCAGGGTCTGTGTGTGGACGGCCCTTTTGCTCTTCTTGCTGGCCATATTAGGTGCCTGCTCTATTATTAATAGGTTTACGCGGCTTGCGGGGGAATTGTTTGGTCTGCTAATCGCAATGCTATTTATGCAGCAAGCCATACGGGTGATTATCCCTTATGATTAAACATTGTTAAATAGCTTAATTTTTTGACTAACGAGGATTGGGAGGGTCATGAGACAACCGTATTTCTGAAAGAAAGTTGGAAAGCTTCTAGAGTAGCGAGGAATTTTCATGGTGGTGATAAGTTCTCAAATAATAGACCTTTTTCCCCGAATCACACAAAATGATACTCTCTCTATAAACATTCTCTCCGTAGTTACTTCAATTTATGGACTTTATACTACAGGGAGTTGTGGAAGAGTTTGGCATCCCCCAGAGAGAAAATCCAGATCAGACTGCACTCCAACTACCCTGGCGATTTGGCAATGGAATGTTTGCATTGGTTCTGTCCTTCGGTCTCCTTCTTACTGCACTAAGAAGTCGTAAAGCTAGGTCCTGGCGCTATGGGACAGGTATGGGGAGTTTGCTTTGGAACCAAAAGTATGGGGTTAAAAGATCAATCGCAGTTGTCCCTTTTGAAAAACTTCTTAGGTGCTTGCTATCAGGGGAGAGAATATCACTTTTGTTGCCTAATGTCATACGTAATATGTGTAATGCAAGTTTATAGGTTGGCTACGGGGATTTATTGCGGATTATGGAGTCCCACTTATGGTGCTTGTATGGACTAGTGTGTCTTACATACCTGTTAATGATGTTCCAAGAGGGATCCCAAGACGCCTTTTCAGCCCAAATCCATGGTCCCCTGGGGCATACTCAAATTGGACAGTTATCAAGGTGAATCTTATGGTTTGTCAAATGTATACTGGGAAACCTCTCTAGCATCTGAAGGGTGCTAAATCTTTGTTGCCTTGCATCTGAAGCTTGGATACAAACTCATGTTGTTGAGTTGTGCAGGACATGTTAAATGTTCCTCCATTGTACATAGTTGGAGCATTTGTACCAGCAACTATGATTGCTGTGCTTTACTACTTTGACCACAGTGTTGCATCTCAACTTGCCCAACAGAAGGAGTTTAATCTGAAGAAACCAGCTTCATATCATTATGACCTCCTCCTCCTGGGTTTCTTGGTAAGCTGTTTCCCTGGAGAATTGCTTTTTCACATCTAATTATGCCAAAGGGCTCCATCTATAAGAACTCTCTTGTGACACATGTAAGAAAGATTTCATTTCAGTTTGGACCTTTTTCCCAATGCCAGGTCATCTTATGCGGGCTTATTGGCATTCCTCCTTCCAACGGTGTAATTCCACAATCTCCCATGCATACAAAAAGCTTAGCTACCCTAAAACATCAGGTAAAGTACGTCATCGTGCACAAAAGCAGGACTAGAATCCAACCATTTTAGGAATCCAGACCAATAATCCTACTCATCTGATAAAATGTGTGCTCACTGCATTGCTACAATTGCTCAGTGAGAATTATCTGTGTGTTGGCAATCCCGTCCATATGATCTCTGTAATGAGAACGCATCCCTTTGCCTTTTTTTTTTCTTTGTGTTTTCCCTGGAACAGCTTCTGCGAAATAAGCTTGTAGCTACAGCCCGACAAAGCATTCGTAAGAATTCGAATTTGGGACAATTATACCGGAACATGCAAGAAGCATATAACGAAATGCAGACTCCACTAGCCTACCAAATTCCATCTGCTCTGGTAAATTTATCCATTTATGATTTCTTGTGGCATAAATCTTTTATCTTTGTAATTTCTTGTCTTAGAGCTGTGCTTTTAATAGGGACTGAAAGAGCTGAAAGAATCCACAGTTCAATCGGCCTCTAGTACTGGCCACATAGGCGCCCCTGTTGATGAGACAGTGTTTGACGTGGATAAGGATATTGATGATCTTTTGCCCGTCGAAGTTAAAGAACAACGCCTCAGCAATCTCCTTCAGGCATTGATGGTTGGTGGTTGTGTTGCTGCTATGCCTCTTCTAAAGATGATCCCAACTTCAGTTCTTTGGGGCTACTTTGCTTTCATGGCAATTGAAAGTTTGCCTGGAAACCAATTTTGGGAGAGGATATTGTTGCTTTTTACAGCTCCAAGTCGAAGATATAAGTAAGTTTATGCTCATATTCCCTGTTTATTTTTATTAATTGCCATGGGTTCTAGGACTTCCAAGTTCTTCTATACTTTGATACTTATACCTCCTTTGGCATTTTTTCCTCTCCTCATGTTCTCCGATTTCTTTTTCTTTTTTTCTTTCTAAGAAACTTTAAGACGTGACTTTGTATACGTGTCTACAGTCTGCACAATATATATATATATATGAAAGATATATTCTTATTGTAACTATTATGTGTATAAGTAGCGTAATCACTATTTATTTAAGAGGAAACAGATGATCAGCCTGTAATTTGTTAGGGTGCTGGAGGAGCATCATGCGACCTTTGTTGAGACTGTGCCCTTCAAAACAATTGCCGCCTTCACCTTGTTCCAGACAGTTTACTTGCTTTTGTGTTTCGGCATGACATGGATACCATTAGCTGGGGTCCTTTTCCCCATGTTAATCATGCTTCTCGTACCAGTGAGACAGTATTTTCTCCCTAAGTTTTTTAAAGGAGTCCATCTTCAAGACTTGGATGCTGCAGAGTATGAGGAAGCCCCTGCTATTGCTTTCAACATGTCATTTCAAGTAAGTGTCTTAACTATTTTGTTCAGTTTAGGTGTACCTATTGAAACATCAGAGTTGGACTGAATATCATCATTCTTGCATCCTGTTTCATTATCATAATTAAAATGTGAGCCAGCTTTCCGCTAGTTTTGTGCCCTTTGATGCATTGTGATCAGAAAAAATGTTGAAGCTAACAGTTTAGGGAGTACTTTTTATTATGTGTTTACATCACTTCACCTTAGGAAGTAATATTCAGATTGAATGGAGGTAATAATAATTGGATATTAAAGCAGGCTTTTATTAGCTTATCTTCAGAAGCTTCTCTACACGTCTTGATGTCTTGTGTGCTTGCAGGACCAGGGTCCTCAGGCAAGAATTACTAACATTGATGACGGAGAAATTCTTGATGAAATTATCACAAGAAGCCGGGGTGAGATCCGTATCACTCAGAGTCCAAAAGTAACAAGTTCGACCCCCACTTCAGCAGAGGGTATCGGACCCGCTATTAGCCCGCGGGTTTCACAGAGAGTATACAGCCCCCGTTTACATGAACTAAAAGAGGAACAGATTCCCAAAGTGAAGGGAAAAGGACTCGAAGCGAAACAATCTCCCAGTCCTGGGCCATCTGTTCTTGGACAAAGTCCTCACGGCTAATTTGAAGCTAAAACACTTAATTTGTGACTATGATGAGGTTAGTTGTCATTTGTCAAGGGTGCTCGAGAGGTCCTGTTCTATAATCGTGTAACTGAATGTTATGTGGTAGTTGTGTGTTTCTTTCCTCCTTCCTACCTTTTAAAATGGTGCAGGTTGGATAATGTCTGTACTACTTTTCCTTGTATTTCGCATATGGCAGGGCAGAAAAAAAAGCATGACAATGGAAAACATGTCAATATATTTTCACTGCTGTTGGTTAGTCATCTTATATATTTCCATACCTTTACATTTGATCTAAAAGTGGTAATAGAACTGAGAAGAGCTCACGGAGAAAAAATCAGCACCATTTTAACTAGTTCTTGAGAGGGCGTCTGGAAGCCCCGTATATCTGAATACTGAGTTTGGTAAATACAAAGCATATAAATACAGGCACGGGTTTATTATTGCGTGTATGAGGAACCCTATGTTAGCCAATATAATTCAAATAATAAATTATATTTATCTTTCTATGAATTTAAGCTTAAGTTTTTGAAATAAGTGATACGTTCACACCTACCTTCGTAAAATTGTAGCAAGTACTAAGAAGGCTCCCACCTAATCCGAAATCTCATAGTGAAGAGAGTTAAAGATGTTTGGGCGGGGCCATTTCATTAAGATGATTATATCAAGTACTCCATGAACATACAGTTTATAGTTTGCTACGAACCTCCAAAGACTTGAGCTAGAGTTTCTTAATCACAGAATGCACTTTCCCAGAAGGAGAAATATGATGCAAGTGAGACATGAAATATTATGTGCAACATGAGATGATGAGTGAGAGACATGGAAATTATTCTGCTTCATTTTCTTCTTCTAGTTAATAGCTGAGAATTCAGAGACATAGGGTGGTGGTTTAGAATCTCCATTAATGGATGTGGTATTTGAGGTTGCTGTATCGCAAGATAGTTGTGTTATAGCTGTTTAAAGGGAGTACCGATTTGAACGGGTGACAGCGAAAACATAAGCATGGTCCACAACGAGGCGCCATTCTGACCAGAATTTTAACGTTGCATGAGTCTTTCAGATTGCTGGTCGTGTTCAAGGGATGTTGAAATGGTGGGATTTGATAGTTGGGGCCCTATGCGTGTCATCTTCCAGAACCAGGGAACAGGACAAAGAGGTGGCGTACTGTCTGGCAGTGTCTTCTCACAAGCTCTCATCGATCACTATGTTGGTTTGGCAAGCCTTTTTAGCCGAAAAAAGGTCCTGTCAAAGCTGTCCAATTTGCACTGCGACACGGATAAGGTTCATGTTGAGAAGGCCTTCTTCCACTTAACTGCTCTGGGATTGTCGAGTGAGAATCTTTTCTGATAGAGCAAAGAGAGCACCCACCCACCTACAGCTTTCCATATCCGCTGTCAAAATTTTAGTGATGCGAATGTGAGTAGGACTACTACTAGGTTGTAGCTGCTTATCTACCCCAATGCAATCTTCTTTCTTGCAACATTTAAAGATGCAGCAATAACTTCAGCTACCTTGTCTACGCCCACTGCAAAAGGCTGGCACGTGTAAGGTAATGTAAGGACCTGAAAAGGATTTGGTGAGTGATTAGATAGGTAGCAACTCGGGGTACACAAGTTAGTGGAACGCACACAACTCTTTCCAGCATCTCTGCTACTAGATACTCGTCACACCAGGCATATGCTAACTTCTTCCTTATCTGAAGATTTCTCCAGCTACCAATCAATATTGTTCATAGGATTCTGTCACTGGGAGTTGGGAATAAAATTTCTGAATTGATTCGAATGGTTTTGAAGCCTGAGAAAATGTTGTTTCCAAGAGGAGATTGCCTTAAAATGTAAAAATGGGTCAAATACTTCCAATCGAACCTTGTCAGACAAAGTCAAATACTTCCAATTGAACCTTGGCAGACAAACTTTTGACATCAAATATTGGCCGTGAACGTGTGCCAAGATTCTTCCCGTTGCTGATACCTTAGTTGTTGAGGCGACTCTGGATAGTTCAAGCGCACGAATGCGCTATTGTGTAACGCAGGCTCTCGAGTGTTACAGAGGTTTTATCTTGAGACGACTTTGGTTGTTTTAGTGGCGGTCACCTCGCTTTAATAAGTCTCAGAAGCTTTCGTTCCTTTTTATTGCGCTGTTCTTTTGTGTGGCTACTATTCTACTAATAACAGCAACCAACAAAAACGGCATATATTGCCAAAAACAAAATAATGTAACATAGAGGGTATATTTTAAAATATTGGCATTACTCTTTAAAACATATTCTCCAAAATAATATATATATATATATATATATATATATATATATATATATATATATATATATATATATATATGTCTTAGTACAAAATTTATCCTCAAAAATCATTATTGGTAATCATTTTCTTGCTCTTTTATATCATTTTATTGTTACTCAGGACGATATTACTTCTCGTGTCATGGGACATGATTTAACTTTTAACTTTTATTATCTTCATTTTTCTCGTGATATTCAGTTTCTCAAAACTATGTCTGATTGTCTGTGAAGAAGGAAATCAATCTTCTCACTCAGACAAAAATTCTTCGTAAAAAAACTCATATTCATTCTCAACCAAATGAAATTCTTTATAAACAAATTGATGAACAATAGAAGGATCTTATCCTTCAAAATGTTATTAAAGTTTTTTTCCAAGAAGATTGAAACTGAACTTTGCTCTTCCATTCTTACTGCTTTTTGGAATCGCAAAAAACATATTATAACTCTTCCTATGAAAAATATTTTTCTGAACGAAATATTCCTACAAAAGCCTGTCCTAGATGATGTACTTAATAAACAATTTTTAATCCGTGTTGATTGTAAATCTGCCAAAGACATTATTCTCAAAGATGTTAAGAATCTTGCTTCCAAACACCTTTTTGTTCGATGGCAAGACATTTTATCTGGTTTTGATTTGATATTGAATATATTAAAAATGAGTCAAACTCAATCCTTGATTTTCTTACTTGTGAATTTTTACAGAGCAAATGAGTCATTCAAAATCTTATGCTTCTTCCTCCAAACCTCCCAATACTCCGCGTAAGTGCTAACCACTTCTGATTTTCTTTCTGAAAATTTCTTTCCTCCTTTTTCACCTCGTGGTCCTTCCAATATGCCTAGACCCTCGTTTCCTCCTGGTGCTATCCCACTTCAAAATACCTTTACGCTTCTTGGCAATATTCCCCCAATAAGCTCCTCACCGAGAGCTCCTCCACCAATTCCCACTATTGATAAACTTTTAGTCAAAAAACTTAAGAGGCTACCTCTGCAGCCCCTCTTCCTTGCAATCTCAATGATATCATGGTTCCCAAAACTTACATACATCATGTCGCATTCATTGAAGATCCCTATCATACCTTTGTTGATCCATACCAAACCGCATGTCAGATATTACCCCCTAGATGGAACTTTGTTCCAAAAAACCCAATGTTTAATCAAGATTTTCATCAATATATATTACATGATACTAAGTATTTCGAACAAATTCCCTGTAAGTATGATTCTTCTCGTATTGAAATTTCTAAATTTACCATCCGACGAATTATTTCGTCAAAAGAGTGGGGACAACCATGGACTCTTCGAGCCTTGTCTATACCTTACAAAAATTTGAAACATATTACTGATTATGATTATATTGACACATGAAATTTTGCTTTACTTTTTGAAAATCAAACCCATCGTCATACTTGGTTTATTCGCTTCAAAGGGTTTTACTGTACTGATCCAATTCTCCAATGGTTTCTCCAATGGTGGGATCGTTTTGGTCCAGATATTACTCTTTTCTCTGCTCCCCTTAAGCATACTTATACTCAATGGACTCTTTGTCCACATGATACCTCCTGTTCAAAAATATCCAGCTATAAAAAATCCCATCATCAAAGATTTACCTCACTTTCTTCGTTTCTATATCCAATTTAATCTTTTACCTTGGATATTCAGTTGGAAATTTGTCTTTACTTTCCAAGATAAAACCAAGATATTATCTCAAAAGTTTTTTGTTAAATGGTGGTCTATTTTTACCTATGATACCATCATTTTTGCCCTTACTAAATCCAAACATACCCAAGAGACACATCCCAGTTTCTTGCTCAACGTAGGCAAATACAAGCTAAACTTGCTGCTGCCAAATCTCGTGATGATTATAAAAAAGAATTACTTGAAGTTCTCTCCCAACTTTCTGAGGATGACGATGATACCAAACAACAATATGATACTCCATAAATCTCTAAAACAGATTATATACCTAATTTTGAAGATGCCTAAGATCCTTATGCTGTTTATGACTTGGAACTTTCCCAAGATGATATTATTGCCATTATCCATCAAATTGCTGAAGAATAATGTTGAAGGTGATTGCCAGAACACAAGATAACAGGCTACAAATAACAAATAACAAGCTACATTGAACATTTCTATTGCTACAGATTAAAGTTGCCAACATGCTACAGTAAAGTTGTCGACATGATACTATTTACTACAGTAAAAGTTGCCAACAGTCACTGTTAACCTTTGACAAAAATATCCCTATTGTTTCTACAGTACAAGGATATATCTGTCTTTTTACTGTTCCTTCTAATATCTATAAAACCCTGACCTCTTCATTTCAGAGAGGCAGATTAGATTTCATTATCTCTCTAGCTTCTCTCGCCTTCTCTCTCTACCCTTGCTCTTACCATTCCAAGATCATACCTCTCTCAGATCAACCTCTCTCAGATCTTCCTTATCTTCTCTTATCCTTCCTATCAACCCGCATGTGTAATTTCTCTTATGAATCGATACTAAATATGAATCAAATATAATTGTGTTGGATGTAGATATGAATCAAATAACAACTATAAATAGTAAATAAGAAACAGAAAGCGATTAAAATCGTCCATGTAGGCGGTAACAGAAGAGTAATCAAAATTAAAAAAGATAATGTTGAAATCATAATGTTATTCAGGTAGAAGATCAATACATAAAAAGAAAAGTACACACTTGTAAAGAAAGAAATACAAAGGAAAGAACAGAGAAATTACACAGGCGGGTTGATAGTGAGGATAAGAGAAGATAAGGAAGATCTGAGAGAGGTATGATCTTGGAAAGATAAGAGCGAGGGTAGAGAGAGAAGGTGAGATAAGTTAGAGAGATAATGAAATTGAACCTCCCTTGTCGAAATGAAGAGGTCCGAGTTTTTGAGCTGTGTGTGTTTGAAGTGTAAAATTTTACACTTCCTAAAGTTTTAACACAATAAAAAATTACAATATAATCTCTCTCTTCATCACATCATTATTTTTCACTATAATAAATATTAAAAATCATCTATCTCTTCACTTTTTCACCAAGTTCAATACCCTAAAATTTTAACTTCTCCAAAAATTCAACACTCAAACAACCTTATAGATATTATAAGGAACAGTAGAAAGACAGATGTTGTGTTGTTTGAGTGTAGAAATTTTGGGTATTAGAGTTTGTGAAATATTATTGTTTGTGAAAGAGTGATGGGAGTTGGTGAAAAAGTGAAGAGATAAGAATTTTTAATAAATATTATAATAATAATAAAAAAAATTTAATGAATTTTTTAATATTAATTCCAAATAAGTCCAATTATTTGAGGTTCAAACAAATTACGTGGAAACGGTAAGAGTTTTTTTTTTTTTTTTGTCAAAGATAAAGAGTGACCGTCGGCAGCTTTTACAGTTTAGGGAGGGAGTTAAGAGGAAAAATAGAAAAAACGCGAATTACTGTTATTTCGGTTGAGCCGTACTCAGTAAAACGGCGCGTTTTGTATCACACTAACATTTTTCTCTCCCTAACTTCCACTCTATCTAGTTGGAGAGAGAGGGAGACAGAAAATGAGGCCTCAGATCGTGCTATTTGGAGATTCGATAACGGAACAGTCGTTCAGAACAGGAGGATGGGGAGCTGCTCTTGCTGACACTTACTCTCGCAAGGTTACACATTTATTCATGTATTAATTTGCTTTTCTTTTCTGAGAACGTTCATTTAGAATTGTACTTAGAACTATAATCTTGTTCTGCTTTTTCAAATGTGTAAAGGCTGATATACTGAATCGTGGATATGGCGGATACACTTCCAGATGGGCTTTGTTCTTGCTGCGTCAACTTTTCCCTCTCGTAAGCTGTTCTCTTCTTTTGGTGATCGTTGGTTCTCAAGCTTCAGATTGTGCTTTTTTGCGCTGAAGTTGTGATATTGCATTGGAAAATCCGATTGGGTTTTTCTGACATGTTGGCATAACCTAATTATTTCATTCATTTGTGATGATCTAGAAATGGTTTTTGTTTATATTTGCGCTTGTGTTGGTTATAGTGCATAAGATGGAGACTTGGTGAGGACCAAGGTGAAGAACCCGGAGATGGTAATGGCTTGGACTGCAGCTTATTAGGAGATTTTAACTGTTGGTAGCTTGGTTTATGTATAATTTTTCCTAGTGAATTGGTGTATTATCTGAAAATTTCCTGAAGAGGCCCTTGATCATCTCCTGTTGTATTTCCTATTTACTTGCCATTTTCGATTATTTGTTTTGTCTTCTCAAGTGGCTTCGGTTCTTCTGGGTGCTACTTCTGAAGTGTTCGCTAGATGGAGTGGTAGGTCGCTACAACAACAGTTAATATGGCTTGGAGAGCTGCACCTTTATGTGTACTTCTGTGTTTATGGACGTGACAGAATTTGCTGAACATTTGAAGAGATGGATGCTCTATTAGGAAGACTAAGACCACCTTTGTTTGTACTTTTATTTGCTGTATTATTAGTTCTCGTTAGTCTATCATTTAGTCGGACAAGGAAGGGAGGGCTTTGATTCTTTTTATGTTTGGTTTCTTTTCCTCTCTCTCTCTCTCGTCTGTTTGTGTTTTTTTTATAGGCCTTTGGTCAGTTTGTTTGTTTGGTCTGAGGTGCTCCTTCTTATAAACTTTGTGCACTTGGGTGGCATTCCCTTGGTTTATGTTCTGATGAATCTACTTGCATTTGAAAAAACACGTACAATCATTACGATACTGTTAATCTCAAGCAGGTTATTCATATGGCTTCCTTTGCAGGACTATACAAAACCTCCTGTTGCTGCGACAATTTTCTTTGGGGCCAATGATGCACCTATTTTGGGTAGGTCCAGTGAACGGCAACACGTTCCTATTGAGGAGTACAGGGAGAATCTCAGAAAGATTGTTCATCATTTGAAGGTTCAAATATTGCTTCTCTAATACTTTCAAGAACATGTTTAGTATCTTGCATTGCACTTTATAAACTGTCTACTGCACAATATGTGGACTTCTGATTGTTAACTAATCTTCTCTGCGAATTCATCATACCAGATTGCCCAATTGATAGTTATTTTACCCAAGCATACAATGAAGTTAACAAAAAATGGGAAAATGAAAGCTATTCAAAATCTATTGTTCAGAACAATAAAATTTTCTCAGTTACGTGTAAATTAGGCATTTAGGTTAACACCTTTTTGGTTCAACTCAAGGATGCTTATGTGTTTCCTGCTCATTTTCGTTTCTTTGGCAGAAAGTGGTGGAGGAATTCTGGTTAGACAGAGACCCTTAGCAGTTGCTTATAATGTCTTTACCAGCTTCCGGAGCAATAATAAAAGATGGTGCATGTGTTTGGATCTTCCTTTTGAATGAACTAATACTATCAACGTAGTGCTTAGAATCTTTTATAGCATAGATATAGTGCGGCCACATTATGTCTCTAGGATTAATTGATAGCAAACTTCAGGGAAAAGAGTGTGGTTTGAAGTTTTAAGTTGCTGGAATTTTTGAAACTAGTTGCAGGATGTTAGCAATCATGTTTTCCATCTCTGCTTAACATTGACCTTATCTTAAAGGATATATTTGGCCCTAAAAAGAACAATTGAAAAAACTCTTACGATGCCTTTGGGCCATTTCTTACTACAATTTTGGTGTCCATGCTTTTCCTGGTAGGCTAGGGTGTTATAAGTGATCCACTATTAAATTTTTTCCCTCAGTGTGTTCACGGATTTTGTTGCAGGAATGCTCCCCCACCATGCTAGTTGTGCTTATTACTCCACCACCAGTAGATGAGGCTGGGCGAAAAGTACACGCTCAGTATGTAACCTTCTCATATCAGATTCCATAATTATTGTTGGTTTGTTTTGTGGTGTACCGGAATTGGACCTATTAGCTACACAAGGTAGAGGGAGTTGATACCTGATGAAAGTTGAAATTTATCCCATCCCTATACAACTGTCCACAGACTCTATCGGCTAAAGCTAGTTGGCATCTTCAATACTAACTCACATACACATTGTAGAGTTGTTGCTATGTTACTACCTTGTTCTTGTAATTTCTCCACGTGCACTGCTGCCTGCGCTACCATCAGAGTTGCCATAACTGACTCAACTGCCGCTATCGTCACTACTATCTTCACCTCTTCTAAATGAATGCTATTTGAAATCTTAGAAGATAAAGAAATCTCTAAAGTGACTTAAAATCCTGGGTATTCTGGTCTTGAAACACTTGAAATTGTTTTGACACTTGAAGACTCTAGTTGTCTACAAGAACGTTAGGATACAAGGATGATCTACTTCTTATTTTTGTAGTTACTGTTTCTTTGGTACTATAGTGTGTACTGGAGGTAAGCTTGTAAATGGATTCATTAGATCTTTATATGGAGAGAAAGCGATGGAATTGCCCGAAAGGACAAATGAAGTGACAGGACTTTACGCCAAGCAGTGCATTGAGCTAGCCAAGGAAATGGGTCACCGCTCCATTGATCTATGGTAAAAAATGCAGGAAACAGCAGGTTGGCAGAAGAAATTCCTAAGGTTTGTGATGATTGAAGCCTTCAAGAAACTAATCTATTTGGGAGAAGAAAATTAATGTGGCTTTCTACTTCTAGAATTTCACAACTACTGTAAAAGCTGGGGCCAACAATTTTTTCCTTGGCGAGAAGTGCCTTCTTGATTTATGACTATTTTAGAGACTGGTAGAACAATCTGATTGCCTTAAATTTTTTTGTCCACGAATTTATCCTAACAAAAACAACTACGAAAAAGAAAATGAAAAAAGAAAGAAGACCCTCAGCCCCTGCAGGGGAAGGAGGGGTTGTATACGACTGATTTATTTGACCTTCTCTGCGTACCATCCTTAAACATCAAGGTCTGTTTCTTTTGTTTTCCTTACACAGTGATGGATTGCATCTGACACCAGAGGGCAATGCAGTGGTGCACCAAGAAGTCATAAGAGTGTTCAATGAAGCATGGCTTTCTGCAGCAGAAATGCCTTATGACTTCCCTCACCACTCGGAAATTGACTGGAAGGACCCTGAGAAAGCTTTCCAGCAACAATGCATATGATCTCATCTCTATGACAGTTTTATATATGTTTTTGTTTCTCTCATTTATCAAAACCAGATTCATGCTTGACCACCGTTTGGTGTGTTTGCTCCATGTGGCGATTCCTCCAATGGAGAGGTATTTGGTTTGGTTTTTTTATTGTCTATTGGTTTGATTTGGGAATAAAAAGTAAATAAGAAGTCCCTTACTCTTCTGCCAAATGGTCATCGCTCATGTGCGGCTGTACTGTGTACTATTTGTGCATACATTGTTTATCTGGAGATCAAAACATCTGCTTCTAAAGCGTTTGTATGATTTGGCTTCAGGCAAATTGACAATTTGTGTCATTTCGAAACACTTGGGAATGACTGTCACGCATGTCTGTAAGTGACACTAATCGCTGTCTTTCTTCAAGATGGGACTATTTAAGAGTTTTTTTTTTCTGAGATTGTAATTAAGACCAGTTGTGGCACAATTAAGGTCAAGTAAATGCATAGCGTTTATCTTCACCTCTTTCAGTAAAGAGCGGTGCTCAAGTATGAAATGCAACATCTTTCTGGTGTGTTTCATTTTCCACCAACAAAATTACCAGTAAATTTTTGTCTTAATGACTGATTAAACTTGCTATCAAGTCAGAGAGAGAGTATGTGATCAGTTTATTCATGTCTGAGTTAGAATTAGATTTCAGTTACTGATAACAAATTCTCTCACTCTATTAAAGAAAATGTTCAGAATATCTTCAGGGGCAAGTTGGATATTTTAACTCCTCTTTCCCAACCCCCTCCCTTATGATTGGTGAATCTTTCTCTGTTTCACTAGCTCCAGTATCTCGACCCATGAGAGTCCTGATAGTCTTATTTTGCAGCTTAGTTTGTTTGGATGTATAGTCGTTCTGATGAAAGCTTATCAGCATTTAAAAAAAGAACCTAGCTCCGGTATCAAAGTGTCCTTGCCCGATCCCAGATGTAAAATGGAACAGAATGATTCATGTCTACGACACAGTTAATCTACATGATGTCCATTAACCTAATTCTGAAGTCAGTGGGTCAAATGCATCCGGTTTTCCAAATCCTCGTCAAATTGCATATTAATGTCTCATAATTCATACAAAATGAAAACAAGGTCAAAATGGTATAAATATGTTGAACCATTTTAGCACCGTGAAAGGGGCCGGCCTGTCGAATCCCATAATGTAGCTCTACTTTAATACGTTTATTCCCATTTTAGCACTGTGACCATTGGAGGGTCTAGTACTAACGGTCGTTTTGAGCCTCAACAATTAATGCCTTCTCGAGGGCACCTATTAATGAACACAGGGTGATGGCTAGCTAGCTCCAAAACGCCAAGACATTTCCCTCTGTTTCTGCTCCTGATTTCCCAGTCATGGAGCTTGAAACAAAGCTTAGGGAAACTCTTGCCTCACAACCAATGCTTTGGTCTAATTTTTACCCGAAGCCCTACACGAACTCGAAGGACGAATTTTCGTTTGAAATTACTCCTTCATCGAAAGGCTTCTTGCAAGATTTCCAATATCTTGATCAGTTTCGTCCTAATGGGTGTTCATCAAATCCCAACCTCGTGGCCCAAACTCAGTACTGTTATGATTCGTTCAACAATTTCACGTATGGATGCTCAATTGACTTCGATGTTTACGAGTGTAAGCCATTTGCTGATAATGGTGGCCATGGCCATGTCATGGACAACTTCCAAAGCGGAGGATACTTGAATCTCCCTCAGCAAAATCCCACTGACATTGTGGGATCAGATCGGAGTCACGTGACCTTTTTTGCTTGTCAAGACATCAAACCTGTCAATTTTGTGATACCAGATGAAGTGTCATGCATAACAGCGGAAAACGGGTACTACAACAAAGTTGGAATGAATAAGAATAGATCATTGTCAACAACTATAAGGGCAAACAAAGGTCGTAAGAAGTCTAATGTCGTTAAGGGACAATGGACGATTGAAGAAGACAGGTAGGTTCGATTCCTTAGCGTACAGACATTTCTGGATATGTTTATGATATCTATTACATTTGTTTTGTCTATCAGGCTCTTGATTCAACTGGTTCAGCAATATGGAGTGAGAAAATGGTCTCATATTGCTCAAATGTTGCCTGGAAGAATAGGAAAGCAGTGTAGAGAGAGATGGCACAACCATCTTAGGCCTGATATCAAGGTTTAAATTTCTTATTCATTCTATAGAATTCGAACTTTACCCTATTTCTCGTTATGAATATCGTTGACTGAGACAGACGTACACAATTAGACAAGAATCCATGAATATATCAAAAATCTCGGTTCACCAGAGGAGTGATGCACCCACGTGGGAGCTGTATTCATCATAGGAATACAAGGACGCCAAGTAATTAGTTTCTCATACTCTTTTAATCCTTTGCATGCAGAAGGATACGTGGAGTGAAGAGGAGGATGAGGTCCTCATTCAGGCCCATGCAGAGATAGGCAATAAGTGGGCAGAGATTGCAAAGAGATTGCCAGGGAGAACCGAAAACTCCATAAAAAACCACTGGAATGCCACCAAAAGAAGGCAATACTCGAAACGCAAATGTCGTTCGAAATATCCTAGAGGCTCCCTTCTACAAGAATATATTAAGAGCTTGAACTTGGACTCAGGCATGGCGCAGAAACGAAGAAGAGCTTCTGTTAGTAATGCCATAACCAATGATCCCACCCTCAAAGCACCAACTCATGAGCCACAGACCACTGAGTACGATCCAGACTATGACTTCAATGAGGTCCCTGACTTTTGTTTCGATGGAAACATGTTTCAAGAGAGCTGCAGCATTGACTCTCTTCTTGATGACATGCCTTGTGCTCCTATTATCGATGAGAAAATGCCCTCTTCTCCTGGGGTTGATGAGAATATGGCTTGCATGGATGAGAGTGATTTTGAGATGGATATCCCATTGGATATGTCTCCAGCGGTAGAGTGTGAAGTGAAGAAGGACCTGGATTTGGTGGAGATGATCTCTCAGGCAACGAAGACAAACCCTTAGAAGTTACTATGCTATATACTTCTGTAGGCATGCAGGTAAAAGGGCCTTTTTAAAACCAAATTTAGAAGAGAGAGAGATGGGCATTTGGCATCAGAGTTTCTTTTTTCTTTCGGCATGGGCTGAAAGTTCTTTTCTTTTTTTATTCATGTTAGAGAGTTTGGCGTTGGTGGCATGCAGAAGCAGAACAGAAGGAAGCAGGAAAGAATATCCGTATGAAATAAAAATAGAATAAAGATATATCTCTTGCCGGGATTCTTGTGAGACGTGTACTCAACTGAACTGGTGTAGGCAAGTGCAGTTCTCTGTTGCTAGTTTTGAGTGCACAATGTCTTCTCATCTCGCATTATTTATTGAAATTCTAGACTATACTTTTCAATAATAACACATCCTGAACCCACTAATACAATATTTGGCAAGAAGCGCCTATCATTAAATCTTTTCATATTCTTTAAGACTCCATTCACCAAGTGGCAGATGTTTGAAGCAGTTAAAATCACATTTGATATAGCACGGGAACAAAATTCTTGATTCACATTATTAGCCAACCGAAAGTAGAAAGGTGATTTGAGCAAAACCGAAAAAAGACAACAGAGGATGGGCTCTGGCAACAGCATCAGTTGCCCCTGGTCCAAAAAGAATCAAAAGTCCTGCCAAATCAGCTATGATACCACAAAAGAAAAACCGAATTACAAATTTAGTTCCCCGCCTGACCTAAAAACACCTTGATTGCAATGAATTGTCATCTAATAACACAATTAATGACCAAAATTTCTCCACAAAACTTATGCTTTCTTTGGCTTCATACGCTTCACCTGCGAATACAAGAAGACTCCAGCAAGAGCGACTCCAGTACCTGCATCATATCCACGGCATAAGTATATATCTCTATGACTGGATGAGAATGAGCGTAGTAAAAATAAAACTAACATCAAGCAATTCCGATAACTTACCAAGAGAGTTGATTGGTGAGACAGGCGTTTTGAAAACGAGGACAGAACTAACTATGACCACCACCCGCTTCACACAATTTCCTACAGAGTGGGTAACAGGTGATACCCTCTGCAATATCATGTAAGAAACCTGCAGTGTAATCCATTGGGTCAACAATTTTCCTACTGTAGAACATCGTCTTAAAAGAATAGAAGGACAATAAAGAAGCAATGGCCCATCCAAAGTCTTTAGTGCTTTAGAACGGTTCTCCCTTGCCTCAGGTTATTTGCACCTTTATTTTGTCCTGTCTCTACTTCAGACTTTCCTCATACTATTCAAATATTGCTAACACATTAGCTTTTTGCCCTTAGAGATGCTATCTAGACTACAAAATCAGTGACTTGTACTAAAATGCCTGAACTCCCCCCCCCCCTCCCTCTCCTTCTTCAATCTCTCTCTTCTCATATGCACAGTACTGTTTAAGGATGCTCCAGCATCGAGTTCATTAGAACTTAACGAGAGCATAGGGACTACCATATGGCATAAATTTCAGCAACCATAAGGGACCCTTGGGAGTATTGAAAGAATGAAGTGCAGGAGTATAGAATCAATAATTCAGAGAGTGAGAATTGGGAAAATGAGTGTGAAAGGCCTTCGGAGAACCTCTTCACTACCAATTTGACTAAACAAGAAAAAGAAAACGTAGAATCAATAATTCAGAGAGTGAGCATTGGGAAAATGAGTGTGAAAGGCCTTCGGAGAACCTCTTCACTACCAATTTGACTAAACAAGAAAAAGAAAACAAAAACAATTTTCCATTTTAACAAAGGAATGGCCATAGAAACAGAGCCTCTGCAGACTCAGGGGTCCCACAAAAGAAATTCACATTGAGAGGCAAATAGTTGACTACCAAAAGGGTATTTCAATCCCCTCAAGTTAAAAGATCAAAATATTGGGCATCTATAAACTTGAACAAGCCAAAAGTCTCCATCAAACAGTGCAAATTGGCCATCTCTGGGTGAAATAATTTGATACACAGTTCTGTGGAATATCAATATTCTTTAAACTTGAACAACGACTTTTAACCTATCTCAAAACAAGAGTTGAATGCCTGTGAGAAGCTACAATTCCAACGGTTGATACCAATATTAACATAAACAAGGATCGCAATTCCTAGAGATAAGTAGCAAAGGACTAGATGAAACAACAAAAGCCAGAGTAAGAAAAAGGCGCACCTGCTGATAGGCATGGAAGCAGAGTGCAGCCAAAAGAGACCTGGTGTATAATTGTTTAACATTTAATCCCTGAAACGAAATTTGAGATATACTCCTTATCAGACAGCCACATACATTAACCATGCTTTTCCTGGTAAAATCAAGAATATAAAGAACTCTCTGCGGCTTTATCACTTAAAAATTACTCACAACTGCTTGGACGTATGCAGGAGTAAACTTGACACCTTCCATAAAGATAGCCACAGGTGTTAACAAGAAAAAAGACATTACTGTTATTATCGAGAAGAGAGTGATGTTGTCCAAAGATTCCTGGGAACAGATAAGGTATGGTTATATGACAATTCAAACAACAAAACTATAATACACACAAAAGCAGAATGAAGCATCACAGACCTGTGCAACAGTTGCTTAAAATCATTTTGTAATATTAAAAAGATAAAAACTACACGATTAAGAAGACATGAATGTGGAGAATGTGGAATACCTCTTTCTTAACCATGACCTTTTTGCTGAGGACATTACGAGATTGGTTTGACAAATTGGAAGCCATTGCACTCGAGAATCCAGCCCTTCTCCAAAATAACACAGTAAGATTACATAACTTAGGGTTACAACTTTAGTAATGAAACTAAATCAAATCCTGCATGGGTAGGATATCTTTTAATCTTTGTAACAAAGAAGAGTATATGCAGATATAACAATGTACCAGTTAAAAGAGGCCTCAGTGACTGATGCCAGAGCCACTCCACCAACAATCGGTACAAGGGAAGCAACAACCCATGGGGTGGGCCTCTGGATGCGGATCAAGATAGAGTTAAGAGTAGAACCACTGGGTGACTTAGGCTCATGTACATAATCCTTAACAAATCTTGCAAGTTATGTATCTTTTCCACCATTACAATTTACTTAAGAGATTATTTTCCCACAACTTCGAACAAAAAAGGGCAAATTCACTGGGCACCGTAAAAGTCAATGTCATCATATGAAGAATATTATAGTCAATCATCTTTATTTCTACCCATGACATCTTGGTGGTCCAAATACATTAAGGGGGTGTTTGTTTGTGGAAATTTCGGGGAATATTCCCGAAATTTTGGGAATCTATACTTTATTGAGATTTATTGGGGTTTGTGAAAAGTGAAGTGTGTAGGTGTAAAAGTTAAAAATTTTGGAGTGTGTTTGTTTTGTTGGAAATTTCGAACCTCAATTAATTGGGGAAACAAACGCCCCCTAAATGACGCAAAATAGAACAAGAAATTCGCACCTCCCCTAGAAACATAGCAGAAAGGATGACCGAGAAGAAGGGCTCCATGGCTTTGATCGTGTGAGTGAATGACACGGCAACTTTTCCGAGACTCATATTGGTGAAAAGATTCCCTAAAGTGTGCACCATTGCCAGCGGCAGTATCGCTGCTAGCTATCAAAAAGTCGAACCAAAAGTAAGAATCACTACAAAAATCAATCCCCGTACATTAAATACAAAAACTTCCATATAGTATCAAGTACCTGTGAACCGCTAATTTTCGGCCTTTTGTAGAGATTAAGGCCCCACATGAGTGTAACAAGTACAGTCCCAACAGCGAATTGAATCCCAGTGACAGTTGCGGGAAATGGGAACACCTTCAAAACCTGTGAAACAAAAGTACCACAAATCATACTCCATATTCTTGCAAAAGTTCAACCATGCAATAATCTTTACCGGTCAAGTGTTCCGACAAGTAGAAATCATTATCGTCCAACTCTACCACCTTTAGAAACTCACATTTCCACAGATTTCAACATTCAAAGCTTAGATTAATCGTCAGTCATTCCCTCAAAACTATATCAAAATCACACTCAAAACCAGTACAAAATTATCCAAACCACCACCGGAAATTGCGATAACCATCATCAACAAATTAATAGCAACGCATTCACAACCGAATCAAATGCACAGCCAGATCACCAAATTTCCAATAAATCCAAGAAGACCAAAATCCGAACCTGCTTGTTGTAGATATTGAAGTAGATGTTGAAGAGGTACCAGAGCCCAAACAAAGATCCAAGCTCCAACGTCTTTCGCAAGCTGCTGGACTCAGCACTCTCACCAGCGCTCTCGGGCACCGAGGTGGCCTTCAACTCGAAACTATTCGCGCGAGCATCGGATGCCGGCGCGGGAAACGATGTCCAGGGCCTGAGCTTCAACGAGGTCGACGATGACAAAGACCACGATCGGCGAGGCAAGTGAG
Source organism: Myrica gale (assembly GCA_963930655.1). NCBI lineage: Eukaryota > Viridiplantae > Streptophyta > Magnoliopsida > Fagales > Myricaceae > Myrica > Myrica gale. The sequence continues at coordinate 16,977,498 of OZ005617.1, read as the reverse complement.
CAGCGAAGGACACATTGGAGGAGGTCGCAAGATCCTGGGACTTCGAAGAAGCATAGACACACACGGGGTCGAATCTAGGGTTGAAAGTCGGGTTCGAAGTCCTGCCGGTCTTCGGGAGTGGCAGGGAGGGCGAGAGAGTGAACACCGTGCTCTGCATTTTCGCTGCCAAAGACTGTGATCTCAGAGAGACCGTAAGAAATGGGAGAAAGGATGAAAAAAAAAAGACAGAGACGGGCTTTGGAAAGTCCGTCGAGGAAGCGAGGTTGGTTGGGTGGTTGTAACAGTGTGAGTGGACAGTGGAGTCAGGAGAGGAGGCGGGGTGAGTGGCACTAAAAAGAGAAAAAAACAAACAAGACAAAAAGGACAGCGGAAATATCTCTAAAGTAAAGTCTAATCGCGCATATTCTCGGCGATTCTATATATATATATATTTCTTTATATATAGCAAGGGTTTCTATTTCTATTTTTTTATCTGAAAATAAATAAATTTTTCGTTTAATAAAAATTTTTAAAAATTTTAAATTCTCATAATATAAAAAAATTCTACAACTAAACATTATTTTTAACCTCACATATAAATAATTACAATACGATACCGATAAAGTTAACGTCAATTAAAAATTCTCAAAACACACCAAATTCTCGCAAAACTAATGTAACCAAACAACCAAAGGTGTTCACTCTGAATTTTCTTTTTACTTTTTCTTTTCCATTCATATCAAACTGTTGCTTCGGCACGTCGGGCTGTATTTTATTAATTCTGACCTTTTGGTAGGAGTGGATGGGAAATAGAATTCTGAATGGGGCCTGGATGTTGAACGCTTTGGACATCTGCAACAACCGGCATCAATCAACAGGATTTGCGACACCTAACTGTACCTCTCGGTGAGAGTTACATCCACTACAAACACACGTGGATGAGTAAACTTTTCAATTTCGTTGCAATTTTCTATCCTAATTATCTAGTAAAGCATTTTTTCCTTTTTTTTTTTAAATCAGTGTTTTCAATGCACTATGTTTCATTAAAATATTCTATTTTTTTATATTTGATTGTTACATTAAATATATTTTATAAAAAATATTTTTTAAGTATGTTATATTTTCGTAATTTTATATGATTAATAAATTTAATTTTTAACATCAATTTGTAATAAAATAAAATAATATAATATTTTTGAGAGAGTAAGAAAGAGGTCGTGTTCTTTTTGAATGTTTTCGTTTCGAGTTAAAAACTCGAACGCTAACTTGATTTTTTTCTGATTCGTCTTTCAAAACCCAACTTCAATCCTGAAACAAGCTAAAATCGTCGGGACTGGGTTACTTTGAATGCTTGATTTTCGGGTTAGACAGGCGAACACAAACCAGATTTTTCTTGGGTTCATGTTTTAAAACTCGACCCTGACCTTGTAAAAAGCTAAAATCGGCGGGGTCAGATTCCGTTGAATGCTTTAGTTTCGAGTTAGAGACCTGAACAAGAACATGATTTTTTTCGAGTTCGCGACTCAAAACCTGACCCCGACCTCGAAAATAGCTAAAATCTTCTGGGTCGGGGTTCTTTTGAATGATTTGGTTTCGGGTTAGAGACGCGAACACAAACATGATTTTTTTAGGTTCATGTTTCAAAACCCAACGACTCCAACCCCGAAAAAAGTTAAAACCGTCAGGGTTGGGTTCTTTTGAATGATTTGGTTTCGAGTTAGAGATCCGAACTCGAACCTGATTTTTTTGAGTTTCAAAACCTGAATTTGACAAAAAAAACTAAAACAGTCGTGGTCGGGTTTTATTGAATGATTTGGTTTTGGGTTAGAGACGCGAACACAAACCAGATTTTTGTGGGTTTATGTTTCAAAACCCGACCCGACCCCGAAAAAAGTCAAAACCGTCGGGGTCGGGTTTCTTTGAATGCTTGGGTTTCATGTTAGAGACATGAATACGAACCTGATTTTTCTCGGGTTTATGTTTCAAAACATGACCCGATCTCGAAAAAAGTTAAAACCATCGGAGTCAGGTTCTTTTGAATGATTTGATTTCGAGTTAGAGACCCGAACACAAACTTGATTTTTCACGGGTTCATATTTCAAAACTCGACCTCGATTTTGACCATAATGTAACCCGACCAGTTTGGGTTGAACCGGGTCGGTTTCGAGTCAGAAGGTTGGGTGATTGGTTTTTGGCCACCCTTAAGACTAAAGGAGACATGTAAGGAAATAATATTCACTAGTTAAAAAAAATAACTTTTCAAGAAAGTGAAGCTATCTTTTACGATTGACCGAATTGAGTTTCGGTTGACAGTATTTTACGAGGCTTCTCAAACAGTCGAAAGTATGAAAAATACTTTCCAGAATGTAAAATACTGCAAAACAAGCGGAGTCTTAAAGAGAGCTAGACACAATAGGTGAACCCACAGGCGGAAGGAAGGGGGCCGCCAACAAGGGTTACTAAACATTCATGTGCACTTTCTCTTGAAGCAGTAGGAAGATGCGTACTTGCGTAGTCTTGCCATCCATAATCTATATATGGCTTTTGATTTCCCGAATCATAGAGAAACAATATTATGTATAGGGAACGAGGGGCTTTGCTATTTTTATAAAGAGGGAATTGTTATTATATCTTATGCAAATATTGGATCATGCCACGATTGGTTTTACAAATATTGAGAAGAAGCCATTTTACAATGTTTTTGGAAGATGTAAACTAATAGTATCCAATTGACACCTCTCAAGTCTTAAGTACAGTAAGTGTATTTCAATATTTTTAATGTTTTTAGTCTTTAATTTTTTATATTTTAATTCTAAGACATTTTGTTGCATTATGTAAGGATTTTTTTTGTCATTTCGCCTTAGAAGTATGTCCCCTTCAAATTCAATCCTGATCCGCCATTGGGTGAACCTTATACCATTTTACGATGTCCATGTAAAGTTTCGAGCAGATAAGCCCTACAATGATATCTACTTGTTGTGTCTATCTCTACGGTCAGAAAATTAGAAGGATCATAATCTTAAGCACAATGACTTCACACCATTCAATGTATTAATTGTAGAACAATATGAATTCTATAAAATTTAATGCATACAACAAATTAGAAAATATGAATCTTCCAAAGATACGAGGGAATGAATTATACTTTGATAGACTCACCGGCTCCCTCGAGCCTTAAATGAAATGTTCAATTTCTTTTTTCTAAGCAAAATGAAATGTTGAACTTATTTCTTGTTTTTTGGTTAATGGGGTAGGCGTGGAATATTTGAACAATTTTTTTTTCCTTGGCAATGTATCTAAACATTGACTTGACAGGGGAAATCTTATTTGCTATATCCATAAGGCCCAGAGAAGTGGACGACGTGTTTGAATTGGTGAGATCATTTGTTAGGACTTGGGAGGTTTGATCTCAGGCGGTATTCAGCCATTATATGAGCAACCCAAGTTGCATCCCCAAGGACCTCTTTTATCAACACTTTTCCTTCTCTTTCCTACACTTAAATGTATTCGGTATGATTAATCAGAAAAAAAGAAAGAAAGAAGTATTGGTATTATTAAATAAAAGTAATGCTACTAGGACGGCCTTTTCGGCAACCCATTTAGCTGGATGGATCGAGGAAGGCAAAAAGGCTAAATGGAGCCCAACATCGACTAGGAAGTATGCTGCAGATGTATGATCTTTTTCGATTTTTCTCTTTTCAGTCACTATTGACCCCATTATTGATCTTCTGTTCAGGGTTCATTCATCTCAAGTTATGTAAATCAACAAAGTCTAAACTTCTTCTATAAAAAAAACAAGTCTAAACTTCAATGGCATGTCTAAGATCCGCATGACTTTTTTTCACTTATTTTTCATCTGCATGAACAGGATCCTTTTCCTTAAAGATCACAGTATCCACCACTGTTCTCTGACACCCATTTTGAATGGATTGAGAAAACAAATGAAGTTTGTCCAGGAAAAGAGGTAGAAGAAAAACACAACAACAAACACTCTGGAATTACAGCAGCTCCATTTTACAACCCACAAATCAATTGGCCATGGTAACCTTCATAAATTAAGTTGGTTACACTCACTGGTAATAACAAATACAAGTGTCTAGATATACCTTGATACGATTACACTTTTTAAGGTATGAATACTTGAACACTTGCAGCCTTCATTACCCGGCATAGAGGACATACATCAATAAACCCTTCACAATCCTTACAGAGACATAGATGCCTACATGGTAACAACAAGACACAGACTTCCTTAACTCTACAAGCCCTGCAATTCATCTGTTTTGTCATGGAGGCTGAATTTCTTGGACCATTTATAATGTCCAAATGATCGAGGTTAGCATAAGAGGCTGCATCATCTACCTCGCTGTCCCCACATCCTTCCTTCCCATGCAGAGCACCTTGTGCCATGACTTGCTGCAAATTGCTTTTCAAGACATTGGCTACAGACTCGTTGTACTTTGCTCTATAGTGCCAGGACTGAACTTCCATGGCAACCTGCTTTATTCTCTCCGTTAGTTCCTTGTTCTTGCGGTTCATATTCTCTATTTCAAGCTCCTTTTCTCGTAACTTCCTATCAACTCCCTTTTCTATAGCACTCAGAAAAGAAACAGTATGCCTTTGCTTCAGTTCCCTCGCATCCTTGAGTATGTTTTCTTCCTGTTTCAAACACACAGAGGAATTGGTCGTAACAACTTATAGAGTAGAAAGAAGCAATAAATCTATCACAGACTAATTTCTAGACATCAGTCTCTGAAAAGTAGCATAAAATCTATTGCCAACTAAGATCTAGGCATTGCCCTTTCAGCTGGTACTAACATTGAAAAGTCTGTTAGAAAAAAACGTTACTTTGGCTCCTTCACTTTGAAATAAAAAATGCCTATATTGTTAAGATGGTAGATGTTACAGCACCACAAGCTGATTCCTGGATTAAGACCAGTACCTGCAGTCTGATAAAACGCTCAAATTCTTCTTTCTGCCGATCAATCTCAATCTTCAGACTATCACTTAGGGACAAAATAGCAGGGAGGACAGCTGTCATGCTCTCACCACCAGAAGTAACAGAAGAATTGTGTTCATCCTCCTCATATGAAAGTTTCAGCCCAGTTGATACAGGGTTAGGATTTAAAATGCTTCTAGGCTGACCAGCTTTTTCTGGAGAAAAATTATTTAGTGATACAAAACGTGTTTGCTATCTGGAAACAGATTCTGCATCCCTGGCTCTTTTAATTGGCTGCTCCATGGCAATTGTGTGCTCATTTCCCATGTAGTTTAAAGGACCAACACTGCATCCAACTGGGACTGTGACAGATTGAAATGTCGCCTTATGAGTTTAACCATGAGATGAGGAATATCTTTCAAAAGCAAAAAATAAATGCCGCTGAATTGTACCCAAATGAAATCAATATAAACCAGGAGAGCAACAGCAGGAAGTCAATGTACAATGAAAAGAGGAGGAGAAAACAAGAGAGAGAGAGAGGCCGTGACAAGATAAGTAGCAATTCACAAGGGAACATAGAGGGTTAAGATTCGTAAAGGGATAAGTACAAAAGGAAGGAAGGGTCAGGTGAGACACAAGGTGAATATAGCATGTTTTCATCTGTCCAGGATTTCTTCAGAACTATTTCCCCTGATGGAACATGCTCAAAGTTGAAGTGGTTCATCAACCACTTGCAACTGTATTTGAGTGTAAAGAATGCCACATAATTCTTGTTCATGCGTGCTAGCATCACTGCTGCACTACATTCCTTCACCTATCCAATGTATATTGGTTAGCCATAGAAGACAAGGAATAGAAATATAATGGTATTCCAATATTCAAAAATAAACCAGAAGGCATTTATCACTCCACCATAAATACTCACAAATTATCAATTGATAATACCAACTCCAACTAGTTGATCAAAAATAGAAAAGTAAAGGAAACACATGCTCTTTCAGCATCTATAAATACATGGGCATGCTTTCCTCTCATCGTTACAATTTCAAATAACACCAATCCCATTATATGTCGATAAAAGGCGGAATTGTATTGCGCATAGGTTCAAAGCTTACCTCAACTTTCAAATGTCTATGAGCTACATGATCACATGATGTGTTGGGGATATGAACACCAACAAAGACACAGTCTTTAACTTAAGCAACAACAAAACCTCAAATGCACAAATCAAATGTGAAATCCGATCCTAATGATCAAGGTCAACCAAGCACCTGACAACTATCTAGAAAAGCAATATTAGGAGCAGACCTAGTCCATAAAAAGAGAGACCGATACTAATGTATTAATAACAACAGTACATTTTAGAGCAATAAAAATATATTAGTAGAGAATTTAAATGTGTAATTAGGAGGGTGAAAAAAGAAAGTTCCAGGAAAAACTCACCATCTCCAAATAACTGAAGTTGAGGCAACCCACCAGTAACATATTGAAACCCACTGTCCTCAAGGAAAGTGGGAAACACCGAATTGCTACCATCACCTCCAAACATATTGCTGCAAGAAATCAAGACAGGTCACCATCCCATAAGCTTACCAAACTTAACAAGGTTTGACCATTAATGAATAACCAAAGTTCAGGAATATCATCACAGAAGACCAATGATGCACAATGAAGCACCCCAAAATAGAAATGACTGGGAAGGGAACCAGATGATCAAGCAAATCAAGTATACCTCAGATGAAAAAAAATAAATAACACCAACATTAACTTTGTGGACAAATCACAGACAACATCACCAATAACTATAAACTGGTAAAAATACAAGGCTTGCATATCTATCTCAATACTTTATCTATGCCAATGAAAATCAAAGGCCTATAAAAACCTATTGACAGACTCAGGCAACCTTAATGGGCCAAAAAAAATTCTAGGACACAAAATAGGAAGATTACAAAAAAAAACCCAACTTTAGCATAACCCTCCATGGATTTCTTCAAACCATATGGCGATCATAAAAAGCGCCCACAAAAACCACTATCTAATGGTGCTCGACCAACGTGGGCCTTGGTCTTAAAGGGTGGTGGTATGTAACAGTCCCACATTGGTTAGGGAATAAAAATAATGCCTTAATATAAGCTTGGAGGCACCTCCACTTGGTAAGCCGGTTTTCCAAGGTGTGAATCTCCAAGCTTATGTGAGTTCATTACAAATGGTATCAGAGCCTACACCACTCTTCCGAGTTGTAATCGTGCGGCGCGGGGGGTGACGTCGGTATTGCAGTGTTAGCCCGGGACTAGGAAAAACCTAGTGCACAGCCAGCCCGCGTGGGCGCCGGGACTGCGGAGGGTGGTGGAATGTTATGGACCATTTGGGGAGTATGGGATCCGTCCCACATTGGTAGTATGAGATGCCAATGTGGGGTTTATATGCCTTAGGCTCCCTTCCCTCTTGAGCTAGCTTTTGGGGGTGAGTTCTCCTAAGGCATGTAACACAAACAATATCATAAAAAAGATCAAAATTTCAGTTTCTCTTCATGTTCTGAACAAAACAGAGCATAAACGGAGACCAAAAATCAGAATCGGTTACCTACAATCGTGGTCCGGGTCTATCTGGACGCTGAAAATGCGAGGGTAAGAGAGACAAACAAAGAGAAACTTTTTGCTATGAGAGGAGGATGGGGAGGAGGAAGAAGAGCAACATAATTATTGTTGTAGTTGGGAGGGACAGTACTGGTCTGGGGAAAAGGAGGAAGCGAGTAGTCAAGGCTAAGAAAACCGACGATTCCATTTGTACGGGGGATTGTTGGAATTGGTGTTGGCGTTGTTGTTGGTGTCGTTGTGGGAGTAATCTTCACCATCATCGCCTTCATCAGCTTTCTTTTCGTTTTCCCACCAGTAATATTATTTATTTCTTTATCTCTGTTCCCCTGTTCGTCGGTCTCGAATTGACCTTAGTGTCCTCCCCCCTTTTTCCTTCTTCCTTACAGATCAGCAGGGTATTTTAGTACCTCTGTACTTTCTTGCTTTTGGAGTTTAAATTGGTTAGGCAGGTGGTGGAAACCCCCCAAAGTTGAAAAAACGCTCTCTCTCAAAAACCCACCCTCTCTGTTTCCCCCGCAGACCCGCCCCCTTACGGAGGAGGGGGAAGCTCCGACCTCCTCACCCCCTTCCTCCTTTTTCATTTTCCCTTTCTCCCTCCCCTCTCTTCCCTCTCCTCCTCTCTGGTATGATTGGTCAGTCGGCTTGTTGGGTTGGTTGGTTGTTTTGTGGTTTTGCTTTGAAGGTTCCTTCCACTCCGCCCACGACGGTTTCCTCCTCCTTTCGACGAGCACGAGCTAGCTGGTTGGATTCAGCCCGCCGCGCTCTTCGAAACCATTCTTCTCCGGCGGCCATTCGGTGGCGGTAGCTGATCCACGCGCCCCACGCGCGGTTGTTTGTAGCCGCGCGTGACCGCCACCCCGTCGCCCGCCTCCAGATCTTCTCCACCGGACGGGCCTCTGTGGCTCCTGCCCTACATTTTTAGTTTTGGATGCCCTCCTCCGCCCTGCACGCGCCGCCGCCGGTCCTGTTCTGCCCGAGTTCTCCCCTGTTCATGGGGATTTTTATGTTATGCTTTATGTTCGACATAAGCCTGTTTGGGTCAGCCCCTCTGTTTAGGGCTTGTGTTATGTTGTGTTGTCGCATGTTTGGGTTTGTCCCTCTGTTTAGGGCTTTTGTGTTGTTGTGTTGTCGCCTGTTTGGGTTTGCCCCTCTGTTTAGGGCACGTTGTTTGTTTTGTTCCGTGGTTGTCTATCCGCCCCTTCCGTGGGCTTATTCGAGTCCTTGTGGCTCTTCTCCGACCCTTTGTTGGGTCTCGCAACGCGTCGTTTGTGGCGCTATACCGGCTTGTCCAGGTCCTAGTAGCTCTGTCTACTATGTCCGGCCATCACTCTCTCTGCCCTGCATGGAGTTCATAGTGGTTCCTCTGATCCGTCCGAGGGTCTTGCTGGTTTTGTCTGTCTTGTTGTCAGTCCTGTTGTCTTTTTTAGTCGTTTTGTTGTTTCGTCTTGTTCTTTTTGTTGTTGTGTTTTTTAGTTTTTAATCTATTAGTTGTTTTTCGAGAAAAAAAAAGGTTAGGCAGGTGGTGGCCGGTTCGAGGCTAATAAGGCATGTTGAATAGGAGAAAGCTGTGTCTAATAAGGCCTGTTGAATAGGAGAAAGCTGTGTCCAATACTGTAAAAAAAATGGAGTGAAAATTTAAACAAAACACAATAAAGGCTTGAATTCCAATACACCAAAGGGTCATGCCTCTTTTAAATTAGAAATAAATATAATATATTCCTTTTTAAAATTAGTAATTAAAAATTAAATGAGTTATTTTTAAGTTTATAAACAAAATATTGAAAAGAAAAAAAGCGCGAAAGAATCCGTGACGAGATTGAGATGCCAAGACAAATGCACACTGTACGGAACGTGAGAGACGGCTGGAGATAATGAAATCGAACCTCCCTCGCCAAAATGAAGTGGTCCGGGTTTTATAGATATTACAAGGAACGGTGAAAAGACATGTCTATTCTTGTTATGTAGAAATAGTAGGGGTATTTTTGTCAAAGGCAAATAGTGATTGTCAGCCCCTTTTACGGGATAAGGGAGTTAAGAGGAAAAATAGAAAAAAGCTTAATTACATTAGAGGTCCCTGGGTATAAAGTTTTTACAAATTCGTTCATGTGGTATAAAGTTTTAGAGGTCTTTGTGGTATAACGTTTTTACAAATTCATCCATGTGGTATCACTTTGTACAAACAGATCCATGTGATATCACTTCTAGGTAAAAGTTAGTCCCTCCGTCCATCAGTCGTTAACACACTAACAACGAGTCAGTCGACCGCTACATTAATCATGTCATAAACGAATGAGATGACGTGGTCAACTGCTATATTAACCGGTCGACCGTTGGTATCACTTCAAGGTAAAAGTTAGTTATTTCGTCCATCAGGTGTTTACACACTAACGACGAACCGGTCGACCGCTACATTAACCACGTCATAAACGAATAAGATGATGCGATTGACCGCTATATTAACCGGTCAACCGCTACACTAACCGGTCGACCGCTGCAAGATGCCTCTGTGTAGAGGTCGACCGAATCTCATTCCATTAGTGTGTTAACGCATGATGGACGGATGAACTAACTTTTATCTAGAAGTGATATTACTTGAATTTGTTTGTACAAAGTGATAACACATGGATGAATTTGTAAAAACGTTATACCACAAAGACCTCTAATGTTATTAAGCCTAGCAAAAAGAAGAAGCTAATTACCGTTATTTAGGTTGAGCCGTACTCAGTAAAACGGCGCGTTTTGTTTCACACTTACATTTTCCTCTCCCTAACATCAACTCTATCTAGTTGGAGAGAGAGAGAGAGAGAGAGAGACAGAAAATGAGGCCGCAGATCGTGCTATTTGGAGATTCGATAACGGAACAGTCGTTCAGAACAGGAGGATGGGGAGCTGCTCTTGCTGACACTTATTCTCGCAAGGTTGCACATTTATTCATGTATTCATTTGCTTTTCTTTTCTGAGAACGTTCATTTAGAATTGTACTTCGAACTATAATCTTGTTCTGCTTCTTCAAATGTGTCAAGGCTGATATACTGAATCGTGGATATGGCGGATACACTTCCAGATTGGCTTTGTTCTTGCTGCGTCAACTTTTCCCTCTCGTAAGCTGTTCTCTTCTTTTGGTGATCGTTGGTTCTCAAGCTTTAGATTGTGCTTGTTTGCGCTGAAGTTGTGATATTGCATTGGAAAATCCGATTGGGTTTTTCTGACATGTTGGCATAACCTAATTCTTTCATTCATTTGTGATGATCTGGAAATGGTTTTTGTTTATATTTGCGCTTGTGTTGGTTATAGTGCATAAAGATGGAGACTTGGTGAGGTGAAGAACCCGGAGATGGTAATGGCTTGGACTGCAGCTTATTAGGAGATTTTAACTGTTGGTAGCTTGGTTTATGTATCATTTTTCCTAGTGAATTGGTGTATTATCTGAAAAATTCCTGAAGAGGCCCTTGATCGTCTCCTGTTGTATTTCCTAATTACTTGGCATTTTCGGTTCTTTGTTTTGTATTCTCAAGTGGCTTCGGTTCTTCTGAATGCTACTTCTGAAGTGTTCGCTAGATGGAGTGGTAGGTCGCTACAACAACAGTTAATTTGGCTTGGAGAGCTGCACCTTTATGTGTACTTCTGTGTTTATGGACGTGACAGAATTTGCTGAACATTTGAAGAGATGGATGCTCTATTAGGAAGACTAAGACCACCTTTGTTTGTACTTTTATTTGCTGTATTATTAGTTCTTGTTAGTCTATCATTTAGTCGAACAAGGAAGGGAGGACTTTGATTCTTTTTATGTTTGGTTTCTTTTCCCCTCTCTCTCTCTCTCTCTATCTCAATCTCTCTATCTCGTATGTTTGTGTTTTTTTTTTATAGGCCTTTGGTCAGTTTGTTTGTTTGGTCTGAGGTGCTCCTTCTAAACTTTGTGCACTTGGGTGGCACTCCCTTGGTTTATGTTCTGATGAATCTACTTGCATATGAAATAACACGTACAATCATTATGATACTGTTAATCTCAAGCAGGTTATTCATATGGCTTCCTTTGCAGGACTGTACAAAACCTCCTGTTGCTGCGACAATTTTCTTTGGGGCCAATGATGCAGCTCTTTTGGGGAGGACCAGTGAACGGCAACACGTTCCTATTGAGGAGTACAGAGAGAATCTCAGAAAGATTGTTCATCATTCGAAGGTTCAAATATTGCTTCTCTAATACTTTCAAGAACATGTTTAGTATCTTGCATTGCACTTTATAAACTGTCTACTGCACATTATGTGGACTTCTGATTGTTAACTAATCTTCTCTGCAGATTCATCATACCAGATTTCCCAATTGATAGTTATTTTACCCAGGGACGAAGCCAGAAATTTTTTCCGGGGGGGCCGGAATACAATTATAAGCAAAAAAAAAATTTCGGGTTGGCCGGAATACAATTATAAGCAAAATTCAAAAAAAAAAAATCGAATATAACTTAAAAAATGTTAAAAAAAAAAATTTCAAAATCTTTGGGGGGGCCAGGGCCCCCCCGTAGATTCGTCCCTGATTTTACCCAAGCATACAATGAAGTTAACAAAAAATGGGAAAATGAAAGCTATTCAAAATCTATTGTTCAGATCAATAAAAGCTTCTCAGTTACGTGTAAATTAGGCATTTAGGTTAACACCTTTTTGGTTCAACTCAAGGATGCTTATGTGTTTCCTGCTCATTTTCGTTTCTTTGGCAGAAAGTGGTGGAGGAATTCTGGTTAGACAGAGACCTTTAGCAGTTGCTTATAATGTCTTTACCAGCTTCCGGAGCAATAATAAAAGATGGTGCATGTGTTTGGATCTTCCTTTTGAATGAATTAATACTATCAACATAGTGCTTATAATATTTTATAGCATAGATATAGTGCGGCCACATTATGTCTCTAGGATTAATTGATAGCAAACTTCAGGGAAAAGAGTGTGGTTTGAAGTTAAGTTGCTGGAATTTTTGAAACTACTTGCAGGATGTTTGCAATCATGTTTTCCATCTCTGCTTAACATTGAAAAAACTCTTACGATGCCTTTGGGCCATTTCTTACTACAATTTTGGTGTCCATGCTTTTCCTGGTAGGCTAGGGTGTTATAAGTGATCCGCTATTAATTTTTTTTCCTCAGTGTGTTCATGGATTTTGTTGCAGGAATGCTCCCCCACCATGCTAGTTGTGCTTATTACTCCACCACCAGTAGCTGAGGCTGGGCGAAAAGTACATGCTCAGTATGTAACCTTCTCATATCAGATTCCATAATAATTGTCGGTTTGTTTTGTGGTGTACCGGAATTGGACCCATTAGCTACACAAGGTAGAGGGAGTTGATACCTGATGAAAGTTGAAATTTATCCCATGTTCCCTATACAACTGTCCACAGACTCTATCGGCTAAGCTAGCTGGCATCTTCAATACTAACTCACACACATTGTGGAGTTGTTGCTATGTTACTGCCTTGTTCTCGTAATTGCTCCACGTGCACTGCTGCTTGCACTACCATCAGAGTTGCCATAACTGACTCAACTGCCGCTATCGTCACTACTATCTTCACCTCTTCTAAATGAATGCTATATGAAATCTTAGAAGATAAAGAAATCTCTAAAGTGACTTAAAATCCTTGGTATTCTGGTCTTGAAAAACTTGAAGACTCTGGTTGTCTACAAGAACGTTAGGATACAAGGATGATCTACTTCTTATTTTTGTAGTTACTGTTTCTTTGGTACTATAGTGTGTACTGAAGGTAAGCTTGTAAATGGATTCATCAGATCTTCATATGGAGAGAAAGCGATGGAATTGCCCCCAAGGTCAAATGAAGTGACAGGACTTTACGCCAAGCAGTGCATTGAGCTAGCCAAGTAAATGGGTCACCGCTCCATTGATCTGTGGTCAAAAATGCAGGAAACAGCAGGTTGGCAGAAGAAATTCTTAAGGTTTGTGATGATTGAAGCCTTCAAGAAACTAATCTATTTGGGAGAAGAAAATTCATGTGGCTTTCTACTTCTAGAATTTCACAACTACTGTAAAAGCTGGGGCCAACAAGTTTTTCCTTGGCGAGAAGTGCCTTCTTGATTTATGACTATTTTAGAGACTGGTAGAACAATCTGATTGCCTTAAATTTTTTTTGTCCACGAATTTATCCTAACAAAAACAACCACAAAAAAGAAAATGAAGAAAGAAAGAAGACCCTCAGCCCCTGCAGGGGAAGGAGGGGTTGTAAACGACTGATTTATTTGACCTTCTCTGCGTACCATCCTTAAACATCAAGGTCTGTTTCTTTTGTTTTCTTTACACAGAGATGGATTGCATCTGACACCAGAGGGCAATGCAGTGGTGCACCAAGAAGTCACAAGAGTGTTCAATGAAGCACGACTTTCTGCAGCAGAAATGCCTTATGACTTTCCTCACCACTCGGGAATTAACTGGAAGAACCCTGAGAAAGCTTTCCAGCAACAACGCTGATGATCTCATCTCTATGACAGTTTTATATGTCTTTGTTTCACTCATTTATCAAAACCATTCATGCTTGACCGCCTTTTGGTGTGTTTGCTCCATGTGGGGATTCCACCAATGGAGAGGTATTTGGTTTGGTTTTTTTTTATTGGCTATTGGTTTGATTTGGGAATAAAAAGTAAATAAGAAGTCCCTTATTTACTTATGATCCCTGAGAAAGCTTTCCAGCAACAATGCTTATGATCTCATCTCTATGACAGTTTTATATATGTCTTTGTTTCACTCATTTATCAAAACCAGATTCATGCTTGACCGCCTTTTGGTGTGTTTGCTCCATGTGGGGATTCCTCCAATGGAGAGGTATTTGGTTTGGGTTTTTTTTTATTGGCTATTGGTTTGATTTGGGAATAAAAAGTAAATAAGAAGTCCCTTATTTACTTATGATCCCTGAGAAAGCTTTCCAGCAACAATGCTTATGATCTCATCTCTATGGCCGGTACAAAGATTGCAGACGAGGGATGTAACAGTCGGGTTGAGTTTTGAATATTTTAGTTGTTTTTGTATTTTTGATTGATGATGACACTGTAAAATGCGAACTACAAGCTGAAAATATTGAAAGGAAAAGAGAAATACAGGCTAGTTCGAGGCTAGCAATCTTCCAGGAAAAACAGAAGCCAATTTGTCAATCTTCCCGTTCCTCCCTCTCTCTCCCTCCTTCGTCTATATCCCCTTCTAACAGCTTCCAGGAATCCAGGAATTGTAACTGCCTGGCTTAACGTCAAACGAAATAAAATGTGAAATGCTGTAAACTACTAATGCTGTAAACTACTAATGGGCTTGGGTTTTAACTCAACCCAGACTAACCCAGCCCTAATAAGAAAAACGCAAGCCCAAGCCCAAGCCCAACTGGATGACCAGCCCAATTGACCCAAAGCCCTCTTATTCTCACACACGAACTCTCCTTCTCCAAACACACGAAAGAACTATCCAGAACTCCAACTTTCCTCAGCCTTCACGAACACCTTCACCTCTTCTTGTCTCTTTCTCATCACTCCCCTTCAGATCGTAGCTTCCTTCCGCCCAATCCCATGCCCATTTGTTACAATACTTCCCCCATTAAAACACCTTGCCCACAAGGTGCGGAAAATCTCGCACCAACTGTGAATACGGAATCCAAGTTGCCACAGCTGGTTCATGACGAAGAACTCCATGAGAATCAGGGGAAGGAAGATTCGGGATAGAGGTGATTCGGGCACCCAACTGTAGCTTGAGTTGTGAGATGTGAAAAATTGGATGGAGAAGAGAGGTTGGTGGAAGATCCAGTTTATAGGCAACCAAACCTATTCTTTGGAGGGTTTGAAACGACCCATAGAAGCGGGGGGCCAACTTGAGGTTGCGGTGCTGAGAAGGAGACAGCTGCCGGTAAGGCTGAAGCCGAAGTATCTCATCCACTGCCTTGTGTAGATTTTTTATTCGATCTTGTGCCTTGTGTAGGTTGTCTCGAAGCAACTGGAGTATGGAGGAGCGATCTCGAAGGATCTCATCCACTGCTGCAACAGCCGTCGTACCCGGCTCATAGTTAAGGAGCCGGGGAGGTAAACTTCCATACACTGCCTCAATTGGAGTTGTCTTGGTTGAGAAATGAAAATTGATGTTATAGTGCCACTCTGTCAGAGGCAGCCCACGCACCCACTCCTTTGGATTATCCCCCACCACACACCGTAGATAATTTTCCACAAACTTGTTCACTACCTCAGATTGTCCGTCCGTTTGAGTATGGTAAGCAGAACTGTAATTGAGAGCAGTACCTTGCAATCTGAATAGCTCTTGCCAAAATTTACTTGTGAAAATAGGGTCTCTATCGGAAACAATTGTGGATGGCATGTCATGCCAAGCATTACTAACCAACTCTGTAGGAGTTATACCTTGCAACTTAACTTGTACCCCCTGAATTTGAAATTCCATGGTGAAGTTTTCGAAGCTCCATAGGATGGGTCCTAGTGAGCTTAACCATTGTACCCCTAGCACCATGTCACAATCACCCAAAACAAGTAAGTATGCCTCAACTAGGAACCTTTGATTTTGCACCTTCACCTCCACCCTAGGACTCTTCCCTTCACTTAAGAGAGATTCACCATTAGCTACTCGTACTCTCGCTGCATCCAAGGAATTTACAGCAAACTTTTCTTTCTTCAGAACCTTGGGGTCAATGAAATTGTGGGTACTACCACTATCAATCAATATAATCACCCTTTGTTTACCAATCTGCCCACATAATCGCATGGTGTTTGTAGAAGATGAACCAATAATAGCATTCAGAGATATATCTGGGCAGGAATCCTTAGCTACTGTCTCTTCCACTTGAGCCTCTAGCTCCGTATCCACCTCCTCACACTCCCCAACCTCCTCAGATCCCTCCAACAAAAATAGTTTGGGACGTCTGCAATTATGTTGGGAACTCCACTTGGAATCACAATAATAACACAACCCCTTCTCCCTTCTTTCCTTCATTTGTTGTGGAGTTATTTTTTGCACTGGCACTATAGCCTTAGAACCTCCCGAATTGGTGTGACCCCCACTGCTGGAAGGAGAAAAATTTCCAGAATGTGTGTTACCTCCACTGCTGGAATAAGAAAAATTTTCAGGGCCCCTAAACCCCCTTCGGTGCGCCATGTTGCACTCCTCTTGCATCCTAGCCAACCCATAAGCTGTATGAATGGAATTAGGACACAACATTCTCACTGGTAACCTTATATCATCCTTTAATCCACTTAGAAAACAACTAAGCTTGTGAAGTTCAGACAGCCCCCTAAGTCGATTAGAGAGAGCCTCAAATTGGCTCTTATAAACCTCTACTGATGAGGTTTGTTTCAGTTTAGTCAAAGCTTCCATGGGGTCATCATAAGGGTGATTACCAAACCTCAACAACAAAGCCATAGTAAACCCACCCCAATCAACCAAAGTTCCAGAATCCTCAAGATCTTGAAACCAAATTAGGGCCTTCCCTTCCATGTGATAAGCAGCAAGCATAAGTTTTTGATTTGGTGGTATATTGTAATATGAGAAGAACTGGTGGGCCTTATAGAGCCACCCAGCTGGATCTTCCCCATCAAATCTAGGAAACTCCAACCTTACTGACCTTGGATGAAACCCATCAGCTTCATAATTGTTGTTGTTGTTGTTGTTGTAGCCTCCACGCCCTCTTTCTCGTCCATTCTCCTCAGGAAGACGTTGAATCACAGTCTGCATACTCATGGACAGATTCCCCATCTGAGCAGCTAAGTCCTCCAAGATTTTCTGCTGAGCTTCCTGGGTTCTTAACTGGTTGTCTTGCTGCCGTATGAGATCTTCCATGGCTTCATTCTGACCATCTTGTTTCAACTTCATTGCAGCTACAGATTCCATCAACAAGTTCATTCGGGTGCCTTCAGCCATTGGAGAGGATCGAAACCTCTGATACCACTTGTAACAGTCGGGTTGAGTTTTGAATATTTTAGTTGTTTTTGTATTTTTGATTGATGATGACACTGTAAAATGCGAACTACAAGCTGAAAATATTGAAAGGAAAAGAGAAATACAGGCTAGTTCGAGGCTAGCAATCCTCCAGGAAAAACAGAAGCCAATGTGTCAATCTTCCCGTTCCTCCCTCTCTCTCCCTCCTTCGTCTATATCCCCTTCTAACAGCTTCCAGGAATCCAGGAATTGTAACTGCCTGGCTTAACGTCAAACGAAATAAAATGCGAAATGCTGTAAACTACTAATGCTGTAAACTACTAATGGGCTTGGGTTTTAACTCAACCCAGACTAACCCAGCCCTAATAAGAAAAACGCAAGCCCAAGCCCAAGCCCAACTGGATGACCAGCCCAATTGACCCAAAGCCCTCTTATTCTCACACACGAACTCTCCTTCTCCAAACACACGAAAGAACTATCCAGAACTCCAACTTTCCTCAGCCTTCACGAACACCTTCACCTCTTCTTGTCTCTTTCTCATCACTCCCCTTCAGATCGTAGCTTCCTTCCGCCCAATCCCATGCCCATTTGTTACAGGAGGGTCCGTAATTCGCGGAATAGCAACCTACGTTCCCAACAAAAATTATGAAATAAAATTAGGCCTGAAGAATAAATAATAAATTTATTAAAAAAAGCCCTATAAAAATATAGGGCCAGAAGTGAGAGAGTCCATAAAAGATGGCAAGGCGACAAAAGGAAATAGAAGAAATGGACGATTATAATCAAACGAAGCTGGTTGATTCTGACTGAACCAGACCTCTTTTTTGGGTGCTTTAGGCCCACGGGAATCGAATGGCCACCGGCAGGAAACCCACCCTCTAACGTAAGCATTTAGAGCCGTAACAAACAAAAGAGAGCGTAGAAGGAAAGAGTTTTCACGACTTGCCACGTGATCCCAATAAGTGGCCCGTACTATCAATTTGATACGAAAATCAAGGTTACGTTCGGTTGTAAGATTTTTATATCAGCCATGTCGATCTTTGAGAACACGGGTGTTAAGATTTCGGTCAAGCTTGCGGGCATCCACTGGCATTATGGTACTCGTTCCCATGCCCCTGAGCTCACAGCCGGCTACTATAATACTCGATTCCGAGATGGTTACGTTCCTATTGCGCAAATGTTGGCACGCCATGATGCTGTATTCAATTTTACGTGCATTGAGATGCGTGATCATGAACAGCCACAGGATGCCCTTTGTGCACCCGAGAAGCTCGTCAGACAAGTGGCTTTAGCTACTCAGAAAGCACAGGTCCCACTTGCTGGAGAAAATGCATTGCCTCGCTACGATGACTACGCGCATGAGCAGATCTTTCAGGCAGCGTCGTTGGATATAGATGGCAATACAGAGAACAAAGAGATGTGTGCATTCACGTACTTGAGGATGAACCCACACTTATTCCAGGCGGATAACTGGAGGCGGTTTGTGGCATTTGTGAAGAAGATGAAGGAAGGAAAGGGTGCTCATAAGTGTTGGGAGCAGGTGGAGCGGGAAGCTGAGTATTTTGTGCGTGTTACGCAGCCTTTGGTTCAGGAAGCTGCTGTTGCTCTTATGCACTGAGAACTACTCCAGACTCCAGAGACTCGTGGGTGGAACAAGTGAATGTGTTGTGGAAAATAATTTGTCTTCGATTTCTATAGCTCTTGTTTTTATATTCCGTGGCTATGGAAATGTGATGTATCTTGTTATAAGATGGGGTTTGGTCGTCTAAATAGTACCCCCAAAACTTTTATCCTTCCTCGTTTCAAGATAATAAACGATCATCCATGTTGTTATAATCTCTTTCTCTTGGTTCTCTCAAATTTCAATTCGTTTTCTATTTAAACCCTCCCGATGCAAAGAAGCAGAAAAATCGCCGGGAATTATATGACATGGGACTTAATTTGACACAATTAGGGAAATATCAGTAGTCTTTTAACTATTAATGTAATTTTAAATACGGGTCTAAACTATTATTCTTGACACAAAAAAATTATCGAATTTCATCAATTTACGCTTTAAAAAAATCTAACATCAAACTCGAGTCGTGGTACCAAAATTATTTTACATTAATAATTGTATACCAACTCTAATACTATTTTTACAAACTCCAATAATTTTTTCACCGATTCAACTTTTAACACCAGAAAATGTTTTTTTTAATTAATCAGAAAAAAATGTTTAGAAAAAAAATTAATCAGAAAAAATTCTTACAAATGAACTAAAAATATTTTAATGTTAATGATATTTATTTTGGAAGGAACAATATTCATCCTCAAGATTCAGGGTGTGCGGTAATTCATGTGTTAGGTGATAAGTGATCCACCCAGATCCGAGATTTCGCTCCTCATCCCTCCTCTTCTCATCTGTGCAAATTTATTTGGTTGTTTTTTGTGATTTATCCGCGATTACAAATTTTTATACAATAAAATTTTTAGGTGATCGTAGACTTGTATTGATATTTGTGTAAAAGTTGTTGAGGCTTAAAAAAATTAATGATCATATTTAATTTTTTTTATATATTTTGAATTTATTAATTTTTATTAAAATTTGAATATTTAAAAAGTATTTAAAAAAAACGATAAAAGTCAGCAATGAAAGACAGCTGGCGGCCTGACGCAGGGGATAACTTCGGGGACAAGCGCAAGAGACATTGCATCTTTGCTGCAGGTCACTTTCAGTTGAGGGGAAAATGACTAACGTGCCTTTTAAAAAGTCAATTTTACCCTTTCATTTTTTTTAAACTAACGCATGAGTGTAGGGTAGTTTAGTAATTCTGTTTAAGTATGTCCAGGGCAAATTCGGAAACAAACACACAACATCCTCAAAAACATCTTCATTTGTCGAACATGAATGAACTGAAGATTCGAATCCTCAGTTTTTTCAGCAAACGAACATAACCCAAGTGTTGATAGGTATTGATGAGGGTTTGGTTTTTCTCAAAATTTATTGTTGGAATTTAGTGTAATTGTAACACCCTCGTTTTGTTTAAGTCATATATTTAATATAGTTTTTATGTATAGGATATAATTTATATTATATAATGTTTATATGACATATTTTTCTTTGTGTTTTACATTTACGTTCATTTGGGTATCGAATTAGACATGTTGCAAGAGTTGTTTGGGTTATTTGGTTGAACAGGGTCAAAATCGTAATTATTGGGTAGTTAATGCTTGGGTTAGCTGAGTGGTAAGGGCTGAGTCTCTGGGTAAAAGTCTCGGGCTGGCCGAGTGAAGTATGCTCGTGAATGT
Source organism: Myrica gale (assembly GCA_963930655.1). Lineage (NCBI taxonomy): Eukaryota > Viridiplantae > Streptophyta > Magnoliopsida > Fagales > Myricaceae > Myrica > Myrica gale. Next base: position 16,956,785 of record OZ005617.1, on the reverse strand, counting down.
AGTGACCCAAGCCCGAGCACTGCTCGGGAGTTTTATATACCTAGGCCCGAGCGTTGCTCGGGAGTTTTATGGCTCGAACTAAGAATACCCGGGCTGAGCTGAGTCCAGGAATTCCTGGGCTGAGCTAAACCCAGGAGTACCCGGGGTATTGAGCCCAAGAATTCCTGGGCGGTTTAAGACCCGGGAGCCCTGGACCCGAGTGATCTGGACTCCTGGATCCTGGGAGTATTGAGACTTGGACTTCGGGTGTTCCCTGTATGCCCTGGTATTTTGTATTTAGACGTCATTTTTGCACATGACGTATTTCACCGGAGGCACATTTAATGCCCTCTTATCATGGCCATATATGTGAAGCCTTTTTACAATATAGATGTGTGGTGACAGTATGTGTATGGAAACAAACTGATTTCAATCTTTGCTAATGATTGCCCAGACCTAGAGTAGGCTATGTAGGCTGACCAGGGGGTGTTCACTTCAAATTAGATGCTTTTAGATTACTTACGTGCTTATGTTATCTTCTACGAGAAAGAGAGAGAGAAACAAACCTAGTACTCGCATCATATAGAAACAAACAGAGAACTTTCATCTACCTAACTGATAATGAAAGGAAGAGAGAAAGGGAGGAAGAGTGATGTAGGAGAGACCAACTGACCAAAGCAAAAGAGGAAGGATGAAGGAAAAAACCGAAGCAAAGAGACCGAGGTAGTCTCGGCTTGCACTTTTATTCTCATCAATTTTTGTCTTGTTCTTATCCTAAATTAGTGTCTCGTGTCTTGTTGATTAGGTGTTTGTGACCAAAAAAACCAGTGCATCGACCCTAAGGTAAGGATGTAGATTAAAATGGGTCTTGAGGTGTTTCGGTGGCAAATAAAAGGTTATCTTGCATGTTGACATAGTGTTGTACAAAAGATATTAGAAACCTATAAGACTCACGTGTTGCATGCAAGCTTGACTAATCTGATTCTGATGGCTTAAATATTTAGATCGACAGATTATAGCATATGTTTAGCATACGGAATGGAAAAGATTAGAACTTGTAAGTGAAAAATCATTGTTGTAAAAAAAACTACCCCATGCAATCTTTGGAGTTTTGCCCTAAAAATTTGAGTATGTGTAATATATGGTCACAATAGGTCCCCTTGAGGTCTTTAACGGTAATTTCGACACTTCTGAAAACAACCCCACGAAATCTTTGAAATTTTGGCCTAGAAATTGGTGGACATGTAGTACAGTAGCTCCTAGTGAAAATTGCAGGGCAACCAGAGGTCAGGAAAGGTTGAAAATGCCCCTGGAGGTTTCAAGGGCACTTTCAACATTTCACACTAATCGTTAATGTACAAAGGTACGAACTGAAAAACCAAGTTTTATGGCTGTCTAGAGCATGAAAAATAGATGAGGAAGCCTAAATTTGAGTCCAAACCGAGTAAAAGTGGAGCTCAAATCACAAAGCCCGTTTAATGGTCTAAATGGACTTCAGGCCCGTTCTTTTTGTTTTATACTCGGGGAACTTTTATAAGCTCGAGAAGTTTTTTAAAAACATCCATATGCACGAGAAGGTTTCAAAATGTCCGGGAAAAATATTTTCTTTATATGCCCAAGAATATTTTTCATATGGCCTGAAAGATTTTTTTTAAAAAAAATAGTAAAATCGAAAATAGTCAAGGACCATAAAACTTGTGTAACTCTTCTTGAAAAGAGTCAGTCAAACGGGTTTAGAAATAAAATGAAAGAAAAAGTTGTATAAGTTGTTGGACTTGCCTATTTGGGGTTGTGGTGTATCGATTGTTATAAACTGTATATCTGTATGATGACATGTTATGTTGCATCAACATCTCATGGGTATGGAAAATCCTTGATCGAAATGACAGAAATTACCGGAATGAAACACATACCCGGAGGTGGTTCTATGAACGGGTGACAGTACCGATCACAAAGTGGGATAGTGCAAGCAACCACTGAATGGAGTGGGTGATATCCTTGGTGTGAAGTAATATACGCTTGACCGGGTCCTAGTGCCAGGGCAAGTGACAGTCCCAGAGGAGGGTCCTAGTGCCAGGGCAAGTGACAGTCCCAGAGGAGAGGAGAGACGCACAACCCTGCTCTGGGGGATAGAACAGAGTAACGAAAGGACACTAACGACAGTCCCAGAGGAGAGGAGAGACGCACAACCCTGCTCGTGTTCTTTTGAATGTTTTGGTTTCGAGTTAAAAACACTAACACTAACATTATTTTTTTCTCGGGTTCGTCTGGATCTGGTTCCTTTAAATGCTCGAGTTTCGGGTTAGACAGGCGAACACAAACCTGTTTTTCTCGAATTCATGTTTTAAAACCCGACCCGACCTTAAAAAAAATCGTCGGGTTAGGTTTCGTTGGATGCTTTAGTTTTAGGTTAAAGACCGAACAAGAACATGATTTTTTCGAGTTTGCGTTTCAAAACCCGACATCGACCCCGAAAATAGATAAAACTGTCGGGGTCAGGTTCTTTCGAATGATTTGGATTCGGGTTAGAAATGCGAACACAAACCTGATTTTTTTGGGTTCATGTTTTAAAACCCGACTCTGAACCCGAAAAAAGCTAAAACCGTCATGGTCAGGTTCTTTTGAATGATTTGGTTTCGAGTTAGAGACGCGAGCCGAACCTGACTTTTTTGGGGTTCATGTTTCAAAACCCAAATCCGACCCCGAAAAAGCTAAAACCGTCGGGTTCGGGTTTCTATTGAATGATTTGGGTTTGAGTTAAAGTCGCGAACAAAAACCAGATTTTTTTGGGTTTATGTTTCAAAACTCGACCCCGATTCCGAAAAAAGCTAAAACCGCCGGGGTCGAATTCCTTTGAATGCTTGGGTTTCAGGTTAGAGACAAACATGAACCTGATTTTTCTCGGGTTGATGTTTCAAAACCCGACCAGACCTAAAAAAAAAGTCAAAACTGTCGGAGTCATGTTATTTTGAATGATTTGGTTTTGAGTTAGAAACTTGAACACAAACTTGATTTTTCTCATGTTCATATTTCAAAATCTAACCTTGATTTTAACCATAATGTAACCCGACCAGATTGGGTTGAATCGGGTCGATTTCGAGTCAGAAGGTTGGGTCGATTGGTTTTTGGCCACCCTTAAGACTGGACGAGAGATGTAAGGAAATAAGATCAACTAGTTTCAAAAAATAAACCACTTTCAAGAAAGTGGAGCTATCTTTTATGATTGACCAAATTGAGTTTCGGTTGACCGTATTTACGAGGCTTCCCAAACACCATAAAGTAAAAACTTCAAAAAAAAAAACGTAGCCTTAAAGAAAGCTAGACATAATAGGTGAACACATAGGTGGAATGAAGGGGGCCGCCAACAAGGGCCAGCGCCTCGGTTGGCCCCCCAAAAATTAATTATTTTTTTAATATATGTATTTACATATATAACACGAATATTCAAAATGGGAAAAGCAACGACAATTCCCTCCTGCATAGTGACCGTTTCTTTGGGAGTTCTTAAGTATAAGCTAGACTTTCCCTAATATATGTTCGGATCTAAATGGCCTCAATTACTAAACATTCATGTGCACTTTCTCTAGAAGCAGTAGGAAGATGCGTACTTGCGTAGTCTTGCCATCGATAATCTATATGGCTTTTGATTTCCCGGATCATAGAGAAACAATATTATGTATAGGAAAATGATGTGAAAGTTCGCAAACTGCCCTCTCTCTTCCCTCTTTTCACTCTCTTTTCTCTCTGGTTTTTCCTGTTTGCCGACGGTCCGGAGGAGGGGAGGCGCTCCTGCTCTCTCCTCTCCCCTCATCCTTTTTCTTTTCTCTTTTCCCCCTTCCCTCTTCTGGCTTCCCTCTTCTCCTCTCTGGTTCGAGCGGCTACCTCTGTTGGTTGGGTGGTTGATTGTTTGTGCTTGTTTTTTTGCAGGTGGCTGCCAAGCGTCGTCCGGTACCTTCCACCTGGTTTCGTCCCACACGCCCCCCATGATTGGTCTCCACAGGCCGAGCTCGACGCCACATGCCCCTTTCGCTTCCCAGTCGTCGGCGCGTGATGATTCACGCGTGCCACGCGTCGCGCGTGGATCTCACGCTCCTTCCTTTTTAGCAGCGCGTCCGGCTTCCTCGCCCCCCGCCGTCTGCATATCTTCCCACATCTAGCCTCTGTGGCTCCTGCCCAACCTTTTCAGCAGTGGATCTCCTCCTCCGATCACCACGCGTCGTCGCCACCGCCGTCGCCGTGCTGGCCAGAGTCTCCCCGGTCTTTCTCGAGGCTTATGTTATGCTTTCGCCCGTTTGGGTCTGCCCTTTGTTTAGGGCTTGTTTTATGTTACGCTTTCGCCCGTTTCGGCTAGCCTCAGTGTTTAAGGCTTGTTATTTTACTGTTTGTAATTGCAACTGAGATTGCAAATTTAGCGCTTTACTGGAGCCGACTCGGCAACACTGTTGTCGGTCCTTCAGCGACAGCTCTTTCACGGTTTTTCTGTGTTCCCTAGGACTCTAGGGTCCTCTCACTTCGGACTTCGAGTCCGCCATCCTTGAGGACCTTGTGTCATCTTTTAAAGCCACTTTAATGTTGGCCCCTCCACTGTTACTTGTAACGCCCCTTTTGGGTTATGTTCTTTGTTTTCCTAGATTGTAATTTTTGTTTGTGTTTTTTTAATATATCATCATGAGTTTCAACAAAAAAAAAATTATGTATAGGGAACGAGGGGATTTGATATTTGTTTTTTTTATAAAAAGTGAATTTTTATTATATTTTATGCAAATATTGGATCATGCCACGATTGATTTTACAAATATTGTGATGAAGTCATTTTGCAAAGTTTTCTGAAGATGCAAACTCATAGTATTCAGTTGACATCTCCCAGTCTCAAGTACAGTAAGTGTATTTCAAGATTTTTAATGTTTTTAGTCCTTACTTTTCTATATTTTAATTCTAATACATTTTTTTGCATTATGTAGAGAATTATTTTTTGTCATTTCACCTTAGAATTTTGCCCTCTTTCAAATTCAATCCTGATTCGCCATTGGGTGAACCTTATACCATTTAACGATGTTCATGTAAAGTTTTGAACAGATAAGCTCTACAATGAGATCTACTTGTTGTATCTATCTCTTCGGACATAAAATTGAAGAGGATCATAATCTTAAGCACAATGACTTCACACCATTCATTGTATTAATTGTAGAACAATATGAACTCTACAATATTTAATGCATATTGTGTTCCTCTTTTTAAATTAGATCATTTAATTTATACAACAAATTAGAAAATATGAATCATCCAAAGATACGAGGGAATGAATTATACTTTGATAGTCTCAGCGGCTCCCTCGAGCCTTAAATGAAATGTTCAATTTTTTTTATAAGCAAAATGAAATGTTCAACTTATTTCTTGTTTTTTGGTTAATGGGGTAGGCGTGGAAATATATTTGAACAATTTTTTTTTCCTTGGCAATGTATATAAACATGGACTTGACTGGGGAATCTTATTTGCTATATCCACAAGGCCCAGAGGAGTGGACGATGTGTTTGAATTGGTGAGATCATTTGTTAGGACTTGGGAGGTTTGATCTCAGGCGGTATTCAGCCATTATATTAGCAACCCAAGTAACCAAGTTGCACGCCCAAAGACCTCTTTTATCAACATTTAATGTATAAAAAAAGAAAGAAAGAAGTATTGGTATTATTAAATAAAAGTAATGCTACTGTGAAGGCCTTTTCGGCAACCCATTTAGCTGGATGGATGAGGAAGGCAAAAAGGCTAAATGGAGCCCAACATCGACTAGGAAGTATGCTGCAGATGTATTGATCTTTTTCGTTTTTTCTCTTTTCAGTAACTGTTGACCCCATCATTGACCTTCTGTTCTGGGTTCATTCATCTCAAGTTAATGTAAATTAACAAAGTCTAAACTACAATGGCATGTCTAAGATCCGCATGCCTTTTTTTCCACTTATTTTTCATCTGCACGAACAGGATCCTTTTCCTTAAAGATCATAGTACGTCTAAGATCCGCATGCCTTTTTTTTCCACTTATTTTTCATCTGCATGAACAGGATCCACCACTGTTCTCTGACACCCATTTTGAATGGATTGAGAAAACAAATGAAGTTTGTCCAGGAAAAGAGGTAGAAGAAAAACACAACAACAAACACTCTGGAATTACAGCAGCTCCATTTTACAACCCACAAATCAATTGGCCACGGTAACCTTCATAAATTAAGTTGGTTACACTCACTGGTAATAACAAATACAAGTGTCTAGATATACCTTGATACGATTACACTTTTTAAGGCATGAATACTTGAACACTTGCAGCCTTCATTACCCGGCATAGAGGACAGACATCAATAAACCCTTCACAATCCTTACAGAGACATAGATGCCTACATGGTAACAACAAGACACAGACTTCCTTAACTCTACAAGCCCTGCAATTCATCTGTTTTGTCATGGAGGCTGAATTTCCTGGACCATTTATAATGTCCAAATGATCGAGGTTAGCATAAGAGGCTGCATCATCTACCTCGCTGTCCCCACATCCTTCCTTCCCATGCAGAGCACCTTGTGCCATGACTTGCTGCAAATTGCTTTTCAAGACATTGGCTACAGACTCGTTGTACTTGGCTCTATAGTGCCAGGACTGAACTTCCATGGCAACCTGCTTTATTCTCTCCGTTAGTTCCTTGTTCTTGCGGTTCATATTCTCTATTTCAAGCTCCTTTTCTCGTAACTTCCTATCAACTCCCTTTTCTATAGCACTCAGAAAAGAAACAGTATGCCTTTGCTTCAGTTCCCTCGCATCCTTGAGGATGTTTTCTTCCTGTTTCAAACACACCAAAGAGGAATTGGTCGTAACAACTTATAGAGTAGAAAGAAGCATTAAATCTATCACAGACTAATTTAAAGACATCAGTCTCTGAAAAGTAGCATAAAATCTATTGCCAACTAAGATCTAGGCATTGCCCTTTCAGCTGGTACTAACATTGAAAAGTCGGTTAGAAAAAAACGTTACTTTGGCTCCTTCACTTTGAAATAAAAAATGCCTATATTGTTAAGATGGTAGATGTTACAGCACCACGAGCTGATTCCTGGATTAAGGCCAGTACCTGCAGTCTGATAAAACGCTCAAATTCTTCTTTCTGCCGATCAATCTCAATCTTCAGACTATCACTTAGGGACAAAATAGCTGGGAGGACAGCTGTCATGCTCTCAGCTCCAGAAGTAACAGAAGAATTGTGTTCATCCTCCTCATATGAAAGTTTCAGCCCAGTTGATACAGGGTTAGGATTTAAAATGCTTCCATGCTGACCAGCTTTTTCTGGAGAAAAATTATTTAGTGATACAAAACGTGTTTGCTCTCTGGAAACAGATTCTGCATCCCTGGCTCTTTTAATTGGCTGCTCCATGGCAATTGTATGCTCATTCCCCATGTAGTTTAAAGGACCAACACTGCATCCAACTGGGACTGTGACAGATTGAAATGTCGCCTTATGAGTTTAACCATGAGATGAGGAAAATATTTCAAAAGCAAAAAATAAATGCCGCTGAATTGTACCCAAATGAAATCAATATAAACCAGGAGAGCAACAGCAGGAATTTACAATGAAAAGAGGAGGAGAAAACAAGAGAGAGAGGCCGTGACAAGATAAGTAGCAATTCACAAGGGAACATATAGGGTTAAGATTCGTAAAGGGATAAGTACAAAAGGAAGGAAGGGTCAGGTGAGACACAAGGTGAATATAGCATGTTTTCATCTGTCCAGGATTTCTTCAGAACTATTTCCCCTGGTGGAACATGCTCAAAGTTGAAGTGGTCCATCAACCACTTGCAACTGTATTTGAGTGTAAAGAATGCCACATAATTCTTGTTCATGCATGCTAGCATCACTGCTGCACTACATTCCTTCACCTATCCAATGTATATTGGTTAGCCATAGAAGACAAGGAATAGAAATATAATGGTATTCCAATATTTAAAAATAAACCAGAAGGCATTCGTCACTCCACCATAAATACTCACAAATTATCAATTGATAATACCAACTCCAACTAGTTGATCAAAAATAGAAAAGTAAAGGAAACACATGCTCTTTTAGCATCTATGATACATGGGCATGCTTTCCCCTCATCGTTACAATTTCAAATAACACCAATCCCATTATATGTCGATAAAAGGCGGAATTGTATTGCGCATAGGTTCAAAGCTTACCTCAACTTTCAAATGTCTATGAGCTACATGATCACATGATGTGTTGGGGATATGAACACCAACAAAGACACAGTCTTTAACTTAAGCAACAATAAAACCTAAAATGCACAAATAAAATGAGAAATCCGATCCTAGTGATCAAGGTCAACCAAGCACCTAACAACTATCTAGAAAAGCAATAGTAGGAGCAGACCATAGTCCATAAAAAGATAGACCGATACTAATGTATTAATAACAACAGAACATTTTAGAGCAATAAAAATATATTAGTAGAGAATTTAAACGTGTAATTAGGAGGGTGAAAAAAGAAAGTTCCTGGAAAAACTCACCATCTCCAAATAACTGAAGTTGAGGCAACCCACCAGTAACATATTGAAACCGACTGTCCTCAAGGAAAGTGGGAAACACCGAATTGCTACCATCACCTCCAAACATATTGCTGCAAGAAGTCAAGACAGGTCACGATCCCATAAGCTTACCAAACTTAACAAGGTATGACCATTAATGAATAACCAAAGTTCAGGAATATCATCACAGAAGACCAATGATGCACAATGAAGCACCCCAAAATAGAAATGACTGGGAGGGGAACCAGATGAGCAAGCAAATCAAGTATACCCCAGATGAAAAAAAAAATTCAACACCAACATTAACCTTGTGGACAAATCACAGACAACATCACCAGTAACTATAAACTGGTAAAAATACAAGGCTTGCATATCTATCTCAATACTTTATATATGCCAATGAAAATCAAAGGCCTATAAAAACCTATTGACAGATTCAGGCAACCTTAATGGGCCAAAAAAAATTCTTGGACACAAAATAGGAAGATTACAAAAAAAAACCCAACTTTAGCATAACCCTCCGTGGATTTCTTCAAACCAAATGGCGATCATAAAAAGCAACCACAGAAACCACTATCTCAAGACATCAATAAACTGATTATAGAGTTTCCGAGAAACTCAAATGCTCAAGATAAACAATATCATAAAAAAAGATCAAAATTTCAGTTTCTCTTCATTCACTGCATGTTCTGAACAGAAGAGAGCATAAACGGAGACCGAAAATCAGAATCGGTACCTAAAATCGTGGTCCGGGTCGATCTGGATGCTGAAAATGCGAGGGTAAGAGAGACAAACAAAGAGAACTTTTTGCTATGAAAGGAGGATGGGGAGGAGGAAGAAGAGAAGCATAATTATTGTTGTAGATGGGAGGGACAGTACTGGTCTGGGGAAAAGGAGGAAGCGAGTAGTTAAGGCTAAGAAAACCGACGATTCCATTTGTACGGGGGATTGTTGGAATTGGTGTTGGCGTTGTTGTTGGTGTCGTTGAGGGAGTAATCTTCACCATCATCGCCTTCATCAGCTTTCTTTTCGTTTTCCCACCAGTAATATTCTTTATTTCTTTATCTCTGTCCCCCTGTGCGTCGGTCACGAATTGACCTTAGTGTCCTCCCCCTTTTTCCTTCTTCGACACAGATCAGCAGGGTATTTTAGTACCTCTGCACTTTCTTGCTTTTTGAGTTTAAATTGGTTTGGCAGGTGGTGGCCGGTTCGAGGCTAATAAGGCCTGTTGCATAGGAGAAAGCTGTGTCCAATACTGTAAAAAAAAATGGAGTGAAAATTTAAACAAAACACGCAACAAGGCTTGAATTCCAATACGCCAAAGGGTCATGCCTCTTTTAAATTAGTAATAAATATAATATATTCCTTTTTTAAAATTAATAATTAATAATTAAATGAGTTATTTTTAAGTTTATAAACTAAATATTGAAAAAGAAAAAAAAGAACGGAAAAGGGAAAAAGCGCGAAAGAATCCGTGACGAGATTGAGATGCCAAGACAAAGGCACACTGTACGGATCGTGAGAGACGGCTGGAGTGCTGCTGACTGTTCCTCTCTGTCGCTGGTAGGGTCCACCAACCACGTGGGGTCCCGCACTTGGCTTTATTTCTGGCTCACGTTTGGCCGGTACAAGATTGCCGACGAGGGGAGGGTCCGTAATTCGCGGAATAGCAACCTACCTTCCCAACAAAAATAATGAAATAAAATTAGGCCTGAAGAATAAATAATAAATTTATAAAAAAGGCCCTATAAAAATATACGACCAGAAGTGAGAGAGTCCATAAAAGACGGCAAGGCGACAAAAGGAAATAGAAGAAATGGACGATTATAATCAAACGAAGCTGGTTGATTCTGACTGAACCAGACCTCTTTTTTGGGTGCGTTTGAAAATCAAAAGCCGCCACTACATGTCTAGCCGCGTAGTAGGTGCTTTAGGCCCACGGGAATCGAATGGCCACCGGCAGGAAACCCACCCTCTAACGTAAGCATTTAGAGCCGTAACAAACAAAAGAGAGAGCGTAGAAGGAAAGAGAGAAAAAACAGGGTGATGTTTGTTTTGAGAAAAAATTGTAGGATTTTAGAGAAGTTGTGAATTTTTATGTTGAATAGTGTTTTATTGGTGTTTGTGTAAAGTGGAGAGAGAAATGATTTGATGTAATTGTTTAATAAAAAAGTATTGGAGTTATGTGAAAAAGTATAGAGAGAGAAAATTTATGTTGAATAAAAAATTAAAAAGTTGTTGGAGATTGTGTAAAAAGTATTTGTTTTTGTGTTTGAATTCTGAATATGTTCGGCGGTAGAATTGTGAATATACTTAGAATCCTGAAAAAATGGTGAAAACGAACATACCCCAGTTTTCACTTATTGCCACGACAGCCACGTGATCCCAATAAGTGGTCCGTACTATCAATTTGATAAGAAAATTAAGGTCAGTTCGTTTGGAGTAAAAATGGTAAGATTTTAAAGAAGTGTTACGTTGAATAATATTTTATTGATATTTATGTAAAATGAAACGATAAATAATTTGTTGTAATTGTTTAATAAAAAAAATATTGAAATTATGTAAAAAAGTATAGAGAGTAATTTATATTGAATAAAAAATTAAAAAATTGTTGAAAATTGTGTAAAATGTATTGATATTTGTGTTTGAATTCTGAATATGTTCGGTGGTAGTTTTGTGAATATACTTAAAATCTTGAAAAAAGTGTGAAAACGAACATATCCCAATTGTGGATAGGTATCAACGAGGATTAGGATTTTCTCAAAATGTATTGTTGTAATTTATAGTGTAATTTAGAGAGATACACATTAAATTGATAATATATTATTTATGTAAAATTTCGTCTATTTTTAAATTGTATTTTATAATTCGGATAAGAAATTGCAGAATATACTAGTCCAATATGATACTCATTAATGGGACAACTATATTCTTTATAATTTTTTGTCTGGTATAATTTAAAGAAAGATAAACATGATAGCAAATATTCGAAGAACATCTTCTAAGAAAGATAAACATGATAGCAAATATTCGAAGAACATCTAGAAGAATAGTTATAACCGTATGTATTAGCCACGATCTACCCATCCACCCAAGTAGAAGGCGCATGAATGGCATTTGTCGCTGAGGAGCTGCCTTCCAAAATCAGGAGGTGGGAGGAACGGATTGAGATGGCTCCCAAAACAACTAAATGGGCAGCACATGCTTCACCTCTAATTAGATGAAGTGGAGGTAATTTTAAAAAAGTGAAATTATTATTGTAGTTTATTCTATTTATTTGGGCCTACTATCCACGACAAAAAAGCCCAAGTGATCCGCTTGAAAAAGGGCTGAGAAATGGACAGACCAGTTTGACAGAAAGTTACATAAACTTCGTCCGTAGCCAGATCTCAAAGCCATCAGCACTGAGCCCACTAACACGTGGACACAGTATTTCGATTATCACTCGTGAAAACGAAACCGGCCCAGGGGGCCTTGCAAAATTTTGCTGAGATCGGACGGACATCTTTTTATTTATATTTTTCAAAAAATATTTTAGTTCTACGTATCAACGATCAAGAATCAATTTCAAATTGAATAATAAAGTGATGACATAAAATACATTGATTTTCTGTCGCATCCATTATTGCTGTTGAATTTGTCATCTGTCTGGCTTCTATTGGACTTAGGGCTGGGTCTAATAGAGGACAGAGAATTTTGAGAGGGTGGGCTTGATGGTAGACGTGTAACCCTCTCTTCCACGAGCGGCAAGAGAAAAAATCTGCTACCTCCGTGTTTTGGCTCACAGACACCAACCTTCTATTAACAACAAAACTAAAATTCCACTATTATCCATTATGATACTCATTTCTTATTCACCCCCGCTCTTGAATGCATAGGACCGATCGCAGGGCTTATAAGTAATTTCACTTCTAAACATATGGATCATGCTGAATATAACGGATTTTATCAATAAGGGATAAATAGATATTATCAGGTGCTTATTAATATATAAATATATATTTATATTTAGTCAAGACTAATGTGCAGAGTAAATAAGAGTTGAAGCCACACTGCAAATTCCTCTGCTGTAGTGTAGTCCCTCCCCTTATATAGAAGTTAAACAATTGTTATGATACTTTTTTTTATGAGCTGAGGAAAGGATTTGGTTTTGAGGAAAATGCAGTCGTCGAGCATTAAGGTTTTCACGGATTTCAGTACGGGGACAAGGAGGCAATGGTTGGCGGGCCAGAGAGAACTCTCCGGGTTCGCGGAACTCGAGGCGTCCACGGGGAGGCAATGGTTGAATTGCAGAGATCTCTCGAGGAATTGTAGGATTGTCGCATGTGCTTCGCAGCAGAATAGTGACGGTGGCATGGCAGGTCGGAGTTCGAGGTCGTTCTTGTCGCGGAGCCAAACGTACGCTCTGCTGAAGCAGCAAATGGAGGTTGCCGCCAAATCTGAGGTCTCTCTCTCTCTCTCTCTCGATATAGAGGAACCTGATACGCAAATTACTTCGACAATTGGCTCTCTTTGCTTTCTTATGCATGAGTTTGTTTTCTCAGCGACCAAACACACGATGACCTCTTAGGCTTTCTAATATGATCATTGCTTTGGATTGTATGAGTACTACTTGCCCTCAATATGCTTGTTTTTCATTTACAGGATTACAAAGAAGCGGCAAGGATACGCGATTCGCTGAAATTATTCGAAGAAGAAGAGCCGGTTTTGCGTCTACGGAGACTGATAAAGGAGGCGGTTGCTGATGAGAGGTTTGAGGTATTCCGCTTTCCGATTATTGTTAGAGAATATAAATTCAAATAATAAAATTTATCATAGCCAAAAGCCAAGTTTTTCAATTCTGTCCACAAGTTAGGGGAGTGTTAAAAAATAAAATTTATCTCTTCCTATCAACTTAAACGTTTGAGATAAGTCATAGATTCACAATTCTAATTCTACAATCTATATGGACGAAACTTGTATGCTGGAATTATTGCGGGAATGAAGCCATTGGTTTGGTTCAAATTGGGCATACTTCTATTCTAACGAGTGCTGGAGGAATTTCCGTCTTCCATAATCTCAATAGCTGCTATACAATGTCTCCTTGTCCTCTACGCAAACTGAATAATCAGTAAGCATATCCTAGTGCTCTGGTTTGTCCTAATATTCCAATGGTCTCTATTTTAGTCCCAAGCTCTGGCAGGACCTACGAGAATTGTAATTAGTATCTCCTGAAGCCTTTATTAAAGTTATCTAAAATCTATCCCTTAACATTATATAGGATGGTGAAATAGGGTTTTGCATGCAAGTGTTGATTTGTAATCAGAAAGGAGTTAAAAAGTATGAGAGGCTCAATGCTGCTTGCTTATGCTCTATGTCCAGAAAGATAGGAATTGCTGTTGTTAAGATAATGTAACACCTGTCTTGTTATTACTATCCTAATCCATTTTGATCCACAGTTAACTACAGTTTAGTCTATTTTATTATCTCTGCTTTTGAGCTTCGATTTGTAGCTCATTCTTTCATAAGAGCAATGCACATGCATCTTGAGCTTCCACGTACTAAATTTGCAATGAGTTTCTTGATAACTTTTTTGTTCTATCTTAAATTTTTTCAGGATGCATCTAAATACCGTGACGAGTTAAAGGAAATGGCACCACACTCTCTCTTAACATGTTCAAGTGATGCAACAACCTTCGTATGTTAATAATTTGATTCTTTCAGTTATGCTCAAAGCTTCATAAGTCAATTTTTCATCTGTACATTTCTATTTACACCAGTTTTCATACTTATAAAAAAAAAAGTTACACCAGTTTTCATATAGTTTGTGTTTGATCTACTATTTACGTCCATAAAATTTTTCATGAACAGGTTAGTTTGTAACAATCTGAAGATTGTTTAAATTTTGCAATCCGTTCTTCATTTTGTTTTTGTAAGGATAACTTTGTTCCTCTTAATGCTAGCTGAAAAAGACACGGAATATTCCTAGCCCTTCTTTCTTATTGAGAAAGTATGGACAGGATATAGTAAAATTGAAAGAAAAAAAGTTCAAATAGGATTAGAAATAACATAGTATCTGTTCTCTTCCCCAGGGAATCAGGGTTCAAGTTAGGAGTGTTTACATAGAGGGCCGAAGTCAACCTTCAAAGGGGCAGTTCTTCTTTGCATATAGAATAAGAGTTACAAATAATTCAGACCGCCCTGTTCAACTTCTCAGAAGACATTGGGTTATTACTGATGGCAATGGAAAAGTTGAAAATGTCAGGTGAGAAGATTATTTTTATCTTTACTGTCTACGATTTGAGAAGTCATCAAGAAAATCTCTTCGTGTTACACAAGTTTAGTCTTAGTACTTCACCAGAATTTGCACGCTTTTAAAAACAAATAAATGAATGAAGTCTCATCCTTATCCCTCTTTTTCAGGGGTACTGGGGTTATTGGAGAACAGCCTGTTATACTTCCAAGTACAGGTTTTGAGTACTCATCTGCATGCCCCTTAAGCACTCCCAATGGTAGAATGGTAAGATGGGATAGTTTTGCTTTATTCTTTTTTTTTTCTTCTATGCAAACTTATGTTCAGATAGATTCATTGGTATTGTCTTTATTGAAAAAGATCAGGGGAATAGATGGTTTCATTTTCTTGGGTGAGGCTTGTATCCTTATGATACAGTTATCAATCAAATGCCATCATTGACAAAGTGATGCATGGCATAAGAATTTTGTATCTAAAGCTGCACTATAACATGGACTAGAACTTCCAGAAATGAACTACTAAAAGCTGTCATATTCACCATCTTCATGTCTGCTAACAAATTTCCCCCCGTAGATAGAGTTTTCAAAACCTTTCATCAATTAGTTTCCACATTACAAATGTATACACTAGATCTTTCCTTGGGCGTTGATGTTCTTAAGTGCCTACTGCCCTCCCCACCCTCAAAAAAAAAAAAAAAGATTTTCGCAGCTTGACCCCTGTTGGTGGGTCATGTGGTTTCTCTAGACTTTCCCTTTTTATTAACCATTTCTCTGTTTGGTAGAGACTGGTGCATAGATACTGTATGCAACCTCTATGAGAAATGTATGCTGCCTGGAGTCTAAGGTCATTAATTTTTCCGCCTCGTTCTGGGTATTGAGATTAATCTCCATACAAGTATTTTCATTGTAGTCCATGATCGTGTCCTTGAAATACCATGAAAAATGAATCTCTTTTGCTTTATTTAATTGCAGGAAGGTGACTTTGAGATGAAACACATCGATAAAGTAGGTTTGGAGTCTTTTAATGTGGCTATTGCCCCTTTTGCACTCTCCATAATGGAAGACGACATTGATACTTTGTGAGCAATGAACCGTGGTGACGTGGAGCAACTGCATCCATAGCGCTTTTGGCTATCAAATCGAAGGTTTAGAGAAGTACTGTACTCAACTTTTGCAATGCAAGTGTAAAATCGGTGTACTTTGCGTTGTGAGTGTAAAGAGCATCTCCATTCTTGGGGAATAGTTTTTAATTGACAGTATTATTTGTCTAGAGGGGTATGAATCATTAAAATTATATATAGCAAACTTACAAAAGAAATCCACTTGAAGAGATGATTGTACGTGATACTGTCCTGACAACTTGCAGGGATTTTGTTCTGATCTAGTGCTCTAAGGTATGGCCTTTTTATCTGATCATTGGTCTGTCCTTGCTGGCTGGAGGTCAGGGAGTTTCTGCTTATTTTTCAGTGCAGTTATGCGAGTAACGTATTTCTCATTAATGAAAACTCCCTCCGTCCCTGTCTCTGTCTGTCTTTCTGTATCTTTCTCTTCATTTGAATGAAGAGTCATTTAAGAATTCTAATTTATAAACTAATAATGGCCTTATTGTACGAGGAAAGCACCAAAAGACTTTTGAATTAGAGCTCAAGCAGTAACAGGAAATGACAAGTTGAGTTATTGATGGAGTTTTGGTTCTCTCGTTGATCGTGAACAATTGAAAAAAATGGAAAAAAAACTTTTTACGGATTAATTGAATGGGGTGTCTTTTGGCTTAATTGAACTTCGTTTTTTAACTGATGCCTCTTGGTTTCTATATGTGATCTTAGTGCTTTTCGGGTAGTGTGCTGTACTGCATAACTACTCGCACTGATTGTTTAAAGATGTATGCATAACGCTCCATCTGTCTTCACGTAAATTGTCAAACAGGTAGAAGATATAACGAAGCATCATTGGGCGAGGCTTACCGCGTTAAGCTGGTGTAAATCATTAAAGGGGGTCAATTTTAAGCTAGTGTTTGTCTTTTATTGGCATTTGGCTGTGCTTTTAGTATCCACGTTTTAGGTAGCGGAATACGCAAAGGAAGGGAGAAAAAACCTCCTCGTTATATATACCTGTCTCTCGCTCTCCTTGCTCTTCAACTGGAAGTCCTGGTGCTAAGTTGTGCTTCACGTACTCCCATATGATCATTAGTCCTTCATTTTAGCAGAAAACTCCTGGAGCTGCGTTTGGGTTCCCTTCCCTTCAATAAAAGCCACTCAATATGAAAGGTATATCTGTCTCTGTCTCTGTCTCTCTTGCTCTCTTTCTATGAGTAATACTGCTGAGTACTGCACGTATCCTGATGTTTCCAATCATCATTCTTTCACTTAAATAGCCAGTGCCTAAAACAAGTGTTTTAAGCTTATGTTTTCTTCTGCAAAATGTGGTACCCTTAGTCTATTTCCACGTAAATTTATAATATAAAGAAGAAGAAAGCAATAGAGTTTTGTAGAAACTGTACGGGTGGGATTCTCTGTCCGATTCCAATATTTGGAAGCAACTCAGTCGACTGTAGAATGTTGACTTCCATTGTCTTCCGTTAAACTCGTGCATAGCCCCTATTTCCAGATGGTTTCGAAATAGTAATTCAGAAAATTTGTCTGAAAACATGTACCTATTGATGACTATGGTCTAAGATTCCGGTTTTATCCGTCCCGATACTCACTGGAATGTAAATTTACAGGAACAGAGCCTGAATCCGGTTCCTATATGCGGGATGCTTAAAGGGTTGCACGTTGGTTGCACTCTTTATCTCCCGGAATGAGTCCATTTTAATAGAAGGTAGGATTTCTTTAATTTTCTTTCAACCATAGCAAGGAATTTTAGTTAGGATTTCATGCAAAAATCATTTTCCAACTATGTGCCGTACTTCCAAATCTCCGTTCTCAACCAAATGCACCCCCCGCCACGTTGGTTTGTTTGTTAGACTCGAAAGATCATGTCATATTTGCTGGTTCGCTTTTTGTAACCAAATAACCAATTGCAGAGCTTTTTGCGTGTAAAAGAAAGGCATCTATGAAGTACCGGAAAACGATTTCTTTTCTCTCCCACTCCCACAACGTACTTTAATATGCAAATTTATTCTCATACAACATGGAAATTAAAAGAATAGCACATTTCAGCACCTGACCTCCACCAATAATATGATTGCATTTTATCATACTCAAGTTCACGGGACAACGGAGAGGATTTTTGTTCTCTTCATTTTTAAGGCAGGTGGGTGTTTTTTTTTAATCGAATTACTAAAAGGGTCACTTTTAAATGTTTATATAGATAGATTCCTTTTGTTTTCAAGATCCATTGGGGATGGGGAGCTATTCCCCTGCTTAATTAAGCTATTATTTTCATGAAAATTTAACTTTAATATGTTACGTAGAAAAGGTTGAAAACCCGTCCACATCTTCTTCTCAACTTTGTGGGTTTCTAAGAGAACGACTTACAAATTAAGTAGTTTTAAAATTCTTGCTCTTTCCCTTTCTTGAAGCAACTTGTTTGCGTCTGGCTAAACGTTATATTTGCTTGGTGACCACGCTTGTTACAAACCTTTAAGGTTGTCATAACTCATGGACCAATTAACACATGCGTCAAACTTTGGTCCAAAGACATGGACTTGCATTTCTTGCACTTTCCCCCCCACTTGGATATTTATAATAAATATTCTCTCAAAATACATAGGATGCAAATTTGGCTATTTTGCTTTTTCTTTACAGAGAAATTAAATTAAAAAAAGGTGAGACGGTGATCTCTTTGTTCAACTTTAGAAGGGCATCAGGGGAGTCGTGTATAGAGTCTATAAAAGTCACCTGAATGTGATTTAATCGTCATGCCTTTAAGACCCCCAACAATATTGTGCCCTTTCATTTCTCGTGCCCATGCAGGAAAGACTTGTACGCGCAACATTCATGACAAACCACTGCATGAGAGATATGTGTCGCTAGTTTTTGTTAGATGAGGACAAACACCGCAGCAGACCACCTTTACGTGTACCCACTCAACTAGTAAATAATCTAACAAACCGGGAATGTTGGGTATGTTTTTCTAGTTTGTTTTGGGAGTCGGCTAGTTTTTTTTTCCTTCTATATATTATTATATTACCAAAATTCCCCTTACAGTTGTCACAGCGAAAGCTAAGCTTGGGGGACAAGTTGTGATCGTACTGGTCTAAAAGGCCAGAGCCGTGGCGCATGGTTACATGGGTCCCGGTTCTCTTCTCAAGCAACAAGCTAGTGCTTTAATTAAAAAGCTAACCCGCTTAGTCCTTTTCTTGGCTAATCCGAGTTTAGTTGCTCTTGTACATACTAACGAACCCATATAATACCTCCAGTTAGCCCCCACCCACCAATGGCCCCCTCAACATTTGTGGGTTCCACTTCCACAATTAAACCTTCCTTGATTGGTGAATCACGGGACATTAATGGCCCAAATCATTTTGGGTCAAACTCTGGTCCTACACCCAATCATCGCAGCTGGGCCATCATGTCCCATATGGCATATGGACCATATCTCTCTCTGGCTACGTGCTGCTTTATATATTCCTTTTTCGAGACAAAAAGAAGACACTGTTGATCAGAGCTTACGACATACATTCTCCAGTTGAGCGTAACTTTTTCCAATGGGTGCTTAATCGGAAATAGTAGAGACGTCTTATATTTGCATCCAACATTCCCGCAAAGAAAGTAGTTTCTTCCCACTTTTGTAGTGTTATATATATATATATATATAGACACGATGACGATGTTCTTGTATTCGTAAAAAAAGCATCTTCCATTGTTCCAACACAGAGAATCTAACTGCGATATTAGTGCAGGATTGGTCTCTCTCCCTCTCTCTCTATTTGTAATACCAAAAAACTTGAAAGACTTTTAAAAGACTGTAGTCCAAGAAAAAGGTGACAAAAACATGCATGTATTTGATTAGTATTTGCATAGGAATGTGGAGAATGAGACCGCGGAGGGCTCTGGTCTATTTTGCCAGACCGGTATGATCCTTGTTGGGATAATAAGCAAAAAGAAGCTTATGCTCAAAGCCCACCACCCTTTTGTACCCCCCCCCCCTCTCTCTCTCCTTCCTTTATAAGTTTTGTAATCCAAAGCAAAGAAGCAAGGCATCTCCGCCTGTTATACCGCATTTCTTTTGCTTTCTCTGGCAAGTATCAGCCTTTCCTTTGTTTGGAATTCTGCTGCTGCTGCTTTTGATCTCATTTTACAAGTTTATTATAACGAGTGTCGGTTTTTATCTTTCTGTACAAAAATCCACCTAAAGCTTGGAATCTATGCCGAGTCATAGGCATTAATGTGGTCGAAGAGGTGATGCGTTTTTGTTGTCGTTGAACTCTTTGTTGGACAAAATCTTTCGTAGCGGTTGCGGTGTTGATTTACTTAAGACACCAGTGATCCACGGGGACGTAGACTCTCTGGATTTGGGTTTTCATGAGCGTGTGAACAACGGGATGTGTGTGTGATGTGATTGTCGGTTTCAGCATTGAGCTTCACTTTCCTCCACTGTTTCTTCTTTTGCTTTATTCATAAATTTTACTCGCCAAAAATTTTTGAGTTTCATTTTCTTTGGCATTCCTGTTACATTTCTTGAATAGTTCCCTAAGTGCGAAACTTTGGGGGGAAGTCATCCGTCACAGCGAGCAAACAATCAGAGGAAGAAATTAACGCCATGAGTATTTTAACAGGATCCTCAAAAGAATCTTGGCATCCAGTCATGACCTCCGATACAACAACCGCAAGTTACTGGCTCAACTGGAGGGTCCTTGTTTGTGCCATATGGCTCCTGCTTTCGATGATTTTTGCAGTCTTTCTGATACGGAAATATGAAAGTTTTTGCAAACGCCGTATCGGAGAAATCCAGCAAGAAGAACCAGGTGCTTTATATGAGGATGAAACTTGGAGGCCGTGTTTGAAGGGAATCCACCCTGCTTGGCTGCTGGCATTCAGAGTCGTTGCTTTCTTGGTGCTCTTAGTACTACTTACTATCACTGCTTTCGCAGATGGAGGCGGCATATTTTTCTTCTACACTCAGTAAGCTGTCCTTTCTTGTTTCATACTCTGGAAATACTTGCATAATATGCATTGAGGATTTTGTCTGGCCATAATTTTGCTCAATCCAACAGAGTATTTTTGAGGCGTTTTGCAAAATATGTGTTATAAGCAGACAAAGGGAAATTTGCACCATTTTATGTGATTCCACAATAGCCTAAAGGAAGAAGTTAGCCAAAAATTCACTTGGACATTCTGAAACGAGACTTCATGTGATGCCAATTTTAGATACCCATTTGGTATCAAGACCATGTAATGTAACGATGTTTTTCTGTTCTTCTATGGACAGGTGGACTTTTATGTTAGTCACCATTTATTTTGGGGTATGTATTTGGATCTTCAGCGAGCCTTCTCTAAAATTGTTCTTTAGTTATATGATTAATCTCTTTCTTATCTATCTGTGCTTTCTGTTATGGTCTCAATTCCCACGAGTAGCTCGGATCAGTGCTCTCCATGCATGGGTGTTACCAATATCATAGGAAAGCTGGTGGCGACAGAGTTGATAATGTAGAGGCAGATACAGAGCTAGGTACTTGGGTAGCTACTGCGCCTGGGGAAAGTTCCAAAATGTCCAACCCATCCAAAAGCTCAGGCCCCCATGAACAAGGTCAACTACGCAAACCTGCAGGCATCTGGGGTTACATCTTTCAAATAATTTTCCAGGTAAACTTTTCAGAAATCTGTGGCTGAAGTTGGAAAACAGAGTGTGCTCATTGTGTGGCTATTCTTTTTTTTTTTTTCCATCTTCTGCTACTCTGCCTCTTAAATCTCTTATGAGCCACTAGCACTTATGAAGGAAACTTCTTTTAGACCTTAGACAGAAGCAAAGGTGTACTCGAGTGCATTAACATTACCCATGAAATCTCTAAATTTTCACAACCAGTTCAAGTGCAGAATTAGTAACAGGTAAGACAGATTGAGGCCCGACAGTTTCATCAATTAATGAATATTTTAAGGGGTGTCGCACTGAGGCACAAGGGAGTGAAAAGCAGGGCCGTTCCCTTAACTAATTCATGTTACTGCTCAATTGAATTGGTGATATGTCTGAACATGTGACATTGCAAACTGAAATAAATTTTTTGATGTACACCGGAGGCACCAAACAGATTAGAGCTGTATCCTTCTAAATATCGAATTTTGTTCTTCTCACGTTTTATGTCAGAAAAAACAATAAGACTTGCAATAGTTTGTTTTCTTCCATGCCCTGGTTTTGACAGTTTCTTGTTCTTGTGAACAGATGAATGGAGGTGCTGTTATGCTCACTGATTGCGTATTTTGGCTTATTATTGTCCCATTTCTTGCCATAAAAGATTACAACCTAAATTTTGTAAGTATTACATAAAACCTCAATGTTATTTTTGTTGCTAATGTCACATCTGAATATAGCCAAATAATGTCTGGTCTCAAGTGACTCTGAGGGTGGATAATCAACTGCAACCAGGAAATCTTAGGTTTATTTTACTTTAGGCCAAATTGTGAATCATTTTATCTTGCTTGGATAAAGCCAAGAATGTTGTATGAGCAGGAAGGATCTAACAATAAATTAACACCACTACACACAGACCCGATTATGTGTTCTGCAATCTAAAAAGAAATTGTCCAAAAATAAGAGCCATCTCCCAAGTAACTGGCACATAGGACGTTTTCTCCTCCTTTCCCTTTTCTCTCGTACTTTTTTAGATACTGATATACGGAATCTTTTTTTCTTTTGGGTTACTGCAGCTTGTTATAAATATGCACACAATCAATGCTGTTTTCCTGCTTGGTGAAACGGCTTTGAATTGCTTGGTAAGTTGTTGTAATTAGCACAATCTATGACTAATTTCCCGGCTCTTTTCCTGATCATAGGCTGTTTTCCTTTTCCAGAGGTTTCCTTGGTTTCGAATGGGATATTTCTGCCTATGGACAGTCATTTACGTCAGTTTTCAGTGGATAGTCCATGCTTGTATCAATCTTTGGTAAAACCATCTCTGTTATCTTTATAATCGCACACAGTTATTCTTCATCATCTGTTGGGTAACTTTTCTCTTGAAAAACAGGTGGCCATATCCATTTCTTGACTTGTCATCTCCATATGCTCCACTATGGTACGTAATCTTACCCATTCAGCTTGTACTTTTCATGAACTTCTTTCTGCCCAGAAGTTCTATCTAGCTAGCCAGAAAATCCATGCATATTGAACCACATGCAATCTTGACAATGTCATATAAAGAAGTCGGCAACAAAATACCAAATTGTAGGTTAAACAGACTAGGTTCTTCAGCATCGTGATGCAAATTCTTGTAGTGGGTCTGCCTGATTTATGATCGAAATGCTTATTGGCTCTACTACATGCGACCTGAACAATAACAACCCAAATTTCCCAATAAGAAAATATCGTTTTTTTCTCTACCATCAAACTTGTTCTCTGCCTGATTATTTCCCTAGTTTTTCAAAATTTTGGCCCCTGTACCTTGCTAGCCAGCATGAGTTTAGCTAAGCAGAGAAACTATTCCTTTAAATTCTTGTTTTGATGCACTTGAGGAAATTGGCTGACCACCTTTTGTTGGCTGCATTTGCAATTTAAAGGTACTTCTCGGTGGCACTGATGCATATCCCATGCTACTGCATCTTTGCTCTGATTATGAAGCTAAAACACCATGTACTATCAACCAAGTATGCCGAGTCCTATCAGTGCATGAGATAGCTGGGACAGAGACTTTCTGAAGCGAAAGTAGCTTTAGACTCCCCATAAAATTGTTAAATCGATACATAGAAGAAGACAGAGAGAAAAGTGCCAGAGATAAAATATGGGAATTATTTATATATTTACCTTAAGCAAATTCATGGCGAATTTCTTCATACAGATACACATGTTAAAACAAGGTAGTCTTAGTTTCTTCATGTATCCATTCAAACAAGTGAGTGGCATTGATGTAACAACCAATATATATTAAAAGAATTCATTGAGGAAATACTTTTTCCTTATAATTTCTCTTTTAACACCGACGATACTTGTGCTTAGTAATGTAGAATTTTTTTGTTGAAAGAGGTTATCTAACACTACTAAGTAACTTCATGGGAACACATGAACACATTTTCATGGCCATGCATACTTCATGGACGTACACCTCTCTTGGATGGACTTTGGAGACTTCCCCCTGTTCCATTACATTGGCAACTGATATAGACAATAGATATAGAGGGTTTCAAAAGCCTTGTATAACAAAACAAGACCGCTTTTTCTAGAGAGAGGCGCTCATGCCTCTCTCTAGAATTTTCTTCTTCTTGAGCTTGACC
Source organism: Myrica gale (assembly GCA_963930655.1). NCBI lineage: Eukaryota > Viridiplantae > Streptophyta > Magnoliopsida > Fagales > Myricaceae > Myrica > Myrica gale. The sequence continues at coordinate 16,932,652 of OZ005617.1, read as the reverse complement.
TCTCCTCTTCGCTTTCAGCCTGGCCGGCGGGAGGATCTCTCCCTCCCTGTCCCGCCGCCCCCTTTCTCTCTTCGGTTAGACCTTTTTTTTGGAAGGTTTTGTTAGTTCTCTCAGCTCCTTGTTGGTGGGGGTTTTTGTTACGGAGAGAACCATAGGTGCCGGACCTCCTTGGACTGCTCAGTTGGTCTTGATGCTTCAGATCAATTTCTTTGGTATCCGATCTCCCTTTCTTTGGTGGCTCAGTCCTCTTTTTGCCAGCGTGCTATGGCCCTCTTCCATATTTTGTTGGAAGTCCTTGTGTGCTCTTCCTTTGGCTCTTTCAGATGCGATCTATGTGAGTGATGAGACTAAAATGTTGTCTTCATCTTCTCGTATCTATGTGAGTGACGAGATTAAGATGTTGTCTTCCCTTCTCATTTGGCAGGCGTCGCTGCCTCTGGAAGCTTTGTTTTGTGCCCTTTTACGTTAGCTGGACTTTTTGTCCACTTTCTCTTTGTAGGCCTTGTGCCGTTTGCCCTCATCCCGGCCCCTATAGTTCTATTTGTAAAGGGCCTGTTTTATGTATTCCCTTTCCTGTGAATGTTATCTTTTGCTTGCTTAGAAAAAAAAATGAATGAACCAAAGAAAGGTCAAAACATCGTCTGTGCAGACCAGCCCAGCCGGAACTGTCTGAGATAAGGAAAATGTCATGAAATGAGTTTGAAACAGAGCATTAGAAGTCATCAATTCGATCCAGCAAGGCATACGAATTCATACATGCAATCCAGCAAGAAATGCTCTCTGTCTACTAAACATTACAAGTAACAAACATAGAAAAGAATGAACAAGGCAACAAAAACTAACCTTGGCTACAACAGTGTATTGGACAGGCCAATACTCATTATTGAATATGATACTACAAATGGGCTCAACAATCTATTTTTGGTATTTTCAGATCAAGTACATGCATCAATGATACAATTACAAATACATGTGATCATAGAGAAGTGCTTGGCAAGGAACCCATTAAGATAACATTGTCACTGTCTTTATGCTCCCTCGTCTTTACCAAGTTTGCCTTTGCAAACAGTCCAGAGAACAATCCCACAGACAACCCAGAATCTGATCTCCTCCCTAACAAGTCCAAAGCTCTACTACCCTCATCACTGGGACTCTTTGAGAACCTGAATTGCATCCCACAGGGACAGTTTGTGAGCTTTCTGAAGCAATGCCTATGGAATAGCGATTCACAAGAAGAACACCTTTCAACCTCGCCATCCTGTTGATTATTTTGCAGGTCAGACTGATGTATGCTATTAAATAATCAAACAAAACAAAAAACTGACTTCCACGTACTATAAAGAAAAATTCAATTGAGAAAACAGACAGATAGTTAGACATGATGCTTCCCATGAGTCCACCAATTGATGGGTCATACCCCTGACTTCAGTCTATATATGATAGGGTTATCACAAGCTATCATCCAGTACTCATTCCCAATGCATAATTTATCAAACAAAAGAGGGGAAAAAAGCATGTAAATTCAGTTGTAGTGCATTGTATAGGAGGCTACCTGAAAAGGGAAAATGAGAGCAGAAGGGTCATTACAAAGTTGTCGAGCACCGCAGGGGACTCCCACATCACAGCATATAAGGCATCGCTCTGTAATATGCTCCCTGATTTTCCTTGAGACAGTTTCCACCATCCCAGGTAAAGCTGCCATAAGAGTTGGTGTACATTAGGAATGCATATAGTGTATTTAGAAAAACAACGTAGAGATATATACACTAGGTCAATTTTCATGAGCTGAGATCATTGCCTTATGAAACATTTCAAACCAAATCTGCTGGCATCACAACCCCATTTTATCTCTTTTTTGAGGCCAAATCTATTTTTTCCTTGGAAAAAGACTTCGGAGAAAGCCTCTGAAGGGCATAGAATGTTGTTCTTAGTAAAGGCAAACTGGTGCCAAATGCTAACCTCTGTAGTAAAAGGTAAACTAACTTACTGGAAAAGGCAATTAAGTACACCTTTGCTAGTACTAGTACATCTTTGATGCAGTTGTTGATTCTCCCAAGACGCCACAATTACCACAATAAATTTTCCATGAACATGTTATTCAACAGCTACGTTTCTAGACCCTTTAAACAATGAGACATTTTCGTTTGGTAACACACCACAGGTGGGCCTCGAACCCATCCATATCCTCCACCTTACACACTCAAGGGAATAAGTCCTGTTTAAAGGCAAATACTACGTGATTAAAAAAGACCAAACCTGTGGCAGATCATCAAAGCAATGACTTTATAGCAATATATGATATGTACAGAATACAAATGTCTAATGAAAACTCAATCAAATAGGCCAATGTCAATATGGTGTATATAACTGAAACTTGTCCTATCCTTTTTTTTTTCTTGGCGAAACTTGTCCTATCTGTTTGTAAGGACTTCCTTCTCCTTTCAGGTCCTATCGGAAAGAGAATCCAATACTTCTTTGTCGTGAATATCTGAATAGGACAAACCGCCCCTTTGCTTCGGAACAAAACAATTAGAATTAGGCTCGCGGTCAACTGGAATGTGTATTATCCATATAGAGGGATCTTTCAATTGAGAAGATAAATGATTGGGTGTTCCCTTGCTATGACAAAGAGCCAGATGATTGGATTGCAGAAGACATCAAGGAGATCCAAAGCATACTAAGGAATCACTCACACTGGGAATTTAGCTGGGTACCTAGAAGGAAGAACAACATGGCCCATTCTCTTGCTAAATGGGCAGCAACTTCTTGTATTTTGGAATGTTATTGTTGGATTATATTCCTAGCTCTAACTGCTGCTGTGACAATGTTTTTTTTTATAAGTAAGAAGTATTATTAACAAAAAAGAGAAGCATCAGTACAATTTTGTACTGACAGGTTACAACATACAAACAAAGAAACTAAGGAAATCCTGAAAATCAAGAAAAGGGCCCCCCAACAACGCATTAGCCCAAAGAGGGATTGATGTTGTAACCTGGGAATAAAGCTCCAGGTCCTAATGGTTTCACTTTAGCTTTCTATCAGTCTTGTTGGGATGTCATTAAGGGGGATGTGCTGTTGATGTTTAACGAATTTGCTAATTATGGTCGATTTGTTCGTAGTTTGAATGCCTCCTTTATTGTCATCATTCCTAAGAAAACAGGTGCGGTTGAGTTGAAAGATTTTAGGCCTATAAGCCTTGTGGGCGGTATTTATAAGATTCTTGCCAAGGTTTTGGCTAACAGGTTGAAGTGTGTGCTGAACAAGATTATCTCCCCGTCTCAGAACGCTTTTGTTCGTGGTAAGCAGATTCTGGATTCGGTGTTGATTGCGAATGAGTGTATTGACTCTCATTTGCGCTTAGGCGCGCCGGGCATGTTGTGTAAGTTGGACATCCACAAAGCTTACGACCATGTGAATTGGGGCTTTTTGATGTACCTTCTTAGGAGAAGTCGGTTTGGAGCAAAATGGTGCCAGTGGATCTATTTTTGTATCTCCTCGGTTAAGTTTTCAGTTCTTGTGAACGGTTCTCCTGAGGGATTTTTTGGTAGCTCTCGTGGTTTAAGGCAGGGTGATCCCTTATCTCCCTTATTGTTTGTCATTGTTATGGAGGCATTATCTCGTATGATGGCTAGGATGGATTCAGTTGGTGTCCTTAAGGGCTTCAGTGCCTCTGGGGTGAATAGGGAAGAGGTTTGTGTTTCCCATTTGTTGTTTGTTGATGATACATTGATTTTCTGTGGGGCTGAGGAATATCAGTTTCGTAGTCTCTGTTGCATGCTTCTTTGTTTTGAGGCAGTTTCTGGCTTGAAGGTTAATTTATCTAAGTCAGAGGTGATTCCTGTTGGCCAAGTCAGTAATGTGGCAGAGTTGGCTTCCATCTTGGGATGCAGGGCCTCCAATTTGCCTATGACGTATTTGGGTCTTCCGTTGGGAGCTCGTTTTAAGAGTGTTCATATTTGGGATGAGATCTTGGAAAGGATGGGAAGACGGTTGGCTGGGTGGAAACGTTTGTACTTATCAAAGGGAGGTCGTGTTACTTTGATTAAGTCTACGCTATCGTGTCTTCCTACGTATTCTCTCTCTCTCTCTCTCTCTCTCTTTCCTCTTCCGCATAAGATTGCTGCTAGAATGAGAAATTGCAAAGAGATTTCTTGTGGGGTAGCGATGGTGAGGTTCACAAACTTCATCTTTTTAATTGGAAGGTTGTCTATTCTCCTATTGATTGTGGTGGTTTGGGTATTAGAGGTCTCTCCGTGTTTAATAAAGCTCTGTTGGGTAAATGGTTATGAAGGTTTGCTACTGAGAGCGATCGTATGTGGCAGAATGTTATTACGGAGAAATATGGAGCCATTGAGGGGGAGTGGTGCTCTTTACCTCCTCATGGGTCTTATGGGGTTAGTCTCTGGAAGCATATTAGCAAGGGTTGGGAGGATTTCAGGGTGCATACTCGGGTGGTGGTGGGGAATGGGCAAAGGACGCGGTTTTGGTATGATGTGTGGTATGGGGATCGTCCGTTGAGGTGCTCTTTTCCTACCGTGTTTTCCCTTTCTTTGGATCCGGATGGTCTGGTGGTGGATTGTATGGATTCTAATGTTTGCAAACCACCATGATCTATTAAGTTTTTTGTTATGAAGTACTACCATTATTCAAAGGAATATATGTGTGTGTGTGTGTGTGTGTGTGTGTGTGTGTGTGTGGCATGGGTGTTCCAGTCCCACACCACATACGAGAAAATCAAATTGAAAACTACTGCATGGTTTCCATAATTCAATCTAGAAGCACTACAAGCAGATAAAATTCGAAATTCGAGCAGGAAATTCTATGAGCTTCCCAAGAAAACATGCAAGCATGAACTAGCAATAATCTAAGAATAAGAAGCTAACCCGCAAAGGGCCCTTTGGAAAGATCAATGAGGTCTCTAAGTGCAAAAAAATCATTGTTTTCAAGCAGATATCTTCGAGACCCAACTCCTTTGTTGATGGTTCTACGAAATGGACAGTGAACGTAAGGAAGCATGGTTCCTATTTTTCGCCTGACATTCATAACATGTTGCAGGGTTGGGACCTTTGAGAATAGGAGAGGATTAACTGCACTTACACAGAGCATGGGCTGCAAGAAAAAACTCATTATGGATATCTATCAAGGCCTCTGATAAAGTTAAATTGAAACTGAGATTGAATTTTAAAGGGATGTGTGAAAGTGAAAAAGAATTAATCATGCATGTCAGTACACCTCCTGTGTACTGAATTTTTTCTTATTCATATTTCTAATATAACAAATATCACATGCATGCCCCATTCCAATTAGAATAAAGAGCATATCAAGAGTTTCTAGTTCAGAAGCTAGAGACAATAACATTTTAAACTGTAAAGAAATAATGCAGTCTCTAAATTACCTGGTCATGTATAGAATCCAGAAACGATCTAGCCAACTGAGAAACTGGACACTGAGCAAAATCCCAATGATGCAAAACTCTTGCCGGTAATATTGCAGTCTCATTTGTATGGCACGAAGAGCAATATAATTGACCAGTGTATTCACAAAGTCGAGGCTTACCCCAACCAAACGTCTGTACAAAGTCTCTCATCACAGTCTTCCCATCATCAAAATGTTTGTGGCATCCAGCACAAGCATACTGTTGTGCTTCTAGCATCTGTTTTATAGATTTGTGCGGATGAATTTCAACAATTAGTGATATGGTCTTCCCTAAAGGGGAACTACTCTCCGTGTCTGCCCTTCTAGCAAAGGAGGTAGACTGGGGCACCAGTGTATTTGACATAGGAGAGCTGGCAAATGAATCTTGAGGGGACAAAAATGAAATCAATGCACTTGGAGGACTGGAAAATAACCTGGAATGCAGAATTGAACATAAACAGTCTTGAATGAGAACACTTCTCTCTGATATGACATCAGGCGATGCATTCCCAAATATCTTTCTGGATTCCTTTTCCAAAGAAGACCAGGGAGAAGGTAGAATCCACCCTTGATCAGCAAATAATGATTTCAACTGACGATATAGAGTAAAAAAATCACGATATCGTCGTTCAACCTCCCATTGATCATTACCGCTCCATACTCTGATTTTATACACAGTATATTCTTTTACTCCAACGAGTCTTTCGCTAAAGGAGATATCCCCCTTCTTCTGTCTCGCACCAACCACTTCAACCCCATCAATTCTCGGGGAATTCTGAAAGAGTGGGTAAGCATCATCTGTTCCTGAAGTAGAAGCAGTTGACCCACCATCTCTTAAAGGTAGAGACAGCTGTGACTCAAATATCCCATTATCCGGAGAAAACCTATCCTCAGGAGTCTTCCCGGAATCAAGTAAAATTTCTTCCATTTCATGAACAAACTCATCATAGAATTCATTTATATCTAGATTTTCTGCCTGCAAAATTGGAACGCAATATAAGAATAACGGGCTTAAGGTTGGAACACAATATAAGAACCTTTCACAGAGAATTCCTAGCTTTAATATTATGACTGAAAAACATAAAACCATAGATTGTGGTCAAGCTTGACAAATGAATTAAGACATATAATCAATCTGCATGACAACTTCTAGCAAGCTAGAGTGCCAATCAGATTCAAAGAACTGAGTTCTGAAAGCAGAATGAACAAGCAAAACTAAGTGGTTTGATTCAGTTCTTCTAAATCCTAGGTTCCGTCATCAAGTTAGGGCTTTTCCATCATAGTAGTCATCAACTCAGGGCTTCCCATAATAGTATCTAAAGCATGTACAAATTTCCCATTATAACCCCAAATGACTACCTTAAAGTATTTTGCAAGATTTAGGTGGCGTTCCAAAATTTTGGCCTAATAAAATAACTACAAAATAATCTCTGTTTTGGTCTTATAAAATAATTACAAAATAATCTCTCTTCCCATCAAATAATCTCTTTCCACTACAATAAATATAAAAAATTCATTCAAATAATCTCTCTTCACTTTTTCACCAATTCTCATACCCGAAAATTTTAACAAACAAACACCACTTACATCAATAGACTCAACGGAAAATAAAATCACTTGAAAATCTAAATGGTTTAGTCTATCTAGTCATTTGTTTAGGGTTCCTAGTCATTTACTTGTACACAAAACAGCCAAATATAATAACTAACCGGGGGTGGTGCAGGATGATCTTCACATATATCTGCCAAAACAGGGGAATTGGAAATCATCTTCATCTTTTTTTCAGAAGCTGATGGCAAAAACATATTCGCATGATCTTCAAATAATTCAGTCTTTAGGCTTTCAGGAGAAATTGTTGAATTGGAGCCAAGTTGATTAATTGATACCCCAGAGATGTCCAAATTTTCTTTAGATTTTCGCAGATCTTGATTTTCTAAAACTCGACCGTCACAAATACCAATAACTTTGTCGTTCTTTACAGACTGATGCGCTTTTTCCATACCAATATCCATAATGTTCAAAGCCAATTCCACAGGTAGTTTTTCTTCCAGTAGTTGAGGCTCCATTTGGAAGATAGTACTTGTCGAATGTACTGATTCATCAGCAGCTTGAGCTTGATTCTTGGTAGCAGTAGCGTCTCTCAGTGCTTCTTGATCTAGTTCATTGAAATTTGAAGAACCAGTCGGAATAACAGAACTTCTGGTATATTCACCCACTTCATCACCACTTTGAACATAACTGCCTTCAGGATGGTCTCGCACACCTTCCACTCGCTCTGCTTCAGCCAAATTTGAAGTAATATTTGCGGTCTGATAACAGATATCAATATCATTTGCTCGAACTTGTTTCCTGGCCATAGACATGTCTGTCACAATTTGTCCTTGGTCTATGTGACCAGTACTTGAAATCCAGATGGAGGTAATAAAATTTGAGTTCTTAAGGTTTTCCTCTGTATCAGGATTTTGTTTTTCCTGGTCCTGAAATGCATCCAATGTCAGAGAAGCCAGCGGACCTCCCTCCATTTCTTGCTCAAAATCATCCCAATCTTGTGAACCAAATGCCACCGATGAATTAATAAGCAATGGATTTTCATTCTCCCCTTTTGCTACCTGACCATAATGCAAGTTTCTCTGAACATAAAAATGATCCCTACTCTCATCACCAGTACCATAATTGTACATCGAATCTTCACCCTCTGAATGGTCATATCTCGATGATGTCCCATCTTCTTCCCTTTCTGTCTCCCTTCCGTCAGACTGCAAATCAGATAGGAAATTCAACCTGCCATTGCAACTACCATCCCCTTCACCAACAAACCTAGATGATGAACCTACTCCAACCTCATCCCTGAAAAAGTTCCCACATCCGTCAATATGTTCCACACTAATGGCCCCTTTACCAGACACATTTTCACTACCTCGCGATACTCCCGATACTCCTTCTGCCCTCAACCCTATAGATCTTTCAATATCATCTTCACTACCAACACCTTCAACCATACCATCATTTGTCCCTACAACAAATTCCGACCCACTGTCAACCTCCAAACCCATCATTTCCTGAGACATATCAAGGTGCTCACTATCATACAATTCCAACCTAGTTCTAGCCTCACTCCTTAACCCCATCTCTTCATCTACCAAACTTCCTTCTTGAAATTCAGCGTTCCTGTCGCCTAAACATTCATTATTAGGACCAGAAAGTATTCGGTCTCCATGATTCCTATCAAACCTCCCTCCCAAACTAAAATTCTCCAAACCACTATCACTCCTCATAGAGCCAAACAACTCTGACTCTAAGCAATCATTAAACGTGGTGATTGAGCTGCACATGCTCGGCGTGCCCATCCCCGAGTTGGCGCTGCAGTAGCGCTCGAACTCGGACTCTCCGCATGATGAGAACTGCGACAGCGAGGCCTCACCATCACTATTCCCTCCACCATCCGATTTCGTATTTGGGAACGAATTGGAGGGGTCTGGAGAGGCGACTTCGGAAGTGGCCCCGCGAGTCCCCTCCCCATTGATCATCGTGAACTCTATAAATGATAAATTTCTGATTCAAAGAGAGGAACTTTGAGGTGCAAGTTAGGAATCGAACCTATATAGGGTCGACGGTTATGATGCCATTCCGGTTCAGGATAGATCGTCCCACTCGCACTTGAATTCGAAAGAGATTACTGAACAAGAAAAAATCAGATTGTTTTAGTATCGGCCAGGAGGAATTGGAAGACGACGAGGTTTAAACTATTAGCGGCGAGGAAGAATCGGAGGAAATGACCCGCCAGAGAGTGTCTGTAACAGAGAGGGCTGACCTTTTGGCGCTGTGACACAGAAAAGGAAATGAACCGCGAGTGAGAGTGTCTTTAATTGGGGGTGAGAATTTCGAAAATGTTTTTTTCCTTTAAAAGTAAATAAAATTGGATCTTAAATTGACAAATTATCAAAATTAGGAGAATACCTTTAAAGAAATTAAAGAAAAGAAAAGGGCTCCCTATTAGTATTTGTGACATCGTTTTTATTCGCCAGGAAAACGTTTTTGTTTGCCAATTCGTTTTGCCACGTGTTCACCTGTCTAAAACCCTAACTTGCAAAACCCAACTTCTTCTTCTTCACCGAACCGAAACGCAGGGAGAGAGACGGGGGAAGGTGGTCATTGTCCACGGTGATGACGACCTTAAGCGAAGAAGCCGGGATCGAGGCCCTGCGTTGCCTGAAAGCCACGGACCCACCGCTTTGGCTGGCGCCGAGCCCCTCGCTGTCGGAAATGGCTCGCGCTGCTTCGGAGCACCTCTTCGCGTCGCTCAAGCCATTTGCTCCGAAATCTCCCTTCGAGAAGCTATTGACTGAAGGGTTCGATGCGGAGCAGATATGGCAGCAAATCGACCTCCAAGCCCATTCACTTTTACCGACTCTCCGCCGCGAGGTGAAGCGGTTCGAGAAGAACCCGGAGGAGATATCGAAGCTCAAGAAGGTTCTATCGGTTGAGAAGGACTCGAAAAGTGGAAGGAATGTTGTAGAGGCGGAAATTGAAGATTTTGATGAGGAATTGGATGTGTTTGATGAGGATTTGGATGAGGAGGAGGAGGAGGAAGAAATGAATAAGGAGGAGGAAAGAGACAGTGAGGGTGAAGAGGAGGGAGAGGAGGGCGGAGGTGGTGGAGTCGAGGATAAGTTTTTGAAGATTAAGGAATTGGAGGAATTTTTGGAGGAGGATGAGGCTAGGGAATACGGATTAAAAAAGAAGGATGAGAAGGGGGAGAGGAGAGTCGATTCAAAAGAAGAAGATGATGGTGATGAAGAAGAAGAAGAAGAAGAAGAAGATGATGATGATGACGACGAAGATGAAGATGAAGATGATGAGGTGAGTGCTTTTGTCAGATTATTTTAAAATCGTTTTGTTGGTTCTTTTGGTTTTATAGAAGTCTTCTTCATTCAGATTTCATTGTGGAACTGGGATTTGAGCCAGCAAAGAATTCCTGGCCTTTTTTTACAAAGATGGTTATGGTTTTGAATTCGGTGTAAAAGATGCATATTTGAAGTATTCTTTTACTTGTTTTTTATGACTGTTTTGGGGTCTTCTGATTCTTTGGCATTTTGTTCTATTAGCTTGGAGTTTTTGGGCTCCAGGATGATGAAGATGCGGACAAGTTGGCAAGGTGATACTTTGTTTTTGGTTTGTGGTTCTTCGTTATTTTTTCGTCTTCCTTCTAAATTTTGTGTTTTCGCTCTAGTAATCTAATTCGAAATTTCTTTAGAATAACGCTGCTTCTTTTGCTATGGATGCGTGAATGAATGAATCTTTGCTGTAGAGCTATGTATCTAGTAGAATTGTCATGTTTGGGAGTGTATTTTTAAAGCTCTAGATCATAGATCCCTTTGGGAGTGTATTTGTAAAACACTCTGGATGATAGATTGTCTTAGCATCTCCTTTTTGTTGGATTTTCCTGTTCTTTCTTCAGTTATGAAGACTTCTTTGGCGCAACGAAGAAAAAAGCTCCAAAGCGAAAAAAAGAATTGAATGATGGTTCAGAAGATTCAGACATGGGGGATGAACAAGAAGATGACGAGGGGCTTGAAAATCAGGTATTTTTACAACTAAATGCTCTTTGAAATTCAACAAAGCATCTGTGCACATTGTTTCATTTCCTAAACATATGTGCACATCTTTGCTAGTTGTAAAATCTCATTCATCGTGAGGCGGAAGTTCAGATATGATGAATCATCACATTCATCTTTTCTTTTCCTTTTTTTTTTCCATCAAGAAGCAAGAGACTGTTTCCACCCATGAAAAGGAACTTCGGAAGCTTCAATCTAAAATAGAGCAAATGGAAAAGGCAAACTTGGAGCCAAAAGCTTGGACCATGCAGGGAGAGGTAATATTATCGTTCAGAAATTTAATTGTCAGATAAGAGCTTGCTTGGATTACAATTGAAGTGAATGTGGTACGGCCCAAATCCTTGCATCTATATATGCTTTCAATATTTTACTATGTGGCTTATAATTACAGGTAACTGCTGCGAAAAGGCCATTGAACAGTGCATTAGAAGTTGATCTTGATTTTGAACACAATGTGAGACCGGCACCTGTAATCACTGATGAGGTTACAGCATCACTTGAAGATGTGATAAAGAAACGGATACTTGAGGTAGACTAATAGCTTTGGTAGATATTAGTTGGATTTCACTCTAATGTCATCAAATTATTCTTTTTTTGGCATTAGAGAAGGTTGGCCATGTGCTTTCCAAGAAAAATTAAAACATATTGGCTTTATATTTTCCATTTGATATTTCACGTTGGACATTAGTCGCTGTGGCTTACATCTCTCCAGATTCCTAATTAGCAAGAATCTTGCTTTGATGTTTTAAGGGGCGGTTTGATGATGTTCAAAAGGTTCCTATGTTGCCCTCCAAAGCATCTAGGGAAACTAAAGAGTTGGTAAGTATTGCATACTAAGTTATACATAGTTTGGATTTTGATTTCTATGAAGGTTTTGCTATGATGGGATGAAATTACGTATGCAGGATGAGAATAAGAGCAAGAAGGGTCTTGGTGAAATTTATGAGGTATGTATTTCCTGACCTCATCCATTATGGGATTTAAACCCTGCCCTGCTTCTCCTGCTTTTTTCCCGAATCTCTTGTTATGTGTGATAAACTGCTATCTGTGACCCTTTGTTATGACGTTAATCATATGGTTTAGCCTTCTGCTAATTACTTAAAGTGGCAAGAACTGAAGAGCTATTATGTCAACTAATTGCAGGAAGAATACGTTCAAAAGACAAATCTGGCTTCAGCTCCATTGTCATTCAAGGATGAACATAAGAAAGAGGTGCAAGTCTTGATGGTTCTCGTTTAAATGCACATTTCAATTCCCTGTTTTTTTCTTCTTTTTTGATTTAATTATGTTATTAACTTATTAATGTTCTCATGATGTCGTATGACAGTGTGTGGAACATGCCATTCGATCTCTTTTTGCTTCTTCCATGGTTTGACTTTTGATGTTTTGGTGTATGCTCATCTTATTTTTGGTCAGGCAAGCATGTTGTTTAAGAAACTTTGCTTAAAGCTGGATGCTCTTTCGCATTTCCACTTCGCACCAAAACCTGTAAGCTTCTTAATTTCAATCATCAAATACAGGCACCGTGTCACAAACATTTTTGTCTTTATTCTTCTGTGTTGGTTTGGACAGGTTATAGAGGACATGTCGATACAAACAAATGTCCCAGCTCTGGCAATGGAAGAGGTAAAGAATTTGCACATGTTCATTTCAACTTCAAGTTTTTGCTTTTTATTTAACTAGCCAGTGACATACGTGGCATGTCTTCCATGGACAGATTGCACCTGTGGCAGTCTCGGATGCGGCTATGCTGGCTCCTGAGGAAGTGTTTGCTGGCAAAGGTGACATTAAAGAAGAAGAAGAACTTACACAGGCAGAGAGGAAGATGAGGAGAGCTAACAAGAAACGGAAATTTAAAAGTAAGCTAATTAGGTTCTTTATCTGGCTTATAAAATGCCTGTTTTCTGTCTTCCTTTTTGGGTCAAACGACTGCTACTGTTTTTACCTGCAAAATATCCTGACTCTTGGATTATATCCGTGGCCTTACACTGCCATTATGCCAAATTGTGCTTTTTACCTCATCTGTGTTTGCCTTTCTGTTCATATGCCCACTTCCAAGTAGATTATCTATTGTTTGGCATACATTGTTACAGCTGAGGCAGCTAAACGGACTGGAAAGAAGGCACGAGAAAGCACATCCATAAACCATGATCATGGTAACTCTTGTATTTTCTCTGACTTGATAACCTGTCATTAAGGATATTAATCGAATATCTCTCATCCTTGAACTTTCATAAACTGGCAGTCAAGGAAGGAGAATGAGATTTTCTCCATGAAGAATGAAAGGGGCCCTTATAATCCTTCCTGCTTGGATTTTGGTTGCAACTCAAGGACATTAGGAGGAGAGAGAGAGAGAGAAGAGAAGACCGCACTTGCTCGGTCCTAGCTTCCTAATGCGGTTCCAAGGACCGCACTTGCTCGGTCCTAGCTTTACCCCTGTGACTTCCTTTGGAAGTATATAGAAACCCATACAGAGAAGAGGATGAAAAAGATTGGAGCATCATATCGTTCAATGGACACTGAACTCGTGCTTATTTATTTCAAATCAGAGATGATGGACAAATCAGTTATGTAATTTCTGGTTTAATGAATTTGTTATATTGGGCACATCCTGGGGAACAACGTTTTATACTAGCGATAATTTTTTTTGTTCAGCTTATACGTTGGTTCTCCATAATCGTTTTGTTATCCATTAGTCCCCCAAAACTTCTCTGCCTGGACGATTTTTAAAACAGATTTCTCTGAAAACCTGTTGGGCAAGCCCATTGAAAACCTGTTGCTGTTCATAGTTTCTCTTGGTTGTTTGTAAAATTCATTGCAAGTAAATCACTCCAGTCTTCTACTATGAGAGCCAACAGATTGGTGTAGGGGAACAAATTTGAGCCTTAATCCATCTAGTCAAACCAATACCCAATCCAAGATACTGCATGAAGTGATCGCCAAATTATATGTTGACGGGAAATAAATCATTCCATATATTCCATCTTTCAATCTATGTGAAAATTAGTTGTTACTTTACGTGGCATGCATCGCAGCCAATTATTAACAAAACATCGAACGTGACCCAATCGTACTCTTGAGATGCAATCATGTAAGAGATTCAAAAAAAAAAAATAATGCAAGAGATCGCAAATGTCACTTAAAAAGAGTAGTTCATAAAACGTGCATGGTAATGCACAAAGTTCATGTGCTACTGAGCTCAAGAACAAACAGCACAAAATCAGTGACGGAAATTTCAATTCGCTTATCCAATTGACAAAGTCATCATCATCGCCGGCCAATAATGGAATAAACAACCTCAAAGATCAACCCAAAAGCAACTCTCGGTCACCAAGCTTTTGAGTGTTATTCTCAGTTCTCTTAAAGTATCTGAATGTAAATGGGTAAAATGAAAACGAACTGTTTGGAAGATGAGAAAAATCACGGTATATTGTATTAGCTCTATTTGAGAGAGAGCCACTCTCCTTACAATACTTTTGAGTTATGATTTTCGATGCCCTCACAGGTGCTCCCCGACTAGACTATAAACTAAGATGGGCTGAGCCCTTACATAACAAAAATAATAGCAAAACCCAAACAAATGGGCTATTGAAGGAAACAGTAAGTGAAACAATTAAACAGAGATGAGCCCAGCGTATTAACTGACGCCAGCCCAAAGCCCACTCGATCTCCAGCCCATACGACAGCCAACTCCAGTAACCAAAGACACTCGAAGACAAGTCTTAAGTTCCGAAGATTCCAGCTTCTTCACGCCCTTCCCTGGTCAAGCCTCAAGACTCCACCTTTACCCTTCTCTTTCGCAAACTCCAGCAAAAAACTCTCAAATAGCCCTGGTGCAATCGAGGTCCATAACATCCCTTTCCCCATAAAAAAATCTTGCCTTCAAGGTGGGGATACCGGTCCCGAAGCTGCCAAAAGGGAACCCAAGTGGCCTCCTCACGTGCAGTACCCTTCCAATGCACAAGAGCTTCGGTCAGAGGCCTATTTCCTTGCTGTCGCACCCTACGTTCCAAGATCAACTCTGGTTCCGGCATGTAGCACCCTCATCGTCCACTGGTGGAAGTGTGGGCCAAGGAGTGACCTGTGCTCCAAGCTTCTTCTTCAGACAGGAGACGTGGAAAACTGAGTGGATCTTGGCCGATGGGGGCAGATCTAGACACCTTGGGGAAAGCTTAAGGCTTTTTCGAAAGGCAAGGGTCTTCTGGCGGTGCAGTTGCAACCTCAGGTATACCCAATCTCCTACTGAAAACTGTCTCTCAATGTGCCTTTTATCATAGTGATGTTTTGTCATCTCCTGTGCAGCTAGTAAATTGTGTTTGAGCATGTCTAGAATTTGATCTCTAGTCTTTAACTCGGTTTCTATAGCTGCGTTCTGAGTTGTGTTGGACACATAGACACTTAATTTAGGAGGGGGGTAACCATACAGAGCCTCGAAGGCAGTTAGCTTGGTTGACATGTGATACGTGGTGTTGTACCGCCACTCTGCTAGGGATAGCCAATCTGCCCAATACTTGGGCTTTTCACCACAGTAGCATCTTAAGTAGTGCCCGACACATTTATTAACAATTTCAGTTTGACCATCACTCTAAGGATGGTATGCTGAACTATGAGCCAATGTTGTCCTTGGATCCTAAAAAGCTCTTGCCAGAAAGTACTTAGGAAAATGGGGTCTCGGTCAGATACAATACTGACTGGCATTCCATGCAATTTGAAAACATGGTTTAGGAACAGTTGAGCTATGTTGTGAGCTGTATAGGGATATTTTGTCCCTATGAAATAAGCATATTTTGTAAATCTCTCAACGACTACAAAAATCACAGATTTACCTTTAGACATAGGAAGTCCTTCGATAAAGTCCATAGATATGTCAGACCACCCTTGTTGGGGAATTGAGAGATTTTGCAGCAATCCAGCAGGGTTTAGATGCTCAGTTTTGTTTCGTTGGCAGGTGTCACACTCCCTCACATGAATGCGAATGTCTCATACCAGGCCAATAAAAATCTGCATTAGCTCGCTGTAGAGTCTTGTGATACCCAGTGTGCCCTGCAGAAGGACTATTATGAATGTGCTGAAGGATTTGTTCCTTGAACTTGGTAGACTTCCCCAAATAAATCCGACCCTTCTTCAATAGTAGACCTCCCCTTACTGAATATTGTGGGTCCTGAATGGTCCCCGTTTGTACTTTGGACAATAATTCCAGCATCTCAAGATCATCTGAATAACTGTCCTTTAAGTCCTCTAACCAAGTGGAACTAGGAAAGGAGATGACTAATAGGGTAGGGGAAGTGTCAATTTCATCTCTACAGGATAGGGCATCAGCCGCCCTATTTTCCTTCCTTTTTTTATACTCAATGAAGAAGTCATACCCCAGTAATTTTGTCAACCACTTTTGTTGTTTCAGATTGCCTACCTTCTGTTCTAGTAAGAATTTCAGGCTCTGTTGATCAGTTCGAATCACAAAAGACTGCCCCACCAAATAAGGTCTCCATTTTTGCACTGCACACACTAAAGCATACAGCTCTTTTTCATATGTTGATAATAGCAGAAGTCTGCCCTTCAAGGCTTGACTAAAGAAGGCTATCAGCCTGTTGTTTTGCATCAACACCGCCCCAACTCCCACACCACATGCATCGCATTCAATAGTGAACTGTTTTGAGAAATCTGGTAGGGCTAAAACTGGGGGGTAGTAACAGCCTCTTTTAACTGTTGGAAAGCCACAGTGGCAGCCTCTGACCAGTTGAAGGAATTTTTCTTCAGTAGCTGCGTGAGAGGTGCTGCAATTTGCCCATACCCTCTTATAAATTTACGATAGTAACCGGTGAGACCTAAAAATACCCTTAAGGCCTTAATGGTGCTCGGTAAGGGCCACTTGATCATGGCCTCAATTTTACTTGGGTCCTTTTTAACCCCTCAGCTGAGATTAAATGTCCTAAGTAATCAATTTCAGCATACCTGAACCTACACTTGGACAGCTTGGCCAATAACTGATGTTTTTGTAGTGTCTCTAACACCACTCTCAAGTGTTGTACATGTTCCTCCAATCCCTTGCTGTACACTAAGATATCATTAAAAAAAACCAAGACAAACTTCCTCAAATAGCTCCTGAAAATATCATTCATCAATCCTTGAAAGGTTGATGGAGCATTGGTGAGCCCAAAAGGCATAACCAAAAACTCATAATGGCATTCATGTGTCCGAAAGGCTGTTTTGTGGATATCTTCCGACTTAACCTGGCTTTGATACGAAATGTAAAGTATTTGATACAAATCCTTCAGCCAATACACTCCCAAGATTATATCACAACCCCTAGTGTTAGGGCATAAAAATTTGTTGTAAATGTATGTCCTTGCACCCTTAACACCATTGATCACGTCTGCCCTCACAAGGGATAGACTCCCCATTTGCAATCTTAACCTTGATGGTCTTAGTAGGCTGTAAAGTTAGGACAACCTTGATCACTATGGCTGAATTTAAAAAATTATGGGTGCTGCCCGTATCTACTAATTCACCACCTCCTTAGTACCAATCCTCCCTACCATCCACATGGTTTTTGGGTTAGGAGTTCTTGTAATAGCATGCAGTGAAATTTCTGGGCTCTCCTCTGATTTCTCCTCAATGGAAGGTTGCCCACATATTTCATTTAGCTCTTCTCCTTCCTCTTTTGACAGTCATTCTTCTTCCTCTAGCATAAACACCTTTTTACTCGAGCATTGGTATATAGAATGTCATTTCTCATCGCAATTATAACACAATCCCTTATCTCTTTGTTCTTTCATCTGTGCATGGTTAAGTTTTTGTATGGTTTAGGATAAGGTGGTTTTGCAGATGCTACCCAAGGTGGGTTGTTGGTTCTGTTTGTGTTTGAGAATGGTTTGGGTCACGATTTGTGTTTGAGAAAGGTTTGGGGTCAGTATATCCGGTCCTTAGGCTTCTTCTCACAGTCATAATGTTCTCCTCTTGGATTTTTCCCAATCCAAACGCTATATTCAGGGTGCTAGGGGTAAGTAACTTGACTTGGAATCCGATTTCATCCTTCAATCCACTAATAAAACAGCTCAGTTTGTTTTTCTCATTAATATCTTTCACCCGATTAGAAATAGCTTCAAATTGGGTTTTGTATTCCAGCACCGTACCCGTTTGCCTCAACCTATGCATAGCCTCCATAGGGTCATCATACGTTGAAGGTCCAAATCTAGTGAACAAAGCTTTAGTAAAACTTTCCCAACTAGTAAAGACCCCAGCCTCTTCTGAATCTTGAAACCACACTAAGACATCCCCTTCCATATGAAAAGAGGCTAGAAATAACCTCTAACCATTTGGTGTTTGGTAGTAGTTGTAGAATTGTGTTGCCTTGTAGATCCAAGCTGCTGGATTGTCTCCATCAAACCGAGGAAATTCCAGCTTCAAGGGTTTGATCTGTGGCCCACCATTGAAGCCCGAAACTCCTTCCTCTTGCACTGGTCGCTCCTGATCTCCTCCAGATCTAGATACAGACTTGTCATGGTGTGCATAAATACTCTTCAAGCTAGCTGTAATGCTCATCAACTGCTGGGTCATATTCTCAAGCAGCTGTTGGTGGAGTTCTTGTTGCTGTTGTAAGCTGCTCAGTCCCTTCTCAATGGTAGCTAGACGTGTATTTTCAGCCATGAATCTGCTCTGATACCAAATGTAAAGTATCTGAATGTAAATGGGTAAAATGAAAACGAACTATTTGGAAGATGAGAAAAATCACGATATATTGTATTAGGCTCTATTCGAAAGAGAGCCACTCTCCTTACAATACTTTTGAGTTATGATTTTCGATGCCCTCACAGGTGCTCCCCGACTAGACTATAAACTAAGATGGGCTGAGCCCTTACATAACAAAAATAACAGCAAAACCCAACACATATGGGCTATTGAAGGAAAGCAGTAAGTGAAACAATTAAACAGAGATGAGCCCAGCGTATTAACTGACGCCAGCCCAAAGCCCACTCGATCTCCAGCCCATACAACAACCAACTCAAGTAACCAAAGACACTCGAAGACAAGTCTTAAGTTCTGAAGATTCCAGCTTCTTCACGCCCTTCCCTGGTCAAGCCTCAAGACTCCACCTTTACCCTTCTCTTTCGCAAACTCCAGCAAAAAACTCTCAAATAGCCCTGGTGCAATCGGGGTCCCATCCTTATTGAAAGGAACAAGGCAAAGTGAGAATGAGATCCAAGACAAAAGTTCTAATCTATTTTGTGGGCTTTCCCAGGTGTCTTTTCTTTTAATCTGTCCACGTTCCTTGGAAAAAAATCCAGTTTAGGGCCCCTCCAATTTCTGTTCTATTTACTCAAGTTTTCTCCAAGCCTCTCTATTGCCGCGCTAACCCCAGTCCTTGTTTCTTCCCTTAGATCTGAATCAGAACGAGAAGCCATTTTCCCTTCATTTGCTTTCTCTATAAGTTTCAGCTGGAGCCAACCTGTCACCAAAAGCACTTCTTTTAATTGCACGTTCTACGCTTTTCACTGAGTCCATCTCATTCACAGCTTGAAGTTACTCTACCAATTTAAAATAACACAAATTATCAAATCTTCCACTCATATGACTGAGCAATTGATCTCCTAAGGCTGATATCCCTAGAAGAGAAACGAATTTCTGGCTATCTTTGGAAATTCTTATGGAGGGCAGGGGCTGCTGTAGCAGCATGTGTTTATTTAAACATTATGTAAATCACAGGAGAGTAATTGTGCAAATAAATTTCTATCAGTAACCAAACAGCAAACATTTTTCAGTCACCCTTATGTTAGAGATTTCAAGTGAAGGTTAAGTAATTACAGAGAAGAAACAACTCTATTACCAAGAGGAAAACAAATCGCAGCTCCCAGAGCTGAACCCATCGCAACATTCCTTGCCCGCCAAAGCAGAGATCCTGGCACTAGTGAGAGAGAGAGAATTCAATTACAGAGTAGACCGCAAATCAATCTCTTTCTCATACTCAAGACTGTAGACCTTATTTTTGTGTAAAAGGACCCTAGATTTCAAAACAACAAAATAATAGATTGAAGAATAGAAATTGTTTGAGGATCCACAGACTGACTAAATATATATTGTAAACCAAAATCCCATTATCAGTTGGTGAACAAGCATGATGCATAAATTTCTGACTTACAAATGAGACCAAATGCCGCAGCAGCGGCTGAACCAGCTCCAACAACGTTAAAAACATCATGCACGCCTCGTTTCTCAGCAAGGAGATTTTGTAATCCATAGAATGCAGCTGTAAAAGTTCCAAAGCGCACTCCACCAACTATTGACCCTTGAGTGACTCGAAGGAACCTTTTCTCCATTGCATCTCTCATTAAGCGATGTTGCTCCCGCTTGTCTGGTGTCCTCCCTTGCTTCAACAGTACTTCGGCATCCTTGCTCTGCCAAACCAATGCAAAGGTCCCACAGGTTCATCAAATTTGATTTCAATATGTTCCAGAAAATAACAACCACTTGGATGAATTAATTCATCTAGCCTTATTTTGTTAGAAATAAAAAAAAAATTACTTTAGATAAATGAGACACCCAATGGAAAAACTCAATTGGATTTGTCTACATCTCATTTATGAAAATAAAGGTTACAAGGGTGGCTTATTTATAAGCCAAAAATTTACAACTCTCCACATTGCTAAGCAATATGGGACTACCACATTTCGACACTCCCCCGCAAACTCAAGGTGGACAAACCGACAAACCTTGAGTTTGGAGTTACAAAAAAAAAATTACAAAGATTGCCGGTACTAAGCCGGGAAGTCGCCGGTACTGCGCCGGGAGGATGCCGGTACTAAGCCAGGAGGAAGCCGGTACTGAGCCAGAAAATTTTTCCGGTACTGAGCCGAGAAATTGCCGATACTAAGCCGGGAGAAAGCCGGTACTGATCCGGGAGAAAGCCAGTACTGAGCCGGAAAAGTTGCCGGTACTGAGCCGGGAGAAAGCCGAATGGTCGCCAGGAGGTAACCGGATTAAAGCCGAAAACCTTGCTCTGATACCATGTTAGAAAAAAAAATTACTTTAGATAAATGAGACACCCAATGGAAAAACCCAATTGGATTTGTTTACATCTCATTTATGAAAATAAAGGTTACAAGGGTGGCTTATTTATAAGCCAAAAATTTACAACTCCCCCGCAAACTCAAGGTGGACAAACCGACAAACCTTGAGTTTGGAGTTACAAAAAAAATTACAAGAAAAAAATTACAAAGATTGCCGGTACTAAGTCGGGAAGTCGCCGGTACTGCGCCGGGAGGATGCCGGTACTAAGCCGGGAGAAAGCCGGTACTGAGCCAGAAAATTTTGCCGGTACTGAGCCAGGAGAAAGCCTATACTGAGCCGAGAAATTGCCAGTACTGAGCCGGGAGAAAGCCGGTACTGAGTCGGATGGTCGCCAGGAGGTAACCGGACTAAAGCCGAAAACCTTGCTCTGATACCATGTTAGAAATAAAAAAATTACTTTAGATAAATGAGACACCCAATGAAAAAACTCAATTGGATTTGTTTACATCTCATTTATGAAAATAAAGGTTACAAGGGTGGCTTATTTATAAGCCAAAAATTTACAACTCTCAACGTTGCTAAGCAATGTGGGACTACCACATTTCAACATATTTTGCAGCCTATTTTTGCTTAGATCTATAATTTTTTTTTTATCTTTATTATGTCTTGTACTCTGAATTCAAATACAATGAAAACCTTACAATATTATTTAACGAAAAAAAAAACTACCCTATTGCGGTTCTCCATAGATCAAGTGACCAAATCAACCTTAATTTTTATTTTAATGATCACAATATTATTTTAATTTAAGGGGTAAAAAAAGAGAAAAAAATAGCAGATAGATAAAAAAAACTAATATGAAATTCCGTAATATTGTGGAAACACAACCGAGTAAAAGTTGCCGTAATAAGCTAGTGAATTCCACTTCCGGCGAAAAAGAATCGTCTGCCGTAACATATACGAGCGATCAACTCGTGATTGCAAATTTGTTATAGATCTGATTGTACGTTTTAACATTTCTCATGCAAAATTATTGTTTTCCATTCACATTTTGGAACTCCTTCCACTGTTACGGTCATAAAGAAGCACGATACTCTAAATTTTGATATAAAGTATTAGTCACCCGTAAATTTGGCGACCCCCAAAAGCAAACTTCTAGCAGAAAGCTTCAGGAACCAGCCGAATGACCTTCTGAAAGAAATAACTCAGAAAAAGCAAAAGGAAAATCCCATAAACAATTCAGCCAGATTCCCCAACATACATGTGAAAAAAGTTTCCCACCAAATCATGCCCCCTCAATCAAGATTTCCTCGACTATCCAAGCAAAGAATCATTGCACTTTGCCCACCCCACCCCACCAAAGCCTTCCTCTTCGATCCTCTCCACGAAGAGAAACCCATTTCCTCTCACTTCTCACTTCCTCTCATCCAGTCATCCGCCAGTCATGAGAGCCATGGGCGCTACACACATTACCGCCACTCTCTTCCTTTTGACTTTAGCATTTATAATCCCACTGAGTTATGGCATCCACGCTAACACGTGCAGATCATACTGTGGAAACATAACCATAGATTACCCATTTGCGCTCCAATATGGCTGTGGCCATCCGGGATATAGAGACCTCCTGTTTTGCATGAACGAGGTGCTTATGTTCCACATTAGCTCCGGCTCCTACCGCGTCTTGGAAATAGACTACGCTTATCAAGCACTTACCTTACACGAACCTCACATGTCAACCTGTGACGCCATTGTGCTAGGAGGCAGAGGCAACGGCTTCGCGGTCGAACCATGGCGGTCCCCGTACATGAACCCGATCGCCGACAACGTGTTCATGCTAATAGGTTGCTCGGCTCGGTCGCCGCTCTTCCAAGGTTTCCCCGGAAAGCACTTGCCCTGTCGGAACGTTTCGGGAATGGGGTGTGAGGAGTACTTTGGGTGCCCGGCGTGGGACTTATTGGGCCACAGAGTCGACTCCAAGTATGGGTCCGGCCCACCGGAATGCTGCGCCGTATCGTTTGAGGCGATTAAGGCTATAAATCTCACCAAGCTCGAGTGTGAAGCGTACAGCAGCGCTTATAGTCTGGCGCCACTGAAGGTGGACGGGCCTGGTGACTGGTCTTATGGGATACGGGTGAAATATTCCGTCCAGGGGAACGATGATTTCTGCAGCGGATGCGAGGCCACCGGCGGTACGTGTGGGTATGGTACTGATGGGATTCGGCAACTGTGCATGTGTGGGGGCTTGAATTCAACGTCAAACTGTGACTCAGGTTAGCCAATAACTCAGAAG
Organism: Myrica gale; assembly: GCA_963930655.1. NCBI lineage: Eukaryota > Viridiplantae > Streptophyta > Magnoliopsida > Fagales > Myricaceae > Myrica > Myrica gale. The sequence goes on along the minus strand of OZ005617.1, from coordinate 16,909,327 downwards.
TTTGCTTCTCTTGTCGGCATCATGTGTTTTAATTTTGAATTATTCTACCTTCACAAACCCCGTAAAAACTAACGCATACCCTAAAAAAAAATCTCTTAATAATTAATTGTTTGTGGGAGCATCGTTCAAAGATTAAAGGTAGATATTATCGTTGCTTTCACACCTTCCAATGGCTACTATCGAATAGCTTCTCTGTGGCTATTGAATTTGATGTAGTAATCAGTCTTTCTTGTTAATGTTGTATAGGAAAGGGAAATTACTTTTTCACCGACTTTATATTTTGCACCCTAAACTACCAATTTTAATACATTGCACTTTCTAACTATTAATTTTTAATATTTTATATCCTATGTCATATTTATAGACTAAAATGACGATAATACTCTTGGCCCATTTTGCATATATTAAAGATATTGTTGTCAATTCATTAATTTATTAAGGGTATTATTGTCAAATAGAGGGTGCAAAGTGTTTAATATTAGTAGTTTGAGGGTGTATTAATGTGTCAAAGTGGGTAGTTTAGGGTATAAAGTGTCTAACAGTGGTAGTTTGAGGGTGCAATGTCTTAAAGATGGTAGTTTGGGGTACAATGTATCATTACACCCTGATAGTTTATGGATGAAAAGTGTATTTTTCCCTTACTTTTAAAATTTTTGAATTTAGACGTGAATATTTAAAGAGTTGATTTTTTATGAGATTTGTTAAAAAAATAAGGAAATAGAAGATTTAATATAATTTTTAATGAAAAATAACAGGATTTATTAAAAACAAAAACATAAAAAGAGAATACTTGATATGATATTTTTTAATAAAAAAATATTGAATTAGTGTGAGAAGGCATTGGGATGTTTGAAAATGTTGAGATTTTGATATTGGTGGGGTCTAGTTTTCTATAACTAACCTTTGAATTAATCCTGTGCAGTCAAGACATCAGCAAGTAGCAGAACATGGTCTATGGTGGACGCATTATCAGGTAACTTTTTGGACACATTCCTATGTAATCATGGGTTATATTTTATTTTATTTTCTTTTAATTTAATGCCGAGAGGGATTTCATTTTACTTTAGATAGTCATAGTATACACATCGGGAGAATTTGTAATTTTGTAGTACCCAAACATCATCAAGTTTATGTATTCATTTCCCCCATTTTGTTTCAATCTTGTCCATCTAACTTGAACATATATATTTTATTTTGCAGGGCTTCTCATGGGTTTGCTAGTATGGATGAATGCCATTCATATATATATATGAAGTAAGAGATTCGCGTCACCTCTTACAGATCTCTCATTTCATGTGCACCATCAGAGAGAGAGAGATGTGAGCATATTTTCAAAGGTTTAGGCTTCCTTTTATCCGTACGGTACATATATATTAGAGGGGGGGTTTGAACTTTGAGCTTGGGTTTAGAGTCAGAGGCGTAATTTTGAAGTCCGTAAATGCTAGTATACAATCAAGAGAGCGGATTACCTTTCACTTTCCAATATATATTGTTTTAATAAGAAGATATATAAATATGTTAATCAATTTATTGTTTGAATTAGATTGTTAATTTATTAAAAAAGAAACAGACATACCAACATTTATCTTTCTTTAATTGGATGTCTGAAGATAAGCAGAAGAAGTAGACATAAAGCAGAAATCTTAAAATGGTGTTGGTAAATACTGAATTTTTTTTTTCTAAGGAATGAGCTGAGAAAAAACAGTCAAACTACGTGCCACTGAGATTCAAACTCGGAATTAAACCCTTAAAAAAAATAGGTGCCAATTAAACTACGAAGCTAGCTGGCGCCTGGCATAGGTAAATAGTAGATGAGAGAACAATAAATAAAAAAAAAGGTGTCCTTTTCAGTCGTTGCTAGTGACAGAGTAGGCTTCTTTGAATCGTTGGGATCTTAAAAAAAAAACGTCTTCTCGATCACAGCAAGAGTGAGAGCAAAACAGGAACCTCATGATTCCATGAATTCTTGCTTTTCACGGGTTGTCGGAATTGATGACTCGTTGCTTTGGCCCTTTTTTTAAAAAAATCGACCAGAAGAGAGAGATAACACTATTTCAGATAATTGGGTTAGAACCCACTGTGTCTTTCAAAGACACGATTTTGTTTTCTCTACTTTTTTGGAATCGAACATTCCGATTTCATTTTAAAAAAAAATTAAGGTGAGAAAGAATATTATTTTCCAAGACCTATAATTTTATTTTAAATTTTAAAATTTGGATGAATATTTATTGTATATTTTGAATGAATATTTTATTTATTGTATATTTTGAATGTATAATAAAAATAATGTGGCCAAAATTTCAGTCTAACAAGTCTAAAACTAAGCCGGCCATAGCCAAAAAAAGTCCACATAAACTGAAAATTTGCATTCCAATAGGTACTGGAATTGGCGATACATTGCTGACGTGTGTAATGCTGCCATTAATAAAAATAACACGAGACTGATGAAGTAAACTTTTTGTTAAGGAGTATAAAATTGGGATAAATGCCAAATTAATCTATGTGGTATACGCAAAAATTGATTTAATCCCTGTGTTACCAAAATGATAAAATTAGTCTCCTTATTCATTGACCCTTTTTTCGATGGTCCTTCCCTCCCTATTTTGTTCACTATATCGTCGGAACAAAAACTATGTAAGCCCTAAATGCCACATGTCTGCTACCTCTGCCACATAAGTCATGACTAGTCATGGAAAAAAAACACAGCTTACGAAATCCTTTGTAACCCGCGTGACCCACTGACTTCTCCTGCACTTTTTCATCCCCACAAAAGAACATTTTCTCGAAAGCTTCCCACTTCTTTGTGCCCTAGTCATATCCATTTTCTTCAAAATCTCCCTTCAACGTTGAAGATTCTCCTATGGTTCAGAGTTTCATCTACCATCTTCTCTAGTTTGTGCCTTTTTTCCTTTCCCCCCATCTTCTGATATTGCACCTGATTCCAAGCATGCAACAACTAACAGACATGAAATCATCTAGTCCAGCATCCTTTACTTCTGGCGTTGAGGCTCACTTCTGCAACTGTGACTTCCAAGCATCTCTGAAGACATCTTGGACGGAGAGAAATCCTGGAAGGAGGTTCTTGGATGTCCAAGATATGGTACAAAATTGGTAAGTATACCTGCTCGATTAAATGTCAAAGTGAAAAAAATTCCAACTTTCTTTCTTACACAACATTTTGTCCTCTGTTGACTGTACTACAGATGCCACCTCTGTGTGACTATTTTGCATGGTATGACCCCCCTCTGCAAACGGGCAGTTGAGTTTTTCCCTGGTTTAATGAGAAAAATCAAGTTGTTGGAAGCTGAAGCTCTGAAGCGAAGACAGATTGAGAGAAAGTTGAGGATTTGGTTGGTTGTTTCATGGGTATTTACACTAGTCGCAGTTCATGTGGCCTTGTGGTTTTAAAAGTAGTTAGTTTATCCCTTTTATATATGTATGGTTGTTTCATGGCTTTTGAGCCATTTTTGGGTTGTTGGTTTTCAATGTAAGCTCATGTCTTGTTGGCTTTTGTAATGACATGATCTTGTCTTCAATGTATGAATTGTGTGGTTGTTGTACTGCAACGTTTAATGTATGGCTTTTGTTATGTATATGTATGGTTGTTTCATGGCTTGACTTTCTCTCTTTGCCTACGTAATTTGATTCAAAGAAAATACAAGAAGTAGTGAATTAGAAGAAGTGTTAATCGACAATAGCAGAGAACATTTAAGTAACAATCATAACAGCTCTACAAAACCATGCATGGCAAGTAAACAAATGCTTTCATTCTCTATCTTAGTAAGAACCGAGTACAGATGAATCCTTCAGGCACCTCACTGAATTGTAAGATTGGTTTGAACAAAACCTACTAATGCGAATTTTTCTTTTTGAAATTCAACTAGGCACCAACTAGGCTGGATTCAAGCTCTAGGCTGAGTTGTTTCTCATTTTATTGAGGATAGGCTGGATTCAAGCTCCTTTATAAAATTCAATTAGGCACCAACATTTCTTTCAACTGAATTATCATTTCGTTTTCAGACTCATTCAAAAGCACATATTCTTAACTCCACCATTGACAAGATCTTTAACATTTTTCATCTAGCAAATACTTTATGCTTTTGCCCATCTTTCCCACCTTCCCAAATTAGATGGATTTATCAAGCAGACAAATTCTATACAACAAATATAATAGGGAAAAAATCTATACTTAGGCATGTAGTCAAAGCTATATGCATTGGTATATAGCTTAAGCGCAACTTTGAACTCAGCAGTATCTCTGAATAAGAGCTCAGTCTTCAGTTGAATCTTGTGCTTCATGTCAGCACTTGGGGCAAACTCTGAGTATCTCCTCTTAGCTGGTGCATCTTCATCATTCTCACTCCCAGATGCACTGATGAGAGTCTCACTTTCTACATCCACATAGTCAATGTCACTCCCACCGTTAACTTCCTCATCCCCAACACAAGTACCAACCACCTGACACCCTTCATCGAATCCACCGTTTTCTTGTCAGCACCCTCAGAATACAGATCAGTTTATTCTTCAGACGTCAACTCAAAATCAGTTAACAGCACCTCCTCCTCTTCCATCTGATTATTTTCAGTACCATTTCCCCTCTCATAACCTGTCTTTTCTTCCCAACCTCTCATTATCCTCACTATTTTCACCCTCAAACCCAACAACCTCATTAGCACCACCATTGTCACCCTCATACCCAGCCTCAAACCCAACAACCTCATTAGCACCACCACTGTCACCCTCATACCCAACCTCATACCCACCCTCATACCCGGCCTCATACCCACCCTCATTTCCAACATCATTTGCAGCCTCATTTGCAACCTCATTACAACTATCACCATGCTACCTAGAATCCTCAGGACCCATCACACCCCCACCCAAATCCTCTGCAGGACATTGGCTTCGAATAAAGTCAATAACATCTTGTCCGGAACTAAAGTTGGCACGTTAACACTATGCTCAACATAGACGTCAATGACTTGTGCATCCTCACTATCCAGCCTCCACAACAAGTCAATAACATCATCATCCGTCTTCAAAGAAGTAAACTGCTGTTGAGGACTCTTACCACCTAGCTTATACCATAGCGTTGCAGATCCAAAATACCCTCTGTCACTCAAGCATACGTTGAAATCCAAAATGGTGATGTAGATAGGATCCATGCCCCCAACTTCTTCCTCACTCCCACCGATATAGTCTAACAGTTCACCACCGAAAGACCCACCATGGTGGATAAAAACCTTCAGCAGCTTCACTCTTGCATGCATGCTTGCAAAGGACGTGATAAGTGAATGTACAATATGACCCTCCAAAACACAGGGGCAAAAACTAACTTATAGGGACTAAGTCAACATCTTCACATGAAAATGAAAAGAATACTCTACGTCTAAATTCTAATTGAAACGAGTACATGTTAGTTAGAATTTGAGTTGGATCTAGGACCACTATCAGACAACCTTTAATAGTTAATAAAGTACGTATTTTTCAGGGACCACTTTGATAACACACTGACTTTAAAGACATTTTCCAGAGCAGATTTTGGGACCACTTCAATCACAACACAATATGTATAAAAAAACACAACCAAATAAGACAAAACAAACCAGCTGGCACTACAAAACTCTGGTCACCGCGTTGCTTTTTACAGTTTCCCAAACATCGACTCCACGATTAACATATTTCAATGAGGTATGGATTCGGGTGTTCCCCCAGCATAATTGGGTTTTGGCTAAAATATTACGCGTACCCCTGTGGTATAACGTTTTCCTGAATATGCCCTTAGGGTTCAAATTGTTGTCCCGCTGCCCTTGTGGTGATGCGTCATTCCCAAAACTACCCCTCTGTCCATATTTCTTCTACAAACTAATGGGAAATGTTGAACTGTTAAGAAATCACACGTCATAGAGAATAAGAAGATGACACGTGCTTCATTTGCTGACTGGGCATATAACTTTGTGGTTCCCTTACATTCCACGGTGTCCAAGCTTTTCTTGTCCCTAAATTGCCTCTGCCACTTCAGTAAACATTGAAAAACAATAGCAACTAAAACAACCCTATGTTCCCCAAACCCGTTCGAGCCCCTAAATCCCCCTAACCTTCCCCAAATTAGTCTTCCTAGGTTCATTCACCCGATTATTTTCCCAAACCCAGCAAGCACATATCGAAACCCTAAATTCGTAGGTGATGTCCCATAGACGCACCTCTGCAGCAAGCACTATGAGTGATGGTAGATTTGCATCTGAGGAAAGGAGCGACGACAAGGTGGATGTGAGACCTCTTTGTTTCTGTGGAATCTGTGCTCGGGTAAGGTTCAACAAGACGTCACTCAATTCAGGACGAAGATTCTGGAGTTGCTCATAGTATTCTTTTGCCACGGTGAGTTCAGACGTAGTTAATCATAGAGTAGTAGCTAGCTCTCTCCCTTCCACATTATACTGCACACCAAGTGTATGACGAATTGGGTCACCAAATTTTTACTTTCAATGATTTTGAAAAGCATGCTTTTATTATATCATAATTTTTTATTTATGTCTGGCAATATCACATTAGCATTAGCAGATACAAAATTATACCAATAACATATTTTGAGAATCATGTTTTGTGGTTGCGAGCCCCTAAGATCTTGTTTCCTTGGAGCAGCATGCATATGACAACATAATGGTAATAATGGTTTTAGTTTCAATTTCAATTTAGTTTCACTATTTTTTCCACCTTGGTTCAGAAACTCTTTAATTACTTACCAAACAATAAAATTGTAGTGCTAAAAATAATGGTAAAGAGGTTTAGAAAAATGGCAATTAATATTCAAATCGTGCCAAGACAGTTTGAAATCGCCACCTTCCCTCACATTTATTAATAACATATCTAGGTTGTAGAAAGAAGTTTGAAAGTTCATAGTTGGATTTCAAATTGAATGATTTATGTATTGCCTATGGATGACCATTTAACTGTTTTTATTCGTAGAGGGACAAGGCTTGCGGTTTCTTTGAATGGATTGATCCACCCTCTCAGCAACAAGAGGAAGATGAACTTGATAGTGTCCTATGCCAGCTGAAGAGAATGGAGAATAAGTTGAAGATTATGGAGGAGCGACAAAACATAACAGATGAGCTCCTGTTTAAACAGAGTTATATGAAGGAGAAGTTAAAGGTATACGAGGAGAAGTTGAAGGCTATGGATGAGAAGCTGAAGCGGCTTAAGTTAGTTATGTTGGGGTCATGGGTTTTATTTTGCACTTGTATTTACCTTTGTTGTGGTGCTGAAAGCAATTCAATGTAATTGACCATTACTTTGTCTACCTTGGTAGATGTGTTTACCCATTTTGGTTGTATCTCTTTGAAGGACAACTCATGTATTTACCTATATTATAGTTGTAAAAGAGAAATAAATGTAGTTGCACATTGCTTTGCTTGTAATGTTAGCAAGTCCTCGTTACCCCTTTCAGTGTTACCTAATCTGACCAAAGTACTCATTCTGTAACTAAGTTTCAATATTGTATATCAATAACCATATCTGTCAACACCATAATTAAACCCCATAATTCCTGCACCACTTCAAAAGCACCATAAACCAAAATACCCAACACCATAATTCATCATTCGCGTAAAATCTCACAATCTGCCCTAACATGGACAGCTTAAAAAATTCATACCATCATTACAGACTATCCTTATCCATAGTCAATCCAAAGAGGTCATTACACTGGATGGGTCATTCTAGATATCCAATCAATCCCAAAATACATCACACCATTACAGATTCTACAAATCCATTGTCAATCCCAAGATACATAATTATACAAATTCTACTACAAGTGTCATAACACCAATCAAACTTTGCTTCCACAAAATGCCGAACTATGCAGAATCTAGCCAAACTACTGGTTGTGCCGAACTATGAAGAATCCAGCTAATACTGTTAATATGACTTTTGATAAAACACATCAAGGTAAGTATTGTCTGTCCACAACCTCCGTTGTAGTTTCCCTTCGAGACTCAGGTGGCTGTGATGCCTGCCTGTTATGGCTGCAATGTCTGTGATACTTGAACCTAAATGTACCTCCGTTATAATACTAGTTGTTATAAAGGATAGAATGGAATTCACCTTCCTTTCAATTAAAATGAGTACAACTAGTCAACATCATTTAAGAACTTTATAAGGTGCCCCAGTGGTTACGAATATAGTGATAATTCCACCATTTAAATTTTCAACCTACTTTGATAATTCGAAGCTTAAGAATAAAGTGAACCAAATGTAAACCACAGGAACATCATAAGGAAACCTCAACGACACAACTGCCACCTTGCATTAGTCAAACACATATCTCAATAACAAAGACAGATAAAAAGACATCTTCATATTCTAGGAGGGAACACTTCGTTAATATATGGCAAACGAGAAATAAAAAGATAGTCTAACATTCTAGGAGGGACCACTTCGTTTTTATATGGGCAAACGACAAAGTTGCAATTGAACCAAGGGGGACACATCTGTAGTGGACAATATTCAATCCAGCAAATGGGGGACATGTGTGGGTGGGTGAATGACAATCCAACAACAAATGAAGCACGTGTCATCTTCTTATTGGCTATGACGTGTGATTTCTTAACAGCTCAACATTTCCCGTTAGTTTGGAGACAGAATATGGACGGAGGGGTAGTTTTGGGAACGACACATCACCACAGGGGCAGCGGGACAACAAATTGAACCCTAAGGGAATATTCAGAAAATTGTTATACCACAGGGGCACGCGTAATATTTTAGCCTTGGGTTTCTAGGATGTTTTGGTTTTTGAATTTTTGCTATTGTCGGTTTTGTAGTTGATCGAATCATTGATAGAACGGGTGGACTTATCGGAGTCTGAGGCCGAAGCTTCGATGGAATTTTTACTGAATGATGCCAATGAGGCATTGATAAGTTCATTTCCTGTCTTATTTAGAGCCAATGAGAGACATATGAAGAAGAAGTTCTGTAATTTGGGGTTCTGTTTCAATTATGAAATATATGTGTTTTATTTAAATTAATTTTTTCTGTGGGTGAAACTCCACTAAAATAATTATCTGTACGATAAATTCTTGAAAATTCTTTTGATAGATGTATACTCGATAAATTCTGAGTCCACTCAGGGATTCAAATGCTGAATAACCTGAATGCTTTGTGAAGAATTTATGCGGATGCAATTTTTGTCCAAAAGTTACGCGATTGTGGTTAATGTTGAAAAGAATGAAGGCTTAGCAAAAGTGAACAATGATGGGTTTGTACCAATTAAACAGATTGTGGGATTGGCAAGGGCGATGCTCAAGCGTAGTGTGATGGTACATGGGTTGCTTGATGCAGTTGACATTGTTGGAACAGGTGGTGATGGTGCAAACACAGTCAACATATCCACGGGGGCTTCAATACTTGCTGCAGCTTGTGGTGCTAAAGTGGCAAAGGTTGATATCTCTCTGTAGTTATATTTCATGCTGTAATCTTACTTGGGCAAATCTTTAGTGCATTGCAAATCTAATGAAATAGTGACTGAGTTAAATGGTATTGCGTTCAGCAAGGAAACAGGTCAAGTTCTTCTGCTTGTGGAAGTGCCGACGTATTAGAGGCATTGGGAGTAGCTATTGACCTAGAGCCCGAGGTTAGTGCATAATTAGTCTGGTGTTCTTTTTAAAGATGAATTGATGTTCCAGGGGCACATGGATAGCCTGGGTGGCTATGTAGTGAGAAGCACATGCTGAATGCTTCAGAGCAACTTCTCGTGCAGTGAAAAGCACATGCTGAATGCCACGAGGAGATTATGAACTTGCTGCATTATACCTTATAGTAACATATGAACATTAAGCTAGTAGTTATTGTGACAATTTTGATGTTACCTCTTTCTTGTAATTGATGTTTCTCAGCATGAGTGCAATTGTTATCAGTAGTTCTGCTCATGGTATTGATTTCAATCCTAGACCACCAAAACAGCAAGCTACTGGACACCATTTTGGACTACCGCTCGTTTCTTTATATGTTATTGCTGTATGAGCACATTACATCTACCAGAGAACACATATGGGATGATATTTTGTGCTTCTGCCCAACTTGCAGTGGAGGAAAAGAGTAGCAAACTTCTGAACAAATGATTTATGCCTAAATTAATTCAATTTATTGTTGTTTTTCTTAACTCAGGGGGTAACGAGGTGCGTGAATGAAGGAGGAATTGGATTTATGATGTCTCCAAGATACCATCCAGCACTGAAGATTGTCAGCCCTGTCAGGAAAGAAGCTAAAAGTAAAAACTGTGTTCAATATACTGGGTCCAATGTTGAATCCAGCAAGAGTATCTTTTGCTGTTGTAGGTGTCTACATGGAATACCTGGTAAGGATTTATATTGAGAATTGCTGAAATAGTATAATTACTTTCCGAAAATTATATTTCGTGGTTGTTTAGTTTCATGATTAATAATTTAAGCTTTATGGATTTGTTTCTTTAGATTCTATGCTTCATGAAACAGAATGTATTTATCATTGGGAGAATATATTTTACATTCCTTAACTATCACCTTTTTTGCAATGTGGTATTAAACTACCTACTTTGACATATTGTATCTTCAAACTAACAAAAATTGCAATGTGTATCCTCTGTTAGAAGTTGATAATATGAGTGTCACAGTAATTTCATTCCAACCGGAATCACTTAGATGCCATCTGCGAACGTTAGGCCTATTAGTTTTTTTTTCCTTGAAATACCATCTGTTTAAAACTTGTTAGTAAGAATTGACAGATGGTTCTAATTTTTTACTACCTGTGAAGGATAAAACATTTGCCAACATTTACAGAATAAAACTGTTCATGGAGATAAGATGTATACAATGGAGGCCGGAGGGCTTGGGATATGCTTCTCGAATGACAAGTTGCATGCATGCGTTTGAGGGATTGTTTCGTCGAAAATGCGTCACTAAGAAGTTTTTTTTTTTTATATGCAATGTGTTGATAGGTCCCTACAATGGCTAAAGCATTGCAGCGGTTTGGCATGAAAAGAGCATTAGTCGTTCACTCGGAGGGTTTAGATGAAATTACCCCCTTAGCATTATGTCGATACTAGTGTCGACATTAAGTATGCTAAAATAGCCTCTCAGGAATAGCTTGTGATGATGTGATCGTCTCGTCAGATTGCTTTCGTAACGCATACAAATTCCGAAAAGCATTTCTGAAAAAAGGTCCCCGTGTGAGCTCGAAGTTTCTACCCATCGATATTTTTTTTAGCGGAAAATGCAAGCGACAACTAGCATCTCTCTCTCTCTCCTTTACCGGCAGGGTTAGATTACATTAGCAGCCTTCAATGTCAGCGAGCAGTAGCAAATTTCGACACCTTTGGAGATCACTTTCGGTCTTAACGTCTCTCTCTCCCCGAGCATTAGTCGTTCACGCCTGGTCTAAGCCCTGCCCCTCTCTCTCTCTGCTCACGCAAAATGAGTAAAGAAGAGCTAGAGAAGGCGTTGGCGAAGGTCAAGCGGGCATGTTTGAGCCCCAAATAATTGGGGCCAAATATTTGGGTTTAATACTAAAAAATTCTTCACATGATTTTTTATTATTATAATATTTATTAAAAATCTTCTCACTTTTCACTTTTTCACCAATCCCATAACATTTCTTTACTTTATAATATTTCTCAAACCCCAATACCCAAAATTTTCACCCTCAAACATAGGTACAGTATCCTCCAATCCCGTCGTTGTCTTCAGGTTCACTTGACCTCTCTCCATCAAAGCATGGACTCTGAGCTCAACTAGATCTAGGATCCCACAGCATCAAATTATTACTTTTTTTTTTCTTAGCATCAAATTATTACTTTTCGATATGTTATAAACATGGCTCACCGTAGTAGGTTTTTGGGTCAGCGATTTTGCACATGTACTCACCTTTTTGTTTTGCCACCTGCCTTCATGTATCTGCTTTCATCTTGTTTCGTTCAAATTCTTTTCTGTTACATAAATATTCCCCTTATGGCCTTTGGATTAGAATATATTAAATGGATCATCACCTTCCGGGAGCCTCTGAGATCCGAGCAGCTGACCGGAGCTAAAAGTTTGATCATGTTATATAACCATACGCTTTGTGATTCTGTTATGATATGAGAGAACGTTTTGTGAACCATTTCTTATTGGCATCTGTGTATGACATGTGACTTAAACCACTTAGAGCGTGTAGTGTATGCTCCAAAAACTGCAAATTACTAATTCAGTTTAATATTCTCATAATGGCAGTAAAAGTTATTGTGGTTATTGCAAAGAGGGTAAAGCAGCTGCTGATACAGCTTGGAGCACGCTACAAGGTCATTGAACTGGATGAGGAAAGTAAGTGTATTGTTACTCTTTAAGGCTCAACGGTTGCTGCAATAATATCTCTGGGTTGATGCCTAATTCTCCATATTTGCCTTATGATAAAATTCTCTTACCATGTTGTTGGGCTCAAAAGTCACCTTGCTTCCTCAGAATAAACGATGCGAGGAGATTCAGACTTCTAGACCTAATGATGGAGTCGGTTCCTTAATTAACTTGTGACCTTCCTGGACATGGTTAACATAATTCCCACAAAATATCATATACTGATATCACGATACAATTTGTTATAAAAAATGAGGAGGTTGAAAAGAATAGTGTATTATATGGTAGAGAATATATGACTTCTTGTCGAATTACTTTGATCTGTTGTCATCCATCTCAGTTGCAGGATCAATTCTGACATTTCCAAGCTGAAGAACACTTTATTGTTTCAGCTGGCCTTGTTGGGGAGCTAATGTTTCAATTTATTTCATATGAAGGGGATGGAGATGATATGCAAGCAGCTCCAGCAGAGTGGACAGGGCAAATGACCGTGCCTAACGTGTTTATTGGGGGGAAACACATCGGTGGTCGTGACGGTAAGCCCCAGCTGTTTCCTTGGGTAATTTTATGGTTTTCATTACAATAATTGCCTTGTTCTTTGTGATCAAGAGCAACGTAATAACAAGAAAAAGACCAACTAAACGCTACCAATTTCTGTTTCTTGTTTCCTGCTACTACAGCGGTAATAGAGAAGTAACAGGCAGGTCAGCTTGTTTCCCTTCTCAGTGAAGCTGGTGCCATTGAAAACAACACTGCCCAGCGTGATGTATAGGCCAGACGTTTCTGTAAAACTGCGTTCAAGTAAAGAAGCTACAAACATAACTGAGGTTTTCCAAGACCAGATTACATGTGTAAAGCAATAATAAGATATCCTGGACACTTGGGAGTGTTGCATGAAATACCAATAAGTGTTCGCACAATTCTCCTCTGGTTTTCTACTAAACCAACTTGCAATTGGTGTCATGTGCCATGTCCTCAAGCCAATAAGGTTAAGAGTAGCTTCTAGAGGCCCGAAATTTAATCCTCAGTAGACCTAAAAGCTTTACATCTGATCTAAAGTAGCTTGTTTTTTTCATGGACAATACCTGTTAATTCGCAGTTCCTGCATCAACTATTTTGATATGGCATTGCTCTAATGCACATCCAACTGAAATGCTCTCCTCTGGTCAAATTGCAACAGAAGTTTCGAGCCTGTTTTCCGAAGTTTGTGTGATCAATTAAATACAAACGAGTTCTGCAACAGAAATTTGTAACAATACGAACTTCCATAAATAAGAGAACATCATAGGTTACATGGCCATAACAAAAGAGCCAGAATTGTTTTTATGAACCCAACGAATGGGTTGACTTGCCTATTAAGAGACAAATTGGGTTACAACTTACAGTCCTATGACCCCCCCGGTCTAAACAATCACCCATTTCCCCATTATCAGCCAAGAGTATAATAGAAAGCAGTAGAGCCAGCTCTGCAGCAGAATGAGATTCTGTACTTATATGTGGATGATCTACTCTCACTTGGATGCAAAAATGGCTTCTAAATCTTTGTACAACCGTCTTGGTTTTGATTTGAAATCAGAAGATGAATGTACAGAGGAGCTCCCACTAGTACTTTTACTTGGAGGCCCACTTCCTTCTTTACTAAAGCTAGCAGCTGCCATTTCTCTGAGTTGTTTCAACCATGATTTTTCTGTTGGGCTTGCCCTCTTACTCCCACCATTCCCGTTACTTTCAACTGAAGAACCAGTAACCCCAGTATGTTCGTCCCCGCATCGGTTCACCAGGAACCCGCTTTCCATTTTCTGGATCAACTTCTCTGGAAAGAAAAGCAGGAGAAATCCAATTGAAGCTATTTTCAAACCCATAAAGAAAGAGTTCTTGGCAGGGTCCAGCCGCTTTGTCTGTCTGTACAAAGCATACCATTCGTTCATCATTTGTGGTATATATCCAACTAGGAAAAGAGAAAGCATGAAGATTCCAACTGTAGTCTCATTTCTGTCTGAAAATTCCTTATTCAAGAGAACTAAACAAGTAGCAAATAAACCTGCTTCACTTGAAACTGAAATGATCTCAACCAACTGAACCTTTTTCTTAATAAATGGCTTCTTGAGAACAAGGAAGAAGAGCTGAAACGAGGTGAGGCATAATAAAGTTATAGTCGGAAGCTTAGACGACCAGTTCTCCTTATAGGCACCAGCCATAATGCCTAGGGAAACTCGTCTCATGGTCTCAAGCAGCGTATAGTATATTCTTAGTATTCCAAACAGCTTCTGGATAAAAGGTGCTTCTGCATCTTCAGTTTCATCATCAGAGGCAATGATTCGATCGCCATGCTCACGGGGATTTGCCCCAGAAATCTGTGAGAGCATATATTTTGGGGGGCCTCTTAAATCTTCAAATAAAGGGCCTAACATCGTTAGATAGTCGGAGGTGGGTTGGTTTTTCCACGTCCACTGGCCTCTTTTACCAGGTCCCAAAGTCACTCTTACCATATCTTGATACCAGTGGAATCTCCGGCCTTCTTGATGAATTTCCTTGTATTGAAGTAGCTTCCCGAAGGTAATACCTATGGAGAGGAACAAGAGCAAGGCCAGCAGTAGAAAAGACACGGCACCAAGAAGCAGAACGCCAACTACAACTCCTGACGCAGTTCCACCTTAATCCACAAAAGAGAAAGATTAAACTCAAATTGTACACTAGGTAAAGTTTTGCGGTACATTTTTTAAATAAAAATGGGCGAAAAAGCATGTAAACATAGAAAAAAATTAGGGTTTTGCTCCAGATACAGATTAGTGTTACTCTGATATGATGCTGTCAGATAATTATCCTATGATCGCTGCATGAGACGCACAGAGAATCAATTAGACTTGGTGTCAAACAGAGACAAATGTTATTCATATTTAGACTATTTAATGTGCACATAAAGGAAACTATTAGTTCACTATATGATAACATATTTGCAAAACAGAGCAGAAAATATGACTTAATTTTTCTTCCAAAAAAAAATCTTTCTATTTTACATCCCAACAGAGACAGAGTGATGGTGCCTCCCCCTCATGAACAGCCAGCCCGCCCCTATGCGCTAGCCCTTATCTGCCTTGAACTACAGGAGCGGTCTTGCATACTTACACACATATGAAAATAAGGCTCTTTTTTTATAGTTCTTCTAGGCCTTAGTCAATTCTTTGACTAAATACTAGAGTACTGCTAACAGGGAATGCTACCTTGACTCTGCTACTTCTATCGCTCGAACTGTCCGAGCTCAGAGTAAGCAAATGTTTGATTAAAGAATTCAAGCGTAACAGAAGAGTGGAATGACACTAGTCTGGGTACATATCCTACTTAATTTCTTCAGCACTGAAGAAAGTATGTGAGCAGTATAATTATCTTTTTTGCTTGATAGATGCAAAGATAAGGACTCATAAGAACAATTTTCAAGTTACCTCTAATTAGAGCAGCAGAGGCCTCACAAGTACAAGGTAGTGAAAGAATTATGAGGAATAGTTCAAATCTTGGAAGTATCAATGCTCCATAACCCCTCTGCTTTTCAGAAGTTCTTTCCCTGAATTTAAGGATGACAAGGAGTAAAGCATGTAGCAATATCAAACTGCCACCAATTGTAGCTAACCAGAACATGCTTCTGTTAAAATCCCTCCACCTACACAAGAAAAGACTGTGTAAGACATTTACAGATAACTAAATGAGTCTCTGTAGCAGTCAAACTTAAGAAATCCAGACCGGCATACACCAAATTAAACAAAAAGGAAAATGACATGAAGTATTTAGTTTGTTCTTTACATCAATAGCATCAATTTCTCATAGCACCTATAGAAAATTGTACAACTACGTAACTCGAGTTCCAAACCGTACATGCCCAGAATTCTTGGTTTTCCATTCCACATTTTCCTAAACAAAAGGTTATATTCCTTTATCACTTTCATATTTTTTTGTGCTTTTCAAATAAAAACTCCATTTGTCTTCATATTTCCAAAATCCATATGCATGTTCATGGAACAGTGAAAAAACAAAACAAGTCCTCACTACTTACCCATTTGAAATATGAGGATCCACAATATAATCGGCTTCAGGTTTAATATTTGGGTTCTGCAGGAATAAATGCATGTATCATAAAACTTGTTTATCATGCGATAATACAAGCCGAAAGCAAGTCTCAGCAAAAGAAGCGGTTTTACACCTCAAAATATGATCGGTATTCCATGGGCGTTAGTGGCAACCCAAATACTGAACCAACCCTACCAAAATTCTCCTTTTCCTGCTGCAGACTCTGGAAAGTTCCTGAATCAAGAATTTGAGACATGTACGACCTTGTGGTGGCAGGGGGATGTGAGCCCACCATGACTGGCTGTGTGTGCCCAGATACCCATGGAAGACTGAAGTGGGGAATGCTCCATTGTAAACCCCTTGCAAATTCATAATATTCAACTGGCAATGTCACTGCCAACCATCTTGACAATGCAAAAACCTGAATATGGCATGCGATTCTCTGGATAAAAAGATAAGGACATGCTACTCAGTTTTATATTGATGATGGCATATCTCAGAAGTTTTAGAAACTTTTTTCGGAGACTAAACTGTTGGCCCACCAAAAAGCATGCTCAGAATAAGCCATAAAACACAATAAGTTCGAGTTCATACAAAAAGATTCCTTGCAGGATAAGAAAAAGAAGATGGTCTTGAAAGTGCCCCAGTGGAGTGAAGGCTTGCAATTGAAACCGTCAGTAGCCCAGCAGCAAAAGATGTCGCCAAAAACGAAGCAGTTGCTAGCTCAGAAGTCATAGAGGATATTTTAGGTACAGAATCTGCGGATATTTTTTAGTACCTCAATCAGTAACTTTTTAGGAAAGTCAAAGAGGACCATCCTCTAGGGCAAAGATAACATACAAAAATAATGCCGTCAAAAGAGAAAAGAATAGGAATCCTTACAGTGCCTTACTTGTACAACATTGGAAGCTAGGTTTCTGTTTCCAGCAACATCCTCAGTAACATTATCAGGAACACTGACAGATACAATAGGTTGGTCTGCTTGTATCTCTACAGCATAGATGGTTCTACTTATTTCATGAAAGCTGAAAAATGGTAGTAATTATCATTAGAAAGGATCTAAGATACAATTAGTCAGAGTAAATGCATTGCTTTACTAATTACAATACCGTCTCCAACAACCACCCAAAACTGGGGCATAGAGGGTCACTATCATGTTGTGTCTCATTGGCATGGATGCATTATTTACATGGAGATGCATATATTTGGCTAATGAACATAGATACAGACAGGTAAAGAGATGTAACTTGCCTCTGCAAATGCCCTCCGGTGATTGATACATCAGAAGAGTTGAAGCCGAATACTGGTTTCATGAACTTTATCCACATTGGTATTCTGTGTTCTTTTGTCCTCAGATGAGATGTTGTACTCAACCTCACAGCTGGCCTCAGAGAATCTGAAGGTCACATTTATATCTATGTGAGGAGGAAACACTGAATCACATAAGAATTGAAAACAACATGTAAAGCTTTACCTGATGTTTGGCAAGCAAAAATTTAAGAATTGTGAGTTCGTAGGAGACAATTTTGAGACTGACTTTTTATGGGGGTTTGTAAAAAGTTGGTGAAAATGTTAAAGAATGTTTGATTGTAGAATGATTTTTATTGGACTTTATTAAAAATTAAGGAGAGAAGGTTTGATATATTTTTTTTATGAAAAAGTATTGAAGTTGGTGTGAAAAGGCGTTGAAATTTGTGTGAAAATTATGAAATTTTGATGTTTAGTTGTAAAAAATTTGACTTTTTGAAAAAATTTCTTAAAAAGTTAAAAAATTTCATTACCAAACATCAAGTCGTTTTATAGAATTGTTAAATACTTTCACAATCTCAAAAGGTCCCTATATTCAAAGTGTTGAGTAACAGAATACTGTGACCAAATTTTCATTTTCAGTACCGATGGATATTTTATCTATGAGAGGCTTGCAAACTAATGTAGATCATACCATACAAGAAAGTAACAGGTGCAATTGAAGAAACTGGAGTCCCGTGTCTGCTTATGATGGAGTTTGAATCAGAGCTTAGGGTGACTATCGCCATGCCAGATATATTTGTGACCTGAAAGGGCAGGGTGAAACTGAGGCAAGTGCGAAAATGCATGAGAACAAATAGATACTTCGTGACATTACATGCAGTTCAATAATATTAAGGGCCTGTTCCGTAAGCCCATGGAACTTGATGGCTTCATGTTCATTACATCTTGTGTCTAATGCCAAACTGTATGACTGGGAAGTCCAGATATGCAAACATGAAGATGCAAAAATTTGTAGTATTAACCAATTCTATTTTCACAGGTGAGAAAAATAAAAGAAGATTGTCTGAGCCAGCTGACCAGGAACCCAAATCTGCGGTCTTTTCCATCGATGGGAAGAAGCATGCCCTGACTTGTGTGGAGAGAATTTTGAATCTCTGCAGACGAGTTGAGAACAGGTTCTGAAAAATACAAATACGCCTTTAATTTATTATACTTGTTAGTTGCCTGCACCAGTCTAGTTTCACGGTTAAGTTGAAGTAGCCTTTCTGGAATGTGAGTCCTCAGGTTGACAAACACACTTCTTCTGTCTGTGGAGTAAAAGCATCAGAGAAACGGAGCATATAAAGAACAATTGACAAGAAAACTAAAATTTTATCTTGAAAAAAACCCTGATAAGCTGTAAAACCTAGGTCCCAACTCAGAAAAAGGAAAGAAAGAACAAAGTCTGGGAACAGAAATTTTAAATCCAGCACTAAAAGAATACAAAAAAGGGTCCAACTTTTTGAAAAGCATAAAAAACTGAAATTTGAGGCTTACATGCAAAACATCAATGTCCTATGCAGATAGTTTAGTTGTATCAACAGTCTATGTCATTACTTTTTCGCTAGAAAAATTGCAAGTAAAAGCATTAGATTTATCTTAAAATTAAGACACATTAAATAATATGACAACATTTGGATTGAACATTAGACTCACCGAAATGCACATAGAAACTCGAATTAGCTGTTCTAGCAAATTTATTCCCAGCACTGTCTGTACAAAAATTCTTATCCATTACCAAGATCACTCGCCCATACTGACTAGTAGATGATAAACCCACAAGAACAGAATATTTGAGGTTTGGCTGCAAAATGATGAGTGAGGATGGTATAACTTGGCCGGCACCATAAACCAGAAGCTGTAAAGAGATTTACAAGAAAGAGGAACCTATTAGAATTGAGTTTATGATTCATTAAAGACAACCTTAGTATTGAGAACCTATTTAAAATGTTACCAGAAACATTATTTTTTGTGTCACTTAGAATCCATTACATTGGAAAGAACTCTTTGTTATCTTCTCAAATCGACCAAAGTCATAATCCAATAAAAGAAACATTCAAAAAAAGTCAAACACAAAACCATTGTCTTAGATGACAATAATAATCTGACAATCAGTGGGAAAATACACTTGATTAAATACTTTTGTGTTTTTATAAGTCATTTACTCACGTTGCATGCATTCACTGATGAACATCCAAAACCTCCTCCACCAGCACAAGGTTCACTGAAAGATATAATTACAGAAACATTCAAAGCGTTTGTGAAAGGTTTTAAGGCTGTTATATATGCTGTAGGCGGCACTGTATCTGCAAAATTGAGGTATAATGGAAATCAGCTGAGGACAGCAAAACATAAGACAGCACAATCACTAGCAAATCCAATTTGTATGTTCAGACCATAGACTTAATTTGGTTTTGATAACATGTAAAATCAAACTTCAATGTGACTAGAGGGCGTTGGAGAATTAGAATGGCAGAACCAAGAACAGCAATGTACAACATGTTTGTAAAATGGAATTCATGATTTGATACAAAAATGAGCAGATAAATTTGGTGGAGCCCATTTTCAGGGAAAAAAGTTCCAAAACAAGAGTGCAAAGGGACACAATTCAACAAATAGGGACAGAACATCTCCACAAGGACATAATTTGGTTGACGTCGAGGACTTTCAAGCAAGAAGCGGTAGTTTAAATGGAGTGGCAATCTGAAGGAAAATAATAACTGTAGAATGATAAAAGGAAGTTTCTTAACCAATAGTCCAGTTATAGCTGCCACAGACAATTCCCCGAGACCCATTGGTGCAAACTTCAAATGTATGATTTCCATCCTGCAAGCCTGAATACAGAACCCTCCTAGCTTCACAATCTGAAGCAATCCCATCATCCAGCTGCATTAAAAAGTTTATTAGCCTCCATTTATTTTTTTTCTTTTCGGATGAGCATTCTTCATTTTCCACTTATCACCGAGGTGGAAAGAAGAAAACGCAGGCAAGGATGCACACAGACGAACACAGACGTGCGGCATACACAATCACAAAGCACAATTTTTCCAGATATTTAGCTTAGCAACAGGAAGAGTCCCAGAGGAAGTTAATGGTAACAATCACAACCTCTGTGGATCAACCGCCTTCTTACACTTATCTCAGCATATTGCTAAAAAAAAGTGGGAAAAAGAGAATCATAAAGCACAGAACCAGACACTCATGAGAGAGAAAACCCCCAAACAAAAGCCAAAAAGTAGCAGCTCAAAGTTTAGAATACGTTATGCTTACAAAGAAAAAGTCGAGTGTACCTTACAAGTGACCCTAAAATTTGCGCAAGTGCCATTCTCACCGACAAATACTTCAAAGACAAATGTGGCTGTGTTGAGATGTGAGAATGCATGGGGAGCATTCAAGAACTTCACTTTGGCCTCTGAGCAATCAGAGTGAACTCTGAAACTTAAAAGAGAAAGAACCCAGCAAAGTACCCATAAAATCTTGAGCAAACCCATTTCAGAGTGAACCCAATGGAAGATGAGACGCTCTAGAGTCTAAAGGCCAAAAGCTACAAGCGAAAGAACCATATTTTTGGTGTTTGTATATAAAGTGTTGAACACTAAGAGCTGGGCATTGTATGGAAATAATGGTGAATCTGAGATAGAAGGAATAATAATGTAAGAGAGTGATTTAAGAGGATGGGTTTCGGACTGTTTTGTGGTAGATGAAGCTTCTATTAAGGATAGTGCACATGAGACTGATAGTGCAAGACAGGTGCTTTCAGGTCTACACTTTTTTTTTTCTAACAAGTGAGAGAGAGAGAAAGAGAGACAGTGAGAGGGAGACCGAGGGAAAGAACTCTTTTTTTTTTTTCTAGGCGAGGGAAAGAACTCTTAAAGGACAGGATTTGTATTGGAGAACTCCAAAATAAAGACAGAAAAACGGGAAAGAAGGATTTGGTTGTATGGCATAAATTATTAGAGGGGACTCAAAGCAATATTCAGTTCACTAACTTCATTTACCCAGTTTAGAACCAACTTTTCGTGTCATTTAGCAGACGTTCTCTCAGACATAACATGAATAGAATACATAATTAATCACTAATTTCTTTGGGAATGTAAAAGTTGGTGAAGCTTTTATTGAATATTATCTCCGCAGGTTAAGGCCTGTCAAAAGGTGGGCAAGATTACCAAAGTTCTGAGCTCTAGAAAAGATATGCCACCTTTTTAGTTCAGTTACTTTGTAAGTGCCAA
Organism: Myrica gale; assembly: GCA_963930655.1. Classification (NCBI taxonomy): domain Eukaryota; kingdom Viridiplantae; phylum Streptophyta; class Magnoliopsida; order Fagales; family Myricaceae; genus Myrica; species Myrica gale. Next base: position 16,887,387 of record OZ005617.1, on the reverse strand, counting down.
TATTTATTGGGCTAATTTGTAAATTGAGATAGTAAAGTCAAGTGAAGTGGCATGTCGACAGGTTTTCGGGGAGCAATGCCATCCATGTTTGTTGGAATGGATGCATTTTACTCGCTTGAGTTTACTTTTGATGCTTCTGGTTCACTAAACTTTTTATGGATTTTCTTCTCAAGAGATGTAATTCGAAACCTGACTTTAATGATAGGAAACCCCAATTACTGTTACAATAATTTGACTTCGCAGATAAATCGACTTCAAAGCAATCCAAAACATAGATGAAGAGCAACCCATTATCAAGTTGAAGCTATTAGGTAACAGAAAAAAAGATATCACATCGTTGTTCTCTCAAACAGAGAAAGATAATCTAAGTGAAAGATTCGTCAATAGAACATGGGGTTCTATTCATCTTCCAAGCTTTTCTTAAGCATCACTTGATTCCCCTGGATTATCATCGGTACGTTTCGATTTCAGAGTGACGACGATAAAGAACAAAATCTATGGATGCTCTTCTCTCTCTATTTTCCTATCACAACGGGAAACAATTAATCCCTGCACTTTATGGTCCACAAAATTAATAATAAATCCCTGAGATTGGGCCCTCACTGGTTTACCGATCCTCTTGTCTCATGGAAAATGAACACTTCCACATGCAGGACAGCTTCCAATGACAGGCGAGCCACGTTTCCTTTCAGATAGGATTTGCTTAATCTCAGTACAATTTTCAAATTGAGCAGGCCCAGCGTCCACAGATTCGATCCAACGACCCAGTTGTCCAGATAATAATGTGATGCCCAATTAAGGCATCCTTCGTTGTTCACATAACAGGGTATCAGTTATACGGTCTTCAGTGATCAGTCTCTAGTTGGAGGACATTGCTAACGCATACACATCGGATGGACAAGTCTACCGAGTGTCTGGTAGTAACTTCACAAAAAAAATTTAGAGGCTCTAATGGGAGGTGGTGAAAAAGTGATGATAGAGATATTTTTATAATAATGATAAAATTTTAGAGAGTCAAAATTTTGACATAAAAGATGTGAGAAATATGTGATGCTATATGCTAAAGTTATAGGTTTAGATTTTCCTTTGGTTTCTCAATCTCATAATATCTTGAATGATTGAAAATCTTAAAAAGTGCGCGGGGAAGAATTTTCAGCTAGAAGCTGGCACCTAATTAGGAGCTCTTGTTCTTTTAGACCCAATTAGGAGCTCTTGTTCTTTTAGACCCACAAGGCATTGTTGCATTCATGTGAAGAGAGTGGGAAAAAAAATGTCCTTTCCGATAAGCACAAAAGTGGGTACAAAACAACGCGTTAGATATGATTATTCCGTTGTTTTGATGCCAACAGATGAGAAATAATTCCCTCAGCAAGTTCGGTTTCTATTCTTCACTGCCTGTGTAATGCATATCCCTCGGGATGGCGTGAAGGGTTTAAATTGGGGGAACATCGATTTCAGCAGTAAATGTACAGCCAGATACGAACAATGAAGTGATGAACACAGAAAGTGCTCGTGTCTCGGGTGGTTTAGGCCCCACCAAAGCATGGAAGAAAGAGTAAAGGCAACAAGTGATTGAAAATGAGAATATCACCACAGGGTTTCGTCTGGTGGGAAGTCAACAGCTGGAGTTGTCACATGTCCCAAGTTCGAGCCTCAATATCGTCATTATCGCCCCTGCCTTATATGAGGTGTGTTGAGTGGGGTTCTGACACATGCCTCCATGTTGGCTTATAGGGCCGAGTACACGAAGTGGCCCGACTTTGGAAGCTCTTGGGTTATAAAAAAAATGGGAAGATCAATCTCGTTTATATGGGGATAAATGCTGTGGTACCTATGACAAAAAGACTCCTTTCCCTGCTCAGACTCTCTCTCTAATGTGCTATGGGCTAATAGACGAATACAGAAAAGAAAAGAACAGAAATTAAGTAGATGTCAAGACATGGAGAATAACACTGCGGAGTACAGCACCATTTTGGAAAGTTTTTTTTGGAGAGAGAGAGAGAGAGACTTTGTACACCTAGGTTAAAATTGGTTTGACTGAGAACAAAGATCCTTTTTTCTGTCTATGACTCTGGGTCTTAAGTTCAAGATACGATTGCCAGACCAGAGGAAGAATATGCTGAAAGATGGACCACGATCTAATTGAATTTTCCCCAGGGTTGTTCTTAATGACCATCATTTCATGTCAAAAAATACCCAGTTTATAGGCAAACTAAGTACAATACAGAAGGCTCCATTAGACTCAAGCTTAGGTCAAACATGAGATTACCTTAGCCAAAATCAGATGCTTTTGTTCAATGTGAGGCAAGGCCAATCAAGGGCCAAGACCAAATGGCAGTTGTATCCAAAATCTTTAGTTGTATGTCTGTGGTTTTGGAGGAAGGGCATGCATGTGTGTGTTCTCCTACTCCTAATAGAAAGAACTGTAACTTAAGAATCAGCACATTGGTCTATTATAGGAGATTCATTAGCTGTGAAACAGGCTCGAGTTATCCTAGCAGTGTTCTGTATGAATTTGTAGAAAGGTTGGTGAATTCTGTGTTTCAGAAACAACTGGTGGAAACAATGGTGGGAGGAGAGGTTAAGTTTTAGGTAGTTTGTTGAACAACTGAGAACTGAAACATAAAATACTCCAGCTAGTGTAGCAGAAATTGTGAAAAAATGACTCTCGAAGACCTCCTATGATAGTCTGGAGTCTGCCGTTTCCTAATGATAAGCCTCAAATGCCCACCAGTCGTAATTCATTCCCTGTCATTGAAGTACTTAGGTGTGCCTGCACGTAAGATAATGATTTCAAACTATTCCGCAAGTGGTTTTGAACCTAAAGATTAGGTCCAATGGATAGTAATGGAGCTTCTGCGCAAGCTAATAACAAACCACTGCTAAGAATAAGCTAAAGGCTAGATTTATTCTGTTTTTATGTCTTGTTTCTTTTTTTGGAGATTACTCTAGCAAAGTAGCATCCATCTAACAAAAAAAAACCAAAGCAGGGTGGTATCGGGAAGTCACTGTCATAGCTGTATGATACCCAACCTTTTTCATTTTGTCTTCTTTGGTACTGGGTGCATCAGATGTTTTGCTCACTCTTTACATTGAGATTAAAGTTCTCATGACTTCATTTATGGAGAACATCTTTTTTTTTTTAAATGAATAAGCCAATCTCATTAGAAAAAAGTGAAGACATTACAAAGGACTATACCGAAATCACTAATTCAAACAAGCTAGAAAAATAACGAAATCTAGAAAAAGGCAACCAAGCACTGAGTTCGCCCAACAAAAAAGTAAAGACAAGAAAACACCCTGCAACCTATCCAACGACGAAGAATAATCCTCAAAACAACTATTATTACGCTCCCGCCAAAGGCACCACCAAATACAATGGGGAATCATTCTCCAAATAGCCTTAGCAAAAGGGTTTTTACGCCTCCTCTTCAAGCACCACAGCACATCTTCCACTTTTTCTGGCATATCCCATTGAAGATTGAAGATACAAAGCACATTAGACCACAACTCACTCGCATAAGAACAATGCAACAAGACATGATTAGTTGATTCCCCACCACAGCAGCATAAGAAACACCCTTCTATGAAGATTGTCAATAGTTAAACTTCTACCATGAGAAGCCTCCCACACAAAGAAGGAAACTTTCATATGGCACAATGACCTCCAAACACCCCTTCAAGGGAAAGAGAGATCAGCCTCACCTCTAAGCAAACCATTCATCGACTTCACAGAAAACACCCTATCCTTAGAACCCATCCACTCCATCACATCATCCTCCCTCTTTTGACAACAACCACATACAACAAAACAAAGAAAGAAGCAAAATCCTTCATCTCCCAATCATTAGCAGCTCTATAGAAAGGAACACTTCACACCACATTAACACCATCATCCACCATAGCCTCCTTACAACGAGATAAAGAGAAAACCAAAGGGAAAGCAAGACTCAAAGGCTATAAGCTAATTCTGACACTATTCCCCACCTTAAACCGAATATTCTTGCTGAAAGTGCCCCAACCTTTACTAATGTACCTCCACAGACTAACCCCATAAGAGCCACCGGCAGAAATCGTACACCAACCTCCCATCACCATATTTTTCAGCAATGACCATCCTCCACAACCTATCCCTTTCCATAGCAAACCTCCATAACCATTTACTTAATAACGTCATATTAAACATACTAATATTGCGAAGGCCCAACCCCCCCCCCCCCCCATCTTGCAAAGGAGAACACACCTTATTCCACTTCACAAGATGAAACTTGTGAACACCACCATCACTTCTCCAAAGGAAATCCCACTGAATTTTCTCCATCCTATTCACCACCCCCACCGAAATGGGAACAAAGAAAGGAAATAAGTAGGTAAACTCGAAAGAGTAGGCTTGATAAGAGTTAACCTACCACCCTTAGAGAGGTACATGCGCTTCCATCCCGCCAACCGACGCTCCATCCTCTCGATGATCCCATCCCAAATATGAAGGACATCTTATGATGGCAATGCTACTAAAGCAAGCTCAAAACGACATAGGAGTGATCACTGTAAGGACTTTCGATATGAGAACATGCTTGACAATCATGTATACCAAACGCAATCTAGTGCTTAACATTATCACACCCTCGCGTAGGAGAACCACTTTAGAAAACTGTTTTATGTTTATGACATCAACATAGCTGGAACCGAACAAAGAAAAAGGACAAAACATGTTACCATAGAGGAAGAAAGGTAGGTATCATGTCTCTCATACCTGAAAAGTACGAACAAGGATTCTCCCAAAATAATATTGTTGGACTTGGATCCTTCTGATTGCAATTAAACAGTTTCACCAAGATGCAATAATTCATGCTGTGATATCACTTTGTGGCATCCATATCCGAAGAAGTCGGTCATAAAATGAGCAAGTAGCCACCGGAGTGCTTTTATTTTTGCCATCCTGGAAAGATGCCCCTCTCTGCCAATCTGCTCCATAAGCAAGTGAGCCGTGCTTAATATAAGTTTCAATCACTTCAGCTTTATCCGCTTCAACCTTAACAACTGCAAACCCATTGTGCATGCAAGCTGCCAAGACAATTTCTGGTATAATGGGATGAGGCTTGAGTCTCCAGACACCTCCTCCTAAACAAACTGAAGTTTCATTTACAGGTTTTGAGATTGATCTTACATCCCATACCCTCAAATTCTCATCATAGCAACCAGTAAGTATGGTATTAGGATCACCAGAACTCTTCACTATGCAACAAACACCCATCTTATGAACCTTGGTATTCTGAAATGCCAACTTAGCCCCATCCCGCAAATCCCAACAACTGAATTTGCAGTCATCTGAACCAGTGTACACCAGTTGGGGTTGGTGGGTATCAAAGGAAGTTGCCCAAAGCTCAAAATCATGTGCTTTCCATTCTTGCTGTACTTCCATTTGGGACTCCAATAGCGAAACAATTGACACAGACCCATCAGAAAGCCCCACTGTGATTGATGTGGCTGAGGGGTTCCAGTCAAGACAAAGGCACATGGAGGAACTGATTTTTTCTCCCTTTTTCTCTTTCAAGAAATCCCCTGCATCTGCATTTAGAACAAAACTAAATAGAAAAGAAAAGAAAAGTGGAAAAGTTGTAGCATGTCAATCCACTAGTGTCGGTATAAAGACAGGAGCATTTTTTTTTAAGACAGGAGGACGGCAGAAGCATTTTCATGACCACCACTTTTTACTCGTGTAATTCAGAGGCTACATTTCGTTAATAGATAGTATGAGGGGAAAAGAAAAAGATAATCTTAATAGCTTCAGTTGGCTTAAACACCTTTGAACATTTTGTTTTAACAGTTTACTTTCCGTTACTAAGCACTTCTCTTAGTAAAGTATTTATTCCTGTTCTCCGTGCTTTCTAAGAGACAAAGAAACAAACTGCCCACTAAATTATGTCCTAGAAGTGAAACATACCTTCTGCTCCTTCTGAACAGCTCTCAAGACCATACGTTCTCAAAAAACCATCAGCATCTGCTTGAGCAAGCATAACACCCACATTACCCCCAACTGGGCTCCACTTCATATCAAATATCCCCGCCGTCTCCACACGATGGAACATATCAAGGCAACCCATGGAAGCATCGACATTGAACAGTGATATGCTCCCAGATCGACTGGGCCGATCACCCTCTTGCAGCGTATACGTGGAAGCCGCCAGAACATGATGGTAAGAATCGTGAGGACAAAACTCGACACAATCAACATTCCCGTCTAGATAGCAATGTGCCACTTCCATACCTAAATTCTTGACCAGAAACGTATCACCGCAAGCAGGAAAGTGAAGTTAGCACTATAGCAATTTTGTCAAATAGCTCATCGACCACATTCAAAAAGTCGACCAGAGGGCTCTATGGTTTCAGGAAGGGAAATACAGATCTAAAGGGATAGATTACACATGGACGTTTACAAAGTTCTTGCACAGACAGAGTTAAAGTCTTAAAGAAACGCCAAATTAAGAAGATCGAGGAGTGACCGTTATGTTGGTTGGAAATTGGAAATTTGTCCCGGGTTGTGCCAAAGGGAAGTTGGAAGTTCCGATTCTTTTGATAGCCCCTCATGAGCTCGTTTCTAATGGGCCAAGGATCCAATCAACCTTTTGGTTCGACGCTTGTGCCAAGTGCTTTTTTCTTCGGCCTTTTATTTCCTTCGGTTCCTCCAACAAGAAGACGAGGGGCTTACTTACCCAAAAAAAAAAATCCGAGGGGCCTGAGACTAGAGGCCTGGAAGGTACTGGCCTGTGTCTTCTCTCTCTTTCCTTTTCTCCCGGAAGTTCGTAGCTTCTTTTCAGACACGTGTTTCGCCGAAAGAGCTTAGAGACTCGTCAAAAAACAAACACCATTGTTCTTATTTTACGAAAATACATGCTGTAGCAAGATTTTATTCACAAGTATTTGTGTTGAGCTGGCGCGAACATAGATTTATATAAAGACTATTTTAATATATTTAATCTGATATCACAAAAAACTAGTGGGTTACTTTATAAATGCACATTTCTTATATAGTATATTTTGGGATTTTTATGTTATATATAGATTGTTTCTAATAATTTGACTTTATTTGAATCATAGTATTATCCTTACCCCCAAGAAGAAAATAGTATATGTATGTTTTTTTTTCTCAGAAAATAGTATAGGTATGTTGAGCGTGATAGCTTATTCTAAATTTTAAAGGCTACTCGTATTCAATGTATAAAAATTGATAAAAGAGTTTGATGAGTTATAATATGACCGGTCCAACCCATCAGAAATACATCGATCCGGCTATAGTCCCGCTCAAGCTCATGGGCGCGCCCAAGGCCCCCAGCCCGCTCACATGAGAATTTGTCTCTCAATGCTTTCTCGTTTAACTATTCAAGGAGTCATAAAGTTTACATTATTAAGACTTCTCTTATGATTTTAATCCCTCTCACATATAAATAGGCAAGCACTCTCCTTCATATTTTCTCAAGCTTAATTGCTCTTATAATACTCAACTCTTCCTGAGATCTAATTTAGGCGGAGTCTCCATATCTGACGTCACCCTTCTATTTGTTCCCTTTCAGGTCTGATCGACTCTTGGTATTGGTGATTTTTGGAATCATCAGTTAGCGCAGTCTAAGGGAATTTCTTGAAAAAAAACCACTTTCAAACACTTTTACACTCACTACATAGTTTTCAGCCACCCTATTTGTATCATTCCTTCATCTTAATGACTTCCTCCACTTAAATACTGAACTGCGACCAACCACTTCCGACTACAAACACAAAACTAGTCCCCAACAACAACGTTGTGACAAACTCAGATCTCGCCCCCAACAATGACGCATTGTTGGTCACCTTGGTCCAAACCGTAGAGAACCTTATTCACTAGATTAGCACGATCCTGCAAGTCAAGTCTCCTTCGTCCATCCACGTTCACATACATCTTGTTCACGGGAAAAAAATGTGTACAACAACTCGACTCATCAATCTCCTCCTAAAAAACACGGAGCAGATGGTTGGAGGACCGCCTTCCATGAACAGATGACCGAGCAGGCAGAACAGATCTGGCTCCTCCAACATAAATTGAACAAGGTGGATGACCCTAAGACCAATGATTCCTCCATTGTAGCAACGTCGGCAGCTCCCCGTTTACAACAAAAGTGCTTGCTTGCCCGCTGCCCCCGCACTTCCGACTACCCCAGATCGACATATTCGATGGTTCCGGTGACCCTGCGACCACATGGAGATCTTCCACCTACACATGCACGTCCAATCATATGCACATCTCATCCTCTGTCTCGAGCGTTCTCGTTAACTCTTAAAGGATTTGCACAACAGTAGTTTTCTGGTCTACCAGCCAGAACTATCGAGGACTTTGACATCCTCAGCGTACAGTTCTTAAGCCAGTTTATATCTAACCGACGGATCAAACACTCGACCTCTTACTTTTTCAGCGTCAAACAAAACCCTAAGGAAAAGTATGTGCAGTTACATAGCACGATTCAATTTTGAGGCTGTCACGGTCTTCCAAGCTACTGAAAAGGTCAAACTTATGGCTCTGATCACAGGCCTCCTACCGAGCGACATCTTCAAAAATCTCATAAGGAAAGTCCTGACCAATTTTGCAAATGTTATAATGAAAGCACAAAAACACATAAATTTCGAGGACATGTTTGTTGCACGTCTCCATTCAACGCCTCTCGACCATCAGTGGGACAAAATGGACCGCGACACTTGCCGTTCTCACTACAAAAAATCAGCGACGACAAATCGGCAGAGATCGCTCACCAAGACCAGTGCGGCATGACCAACCACCTCCGGAGTGATGCCCCTCACTACTTTCACGACTCTCGACACTACCCCTAGGAAGACCTTGATGCAGATAAAGCAAGACCCAAAGTGTCAAATGGCTTTCGAAGCAAAAAACACCACTAGAGAGACCACGGTCACAACACATCCGACACTGCCCCTTTATTTATTTCATTTCAGGTCTGATCGGCTCCGACTATTGATGATTTTTGGCATCATCAGAGTTGATTAAAGTAACCCTTTTGGCAATGGATTAAACCCTGTGTTGTATTACGAAAATATGATAAAAGTAATAGTACTCGTAAATTAGTCTGAACATCCGGTTATTAAAAAAAATTGTCATAGTAATTAGTTATTGATGAGAGATATTTCTCGGCTCACTTGACCAGGCCCGGCCTAGCAGAAGCGCAAGAGGCCTTGCGGAGAGACTCTCAAAATTAGGATAGTAGCGGCCTACAGGCTCTGATTGCACAAAGGAGGCCTGAGCCCAAAGGGTTCCTGTGACCAATCCTCACATTAAGTACAATCAGCCGTACAAGATTTCGACGCGAAAAAAAAGAGAGGATCATCTCCTCCTAAGAAGGCCAAACCATTGAGGACCAAGATATGGGGGTTTTCTTCGAGAAGACGCAAGAAGGCGCCGTGTACAGTAGTCATTTCCCCTATCCACTTCCGTGCAAAAAGCCTCTCCGCCTGCGTTAGAGCGGCCGAAAAAGAGGTCTGCGCGACCTACTGGAGGAGCCGTGTGGCATCTATTATGCCACTTACTGCCCCTCTAAGACATGCAAAGCAACTTGTATACAAAATTCCCTCGTATGTACTAAAGACAACAAATTCTCTCTCTACTCACACTAGCGATTTTCCGACTTAAGCCTCGAAGGTTCACGACACGGGAAGCTCTGTCTATGAGTTTTTAATGCAGGTACAAGCAGGGTCGGCTCAATAAAAAATGAGGCATAAGGCCATACTAAAAATTAGGCCTTTTATATAAAATATATTTAAAAATTTATTTAAAAATTTTTTTTCTAAATTTTTGAGATATAAAATTACTAACAAAGTGGGCATACATCTCATTTATTTTTAATTTATTTGTTCATCATGTATTTAAGGTTTTTTATTTTTTATTTTTTTTAATTATGAGGCCTCTTACTTAAAATGGAGCCTTAGGCAATTGCCTAAGTTGGCTAAGGGTTGAGCCGGCCCTGGGTACAAGTACTCATAGGAATGCTTGTTAGGTAGGCGGGATCATTTTCGGCATCATCTAAAAAAAAAAAGTAGTCCACGTACTCTTCCGAGAAATTCGTGATTTGTTGTTTGTGGCAGGAGATGACCAAAGGTACACTGAGAACGTCCCGCGGATATTAATCTCGAAAACCCATTGGCTTTTGACAACTTGGTGCGCATCGAGGGACAAAATGTAGTGACGGGTCTTTGCGAATACTAAATTAAGGAACAAATTTGGCATACTGATATGATATGCGTTATATTTAATATATGTTCATAGAGCGCATCCCCTGGCCTCTTTGTGATGTAGGAAGAGAGGGTATTCATTGATTCTACCCACATTTCTCAACCCTGATTCGGCCGTCTACTTTGTTGAACCTTCTGCTTTGCTATCGTTTGAAGCTTTATTATATGTTCTTCCTTTGATCAAAGTCGTCAATGGGACTTACATTTTTGCATCATAATATATTTATATTTTTATATATGTTTCAGAAGATTGACTGCATGCCTTCTGTCCGAAAGCTTTGCTTTGCTTTGTTTCGTGGCAATAAACAATGTAGGTGGAGTACTCCACCATTAAGTTAGGTCCACATCCATTTATAAGATCTCAATTCAATTGAGCTTTATAATATCTTTCTACGTACATTCAAAAAAGTAATTTCCATAAATATAACTTCAACTGGTTGCAATAAACAAAATAGAATGCATATACTTTGGGGGAGTTTGATTGCCCAAAAAATCGGGGCTCAAAAAATCTGGCCTCTCTAAACGCAATTGCCCCCTAAAAATGTCGAAGGTATCAAATATTGAGACATTTTTTAACCTGAAATAACCCCATGTATTTCCAAAACTACCCCCATCGGCAGTGAGCCTCTTAACACATTGCAAGGGCATAGACGGAATTTAGAGAAACACGTAGTACCCACCTCTCCACCGAATTTATTATGTCTCTTAGACATTTACAAAATTGCCCATCGCTATTCCACGACAAGAACACCAAAAACGCCTTCGTCCTCATACATGTTGGGTGCCTCACCAAAAAAGAAGAAGCAAAAAGGCCGAAAAAGGAACAACACACGTGGGCGGCTCAATTTTTTTCAACATTATTATTTCACGTAAAAGTCAAACTATACAATCCAATCATCAACATTAATGACAACTCCAACATTCATCCAAATACACTTCGTCATTTTTACTATTTACACAAAAATTCATAAACAAAAAGATTCTCAAAATTTTAAGAATATTCTTTAAAATTTTGGCATTCAAATGCCTCCTTTAAATGATCGTGACCCATTATTCTTTTACAAAATATTTGGCGAGATGGCTTCAGGTGGCCACTTATTATCAAAAGGATAGTTTCGAGTTTTTTTAATGACAGATAAATATATGTCATACTCGGTCCTCAATTATGTGGGTACTAATTATTAATTTCAGATGCTTTGCACGTTGAAAATTTTCAATTAATTTTGGTGAAAATTAATTTTTTGACATCTAAAATTATGATTTTACACTCATAAAACTATCACAGTAAAAAAATTATAGAGTTAAAATTGTGATTTTGTATACCAGAAATCATTTTTCGTTCAAATTGATAGAAAATTTTAATAAATGATACAGACTATCTGAGATCAATAATTAGTGGATTAAATATGACAAAAATAATATATTAGAATGCAGAGCGCACTCAAGACCCTCATAATTAAAGGGTACAAAGTGTATTTATCTTTTATAATAAATATATGGTTGTTGATCCAGATTCAAATTTCCTTAATATTTGTAAAGGGACAGTTTATCTATCTAAAGATTTATTTATATATATATATACTATACTATACTATACCAGAGTGCTTACTTAATTGACTATTATATGTATATAAGGCTTCTCGTCTTATAAGTAAATATAAGATATACAATTTGTATGATCAATAATAAATATCCGTGGTTTAGAAAAAGAAATTTCAAATATCTGGACTAATTAATGTGCTTTCAAAATCTAATTAAGTAAGAACAACCTAGCTAGTTCAAACGAGTACGTACATGCACCAACTATATTGTCCCTTTTGCTACGAGCACATTAATGCTAGCTCCAATATTTTTCCTTCAAATTAGAGACATGCATTAGATCGAGTTGACATTTGAGAAACGGGTGGACTTAAGGCTAATTATCAGCTTAGTTTTGGGGGAGAGTAAAGCGAACAGCCGATTGAAACCCTATTGAGGCACCCTCCGGCCCCCGCCCTCTTCCACTTTTCGCCGGCCTGGACTCAGCGGACGATGCTCTTCATTTTTCGCTGTTCCATCTTCCTTCGGCCACCGCCCGCCACCGCCGCCGCCGCCGGTCACCGACCGACCAGTAATAACCCTGTTTGGGGCTGCCCAATTGTTTAGGGCTTGGTTTCTTTTCCGCTTTCACCCGTTAGGGCCCGCCTCACTGTTTAAGGCTGCTTTTGTTTTATTTCTGTGTTTTATACTTATCTGGCCTCTGTGGCTTGTCTGGCCTCTGTGGCCTGTCCGTCCCTTCGGGGACTTTGTAACGCCTTTAAGTAGGCTATGCTCGTTGGGGCGCCGCCTCCTTGGAGGATCTGGTATTCCCGTTAGAGCACCTCCGCTGTATTTTGATCCACCATGATGAAATACAGATATCCGATAATTTAGTTATTAAAAAAAAAAAACCCTATTGAGGCTGCTAAGGAAAAAAAAAAAAAAAACCCTATTGAGGCGTGATTCGATTCCTATCTAATGATGAAAGGAGGATTTTTTTTTTTGTTTTTTTTCTTTTCTACGCAAATGATGGCGAAAGGGAATTTCAGAAAAAGAAGACTAATCATTAAAGGGTGCAACATCTTCAGTGCCCCACGCTTGCTTTTGCATGTGCATGTAACTTTCACGATTCAATATCGATTAAAATACGATTCAATATCGATTAAAATACGATTCTACAGTGCCAAAAGCCAAATCATTGCAATAAAACTTTTTTAAGGAGGAGACATAGAAACGATTATTCAGTTTGTCTTACCAAAATATTTTTTTTATGTAATTGGACCCTCCAATAACTAATTAGCATAAATACACTTACTCTTGTAGTATTCGAAAGTTGTAGATATACCTTTATGATAAAAAAAAGTTATTTTTCTACCAATGAGGTAAGATTTTTGTTTAAAAATTAACTATACATTTGTCTCCGTTAAAAGATTAACGAGAATTGGTGACGTGTCAAACAGAGTACACGTGTGCACAGATCACAGTGCGCTGCCTGTTAGTGAGTCCCACCTCAATCTCATCAGGCATGAAAGTCCAGTCACAATGACGTCACCCACTCAAGCCGCCTGGATGCACATGGACAAAAAAATAAAAAAAAAGGACGCCGTTTAAGGCTTTCCCATTCAGCTCTCATCCCCTTCCCCCTTGAAGCCTTACCGATTTTCCCCAAATTTTACCTGATAGAATCGACAGAGAATTCATCGACAGCACTTTTGGTAAACTTCAATCATTGGATTTCTCTCTCCCCAAAAATTTTCTCTATTTGGGAAGTGCGTCTCCTCCTTAAAAGCCTCTACTATCCATTATAGTTGAGATGGGGATTTTGTGGAAGAGAAACGAAAAGCAATCACTTTAGCTTTGTCTATGCCTATACTCTCTCAGGAGAATCATATTCAATAGGTAAGCGTAAGTTCAAATTTTAACACCTACGAGTAATTAAGTTATTGATTAAATTGATATTCGAGTTATGAGATCGATTTTAATGTTCCAGATTTGTCATTTAACTCTCAGTCCAGTTGGTGGTTTTCCCAACATATTTTCCTCGTAAACAAGATAAAACTAAAGTATTGATCATTTATAAACCAAATTCTTCTCCCCAGACATTTGTGATTTTGTAATGTGATCGTTTCACATTTAAGTTTTAACATGTACAACAAAAAAGTATGTTCGTTTCGGTGAGATTTTTAAAATTTGAAGTGTTTTAAGATTTTTTATGTAATGTTAAAGTTTATTGGTATGCGTGTAGGAGTTGTTTTGATATATTGGTATTTGAATATGTTCGGTTTGTAAATTCTAAAATTTATGTGTATTTACCAAAACGAACATCCCCTAATTACGAGCTAACAAATACTATAAGATATTTTTAGTTTGGGGGTAAACTCATAGTTAGCCCCCTATGTTTGGACAAAAATCATAGTTAGTCTCATATTTTTGAATCCAACAATTTGATACCCATAACTTTCAAAACCTATCAATCTTCGCCCCCGTCTAAAATAGACGTTAAATCAGACGGAAAAGCATGAAAAATGACCAAAATGCCCCTCCAAAATGAAATTACTAAAAAATAAAAAAAAATCATCAAAATAAAAAATGATATTTTTTCAAAAATTAACATTTTTTTAAATAAAACTATATTGAAACTCTATTTCAATAATATATTTATTTTAATTTATTTCTTAAATTTATATTTATATTTATATTTATATTTTATTTTAAATTTTAGCTTTGGAGGGGCATTTTGATAATTTTGCATGAATTTCCGTCGGACTTAACATCTGATTTAGACGGGGGGCTAAGTTTGATAGGTTGTGAAAGTTATGGGTCTCAAATTGTTGGATTGAAAAATAGAGAATTAACTTGATTTTTGTCCAAACATAGAAGGCTAACTATGAGTTTACCCCTTTTAGTTTCCAAATCCTTGCACGACTTTCAGATGGTATAAGAAAAATACTACATAATTTGAGTGTCTAAATAAGGAATAAAGTCTTCCCCTACATCCGCAAAAGCATATAAAGTGGGGAGATGAGATTATAACGAGATCGAAAAGAAATGCGTCAGAAAATGTCCCTCGTGCTGTGTATCAAATTCCGATTCAGTCAATTAATTAGTAATGGTTGTTTCGATTGATTGCTACATGAAGTTATTAGTAGTAAGCGTTTCAATATATAGTTATTATGCGAATATTGATAATAATTAATGTAAATACATTATTTTTCTTCTTGTTTTAGTAGTTTTACAATGGCCTCACAAAGTCATAATACCAACTAAGCCTGCGGAAAAATTCTGGTTAAATTCGGGTTCTGGTTATAGTATCAAAAATTCGATTTCATATCATGCATATACCGAAACCGAAATAAGTTTTTTTTTTCATTTTATAATCAGAATCGCAACTGAAAATTCTGAGGAATTTATGGTTCCGTTTTTTTTTAAGATTTGAAGATCCACCATCTTGTTTGATAATTTTTTATTTAGATTTTAGATGAATTTTTATTTTATATTTTATTTATTGTTAATTTATAATGAGTATAAAAAAAAATAAGGCCAAAATTTCAACCAAAAATGCCTAAAAATAATTTTTAGCACATTAGAGTTTAAATAAAATCTGATAAAAAAGCCCAAATATTGAAACCAGAAATTGTGGTTCTCATGCCAACATTTACTAGAATAGAAACAGGAAAAAAAAAAGAAGTTATTCCGATTAGTACAAGAGCAAGAATCGAAATATTTTGGTTCCTCCTGTCCTCCCTCCTTCCCCGACACCTTTCTTTGTGCCAGAGCTCCTCCTTTTTTATTTTTCCTGATTTTTTGCTTGAAGACTTGGAGGCTAGATCCCGTCGTTTTTGCTCACCCCTAGAGGCCACGCATCAGCCCACAAGCACTAGCTCCTTCGGCCGGTCCCTTCTACACCATCCCTTCGCTGGTCGGTCGCCGCACGCGCCCGACTTTTTGTTTCTCCTTACAAGGGCTTTTCCGGTGTTCTTTGGAGCCACCGCCCCCTGGTCGATTCCAGCATCTCTAGGCATTCATATTTGGCCAATTTTGATCCATTTTCGCTCGCGCGTGGTTTTCACACGTCGTCCTTGACACCTTGCTTGGTGGTTTTTGGCCCTTTTCGGTCTCTCCTGGTTTTCTAAGAGCATGTTTTTTCTTTTTTTCTGTTACGTTGCTTTGTTTAGGCCCATTGGTGGGCTTGCTTTGTTCCTTTTTAGTTGTAGCGCCCCTAGGGGGCTTTTCCGGCCACTTGTTGGCCTTGAGGACTCCCTTGTGGACTTTGTTGTGTTTGTCTAGGGTGACGCTCTTTCTTAATTCAGTGACTAACTCTAAAATGGTTTCAGTAGCGGTCGTCTACCGTATCCTGATACCCGTTCTTTTCACCCGGCATGAAGCATTACGGAGTTTATTGACTCTTGTTGATCCCGCGGGTCGATCTTTAATTCCAATTCTTTATTGTAACTTGTTAGGTAGATTCAATAAGCAACGTTAGCCGTCGTCATTATTCAGGAAAAAAAAAGTATTCTAGTTTTATATGATACATTTGTGTCAATTCAAATGGTTGGTTACGATGATGATCAATGACCATCAAGTGTTTGATATTATTCCTTTTGGCATATTTCCAGGAAAAGTGTTTGACTTCTATTATGATGCTACCAATGATGAAGGGAAATGGAATTATAGGTCGTAATTAAAAACAAAAATTATTATGGGGCCTGGGGCCGGGTTGGAGAATGACTGCATCTGCACAATAAAAATGGCAGTCTTTTATACTTTTACCAGAACCCAAGAATTTTTCGTCACTGTGAAGAAAGTGATCCGTATGTTCGCCTCATTCACAAGTCACCTATCTCAAGTCACATAGCGTATGTAGTGGGCGACTTTGGTTTCTTATTTTATTCTTTCGCACCAGTAAGTTCTCTTGAACCAAGCAATATTCTGTCCTACCCGCACTCCTCTCATCAGCGCGAGTGCAGAACACACTTGCGGTAATTTATGTTGGTATTCATCGTCTTCATAATGCATGAACAGCCTTAATATTTTTAACTTAGTTCGGATGTTAAGTACTGTTCGTAGTAAAAGCGATATGGCTCGGCTTTGTCTTGTTTTCTTGTCTGTCTTCTCTCCCTCAAGGGGTGGAGGAGACCCTCCCTCGTCAATTTCTGGGGGACTGCAGGTCATCTCGCTGCGGGCGGAACCACGTATTCTGTGAAAAAGATAAGCAAACAAATCTACTTGAGCCTCTAAATTGTAAAGATACATAGACCGTCATTTGACTCCTATCAAAGTTTGCATTACATAAGAGATCAGGTGAGGATCAGTCACTCTTCTCTACCATTGCAGGCAGGGGAAGGCCCGGGCGAACCTGGGCGGTCGCTCGGGGTCCGCCCCTGAAAAAAAAAAATTTCATGTATGATCCACAATTTTCATGCAATGACGCAGTACTTTAAAATTTTCATGTATGTTCCACTGTTGTTGTTCCACAATTCCTTTTTGCTTTTTAACAATTGTGTACAACTCCAGAATGTCTTTAATTGCACATCAAATAGTTCTTTTTTCTTTCTTTTTTTAATTATCAACACAATGACTGAGAAGGGTTTTTGTTTTTTTTTTGTCTATTTGGATAACTACATAAGCAGGACTTTCTTTTCCACCCTGTTTTCCAGTAAAACGCATATATAGACTCCCTAATATCTGGGTAGATCACATTGATGGTTTGAGTTTTCAATGTTTCTTCTAATGACATCCATATAGTATGAATGTGTTTTAATCAGTCACTTTCATCCCTCTCTTATAGTAAATTCCTATTTATTTCAATTACGCTCACTTTTTTTATATAGATAATTATGCTCGCACTCAGTTCCTACATTGCTGGAAAATAAATTCTGTAGCAAATTAAATATTTACTTGTTAACTTATTGTTCTTTATGTGGATTTGTGTAGTGAAGATCAAAATCCATTGCTGGAGGCACATTTGAACTTTACCAATATACTTGCTTATTTGTTGGAAGAACATTTGTGGTAGGTAATCTTCATTTTAATATTTTTTTCATTTCTTGCTTAACTCTAGGCTGAATTGTGAAGGAAACCGGAGGAAGGGATGTTATTTGTGTAGTATTTTTTAGGTTGAATTGTGATGTTGTTGAGCCTAGGACAACCTTAGTTGAGCCCAATCTTGTTTGCTATTATTCTTAATTGTTTAAATATTGAGATTTGGTGCCATCACTTTTTTATTATTGAAATATCTTATTTGTCATTGAAGACTGCCATTGAATTTTGTTTAGTTTGCCATTAAACTTTGCCATTGAATTAGTATGATTGAGAATTGTATGATTAATTTGGATAAATTTTTTCTTTATTTATTGGTTTTTAATTCTCATAACATTGTAGGTGACACTCGTTGGGGTTCATACTACATCATAGTATTGCGTCTCTTCACTATGTGATCAGCAGTGTTGGACGTTCTTGAAAACATAAATGAGGATGGTACTTGCCCAGAAAAAAGAGTCATGTCTAGGAGCTTGATGGATGAGATGCAAAGTTATGAATTTGCATTTACTATGCATTGGTTAAAGAAAATAATGGGAATTACAAATGATTTGTCACAGACCTTACAACGAAGCCATTTTGCAACGTTTTCAGAATATGCACAAACGTAAGATTCAATTGTCCCCTCAGTCGTAGTATATAGTACAGTATGTGTAATTCAATATTTTTAATGTTTTTAGTTTTTAATGTTTTGATATTGTAACTCTAAGACAATTTTTTATATTACGTATGAAAAAAAATCAGTCATTTTGCTTTAAAAGTTCGCCCGGGTTGGTTTTCATTCCTAGTTCCGCCACTGATTGCAGGATAGGTGAGGCCCCTAGAGGTCTCTCTATGCAGCGCAGAGGGGATCCCTAGCTTGCGCCTGAGCTTCATCCCCACAACAACCGCCTCTTATCCCCCATCATAGTTGTATCTTTCAATATGTATTCTACGCATAAGTTCCATATATTTGATAACATCTTGGAATCCTGACCATTGAGGAAGACAAGAGAAAGGTTTCAAAAGAATAAATAATTCAATAGATAATCAAACAACTACTGTGGATTAACTGTATGTGCATGATATTAGTGCGCATTTAGATGTCTTCTCTAATTTTTAATTTTGTTGAGAGAATTTTGACACCAGGAATTCAACCCAACTAGGAATTTGGAACAAACCTAATTGCTTTCTATATAGAAGTAAGAAATCTATGAGAACGGATTCCCTCCGAAGGGGAATCCGTCACAAGCACCGAAGGGATGACTGAAACCTCACGTTCCAGCCATCCAACGGTCAGGAATCCGAGAAGTGTGGGTCCCGCGTGGGACCCACACCTGCTCGAGTAGCTTCTGCTCAGGCATTCCTGACCGTTGGATGGCTGGAACGTGAAGTTCCAGCCATCCTTTCGGTGCTTCGGACGGATTCTCCTTTGGAGGGAATCCATTCCCAGAAAATCTATGCATTTTCACATGTTACCCTCTTAATTGAACTGATCTGAGCAATTTTTTTGGACCCAACTTGTATTCCCTTTTCCTCACTAGTTGACTAAGAAAGGATTTATCTCATATATTCCTCGATTCAATACCTTTTTTGCTGTATTGCATGTCCAACGGTGAGTACTGGGCTTGTCCATTTTTTTTTCTTTTGTAGATTGATTGGTGCTGTTACAAACTAATGATCTTGCTAAGAGAGAAATGAAAGGATACGGTACATCATTTTGAGTGGAAGGAAGCCTACTATGCATCCACTATGATTATTTCTTTATGGGTCAGCATGCATATTTCTTTTTCTTGTTTTTAAGCAAAAATGTGGATAGGTTACCTCGCTAGTTTTTGTGGGTTTGTTAAACAAAAATTTTATTTTTATCAAATACGCGTCAAATTTTTACTTCTACTTTTATAACTTATTCACCAATTTTAATATCACATTTTTTTAACACTAACACAATTTTTTAATAATATTTTGATAAAATTTTAAGGGAAAAATACAAAATCAATCCCTGTGATATATGCGAAAATTGAATTAGTCCTCATGATAAGAAAAACATAAAATTAGTCCCTGTAATTCCATTTTCATTTACCGTTAGCCCTCCATCAGGAACTGATTTTATCAATTTTTAAAATTACATGAACTAATTTTATACTTTTCTTATCATGATTACTAATTCGATTTTGGAGTATATGATATGAACTGATTTTATATTTATCTAGGTTCGAATTGAATTATAATTAACTATACAAATTTATACTCGCTATATAATGATCGGACTGAACAATAATTAAAACTCTGTCGCGACGACTAAAATTACTTTTGAAAGCAGGAGGATTCGAAATCCTCTCTAACCGCACGAGAACTCTTGGGGTGTCCTCACTCGATCGGACCCCAGAATGAAATAGACTATCGCTGTGGTGGTGGCTCTGCATGGATTCACTTCGACTCAATAGCTCATAAAAATTGAACTGCACGCTCCCTTGAACGAGCGTGGTCCGGTCCCATTCGTCCACTGAACACTTGAAAAGAAACAAGCAACTAAGGCCGCTGCTGCTCCAAGCTCCAGCTTCTCCTTGTTTGTACGCAAAAATTTGCACTTCCCCACGAGACCACTAACCCTCGCCTTGTTCCGAGTTCCGAGTTCCGTCCCCCTGCTCTCTCTAGTCTCTGCTCTCTGCTACTATTTTTTTTTTTTGTATTTAATCCATCTCCTACTTTCAACTCCCAGTTACGATAAGATTTGAACCTTATTTCTCTCCTATTCTAGTCTCTCCACCCCCTCTCAGTGATGGATGAACTATACGGCCTCCATTCGACCACCACGGACTTCTTGGTCCAGCATTCAATGGATAACTATATGGTGGCCAATTACCAGTCCTTTTCGTCTCCGATTGTCAGTTTCGGCGACCGAGTGCCGTTGTTTGGACCGGACCGGTTGTTTTCCGGTTCAGTGCATTCGGTGGAGACTGATGCCGCCTCCATGGCGGCGGAGATTCAGAGAGCAGGGTCGGGCGAGGAGGTTTATGGTGCAACTCGAGCGAAAATCGCTTCGCATCCTCTCTACCCTGAACTCCTCCAAGCTTACATAGATTGTCATAAGGTGAAAACGACTTTTCTTTATCGGAGTGCCTAACGTCGTGTTATAGTCTCCGCTTCCCCGTTTGGTTGCTGGGAAAACGAACAAGAAGGTCATAAAGAAAAAGAAAGAAACATAGAACTGAACTTCATAATAAAAGAGAACGAATTTACCCTCCCTTAAGCTACGCTTTCATGACTACTGATTGTTTTGAGCTCGGCTTTTTCTCTTCAACCAAATGGAACGTAAAAGGTCTTGAAAGAAAGTATAACTAGGACTCTCGGCTTCCGACCTTTTGACCTATATCTCTAATTTTCGTTCTTAGTACGAAGTAGAAGAAGCTTCAATGGCCTCGCGGAACTTTAAACTTTAAAGAAACTGTATGGAGACTGCGATATGCTCCTGAAGTGTAGTTCTTGAAACTTGAACTTTTTTATGGCATACAATTGGATTAGGGTTTAATTTCCTTTGTGTACAGGTCGGAGCACCACCGGAAATTGCGGACGTGTTGGACAAAGTTCGAAGAGAAAGCGATCTTTGTAGGAAGACATCCGCTGCCTCTGCTCGCTTGGGTGCCGATCCAGAGCTCGACCAGTTCATGGTCTCTCTCTCTCTCTCACGCAGACACAATTTTCCTTTCCATTCCACCCTAACCCGAACAAAACCTTTCCCACTCCCCCCCAAAAAAAAACTGTGTGCGTGTGAAGATGCCTCATGCTGCATTTATTTCATTCTTTTCAATTAAATTTTCTTGTCTATCTCTTTCAAGGAAACTTACTGCCAGATATTGGCCAAGTATAAATCTGATCTCGAAAAGCCGTTCGTCGAAGCCACTTCGTTCCTGAACAACATTGAAACGGAACTCAACACTCTCTGCGACGGTGCTTCCAGAAACTGCATTGATGGTCTCTCTTTCTCTCTGCTTTTTTCATATGCGAACATATTTTAATTTTCGTGCCGGAATTTGTGCTGTTTGGATTTCTTTTTCTTTGTTATTCGGGAGGACTTACATGTCCACATTAGGCATTTAGGTCAGACAGAAGCAGGCGCACGGTAGCACAAACCTTGCGCACGATAGTGGTAGGCAAACCGACTCACATGAGGAACAGCAAAATATACCAGCTTTCATAGGCCAAATCCCCAGTTAGTTCGAAACATATATTACCTGGTGATGGTGAACAAACCCTAGAAAGGGATGAGACTCTTTTCTCGGAAAGGTGCCTGCATTCACTTATGACCAGAAGGGAAAGTGGAAGAATGTTTTGTTCAATAAGGATTGGGATGATCAGAGCTTTTCATATAATTTACTCCCTTG
The DNA here is from genome assembly GCA_963930655.1 of Myrica gale. NCBI lineage: Eukaryota > Viridiplantae > Streptophyta > Magnoliopsida > Fagales > Myricaceae > Myrica > Myrica gale. The sequence goes on along the minus strand of OZ005617.1, from coordinate 16,865,197 downwards.
TGGATGTCTGAAGTTTAATAACCATATCTATGACGAAGACAACAAGTCTACAGTCTAGCCTCCTCGTTGTAATGAAACTTCTTTATTTTATGTTCTTTTTCCGTTGAGTTTAATGTTGTTTCTCAGTTTTTGGGTTTTGTTTCTCTGGCCTTCTCTTTTCCCCTTTTAATTTCTTTCTTTTGGTAGTTTCTCAGGAATAAAAAACAATCGTAGTCATGTTTACTAGGTTTTTGTAGCTTTTTTCTCTAGATTTTTGTGCTCTTCTCTCTCTCCAAATGGTGGTCTAGAATTGTCCTTAGTGTAATCTCTAATTCAAGAAAACTGTACTACATAGGATGATTGAAGTTGGCTTCTTCAGAGTTCAATGGTGTCGATACCAAAGCGAAGTTCTCCCCAAATGCGAAAGTAAGCTATATGCCTTACTCCCCTTATACCCAAGTCATGACTCATGTCGTAGTTATCAGAAACCTCTGATACTTGGCTTGAATGGCTAGTAAAACCTGAGATTGAGGCTTTTGTTGGCTTTCGATTGTTTGATAGTTCCGAGGCAAACATTTATGAGGTGGACTGTGACGACCTTATGACTAATATACAGACTAAATTCTCTAGCATCCGCAATAACATCAGTGGAATCACAAGTAGACCGCAAAGCTGTGTAGTCTGTACATAAATTAAGCTGGTTTTCAACTGCATATCAAGTTAATGACTTCTTTGAAATTTATGTAGGTGGTAGTTGATATTTGGGGGTAGTGCTTGTATCCTTCTGGTTGTTGTACGTTGATATGTTAGAACTTCATCATTTCTTTGCATCTGGGGGGGGGGGGAACTTCGAACTTAATAGGAAGGAAGCTTGGTTGGTTAGCTGCATTTAGTTTCTCTTTCCATCTCTAAAATGAAATTTTCTTAGGCAAGTGTCAGTGTTAAAATTGCGTCAGGAATTGTGGCTATGAGACGCAGAGTTCATACTTATTGTAGATGAGTTGCTGCATATGCTTCTGGTGATAGAAGATCTCTTTCTTATTTGGAGCTCCTAATTTTTTGGAGTGGCTCTTGTAAATATCTCCTTCCTTCCTCACAAAGAGTGAGTCTAAGGGCAAGGTTGATACAGTATTTATTTCTTATTCTGAATCTACTACACGGCTTCTGGTGATTGAGAGAAGAAAATGGAGTCTGGGATGACCTCAGAGGAATCTCCCTGGAAAAGATTGTAGGACTGGACCAATTCCTCCATCCATATTAATGTATGGAGCAACATGTTTTTTCTCATCAGAAAAAAGAACTCATCGGGAGTAGTAGCAGGTAGTACTCCAGGTAGTTTCAAATAATCATCAGAAAAAAGAACTCATCGGGAGTAGTAGCAGGTAGTACTCCAGGTAGTTTCATATGTATAAAATAAAACTTGAAGTGAAAGGAAATCCCTTTTCTTCTCACTCATGGGCACCATTCACACGCATAGATTCCTGATGGAATCTTGCATTGGAAACATGAATCAGGGTGAGCTATGTTTCCAAAATATTTCATTTGCTCGTTTTGTATTACTGATTTCGTATTCCTTTAAGACCCCTCTCTTTTTTTAAGTCGCATGATCACTGTTGATGTCCTACTTTAAGGGCTATCTGTATAATAATATAATGGTTGAAGCAATAGGCTTTTGTACTTGGTACAGATAGGTTCTGTCACGAAAATGTTAACTTTAATTATACTTTTATGCGGTCTAGCCTATCATGTGACCATATTTTAGGATGGTCCCGAGCTATTTTTAGCATCAGCAGGAGAGAAAGCTACTTTTTCATTCAATACTTAATAGTGCCGTGGCATGGAGGCTATAGATTTTGTTTTGAAATTAGAGCAACTGATGCGGAAGGTCGCTAATTAGTAACAACTGGTTCAGACATGCGTGGAAATTTGATGGCGCTTAATTTGAAGTAATAAATTGCGCTCGAGGTTTGGCAATTGATGTAGATTGTATTTCAGTGACTTAGGGTGTGTTCGGTTAAGGTGTATTCTGAGGATTTTTTGTGTTTTGAGAATTTTTATGTGATATTAACTTTATTGGTATGCGTGTTGTAATTATATTTATGTGGTGTGAAAAATTATGTTTGGTTGTAGAATCCTGAGGATTCAAAAAATCCTGAGGATTCTTCCTAAACGAACATGCCCTTAGTATGAGTGTTTGCGTGATGGATCTGGTTTGTTTACTCTTCTTGATGACACTAGTAGAGTTTAGACATAACCAGAGGTGAATTACTTTCACACAATGGCACTGACATATGTTACATCACTGACATGCCGTTCACTGATGAGGAAGTGTCTTATGTGTTGAAACTTTTGGACAATCGTCTACTGCATTTGAGACATCATTCTGCTGTTCCGATATGATATGGGGTGTCTCTTAGTGTTTGAGTACCAAAATTTTAGAGGTTAAAATTTTGGATATAGAAGTTGATGAAAAGTGAAGAGTGAGTGAAAAAGTTTTTAGGAAGTGAAAAAGTGAGGAGAGATAAATTTTTGTAATGATGATAAAATTTTAGAGAGTTAAAATTTTGGTTGCTGAACTCAGTTCATATTTGATATTCTATTTTTGTGCCCGAGCCAAAGAATTGAAAAACATGTTCTAGCATCTTGCAACTGGGTCATACCCAAATTGATAATTGAATCGATCCCATGATAGAAAATCCTTTTGGGTTAAAAATTGGCTGTATTTAGTAAGACTAATTTGTCATCTATATTGATATACAACTGAGCATGGCATCCTGTATTGTGAGGGTTAAGTTGTCAAAAGTGGAAGCCTCAAAGGCCTTTCACATCCAATTCCTATATTTAACAGTGTTTCAAAAGGGATTGGTCATGAGGCTCCGATTGTTTGGTTATCACAGGATTTTTCTCACTTAATTTGTGCATAAGAATGTCTCTATGGCATGTAGAATATTACATCATTCATTCCTTTTTTCAAATGCAATGTCCATGTCGCAGATTGTTAGACATTGTGTGTTAGAAATCAATCGATTTATAGTTCGTATGTGTTGTAGTCACATTTTCTCAAAACTTGCAGGCAGGCTCTTTTGAGTGGTTAGATATATATGTGTGAGTTGGTAGTTTGGATAATCTATACTTATCTTTTGCTTCTCTCTCTCTTTCTTCCCCCTCCCCTTTTCTCTTCTCATGCATGTTCTCCTAAATGCTCTTAACAAGTGACCATTTGTTTGCGAAACAAGAAATAGGACTTTTTTTTTTTTTGTAGATGCGTGTGTCATTATCCTCGGTAGATTTGAGGTTTCTTCCTGTATTTATTTGCAATTAGACATGTCTTGCGAGGAATTAACTTAATTTTACTGAGTAGTTTTGCTGCTTATGTGTTGCCTACAGACAGTTATATTACTCTTGAAAAGGGTTAAACATGGGGCTCATTTTTCATGTGTAGAAGGCATATTAGGCTTGAGATCGTATATGGTTTGGTCTTAATGGAGGGAAAAAAATATAAGCGGGGTTCTGAAGTTCTGTATTGTTGATTAGTATTAGGTTTGCTATGAACGAGTTTTACTATAAAACAAGTTAGCTACCTCTCCCGCGTTTTAGTAGGGTTCTTTGAGGTCAAACAATGGGCTTAGAATAATAGAAGCCATTCCGTGTGCTGTTTGAATTGGAGCTTGGCAATCTGTAGGCTGCGTGTTTTTATCAATATTACCAGAAAAGTACACACACAAGCAGCGCAGGGACATGCATAAACAGAAGCATGTGGCCAGCTAGCCTAATTGGTTAGGATGTGACATATTAAGGCTTTGTTTCGTGAAGTTTTGACACGAATGTTCTCCTCTGAAGTAGTACTCAATAAAGTAGCTCAAAGCATAATTAGAGGAAATAAGAACAGGCACAACAAAGTATAGTTGAATTTTTTTACTAGGGATGTTCGGTTAAGATGTTTTGTGAGGATTTTTTATGTTTTGAGAATTTTTATGTGATATTAACTTTATTGGTATGCGTGTTGTAGTTATATTTATGTGGTGTAAAAAATGATGTTTGGTTGTAGAACTGTGAGGATTCAAAAAATCCTGAAGATTTTTTATAAACGAACAGCTCCTAAGATATGGGATACAATAAGGATTTTTTTAACGCATTTCTTGCATTATTTTTCGCTCCTGCATGCCGACTGGAATACCCGAACAAGATGGGAATAACTGTTCGCTTTCTGCAATAACAAAGACTGGCTTATTATCAATGTTCTCGGACACCATTGTTTGCACTGTTATACAGCTTGGAAGTTTGTTTGGCTTAGACCAAGGGTTTACTTCGCCGTTCCTGCGAATCAACTCTAGGTATGAGCTGAAATGCCTGAAACCAGCTTTTGAAGGAGTTTTCATTATTGTTCCTTTGTTTTCTGTTTTGTATTTCCCGGATTCATGCCCAAGCAGATATATTCTAGCTACACCGAGTTACTGTGTACGTGTTGGAGATACGATTGGGATACCGGATACGGACAGTAAAGTGGGCAAAATGTGTCGTACACAAAATTTCTGAGGACACACACTGACCCCCACAGTTCACGTTGCGGTCAGCTTTTAAACCACGAAGTACACGGGTCCAACTTGAGGTTCCTGATCTTAACTTTCTCCACCGCCCAATTGCTACTTCCTAGGAATGTTACTTTGATGGAAGTGACCTGTCGTGCTCTAGGTTGCCCTTTTTTCTTTCAGAAATTCAGATAATAGTTGCCTTGAAAAAAAATAGGTGTAGTTTGTCTGTCACTCGCTTCACGCTTGAAGATTACTTAAACTCCAATGCCATCTCGGTCTTGAAAAATTACTGGTTTGAAGATTTTCTCTTCGTTGTAGCTGGAAAGGAAAAGGTTTAGGCATAAAAATAGAAATTCTGTGTTTTCGGTAAGATGGGGGGTCAAGGTGTCTTCTCTATTCTTGGGTTTCTCTGGTTGGGGTGGTTCTGCTAGATACAAGGATCTTTCGTCCTTTGGATGATTGCGAAAACCTTTTTTTTTTTTTTTTTTCGGATTTGAAAGCAGGAAAGCAACCATTTGCTTGAGCCTGGCTTGAGTTGGGTGCGTACTTCGCGGGTTACCCAGGTCTTCCACTCATGCTACCTGTCCTTTTGTTTTCCTTTCTCTTTTCGTTGTTGACGCCAAGACGCCATAGGCCTCTGCTGACTGCGATACGACACGACGGACCTCGAAGTCTTTCTGTGCTTTTTTGTCCGTTTACAAAATAAAAGTTGCAGTTGGCCCTTCTTTTCGAGCATTGTTTTTCTGATATATCACATCCATGGAAACATGGAATCCTGCCACCATGAGAAGGGGTGATAGGCTAGCTTCCGCTATGAGTTTGGCCCTAATCCTGTGGTTAGTGGCCGCTCCTCCCCGAGTGCTCGTTCTTTTTCACCATTATTTGTATTCTTCTCAAGGATGTTTGATACTCAAAAATTCAACCCCCAAAATTTTCAGCCAAATAAAATAAACTTCCCAAAAGTTTTATTTCACTGCAAATCATCCCTTTTTACTTTAAATAAATATAAAAAATTCATTTAAATCATTTCTCATCACTTCTTATTCCAACACAATATTTTTACGATTAAACATTAACATGCATTTTTGTGTTTGTATATGGTTATGCTCATGGGTCATTTTCGGCCGAGATTGTATCGCTGTCATTTCGTTTGCTGTTCTTAGGATCTTAGTGAAGAATAATGCATGTCCTGAATGGACGCATCAGTTTCCATTGTGTATAGGTTTCGTTTTATATATATAAGTCCTTGTGCACGATCCAAAGTTTCTATGGTGAATTTGTCATGAAAATTTGGCATCCACTAATGTTTCTGTTCTTAGGTGTCAAATTGAGGGATGATTCTCGAGTAAATGTCAATAATATGGTCAAGAGTGATGTTTATGACCTAAGGGGAAGGTCTAATTTTGTTACATTCATCATTTGGTAGAGTCAACCTGTTCGTGTATAATCTGTGACATTTTTGTAATCCTCAACCTGTAATCTAATGAAAAGAATTCTCGCATTTGGATACATACTGGCCAAAAGAGAACTCCTGATCTCTTCAGATCTCAATTTTCAGTGGCTTTGTGGTCAAAAGAATTTCTATGGAGGGGCCTGTTCTTCATTTGAAAATTTTGGTCTTTTCATGAGTGATAATGTCTCTGTCATGGTGGGAAAGTCTGTTGAGCACTCTGCATTTGAATTTATTTTTATTTTAAACATGCCGATCTATCTGTTCTTGTTCGATCCAATATTGTGGACTCCGCCCTCAACTATATAGACCCACTAGATGCAGTATAGAATGATATTCTAAGTACGTGATCCCCTCATGATTTTGTTAGGATGGTCCCTCATCTATTTTGTTCTAATGTTGATTCAATATCCTTGGAGAATTTATAACCAATGTCAGTTGTGTTTTTGGTATTCTTTTACTGATGATAACTACCAGGCATGGTAGATGAGCTGTCGTCTGATGAAGATGTCAGCGGAGGAGAAATGGATGAGTGGCAGCGAAAAAACAAGGATCGAGAACTTAAGGGCAAGCTCTTGGGAAGGTATAGCGGTTTTATCCGGGGCCTGAAGCATGAGTTTTCGAAAAAGAAGAAGAAGGGAAAGCTACCCAAAGAAGCAAGACAAATCCTGCTCGACTGGTGGAATCTCCATTACAAATGGCCATACCCGACGGTAAACACATTGCTTTGAAGCAGTAGTTGTGAATTGTTCTAATCTGTGGTGAAACTGCAGAGGCAAATTGCTTTCTGCCATAATCTAGAAGCTGATGGACTTGAAGGGGCTTGGGCCTTAGTTTGAGCTACAAAAAAAAGAGATTATAAAAATAGAAAGAGAATTTCTTACGGGTTAGGGTTAATGTTTAGGGTTTAGGTCAGATAGTTCCAATCCTTTCTGTATTTTAACTTATGCTCTTTAGATTATACAGGAAGTGGACAAGGTTGCACTGGGTGAATTGACGCTCCTGGATCAGAAACAAATCAATAACTGGTTTATAAATCAGAGGAAGCGTCACTGGAAGCCACCAGAGAACATGCAATTCGCTGTTATGGGTAGTCTCTATGGACCACCTCTAATGACTGACTGAGATGGGGGTCCTATCATTTTGCGTAATTTGTATATATACAACCTTGGACACGACCCTTAGCTAATGCCTAATGGATTGCTGAGCCATGTAATGGTCTACAGCTTGAACATTTTTGTTCCTAAATGTTAGTTGTGGATCCTAGGTCATAGGATAAGTTATGCTATCTTGCCCCAAGACAATTTAGATGATGATGGTTTCTGATGAACAGAAGGTGACTTCCATTTCGCACCATATATCCACGTTGTAGATCTATCTAAGGTGTATTGTCCATCAATGTAGTGACTTCTGCATACCGCATTGCATGTTCAATTTACTTCACCTTGAGAAGTACAATCATTTATGTTTTGATGGGAAATATAAAAATTTCATATCCAGCCAGCCTTGTGAGGTTTTGGGTTGCGCTGGGATACTTTCAGATGGGTAGGCATGTTGCAAGATGTAGGCATAAGCAACATGTGGATTGAAGATGAAGGTATAAAGTTTCAAAACTTGGTTATCTTTCATTTATTCTCTTCTCTCACTCAAAGTAGGATATTCAGGTTTGACAATCTCCCTCTTAAATTTTTGACGTCCTTGTCAATGCCCATAATGTCCACATTGGTGGTTATTAAAACCGTTATGATACTGTTTGTAACGACCCGAGGACAACGTTAGTTATATTTGTGCTTTGATTTCAAAAGAATTAGTAAGTTGCTTTTAAAGATTTTTTTGATCATTAGTACGTCTTGATGTAGGATTTGATCAACTCATTCTTTCTCTTCTCTCATTTTATATGAGATTTGATGTATCATAATGTCCTGGGCTGTTTCATAAACAGTTGCAAAAGAATTAGAATGAACACCATCTGGAGCTAAGTCTGAAAGTATATTAATGTAGGTACAGTTAATGCTTGGTAGGTCATGAGCAAAGGTTGTAGTATAGTCATTCCAAATCCAAATTCTGAAGCAGGGGATATCCGGTTCACTTTTCATAGGTTTCCTAATAAACTCATGTTCTAGCAAACTAACAATTCTAGTTTATACCGAAAGGAAACAGGCTAGTCAAACCCGACAAGTGAGAATGATTACGCGATTGTTGTTCGAAGAAGACGGGGGATTCACACCTTCCCTCAAGTAGACAGCCATGTCTGACGTGATAGCTCAATCTTGTTCATTCTTTGCTAAAGAAATTGAGAGTTTTCTCACTACTTTTTACTTAAAAAACATTTTGCCAAATGAAGCTATTAACCGATGAATTATTTCTGTAACTTAATCTTAAGTGACGTGGCAATGCTTGCTGTTAGATAGTTAGAATATCTGTTAAGTTGTTATGAGCTCTTATGAGCTTCTGCTTGTATATATACCAGACTGATCGTGTATTGAAAAATAACGAATCATTCTTGCAAACCTTCTCTCAATATTCTCTTAACCTTCTAGCTTATTCTGTTACTCTTCTACAATCTTTCAACTTGAATGTTTAACATGGTATCAGAGGATCTCTGATTCATGACTTCCGCAACACCTCCTATCTCTTCATCACCTCCTGCTAAAACACCTTCTGTTTCTTCTCATCTGATGAATACTATTATCGATGAAAATTCTGGCCCGTACTACCTTCATCATGGAGATAGCCCTGGAACTATACTAGTTTCACAGTTGCTTATAAGCGACAATTATCCTACATGGAGTCGTTCAATGGAGATGGCTTTAAGTGCAAAGAACAAGATCAGATTCATAGATGGATCAATCAGCAAACCAAATGCAGAGGACTCTCGATTTGCGATTTGGCTACGCTGTAATAATATGGTCACATCGTGGATTTTGAACTCCATTTCAAAAGATCTCGCAGCAAGTGTGATTTACATCGACACTGCAAAAGAAATATGGTCGGAATTGAAGGACCGATTCTCTCAAGGAAACGGACCACGTATCTTCCAGTTACAGAAGGCTATATCTAGTCTTTCGCAAGATCATTTAACCATCAGTTCATATTTCACCAAGCTGAAGGGGCTTTGGGATGAACTCAACTATTATCGACCAATTCCTCCTTGCTCTTGTGGAGCAATGAAATTTCTGATTGAAGTCCAGCAGCAAGAGTATGTTATGAAATTCCTCATGGGACTCAAGGACTTATACTCTAATACCAGAGGTCAGATCCTCCCCAGCGATCCATTACCGCCTATCAACAAAGTTTTTTCGTTGATTATGCAAGAAGAGAAGCAGCGAGAAATAGCTTCTGCTATTTTGCCAACTCCCGACTCTCATGCATTTTTCACTCGATCTAATTCTGGATTTGCTCGTCGGTATGGGAATCATGCTGGTAATCAGTTTGTTAAGAAGGAGAGACCTCTGCATAGTCACTGTGGGATTATAGGACACACGTTTGATAAGTGTTTTAAACTACATGGATTTCCTCCTGGATACAAAAATCCTAAAGCTAAAGCCTATGCTCATCAAGTAACATCTGACTTTGATATTTGCAATGCTACCATTACAACCAATACACCTAATCATACTTTTACTCCTGCACAATATCAGCAGCTTTTATCTCTCATACAACCTCATCCTACTCATGATTTTTCCTCTCAATCAGCTCCACAGTCCTCTGCTTTGCAGGTCACTAATCATTCTGCAATTGAATCAGTTCCTAACATGACAGGTACTGCGTTTTGTCTGTCTTCTATAATTCAATCTTCCTTCACTTGGATTGTTGATACCGGAGCCACCGATCATATGGTGCACTGTAAGTCTTCTCTCACTCATATAATATCAGAAGTATCATCTACTGTCACACTTCCCAATGGTCTCTCAGTTGTTGTCACACACATTGGTCATGTTACAATTTCACCTACCTTAACATTAACCAATGTACTTTGCGTCCCATCTTTTGATTTCAATCTGATTTCTGTTAGTCAACTGATTCGAGAACTTCATTGTTGTGTTTTCTTCTTACCTGGTTATTGTTATATTCAGGACCCATACAAATGGAAGACGATTGGATTAGCTGAACAAAGGGCCGACTTATATCATTTGTTGATCCCTCCTGACAGTAGTGTAGTTGCATCTGCTGTATGTTCTACTTCTAGTTCTCTTTCTAATAATCTGTGGCATTGTAGACATGACCACGTTTCCCTTCCAGTTTTAAAGCTTTTTCAGCATAATAATCCTGCTATACTAGATTCTCATTCTACTCCTTGTACTGTCTGCCCTCTAGCAAAGCAACGAAAGTTGCCTTTCCCTGTCAGCAATCATTCTTCTCAGCATGTTTTTGATTTGATTCATCTAGATGTATTGGGTCCCATGTCAACCTCTGCTATAGATGGATCACTTTATTTTTTAACCATTGTTGATGACTTTAGTCGATCAACTTGGTTGTATTTGATGAAGAATAAATCTGAAACTGCTGTTCATATTCTCTCTTTCTTTTCTATGGTTAAAACTCAGTTTAACATTGATATAAAAACAGTGCAAACTGACCATGGAACTGAGTTTAATCTTCATTCCTTTTTTAGTTCTCACGGAGTTATTCATCACAAATCATGTGTTGAAACTCCTCAACAAAGCGGTATTGTTGAACGAAAACATCAACACATCCTCAATATAGCTCGTGCTTTACGATTTCAATCTCATATCCCTCTTGAATTCTGGAACCATTGTGTTCTTACCGCTGTGTACCTCATCAATAGGACTCCTACGCCATTGTTAAATAACAGATCTCCCTATGAAGTTTTGTTTTCCACTCCACCTACTTATGATCATCTAAAAATCTTTGGATGTCTTTGTTTTGCCTCCACCTTATCACGGGACAAAACTAAATTTGATCCTCGTGCTTCAAAATGTGTTTTTATTGGATACCCTTATGGCATAAAAGGTTACAAACTTTTTGACATTGACAAGCAAACTGTTTTTGTATCCCGAAATGTCATATTCTTTGAAGACTCATTTCCTTTTCAAACTCATCCTCATACTTCATCCAATTCAAATTTTTCTCCTGTTATTCCCAATTCTATATCAGAATATGCTGACACCATTTTTTCTCCAGTTTCTGATATATCATCACCTTTATCACCTTCCCTTCCCCCATCTGTACAAACCTCTAGTCTTATTTCTTCTGTTGTACCAGTTTCTACTCAACCCTCTACTATATCAGCACCTATCTCAACTTCTTCAACTATTCTTCCTCCAAACCTTGTTCCTTCAACCCGAAAGTCTACTAGGCTTAAAACAAAATCAACTTATCTTCAACAATATTACTGTCAGGCAGCTCAATCCCATCCTGGTCTTCCTTTGCATTATGGTTCCTCATCAGGTAGTCCTCATGATATCCTTTCTTATCTTGGTTGTCATAAACTGTCCACTTCACATCGCATATACACTGCTGCTATTTCTTCCAATTCTGAACCTACTTCTTATTCTCAAGCTAGCAAATTTTTAGAGTGGAGAGAAGCTATGAAAAAAGAAATCCAAGCTCTCCAAGATAATAATACTTGGACCATTACTACCTTTTCCCCCATAAACACCCTATCGGTTGTAAATGGATTTATAAAATAAAATACAAATCAGATGGCTCAATTGAGCGTTATAAAGCTAGGCTCGTAGCTAAAGGATATACTCAAAGAGAAGGATTCGATTTTTTCGATACTTTCACCCGTGGCCAAAATCTCTACGGTTCGAAATCTTCTTGCTTTAGCTGCAACACATGGATGACATTTACATCAATTGGATGTAAATAATGTTTTTTTGCATGGTGACTTGAATGAGGAAATTTACATGACTATTCCTCCCGGTTTTCAAGTCAAAGGGGAAAATCAAGTTTGTCTTCTTACTAAGTTTCTTTATGGCCTTAAACAGGCCTCTAGACAAAGGTTCTTCAAGTTTTCAGAATTTTTACTTGAACATGGATTTCTCCAATCCAAAGCTGACTATTCCCTCTTTACTCGGCAGCAAGGCATCAACTTTCTTGCATTACTTGTTTATGTGGATGATATCATCCTAGCTAGTAGTGATGTTTCTAGCATTTCTCATTTTAAATCCCTGATTTATGCACGTTTTCATATCAAAGATTTGGGCCTCTCAAATTCTTTCTTGGATTAGAAGTTGTTAGATCTACAAAGGGGATCTCTTTATGTCAACGAAAGTTTACTATAGATGTGCTTAATGATTCTGGTTATTTGGGTGCAAAACCTGCCAAAACTCCTCTTGAGCAACATCACAAGATTGATTCCAATACTGGTGACTTAGTTGCTGATGCAACCAGCTATCGCCGACTCATTGGACGCCTGATTTACCTTACTATGACTCGGCCTGACTTCTCATACTCAGTACAAGTATTTAGTCAGTTTATGGATAACCCCGTGAGCCCCACCTCCAGGCTGCATATCGCATTCTCAGATATCTCAAAGCAACTGTTGGTCAAGGATTATTCTTCTCTGCTGCATCCCCTGTTCACATCAAAGTCTACTCAGATTCTGATTGGGCAGCATGTCCTGAGTCTCGCAGATCGATTACTGGCTATAGTGTCTTCATTGGAGAGTCACTTGTCTCATGGAAATCAAAGAAACAACCTACTGTTTCTCGTTCCTCAGCTGAGGCTGAGTATCGAGCGATGGCTGCTGCTGTCTCTGAAGTCCAGTAGATGATCTACATTCTTGCTGATTTCTAGATCTCACATCCACAACCTGCTATGTTGTTTTGTGACAGTCAATCAGCATTACATATTGCTGCCAATCCGATGTTCCATGAGCGCACCAAACATATAGAACTTGACTGCCGCTTTATAAGGGAAAAGATCAGTGCTAACATTGTTCAAACATTTCATGTTTCCACTAAACATCAAGTTGCAGACCTTCTCACTAAGGCATTAGGCTCGGATCAATTACAGTACTTGCTTTCCAAGATGGGTGTCCTTAACATACACACTCCATCTTGAGGGGGAGTATTAACCGATGAATTATTTCTGTAACTTAATCTTAAGTGACGTGGCAATGCTTGCTGTTAGATAGTTAGACAGTTGTTAGATAGTTAGAATATCTGTTACGTTGTTATGAGCTCTTATGAGCTTCTGCTTGTATATATACCAGACTGATCGTGTATTGAAAAATAACGAATTATTCTTGCAAACCTTCTCTCAATAATCTCTCAACCTTCTAGCTTACTCTGTTACTCTTCTACAATCTTTCAACTTGAATGTTTAACAGAAGCCTCCATATTTTGTACCAAGAAATTGCTTTCATTGAGGAGCAACCGGAACATATGTTTTATGTTTCCCCGCTAGTCTTACTTTAGATTGAAACCTACGAAGGCAGAAGAACAAGGTTATGTAAAATGGATGGCCTCTCGACCTTGAAATTGTCCGACACCCTAACAGTCCCACTATGGCTGGCTCACTTTGGCTCTAAATATGCTTTTATAAAACGAAGGCTTGTCAAGTTTGAAGATTTTGCGGATTCTCACCTACACTCTTTCTAGCGGCCATCTTGTCGACATTCCTTCTTGGATATTCTTATTTACATGCAGACCTCTTATCTTTAGGGTTGTAAGTTGTAAATGTAACTGTGCGCATTAGAGATGCCCATGTTCACGTAAGGTGGAAAATATCGTATCTGATCTTCAAGTAACAATCGCCTAAATAAAGAAGATAGAGAAACAAAATCCAGTTCATACATGCTTCACACGACCTCTCTCTCGGCCGGGAACGTCCCAAAACCAAAAACCAATAGCTATGCCAACAGAAATAACGAGACAATAACAATCTACCCGAAAACACAGCATTCCCCTATGGGGTTCAACCTCTCTTGCTTTACTAATTTCATTCTATTAGCTCGCAAAGAGATGGAGAGGGTGCGAGATAGAGGAGAAAAAAGAAGATAGATAGACACCGATTGTTCTGTTTCTTCGAATTACAGTACAGAAAACACAGGGAACAGAGCATCAATGTGCTCTATTTCTCTTGACTTCGGTAAAGAACACATAGCAAACCACGCCCCATTTAAATTAGATGCAATTTACAGTCACAGTTCCTCAAAATCCCCAGTGGGCTTTCCTTATGTCGTTCGTATTCTTCGTATTCTTCTCTCCTTCCACCTCTGACCCTCAAACTACCGAATCCGGTCATTTCTGCGATTCCACAAATCAAGAAGACACCCCAAACTTCTTTCCTAATTTCGTGACAGCAATGAAATTAGTCTCCCGAAAAGTTAATGAAGAACAATGGGGATCCCTGGCTGTGGTTTCGCCAAAGCCTGAGGTCTTCACCTTGGCTCAATGCTATGGCTTTCTCTCCCATACTGATTGCTTAGCCTGTTACTTTGAGAGCCGGAAAAAGCTCCTCAAATGCTCTCCAGAAAGGTCCGCCCGCGTTTATATTGATGGTTGTTTCTTTCGCTATGATAACTATAGCTTCTTTTCTGAAGCCGTCGACGAAGAACGCGACACGGTAAAGTGTGGCTCACCAAAAGGTGTTTGGAAAGAAAAGTACATTGGTAAGGAATTTGCAAAAGTTGTTGATCAAGTTATTATGAATGTAACTGAAATGGCAGTGAGGAACGAAGGATTCGCAGTGGAAGGGAAGAGGGGAGGGGACGCTGTTTATGCAATGGCGCAGTGCTGGATGACAGTGGATGCTAAAAGCTGCAAAACTTGCTTGCTAAATGCAGGGAAAAAAATTAGGATGTGCGCGCCGGCCCGAGAGGGCAGAGTCATGAATGCCGGTTGTTATTTGAGGTATTCCAACGAGAAATTCTTTTCCAATGGCCGTGTGTCCGAATCTGAATCACGTAAGAACAAGCAACTCTCCAACTGCACCTGTCTTGAGTTGCATTGGTTTTTTGAATGGATATTCTTTGACGCTGTTACTTTGTTTCTTTGTGGTTAATTTAAGCACTTTGTCCTTTAATTTGGATGCATTGCCTTCAGTATTTGAATTTTATGTTTGGTATGATTGTCTATAGTTTGCTACATTATAATAACAATCGATTATGCCCAGTATTATCTTGTCTGATCGAGTTCCTGACCGTTAGCAACGAGTTCTGTGTATTAACACCCCACAGCTTGGCACAAGGAATTATAGTGAAGATCTTCTTCAACAAAAGCAACGAGATCAGTCAAAGATAAAAGAAAATCAAGACAATAACTATTGTGAGGATCTTCCGCAGTTAAAGATAGAAAGAAATCAAGAAATCAAAAGCAATGTCCGTTGAAGAAAGAGTCGTTGCATCCTATTCAAAAATAGAGCCAAAGTTGCTGTAATTGCCGCTATTAAAGATATGAAGAAATCAGCAAAAGTCGCAGCATCATATTCAAAAAGAGCTGAAGTTAAGTTCCCGGAGTTGCCGCAAGTAAAAATAGAAAGACATCAGAAATCAAAGCAAAACGTTGAAATCTAAGAACCGTTGCATAATTTGCTGAAAAGAGTCAAAAGTTGTCATGCCATTAATTTGCCTCATTAAATGCTTTTGTAGAGTATGCAGAATAGTTCTATTTTAAATAGTTGTACGCTAGTGTTTTTGCTTTAAAGTTTTCGGAATAAACAAAGAAATATCTTTTACTCCCTGTATTCCTATTTTTCCTCTTGGTATCAGAGGCATTGTGAGCACTTTCACGTATCAACCATCATGGCTTCTCTATCTCTTAACGTTGGAAATTTCATTACTCTCAAGCTCACCCCTACCGCCACAACAAGCTCTATCTCTTGCGGAAAGTCAAGACCTTGTTGGTCATCTCACTAATGAAGACCCAGCTCCCCCCAAATTTACAACTCCCACCTCAAACTCAGACCCAGATGCAACAAGCTTCATCCCAAAATTGACAACTGAATTCATCGCCTGGCGAAAGTCTGATCGCCTTCTTCGTGGGTGGATCATTGGGACACTCTCTGAAGAAGCTCTCGGACTCGTTGTTGGCTTAGATACAGCTCGATCTGTATGAGATGCTCTCAAAGATGCATATGCACAAGATTCGCAAGAACGTGAATTTACATTACGACAACAAGTGACTTATCTTCGTAAAGATGATGACACAACTATTGGCGAACATATTCTTCTTTTCAAAGGCTTATGTGATAGCCTTGCAGCAATTGGGAAACCTGTCTCTGACAAAGAAAAAGTTTTTTCACTTCTCACTAGTCTCGGTCCTCAGTATGAGACATTCACTACAACTATGTTGAAGCCTCCACGTCCATCCTATTCTAAGTTAGTGTCCCAACTACAAAGTCTGGATCAGCGACGCAATTGGTTTTCTGGCCATGCTGATGCTCTAGCTCGACAATCCTCTTCTCAACTTGCATTTTATGGCCAAAAACAACAATCTCGAAACTCACAGCAATTCACGTCCTCTGGTCGCGGATTCCAGGCGCATACCAACCGTCGAGATCCTTTGGATCATATTCCATCTCACAACTCACAACGTCGCCCTCCACCCCCTGGTGAACGTCGCATGACCTCTGCTGAACGAGATATGTATCGCGAAGAACGATGCCAATACTGTGGGACGAAGGGTCATATTGCAAAAATTTGTTGGTGGGTCCCAAAGAAGCCTACACAGCATGAGGAGATCCCTCAAGCTCTTGCTGCTCTTACATTGGACACCACTATTCCCGATACTGAATAGACCACAGACACCGGCGCTTCCAATCACATGACAGGTAATTCAGGTATGTTAACAAATTTTCGCAAATACTTGGGATTTGACTTGGTTCTTATTGGCGATGGATCTTCTCTGCCCATTCATGGTGTTGGTGACACTTGTCTAAAACAAAAGACTACTGCTTTACCTCTTAAGAATGTACTTTTGGTTCCAAATTTGACAAAAAATTTGTTAACTGTGAGCAAATTAACTGACCAATTTCCGTTGAACTGTGAATTTTCTAATGTTGGTTTTTGTGTTAAGGAACGAGAAACAGGACAACTAGTGATGACAGAGAGGCGCAAGGGTGATCTATATGTTTTCTCTAATTCGCCTGAATTACATTTTTCTCACCGTTTCAAATCTGGCTCAGCAGAAGTTCGGCATCAACGTTTAGGACATCCACAACTGTCTGCTTTACAATTATTGAAAAATATGAGGTTAATTGATGTTTTAGGAGCTTCTAAGTTTACGCACGTCTGTGATAGTTGTCAATTAAGGAAGCTAAGTAGGTTGTCATTTTCTTGTTCTGAAAACTCAAGTTCTGCTATTTTTGACAGAATTCATTGTGACTTGTGGGGCCCTGCTCCAGTTTTATCTATTGGCAAATTCAGATATTATGCATGTTTAGTAGATGATTTTTCTAGATATTCTTGGATTATTCCCTTGAAACAGAAATCTGATTTTTTTGATGCATACATAGCCTTTGAAAAGTTCGTTGATAGGCAATTCAACAAAAAACTAAAAATTTTCCACTCAGATGGTGGAGGTGAGTTCCTCAACTCGAAATTATCATCACATTTTCGCTCAACTGGCATTCTTCATCAGGTATCTTGTCCACATACTCCTGAGCAGACAGGAATGGTGGAACGTCGTCATCGAATTATTCGTGAATTAGGAATGACTATGCTCTTTCACTGTGGTGCCCCTTTGTTCTTATGGGTAGAAGCTTTTACTACTGCAGTTTATCTTATCAATCGTCTACCTTCCTCTGCTATTAATTTTGAGACCCCATACTTTAATTTGCATGGAACTCATCCGCTTTATTCATCTCTTCGAGTCTTTGGTTTAAATGCTTTTCCATACACATGGGACACCCGCCATCACAAATTTGATCCCAAAACTATTCCCTATATCTTTGTAGGTTACAGCGATAAGCATAAAGGATATAAATGTTTTCATCCTCCAAGCAAAAAGTTTTTTATTTCTCGGTATGTGGTATTTGATGAATTGGTATTTCCCTATAAGGCTTCTGACCTCACCCCAACTGTCCCTCAAACTCTCCATGTCATTAGCATTTTTGATTCTTGGTTGTCGCATCCTACTCCTAAACTTCCTCTTCCAGATACTTCACCTTCATCCTCTCAACTGCCCTGTCTATGTCCTTTACCATCTGTTGTATCCCCATCTTACGCCCCACAGCTTCATGCTCCTGCACCGCAGCTCGGTGATCCTGCATCTATAAGCACTTTTTCACAATCCACAGGAAATTATAGTGAAGATCTTCCGCAACCTGATGTCTCCTCCAGCTCATCGGACACCTCATTGCACCCACTTTTTGTTACTCAACCTGATGATCCAACCCCCCAATTCGAACACCATGCAGACCATCCTCCTGCTGCTAACGCCCCACAGCTTCCTCATCTTATGGTTACTCGATCCCAACGTGGTGTGATTAAACCAAATCCTAAATATGCCTTGACATCCACATCTCTCACCATTCCTCGTGTGCCCTGCAATGTTCGATCAACACTAGCTCATCCTGGCTGTAAAACTGCTATGGATGAGGAACTTGAGGCCTTGCATCAAAATCAGACTTGGAGACTTGTGCCGCGCATCCCTGGGATGCATGTTTTTGGCTCGAAATGGGTATATAAAACAAAACTCAAAGCTGATGGCTCACTAGACCGCCTCAAAGCCCGTTTAGTTGCAAAAGGATATCATCAAATTGACGGGATCGATTACACCGAAACTTTTTCTCCTGTCATCAAGCCAGGAACCATACGCCTGCTTATCACTGTAGCACTTGTTCGACAATGACCTATCCGTCAGCTTGATGTAAAAAATGCATTCCTTCATGGGCTAATCTCAGAAGACATATACATGGAGCAACCCCCAGGAATGGCTGATTCGAAACATCATATGCATGTTTGCAAACTCCAAAGGGCCCTTTATGGCCTAAAACAAGCACCTCGAGCTTGGTTTGATCGTTTTAGTGCTTTTCTTCTTCAATATGGTTTCTTTTGCAGTTTAGCTGATCCCTCCTTATTTATTTTTCACTCTGATCATGGCTCATTAATCTTACTTCTTTATGTAGATGATATGCTACTTACAGGATGTGCACCAAAACTGGTCACTCATTTCATTCACCTTCTCAGTAGTGAATTTGCAATGAAAGACTTAGGTCCTCTTCATCACTTTCTTGGCATTGAAATCTCTCAAACACCCAACGACCTTCATATTTCGCAAACACATTATGCTCTTACCATTCTTGAAAAAACAAAGATGACTGACTGTAAGCCCATGAGTACCCCACTAGAAGCAAAGACAAAAAATTCACTCAATGATACACCCTTGGAGGATCCAAGTTACTTTCGAGGAATTGCTGGCGCTCTTCAGTATCTCACTCTTACTCGTCCAAATCTTTCATTTAGTGTTAATTATATCTCTCAATTCATGCATGCCCCTACAGTTACTCACTTAAAAATGGTTCGACGTATTCTTCGATATGTCAAAGGAACTATTCACTTGGGTTTAAATTTCACTTCTGCTACTACACTTGATTTGTGTGCTTTTTCAGATGCAGATTGGGCGGGTTGTCCTACTACCAGACGATCCACTACTGGCTATTGTACTTATCTTGGGCGAAACCTCATTTCATGGTGTGCAAAGAAACAACATACAATATCCCGATCAAGTACCGAAGCTGAGTATCGAGCCATGGCTAATACTGCAGCTGAGCTTACATGGATGACTTTCATTCTAAAAGATCTACGTGTTCCAATCCTACATCCTCCAGTATTATTTTGTGATAATCTCAGTGCTTTACATATGACAGTTAACCCCGTTTTTCATGCACGCAGTAAACACATCGAATTGGATTATCATTTTGTGCGCAAACGAGTTGCCCTTGGCCAACTTATCACTCGCCATATCTCCACTGGTGATCAAACTGCAGACATCTTCACCAAACCAATGTCCAAAGCTGCTCTTCATTATTTTCGGCACAAACTCTGCCTCCAATCCCGGCACAGTTTGCGGGAGGGTATTAACACCCCACAGCTTGGCACAAGGAATTATAGTGAAGATCTTCTTCAACAAAAGCAATGAGATCAGTTAAAGATAAAAGAAAATCAAGACAATAACTATTGTGAGGATCTTCCGCAGTTAAAGATGGAAAGAAATCAAGAAATCAAAAGCAATGTCCGTTGAAGAAAGAGTCGTTGCATCCTATTAAAAAATAGAGCCAAAGTTGCTGTAATTGCCGCTATTAAAGATAGAAAGAAATCAGCGAAAGTCGCAGCATCATATTCAAAAAGAGCTGAAGTTAAGTTCCCGGAGTTGCCGCAAGTAAAAATAGAAAGACATCAGAAATCAAAGCAAAACGTTGTGTAACACTCTGTTTGGATTAGTGTAATTTGAAGCAAGGCTTCCGACTGTTTGTAATATTAGAATCAAGAATGAGAATATGGAATCTGTGTTGGATGTAAATTGAACGTGATAGACTGAATTGGAAAGGCCAAATTCGAGGTTTGGCCAACCTCCTTACAGACTGGGAGAGAAGAAGAAGATAACAATGAAATCCAAATATTCGATACCCTCTAACAAACTAACTGCTTCTTTATATATCAGAAGCTTCTTACATGCCTAAGGACCACTTCCTAACATATCGCATGGACCTTGTTCTTACATTCTACAACCCACACGACACACACCACTAAAGGCCAACTTAAAGGCGAGGCCCATTGACTTAAGCGAATAACTCACGCTTCAGCCCATTCCTCACACTGCTTCTCCAGCCCAACACCACATGTAATGCCCAGCCCATCCGACAGCCAGCACACACGTGAATACAAACTCCTCGTACCCTTATGCTTCTCGTAAGTTCCAGTGTCTTCAATCTCCCCCAATTTCTCGATGACATCCCAAATCCCTTCACACGAACCCTAACCCTCTTCTCCTTCCCTGTAGGCTTGTGACATTGCCCACCCCTTTCAAAGCACCTTGTCCACAAGGTGTGGGTATTGAACCCACATCTGTTCCAGTTTCTCCCACGTAGCATCCTCTAGGGTTTGACCAGTCCAGTGAATCAAGACCTCGGTGATGGGAAGGTTGCCAGATCTGCGAACGCGACGTTCCAAAATGGCTTGAGGCTCAGTTTTTAAGCGACCTTGAAGATCCACCAGAGGCAAAGAAGGCAGTGGTGTACAACGACCTCCCAGTTTCTTCTTCAACTGGGACACATGGAAGACCGGATGAATCCGAGACTGTGCTGGGAGCTCCAGTTGGTAAGCTACTTCTCCCACCCTAGCTTTTATTTGGAAAGGACCATAAAACCTAGGAGATAGCTTCAATGCCTTTCGATGAGCCACTGTAGTCTGCCGATAGGGCTGTAATCTTAGATAAACCCAGTCTCCTACTTCAAAAGTTCTTTCTGATCTCTTTAGGTCTGCATAGTATTTCATGCGATGCTGTGCTTTTGACAGGTTCTCCTTCAGCAGTATGAGAGTCTGGTCACGGCTGCGTAAGACAGAGTCAACAGCTGCCACTTGTGTTGTACCAGCCTCATATGGCAGTAACTTGGGAGGTAATTGCCCGTAGATAACTTCATAGGGTGTTAGTTTAGTAGAAGCATGGTAATTTGTATTATACCACCACTCTGCAAGAGGCACCCACTGAGACCAATCCTTTGGTCGATCACCCACAAAGCACCGAAGATAATTCTCTAGGCATTTATTCACCACTTCTGTTTGACCATCCGTTTGAGGGTGGTAAGCTGTGCTATAGGATAGAGTAGTCCCTTGAGCCTTAAAGAGTTCTCTCCAGAATGCACTAGTGAAAGTAGGATCTTTATCTGAAATGATTGATTCTGGTAATCCATGTAGCTTAAAAACAGAATTCAGGAATACCCTAGCTACCTTAGATGCAGTGTATGGGTGTGATAAAGGCATAAAGTGTGCATACTTAGATAGCCTGTCCACGACCACATAAAGGATAGAGTACCCCTGGGAATTAGGTAAACCCTCAATGAAGTCCATGGTGATGTGGCTCCAGCTACGCTCTGGAATGGGCAGAGGCTGCAGTAACCCTCCTGGTGCCATATTGTCATGCTTGTTTTGTTGACAAGTGTGACACTCCCTTATAAACTGTCGTAGGTCTTTCTTCATATTAGGCCAATAAAAATCCCTTTTGACTCGGTGTAGGGTTTTGTCATACCCTGAATGTCCTCCCACAGGAGTAGCATGAGCATGTTGAAGAAGTTGCTCCCTTAGAGCAGTGTGTGGTCCCACATAGAGTTTTCCCTTATAGGATAGAATCCCATTTCTCACATTGTACTTGATAGGATCCAATTTACCCTGCTCCCATTTGTTGAACAGCTCCTTAATCTCATCATCTTGGTAGCTGATTTTAAGATCCTCAAGCCAAGTAGCAGTAGGATAGGAAATAGCTGATAGGGAAACTTCATCAGGTGTCTCTCCTTTCCTGGATAATGCGTCTGCCACCTTATTGTCTCTTCCTCTTTTATATTCCACTCTGAAATCATACCCCAATAGTTTAGTGAGCCATTTCTGTTGGAATGGAGTTCCAATTTTCTGCTCAAGTAAGTGTTTTAGGCTCTGTTGGTCTGTCCTTACTACAAAAGTCTGCCCAATTAGATAAGGCCTCCATTTTTGCACAGCTGATACTACTGCCAGTAACTCTTTCTCATAGGTGGACATGTCAATGGTCCTTCCTTTGAGAGCCTGGCTAAAATAAGCAATGGGTCTGCCCCTTTGCATTAGGACTGCCCCTATCCCCATACCACTTGCATCACATTCTAAAATGAAGGGGTTAGAAAAATCAGGCAGTGCTAGGACTGGTGGTTTAGTGACTGCAAGCTTGAGATTGTGGAAAGCCTCGGTAGCTGCAGTAGACCACCCGAAAGAATTCTTCTTCAATAGAGCAGTTAGAGGTGCTGCAATAGACCCATAGCCTCTAATAAATTTTCTGTAGTAGCCTGTAAGGCCTAAAAACCCTCTCAGTGATTTCAAAGTTGTTGGAAGGGGCCAGTCCAACATAGACTGTATCTTTGAAGGATCTGCCTTTACACCTTCATCTGAGACAATATGTCCTAAATAGTCCACCTCCCTACACCCAAATCTGCATTTTGACCTTTTAGCATAGAGCTGGTGCTTCTGTAGGACCTCCAAAGTCATCTTTAGATGCTGCAAGTGATCTGCCCATGTTTGACTGTAGATTAAAATGTCATCGAAGAACACCAGTAGAAATTTTCGTAGGAAGGGCCTGAATACTTCATTCATGAGGCTTTGGAATGTTGAGGGGGCATTAGTCAGACCAAAGGGCATAACTAGAAATTCATAGTGGCCCTCATGTGTCCTAAAGGCTGTTTTAGGAACGTCCTCAGGCCTTACTCTGATTTGATGGTATCCAGAGCGTAAGTCTAGCTTAGAAAAGAATCTTGCCCCATGTAACTCATCTACCACTGGAATTGGAAATTTGTCCTTGACTGTCTCCTTATTTAGAGCCCTATAGTCCACGCACATCCGCCAAGTGCCATCTGCTTTCCTTACCAGTAAAACAGGGGATGAAAAGGGGCTCTGACTCAACTGATGACGCCCGTTTTCAATAGATCCCTGACAATTTTCTCTATTTCCTCCTTCTGAAAAAATGGGTACCGATAGGGTCTCACTGAGATGGGAGGTGTTCCTTCTTTAAGAATAATAGAGTGGTCATGTGACCTCATTGGTGGTAGTCCAGTAGGTTCGACAAACACCTGGGCATACTGCAGTAGGAGTGTTTCCACATCTGGTAATACCTCAGTGCTGCCCAATTCCACTGGTTCCAGCAACTGTAGTAAAATGCCCCTCTGCTCAGATTTAGGCACTTCTGTCATCTCCCTTTCCTCCATTAGTTGTGTAGGATTCAAACCTTGCAACACAATCTGCTTCCCTTGCCAACTGAACTGCATAGTCAAGTCTGAGAAATTCCACAAAATCTGCCCCAGTGACCTTAGCCAATATACACCCAGCACCATATCACACCCAGCTAATGACAACACATAGGTGTCAGTTGTGAAAGAGTTCCCTTGTATCTGTAACTTAAAAGCTTCCTTCCTCCCTTCACTGCCAATCAACTCTCCATTAGCCACCCGGACTTTAATGTTCTCTCCTCTTTCTATCTTTAACTGGGCTTTTTGTACAATTAGAGGGTCTAAAAAATTGTGTGTACTGCCTGAATCAATCAGTATCACCACCTGTTGTTCCCCCACTCTTCCAATTACCCTCATGGTTTTAGGGTTCATAGACCCTGTCAAAGCATGTAAGGAAATCTCTGGATTTCCTTCCTCCACCTCCACCTTCGAGCCATCCTCTAATTCTGTTTCCTCTTCTAACTCCACCTCTTCGGTTTCCCAACATTCCATAATGAACAACTTAGGATTCTTACAAACATGTTTTGAATGCCACTTCTCATCACAGTTATAACACAGCCCCTTCTCCCTCCTTTCCTTCATTTGATTGGGTGTGAGTTTTTGGATTGGATACGTTTTTCTGTTGGCATTTGGGTTATGGGCATTACTGGTGGGATGGTTTGAATAGTTTGAGTTGCTGTTTGGATGATGTGAGGTTGAATGGTATGTGGTTGGTGTAGGCAGTAGACCCCTAGGGTTCTTCTTGTTAAGTAACACATGTTCTTCTTGAATTTTTGCTAATCCATAAGCAACAATCAGGTTAGGGGGACTGAACATCCTGACAGGTAACCTGATCTCATCTTTTAGCCCACTTAAAAAACAACTTAACTTGTACCCTTCAGTCAAGCCTCTTAGTCGATTAGACAAGGCTTCAAACTGTCCCTTGTAGTTCTCTACACTCCCAGTTTGTCTTAATCGAGTCAACATCTCCATAGGGTCATCATATGAGCTTGGGCCAAATCTGATTTGAAGAGCTTGTACAAAACTCTCCCAATCCCTTATACCTCCAGAATTCTCTAGATCCTGGAACCATACAAGGGCAGTTCCCTCCATGTGATAGGAAGCTAGTAAAATTCGATGATTCATGGGAGTCTTATGAAAGCTAAAAAACTGAGTGGCTTTGTACAACCAACCATTCGGATCAGTTCCATCAAACTTGGGAAAATCCAGCTTCACTGACCTGAATTGAAGACCACCAGGATCTCCACCTCCTCCATTTCCTCCACTGCCTCCACTTCCACTTGCTGGGGAACTCACAACAGAAATTACAGATACTACCTCCGTCTCCTTCTCTTTGGCTTTGAGTAAGACTTGCATATTCATTGTCAGATTTGCAAGCTGTTGTAGTACACTATGCATATTTTGCTTCTGATCGTCTTGTTCTTTCTTCAACAGAGAAATGTTCTCCATGATCTCCTGATAACGAGTATCCACCATGGCTGGATCTTGCCTCTGATACCAAATGTAACACTCTGTTTGGATTAGTGTAATTTGAAGCAAGGCTTCCGACTGTTTGTAATATTAGAATCAAGAATGAGAATATGGAATCTGTGTTGGATGTAAATTGAACGTGATAGACTGAATTGGAAAGGCCAAATTCGAGGTTTGGCCAACCTCCTTACAGACTGGGAGAGAAGAAGAAGATAACAATGAAATCCAAATATTCGATACCCTCTAACAAACTAACTGCTTCTTTATATATCAGAAGCTTCTTACATGCCTAAGGACCACTTCCTAACATATCGCATGGACCTTGTTCTTACATTCTACAACCCACACGACACACACCACTAAAGGCCAACTTAAAGGCGAGGCCCATTGACTTAAGCGAATAACTCACGCTTCAGCCCATTCCTCACACTGCTTCTCCAGCCCAACACCACATGTAATGCCCAGCCCATCCGACAGCCAGCACACACGTGAATACAAACTCCTCGTACCCTTATGCTTCTCGTAAGTTCCAGTGTCTTCAATCTCCCCCAATTTCTCGACGACATCCCAAATCCCTTCACACGAACCCTAACCCCCTTCTCCTTCCCTGTAGGCTTGTGACACGTTGAAATCTAAGAACCGTTGCATAATTTGCTGAAAAGAGTCAAAAGTTGTCATGCCATTAATTTGCCTCATTAAATGCTTTTGTAGAGTATGCAGAATAGTTCTATTTTAAATAGTTGTACGCTAGTGTTTTTGCTTTAACGTTTTCGGAATAAACAAAGAAATATCTTTTACTCCCTGTATTCCTATTTTTCCTCTCTGTGATGGCTAAAGTAGCTAGTTCTTTTGCTTTCAAGTTTTCTTTGGTTCATTAGGAGCTTAGTGCGAATTTCTGATGAGCCTATGTTAGACCCCCCGTCTTTCTTGTTTCATTCATTCAAGAGCTTGTAATCCAGATCACTTTATTGATCCCAGTTGAATGCATTCCTTTCTGCTTTCTGTTGCGAATAATCTTCCTTCTTTGCATTTCTTCCTCCCATATATTACCAGAGCCGTCTAAAGTTAGGATCACCAAAGTTGGAATCTTATCAGCAATTGCCTTGTCTGTGCTTGCTACATTTGGTGCTCTTTTAGGCTACAAGAAAATATCAGAGAGGAAAAAAGGTAAAAATCCGTCAGAAACCATTCATAATTGAAATAGCCCCTGGTTATATATGTATACACACACTATAATTTCCTTATTATAATTCTGTCTCACCTCTCTGCAGGGCAAAACAATCTTGCTGAGATTCCAAGTTTTGTGCATAACTCTAATTTAAATTTCAAGTATGAAGAGCTCGAGATGGCAACTGACTTTTTTTGATGGCTCGAGGAAGCTTGGTCAAGGAGGAGCTGGTACTGTGTTTAAGGGGACTCTCCCTGATGGGAGAACTGTTGCAGTAAAAAAACTGTGTTTTAATACGCGGCAATGGGTGGATCCGTTCTTCAATGAGGTCAACTTCATCAGCGGTATTCAACATAAGAACCTTGTTAGGCTTTTGGGTGCAGCGTTGAGGGCCAAGAAAGCCTTCTAGTTTATGAATACGTACCCAACAGAAGCCTTGATCAAATTCTTTTTGGTGAGTGTCTCCATAACTGTACTTTTAACCTATCTTTAATACTATCCATTCACATTATTGTCACCGCAAATTATGTGACAATAACATGCTTACTTTTATGCAGTTCAATACGTATAACTTGCCAACAAAGTCACTTGGATTTTGAAATCATGGACGACCATGTTTAATTTCACTTGAGCACAATTTAGTCTGAGATTTTTGTAGAGCAGTGTTAGGCGTCTGTCCTCACAAATTGTTCGTTAATATTAATCAATATCTTGTCTTTGCAGTTAAACACTCCGTCCAAATTCTAAGCTGGCAGGAGCGTTTCGATATTATATTGGGTACAGCTGAAGGCCTCGCATATCTTCATGGAGGTTGTGGTGAAAAGATTGTCCACAGAGACATAAAAACCAGCAACATTCTTCTTGGTGAGAATCTTAGTCCAAAGATTGCTGACTTTGGACTTGCTAGAGGTGTAGCTGCAGATAAATCTCATGTTAGCACCGGAATAGCAGGGACTCTGTAAGCTTCTGCATTACATACTGTCAAGTTCTCTTTTTAATCTCTTGAAACTTGCACATTATTAGCCACCTTATATTATTCCAAAAGTATGACTGAAATTAGGAAATGTCTTCTATGTTGCAGCGGATATATGTCACCTGAGTATCTTGTTCGAGGACAACTAACAGACAAGGCAGATGTTTGGGCTTTTGGAGTGCTGGTTCTGGAGATTGTATGTGGTAGGAAGAACAGTGTTTTATGCAGAAGTCAACCTCAGTTTTGTACTCTGTAACATCCATCTTTCTTTTAACACTAATAATCTGTGGTGTATTCTCATGAGGGTGATTCATGTGTTCTTTTCTCATATATGTGGACACTAAAACATTTATATAGTTTGACTACTTAGATCCTTCTAAGATCCTAACTTTCGCTTTTTTCTCGGAATTGTTTTACGCATGTCTGAATCTCAGCAGAACATTTAGTTTAGCCTTAGTTAACATGGTTAATTTTCCTTGTCCTGCCATCAGGTTTGGAAGCATTGCCAGGCAAACAATATTACTGAATCCGTTGATCCGGCCTTGAAAGGTAGATATGCTTTAGGAGAGGCAGCAAACGTTCTTCAAATTGGTCTTCTTTGCACTCAAGCTTCTGCTGCACTGAGACCATCTATGTCTGAAGTGATTCAGATGCTAACCAATATAGAATGCGTCGTTCCCTCACCGAAACAGCCTCTATTCATGAATGCTAGTGTCATAACCGATGACCCCACTAGCATGAACACTTCAAACTCTAACTGGCAAACGGCAATTGAACTGTCCCGTTCGTACACCATTACGTCCCCAGACGGGCAACGGACATCTAGGTTCTCCTGTTTTTACAGTGCCGAGTCCAGCAGTGTGGGCAGCCCTGAATCAGATAGTCCTGCTAGATTTCAAGCATCTGAGTCATTCAGGAGGTAAAAGTCGATGCAACTTCAAGAGAAGTAGGCAGAAAAGATGCAATCTCGGGGAAAAAAGAGGATTTGGTTCAACTGTAATGAATCTCCTTGAAGTTTGCAGCCAAAGAAGAAGGAAGTTTGCTGCACAGATAACCAGGGACATGTAACGAGGGCAGTTTTGTTTTTGTTTTCCTTTAAAATAGGACATTTAATTTTTTTTTTTCAACTTCAATATTGGTTCCAATTCAGAAGTTTAAGAAATTTCAAGAAATTATTTTCTTCCTATAAACAAAAATTAGAAATTAAGTTAGAAATGATAAATATGAAAATAAGGGCATATGTTAGTAAAATTTGTCAAAAATGTGGACTTATAGGTAAATGAAGACGAATATGTAATTTGTTCCGACCCAAGAAATAAACAAAGAGACTCTCAATGGAAATGGATATAAGAAACAAAAAAGATTCATTTTGAAATAAAATGGATATATCCATATATCTTTGACTTATATTTATTAGATGATAAAATATGGCAAAACCTATACTAAGAATTGGTTCACTAGGAATAGAAGTATTGTAGAAGTAGTATATACTATTGTAAAGACTATGATGAACGCAGCCCAAGCCATACTTAGTGTGAATTATATCTTATATCTATATAAATATGAATGAAATTTTCCCTTTTTGTTCACTAATCCGTATTATCTTTATTAATAACTAATCATTCGAATAGGTTCTGACCCTCATTTAATTATCTTAATTAATAACTAATCATTCGAACATGTATTAGGAATAATAATACCTTCTTGACCCTCATTTAAGTAAAGAGTGAATTTAACAAACATGAAAACGAAGATAATTAAAAACTTCTCCAAAACAAAAGAACAAAGGCACTGACAGCCACTGCGATAGGTTGATAGTGGTTTATTAGTCTTCACTAACTTACAAGTGATCTATAATATATTATTTCGAATAATACATCGAGGAGCAAGCTGCTCGCGATAACCAACGAACGGATATTACTGAAATCAAAATGTGGCAAGTGTTGTAAGTTACTCTGTGCGCTATGTAATTGAAATTAAACTCACGTTTTAGATAACCTATAAAAGAGATCGTTTAATGATAATCTGATATAGATTTAGCAACTGGCCATAAATTTCAATAATAATTATTTACTTCAAAACAATTTTCATTTTAATTTGTTTACGAAAATAATTTTCAAACTAATTTTTTTACAAATTTCAATAAATAAATATGCAAAACACTTTTCAAATTAATTTCAATCTTATAAATCTATTTTTAGAACTCCAATAAAAATTAATTTTAAACATATTTTGAAATAAAAAACAATTCAAATTAATTTCAAATCTATAGATCTATTTTTACGAACTTCAATAAAAATTAATTTTAAATATATTTTAAAATCGAAAACAAAAAAATAACCTTACTAGAAAGCAACTCTCAGCCAAGCTTTTTCGAGATAAGGCATTTGTTAATACCATGGCAATTTTCACTGTCGATAAAAGTAAAAAAAAAAAAAATTCTATCCTCTATAGCAGTACGGCAGGCCTTCTATTCCTATACATGGCCCAGTACGGCAATGGAATTGTAACGCAAACAAAAATTGCCAAGGCCAGAATGCATATTTTAATTGTCGGAAAATTCGAGTGGAGAGAATAGAAACACGGGGAATCAGAATTTCACTGCTACCGAGAAATATATTAGCCCGTCCTACTCTTCGCTTTGGCTTTGCGAATTCGCAAAAGTTGCTTGGAATGGCGGGCTCCTGAGGCCGACGCAGCATTTCGTCGCTTCGACTGCTGCCATGACTTTAAGCACGGACTCTCGTGCTCCTCTGGACTGGAAGTTCTCTCAGGTCCTCGGCGAACGAGCTCCCGGAGAGGATGTCCAAGACGGTTAGGATCTTTGTGCGCGCGCGCCCTTGTGTTTGCTGAGAAACTGCAGGAAAATAAATTAAAGTTTAACTAACTTCAGTGATAATGGTCTGGTTACCCGGAGAAAGTCGAAATTGTTACTCTGCAGTACTGAGCCTTGTTGTTTCGTAGTTGAACATTTTGGTTTAGATCGACTATGGTACTTACTAAATAGTTAGTTGAGGAGAAAATTTGAAGTGAAAGGAAAAAAAATTGTAGGATATCCATCTCGAAGATGTTTTTTTTTTTGCCTCATGACTTGGCATGTAGTTAAGCTTTGTTTTTGAGAGACCTTGAAGATGTGAGGATAGGATTTTGTTTTCTTTACTTGCATGTTCTCAGCTGCCTAACTGTAACCTTCACTAACCATCTAACTTTATTTTGTTCTATATCACAGAGCACAAATTTTCTTCACTTGTTGACTCGATAACATTGGACTTTCTTTCAGTCGATATCATATCCTCGATAGGATTCGATAAGAGTGGTGATTACCTCGCTGTTGGAGATCGGGGTGGCCGTGTGGTAATTTTTGAAACGTTGGACGGGAAAGATGTAAGAATCAAGCATTCCGTTTGGGGTATTTCGAAATGTGTCTTAAATTGGAACTAGGAAGACTTTTGTATATTCATTTTGGGTCTATCTTCATGTTTAGGCTGGCAGCTGTATTGGTTATTTGGTATCTAATCTTGGGTACAATGTTCGTTTATGATCATTTTATCATGGCTTATTAGACTTCCAATCAGCACCTTTCTTGGAATGAGTTGGAGCAGTTGGATGTTAGTTTCACACGCCATCCACAATTTCAATATAAGGCCGAGTTTCAGAGTCATGAGCCCGAGGTATGCTTTGTGCTTGTTGTTGGATAATTTGGGATCTATGGTACTTAGTCTGGCTGTTTTCAGTGTATCTGTGCTTTTGGTTTTGGTGCCTGTGTATTGCAGATCCTGATGGTGTTACCTTTTCTTTAGTTTGATTACTTGAAGAGTTTGGAAATTGAAGAGAAGATCAACAAATTAAGATGGTGTGCAAGACAGAATCAATCATTATTCATCCTTTCGACAAATGATAAGACAATTAAATTGTGGAAGGTATGTGTTTTTAGAAGAAGTAAATATTCTTCTTAAGGTTTTATCTTTTGCGAGATTCAGACGATTTGGTGCATTATAACCAGAAGAGGAAGACTGAGTGTTTCATTTACTTCTTTCCTCAATTACTCATCCTTCACTAAGATGTACCTTTGGTTAATTGGTTATGGCAGGGCTATATTAGACTAATTCCTTATTATAGCCAGAATTCTTTACAGTAAATGATCGGAGCTGTAGTATAGATCAACTAGATATCCAGACAGGTGACGAGGGAAAGGGGAAACTGGAATAAGTGGGAGACTGCTTTAGTTACTTGCTGTTTGGTTGTGGCCTTTGTCAATGGAGAAAAACATGGGTCTCATCTAAGAAGGGAATCAAGTACTAAAAGTGGAAGCTATCTCAGTGGCCACATTCCTTGTTTAGTGCCCAAAAAATAAAGAAGGAAAGGATTCACGTTTCATCCTTTTAGGATCTTCAATTTTAGAAGCTTGGTTCATGTGGATATTTTGGTTTTCACATTTTTAGAAAAGAGATGTGGAGGCCTAGGCCCAGTCTGTGCAACCCATGGAGGTTCAGCTAGTGGAGTTGCCAATTTTTCCTGACCTTGTATGGGGAAGGGAAAGCACAAGGAAAAGGGCCTTTGAAGCTGACTTGCAAGCCCTCTCGTATTGGCTAATCTGAACTGGTAGAAGGAGGTCTAGTGAAGTATAGTATAGAATGTCAGAAAGACCCACTTGGCAAAATACATTGCTAGAGGGGTTTTTTTTTTTCATTTCTTTAGTGTTTTTTTCTGCCTTAGAAGACATTTGGGAATTACTCCCTTATAAGTTGTCGTGGGAAAAACCTGTTCAATCTGCTTTGTCCGTCTAGTCAGTGGTAATAGTCTAAGAGATAAGGTTGGAAGCTAGAAATGGGGGAGATGCCTTATTTATTATAAAAGCCGGGTGAATATTGAAAAATCTGGTTTAGACCCAAACTATACCTAGAGGGAAGGATGAATAGGTGTTTCACCCTCTAATTAAAAATACTACGATAATTTCAGAACACGTTCTAAAATCGCCTGGTCTATATCTGAACAATAACAAACTAAATCAACAAAATAAATGATAGAAAATTAAATCAAACTCCAATCACACTAAGAGACGATATTTTGTTGACGAAGTGAAAAACTTTTGAAGCACTCTTCAAAGAAAAACCACTTCGGACTATTAGCACTGCCTGAAATCCACTAAGAAAAGAAACATTACAAACGGTGATGCAGACACTGCACACCCCTTTGTTAATCCGAATAACTCTATTCGGACCCGCTCCGTGCAGCAACCACCTCAGACCCTTGATTTTTTTTTATGTACTCTTCGAGAAGGATCTCGTTCTTCAACACTGGAATTCTGGCAGCCAAACTCTTTCAGCACTCTGAAGGCTTCACAACAGAAGGTTAGTTTCAAGGTGATTGGATGTAAGAAAATTTTAGTACTTTTGATTTGGAATCTTTAGGGTGTTTTTCTCTTTCAAATGAGTGCTCAAATAAATAAAGGACGACCTCCCTAGGGTTACAAGTTGACATCTCAAAGTATTGAAAGTATACCTTGAGTTTCTCGCTCAAGTCAGGGTCAAGAAGAGGTCGGGCAAGCTTTTCTTTGAAGGCTTGCCCAAGCCAAGAGGCGAGTGTTAGGTCAGCGAGACTAATCTGTGCAATCTCAACAGTTTTGTTCGAGCCAGAGGTCGAGCTCCAGGCGAGTGAGAGCTCATTGTGATGTTTTCACAAAGTTCGCTTGAGCGTGGAGCAGGCAACTTGCTTGTAGAATTTTTTTCTTGAGCAAACTGTGGAGAAACTCCTTATTTTCTTGAACAATTTGATGAGGAACTCTTTTTTTTCATGAACACTTAAACCAAACTTATTTGATAAGTAATTACAACTCAGTTTGGACTTAATTTAGCACACAATTTGGACTTAGTTTAGCACAGTAGTACATCAATACTCAAATACACTAACTAATATCATTGACCTTTTGTTGCTAGTGTTGTTTGCAATTTTGTTGTTTGTTTATTTCTTAAAGGACTTCTCCGATGGGATTTTTTTTTTCACCTGAAGAAAGAGGCTCAGCCAGTGTTGAATGACTCTACGATCTAAACTTTGGATGGAGATAATGTTTGCATCAATTTTGGATTGTTCTTTAGTCAGCATTATAGTCAAATATAACTATCAGACTCTCAAAGATCTAAACTTTGGATGGAGATAATGTTTGCATCAATTTTGGATTGTTCTTTAGTCAGCATTTTAGTCAAATATAACTATCAGACTCTCAAAGAGCATTTTTCGCCATCATGCTAAAATTAATTTGGTACTGCTAACCTGTTCGTTCCATGGTTTTTGAGGTCAGGTCAAGGAACATAGAGTGAAGAAAATAAAAGAAATGGACCCTAATCCACTTGTGTGCTCAGAGAATGCACTTTTGGCTGAAAGGAGTTTTATGAGTGGGCAAGACAAATCATCTGTTGAAAATGGCTATCATTTGGAATGGACAGAAAAGATTGCTGCAAACATACAGCCATCTCAAGGAGTGCATTCAAAGGTAATTGTTTGTGGAGTATGATAAATCAGTTATATGGCATCAGTGTTTCTGGGGTATATTAGCTTATTGTAGTGGTCTGTTATGTAACTAGACTGCTAGCATTCAAGACACTGCTCGTACAAGATGTCGAAAGGTGTATGCTCATGGTCATGATTTCAATATCAACTCCATCTCCAATAATAGGTAAAGTTTATGTCTGCTGTCTTTGTATTATAACTTTTATATAATTTCTTGCTTGGAGATTGTCTTGCAGTGCATGAGGGGGATATATGGGATGGCTTTATAATGTTAGTTTGATACACAAGACTGTCATTGCTATTTCTTGTTCTAGTCACCCTCACCTTTTAATAGGTTGCAGGAAGGTTGTTAGTTTGCTAGATTCAAACCTATAGATGTTTTGCTGCGGCAAAAATGATAATCTGGCATCCTAATCTCTTTGCAGTGATGGTGAGACATTTATTTCTGCAGACGACCTTAGAATAAACTTGTGGAACCTTGAGATTAGTGACTAGTGTTTCAATATCATTGACATGAAGCCACCAAACATGGAGGATCTTACCGGTAATTCTGTTGATCCTCTATATACTATAGAGTGTGATTTCAGCCACCTGTATTTTTTTATTTCCCTATTGTGGTAACCAAAATATATCTCTTGCTCTACTTGTTTTGTTTCAAATTTTTGATAAATTGTGAGACGTTAAGTACAGAAGGATAGTAAATTGTGAAGGATCAAGAAATGAAGTCGTACGGCCAAATCAACTCTATTGACAAACTATGCTTTGTTCTTTTGATATGATGAATGTTTTTGTTTTTCCAATACTGAACACTGCTAAGCAGCTACTGTTGGAGGTTTTAGAGTCGGGACGAGGTTTAGGCTGAGCAGATTTAGACTCGGATCCATTTGGTTGTGCAGACTTGAACTTCAAGCAAAATCCAAACTCGTTATAGTTGTTAATCATTCTTTTTATCGGATCAGCAATGGAATTTGGAATTTTGGCAAAATTCACAATTCGATGGTTTCAATGCAGACACTTTAAGTAGTTCTATAGGATGCCACCCTGACCACAAGCAATAGCAATGTTCAACAAACATGTTTATTATTAAGGCGCATCACTATAAACTCATTCATGGATTTATTGAATAATGGTGCGAGAACCTAGCCCAGTGGATATACGACGTGATTAAGTGGTGAATAAATTCTTTTGTCACAGATCGCTTCATGATTGCAAAAACGGAAGTCGTTCTGTATTTACAACTATGACTAAGGCCTTGAAACCCATCAATCTCCACCAATTATGCTGTTTCGTAGTCCAAATAGAAACCAGTAGCAATAACCCCAATGTGCTGTCATATACCATTTATTTTATCCAAGAAATGGAAAAAAGTCCCTTGAGGCATAGGTTAATTAGTGGGATTATATCCTGATCTGCTACGTTTTTTAGTTATTGATCCATTTACTTTCTTATTCAGAGGTCATAACGTCTGCTGAATTCCATCCGATTCACTGCAATCTTCTTGCATACAGTAGCTCAAGAGGTTTTATTCGTCTTGTAGACATGCGCCGTTCAGCCTTATGTGACCACAGTGCAAGAATGTGAGTTCTGCTTGTTTGTGTATCTTACCCTTCAGAATGCATGGAATATGATCTGATACTTTCATATGGAGTTTGATTTTGCAGATTCCAAAACGGAGGATCCCAAGGGTTTAGATCATTTTTTACAGAGATCATCGCCTCCATCTCCGATATAAAGTTTTCAAATGATGGGCGGCACATCTTAAGTCGTGATTATATGACTCTAAAGGTCTTCCTAGTAAATTGAGCATCTCCTTTCAGTTCCAAGTTTCCTCCATCCACAATCTCTCATCTGTATAAGGGTGACGCTTTTCATAGTTTTACAGCATTGTATTTGACTATAAGTACCCATGAAGAATCAAATTTTGGAGGCATTTACCTAAACCAAACTTTCTTTTAGATTAGTTATTAGAGCTTATTTTATTATATTTAGTGTGAAATGACAAGTCTGTGGCCTACAGCTACTGTAGTCCGGGCACAATGAACCTTTTATTTGAAATTTTGAACTAAGGTATCTCATTTCCTGAGAACCTATAGTATCTTTGATAAGTGTTTTTAACACCTAGCACATAATAGGTATCACACTAATAAAAAATAGTATACATATTTCTCACAACAGTGTAACTAGTAACCGAATTGTATTCCAACTGATTCACGACTATACCAGCGATAATTGGCTTCTGTTTTAAAGGGATACTTTCGGTGGCAAAAACATCTCCTGATTTCTGATTGTCCCCTAGATTACGACCTTGAAGAGATGTACTAATGAAGTTTGTTTTCTGTTGCAGCTGTGGGACATGCATATGGACTCGTCGCCAGTTGCCACATTCAAGGTCCATGATCACATGCACCCTAAAGTAAGTAACCCAGTTAAAAGAGATGCTTCATGTGGATGTTAGGATGCCCATGTTTGTTCTGAAGACTTGTCGGTACATCTTTATCAGTTTCTATCGAAGTATGCACCATCAATTGTGGTTGTATTAACAAACTCGTCGCCATTTTATGTAAATCCACTAGCTTAACTGTAGGAACCTTGAGTGTCAGTGATGCTTCATTTAAAAGATCAGAAGTCGTTCCGTTTTTCCCTGAAAGAGCTTGGTTACTGTGGTAATAGAATCTCAAGACAAGAATCTTCACCCGAGCATGATAATCGAAAGTACATTTTCCTCGCCATGATAAGTTTTTCCATGATTAAGACAGTTCACTTCTGCAAGACTCCACCGGAGCTCGAGGGAAATGTGCTGTTGCAGAAACAGGGCAACTTACCAAAAAATTCGAATAATGCAATGGGCATTAACATGTAACCCTGTAGCTAACAGTAGCCAAATATTTTGTGCAGCTATGTGAGTTGTATACTAATGACTCCATATTTGATAAATTTGACTGCTGCCTCAGCGGAGATGGAATTCATTTTGCAACTGGATCTTACAGGTTTGCCTGTTTTACCCAAACTGCAGTTACAAATTAACTGGAGAGGAGCATTATTATAAATCATAAGTGACCAAACTTCTCTAAATTTGATTTAGCAATCTTCTACGTATTTTCTCCCATGGTGATGCAGAGGGGGTCACTATTGAAGCTAGCAAAAGTCCCAACAGGTCAGTTTTTGTTCTGTTCTCATGTTGTTGGTCACCAAATCAGAAGCCATTGAACAGAAAGAATGCTGCTCTCAAAACACCTAGGGATGGAATTTTATCTGTTAGTCAATCAGAAAGAATATATATATCCATTTGTATCCAACGGAAATTAACTCTTAGCATTATGTATTGTTGCCAGCTTGGAAACTGCAAGGATATGGAAAGGAAAATACTTTTTAAGTGGTTTTATTTCTCAGGCGTTTTTTGTTTATTGGTTTGTTATAGCATGCTTTTACCCAGTTTATATCAATCTTCTGCTGTAATTGTTATTCAATCTTTACAAAACAGGAAGCCACTTCGTGATGTTGCTCCAAGGGCTAGAAGGTCATCCTTAAGCAACCTGACGCGTGGACTTTATCGGCATGGTTGGTGTTGGAAGTTGTTATTTTCCTTTCTTTGACTTTCTTCGAAATATGATTCTGATCTACTTCAATTTGGGGTCCAAACTTATCTACTCTCTCTGATTTAGCAGGACATGAAAACTCAAGTGCCAGTAGCAATGAATTTTCCTGCAACTTACGCTCCAAGCTGCTACATTTGGCATGGCATCCAACAACAAACTTAATTGCTTTTGCCTCTGGGAATAGCTTGTTCATGTACTATGCATAGTTACCTGTACAGTTGTACTCCTTGCAATTGAAAGATTTAGAGATATGTGCATATTACTTGTCTTTCTGTTTCTACCTGAATTTTAGTTGGACGAATGCCATTTGAAAGGAAAAAGAGATGCAGAATGTAAAAAGAACTTTCTCTATCTCTAGCCAACAATATGCCACCAAGAAGTATGGTAAGCTTGTTTTTTTTGTTCTCTTTTTTTCCCAGACAACAAACATGAAATATTCTCTTCCACTGGTGTTGTGGTAGTTTTGCATATGTGCAAGAAATATTCCAGCCACATGTTTGCATGCCAAAATTTTGATTTATGAGAATTAGTGAAAAAGTGAACAAAGAGATAATTTGAGTAAATTTTTTACCTTTATTGTGATAGAAAAAGATGATTTGATGGGGAGAGATGTATTATTTAGAGTTATTTTATTAGGTCAAAATTTTGGA
Organism: Myrica gale; assembly: GCA_963930655.1. Classification (NCBI taxonomy): domain Eukaryota; kingdom Viridiplantae; phylum Streptophyta; class Magnoliopsida; order Fagales; family Myricaceae; genus Myrica; species Myrica gale. The sequence goes on along the minus strand of OZ005617.1, from coordinate 16,826,998 downwards.
CTGATCAAAACTTGGCATGCAAACACCGGGCTCGACCAAAACCATTCCTATAATTAGGGATGTAGATGATAACAGGTCCTCTAATTGGGGATGTATTGTAATACGATCAGCTTCAATGAGGGAGCATACCAGGAATATGTTCGTTTTCACACTTTTTTCAGGATTCTAAGTATATTCACAGAACTACCACCGAGCATATTCAGAATTCAAACACAAACACCAATACATTTTACACAATCTCCAACAATTTTTTAATTTTTTATTCAACATAAATTTTCTCTCTCTATACTTTTTCACATAACTCCAATATTTTTTTATTAAACAATTACATCAAATCATTTTTCTCTCCACTTTACACAAACACCAATAAAATACTATTCAACATAAATATTCACAACTTCTCCAAAATCCTACATTTTTAAACATAACCCAGATGCTTATAATGGTGGCATTACCAAATTTCTAAACCCAGACTTTGCCTTTAGACTGGGAGTGTTATTAAGCAACTTAAGAAGTTAGTGAGCTAAGAGCCGGTGACATTGTCCCTGAATAAATGGGAAAATAGTGGACTGAATTAGAAGTTCTCTGTTTCGTCTTGGATCAGCTGTGGAGCTTAGATTTTTATTTTTTATTTTTATTTTTTTGCTTGGGGGAGACCTGAAAATTCATACTACTAAAAGTAATTAAACCGTATATATATATAACTTTGTAGTACGATTTTTTTTCGACATCTATCTCCATATAAAAGTAGAACATGTTTTTTCTTTAAAACAAAATCAACCAGCATATTGTCACGTTTTTTTTTCATCAATTTATCACTACAACTACTAACAATCAATAAAGAAAAAATAATAATAAAGAAAGAAAAAGCTTAATCTCTAGACAGGATAACTCTAATCCCGAAACAATCACCTAAATGTCCTTTATCGGATTGAACTACAGCTTCCATTATATTTAGCCCTCAAAATGCTAAAACACATTAATATTCACCATGTCATAGGATCCAACTATCAATATTGTGTCACGTAACCTAACTTATGTACATTTCAACTGTAGAATCTTACTAGAGGGATTCTACATAGAGAACAAAAGTTGATGCATTTTGGTAGTCTGGAAGAGAAATATGATGAATTTTGTAGTTCAGTTTTAAGTGACATTAGGATTATAGTGGAGGGCTAACAATGAAGATTTCACTTATAAATAAATTTTAATTGATCAATTAAACAATGTGTACAAGCAAGATAATTATGAAACTAAGAACAAAAGCTCATTATTTTGGGTTGTGCATGGGTAGTACCGGTGGCGGTTATGCCCTCCACTGGTACCGACAACGCCCATGCCGATGTCGCAGAAAACAATACCATTTTCGCTGGTTACCGGTGGCCAACAGTACCGGATTTAGTGATACTGATACGGTAACAAGTCATTCATGAGAGAGAGAGACGAGAGGATTGTGCAGCAAATGTGAGAGAAATGTGAGGAGGAGAGCGAGAGAAAGGAGGAGAGAGGAAAAACTCACTAACATGAAAGGAAATATAATGAAGCAAAGATAATTATGAAAACTCACCTCTCTCCCGTTTTGAAGGATAATTTTAAAACCCCATTAATGTCAGTTTTTGTCTTTGATTGATTCTCTAGTGATGTTCATCTATAATTGAACTCTCCTATTTAATTGAACCCACATAATTTTATTTTATAGTCCATATATTATTGAATTTGGAGCTAAATCCATTTGGATTATATGTTTATTGCAAAAAAAAAAATTGCAAGCATATCTATGGCAAATGAGCCGAAAAGGAGAATATCGAAATCAAAGGTATCAAACATTTATATTTTTTGTACATTTTAGAAAAAGAAAAAAGTATTTATGAATATTGATGGGTCTTTTGAATATAGCCAACCCATTAATGGGCGTTTTATTTCATAATTGATAATATATTTGGAAATTCATTCATTGATGTTTTATTTCGTCCAACCCACTAATGAGCGTTTTATTTCATAATTGATCATAATGTATTTGAAACTCATTAATTGGCATTTTATTTTGTAATTGATGATAATGTATTTGGAAACTTATTAGTGGGTGTTTTATTTGGAAAGATACAGATGAGCACTAGGAAGATTTTTTAACCATTTTTGTAATTTTAAAACTTTTTCAATAATTATTTATGTAGTTTTCATATGAAAAATAAAAATTGGTGATGGCGGTGAACCACCCAAAGGTGGAAAAAACTCTCAGAGTTCTAAAACAATCTGGGCTCTTATAATCGAGGGCTTATAAATAAAGTTTCATTGTAATCTCATATTTCCAATAGTGAGTATACAAGTGTGCCTCATGCGTTGAGCCTTCCCACAGTGAAAGTAGTCTATGGACCGAACCACTTAAATTGTACATCTATATCTCTTTTATCTCTCTTATTCTAAATTGTTTTTATCTTTTATTTTAATTTTTACATGTTATCATAGCCATTTCGTTCATTTGGCTGAGGCTGACTAGCATTCTTGTTAGCCCAACTCGATCCAATTTAGGCCTAGTATCAGTCCAGCAACGTCAGACCTAGTTCAAGTACAGGTCCAAGCCCAGTTTGGCCTAGTTTAGTTTCGGCTATGGTCCAGAGCCAATTTCGGCAACATTATGATTTACTTTTGGTTATCTTTTATTGGGCCTTCCAACGCCCATTAGGCATCATTCCAGTGCCCCCCTCCCGCGTCTGTCATCAATCCGACGAACTTTCGACATCCATGTTTTACAGTGTACTATCCGGTATCACTTCGGCAAACTTCTGGCATATTTTTTCGGCGATCTCACCACTTCCGGCGACCATCTACCACTATTTGATGTCTTTCTGACAATTTTCGGACACACTTTTTGTTTATGTATTATTTTTTGTAAGTCCAAACTCTACATGAGAGTCTTAGAGTCCCACATTGCTAAAACAATGTGAGCTCTTGTAATCGAGGGCTTATAAATAAAGCCTCATTTTAATCTTATCATTATACCAGCGAACATACAAGTGTGCCTCAATGATTGGGTCTTCCCAAAGTGGATGTAGGTCTGTGGATTAAACTATTTAAATATTGTGTCTCTCTTTATCTATTTTCTCTCTCTTAGTCTAAATTATTTTCTCTTATATTTTAATGTTAACAAAACATCAATTCTTAACACTTTAGTAAAACTGTGAAATTAAAATTAGCAACATTAGCATATACAATATTTTCGAACATGGGCGAATGTGTCCCAAAACAATTAATATAATGACTTTCCATAAACTAAGTTATTAGCTCAGTAAGTAGCAAGTCAATGAGATAAGGAAAATGACACTTTTATCGAAATAACCAAAGTCAAGAAAATAATGTGAGCCATACCAAATCTAAAAATACACAAAATATCTAAGGTATCCGATATAGAGATACATCAATGGTACCTCAATGGTTACAAAGACCTCAAAACACCACGAGAGTATCAAAATGGTCATAGAGAAATCACCAATGGTACCTAATTGGTTACAAAGACCTCAAAATAACATGAGAGTATCAAAATGATTACAAAGACTTCACTGTACAACAAGGGTACAAATATCACAAAGATTATCATCAAGGCCACAAAAACATCATATCACAAGTACAAGAATAGTTTTCAGAGTATCTTCACAAAGTAAGTTTCAACATTTCAACATATCAATCTAAATATTTCAAATGAGTTCATGAAATTCCAACATATCAATCTAAATATTTCAAATGAGTTCATGAAATTCCAACAATTAAATATTACCAAAATTTGTACAATTCCCCATATACCATATCAAAACAATATAAAAGATAGTGCATGTTTAAAATCTTTTCAATATCAAAGAATTCAATTTTGCACAATAATATATTTTCAAAAAAAATTATTTACAAAAAAAAATTGAACATTTCATACATTAATTGTTACAAAACAAGAGTTTCATAAACATCTAATTGAAGAGATACTTAACTCAAACGCTTAACCCAAAACTTAAAGTTTCCAAAATAATGTTGAACAATCACTCGAGACCTAGTAGCACCACCTCGATCCAAATTTTAGCATCTAATAAATTAGATCTTTATCTCATCATTTTTAAATTCAAACTTAGGATTAGATCTCTATCTCATCAGTTTTTTATTCAAACATAGGATTATATCTATATCCTATTACTTTTAAATTCAAAAAAACGATACCGCCTTTATCCTTCAACTTTTAAAATAAAAATAGGATTAGAAGTTTCTCTCTTTTTTTAACTCAAAATACTCATCTAACATATATTTGGGTTGGTTGTTACATGTAAATAACATATAAAATATAGAAGGAATATATACTTTTTTAACCCACTATAGAGGGTTTGACACATTGTACTATATATTATCGATTTTGACACATTGCACTCTTTAATTATCAATATTAAACACTTTGCACCTCAATTTTTTTTATTAAATTGTATTGAAATTGAGTTTTTTACACCTAAATCACTAATAATGCCCCCAATGACTTAATGAATTGATAATAATACGTTCTTTTGAATATCAACGCGTACAAAATGGATAAGGGGCATTATCATAGTTCCATCTAATTTGACAAGAAAATTTAACCGAGAATGCGAAGTGTATTTAATTTAACACATTGTAGAAAATTTTGCTTATTGTATACTTAAGCTTCAAGTTTTTTTATTTTTCATAACAGGAGATGAAGTTAACATCTGCAGTAGAGAAGCTCGCAGAGTGTCAAGAAACCAATTTCCTTCTTAGCAAGCACTTGAAAGCTTTGTGGCCCAAAACAGAGCTCACGAGATCTCCTTACAGTGAGGGGAGTCAAAAGGATGGTCATAAGACACCAAACCTACTACTAGTGACATGAACTTTCTAGATGTTGATCAAGCTAAAACGGACACAGTTGCTTCTATCAAGGTGCACAAACTACGGTTCTGAGTCTCTGGTCAACTTACGTAGTTCCCCATGTAGCCCATCTGACATTGAGCAAATTATACCTAGACACCAGTGAGCTCAAAGCATCCAAAACACAAGTCCACTAAGTCAACTTCATCGTCAAATTCATCTACCCCAACCCCAGAGAAATGTTGATTTAAGACTTTTACGATGCAAATGCAAGATCTACTATTCACTTATTCTTCTTCTTTTTCTTCTCTTTCGTTTGGTTTCTTTTCAATGCCATTATGTTCTGAGAGATGTGTAGCAGGCGGGGGAGGACAACGCTGGGGGAGAAGGAAGGAATCTTGGTTTGGGGGTAGAAGCGTCGTTTAGCTTAACCCCAATTGAAGTTTCTGTTTTTTTAATTAAAGTGATGACATGTCACTAACGTGTCAATAATGAGTGGCGTGGCATATGATTGGGCAAATGACTTGGCAACCATGGGCCCAGAAAACACGTAGTGTTATGTGATTGGTGCTGACATATTTATTTTTTCCATGTCAGCACTAACCGTTAGAGTTTCAAACGACAAATGGATGGAGGAGCATATTGTGAATTTGAAGTTTACCTCAGGGGTATAAAAATGACTTTGTTTACCACATGTGCATATCTGCAATTTGCGCATACCACAGAGGCACGGGGTGCATTTAAGCCTATATTTTAAACCATTTTTTGTATCAGAGTTGTATACTTTGGCTCCTGCTCATGTCAATAATTCTATGAATAAGTTGACAAATTTCTTGATAATATCTATCAATTGAAGACAAATGTAATTAAAATTAAAACTCTAGACTTCAAAACCAAATTTAAAATCAAATGTGCCACAAAAAATTGAAAGGCAAGGCAATATAGAAAAAATTATTGAAATTTTGAAAAAAATAGTTGTGAAAAATTTTGAATTTTTTTTTCATGTGTAGCTTTGTTTGGATGTCAAGATTTTTTTTAAAAAAAAAATCACAACTACTTTTACACCAACTCCAATACATTTTTATAAACTCCAATAAATTTTTTACAAACTCCAACAACATTTTCACCAATCCACTCTACAAAATTGATTGGAAAAAAAATATCATTTTATATTTTTTTTAAAGAGGCCCCAAAATTTTGACACTCAAAAGCATGCAATTGAGAAACTATTTATGAAAGTTGAAGAGTTAGAATATTTTTTTTATTTGAAATAATTACTTCATGTTTAAATATACTTCTACAAAGCAACCATATTTGGAAAACTTGAATTTGATAGGTGTACCTAATTAATGTAGACAACTGTCATTCATATATATCTTTTTAAGCTACAACTGTCATCTCTATAAATTGAACTTCCACCTCTCCCTCTCTCTAGAAATTTTTCTCTCTCTACTTGCTCCTTTTCTTCTCTGAATCTACGGTAGGGCTTTCTTGTCTGAATCTAGGGTAAGGGTTTGACAAGTATGTGAGCGTTGACACTTTTATCACTTCAACAACAGCAAGAGAAGGATCTGTGATCTTATGTCGATATTTGAAGATTCTATGATAGCTGAAGTGATTTTGAGTAGATTAATATAGTTTCAGGTTCTGGGTAGCTGTCAATTTCAGTTGGTTGTGGAATCTTTTTCAACGTTTAAATGATATATTCGCTGGATCTGACTTTCTATAGGAGGTAAAGTGCCTGCATTTTCTTGTGCTTCTGATTTCAAATATTTTTTTCTCCTAGTATCACATTTCCTTTTGTGTGTTTTCTCTGGGCGCTCTATCTGTCCGGTTCACTTGCTTTTAAGTTGTCAATATTCCAATTTTTCTTCAGTTTAATATTTGAATCTTGTGCGTCAAAGTGTCAGTCGTTTGTAACGATATTGTTAACTTTTCTTTTTTGGGGCCTGGTTTGGATGAAATCGGCGTCATTTAAGCAAATAGGGATTAAAGTACCTTGGATGATAGTGGAGGCCCATGTTTGAATCCATTTTGCTCATCGTCTGCTGATCTTAGTGATGTCATTTGTGTGAGTTTAATTAACAACCCAAAAGAGAGGTGAATTGAGCTTTTCAAAAACTTATCACTTTTTGAATACAAATTGGAAATATGAAAATCACTTCTCTTTAACAAATAAGAATGTTAATATGAAAGTGTCTAATGCTATGTCAAATATAAGTAATTAATGATAAAACATAAAACTCTACAAGTATGAATATGATACGATTAATGAAAGAGATAGAGTTAGAGATACAACACCGCAATTTTAGGTGGTTCGACCAACACTTGTCTACGTCCACCCCCAAGACTATTGACTTTCTTGGGCTTCCTTCACTATTCTCCAATAGTAAATACACCTTAGCTTCCCGGGTGCTAAGGAACTTTTACAAAGTATTTTCCGAGCTTACACTTCAACTCTCACTCACAAATCCTCACAACCTAGAGGATTTCTTCTACTCTCACAAGCAGGACTAAATGTTTTCCCAACACTCAAAATTTTTACAATTGATGACTACAATAAAGGCTCTCTAAGCCGAATGAGCAAATGATGCACAAATGAGTGGAATGGCTTTTTAAGCCAAATAAGCAAGTGAAAAACTCAATAGAGTGCAAGAAGACAAGATTATCAAAGGAAATATAAAGTTTGGAAGATGTGAGCACAAACCTTTTTGGTAGATGCGATTTTCCCTCTTCTTCAAAGCATTTTCTCTCTCTAGAAGTTAGGGCAAAGAGAACTTGCAAGTGTGTTATCCCTTCTTCAGGAAATCTCTCTCTCTTTGGAGGCTAGGTCGTCAATGATAAGCAATAGAAGATGATTTGAAAATGAAGCTTTGATCTTGGATAAATCAACAAATGAAAACTTTGATCTTGCTTGCTTTCTCTCTCTATCGGAGGTAGTGTTTGAATAATGAGCAAGTCCTCCTATTCTTCAAGAAATTTCTCTCACTTTGAAAGGCAGGGTTGTCAATGATGAGCAAGAGGAGAAGATTTGACAATAAGAGCTCCGGACTTGAAGGAATCAGCAAATGGATTTCTTTGGATCTTGGTTTTTTCTCTCTCTAGATATTGATATTATGATCGAGCTTCTTCCCTTTTCTCTCCATTTCGTTCTTCTTATAGCTCATAGGTCTTCAACGATCATAAAAGGGTTCTTCTTGTAAAGATTGAGTGTCATTGGAGGGGTTTAAGAGACTTTTTGAATCACTTTGAACGATCTGGCGTTGTTCTAGGATTTCTGCAAATTCGCACTATGTGTCGACACATAGGTATGTGCTGACACATTAAAACTTGGTCTGAAATTTTGCTTTCGGGAGACAGTGCAATGTGTCGACACATTGGTGGTATGTGCTGACACATTAAAATGATATGAAAATCTTGTCTCAGGTGTTAGTGCAATGTGTCGACACCATGAATTCAACATTATGGAGTAAGTGCAATGTGTCGACACCATCATTCAATGTGTCGACACCATCACTCAATGTGTCGACACTTATAAGTGCTGGAGAGTTTTTCAGCAACTTGAAAGTGTCCAATCCATTCCAAAACTTCTTTAAACACCTACAGTATGAAAAATTTATCTTATCAACTTGTGTAATGGTGTTCAAATGCACTTAGAAATATTTTAGTGAGTGAAACCTCAATCCTTTGAAATATAAATTGGAAATTGTGGATTGACAATGTAAAATCTAAAAGTCTTTGAAACTTATAATATTTTGTTATCATCAAAATCATTTATGGATTGTTTGTAAAACAACCTTGGGCTAACAATTTGGTATACTGTGAGGATGGTATAACATTAACTGAAAGTGTGTTTGGATCGAAGGATGAGATGGAAAATTAAAATTAAATAAAGGTTCAATTTGTTTTGAGGGAACATGAACTAAAATTTAGGTTTGCATCTAAAACTTTTGAGTATGCAAACATGCCCTTTGTTAGTGTATATGCATCTAATGTATGTGCATATATATTTTTTAAATTGTGTACTTTTCTAAAAGAACAAGTAATTTTTAGTGTTGATCATGTATAGGCTTCTAGCGCTATGCTCAACCATCACCTACCTTTCTCTTGAGCAGCAAGTGATTGGAAGTTGGAGGAGGAGGATGATGTGATGGAATGGATGGGTACTAAGGATGAGGTGTTTTCTGTTAAGTCGATGTATGACTTCCTTGGAGGTGGGACCTGTCTCTCTTTCCCTTGGATGGGGGTTTCAAGGTCATTGTGCCCATTAAGAGTTTCTTTTTTTGTGGGAGGCTACACAGGTTAGGAGTTTAACTATCGAAAATCTTCATTAAAGGGGTATGATCATTGTTGATTGGTGTTTCTTATGTCGTTGTGGTGGGGGAATATGCCAATCATGTTTTGTTGCATTGTCCTTATAAGAGTGGGTTGGGCTCTCATGTGCTCAACATTCTGAATCTTCAATGAGTTATGTCAGAGAAAGTGGAGGATGTGTTGTGGTGTTGGAAGAGGACGTTTAAAAACCCTTTCGCTAAGGCTATATAGAGAATAATACCCCATTGTATTTGGTAGTGCCTTTGGCGGGAGTATAACAATAGATGTTTTGAAGATTGTTCTTTGTCTTTGGATAAGTTGCAGGGTGTTCTCTCATCTTTACTTTACTTTTGGGCGAACTCGGTGCTTGGTTGGCTTATTGTAGATTTTATTGATTTCGTTAGTGTTCTTGCTTGTTTGGATTTGTGATTTCGATATAGCTCTTTGTACTGACTTCACATTTTCTAATGAGATTGACTTATTCATAAAAAAAACGAGAAAAAGAAGTGGAGAATGATGCACTTTGTGCTAATGTAAATATATTACCCAATATTGGTATCATATCTTTGGTGATGTTTGGGAAGCAAATTTTTTAAGAATTTTGAGTTTGTAGGAGATAATGACTTTTTATGGGGTTTGTAGGAGAATGTTTGATCGTAAAATGATTTTTATTGGAGTTTGTTAAAAATTAAGGAGATAGGAGATTTGATAGTTTTTTTAAGGAAAAAGTATTGAAGTTGGTGTGAAAATGTGTTCGAATTTATGTGAAAATTTTGAAATTTTGATATTCGGTTATAACAATTGACTTTTTAAAAATATTTCTTAAAAAATTAATTTTTTTTTTCTAACTAAATATCACCTTTGTTTTTGGTCTCTGGTTGTATGTTTGACATATCGTTATCATTGCAGATTACTTGCTCTTTATGTTGGGGTCTTGCTTGCACAGTTCTTGATAACAATATGTTGATTGTGTTGCTCTTGTACCTTCCAAAAGGAAAAAAGATCTTTGAGTGCAATTTTTTGAGAGAGTACTTAGATTCTCCCAATAACTAGAAAGTGTATCATAAAACAAGAGAATGACTGGATGTAATATGCAGAGAACCTCAATTATTATAAAACAAGAGATAGGAGGAGGTGATTAAAACTTAATATATCTTGGAAGAAATGTTGCGACTATGTCAACTAGTTGGCAGGGTGGGCATCAACAATGGGGATAATCCCCTTTCTGACCACCAATCCGATAGGCATTGGAGGTTGAGAAAAATCTTTAACTTTGCCACGTAGAATTTGTATCTATGAGTTGCCCTAACCTTGACAAGTTGGAGGGATGCTTGGAGATAGAGATTACCCTTTGACAGAGGTGGAGTATCCTTGAAAGGTTGGACATAGGGTCGATTTGTGGTGGTGTGTTGTGGGTTAGGAGGAACTAGAGAAAAGATGAAGAAAGGGTTTGAATGGTTAAAAAACGACGTTCTTTTTTTTCTTAAAATGATAGTTGGTTTGTTTAAGGATTAAAGAGAAGAAGGCTTAGATTCGCCTCGCCACCTGTGGTCGAGGAGGAGGGTCTTCTCTTCCCCTATCGCTCTACCTGGATGGGGATGCCGCAGAGAGGGATCTTCTCCCCTCTCCATGGTGCCACCGCAAGTTGGTGGGGTATTGAGGGGGAGTTGCTTGGTTTGCGTGGGTTGTGAGGGGCGGAGGCCACTCTCCATGATGTCACCCCAAGGTCCATGACGCCGCCCCAATTAGGGTTGGCACTAAGGGGGAGAAGCCTCCTCGTCTACACAAGTCTCGAGTGGATCCATGATAACTGCGATGGGAGTCCCCCCCTTCCCCCCAATATCTCCACCTCCACCCTCGCTACATTGCACCCCCGATCAAGGGTGGCACAGAGGGGGAGGGTCCTTCGACGACATGTGGGTTGCATCGAATTAGTGGCGGGCGGGAGGCAAATCTACCCCCTGCACTCCTCTCCGAGAGTTGCTTCCCTTTGCTACTTTTTTAAAGTTTTTATTTAATAAATTAGTTTAGAGAAATTATCACTTCTAGGCCCTAAACTTTCACCCAAATCTTATTTACTGGTTTGAACTACAAATTTCATTATTTTTAGCTCCAAACTACCATAATGCATTAATATTCGTCATGTCATAAAATCCAACCATCGATATTGCGCCGCATAACTTTTTTTTGTACCTTTCAACTATAGGATCTTACTAAAGGGCAAGCATTGATGCATTATGGGAATTTAGGAGCTAAATGTGGTGAAATTCGTAGTTCAAGTCGGTAAATAACATTTGAGTGATAATTCAGGAGCTAGATGTGAAGATTTTTCATTAGTTTATTATTGTTAAATATTTATTAAATAAAAGTTAACATGAAAACAAAATTGGTTGCAAAAATCATACTTCACAAACATGGATCAAAACTCGACCAATTTCGGAACCCATTTTTCAAATTCTAAATTAAAATTTCAAGCTAAAACCTAACCTCTATTCCAAACATGCCCTTGAAATCTCTAATAACTTACTAATAACACTTGCTGCATATGAAATATCTAGTTTAGTGATAGTGAGGAAATTCAACTTCTTTAACTAAGCAACAACATCTTCTAGGATCTTAAACAATTCCCTTGTATCTTTCATCAATTTTTGATTAGGATGCATAAGAACATCAATCGGATTGGCGTTTCTAACAAACTACATCTTTCTCTGTGATAAATGAATAATTGCCTCGAAACTTTTAAGGCTAAAAAAATATTGGAGTTTGCACAAATCCCTCGTGTGAAACCATGACTGCATAAATGACAACATAAGATATAGTTGACCACGTCACAACTAAATGAGCAGTACAGTGTAATTGGGGACCATTGTAAATTAAATGAGATATTGGTATCCTGGTTGACTAGTATGGCCACTTTGCTAGATGAAATTTAAAATCTCATTTTATAAGAAATTGAAAAGGAAGTCTAGATGAGCCTTGCGTAGCTTAAGGGTTTGTTGAAGCTCCATTTGGGATCAGTGTATACAATGTTATTGACAATCAATTTATGGTGAAGAGATTAATGAGGTTCATATTGTTCTTGGTGAAACATAGAATTTTTTTGTGAGTTAATAGGTTTGTGTTTGAAGATCTTGGGTCAACGTTGTTTTGTGGCACTACACTCATGATATTGATATTTAAGACTGAAATGGGGATCTTAATGACACAATTGAAGTCAATATTTGCTTGAAATTGGTATTCTTGGTGCCTGTCGATATATCAATAATCCTAATCCTTATCACAAAATGAGTGATGATGACAGAGGTAGTTGACGAAAAAGCCAAGTTGCTAGGCCAACCGATGTACATTTTTCCCTGATTGATACTATCATATTCAACTGGTGTCACTAGCCAATTTATGCATTCAATAAGAGAGAGTCACTCAAGGCATTTGTGAAGTTTTGTGGTATATGAATTACCTCTGGAGACGTACTCACCTCTATTGACTAAGTTGTATCCAATGCGAAACAAGTTGTCTTCCCTATGCTTTAGCATGAAAAAATGGGGCTTATAGGATAGGAACATAAGGCCGAGGCCACTCTACAAGGAGAAGACCTGGGTTGGACAATTTGGAGTCGATCTGTGAGAACTATATGCCAGTTGGTTTACCTTATATTGATTAAAAAGTTCTTATGTGATGCTCATGCACTAACTTGAGAAAGCGTTTTGAATTTTTGTTTACGCTCTTGAGAAATAAATGTTGCTTCCCTGCAACATGTACTCAGAGGAAGATAAATTCATAAATTAGTACAATAAAGCTAGGAGATTGAGTCAGGTTCAATTTCCTTCTTCTGTTGGATTCACTAGCATCATGATCTCTCTCCTTGGATTTAGTTAGAACAGAAAATACTATTTATGAACATAAGGGAATATGGCGAAAATCAATCGGAATATTAGTACAGAGCTTTTTAATGTGTTGTTTTCTTGTCGTATTCAGATTTAATGATTCTTTATGAATATTAGGGTTTTTATTGCCCTGATTAGAATTCAATCATTTAAGCTAGATCGACAATTTGTAATACATTTTCTTTCACTTTTAGGATTTTGAATGTTGTCCATTATTTGTGTTACTCTTGAATCCTTGCAGAAGTTTGGTAATACACTTTCTAGCAGTTTAAGGTAAGTGGTAGCATTCTCTTAATTGGCCTAGTCCATAGGAAGAAAAGCCTTTACTTTTATTGTATTAGTTGAAAAGATTAGGGTTTTGTGTAACGGAGAGAAGAAGCACCCTTCGGTTCCTCGGTCAGTCCATTATATTACATCACAATACAATCGACCTACATTTGTTACAAATATTTCTTTCCATAGTTATAAGATCGTTCCTAAACATCAACTCTTTCCTTAACTCTAAATTGACTTCGATTCAAAGCCTTGGTAAACACATCTGCAAGTTGATCTCCAGATCTCACGAACAGTGTAGAGATGTCCTTTGATAAGATCTTATCTTGAACAAAATGACAATCAACCTCACTATGCTTAGTTCTTTCGTGAAAAACAGGATTAGATGCAATATGCACATCTACTTGATTATCACAATATAAGGGAATATGAGTTGAAACTGGAAAACCAATCTTCTGAAGGAAATGTTGTATCCAAGTAAGTTCACTGGATGTGTGAGCCATTGCTCCATATTCAGTTTATGCATTTGATTGAGCAACCACAATTTGTTTTTTACTCTTCCATGTCACTAGATTTCCTCCAAGAAAGGTGCAATACCCTGTAGTGGATCTCCTATCAGAAGGAGAACCTGCCCAATCTGCATCTGCGAAGCCTTCCACTTTAAGATGTCCATTTGATCTATATAGTAACCCGAGCCCAGGGGCCCGCTTAAGATAATGAAGAACACGAGTCACATCTTCCTAGTGAGGAATTCTAGGAGCTTCTAGAAATTGACCTACCACACTAACTGCATATGAGATATCAGGCCTCGTAATTGTCAGATAATTCAACTTTTCAACAAGTCGACGATACCTACTTGGTTCTTCAAACAATGCTCCTTCATCTTTCAGAAGCTTATGATTTGGATCCATATGAATATCTTTGGGTCGAGCACCTAATAAACATATATCTTCCAATAAATCAAGAACGTATTTTCTTTGAGATAAGACAATACCTTTATGAGATCTAGTAACTTCAATACCAAGGAAATATCGAAGTTTACCCAAGTCCTTTGTATGAAATCGATTATGTAGAAATTCCTTCAACTTAACAATACCATCAGCATCATTGTCTGTAATGACAATATCATCGACGTATACCACCAACAAAATATAACCTGAATCAGTACGTAAATGAAATATCGAGTGATCTGTATGACACCGGTTTAGTCCAAACTCCAAAACTGTGTCTGAGAACTTCCTAAACCATGCTCTAGGTGATTGTTTCAGGCCATACAATGCCCCTTGGGCAACAAACCCAAGTGGTTGCTCCATATATACTTGCATCAAATCACCATGTAAGAACACATTCTTAACATTCAACTGAAATAGAGGCCAATCAAGGTTAGTAGCAAGAGAAATCAATAAACGAACAGAGGAGATCTTGGCAACAGGAGAAAATGTTTCATTATAGTCAATGCCATATGTCTGAGTATATCCCTTAGCCACTAACCGAGCATTCAATCGATCAACGGAGCCATCCGGATTAAATTTGATTGTGTACACCCACTTGCAGCCAACAGGTTGTTTACTTGAGGGGAGAATAACAAGTTCCCACGTCTCATTCTGATGTAGAGCAGCCATTTCGGCCTCCATGGCTGTCCTCTAACCCGAGTCAGAGAGAGCACCTTGAAATGACTTGGGAATAGAAATACTAGAAAGCTGAGACATGAAACAGGAAAAAGACAAAGACAAAGGAGAGGAAACAAAGTTACTTATGGGATGCTTAGTAACACAAGATCGAGTACCTTTGCGAAGGGCGATAGGCAGAGATGAGCTGTCACTAGGCACTGCATGATCTGAAGACAACGAGATAGATGGAGAGGGTGTCGGAGCTAGTGGTCGTGGAGGACGAGAATAAACCTGCAAAGGAGCTGTAGAACATAGAGGCACATAAGCTGTAGTGGGAGCAGGTAATGACGGAAGCATAAGCGGAATGAGAAATTCTAAATCAACAGTAGGCGTTGAATCTTCTACAGGAAAGTATGGAGACAGTTCATCAAATGTGACATCAGAACTGGTAAAATAACGCTGAAGAGTAGGGCTATAACATCGATAGCCTTTTTTAGTACGAGAGTAACCAAGAAAGACACACTTGGTAGCCTGAGGATCAAACTTTTCAAACTTGGTACCCAGGTTATGCATATAATAAACACAACCAAAGATCCGTGGAGTTAGAGAGAACGAGGAAGCAATAGGAAAAAAGAATAGAGTGAGGGGACACATCATTTAAAACCGAGGAGGGCATTAGATTAATGAGATAGCAAGCCGTAAGAATAACATCACCCCAAAATATTTTGGGAACATGCATATGGAGCATGAGAGCCCTGGTCACCTTTAATAAATGACGATTCTTACATTCAGCAACCCTGTTTTGTTGGGTGGTGTAAACACAAGAATTCTGGTGAATAATGTCTTTATTGGAGAGGTAATGAGAAAAAGAGACAGCCTCATATTCTTTGGCATTATCAGAGCGTAAGAGCTAAATCGTACGATCGAAGTGGATTTTGATTTCTTTGCAAAAAAGCTGAAAAATAGAAAACAGTTCAGATCGATTTTTCATCAAGAATAACCAAGTCATACGAGAATGGTCTTCAACAAAGGTCACGAAATAACAAAATTTATTAGATTCAATATGAAAAGGTCTCCATACATCAGAATGAACTAATTCAAAAAAGCATTAGACTCGACTATGAAAACTGGACGGAAAAGAGACACGGCGATGTTTACTATGTTGACACACTTCGCAAAGGGGTGATGACACATGACTAAGACTCATAACTTGACGCTTCAAATTAGAGAGAGACGGATGATCCAAACAACAATGCCACTGAAGAGGAGACAAGGATGTCTGGAGTGCACGAGGAGGAGATACATGTTGCATATTCAAGTAGTACAAACCACCAACTTCACACCCCATACCAATCGTCCTCTTCGTCTTGAGATCCTGAAAATACACACAGAAGGATAAAAAGTGAGACAACAATGAAGAGATTTAGTAAGCTTGCTGATGGACAATAAACTAAAAGGAAAATTATGAATGTACAAGACCGACAACAAATCTATATCAGGAGTAAGATAGGTGGTGCCCAAACCAACAACTTTCACCAAAGAACCATTAGCTAGAGTAACACTATGTGGAGAAGGGACACAACGATAATCAAATAAGGAAGTGGATAAACCAGTCATATGTTCAGTGGTGCTAAAGTCGATGACCCAAGGATTCTGAATGAAAGATAAAAGGCATATAGGTGCAGTATCTAACTGAGCCAGAGTAGCCATGGATGAAGAAGCGGCCTGTTTATGAGATAGGAACCGAGCATACTCATCTCGAGAAATGAGAATCATATCAGAATCAGGAGAAATGTTGGATGGCGGGGATGACTCATCCTGAGAGGAAGTAACTTGATGAGTTGCAGCTCCACTCGGTTTCCCATGTAAATCCCAACAAAAATTAACCGTGTGATTGGATCTACCACAATGCATTTTTGAGGTTCGCATCCTCCAGTGCGACCACCACCTCGAAACTCACGTCCACCACGAAAACCATGAAAGCCACTAGAGGGACCGTGAGAGGCAACAAAGGAAGACTTGTCGCCGGTACACTCAGAACCCAAAAGAGAAGAATGGCCAGCCAATGTAGCTCGCTGGAGTCTAGAGAAGACATCCGGGAAGGAAGGAAGATCAGAGCTACCTATAATTTGTGTGCGAATAGGTTCATACTCAGATTTTAAACCAATCAAAAAACGGACCACATCAACGTCTTAACGTTGTTTCTCCATACTAGAGACATTGGATGAGAGTGGTTGATACATATTTCGTTCTTCACAAACACTCATGACTTGAGAGTAATACTCCTCGAGACTTTGAATTCCCTGCTCAAAACCAAAATACTGCTTACAAACTTCATAGACCCGAGTTAGATTTCCAGAACCAGAATACATGTGATGTAGACACTCCCAAATAGACTTAGCTGCTGTAAGATAGAGCAAGGTGGAACCAATAGTAGGTTCAGTGCTTTTGAGCATAAGAGACATAATTTGCGCATCATCCTGCTTCCAAAGAGCAGCACGAGGATTTGTGGCAGTAGCTTTATCCGCAGTGAGATTATGATCTAACCCTCTGCCAGTTAGAAAGATCTCAACTAATCTTGCCCATAAGACATAATTCTTGTCATTAAGTCGAACATATGTCATGGGAGAATTAAACACAGAAGTAGGAAGACCAAAATCTGACTTAGGATCCATATTACACGAATGATGATAGTCGAAATAGCAGAAGGCTAAAAAATAGCACAAAATAGAGTTGAGAGCAACCTGTGAAAGTAAAACCCAATATAAGGTGGGTTGGACTGGGTCTAACACAACTGGGCCCAATGAATAGAAGGTCAGCCTACTAGCTAAGAGCCACCACCGAAACCAGATTGCTGAAGTCTGGCCTTCCCACCACGAAAACACCATTGTCGGCAACTACCGAGGGCCACCAGAAACAACACCCAGTCCCGCCGACCACAACCACACCTAGGGCACAGCCGAACAGAAACAGAACCTGCCGAAAAAGTGACCAACCACCGTAGAAGACCCCAAGAGACGCTGGAGGACCAACCCAGATCAGGACCACAATTCCTGTTGCGCCGAAAAATCACAAACAGTGACAGAAAGTGACACAAACATCACCAAGTGACACAGACAGCACCGGAGCTCAAGAAACCCACCAGAAAATGATGTAAAACATGTGAGAGGGCTACCCACAACAAACTATATAGGTGAAACTCAACAAACAGCCACCACCTAACATAGCCCAGAAAAACCACCACAAACACCAGCCACCTAAGTGACAAAAATTACTGAGAATACTCCACAAGCACCAACACACACTTCAGAAACACCCCTGAGTTGTTCATTGAGTCAGGGAAATTTTACCTCCAGCAGACGTGCATCGGATTTTCTAAACAGCAACGAACTACACCCGCAACAACGTTGGGGATGACGGCAAGTGCCATCCCCACTCAACTACGGGTAGCAACCCAATAAAAAACTACAGAGTAGTTGGCAAGAGCAAGACTTGCGAGGAAGAAAAAAAATGGAGCAAGGTAGAAGAAAAGTAAAAGACGTGGAGCGAGGTAGAAGAAAGGTGAGAGACGGCAAAACCCTAGTGATATGGCTCTGATACCATGAAAAGATTAGGGTTTCTTGTAAAGGAGAGAAGAAACACCCTTCTCTCTCTCAGTCATTCCATTATATAACATCACAATACAATCAACCTACACTTACTACAAATATTTCTTTTCCATAGTGTAAAGGGGTTTTGTTGATGATGAGATAATAGTGTAAAATGAATGTAACAATGTTTGTTTGGCAAGAAAGAAAATGAGAACGCTGAGACTTGATTCGAGGTAGTCAGTCTCCTTTGTCTTAACAACTCAATTTTTTCATATCCTTTCTAATGCAATACAGGACTATATAAGACTGGACAGCTGGACCCAGAAATGGATCGCAACTTCTAAAGATAGCCACTGAGCTTTTTCATATCCTTTCTAAAAATTTTGGTAAGATTAAAATTTTAGGATATTGGAATTGGTGAAAAAGTGAAAAGAAAGATAATTTGAATGGATTTTTTTATATTTTTAGAGTGAAAAATAATAATTTAATGAGAAAAGAAATTATATTATAATTATTTTATTTTATTAAAATTTTGAGGCTGAAATTTTACAAATCAAACACAACTAGGTTATGTTTGTGTTGTAAAATTTTTGGTATTGGGTTTAGTGAAAAAGTGAAGAGAGAGATAATTTTTTATATTTTTATGGAAGAGAGAGATTATATTGTAATATTTTATTGGGAGTTGGTGAAATATTTTGTGAAATTTTTACCACAAACGCACCCTAAACAGCTACGAGATAAAATGCACAAAATAATATATTGACTTAACCAGCCCGTTGGGCCAGACCCAAGCCCATCCGACCAAAGACAAGTACACAATCCCTTCACAGCTCGAGAACTCTCCAGATCTCCCAATTTCTCCTTCTGCATACACACGGACCCGTGACATTCCTTCCACCGTTAGAGAACCTTGCCCAGAAGGTGGGGGTACTCCTCTCGCAAGCGCCAATACGCAACCCAAGTGGAGTCTTCCTCAGCCGCACCTCTCCATTTAACCAAGACTTCTGTGACTCTTTCCAAAACATCAACTCTTTCCTTAACATTAGTAAAGCGCTAACGCGCCGCGCCCTACAATCTTTCTCAAGCAAGAAGCGCAAAACGTTGTGTCTAGTTATATTTGCTTACAGTGTTGGCCATTAATCTCTTATCCAGTTTGATCTTTGTTTCTGTTTAAGCTTTGTTTTCTTAAGTTACACCTTGCAACAAGTCACGAGCATTTAATTTCTTTTACAGTGCTTGATATGAGCTCTATAGACATTGTGGAGTTATCTAGTGATGATGAATATGGAGATGTGGATGTGAAGGCTGTTAGGTTGGAACCTGATATTGTTCAAGGCAGAATACAACTAAAGGAGAATAAGGTTCAACTGGCCAAGCACCAGAAGTCCGAAATTCCATGTGGAAGACAAGAATCGGAAGAAAATAGAAGCTCAAATGCTTTAAGTACTGGTCAAAGTAGCTCAATAATATTGGATCAAGGGCAGTCACCGGTGGATGATACAAGTCTTTCTTCCGCATCACCTCTCTGTTCGGCACCACTTTGTCGGCAGTTCTGGAAAGCTGGGAACTACGATGAAGGGCTTGGTGCTAAAGTCTCACTTCAAAGTATTCTGCTGTCAACTATGACGAATCATTGTTTGCTGGACATGCATGTGGTGTTTACTGATTTTAGATAATAAACTGTCCAGAAAACCACTGAAAAGCTCGGGTTCTATTGCATCTCTATCATAAATGATCCATTTTTTGATATTTCCTAGCTTGGTCTTTTCAGTTGGGAGATTGTGATAAAAACCCTCATGAGCTGTGCATGCAAACATCTGCATCAATGCTTGGCAACATAAGATCTATTGTTCTATGAGTTTTATATTTTTGTTAATAACAGATGGCAAAAACTATCTACATGTCCACCCAATGTTCCTTCATTCAAATGCCACTTCGCACAAGTGGGCCTTTGGCGGTATGTACTTGGCTTTGTTTCACTAATTGTGCTTATTACTAGTGAATGTAGGGCACTTTGCCTTACTACTCTTTTGATTGCTTCATGTTTGCAGCTGTAGCGGAACTGCTTGACAATGCAGTTGATGAGGTGAACATTTTGATTGAATCTTACTTTATATAGTGGTTTTGGTTCATTGTGGTGCTGGAGTATGTCAGCCTTTTAGTTTTGCAAATGGTTAGAGTGGTTATAACGTACTTGTGTAATTTTATTTGGGTGGATTTCTAATATGTCAGCAGGTAGCTCAGATTTGCAGACTTTTAGACTCGATTATTTTCCAAGTTGTAATATATTGCTCTCTTTTCAATCTTCTGGATTTTATTTTTGATAAGTAAGTTAAACTTTATTAAAAATAGGAATTGTTAATAGTACAAGAGACTATACTGAAAACACCTAAACCATACAAGCTAAAAAGCTAAGGAAATAAAGCCCCTCAAACACTCCAGAGACAACGCCTGCCTTCTGGAATATAAACAATAGATGCTAAATATTTTATATCTTTGTGGTTGGCTTAGGCATATCTTTGTGTGTCCTTAGAATTATTCTGCTGAATTGATGTCGAACAACTAGGTGAAAAAAGCAGCAAAAAAATATTGAGGCAGTGAAAAATCAGGAACAAGGTTTGTCTTTGATTTAGTAAATCTGTCAATGGAGCTGATATAGGGTCGAGTAACTAGAAGGCATAAAAATACTCCCATTAAATTGCACTAATCCCATGCATGATTCCTTTTATGGTTAGTTGTGGAGGTGTAGGAATTTGAATGTCTAGAAGGTTTTAGGATTATTTTTTTGATAAGTAAGCCAATATTATTATAGAAAAAGCGAAAGCAGTACAAGGGACTATACCGAAATCGCTTAGTCCAGACAAGCAACAAAACTAAGGAAATCCTGAAAATCAACAAAAGGGCACCCTAACAGAGCATCAGCCCAACAAAAAAATTTAAACATAAAAATGCCTTTTAACACCGGTAAAGGCAAGGAACCATCCTCAAAACAACGGTTATTATGCTCCCTCCATAGGCACCACCAAACACATGCCGGTATCATCCTCCAAATAGCCTTGGCAAATGGATTGGAGAACCTCCTCTCCCAACTCCAAAGCACATCCACCACCTTTTCCGGCATGACCCAAGGAAAATTCACAATAGAGAGAACATGAGTCCAAAGCCCCCGCGCCACCGGACAGTGAAGAAGCAAGTGGTTTACAGAAGCAAGTGGTTTTAGGATTATGCTGAAGTATTTTCTTGGCCAGGAAAAATTCACCGATTTGAGGTTTTGTATCCTACTTACTATGAAAGAAGCTACTGCTATGTTGGAAAACAGGATTGTTCAGTGGTGCTCAACTTTATAATATGCAGATATTTGTTAGGCCTTAGGATTTGTTATGCCTGTTTCGAGGATCATATACTGTCTGGATGTTCATTGCCTTTTGTGTAATTAATGTATCTCAAACTATCATATCATGGTGTGCATTTCACGAGTTTTCCCTTTCCCCCCCTCTTTCCATTGGATAGATCCAAAATGGGGCCACTTTTGTCATTGTAGATAAAACCACAAATCCACGGGATGGAAGTCCAGCATTGTTAATACAAGGTATAAAATATATTTTGAATGTACTCTACCATGAGAATATGATTGTTCTCCTGATCTGGAAGTTCACACGGGCAATTTTTGAAATGGAATATGCTTTGCTAACTCGTTTGTATCCAAACCCTGTTAACTTCTTGGTAGATGATGGTGGTGGAATGGATCCTGAAGCTATGAGGCGCTGCATGAGTTTTGGTTTTTCAGATAAGAAATCTAAGTCAGCCATTGGACAATGTATGGATAGCAACATTCACTCTTCGGTTTCTTGTGATTGTTTTCTTTCGTATTGATTGGTTTACTTGTAGCCTTCCAGATGGAAATGGCTTCAAGACTAGTACAATGAGACTTGGTGCAGATGTTATCGTCTTCAGCCGGCATCTGAGTAATAGGTTGGGATTCAAAACTTACTCTTTTCATCCTTATGTGTTTAGGTTTTTGTGTCCTTGTACTATCTGCAGTGACCTCATTTAGAAGCCATAGTAGCTTACATGAATATGCATGTGTATCCATATGCTTATAACAAGTTTGTCATGTTTATGGATTTTTTACCTCTTAGTTTAATTGAAACCCATTGTTATTTCTCGCCATATGTCTATGGGATTATTCCGTGGATAAGGAAACAATTTTCCTGAAGTTTCTATTTAGAGTTCCCTTTGTCTATTTCTAATGTCAAACCTCTATAGAATGATATCAAGGTCAGATATATATATATATTATCATATAAATGTCAGATATTAATGGTGCTGTTTGACACATGCATCACATTTCACCATTCTCTAGTTTTATCAAAATGTTTCATAATAAATCGATCAAAAGATTATTCAAAATCAGTGGGTTCGTATATATAAAGGATTTTTGTTACATGTATTTATGTGATTAATGAGTTGGTGGATACATTCAGGTGAAGTTCAGAATGCAAACTGACCCACAAAATCTACACATTCTTGCTTTGATATCATGTTAAATCTGAGATTACATTTATCCTTTCTGTTCCTTTTTTATATTTTTTCGTAGACAATGAAAGAACCAGAAATTTCTGAAGCATACCAAAGAAGTAGATTTTTTCGAACTCTAGATTAGTTAGGAGATTTGGCTTTCTAGAAGTTAAAATTCTTCTAGACAGTTGGGGTTGAGCTGATTTTTCACATGTTCAAGGATTCTATGATTTTCAGGTCTCTTGCATTTTTTTCTTATCTTTCAATGTAATTTAATGTGTTTGCTTTTCCATTTTTGCATCCTTTTCAGAAGTTCTAAGTGAATATTATTATCATGCCAAAAGTCTCAATTTTAAAGATCACATGGATATTGTCCCCTTTTTCTTTCAAATGTTTTGTTTCCAGTATGGACATATTGTTTTGTCTGCTGAAATTAGTTGTATTACATAAGCAGGACATTGACACAAAGCATTGGTCTCCTCTCTTATACGTTTTTGACACGAACGGGCTATGACAGAATAGTAGTACCCATGGTGAGTTTCATTGTTCTACGTTAAGATTTTAGTTGGGTAAATTATTGTGACTAATCACGGTCCATCTATATTTGCTAAGCCGCAAAACAAAATCAAGGGTTGTGAACTTGAAATATCAGTTGGCTAGCAAATGATGAATAAATGTGTTAGTTTGATGTATGTTCATACAATGTGCCTTACGCATGAAACAAGTTTGTTCAGGTAGGTGGCCTGGAGTAGAATACTTTTATGATGTTCTTGTTCTGTTATCCTCTCTGTCGAGGTGTCTCATGCTTAACACCCACCACATCGATTGCAGGTGGACTATGAGATCAATTCATCAACTGGCAAACTGGAAATATTGCATGCTAAACAACATTTTGTGTCTAATCTTTCCATGATGTTGCAGTGGTCTCCATTCTCGACTGAAACAGAGCTTTTGCAGCAAGTAAGCTTGTCCAAAATTTTCTTTCTTCCAATGCATCTTGCTCTTTTCCATATGTCATTTGTATGTGGCCTCTAATTCATGAATTCATGTAGCCAGTGTGGAAATATTTAGCAGGTATATTTGACTAGTTACAAAATTGTTTAACTTTGATCTACAAATGGAGTATATAATGGTGAATTTTACAATATGTAATTCATATCTAAGAAGAGGGGGCTTATTTAATGTAGTTGTTCACTTGCCAACCTTTTCCAGTCTTCGCAGAATGTAATAGATAGCAATAATTTTTTCCTGCAGTTTTCTAGCTGTAGAGTCCTTTCATAGCTTTTTTCATGTGTAATTAATGGCAGTTTGATGACATTGGGGCTCATGGCACAAAGGTTATTATCTACAATTTGTGGCTCAACGATGATGAGAATGTGGAACTTGACTTTGAATCGGATCCTCAGGTTAGTATTTCTCTTGCCTTCTTTGCCATTTTCTTCCTGCTTTTGGCATCATTTCTTATAAAGGGGCTGCGTTTGACTTGTTGGTTGCAGGATATACGTATTAATGGGGAAACCAAACAAATGCACTCACGTGGTTGGAATGCAATACAAGGACAGCACATTGCGACCCAACTCCATCATTCTCTCCGTGTAAGTCCATTGTTAGGAATTTATAGTCGAATGAATGTCTATGGAATCAACATTTGATTAGCATGGTTTTCTTATGCTCCACAGGTATACTCGTCCATCTTGTACTTGCGAATACCTGAAAGATTCAACATAATATTACGTGGCCAAGTTGTTGAGCACCATAATATTGCCAATGATCTCAAGTTTCCAGAATTCATATTGTACAAACCTCAATGTGGTGGACGCGTGGAGGTTTATTAATTTTTTCTCAATCGAGTCCTTTTGTTTTCTGTTCTCTCTTGGTCTATATTGAAAATATTGAGTTTTATAATATGTCAATCATCCTTGTTATTTGCCTGAAAACAGTTCCCTATCCTTATCAGTACCCTGCCAATGTTGATGGTATCCTCATCAACTGCCTTTATCATTGGTTTGAAGGAGGCATTTAGTACCCTGGTCTGTCTGTAGGTCTGAGGGTTTCTTTGGAGTTAAAATCTGTTGCATAAAGGGTCTATCTATACCTGAAGGAAATTCTATTTCGAACTAAGTAGTAGTAGATAGTTTGTTTCTATTTGGAGGAAATTCTTTTTACCGACTTGCAATCACCCTCTATGAAATCAATGTTGAACTCTTTCTCCATCCATCATATTTATGCTTATAACTTCCTGAAGTCTGTTTATATCCATAATTTGGAATTTAGTGTTTCTTGTGATGGTCAAATAAGTGCGAGCTTTAGATGTTTTTATATCTATTAGGAAGATTAGGAAATATTGCACTTGAACTCCCTCCCCATATTTGCAATGGGACTACCAATTACCAATTTTTGCAATTGGCAAAACTACCACCTCTTTGGGAACGTAACCTCTTCAGTCATTTAAGATTGTACCAACTGACCCATTTTTATCTATCATTGTGGTCAGCTCTTAACCATGGATAGACATCATAAAAGAAGCGATAGTTTAGGATATCAGTGGTAAGAGTTGGTTGTTCACGGCCATATTACACAAATGGGGTATGAGTTTGAGGGAATTAAGTGTAATCAGTAGTTTAGGCATAGACCTCTATGTGATACACTTGAATATAGGGTTTCAGTTTTTGGTTGTTGATATGTACTGTGGATCACGAGTACACCCGCTTTCTCTTGGTTAACTGTGCAGGGTCAAGTTGTAACCACAATAGGATTTGTTAAAGAAGCTCCACATATAAATCTTCATGGCTTCAATATCTACCATAAGAGCCGTCTAATACTGGTAATTATCCTTTCACTTTCCAGTTGTGCCGTGGTGTTATTGCAATAGTGGAATTGTTATAATCCACAAATTCCTTATTCTTGCTTGTTTGGACTAAGTGATTTCGGTATAGTCCCTTGTACTGCTGTCACGTTTCCTAATAAGATTGCCTTACTTATCAAAAAAAAAAATCCACAAATTCCTTATTACTTGGCTATGTGCAAGTCACAAAAGCGTGATGTCCATTGAGATTATAGTTATTATCACGCTGAGATGCAACTCATTACTGTTGCAACTAGGTATCTTGTAGCTCTTTAATGTTGTTGTTGTAAGAATTTTTAACTTTCTGTTGCCCCACACACAAAAATAAAGGGGGGGGGGGCATCAAAATGTTTTAGCAAATTTTTCTAGTACACATAAATCTTTGTTCTTTTCGCTTTCCTTGCAGCCATTTTGGCAGGTTGTGAACTCTTCTGGCAGTCGAGGTAGAGGAGTTGTTGGTAAATACTGCTCGAGCCCTTTTAAATCTTTGTGGAGAGGCTGATTATTTCAAAAATTTCAGTTGCATGGTGCCTAATACTTGATAGTGTCATTTTAGGTGTACTGGAAGCAAATTTCATTGAACCAACACATAACAAACAAGATTTTGAGAGAACTTCCCTTTTCCAGAAGCTTGAAGGTCGATTGAAGGAAATGACATGGGAATACTGGTAAGCTCTTTCTAACAGGAAAAAACATTACTCCTTTATTTCATTTTGGGATTTCAACATGTCCTCTTTGAAAAATGAACAGACAAAACTTAAGTATTTAGTATCTTTTCTAATTACAATTTATTTTTGTCAGAAACTCGATACCTTTTATTCAGAAAGTCAATATCTTCTTCTATTTGGCTTTATTTGGGTTCTAGTTAAGAGGGTACTTCTTGAAAACTTATACCTTTCCAAAATAGGACCAACTATGTAGGAGGGAGGGATTAGTATTTTTGTCATGGTTGGTGTCCATTCGCCTTTAAGTTTCTCTTCCTGTTCTTTGGTCTTTCTCTTAGTCCTACATTAGCTACAAAATTTATAATTCTTCAGTCTTACCTCATCCAGGGATTTTTGGACACTAAATGGAATCTGATTTGTAAATTTACAAAGTACTTGAATGGAGTCTTTACACCATTTTAATCGTTGTTTATTTGATTGAAGTTGAAGCTTTGGATAATCCTTGTCATTAGCAACATAAGTTGCTTTTCTTCAACCACTTTATCATCAGTTTTATGTGGTGAATTGGTCTTGGTTCAATGCGTTGCAAAACTGAAACAAGCTTTCATTTATATGTTGTGGAGATATTCTTAGTTGAAGGTGTAGCAGCAGATATGTGTAATACCTACATGATGCAAGTTAATGAACTTTGGCAGGGATTATCATTGTGGACTAATTGGGTATCAGGCCACAAAAGGTCCCCGGGCACCGGAGACCCTGCAAGTTTCACCTCATGGAATCCCACAGAATGGCAAACAACGACCTGTCATATCTTCTAAAAGTTCGTTTGCTATTGATTATACAAAAGCAGCACTTGGAAGAGCAGAACAGTCAATTCCCAAGTCTCAGTGCAGATCTGAACATGGTATTTTTTAAGTTAAAATCAATTTCCATTATTTTTAACTTAATAAATGTCATCCAACATAGGATCCCTTCTGTTGGTGTAGGATTACTCATGAAGAGGAAGAAGCATTTTGATTTGCCAGAGGTAGAAAAGAAAGGCAGGCAGGCAGTGGAGGTAGCTAATGTAACTGAAGCTGGGCAGAACCGAGAGATACAGGTCTGTGTGGGTTACTTGTAGTTCATTTTCACCAACATTCAGTCTACATCATCCATCTACTCCAGCTGAAAGAATTTTAGACTTGTTCTCAATTTACCTTTATATGGGTTAATTAGTTTGAATTAATTGGCTAAGTAGAGACTAAAAATCAATATTCAATGCTGGTGTATTCTTTGTCTCCCCGCCGATGATTTAGAGTGCCTACAAAAACATTCAAACTTTTTATTTGTTGGTCTACTGAAAGTTGGACTTTTTTTTCCCCCTCTTTGTTTTTTCCTTTTTCTTTTTGGGTAAAAGGGAACACCCCTTTACCAAAATCTTCCTCCTTTCTAGTTATCCTTCTAGTTACTTTCAGCACTGTTTCTGAGCCAAAATGCATGTCACTTCTTGGGAGTTTTGTAGCTTGGATGGATGTTTTAATACTTTCTTCAACTGCTCAATTGAACATTATATCATTCACTTGTTTATGGTAGAATAATCTCACACCCAGAAACAGAGTGAGAAAAAATGTTATTAACTTCTTTCATGCCTTTTCTGTAGCCACTGAATAATATTGTTAATCAGCCAAAGGATCAGGAGGCTGTGAACTTGTTGCAAGAAAACAAGAAGCTCCATGCGAAGTAAGTATATTAGAAATTTAGTCCTTGGATATCTGCATTTTCTTGTTTTTTATTTTTCTTCTGTTATCGGTAATCCACACACCTAGCCAGTCGGTCTTAATCCATGAGCTCACCTTCGATTCCGCTCTCAAGGGAGTAGGATGCTGTCTGAGATAGAGCGCATTGACCATAGTAAATGGAATTCAGCTTTTAGGGGTTGACATTTTGGTCATAAATTGGGAGATTGTTTTTCCAGTGTTGTGTTTCATAGCGATTTATACAAGCATGAGCTGATCCTTGTATAGCGAGGGACCCTTTTTTGGCTTGAAAGCATCTTGCCTAAAGCACCAGTTGTGGTCGAAAATAAAAGGAACTATGACCAATCAGTCATCAATTCATGCTCACAGAAGGTCCTCATTTGTATGTTTGTTTTATGTTTTCAGATGTTTGGAGTATGAGAAGAGGGAGGAACAACTTAATCTGAAGGTACTTTGAATGCACTAATAGTGACTACCTTGTTCCAGATTTTCCTATTTGATTTCTATCTTCGCGTGTTGTAGATTTGCATTTGCTGATGCTGAAAGTACTACTTTTCCTATTATAATGTAATACCCAAAACATTTGGCAGTTCTTTGAACAGAAATATACTTTTTCTGCGGTCTTTGGGCACTATGTCATAGATGACTTCTATCTCATGAAACATCTGTAGGAAAACTTTTATTTGTCTGGGCGGGGTCATTAGAAAATTAAAACTGGAAGATAAAACTAGAGGGAGGAATTTTCTGTTTCTATGACATCTAGTAGAACACCTGCAATTTTTCCTGAACTTGATGAAACGTAGGCTCCATTCAAAGTTTAACTTTATGCAAAAGAAAGGCATATGCCTGCCTATAGTCAAATACGATTCACCCCGTCCTTAAAATTTGCAAGTACCAAACTAATTTCAGATCATTACGATGCTTTGCTTGTTTGTATTCACTACTGAAGTTGGAGATTGCTATTCCATTACTCAAACTGATGCTAGCTAATGGAAAGACTTTTCTTTCCACCCGTTGACTGAGTATTATTCTATTTTGTACCTGCAGGTTACACAGCTCAGAATTGAAATAGAGGATGTTCAACGTGAGTATGACCGGATGGTGAGTGAATTACAATCCTTGGGAACATTGAAGGAGGAAAAAAAAGTACAGATGTAGGTACTAGTCTTTTTTCCTCCAAACTTTGTTTTGATTTGATAGCCCAGTATAGCATACAAATGGAGGGGTGAAGGGGGATGGGGCTGAAAGCCTGCGCTCCGGAGCTTTTCTTGTTTAAAGGTTTTTTGTTTACTTTAGGCCTACTTTTTTCCTAGTACTGTAAATAGGAAGTTAGCTGCAGCAAGGTCTATCTCCCTCTGCCATTGTAGGAAGTCAGTTTCATTGGCGAGTAATTGTGGCTCGCAACTGCTGCACTTGTTTCAGGACAATTCCCCCCCCCCCCCCCCCCCTTCTGTAAAGACAATGAGCTTTTATGAAATATGCGGTAGCATTTTTATATCAGTGTCATTTACATTCCTCTATTCTTTTCTGTGAAAGAACAGGGAAAATAAAGACAAAAGAAGAAAGTGGTCATCTCATGCCTAGGTGTGGCTAGTTTCCCAGATATGAAGCTAGCTACATCATAGTGTAGAGTTCTATAGTACGATATGTGATTTGCTGAGCAAGATCTGCTGAAGAGGGCATTACTAACACCCTCGTTTCGTTTAGGCTTTACTTACAAATTCGATTTGCTTGGGATACAACAGAGTGGCATTCCTACTTCTGTTCAGGACTGACCGAATATTTTATATGGAAGCTTTGTAGCTCAAGTATTGTGATGGTGGTTGGTAGACAACGTTGCTCTCTCTCTATATTCTCTCCTTTTTGTTTTCCTACAATAAATAAATAAAGCATTGCTGCATGATCCTTCTAACCCGCATGAAACAACCGTGATCTGCTTGAGGTTATTGGTGGTTGAACTTAGATTTTCATTTGTTTTTAACTGTCAGTAGCTCTTGGACCGAAGATGTGGGAGATATCTTGTTAATATGTTTGTGGTATAGGTTTCAAGTTTTACGCCAGATATGTTTTTTCTCCTAACTTAATGTCATATATTGTGTTTTCTATATTTTGCGAGTAAACGACATAACCACCACTGCTCCCATTACCGTTCCTTGACAGTCTCTAAAAACTGCATGCCGCAGCAACCGCAAACTTCTCTCCCATCAGTGTTAATCTTGACATGGTGCAGAGGCGGAGGCTTTCAAATTTATTGTCCACTTAGTTGCATATTACTCCAAGGCTCCGAATGTTCTAGGCTCAGTTTGTTGATCTTGGTAGAAAGAGATAAGAGTTTATTATTTGTATTATATTTTATAGGTAAAATATACGGAGTCAGGTCTCAAATTTATACCCATGAAATAACCGTCAGTTCGAAAAACTTTAATATATGGCTATCTCGGTTCTGTCAATAAACAGTAAAGTAAAAGGGGGAAAAAGAATAATAATAAAAAAAAGAAGCTCCTATGTTTATGCAATGCCCTCTACAATATTCTTTTGCCAGGTTGCAGTGTACATGGTGAGCACACATCATTCATGATAGAGGTTACAAGCACAGAATGGAAACTATACAAGGGAACTAATTAATTGCACCGGATAAGCTCGACCTAGACAGCTTGCTCATTGTTTAATATTCGGGCAGCCCCAACCAAAGCTACCACCAAACTTCATCCTTCTAGTCTCCACCTTGCCCGAAACCCTAGCACCATAAGCATTTCCCTTTATAAACCCTCATTCACAGCCTCCTCTTCTTCCACCGCGGCTTGATCTTCTTTCCCATTTGTATGGTTTGCTCTATGTTTTCTCCAGCATCTTCTTCTTCTTCTTCTTCTGTTTTGTTATGCTTTTAGGATCGAATAACACCTTAACATGATTTGCGAGCGTACCATTTTTTTATGCGCTCGCCGGCCTAAACATTTACGTACTATAATTTTTTTGGTGCAAAAAACTTCCATCCGCTTGTGACTACTTGCTAGCATAGCGGCCATCTTTTGCACAGATCAACTAAAAAAGATGTACGTACGGTCGATTTGTATGTGCTTTTGCTGCTTCTATAAGTGGTCCATGTGTTGCTTTGATGCACAAGACTCTTTTAGATTACATGTCAGCTTACATTTCCAACAATACCTTTTTCTTTCTAGTGCCATCATATTAGTTTTTCTGATCCCAATCTCTGTGGTTGGTTAATGGTTGCTTATTTAGGTAGTTTTTTTTCTCCTAATCAGTTGTCCGAGCTAATTTACGCGCACTTGGATGTAATTTCATGAATCTAATGTGTTGTTTTGGTCAAATCATGAATTGAAAAAAAAAATACAAGGGCTGAAAAAAAAAACTGGTGGGGAAGGTAAAGGGCCCATGGACCCTTCGCTTCAAGGACCTAGACGCAATTTGACACATACGTATTGAAATAAATGTGTTTTTTGATATACTTTCTGTTATTTACAAGTGATTAATATGGATTACAAATTCAGGGGCTTAAATCGATTAGGTCAATATTAGGATGAGTTCCCAATTTATGCTACTTTTGACAGTTTTAGAGAAGGTAAAAAAGTTGTCCCTAAACGTTCTAAAAAAGTGAGGATTTTTTTTTTCTAAACAACGAAACCTTTATTAATCAAACTACCATCCAAACTCAAGGGGGATTAAACACCCAGTTCTGCCTAAGAATGCAACTAGGCAGAAAATCCAAAGGAATACAACCAAACACCAAATTAACAGCAGCCCATTTTGCCAAGTAATCAGCATTCTGATTAGCTTGACGTGAAATTTTAAAAAAATTCCACAATGGTCTACGAGACGCCATCTCTCTAATGGCTTCAATGGAAAAACAAACATCACCTTCCACATTTACCAAAGAGTCATTAATACCCGATATAGCAGATAGAGAATCACTTTCAAACATCACTTGTAACATTCCACGAGTCCAAGCTTCCCCTGCTGCCATTCTTATTGCCAACACTTCCGCCAATAAATGAGACATCCGAGGAAATATCTCCACCCGAGCCCATACAGCCACACCATGATGATCATAACAGAGACAAGCCAAAGTCACAAAAGATGACTTAACAGCAGCATCTATATTGATTTTAAACACCCCATCAGGTGGAGCTGT
The DNA here is from genome assembly GCA_963930655.1 of Myrica gale. NCBI lineage: Eukaryota > Viridiplantae > Streptophyta > Magnoliopsida > Fagales > Myricaceae > Myrica > Myrica gale. The sequence continues at coordinate 16,794,562 of OZ005617.1, read as the reverse complement.
CCAAATGCTCTGCTCTTGATAATTCTTTGCTCTCCAAGCCACCAAATGTTGCAGATAGCATCGCTTGATACGATTAAGCAATATACTAGGATCAGCAGGAATACCTTCATGAACTTTCTGATTCCGCAAAAACCAGATCATATCCATTGCCACAACTATATAGACCACAACAGGATGTTCATCACTAGAAATTATTGCCAACCATTTCCTTGGATTAAGAACAACCTGAATCCAATCTACAATAGATGATAAATGCAGCAGCTCCATATTCAAGGGCCAAGGTGCTTGACACCAAACACATTGAACAATAGGGCAATAGAGAAACACATGCTCCACTGTTTCCAAAGCACCTTCACACAATGGACAAAATCCAAATTCTGCCACATCATTTGGAAGAATACGAGCCAAATGAATACGAGTAGGAAGAGCATTCCATTAAAAAAAAAGTGAGGATTTGAATCCTCACTTCACGGGCAAAAATCAAAGGGAAGGGAGGATTCGAATCCCCCTCTCCCTGCAGCCCCCTGCGCCTCACACTTTTATTTTGTCCTTTAGTGATTATTTTATTTTATTTTTTTAAAATACCTTTTAAATATTCTATTTTTAATAAAAAATAAATAAATTCGAAATATAAAACAAATAACTTTAAACATCATCATTACTTTTTTTACACATCAACAACTTCTACACAAACACCAATATAACTTTAACATCACCTAAAAATTATCAAAACACTCCAAATCCTACAAAAATCTTATAACCTTGGTTTATTAATGGACCCTATGGGCTCCAACTCTACAGTCTTTTGAGCCCAGGAAAAACTCGTTAATGAGAGGCCTGTATGATTGGGCCGGAAGGACCCTGGCCCACGTATCGAATCTGGTGAGGCTCTTTTCCTGGAAACCAAACCCGTAGACCCAAGTCAGAATCTCCTCTTTCTTCAATAGTTCCTCAAGCCTCAAAAAGAAATTGAAAAAAAAGAAAGTAAAAAAAAGAAAAAGGAAAAAAGCCAAGAAAGATGATGATGGGGAAGAAATCGACGGTGGAGAAATAGTTTATAAGCAAAGTCTTCCCACGTTCTAAACGAATGTAAAACAAAATGGAAAAAAAAATCCTCCTAATCAAGAGGCTAATGTCATAACCTGACTTATCCCACTGGGTTAAAAGGTTTTGGTTCCAAAGAGTCAACCCGAATCTGAGATTGTGCCTGTGGCTGTGACACCTTGCTGTTGGGCTAACATTCGCATGTAGCAGTGCAGGATGTTCTGAACCGAAACCTATGAACTTGGTATAACTTCGATTGGACCAAACTCAAGGAAAAGATGCATGGCCGGGGGTCAGGTCCAACCTTAGACGGTTTGCTGAATAGAACTATAGAAGTTCTCACCCAGCAAAGTTGTTGTGTCATTGCCCTATATATCAAACAAGAAGTGTGGGAGCATTTTCATTGCAGCCGATGACCCACAATGCTGTACAACAATGAAACGGTGATGTTTGATTGTAAAAATATTGAGGTATTGAAGTTGGTGAAAAAATGAAGAAGAAAATGATTTGAATGAATTGTTTATATTTTATTTGAAGTGAAAAGTGACGATTTGATGGGGAGAGGGAATGTTGGAGAGTTATTTTATTGGGATGAAAAATTTGGAGGGTGGAAATGTTGAGTCTCAAACATCTCCGAACTAAAAAGAAAAGAAAAAAAAAAGCAGATAAATCTTAACTGGTTTTTTTTAATCAAATCTTATATGTATTTGTTGGATGATAACTATGTGAAACACCTTGTGGTACAGAGTAACCTAGAAATGCAAGGGATGCACTACTAGAGGTATCCCTTTAGTCTAATATTTAATTAAAATTAGAGTAAAGTGCGGTATAAGAACTTATACCATATGAAACTATTACTTCTCTAAAAAAACTTAACAATAAGTTTTTAAAGAGGAGATAAAGTTTATTATTATGTTATATTTTATTATATTTTCCTTGACATGTAGGTCGTACTCCCTCTTAAATAGTAGGCACAACAAGTATAATATTTATTAAAAAATAAGGTAGAGTACAGAGTTAGGTCTTGAATTTATACACATGAAATCTTATACTATGAAATCGACATTTATCCCAAAAACTTAAGTTAATAGGAAGAGGTACATTTTATTATTTACTTTATATATTATGTAATATTAGTTACTCCCAACCATTTATTTTTTGGTCCAAAGATAATTTAAGTGTAATTTAAATATCAGCTAAATAATTATTAGTCACTCATGCTTGAATCTCTTGATTTACAAAAATAAAGTTCGATATTTGAATATATGTATTTCTTACCCAAGACCCCTCTTGTAATTAAAAACCAACAACAAAAAATTGCGCTAGTCTTTTTAGTTTTTTTTTTCTTTGCTCCCTCTAGCAGTTGGATAAGACTATATATTGGGTCGGAATTTATTCCCGGCAGTACGAATCTGGAGACGTCCGAATAGTCTCCAGTGCCCGCCTCTGCTTGGCTCCTCACAAGGCTAGCTTGGCATACGCTTGGTCCCCTTTTTTCTTCGAATTGGTTGGACTGATAAAGCTAAGTGAGTGAAGGGTTAGACCGGTATGACGAAAATCTCCACCTCTCTCTCTCCCCCTCTCCCAAAAAGTAGCTCATTTTGAACTCTAACTCTGATTCTCCCAAAACTCTACAAATCCCTCCTCCCAATTTTGGCGAATCCCCTCACTCTAGAAAAAATCTTCAAAATCCACAAACTCACCCATTGGCAAGGTTTCGACCCGTTGGAGTGACCAAAAAATTAACCTCCAATCAAACCCCTCGACAAGGGATACTGTGAGAGATAATATTATAATCAAATTTTGAAGACTATTAAAATTGATCAATGCACCCTTTGTGATTTTCAAATCATAAGTTGAAATAAGTAAAAAAATAAGATATCTATATATATATATGTGTGTGGGGGGTACACTCTTGTCGGACAATTTCTATCAAAGAACGCATATTTAATAGTAACGTGATGAAATTAATATTTTAAGCCCTAAAATAATATTGGCTGATTGTTTGGAGAAGAAAAGCTTAAGATTCCCGCCCCTTTGTTTTTATCTCCTAGGCTCGTGAAAAAACGTACTATCAAGAAACTTCTATTATCCATCCTATATCATAGTACTAGCTAGTCTAGAGAGTCGGTCTTCATATTTATTGGCTGAATGTGCCTTTTGATAGGCTAGCTAGTTGCTTCCCATCATGAGTTGTTGATGACTTTGTTGCGCCAATCTGCCTTTTGATATGCTCCAGACAGCTTCCGTCATTGTATTGTTTATATAAGACTTGAATCTCGCTGCCCTTTCGTTATAGCTTGTATATTATATGGTCTTGGGAGTGCCTCTTTCACCACGTGTGACCCTTTACAAACAGTGGAAAATATCATATCAAGAATAAATACCATATGCTCGATTCATCGTGTATGGTTAAGTAACTAGGTAAACACGCAATTGTCCCGTTTGTGTGAAATGAAGGGACTGTACAGACTTCAGAATTAATTGAGGTACGCATAAATTATCCACCTCGAACCTTTTTTTTCTTCCGACTAATGTCTGTGCGAAAAGAATGAAAAGTTGGTGAATGTTCACGGCATTTTGATGATAGAAAGTCATTAATTCCCTTCTCTCTTATGCAGCTAGAGATCAATGTCCCTCGGGACAAAATCATATATATATTATCAGAGTTCTATTCGTTGAAAAACTTCACTACCATCTACAAACTAGAAAATTTGGTGAGAGTTCATAATTAGATTTGCTTTAAAGGAACATCATATGCGTCATGGTTAAAATATTATCATTATGATTCATAACATAATACCTATTTCTCAAAGTTGGTGATGATTGTTTACTACAAAGGGAGGCTCTGCATTCTCTATAGAAGTCTCCCCTCCTGCTTGATCCCCTCGACTTGTTGCCACTCTAGGTGGCAGGATGAGCCCCATCTCCTCCTGTCCATCCCCTTCCTTGTGACTGAGCCACTCCTAGCTTTGATTCGTCGTCCACCCCCTCCTCTTCCTCCCAGTGGCGGAACCAGGACCAAAATTCAGGGGGGTCGAATTCTAAAGACGAAATGACAAGAATTTTTTTTTCCTTTATAATGCTAAAAATTGTCTTACAATTACAATATCAAAAATTAAAGACTAAAAGTATTAAAAATATTAACAATACATGTACCGTGCTATGTACTGCGACTGAGAGGTGACAATTGCATCCTACGATTTTACATCTTTTGAAAATGTTGCAAAACGGCTTCGTTCTCTTGTGACAAACTTATCCATTATCTAAATAAAATAAAATAAAATAAAGTGAATGTATCAATATATTATATTCCAGAGACCAAAAGCCATGTGGAGATGCAAAATGAAGTCTCTTGTTCATAAACACATGTGGAGATGCAAATAAACAGTGAAAAATAGATGGCAACCAATTCCACAAAAGCAAAACAGTACAACAGTTGTCAAAATATAGAAACAAGCAATTGTTGAAGTTCTAAAATTAGTGCTTCCCTTTGCTCCAGGCAATGACACATTTGTCTACCTAGAAGTGCAAAATTCTCATCCGCCCCATGATTAATCATAATCTCAAGCTTCTTTCTTCCTCCATCATCTCCAAGTTCTTACCCAAATTTCTGGCCTACGTTTCTCACTCTCTCCCAATGACCAGCCTTATTGACTAACCAATGAGAGCCAAGTCAAAACTTCCAAACCTTTTCAAGAACTATGCTTCCTCAGGCCAAAAAATATGGACCTCCTCCCCTCTACAGATTTTCAGGGCATATATTCCTAAACCTTTATTTTTCTATATCTCATTTTCAAGGGGATATTAAATTTTAAATTTTCCAATCATTTGGATCTACCATTGCATCAAACTTGCCATGTGATATTATTAGTACCACCGCCAAGCAAACCCATGATAAATGTTCACGATTGATAATTATTATTTTTCTTAGAAGGACAAAAAGAAAGTGCATGCTCTTTCTCTTCCCAAACCCACCATTTCTTTCTTTGATAACAGATGATCTATAAGTAGCAGGGCTCGCTGTGCAGCTCTTGTAAGCTGCCAGAGAAGGGTCGTCCTCCTTCCTAACCGCCATTCTGAAATAAGCACTTCTCATCGAAGGCTGCGGCGCGCATGACAGACACGAGCTTGGGACATGCGAATCATCCATGCTGGTAGTGGTTAACGAGGAAAGAGGAGGTCGTAGCTTAGCTGATGTAAGATGATCTTTAACGGATCTAGAGGCTTCATCTGTGAACTTGCAGACACCAGGTTTGACCTCCCATGAGAAAGGTACTGTCGGTTTAGTGCAAACCTCACTCTGGTAAAATTTCCTCTGCAGCATGGCGGGTGGCAGCCGGATGTATACAAAGACATTTTTGCTTGTTAAATGTTAAATCTTATAAATAGACTGCATGAGAATTTGCTTTTATGCTTTACAACGGCTACTATAGCTTATTATCGTTAGCTTACAAATAAAAAATACGGGACTAGACAATAAAATAATGGGGGAAATGACACCATCTTCTTACGCATTTTACGTCACGTGAAACGTACAAAAGTTGCCAAATAAGTTAAAGGGGATAGGCGTATCGGGGCCAGGTTTTATTTGTAAAACATATGTATAGTTGGTCTGGGCCTGAGCTTCAGGGGTATCGGGCCCAGACCAACTTATTTAAAAAAAAAGTAATGGAATTTTTCTTTTAGGTGGCATGAGGGGTAGCGGCCGCCCAGGGTCGCTACCCCTTCCTTCCGCCACTGCTTCCTCCAACATTCTGAGATAGTGGGATTTTTGGTCTGGCGGAAATTACGTCTTTTTTCTTTTGGTTTCTGTGGTTTTCGATTACCAGACACCTCAAGATAGGCTTCAGCAGTCTCTGATCTATGGTTCCAACTGTGGCCTCCACCGTTTTGTTAGCGTGTTAGCTGTCACACGGTGAACAAACTGTTTTAGACCCAAATAACCTAGAGGGGGTGAATAGGTATTTTAAAAATAAATGCAGTATTTAAAATGATAAATGAATCACAACAAAATTCACTCTATAGCCTACAATCAAATATGTACTTTTATAAAACTTTGAAGAACAATATTCAAGTTTGAATCATGTTCTTAGACATATACTATGCTGTAAAAACTTAGGCTAACAAGCAGTAAACTCCTTCACATTCCAGCAATGAACTACTCACACCAGATTCAATATAACCCAAGATATTTCGATTTTCACACTTTAACAACAGCAATATATCTTCTAAGAATTAATACAAGATCCAGATCAGATCGTTATCTGAATTCTTCTTGCACAATGGTAAAGATAACGTTTGAGTCTTGACAATCAATCTTCTTGAATCTGTCTCTGCAGGGGATGAATATCATCGATCCCAGCAACTCTCAAGTTACTCTTCGCAACAAATCCACTTGAGTCACTCAAGCTACCACGATTCCGTCCAAGAACGCTCAACCGTCCGGTGTTCGAAATTCCTCAATCACAAATGAGGACAAGTGATCAACAATCAAGGATTCTTCAGATCTGGAAGTATTCTTCAAGATGAATCCTCACAACACGAAAGATCAAAGCAAGAGAAGACTAGATCTAGAGTTTCGGCACTTTTTGGATCTCATTCAACGAATCTTGATTTATTCAATTCTTTTTCTCTAGATCCTTTTGTTAGGTACGTATATCCTCTTATATCCCATTTTTCTTCTTTTTCACAAGTCTCCAAGTCTCCCTTTTCTGTTACACGTGGGACGCCTTTTTATTTAAAATAGACTTGTTGTTTTTGCGCTCCAGGTAAACTACTAAGGTGAACTCTGAAGCAGACTACTTATTTAAGAAGTTTCTCCTTTGACCTTACTTTCTCATACTCTCAAGATATTTACAAGTAAACATTTGTCACAAAATCATGTCAATCCAAAATGGCACGCGGGCCTTAGGTCCCGAGAGGCATCTCACGTGCATTGCCTCTCGATGCCTCTTCTGCCAATCTCCTCCGCTCTTCAATTGGTGCTTGCCAAATAAGTCCTCTCAAGGAGGATTAACGTCATATTTGTTCCTCCTCTAGCTAGTGTCCAGTATTGGTCGTGGCGGCCGCCATGTGAGGTGGTTGTGTTGTATACTTGTATCTGAACCTTTGTGCCCGGTTCTAATTGGGCCATTGAGTCAGGTTGGACCTTTGTGTCCACTTGTTGAGGGCCTTGAGCCCTCTTTACTCTGTTATGGGTCTCGAGCCCATTACATTTCTTGCTGGCCCTTTGGGCCTTTTATTTGTAACTTCCCCCTTGCAATACAGTGTTGGATTTTCTAAAAACAGGAGAGCCTAACAAACATAGCCTACATCTTCGCCTAGACAAAAGAAAGCCAACGTCTTGTCTTGGGCAGGATTGAATCATCAACGTCTTGTCTTGGGCAGGATTGAATCATCAACGTCGTGCTTTTTTTTAAAATCATCAACGTCATGCTTAACTTTATATGCAACCTTCCTTTTCTTTTCCCGTGCATTTGACAATTCAGTTTTTGATCTATACATGTCATTTCACGATCCTTATTATCTCTCTGCATCCATCGTCATTTTTAATGGGGCAATCGTCAACTTTTACGGCTATCCTTAATACCTTATCCAGTCAATTGCCAAATAGTTGATTCTAAATTCCCAGTTAAGGCTACAAAGTTCTTACCAACTTTGTGGTTGGCTGAATGACCTATATGGTATTCTGTGCTGATAGCAGCAAATTTAATTTCTCCCAACATTTCTTATAAGTTTTAGGGTCAGAATTTGAACGACAGAAATTCTTCTTCCGTTTTTGGTCTCTTGCGAAGCACAAACACTGAAAGTTTCCAGAAAAAAAAAAGATATCCAGGTTTAAACCCAGAACCTTAAATGTAAACAGATATTTTTGAAATTTAAATGTAAAGCTTCTGCTCAACATATATGTGGTAGAGGAAAGAATTAAAGTAGCAGTTATACAAAAGAACCTCACTGCCAGCATTTAACACGCAACTCCAACAAGGAGATTTGAAATGAGTCCAAGAGTTCAAACACTTGTTCCAGCACTCAATTTGTGACAAATGGATGGCAGAAAGAGAATTGATGCTTTATCCACTGACCTTCTAACCATTCTAGACAATTTATGAAAAAAGCACAGTTGCTAGTAAACTTTCTAGTCGATGGCGAAAATGACTTAGATACATGCATCAGAAAAATTTCATCGACATGGATAAATGGAGACATTGATTTTTGACAAATTAGCTCTTTCCTGCAATTAGAATTTTCAGTACCAGCATTCCGCCACTATGATTCAATTTCCTTTAGACAAAGTCAAATGCTTCAGTACCCTTTTGGTTTTGAGTTCCTACTTCCCACCGGAGCAGATCTCAACCATAAAAGAGTCATACTCCACCAGATTTTATATAAACAACTGAAACAAAGACCACCTTTAGCACTGTTCTCTATTGGGTGAGAATTATAGCAGTCATTCCCTGAAACTTGTGTCTTACTGCACAGTCATGGCAGTAGACGGGAAGCACCTCATGAGGAAGCTCGAGAGAGACCAAATGCAGATCACCCCAAGAAATTGGAGGACATTCAGAAGAATACCCAGAGAGCTGCTTATTGCCAAGTTCTGTGCCGTCATTTCAGCTCCTCTAACAGTAAAGGACAAGGCTGTAACCAGTTGTGCTGCTCTATTCAGCTGGTGCAATCTATAAACCTGCAATGCATCAAGAACCTCTTTACTTTTTCAAATACTAATTGCTATTGCAAGCAGTTCCAAATGTTTGCTTGAAGATTTCACGTAGGTCTTCCCTAACCTTAGTGTCATAGTTTTTCAAATACCTACATTTAACCTCCCTAAAAAAGCAAGTTTTGAATGCCTCTTGGTCAATACTAAAAAGAGACAGAATTGCCCTACCAAAAAGATAATTGGTGTTCTTGAGATGAAACAGGAAAGGGGGCAACTGGAATGTACAAGAGTGGATCAAAAGTTATGTTTTGACCCATCCTCAATGCTAACATATATGCTGAAAAAATGTGGCCAGCATTGAGCCATGATTGCCCTACCTGGAAGATAACTGGAATAACAGACCATGAAGGTGACTTTGTATATCTCGCATACTGCTGAAAGGCAAACTGGACAATAATACCAACCAAAAATGGAGCAAGAGTAGCGGATGCTGCAGGACCAGTCCGTGGCCATACCAAGCCCATTGTCACCAAAGGGACTATCAGACTAAGTACCAGGGACACTACAGAAGAGATTCGCTGTCCTAAATGAGGAGTCAGGGATCTGTGAGCGACTGTAGTAGAATCTGGCTCAATAGGCCTGGTCAAGTGGTCCATTAGAAAAAGGAATACAGCAACTCCGCAATAGAAAAGAGCTTCGGTAAAGAACAATATGAGGAAATCTGCAGGAGAACCAAGGGACAATCAACAGAATGAAAAAATATGGGTAAATCACTACAACAAGATTCAAAGATTAAATTCATAAAAGAAAAAAACGAAACATTATATAAACCAACAAATTCTATCAGGAGTCGACAAAGAGGAGTCAAGTTTGAATTTCAGAAATTGCTAATCTCCAGCCTTTTCAGTTCCCAATATCTAGGCGAACTACTGATGATAACTTGCTGATTGTACCCATTTGACACCAACTTCTACATTTCCTTAGAACTTCCATAACCACTTTACATTATTTCCATCCTTGTTTGTTGGTTATTTCCTTCTAGAAGGTGTACCGTACAACCAACCCAGTCATACTTCCAGTATGTCTGAAATACTCCATGTCTGTTGAATCATCCTTCAGATTCTCATTCTCAAACATTAAAGTTTTTCAGTCACCCTAGGACCATCAAATACACCTGGACCCAAACAACTTGAATGACCTTTGGCTAGCATTACTGCCAATGCCAAGTATCAAATGCCCTCCATTTCTTTTTCTTTTTTTGATAATTAATATGCCCTCCATTTCTAACAAATTCCCAACTTTCATTTCTATACAGGGACAAAGAAAATGACCCCTAAATACATCTATGGTGTCACACAGACAAAGTGGTCGTGAACAACATCTATAACCTCACCCCTGCCTTAGATGGGTGCGGGAGGGGGGAATATGTCTTTGCTCGTCCAATGTGCCTTATATTGTTTTATTTGAATCCTGATTTAACGATAATCAAAAGAAAAGTCAAGATTCATGAGGAAAAAAGTTAAGGGGGGAGGGTTTTTCAAGACCAACTTAAGAATGCAGGCTCACCTGTTAACAAAGAGTCCTCAAATACATTGGAGAGTATTCGGCGCAAATAAAGCGAGGGGAAAATGAAAGAGGCTACAAGAACGGATGGACCAATAAGCCACAGCAGGTTGTTCCGACTCTTCTGTGGCTTGGACACAAGGTATTCATCCTCTTTTTTATACGGAGTGCTGTAAAATGAGATTGAACCAGGTTTTCCACCGGTTCCCACAAAATGGATAGGTGAGCTGTTTGCAGGAGAGACATCCTCAGCATTAGGATAATCGATTTCTAGCTCTGACACCTCTGGTTCAAGGTCACCGTGTTGTGTTTGTTCTTCAGAAATAGCACAGAGAGAATTTTGCCGCTGCAGGAACCTTCCACTTGACTTCAGCTTTCCAGCTATGCACTGGCACGACTTGACTACAATACAATTTTAGAGCAGTATAACTCACATGGTACTTTCCCAGAATTCATCAATATAAAGTTTCCAAACATCTCAGAGGCAAAAGACTCAGCCAAGTGACTCAATTAATCCTATACATTGCAAAATGGCACATAAAGTCAAGTGGAGTCCCCAGGATCCTGTGTTAATCTAATTTGCATCAAACTTCCTTGGCACTTTAGGAGTTGGCAGCTCAAAGTCAATTGTAGAACTTTGAGAATGATCTAACAAATATGGAAGTTACCTTTGGAATATTTTAGCTGCTGAAAACCATGTCGCTGAGTCTCATAAAATCCTCGGGATAAGGTCAGCTAAACATCAAAGGGAAGAAGTCATATAGAGGATCAATGCGGAAAGAAAGTGAACTTTGATATTCACAGATCACATTACAGTGAAATAACAACTCAAATAACTAGATTCCTAACTAAAGAGGACAAATTTTCTGACTACTAAAAATACCTAGAGAGCGGGATGCAACACAATTTCTAACTTGGCATAGCCCAATAACATGGCTGTGATAAAGAATGAACAAAAGAGAGATGGCGCAACAGAAGCCGGCTTGAATACTGGCCAGCAGCACAATCTTCTAGCTTATCAGAAGCCACGTCTAAAATGTAAGCTTGAATGCTAAATCATTAGCAAAATGATTTAGGAAAGAAAAATCAAGTAAGATTATTTCCCAGCAACTGTTTTAAGGTACGGTAGAGATGAATTGAACAGACTTCACAAGAACACCAGATTACCCCCAACAACAGCGTCATAGAAGCAATGCGTTATCGCTGACATATAACACATATCATGAAACAAAGTAGTAGCATCTAAGTTGAGCAATAGCTACCCAGTAGGCCGAATGACAACTTTTACTCAAGCAAACATATCTCATCTCACCGTTCACTTTCTTTCTAATATTTCTCCAATCGATAGGCACTAAAGAAACACTGATAACAGAGCAAAGAAAACTTATTGGCTATTGAAGAACCCTAACAACAGACACTCATAACAAGAAGCCACAATTTTCTTGGGGAAAAATAAGGAGTACATATTTAGAGTTACCAAAAATGATAATTATACCTGGGAACATCTCCTGGATTGGAAAGGAGAAGACACAGAAGCAACCAAACAAGAAAACGAAGAACCAATTTTCACAGCCATATCTGAAAGAAATAACAACCAGCAGAGTATATCACAGACTCAACCACTGCATGCCGATGAGTTTTTAACGCAACCACATTTCACTCGTACGGATGGTTGTTGATTCCCATATGGGAATTTTCTTAAAGAAATCAAAGGGTGGGAAAGTGAAGGAATTCGGAGATTCTGAGGTGCAGATTTTGGAGCTTTATCAAAGGAAGAGAGAGAGAGAGAGATAGAGAGAGAGTGGGAGGGAGGGAGAGGGAGCGGCTTCTTTTGTTTTGGGTTCAAGCGGGTAAAGGTTTTGGAGAAATCCTATTTCTACGTGCTTTATCGGCCTCCCACGGTTACCTAGATTCTTTCGTTTTTCAATGAACTTCTTGTTTCCTTTTATAAGTTTTCGTTCTTTCTTTCTTGTTCTCTCCCCCCCCCCCCCCCCCCCCCCACAGTCTGTTTCCTTTGCTTATTGCTTTCCTTCTATTTTAATTTATTTTCTCTGTTTTTTTCTTGGATCTTTTCTTCCTTCCTTTTTTTAATATTTTTAGGCCTAAATGTAATGTAGGTCCCTGTGGTATCACCTTTTTACAAATTGGTCCATGTGGTATGAGTTTGTACTGACTAGTTCCTAAGGTAATCATCTTGTAACAAATTGGTCCTCCCGTTAGATTTTCGTCGACCCACTTAACGACCGAAGCTGACGTGGATTATTTTCCGCGTATGCACCAATGAAAGAGCACCAAAAAAGGACAGACCGAGCCCGGGCATCCCGAGCAGTCTGAGCAGTATCAGCTCGAGCATCCCGAGCACAAGCAGCCCGACTTACTCGGGATACGGGTACATGCGACATCATATGCACCAATAATAGCACCAACAGAGGACAAACCGAGCATCCCGAGCACAGACCGAGCTCTGGCATCCCGAGCACAAGCAACTCGGTCTGCTCGTGCCTCTCGACATGCGACATCACCCCATTCGCTGATGACGTTAGATTTTTTGACACGTCAGCTTCGACCGTTAAGTGGGTCGACGGAAATCTAACGGGAGAACTAATTTGTTACAAAATGTTTACCCCAGGGACTAGCTAGTACAAACTCATACCACATGGACCAATTTGTAAAAAAGTGATATCACAGGGACCTACAATGCATTTAAGCCATATTTTTATTTATTTTATATAGAGTTGTCAAGGCTTCTAACAGAAGAAACTACCTCTTAAATAGAGAAAGTAAGTGGGGAACATGTGAAAGTATGACCAATTTCAAATAAGGGAAAAAATACACTTTTCATCCATAAACTATCGGATTTGTGACACATTGCACCCTAAACTATCAGTTTTGATACATTGCCCCTCCAACTACCAATGATAGACACTTTTCACCTTAAATTACTTACTTTGACACATTGCACTCTTCAACTACCAATGTATACACTTTGCACCCTCCTTCCGACAATAATACCCTCAAATTTGCACCCTCTTCAACTATCTTTAATATATTCAAAATGGGTTAAAGACATTCTCGTTATTTTAGTTTAAATTTTTGATGGAGGGTGCAAAGTGTCTAGGATTGGTAGTTAGACGATGCAATGTCTCAAACATAATAGTTTAGGGTGCAAAATGTAAAACTTACTGTAATTGGTAATTCGTGTGTGAAAATGTATTTTTCTCCCTTGATCATGGACTCCTTCCCAAAGCTCTACTGTTATGCAGTTAATCAAGATACTCTTTTTATCCGTAGTGGGTTACATGATCAATGAGGAAGAAATAATCCACAGAAAATCCTTAACAATGCCTCACTGCATAAAAAGGTTTACCCCCTCCCGGCCAACTACCTCGAGCACAAATATTTCGAAACCTTCATGCTTGTGAAAACACCTATTACCATCTTTATTACCAGATTAACGAGTAAAAACACCTATGGGGCTGGCTAGTCACAAATATGTACACTCCAAATTCGAAAAATGCTCAGAAACATCCGGGAACCTCCCGATGAAATCGTGGAGGCGGTCCATCGAGCAAAGTGGTGTCCAACCCTATTTTCATCGCGTTTAACAAAGTTAGAACAAACGGAGTTAAAAGATTTCATTCTCTGGTGAATAACCTCCGGTTAGTGATGGATGCGTTTTTTCCTACGTTTGAGGGTAGTTGTGCAAAGCCTTGAATGCAATTATGCAAGTAAAGAATCTCCTTCAAACTTCCACGGTCCTAAATCCTGTACGAATAACTTCATATATTGTTCCTTATATTCACTAAAAAGAAAAAGAAAAACCTTTTGTAACAATATCAAATCTATTGTACTATCGGTTCCAGCGTAGCCTTGGGCAATTTATCCACTCCCCATAACAAGTAATAGATATGCGAGAAATATGAAACATGTCACTACTTAATAATAAAAAAAAACCTTTGTAACTCTTAAGTTGTCACCTCATCCTTTTGTCTAAACTAATTCCACCTTTAAAATTATCCAAATTTTTAGTGTTTATCACTGCTAACTTGTCCAGTAAGATTACGTCATATATATATCATCTATTTAATTAATGTTAATCTAATTATGTATGCGAATAGAAACTTTTTGATATTTTTAATGCTAAAATGACGTGTTTAAATCAGTTGTTTAAAGAGAATATAAATAAAATTGAAGTTCAAAACACATGTTTGAATTAGCAATGATAAACAATTGGTTGTGCTTGAAGGGTCTAATTCACCCGCTAGAGCAAATCCCGCTGTATTTTGATCCTCGTGATGAAATATAGATATGATCCTCTTATTTGCACAAAAAAAGGTTCAAAAACACCAAAAAGAATTTTATCATGAGTCACTAGTTAATGAACATTATCCCCTTTCAGAAAAAATCACAATCTTTTAGAAGTATTTATTGGCCGTGTTCAAAAAAAATCATGGGCATGTTTGGTTAATAATTTTAAAAACTTTTGTTTTAAAATTTTAAAAATGTTTTCCAATCCAAACATGATTTTTTACACAAAACATTTCAATCTTCAATAAAATTTTATATTTAATTATTGAGTTCAATTTCTATGAAAAATAACAAACAAAAAAAAAACTTTTACAAAATCCATAAACACTCATCACACAAAAATCTTCGTCCAAACATAGTTTTTTACTCTCACATTCTCCAATATAATAAATTTAAAAAACTTGTTCTTTCCCAACATCATTTCTGTAGACTCCACCCTTCTCACAAACACCTAAAAAAACATATCTCAAAATTTTTCTTAGTTTTTAAAACCAAACCAAACATAGCCTATAGTTGCTCACATTTCGTCTAAGCAGTTCTCCATTTCTCTGACAAACCATGTCATCCTTTGCCAAATCCAAACAAACCCAATGCTTGACAACTCTTCGTGGATTCTGTTCTATGAAATCACAAAACGAACCAAGCCAAAGCAGAGGACATGCTTTTGGTGGATTCTAAAATTGCATCGACTGCAGAGAAGGGAGTATCAGCTACAGATGCAGCACATCCACTCAAAGCCTAAAGATAAGAAAAACCCCAAATGGATTGGAAAATGAAGAGAGGACTGCCAATAACCGATCAACTGGTGCTACTTATTGGCAAGATGGAGACACAGCGACGGGATGAAGAAATTTGGATCAACCATATGAGAAGGACTGAATGATTTCCAAAACCCTAATACAACAGAAAAGGAAAAGAATAAAAATAGAACACCCCAAACCCATTAACAGATCGGTGCTAGAGATTGAAATCACTTCCATCTACCTCGAGAACATAATCAGATATGGAATACAAAACAGAGACAAAATATAGGGACCGCATCCAAGAATTAATGTATCCAAGAATTAGGGTTACATAAATCTATCGATTTGTTCTGATCCTCAACTCAAGAGAGACCCCAAGTCTAAAATGGGGTTGACCAGATTTTTCTCAAAAACCTCAACATTCAGGAACATATCAGAAGGAACTCCAATTTGAGCCTTTTTTCTCCTTGCTGAAAGCTTTGCCAGATTTATGGTTCCAACATTTAAATGAGATTAGCCCTCTTTAGGAACCTGATAGTCCGACAGTAATGTGGCCATATTGATTCCACATAATCAAGATACCTCTCCATTATCTGCTCTTGCAACTCTTTCAGCTTTCTTCTTGATAGCTCTTTGTAGTCTAGGTTCTTTATGTTCGCTATAGGTTGCCAAAGACGAGCTCTTAGTTCTTCTTTAAGCTTCCCACTTGCAACATAGTTATAGGCCAACCTACAGTACGTGGGCAAATTCTTAATTACTTCAACAGTCAGCTTGAAGCTGAAGGCATAGAGTGCACACAACCACCGGACCATCTTGATGTAGAGAGCTATTATAAGGGGTCCAAAAACCCACAGCGGAGTCAACTCTTTTGAAACTTCAGCCCCATAAATCACATTAACAGCTAGGTACAAAGGGATGCTGCAGAATAAACAGAGCTATTAGAAGCAAAAAAGATGTATGTAGCACTATTATGTTGCCATGCATGTAATACATTATGATAACTGAAGACAATAAGAAGGCCAGAAGGCTGCACTATGATACTGCAGAAGGTTGTGTATAGTCTGGTTATGAAGAATACTGTTACTACTGCAACTTATAAAATTTAGTTTTAGACTATGCCCAATTAAAAAAAAAATTTGTTTCCCCCTCGTCTCAATTTATGAGAAAACCAATTGCACTCAAATCTTGCACTGAAATTTTGCAAGATACCAGTGATATCCAGTAAAAAATTACAATTTACTATCATACCAGTTGTACTCCTGTAACACTCCAACTAGAATCCATTAGTCAGAAGACCTTGATAAAACAAGGAAGCATCAACTCGCTAGATGTTATAGGGTAGCACTAATTATCAATAGGCAAAAAGGGAACCGGACCATGGGTTGGACTTGAGAAAGCTTGCCAAAGTAGCGAATACATCCCTTCCTAATTAAGTAGGAAGAAAACAACGGCGTAGTGGTTCTTATTCCATTTCAGTATTGTTTTTTCTCGTCCTTTAATGTATTGAATATGGCCTATTTAGAAAGGAGTGAGGACCCTTTGCTCCAACCTGATGCAGCCAAATGCAAGCTAATGAAAAAGTCAATTGGAAAACAGACAAATCTGGCAGTTAGACACCATAAGTAAATCAATATAAGAAAGAATATGAAGATTGGTTCGCGAGAATATCTCACAGACATGCAGACTAGCAGAAGAGAGAGAAAGGCAGGCAAAACCATTGTACTTACAAGATCAGTAAGGGTATCCTTATGGTTATGTCCAGACCCAGGAAGTAGCACCAAGCTGCCGGAAGAATCTCACCTCTCTCCTTGTTTTGAGTACCATGTTGAGTTTCAGATCTCTCCCTTAAAGATGGTCCCTCCCCCAAAACCTCATCCACTACTTGACTGGGTGGTTGTGTGCGCAACATGGTCAACCATTTCATGAATAACTTCCGAATGGCAGGGGAGGATACAATGCTCTCATTTGCTTCAGAAGTATAAGAAAGTGGAATGTCATTTGCCTTTGGAGATTCTGTTATGGTACCCTCACTCTCTTTTAGTTGAACAGAATTCTTTGGGACTTTTGATCCACCTGCTCTGCCAGCTGACTCACCATTTTGGGCACTGCCTTTGAAAGCTGAAATTCTCAAATGCTTAAGCTTTCCAGAGTTGCGAGGAGCCCCTACACTGCGGAAACAAGTTTTTTGAGTTACTATAGAAAAAAGAATATATGTGTGGTGTGATCACCTACATATATGTGTAAAAGAATTCAAGGACACGAACATGTGGCTTGACAAAATTGAACTACTAGAAAACTGAAGAAAAAGAAAAGAAAAGAACATAGATACATGCTTAAAACAGTCCAAAAAGAGAGTCTGGATGTCCCATCAAAATAGAATCAGACTTCTTTTTTTGTCTGCATTTTCAAACCAAAAAATCATCTGATTCTTGACAGAATTATTTTGTAAAACCTATACAAGCTATGGAAGCTTTAGTGTAAGCAACAAAATAGATATGCAAAAATTCATATTACTCATTATCCTAGAAAGGCTCATGCATAATGCTACAAAGCCAAAAATGCATCGTATTTACATAATATGCAGAAGACATAGGAATTATTTGACATCCATGGACTGTCCAAACACAGACAAAGGAACTTTCATCTGATGATGAGAGAGAGAAATGGTAAGCCTACCCCTCATCAAGGGTCTTTATATAGAAAGTAATTAAGAGAATCCTTTTTCCGAAGAATCCAAACAGGTATCATTCAAGTACAGGGATGCATATGAAGCATCTATTATAAAGGGACAAATCATTAAAGTAGTAAATCCACCCGTCCCCTCCACCTCCCAAAAAACCCAAAAAGGGTAAAAATTGATAGAAATTAAAACAGATGCATTCCACTCTGAATACAATGGAACAGAGCTCTTTCAGCATCAAAACTACTAAAACAAATGAATCAGTTGATGAAAAAGTGTGTGCCGTGCATGCTAATGTTTATGATAGGCAAAGACTACAAAAATAAGCATACTCCTTGTTACAACAAACAAGGTGCACTCAATCAGGTATTTCTTCTGGAAAAGTTTTGGGCGCCATCAGCATCCTGGCCAAGACAGGATGTAAGGAGAAGATTTATGAGTCAAATCAAGTACAACTACACAAACAACCCTATCTATTTTCTCGGACGTGACTTCAAAGTAGCTTTTAATCTTCCTCCACTCGATACTTTGCAACCATGTAAGGAACTTCCTTCAAAGATTACTTTTTCACAAGTCTTTCCAATAACTATCTCCTACATTAATTGCACGTCCATAAAGAGAGATTTTCATTTTTATGGGTCAGAATTACAAGTAACAATTCTTCATTATGCAATTACAAGGAGCTCTGACATCACCATCTGGTACAGGATTTGTTGATATATGTGGGCTTCCAATCTTCTACTTTTGTTTTCAAATAAGTGGCACAATGAATCTCAGCTGCGAATTCAACTACATGAGCTACACCTCCTACCTGAAATTCAAATCTAAAACGAAGCATTTTGCTTTTCCTCCAAAACAATTTGGCTCTTGAAAGTACGTGGTATTCTTGCTTGCTAATAAGAATTTCTTACTCACATAAATGCAGATGTTTTAAGATCATAATCAATTATAACCATGTTACTGTCAAGATATGGGCATTCCATTATATTTATTTCACGTCTTAAAGTTATGTCCTCTTTGAAAAACCAATGCCTTTCTTAGATCAACTAAGGTTGCCAAAGTTGCCCCTTGCAACTCATCTTATTAACCTTTTACCCTCTTGAACTCGAAAAAGAGTCATATATCGTGTTTCTTAACGTACTAGAATACCACGTACATATAGCGCATCTACAGGCTACTTAAATCCAGTTACCCATATATGTGAACACCTCAACATAGCAATGCGAATAGACGGACTACTTAAACAAAAAACATTCAACCAGCGACATATTCAATAGTACTAAGTTTAAACAAGAAATGGCAGCAGCAACGATTTAAGGAAAATTTTCACCTTAAACAAATATTGTGCTTTAATAAGAAATGCCTATCTGCTCTCCCAACCACGTGAAATGTTGCAACCTTCTGTTTCAACTTAATCCCTTTATCCCATGACAAAGGTCTCGAGAGAAACATAGAATAAGAACCCTGATACCAAAAAACAAGAGCAAAGAAGTTCAGATACATATAGAATCCAACTCTATGCAAGATGATGAATTAACTGATGCAGCTTTTTCTACATGCCCTACATAAATGGTATCAACCCTTGGAACCCACACAAACCGTTCCCTTCTCCATTTGGCCCTGCAACAGATGATTCTTTGAAACAACATAGTTTTATTCGTGGGCTGCTTACACCAGCTCTTTTCCAACAAATATGTTGAGGGATAACAATAGAAAAATACAGTACATGACAGTTTATGGAATCCATCTAAATAAACGAAGTTTCATGGTGAGATACTGGTACTAATGTGGCACTTAATCTCATATAACTCCCAACTCTTTTTCTCAAATCTAAACAAATATATAGATGAAGAAGTCAACTTAAATTACCTGCATTTGATGGGTTACCAATGCCATTGTCTCACCCTCTCAGCCAGCCAATCATTTATTAAGCAGGGCCTAGTCCAAGAAAAAAACGCACAGTAAACACGCATTTGTCCACAGAGTTAAGACAGTCCAAACACCCGAGCGAAGAAAACATAACAACGTCCACAAGCTACTCAGAGAATTAGACAGCTTATATACAAGAACATAAACTTAACCATGTTTACCCCAAAACAATAAACGAATCTCATTATAAGCTCAATTCACTACAGACTAAATTCATTAAGAATCCACACACGCTAAATCCTGCGACAGAGTTACAAACTTTCAGCCAATGAAATTTTTGGAATGCCCAACTTGATTCGCTCGAGGACCCAACACGCGTTTGTACCCGATATCTCCTTCCAATCACTAATTATACAAGCAGAAAGAAACGAAAATGACCTCTCAATTTTCTTAGAGAATTAAAAAAAAAAAAACCCAAAGTAACAGTTCCAACCGTGTTTCCTATCCTTTTCCTCAATTTCTCCGCAACCCAACAGAATGAAATACATTCCCAGCACCCAAAAGAAAAAACAGAGAGCCCTCTAGGTCAAGCGAAAACAGAAAAAAGAGTTTCCAACAAAAATAAGAATAACTTTCCAAAATTGAGCTTCACAATGATCGAAAGTTACACTAACCTGATGTCTTGAATTCATGAGCTCCTCAAACCCAAATCTTTTTTCTTTCTTTCTGTTCCCAAAAGACACAGCTTTTTTCTAACAGATATAATTGTTGGTAAGAATAGCACCCGTTTATCTTTATCCAAAAATTGAGTTTATACGTATAGAATAAATAGAAATATCGAAAAATTGGAAAAGAGATGGGTTTTGAATGATTAAATTTAGGGTTTTTATAGGGACCTTTTTTCACAGTGGATATGATGATAAAACCCCCCAAAAAAACACCAGGAGGTAAGGTTAGCTAGGAAAGGCGGTTGGAAAAATAAAACGAAAGTAAGGAATCGGTGGCCTTTGTGAATTGACCCGTTTCGATATACAGAAATGCTCCTAACTTCAACTCGGGAAGGAAGCGTTGGATCGGGCCGGGTGGGCTCCTGTGGTTTTGATTCGCGTGGTTTTTAAATTTTTTATTTAAATAAAAATTAATGATTTTTTAATTATATTACATTTATATTTTTTTATTTATATAAACAATTACATACAATTAATTCATTAGACCCATTTTCCGAATCTTTTATAAAAATTAAATCAAACACCAATACAAAATTTTCTACCCACCTAAAACTTCTCAATTCTCTCTTAACCACCTTCACAAATAATAGTCAAACTTCAAAATTTATGAGATAAAAATTTTTAGACATGCCAAACAACACCCTAGAAGAACGACAAGAAATAAATGGTCGCAAAGTGAATAATTTCAACGACAAAAAAGGTAGAATTGGGATATGGGAGTTGTTACAGCTTGCGAAATGGGGTCATTTCAAATTACATTTAATTAATTTAACAAATGGCAATGTGAAAACTAAGATGTGTACTTTTTTTTTATAGACAACTAAGATGTGTACTTATTGACGGCCAACTTGGTTATTTGAATATTTGAATCCGGCTTCTGGTTGGTCTAAATTTTTTCACTAATTCTCTTAACTAGTTTGTGATGACTGTTTTTTTTCTTGAATATTAATATATAAATTAGGGGAAAATACATTTTTCACCCACAAACTACCATAGGTTTGCACTTTGCACCCTAAACTACCAATTTTTGACACTTTGCACCCTTTTTCAAATTTTGAGACTGAAATGACGATAATGCTCTTGACTCATTTTGTATATAGTAAAGATATTGTTGTCAATTTATTAATTTCTTAAGGGTATTATTGTCAAATGGAGAGTGCAAAATGTTTAATATTAGTAGTGATAGGGTATAATGTGTCAAAATTTATAATTTAGGGTGCAAAATGTCTAACAAATATCTTAAAATGGTAGTTTGGGGTGCCATGTGTCACTACCCCTGTAATTTGTGGGTGGAAATTGTATTTTCCCCTCTAAATTACCTTATGCGCGCTTATGGAGAAATGCCAAAGATACAACTTTTTTGTTATCCAATCAGCACGTGATGTGCAATGCGAAGAAAAACACCAGTGGAATATAAATATTAACTCCATTTGTCCAACAAAAAAAGAAAAAGAAGAATTCACACGTTAACTGCGTGAAGAGACGTGTTAAAAGGCTTTAAGCTCGCAAGCCACCATTATCAGCTACCAATCAGACCAACAAAAACAAATAGCAGAAAGCGCATATGAAAAACCCAATACAATGAGATATAGAGACTAGGCACCATTATCTGATCATAGCATTTTCTATAGTGGTCTATAAATTATGTTTTGTATTTGTAAAATGAGCCGGTGACCATCCACCATTTGTGTGCGTGTAAAATGAGCTTGGTTATCAGCATAACACGTACCCCGCTGAGCTTGTGAATAAGGAGGTACTAGAAAGACCATATGAAAACTGATTGGGCCGGAGAAAATAGACCGTAAAGTCCATCAATTCCTTCTCTTTCTTTTGCCTTTTCGCCTTTCTTTTTTCACTGTTTCTGTTTGTGTCACTGTCAACGTACAAGATGAGAGAAAAAGTTCGGAAGAACTAATCAGAACGAACGCCCGAATTCAAGAACAGTTATTGAACTTTCTTTATCATAAATATATATTTAATGTCGCAGAATTTTTCGGAGATAATTCGTACCATAAAGTATTTTTTTTACAATATCAACAAACTCGGAGCCAAACCAAGAGAGGGTCTGATCATGCAGCACGAAGGAAAAAATAAAAAATCATAGCACTCTACCGAAGAAGAAAGGCCAAAACAGACTATAAATTGAGAATAACAAGAGGAACTATAAAACTTTTACTTCATTCCTCCTCTCTGCTGTTCCACAGCAAAGGGATGATGGTCACTAATACAAGGCATAAAAGAAAACATATGAAGGGGTTCCACAGCAAACAAACCGCGACCAAATTACACTGTTTATATCAGATACATCTTCAAAAATAAGAGGAAATTAACCACATAGAGGAGTTCTCCCCACCAACCCCAAGAATATTTTGCCATCATCGTCAAGTTTGCTCCAAGCCTGCTCAACGTTTACACATTCCATCAATTGACAATTCATGCAATGTAGTTACAACTCAAAATACCATCAGATAAACTACTACCTAGAACCTAAATTTACCTGGAAACCCGTTGGAGTAAGACACTACAGATTATGGAGTTGTATATCATCAAACAAAAACCTGCCAGCGGGATTTCTATTCCCATTCAAAACCAGCATCTACTTGATCATTACCACTTTGCCGTCCATATAAGCTCCCCCCACCACGCCTCGAGTGATTCAGACCCCTCTCCCTGAACCTTGGACCCGTATTAAGGGTTCCATCTTTAGGTCCATCAGCAGTATTCGATTTGTTATTGCTGTACGGGCCAACTGGGTGGTACTCGTAATGTGAATTGTGCCTCTGCCTTTCCCAGTTTCCAGGTGGATAATTATGTTTACTCTCTTGCCCAGATGAGTTCCAATCTCCACGAGACTCATGCCCCCTCCCCAAACGGGTATTGTTGTGGTTTCCACTCTTGCGAAAGCCAGATGATGACCGCTGCTCATGTCTAACATCCATACTTCCAGAAGACTGTTCAACTGGGCTGACAGGAATTTGGTTTGGGGAGTGGGGTCGTCCCCTGACTGAACCTACTTTTCTACCCCTTTTAGCCTCTTGATGCCGTTCATCCAGTGTTTCTCCTGCATCTATACTTTCAGAGGGAGATTGATCATGTTGAGGCTGCAACACACCTTCACCAGTTCCCTTGTCTAGCGGTGCTAGTGGCACTGCACCCTGGTGAGCGGACTCCTTTTTGTTTGTCCAAGCAACTCCAGCACCTTCGCTTCGACCAGTGCTAGTTCTGCTTCCCTGTTGATAACTAGGAACTGTCTGAGATTTGGGTTGCCAATGAGCTGTTGAACGTTCCCCAATACCTCGATTTTCTTTTAAAGAGACCGGCAAGTCAGTTTGACTCACTGCAAGGGAGGAAGGTTGAGAATCAATTTTGCTGGTGTTCCCACTAGTTTTCTTTTGATCAAAATCATTATTATTCCCCAGGCCTTTCTGTCCCTTAAAGGGATGCCGTTTTGCTCGGCCTGTTACTCCCTGATCTTTCTCAACAATTGCAGCTGAATCAGAATTGTTCGGAATATTCCATCCATCAGGAGCATTCCATTCATCACCATATTCTTGATGCTCTTTCACCGACCCTACAACAGGCTTCTGAGATTGGTAATCCTGAATTGCATTTTGAACTTTCCGACCAGGGTGTGAAGAAGGTCCATCTCGCACACTTTGCACACTGACCGACTCTGTTGAACCCCGTTGCCACCACGACCCATGAGCTTTTCCCTGCTTGTTCTGCCTACCACCCCCACCCCGGGATTCCAAGGCAAGCTCCACTTTTCCAACAGTTGAGCCAGCAGACTGAGTGCTCTCTGTGCCCTGAGAACAAGAATCTGGTCTCCCAACACTCTCATCCGATGTAGTCTGAGTAATTGAAGATGCCGCTGGTTGTTGAATGCTTCCTTGCTGAGCCATTTCCTTTGCTGCAGGCTTTGGGACATATCTCTCAATTTCTGCCCTCTTATTCTTAGGATTACTCTGCACTTGCTGATCACTCTTCATGGATGGAGTAATGGCTTCAACTCCATTTTTTTTATTGGCTTCATCAGTATCAGCTTTGTTTTGTGAGCGTACTGGTGCCCAGATAGCATCACTGTGGAACTTCTCTGCTGGTCTATTGACTTGTGTGTTCCTTGGCATCCTGCGTGAATGCTGAGATTTCCACTGGGTATTCACTCTGCCATGAGAATCTTCAGTCAGTAAAGATGAGCAATGCTCCGATAACTGCTTTTCATCTTTAGAACTTGTTACTGACTGAACTGAGTTGGGATCCAATTCAGTCTCCGTAGCCTTTGGCTTATCACTTTCAGGAGAAGCATTGACAAGAGTTGTTTCCTTCGAATCTGATGACGGTAACGTAGCCACTGATATTGCTGTCTCCACTCTGTGCTTGTTCTTGCCACTCCTGTTATTCTTCTTTCTTTGATGTACTGAGGACTCGGCCACTGCATTTGCATTCACAGGCAAGCTTGAGGATTCAGCAACTGCATTCGAATTCACCAGCAAGCTTGACTCGCAGTTCAAGGTGAACTCCCCAACTGACACTGCAAACTTACCCGCCCCTCCAGTATGACTTTTTGATGCCTCATCAGTACTGGTAGAAATTGACCTCTCATTAGAGCTCTTTTCCAACGGAAGATTCTGCTTTTGTTTGTAGCCCATACGCTTCTGCTTTAAGGCACTGCCATCCTGAACATGGGGAGCATTATTACGATGGATAACATCAGCACTATCAGCATCCTGCCGCAAGGACACAGATTGCTTGTGCAATATCAGTTCCTTGTTGCCAATCTTAGGTTTTTCTGGAGGTGGCTCACTGGAACAAACTGGGGATTCAATTCTACTGGTGCTGCCCTCAATAATCTGAGGAACCACATTCAATTCTTGCTTATTTTGGAATGCATCTTTTGGAGCATTTTCTGACTTCTGAGTTGAAACTTCCATTGATTGCTTACGCCTATCCAACTCTTCCAGTTTGGCAAGAGCCTTGGCCATTTGTTTTCTTGTTCGTTCTTCCTCCTCCTCCCTTAGTTGCTTGGCACGTTGCTCAAGCTCTGTCAACTTAGGACGCTGAGAAATTACATCAAACCCATAAATTTCAGTGCATAATGCTAGACCATAAAATGTAGAATTTATTACCTGTGCCTGGTTATCATTTGGATCGACAACTGGAGGAGCAGATTCTTTATCATCCTTTGCTTTAGGATGTGGTGCAGACTTTTCAGGAGCCTCAACAGAAGTATGGCGTTCATGAACATGAACACTAGAATTAGGCTCAATATGTGAAGCTGATACCACACTTGAAGAGTCAATCCCCGGATATCTTTTCCACCACCCATCAACTTCATGGCTACTGGGCCCTCCCTTACCACGATTACCAGCTCTGCCTTGCACGCCATGGAAAGATCTCCTGCAAGTCTGCAAATCAGTACTTGATAAAGATCGGCAATGACTAATACATTTCCGGTGGAATAAAATATAAGCAAAAAGAAACCTGGAGATTGTTCCACTGGCAGCTGTAGATTCAAGGTTTTTATCTCCAGCTGAAACGCCCATTTCACGGGAGGCAGGATTGGTGATTCCAGTGGCATGGGTTCTTTCAGAATACACAGAGCCACTACCACCTTCATCTGCAGAATGGTTAGCCTTGGCAATATGAACCTGGGATTTATTATTATGCTCCTCCCAACTGGAAACAGATGTAATATCATGCTGTCCATCAGAAGCTCGGGCTTTCGCATTTAACCCCTCAATTTTCTGAATGAGAGAGGAATCTTTTAACACAGCTGAAACAGACCCTGGAACTTCGGGTAAACCAGAGGATGCATGTTCCGAATTCCTAGCTGAAACGTCATCAAATACCTTAACATTTTCCACACTTTCAGGAGACTTGACTTTGGCAGGTACAGAATAAGAAGACTGTCGCTCATCATAAGTCTGACTAGAAACTTCTTGACCAGGTGCCATCATCTCCTCATCATTTCTGTAATCTGACCTCCAGTCAGTCTCCCATGAAGATACTCCTGGTTGGTCCCCCTTCTCCACAAGTGTAGCATTGGTATTTGTTTCATCCTCCCATTTTTTCTCTTCATTCTTTCCATCCCAGCCATTCTGCTGCTTCAGAAGAACTCTATATGGTCCTCGAGTATCATGAGGATGTCCAGATTCCCCATGTTCTGAAGCCAATGTTTTTCCAGAACTATATCCTCCAGATCTTCCCTGTGGATTGCTGGGCTCAGGATATGGTCCTCGAGTATCACGAGGATGACCAGATTCCCCATTTTCTGAAGCCAATGTTTTTCCAGAACTATATCCTCCAGATCTTCCCTGTGGATTGCTGGGCTCAGGAGCATTCTGGGGCGAGTACCTGCTATAAACAGAAGGGCCAGCTGCCATTCCCATAAATGAAATGTCCCGTTCATTTGAACCGCAGTAACTCATCGGACGACCGTAGTAACCCTCGTATGCAACTGGACCAGGGTAAAAGCCGGGCCTAATTGGCATACCTGGCCGAATGTAAGAATCAGACATATGAGGTCTGTACAAATCTCCATTTTTAGGGTGATGTCCCCTTGGTCCACCTCCTGGTGGGGGACCTGGCTGTGGATTGGTGAGAGCAGTAGCTGGGACTTGAGGACGATAATAAGGAAATGGTTCCATGGGAAAGCCCCCAGGAGCAACAGGAGGCCCATATGGGGGACCTCCTGGAGGTCCTCTGAACCAAACACCAGTTGGAGAAGTTACTGGAGGACCATGCCAAGCTTCAAAATGATGAGCAGGAATACTAGGATTGGGGTATGGCTGGGGATCAGCCTGCCAATGCTCCATACTGGACGTGACTGCATCCTCACTATAAGGAGGGTTCTCTCTTCTCCAAGAATTTGCAGCACTACTTCTCATGTTTGCACTTAAAGAAACATCACCTGATGCATGAGAACAACTTTCTAAGTGAGGCAATGTAGAACATCAAAACAGAAACTGGCATATGGAACAGGATCTCATCATCTTCATTCAAAAATGGGAATAAACTGCATGTATACAAACCAACTACAGAAGTCCCGTTCCTCTCTTTTGGCAGTGTTACTCCCCCCGAAGATGAGCCAGGACGACCATGAGGGCCGTATTCTGTAATCACCAGTTGATAAAGCAACCAAAACATTACTTTGAATGTTAGATGTGACAAGTCTTGTCTTTCATGCATCTCATAAACAATGCAAGCTTAAACCTCATACAACCAACACATCAAAGGTTTCCCCATTAAATTCAGCAGACAAAACAAGAATGCAGCGAGATTGTTAAAAGTCTAAACATCAGATATAGGCATGACATCAGCTTCAGTCTTTCAGGTAAGTGATTATTATTGAAGTTACCATATAATATTCAAGAAAGGATGTAAGAATC
Organism: Myrica gale; assembly: GCA_963930655.1. NCBI lineage: Eukaryota > Viridiplantae > Streptophyta > Magnoliopsida > Fagales > Myricaceae > Myrica > Myrica gale. The sequence goes on along the minus strand of OZ005617.1, from coordinate 16,766,579 downwards.
AGAATAAATGCTGTAAAAGTATCACATTAAAAATACTACCCCCCAACCGTTATGACAATAACTTCTATTTTAAAATAGGGATAAATACATTTTGCACTTTCTAACTGAGGATCTTGACACTTTGCATCTCAAACTATTATTTTTGTCACATTGCACCCACCAACTATTGATTTCAGACACTTTGCATCCTCTATTAAAAATTTTCATCAATTTTGACAGAAATTGATCTTTTGGCGTGCAAAAAGACAATTTTATCTCTACAATTTTCTTAATAGTGAGCATTTTATGGGAGTAAAATCGTCATTTCACAAGCCAAAAGATCATTTTCCGTTCAAATTGACTGAAATTTTTATAGAGGGTGCAAAGACAAAAAAAATAGTTTGGGGATGCAAAGTGTCAAGACCCCCGCAGTTAGAGGATGCACAGTGAATGTATCCCTTTAAAATATCTTCACATCCAGATTACCATACAAAGGCATTAGAAGTTAAATATAACCTTGTGACTCAATATTCTTTCCAGAGCTATCTTTCTCCGAACCAAGTGTTGGAAAATCTCCAGAAGCCAGAGAAAACTCATCATTCTTGGGTGCCATTACTCCCTGCAGATACGACAGTGGTTAACTGATATAACATTGGGCTATCCAAAACAAAGAGAGAAAACACATAAAATAAAAAGAGAGAGAGAATAGCCTCAGGCAGAGAATGGATAGATATCATTGTATAAAAATGCAACCCAAAACCCAATCCCTACCCTTTTCCGTCAGAATTTTATACTCTCAAACTAATGCTACTCCAAATTGAACTGGCCACATACCCACACCCATAACCCCCCCCCCCCCCCCACACACACACACACAGAGAGAGAGAGAGAGACTCTAAAACAACAAAGGAAAACACATCAATATGGAATAATCACGATATCCTCCAGTAAGCCCAGACCAACAACAAAAAAATACATAACCAACGAAAGACTAAATAAAGTAAAATAATTGCTGTTAACTAAAGAGACGCTCAATGCTCTTTCAATAAGCCTGTATCATATGATGATGTACTTGTTGTCTTGTTGACTCACTACAAGAGTAAATGATTAAGGCAATGCATAGTTCACACTAACAATCTCCCACTATCAGGTGGGAAATTAAAACTACTATATTATTCCTCAGCTTTTTCTTCAAGGCCAACAAAGATGGTAGCTGCACTAATGATATACTAGGACTTTTTTTTCAGAATTTTTTGCCGAACACAACTTGCATGGAAACATTGCAGTGAAGCAAAAACTACTAGTCATTTATCACAGAATTCTCAGTTCTCAGAGACCTCCTGTTTAACAAACGGACACAGCACAAACAAATTTTTGAATTGATTTCCTGAACATGAGTTGCTTTAGAGATTATTGTGAAGTGTTACAATCTCAATCAATGGTGCTGAGAAGGATCTATATACAATTCCACAAAACATCTCATGCCAATCAATAATATAATTTCTAACAATTTTCGTGCACAAATTAAAAAACAATAAATATATTGTTACCGCAGCATATTCTACAGTAAGAAAACTGTGAAGGAAACTTTCTTTTGTACTTATTGGTAATACACAAAGATTCAAGCAATGAGCTTACAATCAGAGATATACCAGTTTCTCTGGAGTCCCAGCAGCACCCCATGTCCCTGGATTTTCTGACAATGGTTCGGCAAAGCGGGATAACTGTGAGCTACCTGGTCTAGTTTCTGCACTGCGAGGACGCAATGATGTTAGTGACGTCTGATTAGATGTCAAAGCGCCAGAAGCTGATGATGGTCTAGAGTTTGGGCCCCATGCATTGGCATTAGGTTCATGAGCTCTATCACTACCAGCAGTTGACGGCCTTGTGCCGCTTCCACCAGATGAAGGACGGCCACTAAGATGGCTTGGTGAACCACTACCACCATCAGTTCTAGGAGACAGTGCTGAAGAACCCCAGGCATTTGATGCGGAAGAAGATGATCTACTTCCCCAGCTATGCGTACCCCTATAAGGACCACGCAGGTATCATAATTTGGATGTAAATTAATAGCATCATAATATCAAATGGAAACACAAAAATCATGAATCGATCACAAATATAGAGACAAAAAGGAAGAAAGACAGAGATAGAAGGAAGTGAGATAGAGATATCAGATGACCTAGACTAATGGATGAATAACTTACTTGGGAACAATTTCCACACTTGGGTCCAGACCATGATTTTCCAACCTTAAAACAATAGAGAAAAAACAAACAATTTTAGGGGAGGAAAACGGGGCACCTCTGTGAAGAGAACAATAAAAGAAAATCAGCCAAATACCTTTGACTTGGTAAGTTTATGGGTTTTGGAACAGCAACTTTCCCCAAAACAGTCATGCCACCTCTTCTGGTAGAAGCAGAAACCCACCTACAAAAGCATTGGTAGTACTAGATTACAACCTGAGGAAGTATGTAAATTCTAGATCAACAAAAATACGAACCGACATTACCAAAAATATTCTTCAGCATATACCACATGTACTACTTGAATAATTGGATTTTAAATGTATCACACAGACCAAACATACACCAACTGCTCAATTGAGCTAAAAAGGATAATAAGAACACATTTTAGTGAAAATAGAAGAACCGCAACAAACACAGTCAACACTAGTCGCAATAATAAGGGACATTCTTCTTTTCAATAACTAACATCAATGACCAATTAATTTGTGCACATAAAGACTAAACCATATTAGAACAGTGGCGAAAATAACAATCCACGACAAAAAGAATAAAAATGACGGGGTTCCTCCTTTTAAAAAACAAAATGCAAAAATAAAAGAGCCCGACAACATCATGGTTAATAGAATTCAGTGAAATAATCCAATGGCTTTCCTAACTTAGATGTTCTATATGCACAAAACAGGAGAATGGGGAGTAAAGTTAAGGGGTTAAAAATGAAACCATTCTCACACACTTATCAGGGATAGAAAAACAATTAGAAAAAAGTTTTTTAATGCACAATAGAGGACATGTCACGAACACAATACATTTCTAGTCAGGGTAAAACAAAAAGAAATGAACAGAAGGATGACCTACATATAACTCTAAAAGAATGAACAAGTGTATAGAAACTGAAAAGTGATACAAATTAAAACTAAATCTATGCAAGTTCTCTCGAATTTTCCTCTTTATTTTGGTCTTAAACACAGAAAAGATGAAACAGTTGCCTTTCATTTTTCCTCCTCCTGATTGAGTCATCTCCTTTATGTGTGAAACTTTCTATATATAAACTTTCGACTTTTTACAGTTCCTGCACAAAGACTTACAGAGGTTGTCACTAATCTAAGTTAATTACCAATTTTTTGGTCTGAACTTAAACCCTATAACTAGCTGTCTCTCCTACCAGCACAAGTGTGACTAATAAATATCCCTGGATATTCCCTTCAGGAGGTTGCTTTTTTTTCTTTTTTATTTTTTCTATTTTTGACAAGATGCATTACAGACATAATCCATCAACAGAAAATTGTTTCTTATTAACACTTCGTAGCTTTAATTTCACCCATTAAATTACAGAAAGGCTTCAATTTGGGTGGTATTTAGGTATATTCAAATGCTTTTCAATTCATTATCAGTCTCCCGCAACACAGTCTCCAACTGTAAATTTTTTATGAACTGAGCAGATAGGTATGTGTATTCAAAATTTCCATAATTAGTGCTTAACGCTTCCCATGCATTAAACAGGCTATAAGCTAGTTCTTTACTATTTTTCTGCCAAATAAAACATGCAACCCCAAATTTGTCACCTCGTATCACAAACATATGCAAGTCGGGAAGAGAACACCGACAGTTTCAAGAACTATAAATAGATGTACTATACAAAATTTTTAAGCAAAGAGAACCTAGACTACCATAAGGTCGAAGATACTAGTGATCAGTGAGGGATAAGATCAGATTATACCTTCTCTCTCCACTCAACATACTTGACGTCATAGTCCAACTGCAGTTGCACAATCATTCAATCAATTTGAGTTTAGCCTGGGCAAAGAAGAAAAGCAGCTTGATCAAGATAAGATGATTCTGTACGGAATACAAATTTTGAAATCCATACAAAGCAATTAAAGGTTTGTGTATAAGATCATGATCCACACGAAACCCCCCACACAAAACAAGAAGAACAAAACACACAAAATATTGTTACACATTATATTTATCTACTCCACATTCTACTCGAAATCATTCCCAACATTCTATTCCACAGATCAACAAAAAGAGCAACTGAGTGTCTTCTCAAACCAGTTCGGCATGTGCACATGTATACTATCTGCTCCTCCAGTCATGCATAAAAAACTATGCTTTGGACTTCTATTTGCTATCTTGTTTCAATATTCTTTTAGCTCCAGTCTACTCAACAAAGCCATTGTCTCAAGCATACCAAGTTTATCAGATAAGCCTCTGTCTAGCGATTCCACTTCATACATGACCAAACTCTCATCTAGACATTGCCCAATTTGTCTTTGCCCAGCTCCAAAAAAAAAATCCCTCTGCAATGCCCCCCACGTCTTCACAAAACTTGAGCCTGTGAACCTGTATAATAGCATTCCTTCATCCTAGCATATTATTAATTCTCTTTTCTTCTGGCAAAGAGATATTTCCTAGTAGTGTGCTTCAAGTCTCTGTCGCACATTGCCTAAAAATTGTACACCATTTTCTCTCAGCAACTTCTCCATTAATGCTACAACCTTATTCTTCCCAGTGTCCACTTCCTCGCTTATAAAATTTCCAATACTTAAGCATTAAGTCCTGCAGTTGGGAATAGAATACATAGTACTACCAACTCCTGCCCCCTATTTCCCCAATTACTACAACATTGATAAAATACAATGCCCCTAAGCTCGAAAAGATAAGTACCAAACATATTTATCCAAACCCTTTTCACAGTATTGATCACTCTCCCCATTCTTCCTGTTATATAAAACTGTTGCAATCGATGAAAACTGACCCTCAACACGCTAACCACATAAAACAAACGCATGTAAACCAGAGTGGCCTATAAGTCAGCTGGACATCAAAAAATACATTACTCTTATCCAGCAATAAAACAAATCCTTCAATAGAAACACTACTGAGAATATATACAAAATCTTCCAATTCCCACGCGCATGTGAATCTCATTGAACATAAGATATAAGTTAACTCAAAAGCCTATACTTTGCAATGAAATTCTTCCCAAATCAAGATGAAGGAAAACCCCAGCAGAGGGTAAAGAAGAAGAAGAAGAAGAAGAAGAAGAAGAAGAAGAACACCACAAATGCAAAAAGCATGAAAAAACGTTGTAATACATTTGGCACAAATATAAAATTATTAAAACCGCGCCTCCTATTCGGTCACTTTGTTTTCCTCTATCGCTATTCTACTCACCTCTCCTTCGATTTCTCGGGAACCAAACGAAAAAAGGAAAAAGCACGGGACAAACTAGCATCGAAAACCAGAAACTAAAACCAAACACTCGGAGGGAATTCGACTTGCCTGAGAAGAAGCTAGGTTCTTAAGGATTAGTGGAAACCCTAGAGAGAAATGAAATCCGACAAGTTTTTTGTTTTTCTTGAGGAGAGATGAACGAATACGAGATCGGAACCTCACGTGTTCGTGAAGATCGCTAGAAGGTTCGAAGAGAGGGAGAGAGAGATCTTCAAGGAAGTAGGGAGTGACCGGGCTTTCAGATCGAAGAAGAAGAAGAAAAGGGAGGGGGGGAGAGAGAGAGAGAGAGAAAAAGAGTTCGCTCCTATGATATTAATACAGGCCCTTCTCGCAAAAACTTATTTCCAGGAATTAAAAAAAATACGGAGGATAGCTTGCGAAATAGAAACGCAATCAGGCCGTGTAGTTTTTTTTTTTCTTTTGTTTTTGTTGAGGCCGGCCATGTAGATTATAATTTTTTTTTAAAAGAAAATTGACAATTTATTCCTTAGGTTTTGATCTTTTTAACAATTTAGTCCTTCAATTTTAAATTTCAAATTTAAAGCCCTTAAGTTTCATACTTTTGACAATGAGGTTCTTCCATTAATTTGTCGTCCATATGCTTAACGGAGCATATAGCGGTCGACCTCTACATGAAGCGGTCAACATCTTCATGTAGAGGTCGATCGCTTCAAATTACTGACGTGTCAGAGAGCTCCGTTAAGCATATGGACGGTAGACTGACGGAAGGGTCTCATTGTCAAAAATATGAAATCTAAGGGCTTTAAATTTAAAATTTGAAATTCAAGGACTAAATTGTTAAAAATATCAAAACTCAAGGACTAAATTGTTAATTTACAAAGAGGTTTCTCGCAAAAACAGAATAGCTTTAATTTTCTTTTATTTCCAAGGAATTAAAAAAAAAACGGAGGATAGCTTGCGAAATAGAAACGCAAGTCCAAATTCAGGCCATCAGGCCGTGTAGTTTTTTTTCTTTTTTTTGCTGAGGCCGGCCATTTAGATTATAATTTAAAAAAAGGGGGGTTTCCTAAATAATAGTGTCCGAATATAATTCCACATGTACAAATCAAAATACCTTAACTAAGAATATTTTCGTACCCTATTAAAATACATATATTTGTTTACGAAAATTAGAAACAATTTATCTAATTATTTGGATTTTTTATATTTAAATCAAATCCAAAATCTCAAATTCATTCAAGAAAGGGCATAGAAAATTTGTTAACGTACTCCATGCGATTTGATTAGATATCTTATTCAAATTGCTTACGAATATGTCTTTAATTAATTATAAAAAATTTACACATATGAATCCCAATTATTTTTCTTTCCTCTAGTCCAAAGACAAGATAATCTCAATTAATTAAAAAAATTAGTGAAAGGCGTATAAAATATGGCGACATGGTTAATTCAATTGGCTAAATTGGAATAAAAATAATGCTATTATAAAAAGAATGAATAATAATAATAATAATAATAATAAGCATTTAAGTTATGTATATTCTAAAGCCACTATTTGGTAGGCTCTAATCCAGTTCTTTGGTCTAAAAGCCACGTAATTAACTAAGCACGCGCGAGGCAGCACTAGTTGCAGTGTGTCTCCGTTTGTGGTTGCATCGGAGAGATTCGAAGGTACTGTGCTTCCTCAGTCCGATTCGGGATCATTCTGGAGAGCAAACTAATTGATATGAATTCAATTGACGTTAACCATGATTTCCAATGAAATCTAAAAGCTCAGGTACACAGCTGCTCAGATTTTCCAAATTCGCGGTGCATCAATCACAGCCTTTGTTTATTAGTGAAAAAGTTAGAAAATTTGTGCCTCAAAAGGAGTCCGTTCCCTGTAATACAATTTGCTATATTGTGCTTGTGTTTCCTGGGCTCGAATGAGTTGAATAAACACCCAGTAGAGATTTCAAGGAGTTAAGTGATGTCTGAAACGACTATATGGGATCTTATTTGGGTTGAATTCTTTGCAAATATTTATAGATGAATTGGGTTTCTCTTACCATTAGTCCGTTCTATGAGTAACAGGCTTTTGAAGGTAGGTTTCAAGGCAAAAAGTTACTAGCGTTCTTGTTTATAGCGGATATATGGAACCCAATTCACCGTCAAAAGTTAAGCTCTCAATTTCAGGGTTTACTCGGTATAAACAGGTGTCAAAAAAAAGTATCATCATTTTGGTTGTGGTGCTATTGGTTGGCGTTTATTTTGCATTTAACATAAGAAAAGACTGTAATGTATTTATGGGGTCGTATTTTACTGTGGTTGTGGACTGTGGAAGCACGGGGACGCGAGTAAATGTGTATGAGTGGATGTCAGGAGGTGCGAGTAACATGAACTTTCCTCTTTTGTTGAATTCTTATCCTGACAATACAACCAAGAGTTCGCTTTGGAAGAATTCTTGTCAGTATCACTGTATGCAAACTGAGCCCGGGTTGGACAAATTTTGTGGTAACTCCTCCGGAGTGAGAGCATCTTTGGAACCCTTGATTACTTGGGCAGAACAGGTAGTACCTCATGAAAGACAAGGAGACACTCCTATTTTTGTTTTAGGTACTGCTGGCTTAAGGAAGTTGGCGATTGAGAATGCTAGGCGTGTTTTGGAGGATGTGGAGGCTGTGGTGAAGGAGCACACCTTTTTGTATAGGAAGAGCTGGATAAGGGTGTTGAGTGGCAAAGAAGAAGCTTATTATGGTTGGGTTGCTCTGAACTATAAAATGGGGAGCTTCAGAAATCATTCCAGGTCACCCACTTTGGGGCTTATTGATCTGGGAGGTTCCTCATTGCAGGTTGTGATGGAAATAGATGAAGTAGAAGAAGCAAGACAAGGTACATACTTGGTGATATCAAAGATTGGTTCCATTCCGATAGTACATCGGATTTTAGCATACTCATTGCCAGCATTTGGTTTGAATGAGGCATTTGATCGGAGTATTGTCATGCTCAGTCAAGCACATCGGTTCAAAGGAAGTACTGGTAAGACACTAGAAGTCAGACATCCTTGTCTTGGTTCTGACTTTGTTCAAAACTATACCTGCTCAGGTTGCCGAAGTCTTAATGCCACTAATCAGGAATTTTTGAGTAGTCAACCATTGAAGGCTGTATTTCCTTCTTTACATCTGGTTGGTGAACCCAATTGGGAGCGATGTAAAGAACTTGCAAAGGCAGCTGCTATCAAGTCAAGCAGTTTAGATTGGTCACAACCAGCAGTTGGTAAAAACTGTAAAGCAAGCTCATCTTCTTATAGTGGTGAGCACTGCTGTACATTCTAACCTCAGTGGCTGAAAATGTATATATTCTTGACACTACGAAATAAGTATGTGTTTAACTTAATGTATATGTTCATGAGCTTTCAATAGTGTTTGAAATTCAGTAGGTTTTCATATTGGCTACAACTTGAGCTGTCCTTAGTATTGCAAGTATTAGATTTAAGCTGCCATTTAACAGAGATTATGCGGTTTGATTTGAATAATTAAGAATCTCAGAAGAGGATGGTATAAGCCATCTATGCTCAATGATTGCCATACTTATGATCATAGAAACTTAATTATCACTCATGCTACAGCAACTGACAAGCACCACATGTTTGGTGAAGTTGCAACATAAAGCTACCTTCTTTTTGTAAGTGTATCACTGTTTTCAATGTTGAGTTGGCATTGTCCATTTGCTTCTTATGATAATAAATAGTGGTTGGTGGGTTTCCACTTTCAATGATTATACAGAAGTGTCAATTTCCCTTTTTCATTGTCATAACAGTTCATGCATTATATGCTGTCTCTGATTCGGTTTGCTCATTTCTTTTTACTGAAGGGTTTTGTAGGATTTATCTGCTAGCGTTCACATTTTGAACCCCCCTTTGTGATCTGCAGGCAGTGACATCATTAATTTGACAGCTGTTGCTCACCCCTTTGCACGGTTTCATGCTTTATCTGGATTTTTTGCTATTTACAGCATGTTAAATTTGAGTCCAAGAGCTAACTTGACAAAGCTTTTGGAGGAAGGGCAGCAGTTATGCTCTAGATCATGGGCTAACTCGAGTAAAATTTCCAGAACTTCAAACTATGGTGGACAATATTGCTTCTGGGTGCCTTACATGACATCACTCGTTGAGGATGCACTGTGTCTTGGTGATAAAGAGATAATATTTGGTCCAGGGGATGTTTCTTGGACGCTTGGGGCTGCATTGGTTGAAGATGAACAGTTATTTTCGAGAACTACCCAAGCTCATAGCATTTCTATCTTCAAGAACATGAATATCATGTCCTCTCCTGTTCTTCTGTTTGTCTTACTTCTATGCCTTCTGTTTATCCTGTATTGGACCAAAATCAAGCTGCCTTTGCCAAGCAAGAAGGTCGCTGCTACTGGGGCATCTTTGCCATCTTATGGTCAGGCAAAACACCGACCAAACTAATTTGTGTGACTATAGATTTGCAGAAGTACAATGAGATAAAGTCAAGTGTATTCCTTTCTGTATTGTTTTTGTACAGCTGCAATTCATCCATTCTTTTAGGTTGAATACAAACACAGCACATGTTAGAAAAGGTTCTGATTGTAAAGACCGTGGTTTGTATGTGCCTCGGCTAGACTAGTCAGCACATAAAGCATTTGAAAAACTATATATCTTGGCACTAGTTCATGCCATGGCAACCTAATTTTTAGAACAAGTTTTAGATTGCGCATTGGCCCCAAACTTGATCAAGATTATATGTTAGTCACACAGTTCGAGGACAATCTTCTGCAGGGTATGTCGTTGTGGATTCACTTTTATGAAGAGGTCCTAATTGTTTTGGCAGCGATAAGTTTTTGAAACTCCATACTCACTAGACCAATGTCCTATACGGGTGGCAATAAAGTTCTTTTATGGCAGTGCACACTGCATGTTCTACAAGCATCAGGGCGCTATTCCTTGCAGAGTAGTGTTCTGTGGTACCTACAAAACCAGCGCATTATATGACTTGGCTTAGAAGCAAGAAGGAACAACCCCATAATCTTATTGGTTTTTGTAGCACTAAAGACAGGGACTCACTTCAAAGTGAAGCATTTGCTCTTTTGCTTTTTTTTTTTTTATAAGCATTTACTCTTTTGCTTCACTTACTAAAGACATGCATTATCAACTCTGACGTAGTCCTCGGAGGCTCAAAAGTTCCTAGGGCCATTATCCCAGTATGTGGACGTGACTTCAAAGTTGTTTGTTCGTGTCCCTTGTTGCGTGGTTATTCTCCTTTTCTCTATTTGCCCTAGCAAAAAAAAATGTAGCCTAAGTGGGTCCCACACCTGTCAAAAGAGGTTGAAAGACTTGCGGCTTAAGTTTCCCTTCATCCATAAAAAGATAGGCACTTTTGATAATCGGAATGTTAGTCTCTATATCTATTGCTTGTCCGTGCCCTCTTTTTGGGGTTAGTTCCTCTTCCATTATGTTAGTGTTTTGAATGTTTGTCAAGATTCCGTCAATTTTAAGTTGAACGTAAGTCTCTATATCTATTGCTTGTCCGTGCCCTCTTTTTGGGGTTAGTTCCTCTTCCATTATGTTAGTGTTTTGAATGTTTGTCAAGATTCCGTCAATTTTAAGTTGAATGTAAGTCTCTATATCTTTTGCTTGTCCGTGCCCTCTTTTTTGTGGTTAGTTTCCCTTCCATTATGTTAGTGTTTTGAATGTTGGTAAGATTCCGTCAATTTTAAGTTGAGTTGTATTTTTGAATTAGTGTTGTTTCAAGTGCGAGGATGATAAATTGAAAAGAGATGAGGACATCTGTCAAGAGGATAAGAGTGATTCAAAAATGAAAAGAGATGAGAATCATTCAAAGAGCATAAGATTCATTCAATTTTGAAAAAAGATGATGATATCTTTGAAGAGATTTGCTGAAGGTAAGGTTGAAAAGTGTTTAAAATTTAAAGAAATTTAAATTCACATAGCAGTATTCATTCCTAAAATTTCTCAGAGTTATCTCCAGAATCATTTGTTTAAAGTGTTAAAGAAGATAAGAGTCTTTTCTAATATGAAAAGAGATGAAGATATCTGTCAAGAAGATAAGATTCATTCAAATTTGAAAAAAGATGAATATATCTTTCAAGAGGATAAATGACTTTCAAATTTGAAAAGAGATGATATCTTTGAAGACGCTTGCTAAAGAAAATAAGGTTGAATAGTGTTTAAAATTTGAAGAATAAGTTCAAATTCACGAAGCAGTATCTATTCCTAAAATCTCTCATAGTTATCTCTGGAATCATTTCGCCCTACCTTCGCTCGAGCTAAATTACTGCATTTTTATAAAGTATATTTTGCCCAAGCTTAGCCCTAGCTTGGCTCGAGCGAAAATTCCTGATTTCAAATTTTCTAATCTCTTTCTATTTAAACCGTGAGACATTTGTCCAAGAGGGTTACCCAAGTTATTTCATTCCTTTTTTTTGGCTTCTTATGCTTGAGATAAATATTCTTTGAGACCTTTGCACCTAGGATGTTTATATTTTATCTCTTCTACATCAATCACCCTAATCACCATTGAAACCAATTTCTTGTGATAAGTCTTCTGAGAGCTTAAGGAGATTGACAGCTTAAGTTACCGGTGTTGAAGAGATTTACCAGAAGAACCTCATAAGGTTGAGGGTTAACCGCAAGACAGTGAGTCTATGTTGGATTACTTAGATTATTACTTCAGGATTGTCAGAGTCAAGCAATTGGATGTTGCCCGTGTCTGAGTCATCGATGTAAGGTTTATCTTCTAGTGAATTTTTGGTGGCTGCTAGCCTGAAGTGATTTTTTTCTTTGATATGGTTTTTACTTCGTCATCAAATATCTTGTCTTGGCATGTGATTGATTTATTATTTATTATTGATATTTTTCTTTGATATTTGTTTTAATATTATGCAACATATTTGTTTATTGTTAAATACTTTTCAGATTTAGATGAGACTCTTTTAGGACTTGTTCTAAATTTGTCTATCCATAGAAAAAGAAAGTATCAACACATATTCACCCCCTCTAGGTATTCTTTAGTGTCTAAACAGATTTTTCACATTACTTGTCATAGAAAAAAAAATAGTTTCAAGCATTTTGTGTTGTCCCTTTTTTTTTTGGGCGTAATAATCTTTTATTTTGATTGAAACCTTACAAGCCACAATATATGGTTTCTATACTGTACTATAGAAAAGACAAGAAACTCGGTTGATGTTCGGTTGCAAAAAACTTCTGCGTAGAAAATTTGATAGTGGCGTGAATATTTAAATAAATTGGAGTTTTTATTGGGATTTTATAAAAAGTTGATGAAATTTTTTAAAGATATTTTATTGTAGATTGATTTTTATTGTAATTTGTAAAAAATGTAGAGAGATAAGATTTGCTGGAATTTTTAATAAAAAGATATTAAAGTTTGGTTCAAAAATATAAAGATAGAAAAGATTTGATAGAATTTTCTTCTAAAAATGCATTAAAGTTGTTGTGAAAAAGAGTTATAATTTATGTTGATTTTTTTTAGATTAATTTGAATGTTCATTGGGAATTTTTTTATGTTAAAAATGTTACTAAAAAATGTGAATTTCTTTAGCAGCTGAACAAGGGCAAATTGGTCATCTGTTGTTACCCTTTACGTAATTTCCTCCTGAAGGGAAATTAGAAATTACCTGTCGGCATGGAAAATAGTTAGGGTTAGGGCTGTCCATTGGCCGGTTCGGTCCGACCGGCCAAACCGGACATTTTGTGGAGGGAGCATACTGGACCGGACCGATCATTCTAATAGACCAGACCGGTTTCAGTCCGGGTTGGCCAGTTTGGGCCGGTTTGGGCCTCTTAGTATTTTTTCTCCTTTTTTGGGTTTTTTTGGCTTTTACCGGTAAGGACCGGTTTGAAGTGATATACTCCGATCCAGTTCCGGTTTTCCACATGGGTGACCAAGAATCGGACTGGAGTATATCGATCTCGGTCCAGTTTGTCCAAAACTGGTCCGATTTCGGTCCGGGTTGGCCGGTCTGGCCGACAGCCCTAGTTAGGATCATAGACTACTCCAACTATTGTATACAGCAAATCTTTTTATTTATGCGCATACAAGAAATGGAGTCAAAGCATCATAAGTGTTACATAATATTACAAAACGCATTAACATATGCTCCATTAGCTCACAAGGACAAAGCGCAGGAGCTTTAGCAGTCATGGCCACCAGGGCTACAGTTTAGTATGAAGCAACTCCAGTGGACATACAGCCATCTAATCCAGGTGCCTCAATATCCACCCAAACCTCATTTACGCGCCAAATAATCCTGAATGGAGAATTGTACTGTGCAATCGAGTAGGCATAACTACTTCCAGAAGAAGTTGAATTTGCCCATGGAGACCTGCTCAAGCTAATACTAAGTTTCTCTGCCTCTTCAACAATGTTCCTATCCCTTGCAAATCCAGAGAACGTCCTGACGGCAATGCAGTGACCGGTCCATGCAAATGGTTTCAGGTTCAATTCCGGGAGAGGGAGTGGAGGGCTAGCTTGGAACTTCACTGGCAAGTACAGTCGGACAAAATAGGCTGATGAATGCAGTGGGCCAGCTTCTGGGACAATGCTTGTCAAAACAGGAGCTGTCATTGCAATCCGAGAGAAATTCAGATTGGCACCTTGGATGTACTGGAACAACCTGTGAGAGATCAAGCACAATAAATTTCTAGCAAAATGAGGAGGTCTGAAATCAAGAAAAGAGTGTACTTATAGACTTTATGAACATTATAATGATATTGTAGATACTATGTAAGAATAAATCTATGTTCTCTATTGATGTACAACAAGTTCCTCCCACTACATCATCTTTTGACACGGGTTCTCTTACAGCTTGAACAGAAATCCGCACAAGGTATCAGTGCTGCTCAAGGAGGTTGCATGTGTCCTGGTGATATTGGTGAGACCGAGGAAGAGGCTGCTTTCTACAGCCTTGGTCCTCTTGATCATGTAAAGAGGTACCATGGAAACCAAAAGGCCACCAATAGTCCACTGGTCGTCATTTAAATAGGCTGTTATCACAGTCATTTTGTCTCCTTTGGACCACACTCAAAACCATCTCTAGATGGCTTACTTTTGTTTCAGATATCTACACTTGAGGTTTAGAAATGCATTGCTTGTTGCTTACCACATTTCCAATTCCAAAACTTAGATGTTCCCGAGGTTGACTTGCTTCTGGCCCAGATGAAAAGAAAAAAGATAGGTGACTTGCACCTGGTTTATTTGAACACGTTGCAAGGAAAGATAAAAGGATACCAAATGAAGAAAGGAACAACCTACGGCTAACATAATTCTTCATAGCTACAGCCTCATGACTCATGAGTCACCAAATCATGTAATCGAGAATAATCCTCCAAATTATCCCCAAAACATCCATCTGAAACTGAACTACAGCTCAGTTTGTACTCTTTCTGAGCCTGCTTATTTATTAAACTTTAGTTCCTACATCCTTACACAACTTCTGCACTTGTAGGGATCCCTTATCAAGTTTCAAGAGCCAAGAGAAAATCCGATCAAACTACTGACAGTGATAGAGCATCACAGGCTAAAAGATTGTAAACTTGTATTTAATATACCATGTAAGGAGACACATCATCTATAAACACAATACATGAAAACCCACAACAATCTTTGTTTCTTTTTGGCTAGCATACTATTTTACACCTACTTGTTCGGCTCCAGAGAAAATCGAGTCCAAACAATGAAAACTAAATCTCCAATTACATAATTTATATTTTAGCGGGTCCCCTGGAATTTAAACCTTAGTTCAGAATCAGAAGAGAAACCAAGGCCCAAGACAAACTCTTTCCATTGTCCAATAATGTTTCATCGACCAAACAGAAATCGGAAAAAAACTTTCACCTCGATTAAATCAATCTAACTTGTTAGAAACTCAACTGACCATACCCTTTGTCGAAAACAGAATCTAGTAATACAGAAAAATAGATCAAAACAAAACCCCAAGATTCTTCTTCTTATTTTCCCACACTTAAATAGCAACCAAACAAAGAGGGCTAAAGTATGCACCTATGGAAACCAAGCTTGGTGGCCTTGACGAAGGAGATATCTTTAACGGGAGCAGACATCCAGGCGGCCTCTCTGTAGAGCCTGATCTCGAAGTCCGATTCCGAGTGCACCACCGTGTACTGTGGCGATTCGATCGCCTTGCACAGACCCAGAAAACCCAAACAAAGCGCGAGTATCAGCTCTGACTTTCCCATCTCTCCCCTCTCTCTATGGTGTACAACACGGAGTGTGGTCTCTGATTTTTTATGAGCTCAAGCAAGCGACCTAAAGACTTCGGATGTTCTATACTTTGCTCCTGCGCGTTTGAAGCTTTTGTCCTGTCATGTGCAGGTTCGTTTGCCTCAAGATAAACGAGGAAAAGATGGCTGGTTGCAATCTGAGTTTTGGGTGACGTTCGTTTGTAGTTCTAGTAGGATTTGGAGAATTTTGTGAATTTTTAGGTGATGATAAAGTTGTATTGGTGTTTATATAAAAGTTGTTGAGATGTAAAAAAGTAATGATGATGTTTAAAGTTATTATTTTTTTATTTTTTAAATTTATTTTTTTATTAAAAATAGAATTTTTAAAAGATATTTTAAAAAAAATAAAATAAAATAATCACTAAAAGACAAAATAAGAATGAAAGGGGCGGGAGACAGGCTGGGGACATGGGCGCAGGGGACTGCAGGGGAGGGGGAGTCGAATCCTCCTTTTCCTTTGGTTTTTTGCCGAACATAGTGAAAGAGGATTCAAATCCTCATTTTTTTAAGAAACCGAACATCTGACTGTTAGGACGGAAAATAATATTGCCTGTATAAAGTACGAAACAAATATTTAAAAACTAATAAAAAATAAAAATGGCCTAAGAGTGCTTCCCACATACTTAAGTAGGTGTACTTGGGTGTGTTTGTTTTGTAAAATTTTAGTGCTGTTAAAATTTTAAGTATTGTGTTTAGTGAAAAAGTGAAGAGAGATAATTTTTTATATTTTTTGTAGTAGAAAGTAATGATTTGAAGGGAGAAAGAGATTATATTGTAATATTTTATTGTGTTAAAATTTTAAGAATGGTAAAATTTTACAATACAAACACAGCCTAAGGACAGGTCTGTTTAATAATTTTCGTTTCTTTAATCCAAATATCATTTTTTTATCCTAAAAATATTTTTATTCTTTAATAAAAAATTATATCTTATCATTAGCCTCAACTTCTGTAAAAAAAACTTAAAAATTAAAAATAACTCTTACAAAAACCAATAATAACTACTCTCACAAAATTTATCTTTTCAACCATATTTTTTTACTTACATTTCTTTTTCTAAATATTTTTTTCTATGGACTCCACTACTCTCACAAATACTCAAAAAAAAATTAAAAAAATTTCTTAATTATTTTAAAAGTATAATTTTAAAAAACACAAACATGGGAGCTGTTCGTTTCCTTTGCATTATAATAATTTTTGAATATTAATAATACACAAATCGAACATGTTTTTTAATATCACCTAAAAACAAATACAGCACGCATACCAACAAAATTAACATCATTTATTATCTCAATATTAAAAGATGATACACTTAACACCTATTAGGAACAAAAAAAAGTTCATTGGCATTCAGGACGAGACTTTCTTCTCATTTCAGAACCTATCAAGTAAGTTTTTGGACGTGAATATCCACATAGGATAAACCTTCGAGAAAAGTTACATGTTTTAATTAAAATAAATATAAAAAATTCAATCAAATAATATATTTCTTTATTTATTCACCCACTCTTATAAAAAAATATATTTTTCACTATTTTTCTCTCAAAATTTAATAAAGCTTTATTCTACCTCAATTTTCATACCATTCTCAAAATTTTCAAAAAATATTGATTTACCAACATGGTCTAAATATCTTAAATCAATAATTTATGAGTATAATGTAACAAAAATAATAAATTTAAGTGTAAAATATCAAGACCCTTAAAAAGGTATAAAATGTATTTAACCCTTGAAAATAGAAGGGTAGCGAAAGGTTTATATTATTGAGTCGACTCTTCCATGATTAAGAGGACAGTTTCACAAACGGACTGAGCAATTCATAATACATCATATTCGTTATGGAATTTTTCTCACTTAATTGAATTAGAACTTCTTAGGATCAAAATCCCTAATTTAACGGGTTAGGAAACAGTATGTTTCAGGAAAACTTCATCCAACTTGGAAATTGCAACAAATAGTTTGATTATAACATCAGTAAGAGGCCATTATGTGGTACAATGATGTCTATTCCTACTAGGGCTGCACACGCACATCGGATTTTTCCGGTTACACCGGCACCAGCATCGGTTCCCGGTACCCGGTTTCACCGGTGCCGGTTTGGGATTTTTTACAAAATCCGATGGTTTTCCCGGTTCCCGGGTTACCCGGCACCGAGTTCCTGGGTACCGGGAACTGGGTTTTAATTTTTTTAATACAAAACGACCCGTTTTCTCCCCTAGCATACAGAGAGTTCTCGCTCGAGCGACGTTCGACAGGCGCTCGAGCGCTTTCTTTAAAATTTTGTTAAAAAAAAGCCAAATTTTCTTTCTTTTCTCCCAAACGTCAAACGTCGGGGAGGTGGGTGACAGTGAGAGTGTGACTTTGGGGGATAATGAGGATTGGGATGAGTTTGATCTTGTAAGGGATGCTAACCAAATGTCAGACTCCAAATCTGAGGTTGAGAGATATTTATCAGAGTCAGTTGAATCAAAGACTCCTTCATTTAAAATTTTGCTTTGGTGGAACCTTAACTCTCATAAATATCCTATGCTTGCCCGCATAGCTCGGGATGTGCTGGAAATTGCAACAAATAGTTTGATTATAACATCAGTACGAGGCCATTCTGTGGTACAATGATGTCTATTCCTACCACGTACACAGGCTTGGGACTTGAGAATCACCATTAGAACTAAAGTGGCGGGACCTTCTTCAAATATCCTTATTCAAGCCAACAAAGGCAAAAATTGCTATCTCGATTTCCCCCTGGAAACTGCTATTTACTCAGCTTCAATAGCGTTGGGCACTCTTACAGCTCACGGACTTCGCTTCATCCCTGGAGTAATATCGCAAAGCAAATGCCACAACAACAACAAAAAATCTAACGAAAATGCTATCTTTTCTCTAGCCACCAGTCCAAAAGAACGGTTCTTCGGACACTTTCTGTCTCAAATAAGCCATTTCAGTCTCTAAAGGTAGATGGCAGTGTCCCTTCTGTAAAATACTCTTTCCTCAGAGTCTCCACGGAGCAAAATCTTACCTGCAAGAACAAATATGTATATGCAATCATATGACAATAGACAAACATGGGCATAAGTGCAGAAGGGCTGAAAAACACTTAAAGGTGTTAAACCCACAGCCAAAAGGGCGGTCTTATGGTAACCTCAAGAAATAAATATAAGCTGCTGGCGAAAGTAGCATCTGACTTTGTAATGCAGCATAAGAGTTCCCCTTTTGGGCATTGACTATATCTTTTGCACTTAAAGATTGTCCTTGGAAACAACAAATGCACAAGTAGCATGGTGAGTCCATACCAGTGAAGCATAGGATTTCAACAAGGGCCTGGCAAGCTGCCAAATTGGTTGAAACGCAAATGGAGCTTCCACAAAGAGGACTTGGCCCAACCGCTTCGGATAATATTTGTAAAATACATCAAACTGTCAGGAAAAAAGATCAACAAATCAAACCAAAAGCTCATATACCATGTAATTATTGCATTGTCTTAAATGATATGCATATATCTATGTATATACCCCCCCCCCCCCAACACTTAAGGATACTTGATTTCAGGTTAAAAAGCCAAACAAGTGATGGTTTCCTTTCAATTTAAACAGTCAATCTGATCAATCATCTATTTGCCAGCAAAAAGCAACAGCATAGAGCGGTAGCAGTTGTGCAAGTACAAGGACAGTTCACAGAACATTGACAATGACTACCAACATCAAGACTGGAAGAACTAGATAGCATGTCATCTCTACCATTGTTCACAAAAGTACCGAGAATAGATAAAAAGAAATCATCCAATATTGATGCACGTTTAGTTCTATATGCTTGATTGACCACAACAAAAGAATCACCACATGTATCCAAGTTCAAATTAGACATCTAGAACACAATCTGCGGCTGCTGCATAAAACTTACCATAAATGTTATAAACTTAAGATCTGCATTATCCATACCAAAGCCCCGAAGATCAAATATCCCAAGTATTTCTTCTTTACCAGCTGGGAGCTTACACAAGGCCTTCTCAATCAAGAACACACAGAGTTTCTCATCTTCTGCAGGTTCCTGCATCCACAAGCACATTGTTTTATGCTTACTGTTAAAAGCTAAAATCCATGCCCAAAAAGCAAATTGGTCATCAGTTATACCGAATTGGAGTTTGTGATCAAGCAACTTTTGTTCGACCTCAAATACCATAAAGAAAGATGATGCTTGCAATCTATTCACGCAGACAGTGAAATCTAGGGTCATCCTAACTTTGCTTTAAAAACAACAATGTGGAATAGACAAAAGACAATATGCAGGAAGGAGTTCTAAGTGGCTTGAAAATGAGGGGGGTGGGGGGAGGGATACCCAGTGGGGATTCTTTGACAAACATAGCCTCAAGTACTCTCCTCAAAAATTCAATGATGCATCCCATAGGCCACTTATTTCGACAATGACTTCTGTCCTTGTAGTAAGTCAAACATAGAAAGCCTGTGGCATTGTGGATATCAGGACGCTCTCTACATTGCAAATATGTGCTTCCTTGTGTATTCTCAGAAATCCACTTCATCAGACCAAAGTAGCATGACAAGAATTTGAGACATAAGGGAGGGTGACTAACTGTTCTTTAAGGTAAACATAAAATTGAACATTTCCGCCAGATAAAGAGAGTGGTACTTTAAGTTTTAAACTTACTGCAGGAATGTGCTTAGATGACACCACTATGAGCACTGGTCTGCCATCGACATCAAGAAAATCGTGCACATAGGCTTTTCCACTCTGAGCTATGTTTTTCACCGACTCTTCAGACAATTCACACACCTTGAATTCTTGGCGCCATTTCTTGTAGTGGTAGAATGGAAAAGTGTACAAAGCATGAAATTATAAAACATCCTTCATTTTTTAACTCTTTAATCAAACAAATCTTTTTTTTTCTTGGCCTTTAATCAAACAAATCTTCCAATGTAAACTTCATATTTTTACAAAGAACCATTCATTTCTCTTAAGCAACAACTAGGACGTTTCACAATAGCTTTACATGGAAAAAACAAAGAAATTAAAACAATTTTTGAAAAGAAAAAATAACATCTTCAATGTCTATGAAATTATTCTCAGTCCCCATCTGTCAATGAGTTTTAATTCTAAGAAACTCAAGAGTAATCCAATAAAGTTCAAATCACAACACTTGTGCAGTCACACAGAAATGTATAAATGGTAAGATTAAGAAGTGTGCAACAATGTTAAGGATACAATGGCTTTAGTCAATTTTGCCGCAGCATCTTCAACAGAAAACTTCCGGTCCTTCAGAAACCATAGGATCATATCTTCATCATCTCTTCCATTTTTGCCGACAGGAAGACTGGGGTATTCATTTTCAAGCTTCTCTTTTACTTCCAAAACTAGCTGCACATTTAGACACCAAATCCTAGAGTAAAAATTGACCTCCTTAATATAATACGAGAATGCAGAAACAATCAAACAAGGTGCTCATCAACAAAATACAACCATACTACTATATTAGTCCAGTTAGCCATTTTTGGGCTCCATTTGTTCCTACCCTCCAATTGCTCTCCCAGTCGATAGAACAGAGGATCTACTCGGTAAATAAATTGGGTTTGTGTTCTGGCATGTTTTAAGCACATATAAACTAAGCTAAATGGTTGTAGTTTTTGTGAATATTATGCTTGAAATTTATGCTAAAGAAAATGGTTGTGTTTTGTGATTACTACCCTCCATTTTTAATGCTTCACCTACAGGTTATTAGGTCATCTTTTTAGCAACCAATAGCCCTTTCATCATTATTGTAAAATCAAAAGCTTTAAAAACAAAAACCGGAAAAAAAAAGAAAAAAAATCTTTGTATATTCTAAGATATTCGGTTCAGGGGAAAAAAGTATGTTCGTAATTCAGTATTCACAATCGAACTTAGATTCCATCGCTCTGTCTTCCCTACCACCAAATGGAGCAATGGGGAACAATGGAGACTATATGTTCAGAAAAAATACAAGTCCTTGGCCAAAGGCATTTTATCACATACATCACTCTAACACACCCACCCACACAGCCAGACATATATATTCTAATTGACCAGGTACCCATATATCAAAAAAAGAACAGTTCAAACTAATAGAGCGCAAAAGAGAATATAGAAGCAGAACCTGGCGTGAATCTTTCTGGTCGAGTAAACAGTTCTGGACAGAGAGGTTCCGAGTTGGAGTTCCTTTCATGGAAAAATTACTTGGACGGACCAGCGGGTGACGAAGAGTTTGACACAGACGGAGCGCCATTGACAAATGGAATTTCAGTGCTTGTGTGTCGCAGGCGGTCGGTGATAACGATGAGACTTGACAATGTGATGAACGACCGAACCCTGTTGGCTGTTTAAACTCCTCCAGCAGACAAACACCACCTTAGTGACGGCGTTCTTTATCCTCCTCGCACGCTCTCTCTCTCTCTCTCTCTCTTTCTCTCACCTTATTTTGTCTTTATTTTTCTTAAAAATTTTCAGTAGATTAGTTATGTATGGTCAAAAGTTCCGTAAGAATAAGAATTGCTGGTTAGTGGTTACACTTACTATTTGTTCGGAATCGGAAGCTATTTTTGAAAATTTTCGAACCGGAAGGTTTTTTTTTTAAATAAAAGGCTTAATATACACGCGTGTTTATGTAGTTTAATAATTTTTTAAAAATACCTTTAAGTTAATTTTTGTTGTCCCGCTACCCATGTGATATTCCATTTTTTCCCGTTATACCCTTCCTTTTATTTTTAGAAGGAAATTGATGACGTGCACCAATTGACCACGTCACATCCAATTAAACTGCAACACGTGTCTTTAACCGCTGACCGGACAAAATTCTTTTTCCACCTATATATCCACGTCACTCTCCCATGTCAATTTACCGAAATGCCATCAACAAACATGATGCTGGTCCGGTCCATCGCTAACGAGCTCGTGCCTCACTAGCTCCGCTCCTACCTCTTCTTCGCCGAGGTCTACCTCCACGTCAACCTCATCCTATACATGATCGTCTCTCTATCTTTCTATTTCTCCCCGTCTCTACCTCTGACTCGCTCTCTTTGCCATGGAAGACGAATACCCAGTGACCCTGTTCTTGAGCCTTGACCTTTGTCAAGAGAACTACACTGATCCAGACGACTTTTCGCTCTCCTAAGAATCACAATCTCAATGCTCCTCAATTAATGCATCAACATCCTTGTACGAGGACCCGCCTTCTTCAACATACAACTCTCTTGACCTTCTCTGCAAGCTCTCTAGCTCCCCTCCTCATCTCCATAGCCTCATCGCCACCACCCATCAACCTTTTCACAGCTACCTCCACCTTCTCCATCCCCACCAACGCCTTCTTTTCGACGTTAAACGACATCCACTCCACGCTTCCAACTCGAACCTCAATCTCCAACACGTCAGTAATCAGCTGAGCGACTTCGGAGGCCAAATTGCAGCGGGAAGAGCTTACTCAAATCCTCCTTGTTGAGAATATCGAATTTATTGCGGAAGTACTTCCGGATGACTTATCCAGCGGCATCGGCTACCTTGTTGGCGACCTCGGCAAAGCGATCAAGCTCGGAATCTTGTAAGTCTAGTTGCTGAAGGGCGTCATCGACGCCATTGCAGAGCTGAGAGTTGGAGGTCATTGCGGTTGAATGAGGGTGAGAAAGAGGGGTTTGGATTCAGTCCAGACCGTACGGGTCCAGACCTTTCCAGACCGTACGGGTCTAGACCTGTCCAGACCGTACGGGTCCAGACCTGTCCAGGCCCACGGTCTGGATTGAATCCCGACCAAATCTAACGGCTCACGGGACGAGTTTAGTTTTAGTGGTCAGACCAGTACATTTAGTGGTCCGACCACTATGTTCCGACCACTAAAACTAAACTCGCCCCGTGAGCAGTTAGATCTGGTCGGGATTCAATCCAGACCGTGGGTCGAGATGGTCTGGACCCGCATGGGTCTGGACTGAATCCCCTCCCGAGAAAGAGAGAGTGGGAAACAAGGGGGACTGTGCGATCATCACTGCAGGGAACGAGGCGTTTTAAATAGGCAAAACACAGAGAGAGAGAGAGAGAGAGAGGCCGGAGAGTGAGGCTGGTGAACTATGCTACTCTCGACGTTTTCAGGACCATCACCTCTACCGCGCCATCGTCCATCACACTGACGACGTCATTAGATAATGGGACAAACAAATGCTTCACTCCCAGCTCCCTCTTTTTAACGTCGAGATCTAGGAGCAAAAAAAATACATATTCTAACGATAACTATCCATATATACCTTTGAAAGAAGATACTATCTGGCAGAACGTAATAGATTATAAGACCACTTCCATAGTCTCAACAAATGCTTTTCGTCTTCCATGCCAGAGGTCAAGGCTCAAGAACAGGGTCACTGGGTCTTCGTCTTCCATGGCAAAGAGAGCGAGTCAGAGGAACAGGTTGAGAGAGACGGGGAGAAATAGAAAGATAGAGAGACGGTCGTGTATAGGTTGAGGTTGACGTGGCAGGGGCAATTTAGGAACAAGAAAAGCATTGGACTGTACGTGAACCACATGCTATATGCCCATTTAGCAAATGGAGCACGTGTCATCTTCTTATTGATTATGACATGTAATATTTTGACAACTCAGCATTTCCCATTAGTTTGGAGACGGAATATGGACGGAGGGATATTGTTGGGAAAGGTACATCACCACAGGGGCAGCGGGACAACAAATTGAACCCTAAGGGCATATTCAGGAGAGGTACATACCACAGGGGCATGCGTGTATATTAACCCAAAATAAAATAAAAATAGAATTCAAAATAAAATATACCATATAGAATTTGCAATGTTTATTTTAGAATCTAGATTTTAGATGAATATTTTATATTTAATGTTAATTTACGATGAATAACTAAAAAATATGGAAATTTATTGTTCCAATTTTTTTAAAAATAAATAAATATGACCCAAAATAAAGTATAATATATAAAATTTGCTTGAATGTTTATTTTAGAATTTACCTTTTATATGAATGTTTATATTTATTGTTAATTTATAATGAATAACAGAAAAATCTTGAAAAAATTCGGTTAAAAAAACATTTTTAGCTCATTAGGGCTTTAAAAAAATATGTCCGAAAAAATCCACATGCCGAACCGAAATTTTCGGTCTCGTTCTGGTTTCATTCTGATAAAAATAACGAAATGGAACCAGAATAAAAAAATTTACATTTCGATGAGTATCAGAATGGAACTAGAATTGACCATTCCGATTTTATTCGTTCCGGTACTCACCCAGTCACCCCTAAATTTAGCGAAAAAACAATCACAACAAATTTTCCTTGGTTTATTTGTGGTTGGTGAGAATACTAATTGCCTTAGTCCATGATTTTTCAACCCTACTCGTTGGGAACTGGGAACTTCCCTACCACTATCAATTAAGATGGAAAACTTGAAAGGGAGGAAAATAATGTTGATTTAAGGAAATTGAAATAACATGAAAGAGAAGAGAACAAAAAATTGGATTCTTCTAAGGCTGCATTTGCGTCCTAAAATTTTACACACTCTAAAATTTTAACACAATAAAAAATTACAATATAATCTCTCTGCTCCCATCAAATCACTACTATTCACTACAAAAAGATATAAAAAATTATCTCTCTCTTCACTTTTTCACTAAACCCAACACCTAAAATTTTAACAATACTAAAATTTTACAACACAAACACACCCTAAATAATGTTACCGAGATTTGTTGTTTGATCCCTGTGACGACGGCACAAAGAAGAATAGATTTGGATTCTTAAAAAACCACAACTTGGATTACAAAAATTCTGGTTCCTATTCTCATCTTAGGACCGACCAAATTGGCAACTTGGATACATGGTGATAAAAAAGGAAATTTTTTTAGGTAACGAGGAGAAACTTGACTAGGCAGGTCTATCATTGTGGATCTACTTAACAGGCCGGTAAATTCTGGGCTTCTGTAGCTCTTCAAGCCATATATACCAAGCCAGTCTGGTTTTGCTAGGAGAGTGGCTCTAAAGAATTGTTTGTGTCCGTAAGAATTCGAACTTGAGATCTCAAAAATGAGCAAACCCTTAGCCCAGGTCTTCGAACATGGTAGAAGAAAATTTATGCAGTCTATCACAAAAGTCGACAGAGCCATTTTCATCCCCTTCTCTCCAAATAGTAAGCACATTTTTCTGGAAGAGTTTCTGGTCTACGAAACCAGTTTTTAGCTGCTATCACAGCCAAATATCTGCTTGTTATACGAGTTACCCAAATTTTGTGCATCTCTAATAAGAGAATAAGAGATAGTTATCAGCTGCAGCAGAGGAACTTCTCTCAATTAGAAGCCTTGTGGATGAATCATTAGAAGCTTCACATGGAGAATTTGTTTTAGATGAGATGTTTCAATTCCTTTCGTCAATTATAAGCCCTTATAATTCAATTGCAGATCAAGTAGGTGGCGTTTTGCTTGAATCAATAGAAGCTTCATGTCAAACCTAACCTCATATAAGAAAGTACTTCTCTTAGAAAACTACAACATAGGGCAGCTACCGTCTCTTTATAGACTGGATCATGATGTCACCAAGGACCTCATCCTCATGGTTGGCGAGAACCTTTGTTTTACAGTTGAACTTCCCCTAATCTTTGTTTCACCATGTATTGTGTGCAATGTTCAAATTACAGCAAGGATATCAATGCGGTGACAAAAGTGAAGAAAAGCATATTGTCTATTTAAAACGATGTCCTGGATAAGTTCCCGGTTCCTTTCAGACACTGAAATTGACAGATGTTTAGATAGGCTCCAAGAACAGGCTTGCTCTAGGATGGAGACCACTGTCTTTGAGCGTCATGCTCATCTGATCAACCCCAAAAATTTTTCTAGGGAAGCTTGATATCAACCTGTAGTTTCCAATACCCACAAGGCCTAATGAATCTATGTATCTGTATATTGATTGGACCTTGTCTGTGCTTGCAAAGCTCTGCTCTCTTCTTTCACCGTTTGGAAACCGTATCAAAATCTGAGAAATGACAGACACGATTTAATACTACTAACACTACATTTATTCCCAATCCAAATTTTGGTAGCACAAATTTTTACCTGGGTAGCTTGGGGATCCTTGCCCCTATACGCAACTTCTTTGGATTGAGTTTCTCTAGTAATGGCATTCTCTTTGACCTTACCATGCTGTTTTGTACTGTTCCTCAGCTTGTCATAATTTGCTTCATTTGGAGCTTCTACTGGTTTCTGAACTCTCTCCCCAAAGGGTAAGTTCCTCAGTCTTTCCTTTTCCTAAGATGAGAAAGAATGTTGGTTCGCTATCAATTTGCAGCCTTATAGTCGTGAGTTGGACCTAGAACATAGACTATCACATAGGCACACACCTTGTCCATCTCCAGAGACGTAAGATATGCTGCATCTTGTTCTTCTTTGAGGTGACGATCGGCTCTTATCTTTTCTTCCAGCTTGGCCCTTCCACTTCCAAAAGCTAACCCTTGCTCCTCCATTGTCCTCTGGAGAACCTCCACCAGCTCAGCTGGGGAAATTGGCCCCTCCATCTAAAGTTGGACAAAGCAGGGGAAAATAGTAAAAGATAGCTCAAGTCTGATCAGGTGTTCATCAGAAATTCTGTAGTTAGAAGCTTCAGACAGACTGATAAGAGAGTACAATGCGTTGTGCTACTGAGCTACTATACCTAGTATATGTTAGCACAAATCTGAAAAAGAGGTTTCATCCCACTTACACACACCAACAAATAGGAATCACTAACTGCTTACTGCAGCTTTTCGATGTTTACCTATATTATTACTACTGATGGCTGCTATTCAGTTTTACTACTCCTTGAAAGATAAAAGGAACATGCATGAACAAAAGCCTCAGATTCCCTTATAGAAATGCAGGATGAATTTAGTCTTGAATTCCAACTAACCTGCTGCAGCACTGCTATGCTCTCACCAGGAGCAGGAGCTATTACAGCACTGAATGGGAAGCTAGTAGGCCTCAAAGTTGCGGTCATTTGCAGGCCCTCTTCTCTATTTGCCACCGCTCCCCAGCAAACAAAATTAGCATCAAGGTATTGTACCACCAGTTCGGAACACAAGGTGGACCTGCAGAAAGAGGGCGTGAAAGGATGTTCTGGTGAGTGGAGATACATAAACATGAACTTGTGATCATTCTCTGCTAACTTCAGGGCCTCCATGAATCGACAAGCATAGAATAAGGGATGGTAGGAACCATATTGCTGCTCAAAACTGGCTAGAAATGGCCACTCTTCTGCACCAATGACAGGCTCCTCCGGATGTTGCAGTTGAAAGTTCGATGGTTGATGATTTCTTCGTCCTCCCATTACTCTCGAAAACCCCCCTATGATGTTCCGGGGAAGGCTTACCATCCGGCGTACAATCCCATTGCAAGAGGCCTCACCTGCTCTCCTGTTCTCTCTCCAAATCGATGACATACTTCTCTACACACTATTCCACAAAGACAACGCTTGCTCTCCTCTTTCAAGAGTGGTTGTGTGCTGTGAGACGATGAGGATGTGGAGACTTTTGTAAAGAAGAAACCATATATTCGACATGTCCGTCAACTTCAGAATTTCGTTTAATTTCCTTAAGATAACTTTGAAAACTTAAAGGGAAACAGAGAGCATTAAAAAAGAACGTGAAGATGCCTCTTCTTTTTGGCTTCTACAGAGCCGAAAGAGGATGCTTTGCTTACGAGCGAATCCATGGTTAATTCCGGAAGAGATCCATCTACTTGTAGCATGGGTGTTAAATGGATAGGAGGACGGAGGTGATGAATAAAAGGTATTTACCACATGATCTTTACCAATTTGCAGAGAAATCTTACGCATTTGATGCGATACTTACTATTTGGAAGAATAATATATAGATGAGTAAGGCAGAGAAAGGAAATGACACCAATAATATGTCGACACCATGATTCGACAAATGCTTGTACGGACCATCGATATAACTAGCATAAAGTAACTGGGGAATAGGTACATGCAGTAGTTGTGCGATGATAGATAAATTGTCGACAATCAGTGTTCTTGCTTTCATTTATGTAGCAAACTATTTTTTTTGGGGAATTTTTTAGGTTCTGACTAGAGAAATTGTGATGAAAAGTGTTTGGATTGAAAGAAAATGGAACGAAAAACAACAAGTTGTCTGAATTCGAGGTTCAGCTGTCTCCAATAATAAAATACTGATCAATCTCGCTTCCTTTTGTTTTTGAGAAATTTAGTTATTGCTAGCTGGGTTTTCATTAGATTTTAAAAATCTATCTAGAATTGACAAATCAGTACTTGAGTTTGAAGCGTGCATGCTGGCAAATCACTCCCTTCATCATATTTATGTTCAAATTTTTAACTGAATTAAAGGCTGTGTTTGAGAAGTAAAATTTTAGGGTTGTTAAAATTTTAGGTATTGAGGTTGATGAAAAAGTAAGGAGAGAGAATGAAAAAGTTGGTAAAAAAGTATAAAAGTTGGTACAAAAAGTGAAAAAGTGAGGAGAGAGAGTGTTTTGTAACAATGATATAATTTTATGGTGTTAAAATTTTACATTACAAGCAGAGCCAAGTAGAATACCAAGTTTCAATAAGGTGACATATCACTTGTCAAAAAAATAAAATAAAAGCTATAATATATTTTTACCGTTTAATATTTTTATTTAATTTATAATTTGTGTAAAGTTATTTTTTATTATTTATTGTTATAATTATAATTTTTATTTATTTTTAAAACACGTGATATGTCACGAAGGATGAAAATGTGAATGAGGGATAGATTTTGCAAGCATGATCCAAAATCAAACAGTAAAATTGTCAATTTTAAAAACTTAAGCATTTTTTTTTAAAATCTCATATAAACCCAAGCAGTGTTTTTAAAATTTCCCCCTCTTTGTTTTTCCCTTTCTCTGCTGCCTCCTCGTACGTATTCTCCGCACCATATTTAACAGCCTCCTATATTCGCCGAAACAAACATAGACAACTTAACAGGTAGTTGGGTCATTTAGAAAATAAAAAAATAAAATAACAGGTAGTTGGGTCTTAAGACAACCAGATCAACTTAAGAGAATACTACCGAATGGGCACTAAACCAACGCATCTCTCACTCACGATCCATCCCAAGGCATAAAACAGGCCCCATAACCCAGATCAGCCCACAAAGGACTTCCTACGCAGGCACGGTACAATAATGTATATGTATATCTCTCTTTCAGGTTGTTCAAATTTGGTAGCAGTGTTGATTATGTAATATTAGAGTCTACATTGATTATGTACCATTTAATTTTGTGCTTTATATACCTGTTGGGCCACCTCTTCCCATTGCCAATTGGTTTTGAGAAACCTTGACATGGTATCAAGCAACTATTTCTGGGCTTGACCCACTTGTTTGTATTCCTCATTTGTTGTCCACGTGCATAGACCATGTTCATTCGGTCTGCACGTGAGGGGGAGTGTTAGAGTCTCACATTGATTAGAGATCATTTAATCTTGTGCTTTATATACCTGTTGGGCCACCTCTTCTCATTATCAATTGGTTTTGGGATGAACTTTGACATGTAATAACCGTCATCATTTATATTGAACCATTTTCGGTGGCGATTGGTTCCCGCCAACATTTATATTGAACCATTTTTTAAAGTCTTCATGCACTTTGCCCAATTATTTTTTCCTTTTTTTCTTGGTCTATTAACTCATATCAATAAAATCTAAACTAATGAAATTCAAATCAATATAATTAGAAAAAAAAATCTTAAAAGGATAAGATGAGAATCTAAAGTTCAAATCAATAAAATCGAAAAATCAATAAACTTAAAGAACACATGACATGAACAAAACCTAGTTTAAATAGCTTTTAGAAAAAAGTTTGTCGCGTTATTTATTTTTTAGCAAAAAAAAACTTACATTAATATCAAGTAAAAACATAAATATTTTCGCAAACCCATTAGCCACACCCAGTGTTCCCCTTGCCGACAAAATTTCTATGTTAGGAAAAGATAAGAGTTAAATGTCCAACTTCATGCATATATCATGTGCACATTGCGGTCAACACAACTCGTGAGTACTCATTAAAACATGTTTTCCAAGCAAGATCGTCATTTTCAATAAAGCCAATTATAAAGAGGGAAAAAAGAGATAATATATCATACATAGGATATTAGAGATTTACACATTTAACAGCTATAAGGCTGAATCTTTATTTTAAGAGTGGAGCAACAACAGTTGCATATAATATACACAAATAGCTATTTTTTTTTTGCTAGGTAATGAGGTGAGGGAAAGCAGCCGAGCTGCGTACACCGGGATTCAAACTCGGGGGATCAAGCCCTCTTTGAAGGAGATGGGCTGTCAATCGAGCCACAGACGGGCAAATAGCTAATATTTTCAAAATTTTTTTAAAAAATTGCCATAAGTAACTAAATATAACAAACTATTAGTTATATTCTATTCTAAATAAATATACGTTTAACGTAACTCGAACAATATCAATAAGCCATGACAGAAAGTAGTTTTGCACACGTATGCATCTACATGGTAAGCTTTTGAGCCGAATATCTTTAAAGTTTTAAAATTAAATTTTAGAATCTTTGAAGAAGTCCACCATAGAGTCGTCTAAAAAGTCTCAATCCGTTCCCGCCTCCTCAGTCCTCACTACTGCGATCGCTTATCTGCTGTCAGCTCTACAGTTTCTCTTCCCTCTCGACCATAGCAAAGGCCAAAGGGTAGCCTAAAAAACAATTATCCTCAAAGGGTAATTCTCCTGTCGTCATTTGGTCATCTACTCCTCATTCGGACCATTAACGACAGTACTCACTTCATGAACATTCCCTTTAGATTAGTGGATGTATGGGAGATATTGCCTTGCAGGTCAGTCTAAACAGTGCAGAATCTGGGTTACATGGACCACAGCTACTGTGCACAATGTTCTTTATTGCTTCCCACCTTCTTGTACTTGGTGGAATTTGTTGAGCTCGGAAACGGTTCCATATAGAGCTATTCTAAATAGTTTTATCTGATTGATGAACTTCCGTGCCCTGGCCAGAAACCCCTCTCCTCAAACTTAAACAGCGACCACTCATCAGTGAATGAATCGCCGTTTTCGCAAGGTTGCCAACTCCCACCGTTTTCGGGTGTCTGCAGCGTTTGTGCCGTTTGGCGGACTGTAGAGGAAGTTGCTTTTAATATTTTATTTGGAGCAGAGTGGCACACATATGACAATGTGTTGGAAGCTACCCCTCAAAAATAGCCTGCAAAAAAATGACAAATACGCATTAAACACAGAGTATAGGGACCTCAGTGTCTTCCAGCCTGCCTTGTCCTGTATCATGAGCAGCAGAATAGCTCATATAAGCCCTTAAAAGGCTCGATTTTCTCTAAAAGTAACATTATTCCCTCAATCTTTAGATGACTTTAGACCCACCTTCAAAGCCATAATGTCAAAGAAACTAGTAAAAAGAATTAAAATTAAGGAACAACTGGGTTATCAACCTTTGCAAGCAATGTTGGTGCCCATGTGGGAGCGGACTAATTTGAGTTGATTCTAGCGAGCTAACTTGAACCGTAAGGTGTTCGAGTTACGGTTCGAGTGGTGCTTTCATAAAGTCGCAGAGGGGCTTTCAGCTTTTCTTTCGTAAAGATGCTCATCATGGAAAGAGTGGCATTTTTTTTAATCTCAGAAAACATAACTTCACATGGAATCCACATCCACAGCCACAGCGCAGATGATCCATCACCATCTTCAAGGTTCAAAACAGGCACAAATGGGCAGTGGCCTACTTTTTTTCTTCTTCTTCTAAGTAATGGGGTCGGGAAACAGGTCAAACCTGCATCTAGCAGGATCGACCCGGGATCAAGCCCTCCCTAAAGATTTAGGAGGGTGCCAATAGAGCTATCAGCTCGCTGGCGGGTAGTGGCCTGCCTCAAAATTGCATTTATAGTTTCTCAGTGCAATCACTGGTGCAGTGTTCTCATGCTTGGAAAGGAAGCAGCATCTTTGATACTAGTGTCGCGTGCTTGTACCGTAAAGTTATTGTTATGTTGACTTACAAATGGGCTGTCGCATGAAGAACTGGAACAGAAGGGTTTCACCTTAGAAAAATTAACCGGTTAACATATGTCCAACACAGAACTGACTAGCTCATGTATGGAACCCAGCTATGATGGATTTCTTACCATTTTCTGTTTGAATTGCACATTACAATTAGGAGAGAAATAGACACAACATATGCATCATACACCATTTAATGATTGATGTTTATGAAAAGTTTCGGACAATATAGCCTTACAATGGAGACCACCTATTATCTATATTTCTCCGAATTGCACTGTACAATTCGAGCAAGAAATTGCATAGAATCCTGATCCGCAACTCCTAGGGCAAATGTAGTTTATGTTAAATTCAGCTTACGTGCACCTCGACTAATCTAGCATGTGCAGTCTTTTCGTCTCACACAAATTAGACAATTATAAGGCCAAAGGCCTTAGGGGTGACACTAAAAAGTTTGTAGCACCTATGTAATTTTGAACTTGAAACCTTAAAGAGAGCATACCAAAGACCCAACCCTTAACCAACTATGAAGTTATGCTTCCGTTTACAGCCCAAACAAGTACTGTTTCTCCTTCTCGCAATGCATTTAACCATATAGGAGTAAAGTATCCACTGTATTTGGAACCTTAATCACTGGATAATCATGTACCTCATTGTCGTTTTTCTCTTGCTTTCAGGACGTTTTTAGTGACCTACACGATCACTCCCATTACACAGTAATGGAATCTGCTCTGGATGGTCCTACTATTTTCGACTACAAAGTGGGGACAAAGGTGTCCTGTAAAGATTTTTAAGATATTGATATAATTATAGGTTTTTGTATAAAAGTTGGTGAAAAGTTTTAAAGATATTTAAGGTATGTTTGTTTACTGAAATTTTAGGGAATATTCTCAAAATTTTGGGAATCTTTTGAATGTTAAAGTTTATTGAGGTTTGTGAAAAATTTGAAGTGTATGTGTAAAAATTGGAAATTTTAAAGTAGGTTTGTTTTGTTAGAAATTTTGGGCCCCCAAAATTTTGGACAAACAAATATGTTCTTAATTTTTATTGAAGTTTGTAAAATGTTGTAGAGAGAGATGAATCCATGTAATTGTATAATAAAAAATATTAGAATTAGGTAAAAAAGTATATATACAGAATATTTGTTATAATTTTTTTAAAAATATATTAAAGTTTGTGTGAAAAGTTATTAGAAATGGTGTAAAAAAATATTATTATTTGTGTATGAATTTTTGAGATTTTAAATATTAATTTTAAATATTTATATTCTATAATACTTTTGTAAACCAACCTGCACTAAACATAACTTCTCCCGTACTAGAGAATCATCAAGAAAATAACTCGAAGAGCTACCCCATTAAATTCTTTCACCTATAAATTTGCTGTGCACTCTG
Organism: Myrica gale; assembly: GCA_963930655.1. NCBI lineage: Eukaryota > Viridiplantae > Streptophyta > Magnoliopsida > Fagales > Myricaceae > Myrica > Myrica gale. The sequence goes on along the minus strand of OZ005617.1, from coordinate 16,732,452 downwards.
CGATTCTTATATATTGTACAATTCTACTATTTCAAAATACTTTCAATGTTTTGGTGCCTTTTCAAAAGCATGGCATGCTTTGGCAGCCTTTTCCCAGCAGTGACACTAAATTAATTTAATGTTCTTAAAATGCTACAAAAGTACATTCCTTAACACAACCTTTAAGAAGATAACCTACGGCTATATTTTGGGTTAAATACAATTTAAAGGAAAAAAACCTTTGATAAAAAAAGCTTTCTTGGTTTGTGGGGTTGGAATCTATACTTTCAGACCAACTAGGCAACTTTACAAGGGGGTATGGTTCCACTTAAAGAACTCAATACTCATTGCCAGTTGTTTGTAGAGAGGAGTGACGCTGCTGTGGACCAAATCAATATATTCCCCAACAGTTCACTTTTATTTGCGGCAGATTTTGTTGAGACAGTGAGTGGGTCTTTGTGAAAAGAAGAGAAAAATTTAAAAGAATGGTGAGCAAAGAGGAGCATTTGGAAGTGGGAAGCACCACTGCCCAGAACCCCAGAAAAAGATGATCAGCTTAAGGGCCCCCATACCTTTGCGCTATACCACAATCCCAAAAGAGTTGCCAGCTTTCTAGATAGGAATATAGTTAACCTAGCTACTAAGCATGATTAATAATCTTATCTATGGCTTAGATTATTCCCTTTCCTTATGATGCTCCACTGCAATTTGGTATTTTAATTCCTCATATGAATAATTTGGGTAGCTTTTAAGTTACACCTTGGGGGAAGGACCGATGCAGAGTTTCATTAGTGAAGATGACAGATCGGTCCCCCCTCTACCTCTTGCAAATAAATGCCAGCTTCATCACCAAGTAACCACGATAATCCGCAACAAGTTTCTGTATAATGTGTATTAGGGTCGGACCAACCTGACCTAATATAATCCTATCATGACAAATTTCAAATTCCTGCAATAACTTCTCACCACACTAATATAAGTTGTGTTTGTTTGTGGAAATATTGGAGTTTTGAAAATTTTAGGTATTAGGATTTGTGAAAAAATATAGTATTTTATGGAAAAATGAGGAGAGAGAAGATTTAATTGAATAATATAATATTATTTTATAATTTAACGAAGAGAGGAAGATTATTTTATGATTATTTGAAAATATTGAAGGATGGAAAGTTTGAAAAACAAAAGCCTCGTTATTTTTATTGCGGTAAAAAAAAATTAGAACTAACGAACTCCCATTTCAAAGTCATAGACCTTGCCATTTGACCCTCAAAGAAAGGTTAACCGATGTCAAACTCGCCAGTGAGCTGTGGCTCAATTGGCACTTCCTCTCTTTGGAGAGGGCTAGATCTGGGTAGAATCCTCTATCCGCAGGCTTGGCAGCTTCTCCAAAATGTCAAAAAAACTGATGTCAAACTCAAAAAACCACAAAGAAAAAAAATCACTGCTAATTTGACACGTGGGTCCTGCGTGGACAAATGATACTGACGACAATAACATCAGCGGCTTCAGTGGCCATTGAAGGCACTAGGGCCTACCGCCTTATATACACTTGCCAGTAATTATTTGACTACTGTTTCGGGCAGAACAGTATTCGAAATGACATCAAAATCAGAAGATTAATGTATGAAGCAAACAAAATTGAAGATACAGACCAGACACTAGCAAACAAGGAAAAAACACTTTATCAAAACAAAAACCCATGGAAAAGCACCTTCAAGGAGCATACAATATTACCACGGATGATGGCTTAATGATATTGGATTTTGGCTAAGATTTAGGAGTAATGATTGAAGAAGGTTCGAAGTTTGTTAAGTCTATTCTGTTTCAATTGTCTCTATGTCATTTAAATCTCGAATTTAAGTTGCTAGAGCTTCAACCTGACTCACTTGATGATGATTTATTCTGGACGAGTCTTTTTTTTTACTTAAAAAATAAAGAGAGCATATTAATATTTTAACAGCAGTATAAAATTTCTTCTGGTTACTAATTTGGTCTTGCACAAAATCATTTCATAGACCTTTTGATAATCAACAAATTCGTAATAATGGTCAAAAGAAATTGCACCAATGGGAGTGCAAGGAATTTATTCATCAGCATCATGGCTTATGGGACACGATGATTGGAATGGCCCACCTTATGTTCAATTGTGCCAACTTTTTCTCCCCTTCTCAGTGGTCACACAGCTCCGTCGAATCCTTTTTCTTGACTGCAATTCTGCAGAATAACGTAGAATGAAAGAAGCAACACTAGTCACCAACCCAACCCCTTCGTCCACAGAAGAGGAAGTGTTACAGTCTGGCACCCAAAACGATTCTTGTAGGCGTTTTAACAGAACAAAGCTTTAACGTAGACATATCTGAAAACTAAGACTGAAGCCAATTCCCCTCTGTTGGAAAACCTTTGCTACAGAAACTGAAACCAGAATAACAAATGAAAGACAAGAAAAGAAAAAGGACAAAATGAAAACCCAGAATGAAGGGTGATTACGCTCTATTCAAAATCAGAGAAAAAACAAAAGAGATTCCGCACTAACTGGCCTAAATCCAAACGTAAGTTCATCCCTTAAGTCTTTGTATTCAAAGCAGAACCAACTGTCTCTCTCTCCCTCTGTCTCAAAGTTTTGGGGAAAATTAAAAAACTCTTTTGACCACAGGCTGTTATGGGTTAGACTTCGAAAAGTACAACTCCACCCATCCAGGTCTATTTTAATTTGATCGTGCTTGAAATTTCTTGGGTGTCAGGACTCAGAATACAATACCGAGACACTACTACAGTCTCTCTCTAAGAGAGAGAGAGAGAGAGAGAGAGGGTGTTATTTATAATTATATTTGAAACTGAGGAAGGGAGCACAAACTTGGGGTTTTCCTTGAATGCTTCTTCTGTTTTGTATGGACATGAGGAGAGATTCAGTTCCATGGACAAAACAGAGGAATGAACAGTGTTCTGGATTCCTTCACACCACAGGACAACACCAATGCGTACAAGCACAAATTGTTGCACCACAACAAACACTATCACAAGAACGTTCCTCAAACCTTGCTTCACCTGCTTCCCGCAATAACCATCCGGTCATTCCCATGCTGCTTATTGCTTTCCTCCTTGTTGCTTCCTTGCTTAGCCCTGTCCTATCACTTCCCATTGTGTCAGATTCCGGTCTCTCTCCACCGGCCAACCAAACTTTTCACCCAGGTAAAGAGTTGCACAAGCTGAAGAGGGTCAGAACGTATCTCAGGAAGATCAACAAGCCTGCTGTGAAGACAATTCAGGCATATAACTTTGTGTTTCTTGGTGTTCTCTATGGATCAATTACGTGTATTTATTGGGTTTCAGGCTTATTGATCTGGATTCTGGTTTTTGCTACAGAGCCCCGATGGTGATGTTATAGACTGTGTGCTATCTCATCTCCAACCAGCCTTTGACCATCCTGAGCTTAGAGGACAAAAACCACTGGTAAATTTGCATTTTTTTTGTATATGATTTTCTTTCCATCTATATTGCAGAAACTCTACACAATCCAAAACAGAGAGAATTTTCCAACGGCATAAAGACTTTTTCTTTTGTATTACTATTGATAATTTGAGATAATAAAAGACTTCAGTTCTACAGGACCCACCGGAGAGGCCAAAAGGCCATAACAATACGGGCGCGATGGCAGAGAGCTTTCAGCTATGGGCAGAATCCGGTGAATCATGCCCAGAGGGAACTGTTCCAATTAGAAGAACCACGAAAGAAGATGTTTTGAGAGCAAGTTCTATTGGAAGATATGGAAGAAAACCAACAAGACGTGTGAGGAGAGACTCTACAGCGAGCGGTCATGAGGTTCGTAGAATTATAGAGAAAAAAGAAGACATTGCTTGCTTATTCACAGGTTTGGAGAAAAGAATAAAACTTTGGTGAATGGAAATGGAAACTGGATTCCATAAATGTGCCCTTGGAAGTCGTTTTTCCATTAGTTCTCGAGAGAAAGTCTTCAATATTCCAGTTATGGTTTCCATCATTTGAAAGTTAAATCTGCTCTGTTATTTTAGTTCTCTCATTACGGAGCAAAAAAAAAAATTTAGTTCTCTCATTCCTAGAACTCCCGCACCACAAGGGCTAATTCCAGGAAGAAGTTTATTTTCTTTTCTACATTTTCACCACAATCAAACAGCCGCATGTTAGAAAATAAGTATAAGGAGCTACAGGGTACTCGGTATTAAAGTAGTGTTGATTCATAAGTCGAGGAACTGTACTTTGCTAGTCTTTACAAGTCGTCGGTGCTAATCTACTTTCAGTTCAAACTCCCCTGCAAATAAGTTCATCGACTAGAAACATTCCGTATTCTGCTCAAGTTTTTTCTCTATATTTCGTATCTGTAGGTTTCAGAGTCCGAGGACTGATTACTCTTTTATTGCAGCACGCCGTTCTGTTTGCAAACGGAGATCAATATTATGGAGCAAAGGCCAGCTTAAACGTGTGGTCGCCCCTCGTAACTGATCAATATGAATTCAGCTTGTCGCAAATATGGGTCATTTCTGGTTCGTTTGGCAATGATTTAAATACCATTGAAGCTGGTTGGCAGGCAAGTCCATCCTTGTCTACTGCTATATCTATTCTTTCTGAACAGTACATAAACAGCCTCAAAAGTAATATTATAGAAACTTTCCCAACGAGTATCATCCAGATATGTCGACTGTTAGAGGCAGAAATTTGGATTATTTTTTCAGTGATGAACAAATGGCTGGAGATTGTATAGGTCTGTTCTTAATGTAGGATGCTGTAGCTTCAAACCTGTGGCTTTGAGCCTCACGATATTATACTAACCGATCGGTATTTTGACTGGTAGCTCTATAGGTTTCACACTGGCACGTACAGTCAAACATTTCCTCTTGTGTTTAATGAGATATTGTAATCTTATTTCTTCAGGTTAGCCCTGAACAATATGGAGACAAAAATCCCAGGTTCTTCACTTACTGGACAGTAAGTACACCACCTCTTTTCTCCTCTCGAATACTGGAAGACTACAGGAGTTCTAATTGACATTTGATTCAAATCACAGACTGATGCATACCAAGCAACTGGATGTTACAACTTACTCTGCTCAGGCTTCGTTCAAACTAACAACAGGGTTGCCATTGGAGCTGCAATCACTCCAAGGTCCTCCTACAATGGTAGACAATTCGATATTGGCTTGATGGTTTGGAAGGTAACTATTAGTTGACGTATGATCAGTTAACAAAGAACAGGACTAAATCACAATAACGACAGTTCTATTTGTCATTTTGGGGTCTACTGTTGGTTGGTAAACTTCATAGCTTGTCTTGACAGAACCCTTAAGAACAATTGGGATTGAAAATTCTGTGACCTACACTGTTTACACAAATCACTTCTAGTTACAAACTTAGAAACAAAACACCTTTCTTGATGTAACTCTGTCGGAAATTTTCCCTTTTCATATTATTAAACGACATAAGATTCTCTTCTTTCAAGTTCCTATTAAAAAGACTTACTTGATGCTTCTACTTTTCCTCTGTCTTCTTTAGTAAAGCACTCACTAGTAAATAATATAATATGATTATGAAGTCTTCATATGTAAGTCCACAAACAGATACATATCTATTAGCTTCACTCCCACCAGCTTTTATGGCTTGAAGACTGCAGTTTTCTTTTTGCATTTTCTCTAATCTTCATCTTTATTGTTGTGACTCCTTTTCCTTCCTATGTAATTAGTACTAGATAATAAGACAATTAGATTAGACCGATAGAGGAGAACTCATTATGTTTGCCCCACTGCTGTCAAAAAATTGCGAGAAATGAGAAGACATTCATTATATATCCAAAATAATCAAAACGTTGCTAAGTTGTTGCTTTTGTCTAGGATCCTAAGCATGGACACTGGTGGCTCGAATTTGGATCCGGCCTGCTGGTTGGATATTGGCCAGCATTCCTGTTTAGTCATTTAGGAACTCATGCTAGCATGATACAATTTGGAGGAGAGGTTGTAAATTCTCGATCATCAGGTTTTCACACTTCCACTCAAATGGGTAGTGGCCATTTTGCAGAAGAAGGTTTTGGAAAAGCGTCCTATTTCAGGAATTTGCAAGTGGTTGACTGGGATAATAACTTGCTTCCTCTGACAAACCTTCATCTCTTGGCTGACCATCCAAGTTGTTATGACATAAGGCAAGGTAAAAATAACGTATGGGGAACTTACTTCTATTATGGAGGTCCTGGAAGGAATGTAAGATGTCCATGAAGAAAATGGCATAGGATAAAGTGTAGCCTAATTCTGTTTTTTTCGTTGATTGTTTTCTGTTAATTTTGTTTTGTTTTTCTTTTCTTTTAATTAATGTGGGGTTGCATATTAGGCCTTAACATAGTTTGGATGTCATAAAAAATTTCTCACAGAATTCCATTTTTTACTGATGGGTTACCGATAATTCATCCCGCCTTCGGGATTATGTAAATTGTAATACAGATTGTCAATAGCAATGAGTTGTGCTCTCTGTTCTTTTACCATTTCTTCCAACTGAATTAATAAAAAAAAGACTGGAAATCATGGTCAACAAGATTAAGAAATACTGGGTAGTTGCAAGCTCGTACTGTGTGCATATAATATAGGATTTCGTCCCCCTAAACCTCTACAGATTTTGTCTTTCCTTCTTTCAAAAGGAAATGAGAAAACAGAACCACTGTTCAAGAAAGTTAAGGTGTTTTGAGATCCCTGCTCAATCTTTGATACAACAAGGGGAAGTTGGTGTACGATAATGTTTTAGGTAAAAGGGTAAGAAGCAGTAAAGATCCACTGAAGAGGTGGTGAATGTCTCTTATAACAGGTGACTAAGGTTTAGAGTTGCCAGCAGCTCTTGCTTCAGCCACCGTCGAGTCCTATGATGGGACCTGTTATACAGGCTACTGCCTTCAAAAAACCAGATCCAACTTCACAAATGGTTCCGCGTTGGAATGGCCAATCCAAGTGTTATTTTATTGGTTATACGCCCTTTATAAAATGGGTTTTGCATGTGCCCAGGAAGCAAAATTCTGCACTTATCTGGCTGATCAAGCCATGTACTAGTGCTGCATTAATCAATTGCGTGATTACGACAATAATCTCAGTGACCGGAATAGAAGGACTGAAGGAAGAAACTTGGATTTTGAGATAAAACCAATCCAATGCCAATTAACTAACACGCATTCTCCCGAACCAAGCTTGTGCTTTCCAACATATTGACCTGGGAGTTTCGAGAATTCATTGAATATTAACATGGGAAACATAGTCTACAGTTTGTTGGAGAAACCACAGCCCTTTCCAGTTTACCCTTTGAGCTCCTAAGATTCACAAGTCAACACAACCACTTTCAACCTATCTCAGCTAACCCTTAGATCATCCCCAGCTGTAAAAATAAAATAAATAATAATTGGAAAAAAAACATCATATCTTTGGACAAAAATCAATAAACTTTTTTTCGAATTTCAAAATGTTTTATTATACATAATATATTTCAAAAATAATCAATGAGTTGATCGAAATATTCCTCTAAGATAATTTTTTAAAATAAATAAACATTCAAGAAATAAATAAATAATAAATAAATAGATTAATGAAATAGAATTTCAATATTTTTTCTAATAAGCTAAGAGCAGTCGTCATCTTTTATAATTTAATCTTTGGTTAAGTATGAAGCTAATCTTGGTTAAGTGTGTTGGGTGGGTCCAACCTTGGGAGCTCTGGGTTATCATAAAAAAAGTATGAAGCTAAACCCAACCACTCCATTAAATGGAAGCCATGGCCCAGGACGTTTTAGAGAAGTAGCCTAAGAAAGTAGAACAGTCCACATGTGGGAGGATGCAGGGAATATTTCATATTTGGTTAGGGTCATCAAGTTGTCAGTCAGCACGAAAGACATGGATACTGACGCTGAAACAGTGTAACAGACTTTGTAGGACAGAACCTGGAAAAGGAAAAGCAAAAGGTGGGGTGTCTTTTGCGTGGGTGGGGAAGGGGGAGGACTGAGGAGGGAAGGGGCCAGTGCACTGTTTCAAAAACTCCAAACACAAGCTAGTCTTCGCACTTTCCATGGGAGTTGATGAAACAGTTTGGCTTAAGCTGAATTCACATTCCAACGTTGGCTTAAGCTGCGGACTTGACAGATTAAATCATCACGAACATGAACATCTTGAATTCAGAATAAATCAGAAATAATTGGATCTTGAAGAGAAAAATTCCTTTTATTATTCATCAAGAACAGTGAAAATAATTGCTGTCTGGGTTACGCCCAGTTTGGCTTCTCATGCAGCTTGTTCGCCAAAGGAACTACAAAACAACCAATGAACGCTCACCAAGCCCAGAGCTTTGCATCCCAAAGCTTTACAGTCAATATTGTTGCCGTAAGAATCTCATACTCATTGGTCCCTTCAAAGTATAATCACTGAAAGGTGCGCCTTCATAATTTTGGGTACGGTATGGCAGGTTCACCTTGAAGTGGAATGTTCCAGCCAAAAAACAATCCTCATTGAACATCTAGGCACCATCCTGCTCAGATGGCAAAACAATTTCCTTGACATTAGGCCCTCCGAGTTCTGCAACAGCATCGTCAATAAATCTAACCAGATCTTGGGCGGTAAAAATCTTAGAGCCACAAGTTCTTATAGAATTCAGTTCCATAAAATCATCCCCCAAATCTTTCTTTATATCAAAAGAACTCTGTAGCGTGCGTATCATCCCATATACTTTTTCCAAGCCGATGCACAGATTATGAAAGCTGGGATCATCTAGAATTTCACTTATATCCAAGAAGAAGCCATGATTTCCTGCCAGACCACCAACAGATTTGATCCTGAATGCAATATTCCGCACAGATCCAAGGTTCAAAGCTAAATGGTGAGCTACTGGGGATGAACTTTGAGTGAAATTTTCGCTGTCTCCACACAAATTGCAGAGTTGGACCAAATTCGCCAAGCAGAAGCGTGTTAAGAAAATAAAGAAATCATAAAAGTTCATGCCTGTAGAAAAAAGAAGCAATCAGTAAAAAATATAGGATTCACATTACCCCAGTACAGAAACTTTCTCCCAGTATAACTAACAGGTAATGATGTATGTGCAATGGGCACATTATCATTTCTGAACTTTAATGTATACAGTCCAGATAATGTAACAGGAACTTTTTCAATACGTTATCATTTTATCTCCTGATGAAGCAGCCATTAAATTTTCAGCCACAATAGACTCGTACCAAGCATGCCGTAGGTGAAAGAATGGGCCTCACTACATTTCAAGTAAATGGGCCCAAGTTGGTCAACACAACCCAAGTATAGCTTCCTTAGTCACTAAATGCCCCCTCAAATAGTGAGCAGTGCTATTGGTAGAGTACTACAGGTCTCAAATGGAAACCCAGAAACCGGTTTGAATTACACTACAATTTAAGTAGAAGCAAGTACTGCACTACAGGCAGAAAATCACAACTTCCACCACAAGGAGCTTACTGCATGACCCTGGTTGTTAATATATGTAGCTATACCAAATTACGGAATCCTCCAATGTTGATACTACACCTGTGTTAGCTGCAAGATTGCGCTGGCAGAGACCTTCAAAATCATCACATATATCCCTGATGTCTTCTATATAATTCTTAGCCTCATTGTAGTCACTCAAGAGCAAATTCCACTGAAAGAATGATAAAATTAATAAACAAACTGGAGTCCAATTAGAATAGGCCCAAGTATAAAGTCTACTACATGAATCTGGTTCGTCCTTACCACCCAAGGAATGTTGTAGGCATTGAACCAGTTGTGGTTGATTGATATTGTATCTTCCTGAAACCAGTGTGAGAAATATTGGGATTCAGATTGTAGAAAACTAATCAGTGGATAGTTGCAGCCTTGTAGAAAGTTAACTTGTTCTTTCGCAGAAATAAATGATTGAAAAATGTTAAATAGTTAACTTGGACAGCCTTTTCAGAACTAATTGCATGTTCGCTAAAGATTGCAATTAGAAATTAGAAAATCCCAAATAACGTAATACATAATTCGCACGACCTGAAAAAGAAAAACAGGAAATTAAGAAGAGAGAAAGATTAAGACACCAGATTATGAACTTGATGATACCATCCACTGGGCACAAATATAATTTCATTTTGTTCTTGAGTGCATTCCAACCAGATAGCCTGCACAATGAACTTAGAACTCATGAACACAAGAGAATGACTAAAGAGAACTTAAAGTTAGTAGAAGATCTAGGTTGGCAAGTTACCTCCTTGAAACCAGGAAATTCCTTTTCACTGACATCATCAAAAATATTATATACAGAGCTTTTCATGTTCCTGTATGGAAATTGGAAAGGCAATAAAAATGAATGAGGCCAAAAGTCATGCACTGTTCGAAACTGCCTATAACAAACAAGACTAGCTTTACTTATTATCGTGTATCAACTACCCAAATGAACGAACATCAACTATAATATTAAATTTTACATATCATTAGCAAAAAAATAAGATGGACCTAAGGCCAAATGGCCAAGTTTTTGCCCCTTCCCACATCAGTGTACACAACCATTAGCATCAATGGGATGTGTTCAGTTCAGAGAATAGAGCAGTACATTCTTTCAGGTGTAGAAAAATAAGCTCATCAATGTGATTCTAATGTCAACGAAAGTCAAACATAAGAATATCCTCTCGCAGGCTGCAGTGCAAGTTGCTCCCCCCCCCTTTTCTCTTGCAGCTATCAGATAGAGACAAAACAAAGAGAGATAGAAAACATACAATTTGGGAAGGCTTAGCAATCTCATGACGATGAATATTTCTGATTGTTTTTTCTTTCATCGAGAATATACTGGATAGATCTATATGAATGCAATAAATTACATACATACCTGTCAAACACAAGATTACTATGAGAAGGAGAGAGAAAAAGCCATTGTTTCCTCCCACAGACATTTGCTGACCAACTATATGATCTGAAAACATCAGCATGAAGAGGAGTCCAAGATCCTGCATAAAAATTTAAATATGGTAATTGCCCACAGAACACAAATTTGACCAAAAGAAAGGACAACAAATTCTCCAAAGCTCCCCCACACCCCTTTTTCCCTTTTCTCCTTCCCCCTTAAAATAAGTAGAACAGAAATTGAAAACTGTAATATAGGTGCTCATACCTTTTGCTCCCATGTAAACAAAACGATAATCAGAGCAAGTTATTTCATTATTAGCTTGATGAGTGTCAGGATCCTTATGCATACGATAGTTGTCGAGATACAGGTTGAGCCAATCATCACAGAAAAACAACGGAGTTGTGTATGCTAAATATTCTGGGTACTCCTGAACATCAGATTAAGAGAATGAACTACCGAGCCCAAAATAATCTTATACTTAGATGGGACCAAGTGATACACACAAAGTGCCATGGCCCTACCAACTAGATTCGTGGAATAACCTTAAAAGGAACAAAAAATTGCCTCAAGGGTTTGATTAATATTAACGAGTCATTTTAAAGCTCAAAAGCAGGTTTATGAAATTGCTTATCTGTGATCATGTAATAAGAAGCCTATTAGCAGACTTGAGAAAGAACTAATTACAAACTTCCCATCTTTATATGTACTCCATGCACTGAATCATTGCGGAAGTATGGATATCCAGAAGGCTTTTGCAGCTTATTATACTTCCAACTCCACATAGGAAACCCGGCATATTTGAATCTAGCATGCTGACACAGAAACCTGGAGGAGCCCAGAAAGGAGTAATGCACTTGTTTTCTTAAATTACTTGGTTTAGCTGATGAAAGAAGTTGTTTACATTATATGCCTGTCGCTGCGTTAATTTGCTAGAAATTGAAGCACAGAGACAGTTATTAGGACTGAGCCACTTGCAACCATGTTATACTAACTTTAATGTGCAAGTTAACCAAATATTAAATCAAATTCAAGTTCTGTCGACACAAGTTACAATGGACTGACATCTTACTGGTAGATAGACACTCTTCCACATAGGCATCAAGTAAGCAGAAAATTTGACAAAACAAATTGTATCGCACCTTCACAAAATGCCAATCCTTTAAATATAGCACAGGATGGCCATAAAGCTGACTTTTTGAAGCACTACTCTGCTCCTGCAAAGAATTCTCCAGCCAATGGTTAACAAACTCCGTAACAGACATCTCCAGTCTCTTCTGATCTGTGAATTCTCTGGTACCGCACTCTGCAACCTTTAAGTTCCAAAGCAACAAAGTACGGTCAATGCTGAATAATTTTGATTTGTCAACGAAAGAAGTTGATATGCAGGAATTCACATTTCTGAGTTGATGCCACAAGAGTTAGACTTTCAACTTTATAACAACTTCCTCTACAATTTAAAGCTTGACAAGGTTAAACCCTCTCCTCAGTTCTCAGGAACCAAAAAATGACCGAATAACTTTCTCCTTTTCTGTAATTTTATTATTCAAAATCGGTATCTCATAGAAAATTGTCCTCAGTAATAGTAGGAAGGATTCAAAGCATTCGGTGAACAATATTTTGGTTTAGGCCCCACATAGCAACAATCGTTTGCCGCATTATCTCCACTTCATTGCATTAGACACAACCGCACACACACATGGGTATGACCACTAGGGTACAGAGTCTGGGCTGCATTGTCTCTTGTCATGGTGTCCCGGCACGCATACCCTTTTCAGCAACTTACACAAGCCCTAATATTGAAATTTTCGATTTTGGAGCTTGTGTTAGTTGCTGGATTATGTTCAGGGATTTCGCCCAAGCTCTAAAATTCAATTTTTCTTCAAGGAATATGTTCATGAGTAAAGTTGAAAATTCTACTTATTGCTTACTTGAGCTAGCGGGACAAAAAAGAAAGGCACAAGCATGAATAAGTATTACCTGAACTCTGGATTTGCCGAAATGTGTAGAGAAGTATTGGAGATTGGGCTTCCCATCATCACAGACCCAATCTTTAGAAGCTTTCCAATCATCCATAAGACCCGTCAACACTACCGGCTGGTTCTTCTCCAGATATGTCTGCACAAACTCACTGTAACTCAGTTCTTTACCGTTCACCTTCCCTATATGTCCGCCAACTCTGATACCCATTTTTTGGGCTAGGCTTCAAAGTAAAATTGAATTAATTTGCAAATTCTGTGAGATGTTTAGAAAAAACAGCTTCAAGAAAACCTTCGAGCCAGTTCTATCACGCGAATTGCTGTCCTCCGTTTCAATGGCACCGTTTCTCGTATTGGGCCGGGCTGACTGCCCCCCACAGTCTAAAAGGCATGTTTGCAGTATTTTAGAAACAATTTCACATACTTTACATTTATATTTATTATTTTTATAGCACTGCACTTATCAATTATTGTCACATGTTATATCCTTCAATAAAATTTTTGGATGAATTTTTTTTTAAAATTTTTAAAATTATATTTTAATTTTATAAAATAGTCACTATACAAAAAATTACGAGAAGAAAATTATAATTCCCAACGTTAAAATTTATTTTTTATTAAATAAATTTTAAATTTTAATATTATTTATTGTCACATATTATATCCTTCATTAAAATTTTTGGATGATTTTTTTTAAAATTTTTAAAATTATATTTTAATTTTATAAAATAGTCACTATACAAAAAATTACGAGAAGAAAATTATAATTTCCAACGTTAAAAGTTATTTTTTATTAAATAAATTTTAAATTTTAGTAATATATATAAAATATTTAATATTAATAAATAATAAATATAATATGACAAAAATAATAGATTGATGTATAACGTGTGAATACCAACTGCTATTTAAGGATGGATGTATCAACGCGCCCGCGACATACAGTTTGCCGACAATAGAAATAATCAAGAGAGAATACAGTTTTAGGGAGCTGCTTAGTGTTTTTTTAGAGGCTGTTCGGTGATGGAGTATTTTGAGAATTATTAGGTAATGTTAACTTTATTGACATGCGTACAGTAGTTATTTTTATGTGATGTTAAAAAATATGTTTGATTTGTGTATTCTCAAAATTTAAAAAATCCTGAGAATTCAAAATGACCGAACAAACCCATTCTTTTAAAAAGAATCTGACTATTCAAAATTCATTTTAACAGTGGATCATATACACTCTTACATGTCATATTCTCCTCGAGAAGAGGCTTCATGCTAATGACCGACTATAGGGGTGGGCAAAAAACCCGAGGCCCGACAACCCGAACCGGCCCGACCCGTTTCCGACCCGATCGGGTCGGGTTTAGTCGGGTTCGGGTTTGCGAGTAAATAGAAGTTCGGGTATATGAACAAACCCGAAATTAAACCCGAACCCGACCCGAACCCGAAAATATAACTCCTCCACCCCGTAACCCGCGTTTTCCGAACCGGACCGACCCGTTTCGACCCGATATTTTCGGGTTTTTTCGGGTTCGGGTTCGGGTTTCCTCACAAGAAAACCCGAATATTTCGGGTCGGGTTCGGGTTGAAAATTTCGAACCCGAACCCTTCGAAGGGTTCGGGGCAGCGCAAACCCGAATCCGAACCCCGGTTTGCCCACCCCTAACCGACTAGGCCGCTTGCGTGGCAACGTTCTAGTCGCCATCTACACGTGGAAACAACTCATCGGAGATGGATCTGTGTACAGTTTACGGCACTTACCCAAGACGTCATTCACCTGCTACGTGCTAGTACTGCATAGTCTATCTCTATAAATATCCAAACAAATATCCCCCTCCTTTCTTCTGTGTCGGCCTAGAAGAACTTGAAGTGTGAGAATTCTCCAAACTTAGCACTAGACGAAGCAAAGCTCAGAGAACGAGAGCGAGAAACTATGGCGGATCCTAGCGCATCTGCCCCAGAGCAGGATAAGCCCTCTTCTTCCTCTTCGGACCCGTACGTGTTTTACTCTTTTCATTTAGCGCTCTCCATTCGGAAAATGTAACAGAGTCTCGGCAACGTTCTGTTTTCGTTTATGATGAGACTGTTTTTTTCGGAAAATCCTATAACCTTTATTTTCTGGCGTAAAGTTCAGTTTTTTAGGTATTGATTGTGTAACGTTCCACCCAGCCAAATATACTGGGTTTCAGAGCAAATTAGTTACCACGTGATTTTGGATGACTCGTTCTGCCAGAAAGATAAGAATGTAGAGTTTTTGTCTTCGTAGTTGGAGCAAACATCGTTTGGTGGTTTGGTAACTTTGGTCTCTGTTTCTGTTGTTAGGAAATGTTCTGGTTGTTGTTATCCTTATCATGTATTGCTTCATGATTCGAAGCTTTCCAGGGATTCTGGTCTTTCTTTAGGCGTTGGTTTTGGGGTTTTCTCGAAGTTGAAACTTATTTTTGTGTTAACGTCACTATACAGGACCTTTTTCTTATATAGGTTGTGTCAAAAGACTAAAAACTAAAAACGATGAAGTAGGCTAAGAATACAAAAATCAAACGCCTAAAACATAGGCTGATACGACTGAAAATCTATTGTTTGAATTTTGAATTCCCTTTAGAATAGGGCTCTTCAACTGGCTCTATCATCTTGGTTGACACTTGGGACATGTTTGTTTCCCCAAAAATTTGGGGTCCCAAAAATTCCAACCAAACAAACATACTTCAAAAATTTTCAACTTTTACCCATACATTTCAAACTTTTCACAAACTCCACTAAACTTCAACATTCAAAAGATTCCCCAAAATTTTGGTAAACAAACAACCCCTTGATCTTCTACAAGTTTTTGTGTCTGTGTGGGACAAATAGTTAGTTTCTGAGTAGCTTTCTAAAATCCACTAGAAGTGGAAACTAGTTTTTAAATGTGGTGGGATTTTTGCTAAATAATGACTGTATGATTGATCGTACTTATATTCAATTTGGCCATGGAAGGTTGGCGTTGGTAAGAAACTAGTCTGCTTCATTCATATCATTAACTATTTTATGCACCTTTGTAATCTATGGGTTTTTTGCTGTTCAGTGACCAGTGTGTATATATCATGCATCACATATGTAGTCCTCTGCTCGCCCCCACCCCCAGGCCTGGGACAGGGAGTTGCTCTCCATCTTCATGGATTCATTTTTCTTTAGCCTTTCTGTCAGAATAATCGATTGATACCTTGAAAACAGGAAAAGTAACAAGAAGGATTATTCCACTGCAATTTTGGAACGCAAGAAGTCTCCCAACCGCCTTATTGTGGATGAGGCTATAAATGATGATAATTCTGTGGTCTCGATGCACCCCAACACAATGGAAAAGCTTCAGTTTTTTCGAGGGGACACCATTTTACTCAAGGTGATTTTACCCTCCTATATGGCTACATAAGGATGGATATATTTTTTTTCTAGGCATACATTGAGATTATGGGTCATTCCCTTTTTACCTTTTCTGGTGGTATAAAGGGAAAGAAGCGGAGAGACACAGTCTGCATTGTTCTTGCTGATGAACAATGTGAAGAGCCAAAAATCAGAATGAACAAAGTTGTTCGAGCAAATCTTAGAGTTCGCCTTGGAGATGTTGTAACCGTCCATCAGTGCCAAAATGTAAAATATGGGAAACAGGTTCACATCCTTCCAATTGATGATACAATCGAGGGTGTCACTGGCAACTTGTTTGATGCATATTTGAAGCGTGAGTTTGCTTCTTAAATCTTGGGTCGTTTATCTTCTTATTTTATCGAGGAAGCTTGTATTTTTATGATTGTGTCTGATTGTCTTCCTGTTTCAACAGCATATTTCTTGGAATCTTATCGGCCTATGAGAAAGGGTGACCTTTTCCTAGTCAGGGGTGGTATGAGAAGTGTGGAATTTAAAGTCATAGAGACTGATCCTGGTGAGTATTGTATTGTTGCACCAGAAACTGAAATCTTCTGCGAGGGAGAACCTATCAAACGGGAGGATGAGGAGAGATTGAATGAAGTAGGATATGATGATGTTGGTGGTGTTAGGAAACAAATGGCTCAGATCCGTGAGCTGGTGGAACTTCCTCTTAGACACCCACAACTCTTCACGTCAATTGGTGTGAAGCCCCCAAAAGGAATATTGCTTTATGGGCCACCTGGGTCTGGAAAAACACTGATTGGAAGAGCTGTAGCCAATGAGACAGGTGCATTCTTCTTCGTGATTAATGGACCTGAAATAATGTCAAAGCTTGCTGGGGAGTCTGAGAGCAACTTGAGAAAAGCGTTTGAGGAAGCCGAAAAGAATGCCCCATCTATCATCTTTATTGATGAACTTGATTCCATTGCTCCAAAGAGGGAAAAGACACATGGTGAAGTCGAGAGGCGGATAGTATCCCAGCTTCTGACTTTAATGGATGGCCTTAAGACCCGAGCTCATGTGATCGTTATTGGAGCTACCAATAGGCCTAATAGCATCGACCCTGCACTGAGGAGATTTGGAAGATTTGATCGAGAGATTGACATTGGTGTACCGGATGAGGTTGGAAGATTGGAAGTTCTCAGAATTCATACAAACAATATGAAACTCGCAGATGATGTGAGATTCTAATTCTATGTACTACTTTTCTCTATATTATTCAGCCAAATCTCTTTATGGTGGTATTTTTATTTCATTTTCAATTGGTGTCATGTTTCAGGTCGATCTTGAAAGGGTTGCAAAAGATACCCACGGTTATGTTGGTGCAGATCTTGCTGCTCTTTGCACAGAGGCTGCTCTTCAATGTATCCGGGAGAAAATGAATGTCATTGATTTAGAGGATGAAACTATTGATGCTGAGGTGTTGAATTCAATGGCTGTGACTAATGAACACTTCAAAACAGCATTGGGGTCTTCAAATCCATCAGCCCTGCGCGAAACAGTGAGTTTTGAAACCAAGTTTGGTTCTACATCTTGCATGGAAATTTTTACTCACTGGTTCATTTGATTTAAATGCACCATATAGTTACCCAAGATGATAATCTTGATTTCTTGTTTGGTAGGTTGTTGAGGTTCCTAATGTTTCATGGGAAGATATTGGTGGGTTGGATAATGTTAAGAGAGAGCTTCAGGAGGTTTGTAGTTTCTCCAATCCTTATAATCCCACCCCCTTACCCCATGCGCAATGTGTGGAAATATTGTTTAGAGCTTAGATTTAATTTCCTACACGAAGTCTCATGACAAGTTTTTGGTTCTTGACAGACTGTACAATACCCAGTGGAGCATCCTGAGAAGTTTGAGAAATTTGGCATGTCACCTTCTAAAGGTGTTCTCTTTTATGGGCCTCCTGGCTGTGGTAAAACCCTTCTTGCCAAGGCAATTGCCAACGAATGTCAGGCAAATTTCATCAGTGTAAAAGGACCGGAGTTGCTGACAATGTGGTTTGGAGAAAGCGAGGCAAATGTCCGTGAGATATTTGACAAGGCCAGGCAGTCGGCGCCATGTGTGCTTTTCTTTGATGAACTAGACTCTATTGCAACTCAGGTACTAATCCCTTGAGCTATACTTCTACGTAACAATTTGTGTTTATACACACAAAAAGACCCTTTTCATTTGCAGTTAAATGTAAAATGCTGCAGTGGAATTGACCATTTATCTTGATTTTTGATGGACCCTCTTTTCAGCGTGGCAACTCTGTTGGTGATGCTGGTGGTGCTGCAGATAGAGTCTTGAACCAGCTTCTGACAGAAATGGATGGCATGACAGCGAAGAAAACAGTCTTTATCATTGGGGCAACAAACAGACCAGATATCATTGATCCAGCTTTGCTCAGGCCTGGACGTCTGGACCAATTGATTTACATCCCACTGCCAGATGAGGCTTCCCGTCTCCAGATCTTTAAAGCATGTTTACGGAAGTCGCCTGTCTCTAAGGATGTTGACCTTGCAGCTCTTGCACGGTATACTCATGGTTTCAGTGGTGCAGATATCACTGAAATTTGTCAGCGTACCTGCAAATATGCCATTAGAGAAGATATTGAGAAGGTAACTGATTTTTCCCCGCTGGAAGATACAATCCATGAACCGTAGTTTTTTTATTTTTTGAAGTATCTATACATCATAGTTGCATAAGCATGTCTTGCCAGAATTTCTTTATCTTGTCCAAGAAGAGAAGGTTATCAGGATTGATTATTGCCGGTCTAGTGAGACCTCTCTGTGTGAATGAGTGCCTGCGAAATTGCATATGAATTAGTTATACTCCTTTGATGGTTGTATGATGTAGAAGTCTTCCTTGACTTGGGAGACTTAGAGCGACAATTAGAGTTCATTGTATCAGACTATCAGTGCCTTTTTAGATGCTTGTTTTGTGTGGTAGTCACAATTCTGCATTTAGAAAACATATTGGTTGATTATTGTTAGTGTTTTAATGCTTGCATAATTCCGTGTTAAATTTTAAATTCAAATTGAGTTGTATTTTAAGTTTGGACAAAGTGTTGATTAAGGAGTCTTTCAAAGTTTGAAAGGATAAGGACACCATCAAGACGAAGAGCAAAAAACAAGGAGGTGATGCAAAGTTTCTGATAAAATTTCGAAATTATTTCAAAATTTTGATTTTGAAATATGCCCTTCCCTTTAAAATTCTTTTTGAAATATAACTCAACAAACTCTATAAATACATAGAGATCGACCAAGAAAGTTTGAGGAAGTCATTCCAAGCTTTATTCAAATTCAATCCTCCTCCCTAGAGGGAGAAAATCCTTTAGATATTAGTGCTCATAAACAGTTCAGATTTTCTCTTGTTATCTAGATTCAATCATTATTGAAACCAACCTTCTTGTGAGAGTTTGGCTGCTAGAGTTCAAGAACAATGATGTTCTTGAAGAGTTCATAAGAAGAACCTCATAGAGCTGAGGGTTAAACGCATGAAGCGGGTCTAAATTGGATTACTTAGATTATTACATCAGGATAATTAGAGTCAAATAATTGGATATTGTCTGTCTGAATTACCGTTGTAAGATTTTACTTCTTAGTGAATTTCTGGTAGTTGCTAGCCCAGAGTGGTTTTTTCTTTCAAATGTAAGTTCAAATGTTTTCCACTTCGTCAACAAAATCATTGTCTCAAATGTGATTGATATTTGTTTTATTATTTCGCTGCATATATATTTCGTTAATTGATTATTCAAATCTAGATTCAACAATTTTAGGACATGTTCTAAAATTATTATTGAATTTTCAGGGAAACACTTATTCTACTACCCTTATAGGTGTTAAATAGGTTCTAAATATGATTTTTCAATTATAGGTTTGGAAATGTCAACGGGGAAAGAATAGTTAATGGTTGCTGTACCCTTCGTTCCTTCCCTTGTATCTTAGGAAAGATCTCTCCTGTTTTGACTGTGGATAGAGTAGTAGGATATCCTTGAATTGATTGTTTAATTCTGCAGAAGTTTTTGTTTGCTAATTTGAGATTTTGGGTGACATTGGACTCCATATTCTTGGTCCTGCACGAACATCTATTTTCTACAAATCGGAGTGATGGTTATTGTTCTATTTGTTTAACCTATTGGGGTTTGACAGGATATTGAGAAGGAGAGAAAGAAGAGGGAAACCCCTGGAGCCATGGAGGAAGATGAAATTGATGACGTTCCAGAGATAAAGATAGCGCACTTCGAAGAGGCAATGAAATATGCCCGCCGAAGTGTCAGTGATGCGGACATCAGGAAATACCAGCTCTTCGCCCAGACATTACAGCAATCTCGTGGATTTGGATCTGAGTTTCGGTTTCCAGATCGAACTGATAACGCTGCAGCCGGAGCTTCAGACCCGTTTTCTTCTGCCACTGCTGCAGGAGATGATGATGATCTATATCGCTAAACTAGGTACTTTGTTACATCCGCAGAATGGACATGATATCAAGATGTCATAGGTTTAGTTTTCACCGAGGAATACTTGTAATCCTTATCTTTACTGTTTTCATCTCTCTCTCTAGTTTCACCCAGAAATAATGCCTAATATTAGTGATTACAAACTTAAAAATCTTCAAACGCAAGAAATGGCAGTCATCAAATCCTTTGATTTGGAAAATTTAGAGGCATTTCCTTTTCAGGATCAAGCTCATCCTCTAAGAAGACAAGCATTTGATCTTGACAAAGACTCATGGGATATATTATCTTTACCAAAATTTGCTCATTGGGCTTTTTCTATCAAACAAAAAAAAACTAGTGAAATTACAGTCCAAAACCAGTACCTTAATTCCATAGTAGGTCTAATGAAGACCCACAATAATCAAGGCATGCTGCTCAAGTGTCCCCAGTATAACGCAGTCCCAAAAGTTGAGTCAGTAGACTAAAAAAATATTTTATACTTTTTTTAGCGTTTTGGCCCTACCATTAATGTCTAATACTGGCTTCTTCTCCGAAAGGCACTCTAAAAAGATGCACGATGTGTACATGCCAATATGCGTACTCATGGAGTCACGTGACATTCCACGCATGCATGTGATGGACCCCATGATGGACGTTGGGATTCTTTGATCTACTTGTTATTATGGGTATATATTATAAC
This sequence comes from Myrica gale, assembly GCA_963930655.1. Classification (NCBI taxonomy): domain Eukaryota; kingdom Viridiplantae; phylum Streptophyta; class Magnoliopsida; order Fagales; family Myricaceae; genus Myrica; species Myrica gale. The sequence goes on along the minus strand of OZ005617.1, from coordinate 16,711,123 downwards.
AAAAAAATTTCCCGACTTTGCTTCTATATTTTAGCACCCAGCAGTGGATCTCATCAGATCTCACATGTTGGGTCCATTATTATTATTTATTTATTTTATAGGCAAACATCCAACCAATACATTAGGGGTGCAGACTCACAAGAGTGGCATGGTCACAGTTCAATACATCAGACGGTAGATCTGATCTGATCAGATCTCACATGTTGGGTCCTTTTTTTTTTCTTTTAAGTTTTCTTAAACTCACATGTTGGGTCCATTAAGTCGCAAGAGTCTGTCCTTTGCAGCTAACATGCATGTGCGTCACGTGACCCAAACAGAGATCTTGAAGAAGATGTAATGTACCTCTCTCTCAGCACTTTGCTGCATGCAATATTAGGAATTAATAAGTTTTTTTAATTACAATAAATTAATAAGTTTACACAACTAATCATAATCTTAATATCTTCAATACTCCAATCCAACACACGAAATTTCTTCAACTTTTCATATAACTGCTATCTATAAACCCCAACAAAATAATTGCTGATATAATATCATATCTTATAACTTTATGACAAATTACTATTGGTCCGTAGTTTTTTTTTGTTAAATACACTTTACATCCCTTATGTTTGGGGGTGTTGATACATTGCACCTCAATGTTTTATTTTTGAGACATTGAACTTATTATATTATCCCTCCGAACGATTTGCACCATAGAGTAAAATTATGCGTCAAATTAGACGGTAATCATCTACGCGTGACCTCAATCTCTATTAGATTACAATATCGCTCTTGAATCTCAAATAATGTTTATCTACATATTACCTGAATATGTACAATATTATCATATCTTTCCGAAGGCAGACGTTTATTGGCTTGGAATCATCATTCTTGACAAATTCTCCTCTAAATATATTATAAATGGTAAGGGCGGTATGATTATCATTTAATTTGATGCCTAATTTTATTCTGGGGTGCAAATTGTTGGGGGAGATAACATAACGAGTTTAATGTCTCAAAAATAAAATATTAGGGTGCAATGTATCAACACCCCAAACATAGGTAGTGCAAAGTATATTTAACTTTCTTTCTTTTTTGGTTTGTTTCCCAACTGTATCTGCACCCCGAATTAGCATTTTTTTTTTCTTCTTTAAAAGGCCTCTTGAAATGGAAATTGGAATGTTTGTATGGTTAAGGTTCTCTTCCACGTGACGTGGTGGGGAGCCTGTATAGATCTATTAGATCAAGGAAGCTTACTATCCTTAAATCAACAATCGTCAAGAGAGATGAGATTGAGGGGGTTCACACGCCCAATCATTGCCCACATTTCCCCACAACCACACATCCCCCCAGCTCTTATCACATACATGCCCAAGAAGGTCAACTATTTATTCCTCCTTCCAATTACAACAACGCGTTCACACACATCCATCAACACGTTCTCTTCTCTTTTTTTTTTTTGTGCAGACACGATTGGAAAATGACTTCTCAATAAAGCAACCCGATTTTTTTTGTATTTTCACAATACAAAAATCCTACAACCAAACATCATTTTTAAACTCACACAAAAATAACTATAACACGCATACCAATAAAGTTAACATCACCTAAAAATTCTCAAAACACAAAAAATCCTCACAACACTCGTAACCGAACACCCCCTAAGTTTCCTCCAACTCTTTAATTTCCCTCGTGTCTTCTTTCTCACATGTCGTATCATCCGGTGATACATAAAAAGAAAAAAATGGCGTTCGTTTTAGTTGTGAAATAAGAATATTTCTGTCCAGTTTCTTATAAGTATATTGTAGGGCACAGATCTTCGATTGTACTGTACAATTTGAAAAGAGAAGTAAACCTTATTCTATTTAATATTATTTATATAAAATTATGAGCAACATGTAAATTATATATATCTCTAGTTAATAACATGAAAATGATGCAGAAAATTCTGATATTGGAAACATATTGGGAATTTGGGAAAGAATCCGAAGTTAATAGGATTTTTTTTTTCTTCCAAATTTGCTGTACACTCATTTTGCTCAATCTGGTTTCCAAATTTATGCAAAACCCCGCTAAACTCTTTACAATTCCCATATTACACCTACCCCTACAAATGAATATATCTATTTGGAATCATAATTTCCCTTGCTACGTAACATCATGCGATTATTGGTTTCCAGACAAATAACCAGCTGAGGAATCTGAGTAAGCCAACGAACACTGAGAAGAGCCTCGGAGGAGAAGCAATTGAGCAGGGGTTACCGACGATGATGAAAACGACGACGGCGTTTCCATCTTTTTCAAGGAGTTGCTGGTCGGCTTGTGGGCCTCACTTCCCACAGCGGGCTCATGTTGAATTTCTCTCAACAATGCTGCCACATCTTTCATTGTGGGGCGATCTTCCGCACGATTGCTTGTGCAGAGAAGGGATATTCCCAACGCCTGGAGCATTTCTTGTATTTGAGTGTCTGGATGGCCTTGAAGCTTGGGATCCAGGATCTCTACCGGGTCCTTCTTGCTCTTCAGGTGCTCTCGGACCCATTGAATAACATGTTGTCCATCAGGAAACGAAGGGTCCACTGGTTTTTTCCCAGCTATGATCTCTAGCAGAACCACCCCGAAACTGAATACATCGCTCTTTTCAGTGATCTTCAACATGCAACCGTATTCTGCACATCCCATTTGGAACCCAAGTTAGAGAATAATTTTACTTAGTGGTAATTACGATAGAAAACAGAGCAGTCCCATTTTCATGAGCTCAGCTGCTCAGGAGAGCAATTATTATTCCAGGCACAAGTTGCAAATGAATTCAGATCTTTATGTGCAGAGGATCAGCAGCGCAAGGAATGTGACGTTTTGGAAACATGCCATGCGAGGTACACGTCTTGTCGTTAGCAACAGTACCGAATCGTTTGTCCAAGAGCAGATTATCTTCCCAACAATTATCATGTGCAACAGTCCTTCCAAATAATGAGGCATAGCCCTAAAAACAAAAAGCAACAGCAAACAACCATAATAGAAGCGTTTACAGAGGAAAATAAAACTCACCTGGTGCAATGTAGCCATAAGACCCAGCGAATTGTGCGTTAGCCGAAAACGAATTGGTATCTTCCTCGGCCAACCTTGCGAGTCCGAAATCTGCTAAATAAGCCTCGTACCGGTCCCCTAACAAGATGTTGTGCGCCTTCACATCCCGGTGCAATATAGCGGGCACGCAATCGTGGTGTAAGTAAGCGAGGCCTTCCGCGACGCCTATTGCTATCTTGAGCCGGGTCTCCCACTCCACTAATCCTGCGGACCCCTCGTGTAACAGTACTCCCAAATTACCGTTAGACATATAGTCGTAGAAAAGCAGTTTAGTTTTCCTATTGGCCCCCCAACCTAACAATCGGACGATGTTTCGGTGACGGATTCTTGCCAACGTGGCAATCTCCGACGAAAATGCCGATGCCGAGAACTTCTCAGACGTCCGGAACCTCTTGACTGCGATGGTTGTCCCCGACGGAAGAGTCACTCTATAAACGACGCCGGATCTTCCGCGGCCGATAACGTTGCCAGCCGTTAGGGATTTGGCCACGTCGGCAATAGACAGGTCGAGTTTCTGGTACAGGGTCACCTCCCAAGGCGGGCCCATCTCCACGTCACCATCGCCTTCGACGTCGCGCTCGTGGTCCCCACCGAATCCACGTCCCCCGCGCCTTTTCGAACCGAGGATGATGAAGAGTGCCGCCAGGAGCAGCGTGCACGCGGTGCACAGTAGCACGATCATTGCTACTCGCGCCGCCTCAGCTCGTCTGCGGGTAGAACCGCAGCCGAAGTCTGAGGCACAGTGGACGACTGAGAAGCACAGTGACGGGTTCCCCTCGAGGACACTCAGCGGGAGCTTCGCGAAGAACGGCGTGTCTGGAACGCGCCCAGAAAAATTGTTGTACGAGACGTTCAGTACCACAAGATTCTGCAGATCCACAAGGTACCGCAGGTCCCCGGACAGCTGGTTGTGGGAGAGATCTAAGATCCCGAGCTTGTCCAATCCCGCGAACTCAGCCGGAATCGCGCCGGAGAGTTGGTTCCAGCTCAAATTCAAAGCTATCTCGAGCGCTGGAATCTTTCCTAAACTCGCCGGGATATTCCCTGACAGTTCATTTCCACTCAGGTCCAGTAACTGTAACTTTGCAAGCGAACCAAGTTGACTTGGAATGGGCCCGGAGAATCGGTTCTTCTCCAAAATGAGCTTGGTGAGTGAACTCAGCGATCCAAGACTCGGGCTCAGCGTCCCTTCAATCATATTGTCCGAAACATCAACAAATTGTAAAGAAACAAGTTTGCTCATGCTATCTGGGAAATTTCCGGCCATTGAATTCGAATGCAGGTCAAGATACGTGAGATTCCTACAGCTGCTGATCTCCTCAGGTATGTTACCAGAGAGACGATTCCATCCGAGATCCAAGAAATCCAAATTTGTCAAGTACCCAATCTGCGGTGGGACTGCTCCAGTGAGCTTGTTATTATTCGCTCGGAATCGAACCAGAGACGAGCAGTTGCCAATCTCGCGCGGAATTTCGCCCGATAAATTATTTGAAAGCAGCAAAAGCTTGACTAGCTTCTTAAGCTCGAAGATCCCCCTGGGAATGTTCCCCGTCATGCCGTTCTGAGACAAATCCACGGCCTCTAGATTCTGGCAGTTGGAAATCGAAGAAGGAATAGGTCCCTCCAGCTTGTTTTTCCACAAGAAAAGCAATGTCAGATTTGAGAGGTTTCCGAGTTCGTAAGGTATCGTACCAGTGAGCTGATTATTATCAAGCTCGATATGGGAGAGTTTAGCGCAGTTTCCGAGCTCGGCTGGGATTTCTCCCGATATTTGGTTCTCACTCAGCAGAAGCTCCTCCAGCGACGATAAATTCCCGAAAGATTTTGAAATGCTTCCAGTCAATGAATTCATTGAAATATCGATAACGGATAACTGTATGCAATTACCGATCTCAGATGGAATAGTGCCAACCAAGCTGTTCTGCCAGAGCAACAGGTTTTGTAGATTCTTCAGGCTCCCGAGTTTGCTTGGGATCGAGCCAGTGAGCGAATTCTCATACAAGTATATGTTCTGAAGCGCCGTGCAGTCCCCGAGCTCCGGGGGGATTTGGCCAGAGAGGAGGGATGTGTAGATTGCGACTGTCTGGAGCTTCTTGAGGAGGCCGAGGCTTGGTGGGAGGAACCCCGAGATACTTGTTTCGGCCAGGCCTAGCATGACCAAATCAGTGCAGTTTCCAATTTCTTGGGGTAAAGAGCCTTGAAGGTTCTTGTTTCCACCGGCTCTGATAACCTGAAGCCTCTTCAAGTTGCCTATGGTGCTTGGAATTTCACCACTGAGCTGGTTGTCATAGAGAGTCAGCTGTTTCAAGCTAGTGAGGTTGCCGATAGGAACCGGTATCGATCCCTCTAGCTGGTTGGAATTGAGGTGGAGTTCTTGGAGCTTGAACAAGTTACAAATCTCACTTGGGATTTCACCGGTTAAGGCATTGTCACTCAAGTCCAAGAAGCTCAATTCCTCGAGGATGCCAATCTCTTTCGGGATCGAGCCAGTAAGGTTTGTACCGGTGAGGACAATCTTGCTCAAAGACAACAAGGAGCTTAAGTTAGAAGGAACTTTACCCAGCAAATCCACATACCTCAAGTCCAATTGAACAACCTCCTTGTTGAAGTTGCAAGTGATGCCAAACCACCCACATGGGGTCTCGTCTTTTGTGTCCCAATTGCTTAAGGCCTCAGGGGAACCGCTCAGGCTGTGCTTCCATGAAAGAAGAGCTTGGCCTTGTTGGTTAACAGCCAAAGCTACGAAAGAGTAGTAGGGAAGTGAAAGGGTAAGGATTGTTAGGAAGTAGAAGAGGGTCCATGGATTTACAGGCATTACAGCTATTGCTACAAACTCCAATGATGGAGGAACTACACAGGAGCAGGGGGTGTTTGAGCCTAGGGAGGGACAATGGGTGTGAGAAACCAAATCATGTCTTGTGGGCTACGAGTTTTTTAAGGGTACTAATATATTGAATGAAGAAGAAATTTGAAGACCCAGAATCTCCGGATCCAAGAACAGCTAGGCCATGATGTTTATGCAGAGAGAAAGTGGAATTTTAGATGGCTGTTTTCTAGCATTTGTTTATGGTGTAGGAGAGGTAGGGGGGAAGGTGGATAACTGTTTTTTAATTCAAATGCAGAAGGGGAGAGATGGGTGAGTGAGTCACTTTCGTCTCTAGTTTTCTAATGTGCTACTTTATCCTTTTATATAGGCTTGTCCAAAATATTCTTGACATTTGCTGTTGGATTTTTCCTAAGCAAAAGAATTGAACTAAATAATAGCAGTAAGCCAACAGTTTTTGTCACTTGCAGCATGTTCGGCCAACTAGCATTGAGGGGTATGACGCAGACTTGTCTACAGTGGAGCTTGGATGGTGTCTGCTAGGATTAAGACCCACTTTGCAGATTTAAATCCTGGATCTAACAAAATAATAATTTCACCAGAAAGGAGGTTTATAGTTTAATTGATGATAATGATATCTGAACTTCTATGATAGGGCGAGGATTCATTTTCAATTTATATTCCATTTTTGGAGCCTTCAAGTGAACTTCATCTAAAAGCTGTCACGTGATGTTGGAGGTGCCAAAATCAGGTACATTTTAGTTTATGTGCAAACCCCACTTTAATTTCTTTCAAAAGCTGCAAAAATATAATTTAAAATAAAAATAAAAATTTGTAACCTGCATAGGGCTGCTCTTATCTAATTCCCTTCTATTTTGCTATAAAATTGTTAGGGACTTAAAATGAATTCAGATTCAGATCTACGTTAGAAAATTGTAGACATGGACCCAGATGCTTGTAAACCTGCTGCTTCAAATCTCCAAATGAGATCAGATCTGTGCTTATAGTTTATGAAACAACACTCCAGACCAGACTTTCTGACATTTCTCAAGTCATCCATGACAAGATAGAGGGCGCTGAAACTGCAAAATTCTATTTAAAAACTCAGTAGACCGTTCTTACTTGAGTGTGGCTTTCTTTTCAACATAATTAAAAACCGATTTCAGGTTTCCAATTAGAAAAAAAAAACTGTCACGTGATGTCGTGTGACAACAAGCAACGCAACGGGGGAATACGAATCATTCGGTTCTGGGATTTTACTTCCACAATTTATAGTCACACATATTGCCTGCCTCGTGACTTTGCTGTGGGGTTGACATTAGTTTATTCGGATTTGTCTTTCAAGTGTGCCGAGCTGGGAATCTAGGCACGAGCTGGGGAGGGCTGCACATGAGGGGAAAGAAAGGGGGGGTGGGGGGAGGAGTTGCTTAAAGGACCAAACAGGACATCGTGTTAGGACAGCTTTTGAGGGGTGCATGAAAGTCCTGTTGTTTTGTCGATGGCTGCAGAGAGGAAGAGACAAGAGCACCCCCATCAACAAAAGTAGAATAAGTTCCTAAACCCATCTCTTCTTCTCTTCCATCATTGCTTCTTCTTGCTACAACCCATCTAAATTCCATACTTGATGAATCATTTCACAAGAAAACAGAAAATAAAAAGCTTGGTTGGCAGATGGTTGCTGCAATTGTCGAGCCGACATTTTATGTGTCTTGTATATTTTTGTTTTAGGTTGAAAAACTTGCATGGTGTGAAACTCAAGAATGTAGGGACAAAATTTTTCCCAATGGCACACCATGTGCTTTTAATGGTTCGAGCTATGTTTGCTTGGGACTACATTATTCCATTCCATTGGACTTAGCAAGGAATTGCAAACTTTTTCTAGCATCAGAAAAGTGTTTCAAAGTGATTAAAGAATCCAAGCCAATGATGACTTCAGTTTATCCTGTTATGATTTTTAAGAACTTGATATAGTCTACCTGATCAACTTCTGCAGCTACCTTTCACCGACTCCCTCTCCACCCTCAATTCTCTCTGGTATAGGCAGTAGTTTTTGTTTCGGGTAAATACTCTTTGCATCCTCTAGTTATGGGGTCTATACACTTGCACTCTCAATTATTATTTATGTCACATTACATATATTAACTATTGATTTCAGACACTTTGAACCATTCATTAAAATTGAAAAAAATTGATTTTTTGGCGTCGAAATTATAATTTTACCATCATAAAATGGTCATTGTTAAAAAAAATTGTTGTGATAAAATTGTCATCTCGCATGTTAAAAAGTTATTTTTCATAATTAGAGTATTCAAAGTTTCTGAAAATTAATATATAATAGGTGCAATCTGACTACAAATAATAAATTGGTGTTCAAACTATTAAATCATCTAGAATGGGAGGGTACAAAATATATTTATTCATTTTATTATTGCGGATCTTTTGTTTTTTCCGTTTTTTAGTAGTTATTTCTCTCTTCTCTCTGCCGCCTCTTCCTTTTCTGTTCAAGCACACAATTTTCTAACTCGAGGCTTGGCTTTGGCCCTTGTCCTTTACGCATAAAAGTGAGGTCATTTTCTTATAAGATACCGATTAGTCTTTGATATGACCTGATATGGGTGTTCAGTGAGCAAAGAAGTGGGAGGTTTATGTAACAGCACTAAGCAGTTCTAAGTGGTTACAAAATGATTCAATTTCGTATTATGCTGCCACTGGCTTTAGAAATGGAGTTTATGGGATCTACGGCCACAACGAAAATAGTTTTGTGAGATTATTATGAGTTTACTTCTTCAAAAATTAGGCAGAAATTTATGTATAGAAAGTCAGACATGTGTCTTTCTGCTATACCAGCGACTTAAGTTTGATATGGGCGTTTAATCGCCACCCAAAAATATTTGATTAAAAAAATTATAAAATAATTTTTCTTATATTAAATAATTTTTTTTTATTATAATATTTTTTTTTACTTTTAACCTATTCTCATAAATTATCTTTGCTCCCAAATTTCTACCGTCAATATTTCCACAGTTATTCGGCTTTCTTTTGGGCTCAATATATACTAATGGACTAAAAAAAGTGAGAAGTGTTTTTCTTCCTTTTTTTTTTTTTTGGGCTGTAATTTTTTCTACGAAAATTGGAAAAGGCATAATTCATACGAAGATCAGAGATGCCAGGAGAGAAGAACGATGAATGTGGGTGGGGAATTCCCATCAGTGCTGAAAAAGATAGTGTCATAAGTCATAACGCGTGGCAAATAGCTATAACCAGGCCACTACGGTGACCACAAGTGCGGCCAGGGCTGTTCAATGACCAGTTCGGTTCGATCCGGTTCGGTCCAATCCGGTCCGATCGGCCAAACAGGTAATGTGCACAGCTCTTATACCGGACCGATTATTCTATAGAACTGGTCCGGTCCGGTCATCGGTTTCACCGGCCCGGATTGGACAGTTTGGGCCGGTTTGTACCATTATATTTTGGACCTTTTTTTAGTTTGTGCCTCTTAGCATTTTTATTTTTAAGCCTTTTTAGGGTTTTATTTTGGACTTTTTGGGACCATTTTTTGGGTTTCTTTACATCAATTTTTTGACCAATTTTTACATGAAATATTTGGCTACATTTCAACCAAATTTTGTAAAAGTTGTTACATTTGATATGAAGAAAATACTAAGCTCTAATTAAAGAGTTCTAAATCCTAGTTTTTTAAGATAATAAATCATACATCTTAAACTTTAAAGCATACATTTAAAATCAACAAAACAAATAAACATTAAAATATAAAGGAAGTCTAAAATAAAAGTATCAAATAGAATTGCAAGTAAAACTAATTAGTAATTACTAACTACACTACTCTATTACAAGTCATAACAAACAACAAAATAAACAAATAAACAAACTAGTATAATTAATAATACATGTCATTAAAATATCCATTAATGTGTCCACTGTTCGGTTGTGAATTGTCCATCTCCCATGAAAGCTGTAAAAGAAAAAAAAATTACATGTGAGATAATAAACTAATAAACAATACAGTGGGCATTATTATAAAAAAGAGATAAAAACTTACCATCAAATCAAATCAAATTAGTCACTCGTGAGTTAAACATTATTCCTAATAATTTATGACAAAAAACATGTTCAAATCTTCATCAATTAAGGAGACATATTATTAGACGGTGGTCTCTGACCCTCTATGGTTGGTTCAGATTGGATTATCCATCTAGCAAAGGTGAACAAACAATGCATCAAAATATATACTCTGATGTCACAATATATACTAAATTACTAATACCTAAATGTGATATACTAAACAAGCAAATATCAACACAATTTCAAAAGCAAATATTCAATCAATTATCAATAATTCAATCAAGTTCATCCTCCACAGTATCACAACCTAACCTATACTCTAAAATACTAAATTAACTAATGAACTATAATAGATAATTAATTAAATAAGTGAACAAATTTTTACCTCAATGCAATGCACTGACTTCAAACAACACAACTTCAAAACTTACAATCTCGTAACCTGCTCTAAAAAAAATTAAATAGTAAATACAAACTAATACATTATGTATTTACTGTCACTTTGAACAATTTGATATTGAACAAACTATACATTATGTAAATACAAACTAATACATTACTAGATATTGAACAATTTGAACTTACTGTCACTGATGTTAAAAAAAAAAAGAAAGAGAAGGAAATATATTACTTACAGATGCACGGTGGAGGGAGGGAGAGGGGAAGGGAGGGAGGAGGAGGGAGGGACGCACGGTGGAGGGGAGGGGGAGCCCGAAAGAGGGAGGAGGGGGAGGTGGCAGGGAGGGACGCGCGGTGGAAGGGAGGGGGAGGGGAGGCCGTCAGGTTGAGGGGAGGAACGCTAGAGGGAGGGGAAGGCCGTGAGGGAGGAGGGGGAGGCCGGAAGAGGGAGGGACGCGCGAGGGAGGAGGGGGAGGCGGCAGGGAGGGGGATTAGGGTTTTCTGAAAGAGAAGGGTTGGGGGCATGTGAAAGAAAGAGAAGAGTTGGGGGGTGCAGGTCCAATTAATTGCGCCTTTGGGGGTTTTTTTTTCTTTCAAAACCCTAACCCTAAACGTGCGCTTGAAGGGTTTTTTTTACCGGTAAGGACCGGTTTGAAGTGGTAAACTCCGGTCCAGGTCCCGTTTTTCATATAGGTAACCCGAAATCGGACCGGAGTACACGGGTTTCTCGTTCTAGAAAACCGGTTTCGGTCTGGTCCGGCCGGTTTTTTGGACAACTCTAACTGCGGCATATGCAGAGCTTCACAGGCCTTCATCCATTGGTCAATTTTCTGAAGACCTTGGAGTTTAGGATTACTTCTATGATATAATGTTCAGATATGGATCATCTCAAATGTCTAAGCTTATAAACAAAAAATAGATATTTAAACAGTGTTGAAAAGTATCCTTGTTTTGCTTTTCGCATAAATATTAAAACTTTCTCTTGTTCTCGAAGAGGATTTGGGGTGTTGCAATCCTCGTCGACAGTGTTCTTTCTTTTCCCTCTTTTTTGGTGTTGCCATTGAGAGGGGTGTAGTGGGGTTAGTAAACGCAGGATGAAGTTTAGTTAATGCAATGAAAGATCGTACAAGATCTGGATCAAGCTTGTGGGAGCAAATGTAAGATAATGCCAGTTCTTAAGAAAACAGAGCACCCAGAAAAAAAAAACAGAGGAGAGAAGAAAATAATGAAAAATATGCAAGAATATTTCTCCTACATTAGTACTGGCTACCATTCCCTCATGATGGCTAGACCATACTGTATAATAGAACCACTAGTACAATATCATGGATTGGGATTTTGACCTCCACAAAGATTCCACTTAGGTTAGTGATATGCTGCTCTTGGATGCATTCTGAAAGCATTTTAAAAAGCAACAGCAGCTATAAATGAGTCCACTGTCCATGTACGTTGGATATACTTTTGTGTCGGATCTTCACAGGTCAAACTCCTTTGTAATTGTTTTTGCATGATTGACTCTTCCTTTTTGCACAGAATTAGTTGTTTTAATCTTATTTGTTTCACGATTTGTTTTTGGTATAAAATCTGAAATACACTTGATTTTGCAGAAAGGAGAAAATAAAAAGCACTGATACAAACCCTGGGTGCTGAAACAAAAGGCAAGTATGAAAACCAGAGTTGAGATCACTACTAAAATGGGGTTTGGGTGGCAGCTACAGCCTACAAAATTATCTAGTCCCTCTGTTTTTGGATGGTTCATCTGGGTACCACGTAGCGTCATCTTCATTGAATTTTTGAATCCAAATCTCTCTTTTGCCTCACCATATCTTTAAATGGGCAACGCAAAGTGTTAGATTACTTGCTTCAGTTTTGAGCAATAATAGAACTACGGAGAAACAATCCCAATGAAGAAGGTTCTCGAATCAACAACGGCTAGTCAACTGTTGCATAATTTTGACAAGGAAACTTTGCAGAGATTGGCCCATTTGGCACCACCACACGTACAACTGGGTGGTACACATAATTGGAGCTGATTACATCATCTATTTCGGAAGCTTACTGAATATATTTAATTCCCCGTACTTTATGAGAGCTATTCTTTCCTTCATGGTTTGCCGCTTCTCTTTTTATGTGTTCTGCATGTGTGCTTGTTCTTGGTATGCGCTGTTCTTTTGCATGCATTTCGGATCAAAATAATACTATTTCCAATAGCATTCTCTAGTTTCTGGGTTGTTCTTCCCTTCTTTCAAGGATAATGCCTTATCAGCTTTTCTCTTTCGGCTCCAAAGCGGGTGATTAACAAATTTAAATGTGGCTGGAGACAGCCATAAAACTTGTTAATGGAGTATTTGCTTTCCTACTTTATGATATTTTTTTCCAAGCCAGTACCACCTTGTTTGAAGCTCCATCAGCTCCGCAGGTCAAAAGGTTTTTTTTTCCTTAGCCGCAGGTCAAAAGGTTATTTGCTCATCCAAAGTGCCATAATGCCTACGTGAGAATAGGCTCTCGGATAAACTCCTCGAAAACTGTAAAGAGCGCAGGCGCAAACGTGTAAAAGGGTACGTTACAATGGGCCAATGTCTGTGTTTGGAATTTGGATCACTAGAAATATTTTCTGTTAAATTTTTTTTACCGGATGTGTAGATTCTAGTGGGGTTGCGAAAAAGTTAGGAGTGTGCGAAAAAAGTGTTGGAGTAAGTAGAAAGGTGATTATTAAAAAAAATTAAAAAAATTTATGACACCCAAACAAATTCTCACAAAATAATACCCTTTGTTTAGATACACCCCACCAAACTACAAAATTTACCGGATGTGTAGATTCTAGTGGGGTTGTGAAAAAGTTGTTAGGAGTGTGCGAAAAAAGTGTTGGAGTAAGTAGAAAGGTGATTATTAAAAAAAATTAAAAAAATTTATGACACCCAAACAAATTCTCACAAAATAATACCCTTTGTTTAGATACACCCCACCAAACTACAAATTGCGATGATTAACCTTCCAACTTTATCTTTCTATTGGAAGTTGTCTCATGGACCACACTAGATCATGCAAGTCAAGTAGGTTCTGGTAATCCGCATGCTATAAGTTTGGGGCGAGGCTCTGCTGCAGTTCGGTTCGCTGCATTTGTGAGGGAGGGCCGGGCGGAATCCACGCCCGCCCCTCACAAATGCAACGAACCCTCGCCCATAAGTTTGAGGGTGTATTTCACATTGAAATAATTGTTTCGTGCGATTTAAGAAATTGATAAATTATATATTAAATCTTTAGAAACGATCACCCTTGTATTAAAGATATTCTCAAACTTACAACACGTGCAAGTCGCGTGGGACGAAAACACTGTATAACTTAACTGCCAATGTGATGTGAAAAGCTAACTCGCAACGAAAAGATAGATTTGAAGCGAGTCATCATAGTTTAGGAGTGCATTTCATAGTGTGCGCTAATTAACAGAGTTTATTATTGGTTTAATTAGTCTATTAGTCTTTTGGGTATAATCAAGTTTTAAACTGGTTCCTAAGATTTATTTCGTTTTATACTAATCTTTAGAGAATCCTTCGTGTCTTAGGGTGAGATCATTTCTTAAACTCAGTTAGCCTTTTAATTAACATAATAAACCTCGTGTGACTAACGGAGACTTGTCACCACTAATCGCAAGTAACCATATATCCTCAAATCACTTAAAGATGTGTTGTCTTTACAAAAAACCTGCTAACATGACATTTTAAGTATAGGTGGCCTACACTCATTTACGTGAATTTTTAATTAACAACCACCAATCTAACTTGCTAATTGGAGTGACTTAAGAATATATGGATTGCTTGCGACATATCTCCGTTAGTCACTTAAAATCTACTTCGTTAACAAAGCCAATAAGTTTAAGTGGCACGTCCTTTTTTTTAGGGAGAGTTTCTTCCGGGGATCGAATCTCCTTACCTCTTTCCCCTGCAGGCTTTTAGTCTGCTTTATCTTGGAAAAAAAATAGCCTGCGTTGTCTAGAAAACAAAATTAAAGTAATGACCACTCCAAGACATATATTCCTAAGAGCTAATATAAAACTAAATAAATTCTAAGTACCGAAAGGCAAGAGCAGTCACGTCACCACATGCTTTCTAGTTCAAAATTGTTAACTGGATGGGATACCAACTTTGCTGCTGCGATTAAGAACCACCCGTAGGAGTATAGCGTAGGATACTAGGAAGAAACTTTTTGAACTTATACATGCATGGAGATTTTCTGCAAGTTCATCCTTGCTCAGATAGTGTTGCGCGGTAGGATCGCTAGCTCTTGGGCATATCAAACACATTATTCAATTTCACGAAACGTAGCCGTTCTTAGGCATCTCTTTGTTTTTTCAATATTCTGAAAGTTATCATCAAGAACCACAAAGTTATTGGGGAGAAAGGATAAGTGACGAAGAAAAACCAGGCCGGCATTAAAAAAGCATCAGTAACATTTGACTTTTGAGGCTGGGGAATATATATATATATATATATGATGAACCTCGGCATTTTAAACAAAATGGTCAACCAAAATGATTCAAATTAGGCTTCCCCATGTGCCAAACCAATCGCTGTACGTGAATGGCGGTTAGGTATGCATAGGAGAATCTGGAACCAAGAACACTAGCGTCGAAGTTCAGATACTTTTTGGTCTGCAGAAATCTAGAAAATGGTGGAATTAATATCTAATTTACTGCATTCTATGTTGATGTTGCATCAATAAAGCGTTGCTTCTTTCTGTTTCTGAAGGCTTGGAATTAATATCTAATTTACTGCATTCTATGTTGATGTTGCATCAATAAAGCGTTGCTTCTTTCTGTTTCTGAAGTCTTGTAATTTAAGTTAACACAAGAATATTTCTCCTTCATATTTTTTATTAAAATCTTCTGAGAAGTGAAATACTGGTAGATGAACATTGTTGGGCATGTTTGCATTTAATTTTTTTTTGAAAATTTTAGTGATGTTGTGAAAATTGAGATTGATTAGAGTTTTGGGTATGTTTGTTTGCCAAAATGTTGGAAAATATTATCGAAATTTTAGGAATCTTTGCTTTATTGAGATTTATTAGGGTTTGTGAAAAGTAAAGTGTGTGTAAAAGTTAAAAATGTTGGAGTGTGCTTGTTTTACTGAAAATTTTCATGTCCCAAAATATTGGGGAAACAAAAATACCCTTTAATTTGATTTTATGAAAAAGTAGTGAAAATTTCGAAGTATGTTGGAGAGATGTTGGAAATTTTTGGAGTTTTATTGGAGTTAATGAATAGAGATATGATTTGAGTAATTTTTTTATGTTTATTGTAATAGAAAGAGATGATTTGATGAGGTGAGAAAGGTGATGTTAAAATTTATTATTTTTATTTTTTTAGAATTAAAATAAAAAGATAAATTAAATTTTTGTGGGCTCTATAATTGGTGTGAAAATTGAAAAATGTTGTGATAAAAATTAAACATCTAAAAATTCTTAAAAGTTCCATTTTTTTAAAAAAAATAAAATTTAGCTTTGCAAACGTGTCCTTCGGCCTCAGAGTTGTCCACCAGGAACCCACTAGGCCCACCTTTTCGTGGTTGTTCCTATTGCTGGGCTCACTCAATCACTAAATTAGTTGGGCTCCATTAAGCCGGTTGATCTTTTAGTTGCCCCAGTGAAGTACCCAACTTGGGCGTTCCATTTTGGTTCCGCCCATTTAGCCACCTGTTGAATCGTGGGAGAAAAGCACTTAAATCGTTGTCCTCCAGGCCGTCATGTTATCCAACCCACGGAGTCTCCACGCTCCACGCGCTTTCCAAAAGACAGAAAAAAAGGAGCACTTCAAAACAAAAATGGCGGGCTTTTAGCAAGTTTGGATTAAAAAACAACTCTCTCTGTCAGCGACAGCAGGGGTTTGTGCGCGAATGGGCACCCAAGCGTAGGACACTGTACGGAAGAAGATGGACTCGCTGCGATTGATCTGCGACAGAGATATTCCGATTCAGCAAGAGAAGATGGATTCATTTACGGCGTCGTTTCGGAAGTCCCTGGAATCGATCGAGGCCAGAGCGCAGGACACCGTCCAAAATCAAGGTCAGGCCTGGGTTTCTTTATTTGGTGATAAAAAATGACGTCCTCCGATTGTTTCGTTCGGAGTTCTGCAAAATTAGGGTTTTTGGTTGCCAGACTCTTAGCTGGCCTTGAGGTAGGGTTTTGGAGTTGCACTTACGGCAGGGTCTCGTTCAGTACTAGAAACATTTGAACCCAAAATTTCGTGTTGATTAACCTTTTGAACTTTAAGCTTTATTTGATTTTAACATTTAGGAAAACTACTGGAGCTTAAAATTAAGCTGAGAGAGGCGGAGGATGATATGGTTAAAGCCCTGGCAGGTATATGTCTCTGCCTCTCGGAATTCAAGCCGTTTGGTCTTTGTGCATGCTTTTCTTTAAATTCTTTCTACATTACTGTTGTTCTGCAGTGAAGACCCGTAAAGAGGCTGAGCGGTTGGCGAAAATGGACTCTATTGCTGCTCAAAAGGCAAGAGTAGAACAGCTTAAAAGAAATGTGCAAGAGCAGAGGGCTCAGAGGGATCAATATGCAACAATTTTTTCCCAACAATCTCTAGGTATTTTCCTTGAGGTTTGACGTCGATGTTTTTCTGCAAAGCAAACTAATGTAATTTTGAACTTCTCCTTGCGTTGCAAACGTTGGGGTAAGGCCCTAAAGAAACAACCTTTAAACACAATTCTCTAGGACTGATAATAGGAGCCTCTTAAGGGTCTCTCCATTTGTAGGAATCATGTATTCATTTCTCATGTCTAGGTTCAGATTTCATTTCCTGCATTTTCAGGAATATGAGACGCATTATTTTTTTCTTTTTCTGGTCTAGTTTGGATCTTTATTTTTATTGGCTTTCAGTTTGATCTGAATGATGATTCTATTGCTGTAAGGAATGCGTGGAGACCCTGATTTACTTCCACTCTTGAGTTAAATCTACTACCTTTCCCAAGATACTTGAACTTAAGTCAAGTGAGTCTGTCAGCTTCGAATTTCTAGGAGTCCTCAGTGGAAGAGTAGCCTTACTGTCACTTTTGATGAGAGACTGGTATTGTCTCTAGGTGTAAGGATCATGATTCAATTCACATACCATATATCTCTTTTCTGATTTCTCATTTTCAAATATACTGTTGAAGTAATGCGTAGAAAATAATGCTCATGAGAATGTTGTTAGCTGGGTCTCAGTGTGCTAGTATTCTTCAATCTACTATCAAAGTAAGGAACATCCCGTGCCCTTATCATTTGGGAGTTGGTTATAGTTTATGGTTTTACGGTTGTGAGGGCAAGTATGCCTTGTGGGAGATGGCCTTATGATGGGTTAGATTTCAAGTATGTTGCTTGTCTCGAGAGGAATTTTATCTGCTTCATTTGGTATGGAATCGTACATCAACGAACCTCCTCAGTATAATTTAATTGCAGTAGCTTTTGTTTGTCATGTATGGATGCTTGCACTGGGGTTGTCCATGTTGTGTAGAGTTTCAAATTATCTAGTGGTCAGCTGAAAGTCCTGTGTATGTTACTTCATGGTATCTCTTTCCTTGATTTAGAAGGAGAAAAGTGGCAAGAGGTTAACTACCCTCTTTTTGAGCTGCAAAGGGATAATCGAAATAATTTGCTTATCTATTTCTGCTTTCGTTCTGTGCACAAGTTTTTAAAATTCTGTATTGAACAGAATGATACAAAAACAATTTGCTGACCTATAAAATCTGCATTCATTCTGTTTGTTTCGTCTGTCAACACGTTGGCTTTGTTTATGAACCTGAAGCTGTGTTGTGAAGGGAAGTATGTTATAGTTTTCATTCCCCCATTTTGTACTATCAACAGCTTTGGCAGCATCTGAGGAAAGGACTAGCAAAGATGTTGAAGGTCAAGGTGAAACACGCGAAGCAATTTCGTGGTACAACAGGGTCCTTGGTTTCCATGTTGAAGGCGGACATGGTAATTGGACTCATTAGTCATTACCAATTGTGCAACATAGTTTCTGTTTTTTCAGAGTGTTTTCTTACGAATGTTTTTATTCTTCAGGGGTGAAATTTACCTTCAAGAACATCAATTTGAAAAATCCAAATAAAGAGTACTCTTTCACCATTCGTTATGCGTATGATACTTACACCTGTAAGTAATTCAGTTCCTTTATGGGTCCTGTTAAATATATTCCGAAGATGTGCATTTCAAGATGCTGTATATTTTGTCATGTCAGTGTTAGATTGTGATCCCCACTTGAATGACACCCAAGAGTTGATCCATGAGTTAAACAAAACCAATGGTTTATTCAAATTTGTCAGAGTTATGAGAGGGAAGTTTCAAGAAGCTGCAGCACAAGGTAGACTCTTCTCTCTTGCATCCTACCTAGTATGCATTCCTGAAAAATGGCGTCCATTCAAAAGTGTGGCCTGGGCTTTCTATAAGGATACCCATTCGAGCAATCAAAGAGCTGAAAACTAATAGATTAGTTAACTTTCCTGACAGGCGACATGGCACATTACCTTAACCATTTTATATTCGATTATGAGACCTTAGAGAAGTTTTATGGTTAGACTACTTTCTGTTTCCATTGAAGTGCAGTTATCATATTTGATGGTAACCATGGTGCCATTTGTGATTCACCAGGATTTTTGCCCCATTTAACAACTCATCACCAAGAGTCTTCCACAATCTCGATGTCTGATCCAGCTCTGTCAGTGTCAACTGACAGGAGTGAATCCCCAGTGGAGAAAAGTGACGACCAAGTGCAATGTGAAGGCAGCATAGCTTCTAAAAAAGTACATCATGCAAGAGGGAAGAAACCTGCTGCTTTATCTCCTGGATCAGCATCATTGCTTCGGCGGTCCCCTCGTTTCAAGGTATCAAGTTGGGGATGTTTGAGTGTGAAAATTTTGGGTATTGGAGTTTGAGAAATATTATAAAGTAAAGATATGTTATGAGAGTTGGTGAAAAAGTGAAGAGAGAGAAGATTATGTGATGAATTTTTTATAATTAAACCTAAATAATTGGCCCCAAATAATTGGGGCTCAAACAAGTCCTAAATAACATGAATTTCTTGTCTTTCTTCTGCCTAGGATCTTTTACTTGTTTCAAATACGTTGTGAACCTTCTTTGAATTTTAGTAACTGGACCCATAAATTACAGATGGAACAGTATGTAATGCTGATATAAATCATGAGTTATGTAGACGACTGAATCATACATATGATTGCTTTGTAATTGTTCCTGTGGTGCTCACGAGAAGGCATTGCTGCAGGTTAAGAAATGAAGATGGATTGGAGGCTGGTTTATCGCCTCAGATTTTATTCAACTTTCACCCGATGCCCTGACCTGCTCAGCTAGTCATAATTCATGACTCAGGTTGCTTGACGATTGACATGCGAAGCACCTTATATAGTGTTTGCAATTTAACACCACCACAATAGCTTCATCATGTTATGGTTGATGTATAAGTATGCAATTTCATATGGTAATGAGGTACAGCTGGTATAATGTGAGCGTGATAACCCCAAACTCGGTGCCATGTATTTCCTTCGTGTTTAGTACTCTAGTTATTAGATTTTTCATTCCAATTGCCTGACACGACTCTTACATTTACCACTCGTCGGCTAGTGTCATTTTGCAAGATGTGCTAACGATTTGCTGCATTACGTTGAAACATAGGGCATCGTTGTATGTAATATACCCGTCTACTTATTGAGATTAAATAACGTCTTTATATCCAATTTCTTCTTAACTTGGAACTTGTGCCATGCTTTTGAGCTGACAATTAGTTTTGCCATATTCTGCTCTGCTTGGGTGGTCAATACAATTAGCAGATTTTTCGTTTGTATATATATTACCTATTGCTATTATTTTCCGGTGATCTAGCCAAACATCTGGAACAAGATTCATGGAATCATGGTACTTTATTACTAAACTAGAATAGAGCGGGAGGACTACAGACTTCAGAGGGCTATGAGAAAGGAATCACACTTCTCATGCCCTTTATTGTAATGTGTTTTTAGGTCATCTAGGCTTCTCTGATGCTTTCTGCGTATTTAATTATATACGTGACTACTATGTCTCTAACTATAGAAAAGAAGATACATTGTGAGCTGCTCGTTGACCTAACCGCTTGTGAATCAGAGCACGAGTGTGCTTCAGTAGCTTGTGTGCTTCAGATTCATCATTTGCTAGACTTGAGCAGTTACTATCATTACAGTCTACGAAGTATTTCCCAGTCATCCCTTCTATTTGTGGGCTGAGAGCAACGTAGCATGTGGTGGATGCACCCTGCACAAACAACACATGTTCCATCACATGAGTACTCAATTGGGTGAAGATCCAACTCTCTCTCTCTCTCTCTATGAGTACACATGAAATGTTGTGGTCAATAGATCTCAATTGACAGCAATGCCTGGTGGACGAACCTGAGATGTCGACTTTAGTAGCTTGGACGCAAGGAAAAACAGAGAATCTGCAAGTAAGTTTTTAAGGTATTAGAAATGGCTTCACTTTGAATTGTACCCCAAGAGTACGAACGTTGTGATCTTATCAACTAAAGCTTGTAGTAACTAGTGCCGCGGATATTCCCCAGCAAATGGAACTGAGCCAGAAGTCATGCCTGTGATAAAGCCCTTATGAGCCCTAATGATGCCGGTCTTCACAATGCCTGGATGTACTGCATTGATGGTTACTCTTGCATTCCTTGCCTGCAAGATTCCAAAACGTTGTCATCACCATGGGGAGTTGCTTGCAAATAAGACTGGGGAAAGGAGAAGAAAACGTTTACAACTAGAAAAGAGCCATGAAGGATTAATCGTGATTTTCTTACCTTCAACTGTCTTGCCATTTCCTTAACATGCAAAATGTTTGCCAATTTTGACTGAGCATATGCCCGGGTACCATTATAACTGCATAAAAGTTAGAATTGGTCATCTGTTTGTTCCACATAGGGATTCTCAGCTCAGCCAAAGCAGAATATATATTATATCCTACTTCAGTCACGTTTTAGCAAGAAGAAAGTGGTCGGATTAAGGATAGTAAATAAGGTACCAGTCGTGTTGGCCTTGAGACATTATCAAATTCTATAGGTGTGTGGAGGTCTGCTGGGTCATTAATTAGTGCTGAAACTGTGGCACGAATTGCTTTTATATATGTTAGGAGAAGAGAAAAGTAGAAGACTTTACTTTTTTGGATTGAGCAATTGATTGAAGGAAAACGCATCCCTCTTCACCCAGCCGTGAATTATAGAAGTCACATTTACTATTCTTCCTTGGATGCCTGTCTTGGCTGCTGTTTCTTCCATTTTGTCCAAGAGCATTTCTGTTAACAAGAAATGGCCTGCCCAAAAGAATTAGAAGAAATAAGTTAAACCCAAATTTAAATTTTAAAAGGGGTATTATTATTTCTAGTATTTTTCCGACTATAGTTGAAAGGGGATAAAACTATCAATGGGGTCAATTTAATAGCATTTAACTGGGGCTAATTTTTGGGAGGTTTTTTCTTGTATGAGGCAAAACTCTTTATTTAATTAAGAGTATAAATAAAACTCATACACAAGCCTATGTTTGGATGTCAAGACTTATTTTTAAAAAAAATTTCACAACTAATTTTTTACTAACTAATATCTTTTTACAACCTCCAACAATTTTTTACAAATTTCAACAACCTTTTCACTGATCCAATATAATCTACGTGACTATCTTCAACAAAAAAAAATTATCACGAAATTTTTGTGCCCATCCAAACTCAAGATTATCCCGGATAATTTTAGTCTTAAGGGGTTTGCGCTTTGCTCAACAATGTGGGAAGCTAGACTGGTCACTAGTCGAGGAGACCTTTAGGACACACAATTTTAGTTGTAAACAAAGACCCCGTTCTTTTTATTAGGGCATTAAAAGCTAACCCGGTGTGATTTTTCCCTCTACACTCCTTCTGTCATTCATGATACAGTAAAAGAAAAAAAAAGAAAAGAAAAGAGAAGCTCTACTATGGTTTATGCTTAGGATTGCTCTTTTCCCTGAGCAATCAATGGTTAGAAGGGGTGACAGGATGTCAGTTTTCTCTGTCTACTTGGGATTATAAAAGCTATTTGCCAACCCCCCATGGCCCCATATGAAGAGCCGACTCCGAGCATCTTTGAAGATCAGCGGGGATATTCCTTTGGTGCTTCCTCGAGTAGGACCATAATAGAGTCGCGGACTGACCCTTGATCAGTAATTCTTGTCTTGTTCATCAACCGTGGCCCCCGTGGCTGTATATGAAGCTGAATATCGTGTCAGGTCCAGGCCTGTACTCTTCTTCGATTGGAGTCTGAGGTGAAGTGAGGTGGGTTTTGGGCCGAGGTTTATTGTTATTTTATTACTGTTTGTGGTCAAATGCTGGTATTGGAAGCATAAAGATTCCCTTGTTCTTACCTGGTTTAGGACTTAAGGTAACCGAAAAACTCATTGTTTATGCAATAAGGATTTCTAGTATGAAATTCTCAATTATATTAGAGATAATTAATGAATTACCCAAGTAATTTGTAGCAAACGTCATCTCAATTTTGTCTTCAGAGAACTCCAAGTGCTGAGAGAAGATTCCGCCATTGTTTCTGCAGAAATTATTTCTTCACAATTAGTACCATATAAATTTTACCCGGCCTATCATGCTGGCAGACTCACCCACAAGAGAGGAAAGGAACATGCAATATACATACTTACACGAGAATGTTAAGGGGTATTCCTAGAGACAAGAACTCGAAACAAAATCTCTTCACAGAGGTTAATGAGCTCAGATCAATCTCCAGTAGAATAATCTCGGCCTTTGGACTCTCCTTTTGAATTGCCTCCTTTACTTTAGCTGCCACCTTCAGATCTCTTGCTGGAATAACAATTCTCACACCTCTCTTTGCTAATACTCGCGCTGTTTCAGCTCCAATCCCTGACGTTGCCCCTTAGAAGATCAAAACAAAGAAACCCAAAAGCTCTCATTTTTTAGATAGCACATATATTAATCTGTGATGTGGGTTGCGATTCTGCAAGAATAATGGAATTGTATAATGCTGAGGTGGGATCTTTGTTACGAATGTGACGAGCGTTGTCACTATAATCCAGAAGGCAGTAATCCAGTTGGCACCAATGAGAGACTGCCATCCAAAAGAGACAAAAACCTATATCTTGGTACAGCCAAAAAGAACCACTGATATAGAACTAAATCGTAGCATATTGATTGGACGGAGAACATGTCAGAAAATGTGAACTTTACAAGATGTGCTGAAGCTGAACAGATATTTCCTCAAAGAAAGCCTCAGAAAATAGGTAAAAACAAACTCAATGGCTGCTGCGAATCTTAAAAGAATCACTCACAAATTCCTATCAAATGTAGATAAATGGAGAAGAAGAGCAAAGGTGTCAAGGACAAACACGAAAGTAAGAAGCAAGTTTTTGAATCTTTGAAGCCAATAGAAAGATACGCTTCCACAGAGAGAGAGAGAGAGAGAGAGAGAGAGAGAGAGAGTTCAGAATAATAAGAAACTGAAGTTCATTGAAGGAATCTATATCCTTGGTACATGAAACTTCTTCCATGCAATTGGCAATAGAAGAACAGCTAGCGTGTCTCCACTACTATATTGTCGTCAGAGACTATTGTTTGAGACTAATTACCGGTGATAATAGCCGTTAGATGGGAAGGGGCCAAGCGAGAGCAATCTTCTGTGACTTCCTCAGCCGTCGAACTTGAGCCATAACCACTTGGGCCTGCAATTCCTGCAAGGTACCTTAGCGTTTCCTTCATGAGGGTACGACCAAGTACTGCTAGCTTAGAACATCGAACGGCAAGAGAGCACCTTAGGTGGAAACTGCATACGCAAATGTATATATATATATATAGCACATACAGACCAGAAACAATTTTCCCTTAGTCCAAGGACTTACATTGGGTGGTCCACAAAGTAACTGAATTTATCCTACCATAAGTAGAGAAGAAAGAAAAGGGTTTTTATTTCTTTGAGGAGAGAAGAGGAGGGTGCTTTTGAGCATATATTTATCTAAAAAAGGAACTTTAATCTAAAAAACATCCACCATTATTTTTGTCCTTGTTTCTCATAATTACTGTCTGTTCTTATTGATCAGTGGCTTCAATTTTGCGGTGCGCTGTAGAGGTTGTCATTTCCAGACATATACAATTTATCTGCTTCTGAAAATAAGGTTGCAATCGCCAAAGGTAGATGTAACAATGGAGAGGTAAATCTTTTACATCTAAATGGTGTTCGAGTAGTAGTACTACTGTTCCCTCTTTTTATCTTGTCGATTGCTTGAAGTACCTTAGCTACCTTAATCTTTCTTCTTTGTGCATGATTAATTAATGGATCTATCTAACATGGCCACAAATGGATCATAATTGGATGGCCATTTTGGTAGCTGAGTATCTCATGAGAAGTTAACGTTTAATTGTAATGCTAAAAGTGAAGCAACAACATTAGGTTGCAAGGTGGTAGAATTAGGTGGTAAAATGTCAAATCGATGCCGAGCAAAAGATATGCCGACTAGTGGAAAAGATTCACATAACCAAATCTTCGTGCTCTCTCATTGGTTTAGGCCATAGGGTTTTTTTTTAATGATCATGTGGACAGCTTAAGTTCAAACCTCCCTTGTTTGACCAGAAACATTTCTAACTAAACTTAAAATCCTACTGAATTGTGTGTCAAGTCAAGCCCTCCGCCATACAATATTTCAATTAAATAAGACGATTAGCCTACACCCACCTATACGTGGGGGGAGGGGGATCTAATAAAATATATTGGAAAAGAAAAGAAAGAATGAGCTTTCTGTCCTCTAGTGCAATAGAGGTATACGTGGGGGTGACCTTAACGGTAAGTAGAGGTAAAAATATTAAGATCAAACTTTAGGGTTTTCTTCCCCACCCCCCCCCCCCCCCCCCGGCTCCCCTCTTTAGGGCATTCTTAATTTTTGATAAATCTAGGGCTAAGCGGACCAATTTTTTAATTTGCTGGCTACCTGTTATACCTTAATTAATTAGCAAGAGGAACCAGATTCAACAATTGGAAAAGAAATTAGATAAAACACATGATGATCTTTGAGGGAGAAAACTTAGATATTAATTCAAGATTCACATGATCAGTTAATTGATAGCAATTAAATCTTATGAAAAATCTTAATTAAATATATAAAAGATGGGTGGACTTTTGAGTTTCGATTGGGGAGGTACATGCATGCACCCCGAAAAGAGTTGGGATTGAGAGTAGCTCTCTCCACTTAATTAGAGATGTAGAAAATCTCACCGATAATTCATGCAATCGCACGTGAAGTTTTTGATATCTTATCTCGAGAAGGAATCAAATGTGTAGCCAATATTCTGCAGACAAAAATGCTTTTGCCTGCGTGCCACTCACGTCTCCTTTTGTCCCTACGGCCAAATTTTCATCCTTTGGGCGTTGGGAAATGATGGCCGGTGTTGGAGATTGACGGACTAAAAGAGAGGCACTGAGGTTGACTCCTCAACAATGGAGTTGTGAACTGGCTGTACACAAGGGACCCGTTGTGTTTCCCAAGTTGCGTACACCTCTCATCACCCTGCCACAACTCCACGAAGCAATTCTCTGTTGTAGTTTCGCATGTGATCTCGTTCATCCATGGCATGCTCCAAAAAAGTGTAAAAAGTTGGAATTGATTGGATGCCCATTTGTGTTTGTACTGTGGTATACAATACACGCTTGTTGGATACAAAAGGCAACTTCCTCCCTCCCATGACTCAAAAAGCTAAAGAGGATTAGCTTCTTAATTGTTCCCTTGATTAAGCATTGAGTTAAGGATTGTAACAAACACCTCTTATGCAATTTATGTTAGTTTTCATAAAATGCAATTATGGGCATGATTAGTTTAAGTTCTACAAACTATGGCAGAGTTTGTTGCCTTACCAACATGGATAGGACCTTCTAGCTATATTCTTTTATACTTTTATAAGATCATTTGTAGAACGAAAGCCTTTAAATATGAATGCACAAATAATAATCGTAAAAGTTTTCTAGATTTAGCTTAATTACATTGAAGCCACATTTTGCACTATCCACTTGTGAAGGTCTTGACACTTTGCACCCAAAACTATTATTTTTGTTACAGTACACCTATCACAAATCGATTTCAGACATTTTGCATCACTCGTTGAACTTTTCTTTTAATTTTGAATGAAATTAATTTTTTTGCCATTGAAATTACTATTTTACCCTACTGAAAATATCACTGTGAAAAAAGATTATGAGGATAAATAGCATTTCACCAGCCAAAAAAATTACTTTCCGTCCAAATTGATGGAAAATTTAACAAAGATGCAAAGTGTTTGAAATCAATAAATTATTAGTGCAATGTCACAAAAATAATAGTTTGAGGTAAAAAGTTTCAACACTCTCCTATTTAGAGAGTTCAAAGAGTACACATTTATCCCTTAATATTTTCACTTTATTATCACTTATATAATAACTCTTTAACACAGGATGTATATGTATTCTACATTATTTTAAAATTTCCCTAATGCATGTAACTTGTAAGATTGATGACATGCTGCCCTATTATTGTTTTCTTTTCTCTTGCCTATCTTGTCTCTGTAACCTCAACCATCTCCTCGAACTCCTTAAAGTCCATTGATAGATATGTGGGAAGGCTATAGCTTCTTCGTAAGTGCTTGGTCATCTCCTTTCATTATCCCACTTTGGTTTTCTCTTTTTCCCCTGTTTTTTCTTACTTGTCGGTTTTGGTGTGGGAGAGACTTGGACGGAATTCACAAAAAGCAGACAGTACTCGTCATTTGTATTCTAAACAAAGCTGGTATCAATTTGGCCTTCCCAACAAAGGCATCAATTTTCAAACCCACCATTTTTCTTGTCTTGTCTTCTTCTAGCAGCACTTGACAATTAAGAAACTTTTTAGTCCTGCCGATCTTGAAAATCCTGATTGAGATAGCCAACAACTCCTCCACACCAATGTAAAAGGAAATTAATTTGTGGGAGCTTAAGCAAGACCATAAGCCACCTAACCAATGAAAACAAGGCTTTTTCTCAAAGAGCCTCTTTAACCCTTTTTTTACGATTCATTGAAGCATAAGCTGGAAGGAATACAAGACTGTGGGACCAACCTCGAGATAACAATGCAAAACAAGTACTACATGTAACTAAAAAAACTTACAAGAAGATGGTCTTTTCCCTGCACGCTATCCAGGGGAGAAACGGGATGGGATCATTCGAGCATTGATCTTGTTGGATCATATCTATCAAATTTTTGGCGATATCGTGCGCAAGAGAGTTTGCACTATGCAGGATTAATTTTCTTGACAAGCCAGAATTGAAAATGCTGGAGGATAGAGTGAATTTTCTAAGATTGTTTGAACAAGAAATAGTCAAGTAATTGCAACTTCTGTTTTTCCCCAAAAAAAGAAAATTAAAGCAGTCCTCCTGTATACAATTTTTCTCTGGGCCCAGGTGTTGCAATGTCTCCCTCCATCACAGAGAGTTTTCCTACCTGAATTGATGCATTCCACAAAGCAAAGAAATTGAAGCTGCCGACAAACCCTAAAATTCTCTCTGATCAATCATGTACCCACCTATCTTTCGTTCATCCACGAAGATTAAGAAAAAGCTTACTTGAGAAAGAGAGCCTGTATGTATATATTCTTATTGATGAGTACTGCTAGCCGCACGTGCCATATGCCAAATCACATGATGACAAATGGTCCCCAAAGGAAGATCCAACCCCGCACGAGCCAATCACGGAAAGAGAGTGGGAGTGGGACATAGTTGAGGCCATAGTGTTGTTCCCCCTTTGATTATTAAGCTTTAATACATATCTATCTCATTAGCTATAAATTATTAACAAGATGATCCATGTTAACAAATAAATTAATTAAACGACTGTACATGGATTGTCATATTTTTTTTTTCCCCTCCTTTGGTACCTTGTCTGGTAAGATATGATGAAAAGGTTGTTTGTCTTCATCTCCATGCAGCACCAGATAGAACCAAAAAGAAGATCAGTGGTTTCAGCATTATATAATCAACCTCCAAGGAATAGAAAATGTTGTAGCATGAGGTTTGTGTGGAAACATCATGGTATTAAAAAAGGGGGGGGGGAAGAAAAGAAAGTGTTTCAACTTGTGACTAAATGAATTGATTGTTGAAGATTAGGGCAGTGGAAAATGAGACATCACTGAAATCACGACAAGTTAAGTTCAAATACAGCTTGATGTGTTTGCCATAATGTTGTGAGTGAATTATACAAAGGCAGAAACCCCGTTTACATCTTATGGCTTTGAGGATGGAGCTTCAAGTTCTGTTTCTTAAAGAGAAATGATGCTTAGCTACTTGGTTTGGAGAATTATACATCACACAGTTTGAGAATCTAAAGGTGATGTTTGAGAAGTAAAAATTTTAAGAATTTTGAGTGTAAGAGAAAACTTTGAAGTCGGTTAAAAAGTTTAAGAATGTTTGAATGTAAAATGATTTTTATTGAAGTAAGTTAAAAAATAAAGAGAGAAAATTTAATATAATTTTTTAATGAAAAAGTAATAGAGTTTGTTTTTTTATAAGTAGTGACGTTTGTTAAAAGTAAAGAAATAAAAGGTTTGATGTTTTTTTTTGTAATGAAAAAGTATTGAAGTTGGTGTAAAAAGTTATTGAAATTTGTGTAAAATATTTGAGTTTTTTTTTAATGTTTGGTTGTAAAAAATGTTACTTTCTAAAAAAGTTTTAAAAAATTCTTACCCACTTATCACTATAGTTGTTCAACAGAATAGGCCAATTTTCAAATATTGGCTACCTACACTTACACCGTTAAGGGTAATAATCCGCCTTTAGCTGTGGAGGTTCCGGTTAACCTGCATTTTATTAGGCTATTTTTTTAATCATTTTATGCACACTTGGCTCAATGTATTTTTTTCTTTTCATCCATTGATCACATATCAATAGAATCTAAACTAATGAATTTCAAAATTGATAAAATTAGAGAACATCTTAAAAGATAAGATAAGAATCTAAAGTTCAAATTAATAAAACTCTGTAGGATTATTGAGAAACTACTGCAATATTATATAATTAGTCTTAATGCACATGAAATTATGTAAAGCTAAGGTCCGGGCAAAGTAAGTCTTGAGAGAAACTTATGACAAATAAACTTCAGTGCAGCCAGATACTATGCCCCCATTAAAGACACTATCACGTACCCTAGCTAGAATTATATACATAGCTTCAACCTAAGTTTCCCGAAAGGCTATTTAATAAGAGCATTATGAAATTCAATGACATTTCAAAACCAACATATTTCTCTGTACTCCAGTACTATATTTTTATTTTTCAAAATTCCAGTAAAGTTCGCTAGCTAGGCATGGTGGAGAGGGTGAGAATGGTGATAGACTGATAGTGTTGACGTTGGGGCCAGGACATGACGTAAGCGGAGGGGGTGGGGGAAAAACAATGAGGAACGCTTGGCGTTCGCCTCGCGTTCGCCTACCGAATATAATACCTATTTTTCTGGTGGGCCCCATTAAAAGTGCAAACCGTTGTTGTTTTTTATTTTTAGACTGGTTTTTATTTTTAGACCGGTTTGTTTCTTGCCTCTATAGATTTCACGGGTTCTCTCTCCCCGTCCATTTGTCCCCCAAATCAAACTTCTCTCCCTCCACGAGCTTTTGCCCCCAAATTTACGCATTCCTCTTTCCCCGTCGATTTGCCCCCAAATCAAACATTCCCGAACCAAAATTTGCTTGGCTGGGTTTCAGGCGGCTGGAAATCTACTGTAAGTTTGGGTTTTGCTGGGTTTCGCCCGGCTGGATTTCGACTGGGTTTCGGTGCCAAGCGTTTTTCAAACCCTAAATCTTCCGAGCCCCTCTCTGTTTCTCCCCGTCTGCCCCCAAAACGAAATGCCACCCTAGATCTCCCCGTCTCCCTCTCTCTCTGTCCGCGTCTGCCCCCAAATCAGGCAGGGTTTGGGTTGGGTTGGGGCTGGTTTTCGACAGGGTTTGGGCTGGGTTGGGGTTGGGGCTGGGCTTCGACTGGGTTTGGGCTGGGTCGAGGCTGGGTTTCGACTGGGTTTGGGTGGGTTTCACCTGGCTGGATTTCAACTGGGTTTCAGTGTCAAATCTACTGTAAGTTTGGGTTTTGCATGGTTTCGGTCCCAAATCTACTGTAAATTTTGTTATTTTGTGTGGCAGGTCTTTCATTCTGTTATAACAATGTTTTTTTTTCAAATAAATTCTTGTATATATCTGATTGTTTCTGTTCTTTGACTTAGCAGATAAATTTTGACTAATTATGGGATGTCAAAATTATGGATTTCTGTTCTGTATCTCATTACTTTGTTGGGTTTGCGTTGTTCATCTTGCCTTGTTTCTGTGTGGGTTTTACTGGGACTAGGCTGGCATTTGTGTAATTCAGTTATCAATGTATCTCAATTTGGTTATTTTGTGTGGCAGGTCTTTCATTCTGTTATAGCAATATTTTTTTTAAATAAATGCTTGTATATATCTGATTGTTTCTATTCTTTGACTTAGCAGATGGATTTTTACTGATTATGGGATGTCAAAATTATGGATTTATGTTCTGTATTTCATTATTTTGTTGGGTTTGTCTTGTTCATCTTGCCTTGTCTCTGTGTATGTTTTGCTGGTATGAGGCAGTGATGATATTTTCAATGTTTAAATCAGATACTGGGAAAGGGGGCCGATTCTTGGAGGGGGCGACTCCGATCCTCCCGTGTAAAATGACTTTCATGCCCTTTCTCCTATGTTTGAGAAAAGGCGAAACTGAGCCTCATTCTCCTTGAGAAACGTTCTTCTCCTCTTCGCCTCACGTTCGCCTACCGAATATAATATCTATTTGCAGTTCTCCTGGTGGGCTCGTTAAAATGCAAACCGGTTTGTTCACACCCGAAGCAGACCGTGTTTTATTTTTAGACCGGTTTGTTTCTGTCTCAAAACCCACGTTCTCTCTCCCCGTCCATTTGCCCCCCAAATCAAACATTTCTCCCTCCCCGAGCTGTTTTGCCCCCAAATCTGTATAGTTGTCTTTGTCTGTTTCTGTAATTGAATGTTTGAGGCGGTGATGATATGGGGGCATGTTTAAATCAGATATCGGGAAAGTGGTCCGATTGTTGGCAGGGCGACTCCGAGCCTCCCGTGTAAAATGACTTCCATGCCCTTTTGCACGAGCAGCTCTCTGTTGCAGCCATGGTCGGTGTTGCCCTTTCTCCCTTTATGAGAAAAGATGAATCTGAGCCTCCCGTGTTTGTAACATTTTTTCTTCATTGCTATTACGTAGGAAACACCAGCATGTTCCTTTTTTTCAATTGATAGATCCACCTTGCAGTCGATGCTTGGATGCTAATTATTTAATATGCTGAGTGTTGTACTATGAAACCATGATAATGTGTTCATTTCTTCATTCTTATTTGTTGTGTTATTGCTGGGATGCTAATTTATTTCTATGGGTTCCATAGGTACTTATGTTTGAAAATGGATTTTGGATTTTGCAAACATTTTGATTCTACAAACATTTTTTATTCTGTTTGGCTATTGTGTTATTAAACCTTTATTTTTTCATTATTCTCAAAGGTACCTCTCTCTCTCTCTCTCTATATATATATATATATATATATATATCCTTGGATATACCGATGGATTTACCAGATAGATCATGGAATGAAGATTGGTTACCAAGGAGCTTACTTTGAAAGGACCAAAACGGTTACTGGAGAGTTTATGGTGAAGATGAGCCATGGAAGAAAAGAAGCAGAGAAGATAGCAGCAGATAAAATAAAATTAATTTTTAAAGACCTCCTGTGAGGGAACAAGCTTCGTTAAACCCAAAGGTCGGCAAATAATAGGCCAATTAGAGGGTATCAACTTGCAAATGGTCTTAAAATAAGTTTACTTGAGAAAACAGAAAGTAATTACTTAAACCAGCCATGAAGGCGGTATGCATGAAGCAGAAATATAAACCAGCCATGAAGGCGGATGCATGAATGCATGTAACTTGAAATGTAAAACCGTCCAATCTGGCGGTATGCATGCTTGCAGAGAAGATATAACACAGAGATATACTTGGAAACTTGGTTTACTTCAAAGAACAGTTGACTTACAAGCAAGAACTATCAAGTAAGAAGACATATACATCGTGTTCTTAGACTTAGATAGGCTTGGGAGACTAAGGATAGAAAGACTCGAGAGAGAGAGAGAGTTCAGAAATCCGAAATGGAATTCTGCCTACAACTGACTTCGACCTCTGTATTTAAAGACAGAGGGGTTACTGTGGAATCACGCGGGTACTGTTGGATCACGCGTGCTTTGACTGTGGATGAACAGGGGCGTGTCGGCTGCTTTCACTGTTTTACCTACCGTTCATGAATAGTAAAAAAAAAATCAATTTTACTGTTCATGAATAGTGACTTGTCGGTTTTGACTTGTTGACTTCGTCCTTACATGCCTACGGACGTCACATGGGCCTGGGCTTGGATGTCACGTGGACTTGGGCTTCACATGTCGTCTCCTAGATTGAAGGCGTAAGGATCCTGACTATCTTGGAAGACTTGATCCAAGTAGTTGGGCTTTGATTGTCCTGCAGCAGACGAGTGAGATGAGGCTGGGCTGTGCTCATCTGGGTCTTGTCCACTGATTTTGCTTACTTCGAGCTGCAACTGGTGGCAGAGCTCCTGCAGATCTTCTTTACTTTGAACTTGGTTCATAGCAGAGACTAGGGCAGTCTGGAGACTGGTCTTCTCTACTAAGAACTGAGAGACAGCAGAAAATTCCTCTGGCTGAGGAAATTCCTTTTTTACATGTTCAATTATCCTGTCGATATTGAACTTATCCCACCATTTGACTTGGAAACGGCGGACCATGATGTTCTGATTGACTTGATAATCCCATTTAAGAATCCATGGGATCTTGTATTTACTTGTGAACAGGCAGAGGGTCGGAAACTGACTGTTCTGGACTGTGACTTGTGCCAGATTACCAAACCGAGCAATTGCTTCCTTGAGCTTGGTGGGAATGATATCGGTAATGGGTCCGAATAATTGCCACCAACGAAGGAACCACATAGGCAGTTGACTTGTGAACTTGTTGTCGAAGTTCAAGAACCAAGAATGAGAGAAATTCTCATTTTGGTAAAGGAGGACATTTGTCCAAGCTTCAATATAATCATAATAATTGAAGCCTATGGGTTGACCTGGAAGTTCTTTCAGAATGGAGGGATGAGAACCCCATTCCTGATTCGAAAGAATTTTAATTATGAATAGCTTGTGGAAAGCTATTCGTTTCTGAGTGGGATCAAACCTGTCCATGATAGGTTCGATCTTTACAGATTCTGTGTGGAGAAGGATGAATTTATAAAAACCAATTGACTTGTTTGGATGTTGTGGGACAAAATGTCATTTGGGTGGCAAATAGGCCCTGAGCAGTTTACCATGTTGGACCCGGAGAAGAGCTTCCTGATCCTTTTGACTTGGAGTTACTTCAGGTGTGATCAGACGCCTGTGGCAGTGATCCACATGGAATACATTCTGAAGAATTTCCTTGACTATGAAGTCAGAAGGATTCTTCGGAACATAAGGAATTTTACTTTGTAGTCTAGACGGAGACTGGGCCGTACTTGGTAGTCTTAACGGAGACTGGGCCGGAGACATAGTCTCAATAATCTCATAAGGATTAGGAGGTTGACTTGGTGGTAAAGAGGCTAATGCAGAATATGTAGGCTTACCATACTGACTTGTGAGAGCAAGAGCTGAGGATGAAGGTCGGACTTTTTGACTTGGTTGGGAAGGATTACCTAGTAACTGAAAACGGTTACTTGTTGAGGTTTGACTTGGAGGACCAAATGGGACTAACAAATGGTCTGGGAGTAACTTGGGTGTATCTGGTGACTTGGTTGACTTGGCAGGTTCTTTACCGTGGGGTTTAGGAGCCATGGGATTCCTGCAAAAATTCACGGGTAAGGAAGTCAGGGATACTGTTTTGACTTCCTTGGATGTATTCAATGTATATATATATATATATATATATAGCTGTCTTTGCTCTGTTTCTGTAATTGACAGTATGAGGCGGTGATGATATGAGGGCTTGTTTAAATCAGATATCGGCAGAGCGACTCCGAGTCTCCCGTGTAAAATTTATTTATTGTAAATTTTGGTGAATTAAGTTGTAAGTTTATTTGTTATTTATTGTAAATTTTGGTAAATTAAGTTGTAAGTTTATTTGTTATTTATTGTAATTTTTGGTAAATTAAGTTGTAAGTTTATTTGTTATTTATTGTAATTTTTGGTAAATTAAGTTGTTATTTTCTCATTGAGCCAGTTGATGCTACGGGCTACCAGTGTATGACAATTCTTTTGGCTAGTTCTAATTAGTGGTAGATCCTAAATACTTGTGTTCCTACTCAGTAATTCTCATTTGGTTGATTGAGGACTTTTGCTACCCAATTTGGCTGGTCGGTCTTAGTTCTTTCTGGGGTTCATCAGAAACTATACTCTAAACCTCACCTGTGATGAGCGACTCATGACCGTACAAGTAAAACAGTTGTATTTGAATAATTAATGGTAGACATATGCACATAAAAATGCAACTAATATTTGCAAATATATATATAGTTAGTCCAAATTTTCAATGCCAAATTTTTGTCCCCTTTTTCAAGTAGAACCAGGACCCTGCGCAATGCACACAAAATTACCCTGCACAATACACTTTGATAAATGCACCTCAAGTGCACGAAATAGGTCCGGTCAGATACTCTTGCTGTGAGCGGCGGCGCAAAAACATGTGTTCAACACACGCATTGTCACAAGTACAGCTGAAGCAATCTTGAGATAAACTAATACGTAGCCAATCTTCCACACTTGCCATCTGTAAATGGCATGGAAAGGACCAAAGAGCTGCATCCATACCCATGTGTCAAATTTTACCTCTAGGCTTCACAACCCACTGCCTTTCCAACTCAAATTCAAAATTAATGACAAAATGTCTTTTTTCTCATTATCAGAGAATATAATCATCATAGAAGTACAAAGTGGATATACTAGGATTATGTCCTAAGGCAACTAAGAACCATGAGCATGGAATTAATGGCATTTGTCTCCCTCTCAACCATTTTCCGCAATGCACTATCAAATTGGTCAACAAATTCCTTCAATGTGGTCTGTGAGTGCACATAGCTATCAAAAAACGAATTCATACTTTCACTCCGCTGCGTCGTATTCATCCCCGCCCAAAATGTATCTCTCACATATGCCGGCACCCAAAAAGTCTTCTCACCATATAACCCATCCAACCATGCATTATCCTCTAATTGATAAGTCTCAATTAGATATTTCCAATTTTCCTCAAACTCTTCACATGTTTCAGATTCATACACACAATTGTTTAAGGCAACCCTTATACCATCGAAGTGAGGATGTGATGCAAACTTCTATGGTAGTTTTATCATAATGTGCCACAAACAATACCTATGTCGTGTTGTATCACCGAAAACAATTTCAATTGCATTCTTCATAGATCTAGCCTGATCTGTTAAAATTGCACTTGGAGCTTTACCATTCATGCAACCCAACCAACTTTGAAACAACCAAACAAATGTTTCGGTATTCTCGCTTGAGATTAGTGCTGCCCCAAACAGTATTGACTGACCATGATGATTCACACCTACGAAAGGAGCAAATGACATATCATAACGATTGGTCAAGTACGTAGTGTCAAATGAAATAACATCCCCAAAGTATTCATATGCCGCTCTACTTCGTGGATCAGCCCAAAAAACATTTTGCAACCTACAATCATCATCTATGTCCATCACATAATAAAAGCCAGGATTTTTCTGTTGCATTCTACTAAAATACTCATTAAGTGTTTGACCACCTCCTTTACCAAGCCGAAGCTCTCTTGCCTTGTTAATAAAATTCCGACAATCTCGCTCTACAAAGGAAACATTTTCATACCCTCCCATTTCAACAACAAGAGATGTAAAATTCTTACTTGCACGTATTCTAGCTTTGTCATTTATTTCTAACCTTCTTTTCACAGAAGCATCTATTTTCCTATAACATCTTATTAACCTTGCTTTGCCTGGACTTAGACTGTGGTTATGTTCAATCACAACCTTAGTCAACATCCACTTTCCATTCCCACATAACATTGCACAAATCCTGGCTGGACAATTCGTTTTAATTGTTGTTGGTACGACATCACTTTTGGTTGTTCTTTGTTTGCCTTGCCTAAAACAAGCATAAGTTACGTGCCTTACAACCCCCCACTTTTTTTATGCCTCTTTTAACCACAGCAAAACCATCTTGCTTCACATACTGTACATAGTAATGTAAAACTTCATCTGCCGAATCAAATATCATTGATTGCTTAGGTTCTTCACATTTATCAGCCTCATCTATCACCTCATACAGCACATCATTTTCTTCTTTATCACCCAACTCTAAATTACATAAAAAAATAAATAAGAAATGCAATTTTCAAAAAGCCTTAATTGGGAACCAAAAAAATAATTTGACGCTAAATTATCAAAATGACAAGTCTAACCAATTTCGGGGTCTTCTTCGTCGGTTAAATCATTGTCGTTGTATTCGGATTCCACTTCTCCCTCATTCTCCAAGCGTGAACTTGAACACTCTATTTAGAGGAACAAAAGGTGAGTATGAATAACTGCAAAAGCAAAAGAATCTGGTTATCTGCATTAGTTTCCAAACAGAAACATGTCCAAGCACTTTTGCCATACTCTTTACATTAGTTACAATTCAATCTAACACTTGCAGCGGGTAGAAGTTTACTATATTCATGCTCAAGTTAAGAAGTGCTACAATAAATATAAAAAAAATAGTCAAACATATATCTTCTTACTATTTCACAAAATTTTATAAAACTCTTAAATGTCCCAGACAGATCAAGCTAATTTAGTAATTTGTCAGTTTGAACCAGGAGTGCATCAAAATTAAATGTCCCATACAGATCAAGCTAATGGGTTCACCGTTCAAATTCATCTGCTAAGTCAAAGAACAGAAAAAATTGCAAGCATCTATTTGAAAAAAAATATTACAGTAGATTTAGAGGCGAAACCCAGCAAAACCCAAACTTACAGTAGATTTCCAACCGCCCGAAACCTAGCGAAGCAAATTTTGGTTCGGGAATGTTTGATTTGTAGGCAAATCGACGGGGAGAGAGGACTGCGCAAATTTGGGGGCAAAAGCTCAGGGAGGGAGAAAAGTTTGATTTGGGGGGCAAATGGACGGGGAGAGAGAACCCGTGAAATCTATAGAGGCAGGAAACAAACCGGTCTAAAAATAAAAACAACAGCGGTTTGTACTTTTAACGGGGCCCACTAGAAAATAGGTATTATATTCGGTAGGCGAACGCCAAGCGTTCCTAAAAAACAATTGGTACTCGGGGACAGTGCCAACTAAACCAGAAACTGGAAAAACTAGCATGTTTGTTTCCATAAATTTTCTTGAATTCGCATTCAAGTTGCCTCAATGCCTTCAATTAACCGAACATGTTAAATGGTTTCCATTTTTACCCTGACCACGCGTAGAAACAATTACCAAAATATCCTCCGTAGTTCTTTTGAGGAAATAAATATCTAAGGGTAAAACCGGAATTTAAAAAACATCCTGGCCCCACACGTCAGCGCATTAACCATTCGTCTCCAGCTTCAGTCCCCCTTCCCCGTAGGCTTGTCAGTAGCCACCTGCGCCTACACCTTCCCTGCAGTTTTTTGTTTTTTTTCTTCCCTGCAACTTGATATTGCGTCAAAGACCACGAAATAAAATGGTCCTAGCGTTTCGTTTCCTTTCGTCTTCTTCTTCGTGGTTTTTTTTAACCGCATTTAAAATATTATAAATTTGTATCAAAATTTTAAAAAAAAATTTGAAATTATAATAAATATCATAAATAAACTTAAATTTACATCTCCAACATCATTACTTTTTTTACACATCAACAACAACCTTAAAAAACATCATTACTTTTTTTTACACCTCAACAACTATTACACAAACACCAATATACCTCCAACATCTCCTCAAAATTCTCAAAACACTCAACATTCTACAATTTTTCTGAAAACGAACATCACCCAGATTTCTGTAAATAGGGGCCACAAGCATCGAAACGGTTAAGCCGGGTACCGAGAACCCGGTGCTGGTGCCAGTACTGATGCATGTGAAACCGGAATTTTCCGATGTAGTTGAACACCCCTAATCATCACCATAATTTCAAATTTTAAAGGCTTTTTAAAGTACTAACATATTTAGCCTAGGCTGAATTTTCTGTTGTAGTAGACCCTAATATCCTCGTTTTTTTAAGCATGACCTATTTTCAGATTAGGCCATAGGCCTGAGTTAGACAACTAATAATAGGTCAAAGAGCTAAAGCACCAGTACTATTATTGGGTTTTGGGATCCAGTTTGAGTTTAAATCATCACACCATTTGTCATTCCTTTTTAAATATGAGGGAGAGTAAAAAAAAATAGATGTCCAAAATTGAGTTTGGTAAAGATACATGAGTAAGTTGGTTTGCAAAAATATTTTAGAACATAATATACTCAACAAAATTTAAAAAAGAAGTATCTAAAAATATCTCAAAAATTCCTACACAAGCTCTAAGCCTTGTTTGGGAAGTGCATTGAGATTGAGATTGAAATTGAAATCGAGAGTGAGTCTCCTAAAATTTTGTTCTGGGTTTGTAATTCTTGGGATTTTGCCTTAATAATTACTTTCTTTTATTTACACAATTTAAAAGAAATGTGTCAATCAAATATTGGATCTCATTCTAGGGCACATGCCTTAAAAACAACTCTAAGTAGACTCTATTCTAGGGCCCATACTATAAAAAATAACTCTAGGTGGACAACATTTAAAAATGTAGGCTCCACATGCTGTATCAATCAGATGGTGAAGTGTAGTATAGTTGTAGAAAAAAGAAACAAAAATATTTTTTGATTTTTTAATTTGACATTTGACTTCGAGGCACGCAAAGTTGGGGAGACGTTAATAGTTTTGTGATGTTTGCATAAACCAGCTTAGGATTCAAAACGCATCCAAACGCGGGGGACTTAAGTTGGGTTTTAAGTCTTAAAACTTGAGTTCAATCTCAATCCCAAACAAGACCTAATACCTCTTACGCAAACTTCAAAGACTTTTCACAGAAAATTCCAATATTTTTTTTGTTTTAAAAAAATTATAACAAATCTTCTATCTCCATACTTTTCTACCTGACTCCAATATTTTTTATTAAACAATTACATCAAATCATCTCTCTCTATACCTTTTTACAAACTTCAATAAAACTGAAATATTTTTAAAACTGTTCAACAATCTTTATACAAAAAACCTATAAAACTACAATCTACATAAATATTTACAATTCAGGAAAAAAATCCTAAAAATCTTACAATTTTTTATAAATAACATCTCCTATAATTCCTCTACGCATATGCCGAGTCATTATATAATAACTATAGGAGGAGAAAAAGTAAAATAATATAATAAAATTTTATTCAAACTATACAAGAGTTTTTTAGTAATTTCACCGACTCTAATAATTTTTTTTACAAATATGAATTACTTTTTCACCAATCTAAAAAACAAAGCTACACTACCTTCAACAATTTTTTTATTCATTCAAACACGATCAGTACGTGGAATAATTTGAAATAACAATACAACTAGATTGACAGATATCAATAAGGCAAATGCACTTATCTCCTTTTCTGGAGTTAGCATTAATACGACTAATATATTGGAGCCAAAATTCAATAATTTTATTTTCTTTTAAAAATAAAAACCAAGGGCAGGGGATAGTTTGAGCCTTGGCAGTGCTCCTAAATAAGACGAGTTACACTAAACTGGATAGGGCTGCACAAAATCAGACCAAATTTGTGCTCTTAGTGGTCCCCAACAAGACCGGACCGCTTATAAGTGTCCAGTTCTGTCCTTAATTTTAAGTACAATAGAAAATCTGGTCCAATCAAGTTGTTCACCCCTAAAACCGGAGGCCTTAGGCTCAGAGGAGGTGATAATCGTGTGCCTTAGTTGTGCTCCACAGATATACAAGGCTTGTTCGTAGTAATGTAGAGGCCCAAACCGGTGTGTGGGTAGGGTATCCCCTCATCTATAACATTGGATAATTAAAGGGGAAAATACACTTTGCACCCCTGAACTATGGGGTGTCTGACACTTTGCACCCGCTTGTTTTGATTTCGTGACATTGAGCCCACAAACTTTTGATTTCAGTCGATTACCATCTCAGAGCCCATTTATCCGTTAAGACTGACGACAATAAGTTCACGTGTCGTCCATGTGCATCACTTGCGTTTATCTTCTCCGTTTTACCCTCCTTTCATTTCCTTAGTTTCATAGACCATCGTCTTCTTTGTCTCAATGTTAACGTGAACCTGCCGACTCAGCACCTGCACAGTCACCTACTTCAGACACTGCCACGTCATCAGCCAAATCTTCTTATTCAGCTCTAAGCTGATATTTTGTACGTGACTCTCATTCTTTAGCACAAATGTTGGGCTTGCAGCTGGCCGGTACTCCAACACCAGTCGTCCCGACTTGTACTAGCTGGTACTCTGACACCTTCTTTTTCGGCACAACATTTATGGTTTTCTTGACGGAGTTCGAGGGTGCCTAGAGACGGGATGTCCAGTTGCATGGAGCAGCTTGAGACCGCTTGCTCCTCGCCTTGGCCGAGATCGACATCTCGGGGTGAAACATTGGGTTGTTTCGGCTAGGCACATGCTGGAATTCGCGGCTCGTCTTAGAAGCTTTGTTCGTCCAGGCTTTCATGTTGGATATCAGCTGGAGCTTCTGCATATCCTCTCTGGAAAAATCAAAAGCTCTCTGAAAAAGCAACAACTGAAGGAACGGGTTTTCAAACCCGGTCCGGATCAACCGTGCAATCAATATCCTCGATGACGATGATCGACCGGTTCGTGGTTTGAATGAGCAATGCTCTAAGCTCATAGTTATCGGACACTTTGGTGAGGTCGAGGTCGTACACGTACTAGTAGAGATAGTTAGCCATGGCTGCGATCATGGCTTGACTTCCCTGACTCAGGTGGGCCATACACTGATGCTTAGAGTATTATAATTGTTAAGTGTTTCTACTCTGCCTTTGTGTTTTAGAACTCAGTGTTTGGAGTAGTTTTTGCTAGTCAGCATTTCGGAAATCCATTGACAGCAGTACCATGTGCG
Organism: Myrica gale; assembly: GCA_963930655.1. NCBI lineage: Eukaryota > Viridiplantae > Streptophyta > Magnoliopsida > Fagales > Myricaceae > Myrica > Myrica gale. Next base: position 16,669,523 of record OZ005617.1, on the reverse strand, counting down.
GTCTCCTGTGTGTGTCACTCAATATTTGGTAGTCTCTTGGCAGGAGTTTGGAGACGCATGCCAACCCAGAGGCAGGAGTGAATCGTCATATAAGCTTTGGCTGAAATTTGGAATTCTTCTTTTATTCAAATGCAGAATGCAAGTATTTACTGATGATCTGCATTTTATAACCATGTGGATATGTCCTGAAAGCACAAAAGGACAACTCGGGATTGAGCACATTTTGTATTTTCAGGTCATTTTAACAGAAAATTCTTACCAGTGAAAATTTGCTCTTCTCAGACCTTAAAAGAAATGAGTTTTGTTTTAGCGCTCCATTGTTTTCCATCATTCCGAGCTAACTCGCACAACCATCGTCACTGGATCTTCGTTGTTTTATATTATTTTCTTTCCCTATTTTTTGTACATCAAAGTTAATTTTGATGGCCTCCTGCCGAATGTTGATCCCTATCTGTTCTTCGTGCATGGTCTCTTCCTCCAGACTCTAAGCACTGATGCTTGTTCTATGTCATCAGTGCTTCTGCTCATGATTCTGCAGTTGGAAGTCAGTGATGAGAGGACTTCGAGCAGAGCAAGAGAACCCATTTTAGGTTTATCTGCTCTTGATATAAGATTTCGCTCCAGTAGCATCGAACGAGCCCACAACCAACAGTCCCTTGCAGTCTTGTCGGCTGCTAGCATGACATCATCGGAGGCAATCCCGTTTCTCATAGCCGGAGCTTGAAGTTGACATTTGACTTGTCTGAGTATTAAACCAGGCTGGATTTGGAAACACAACCTTCTACACTGACGAAAATAGTAGTTAAGTACGTAGAAACGCGATGACATAAACTAGGCAGTGATTCGTATAGAAAAGTGCTTTGTCTGCTTTGCCTTCAATTGTGTTTGAAGATTTCACCATTCCTTTTATAATATAAAGGAAGGCGAAGATGACAAAGTTCGAAAAGTTGGGTTAGTGGTGGAGTGAGAGGTGTTTTTGGTTTTTAGCTAGCTCTTTTCGTAGTGCACACATTGCCCCGCCATGCAAAACTAAAAAGAAAGAGATGAGAAAGAAATTAGGGTTAAATGCATCCCATACCTCTGTGGTATTCGCGAATTGCAAATATACCTCTTAGGTAAACAAAGTCATTTTCATACCCCTGAAGTAAACATCAAGGTCACAATATGCTCCTCCGTTAATGTGCCATTTGAAACACTAACGATAAATGCTGACGTGTCATCATCTGATTGGTGCTGACGTGTCTATTTTTGTCACGTCAGCATTTACTGTTAGTGTTTCAAACGACACATTAACGGAGGGGCATATTGTGACCTTGATGTTTACCTCAGGGGTATGAAAATGACTTTATTTACCTCAGGGGTATGTTTGCAATTTGCGTATACCACAGGGGTATGTGATGCATTTAACCCAAGAAATTATTTGCTACCTAAAAAAGTGACTGCGACAAAGATGGATAAAGCTAAAGAAGCCAACTGGCTTCGCTCTTCTTCTTTTTATTGCTTTTCTTTTCCTGAAGACGGTTCGGGTTTGAATACCCCTTGCGCTTTCCAAATGATAACCATAGAGATGAATATATGATGCAACTAGGTGCCCAAGCGAGCATGCAAGCACATGATGCACAACTCAGGCACCACTAGGGCTTAGAATTGACTCGGGAATCGGGAGGGGATGAACGCCAGATCTTCGTGGGTGTTGGGCAAAAGGAAGGAAATACAAATTTTAAATTCTAAACGGATAGAATAAGGGCAAAACTGGAAGAAATTTTTTAAGTCTTTCACGTAGACGACACATGCGCTAAATACCGTTAGTCTTAACGGAGGAGTTGGCATCGGGTGGCAATCGACGGAAATCAGAAATTTGGGGGCCCAATATCACGAAATCGAGACAAAGAGTGCAAAGTGTCAGCTACACCATAATTCAGGAGTGCAAAGTGTACTTTCCTCACAATTAAAACTTTAGGATCCTTGCTTAGAAAAAAAAAAAAAAACTTTAGGATCCTTTCTCTTACAGCAATACCAACACTCCCCCCCGCGCCCCGCGGATTTGATTCATTTTCAGGCGACTGTCCGGTTGTAATCGGAAGAAGAAATCATAAGGAGGCTTTTCCATGGCTGCCCACGCCCATCTCGATGATGTAGTATGAAGTCCTCCAATCCCTAAACTAATTGTTTTTTACGCTTCTGTTTTTCTTTTATTGAATGCGTTTTGTGAACGCGCAGGATGATGATTTCGGAGGCGATTTTCCTGGAACTCACAATACCGGGCGTTCCGGTTAGTTCGTTTCCTTTTCCTGCAACCAAGTGATGATTCTTAACATTTGTTTTTTCATTTTTACTTTTTTGTCAGAATATTTGTTTAACGTTGGGCAAACTAAATTATTAGGTGATAAGAGAAGCTTTGGGGATCTCGAGGACGATGAGGAGGATATTTTTGGGTCAAAAAAGGTAATGTCGTTGAAAATTTTGTGTTTTCTATGGTCTGGATGTTTTTGTATATAACTTAGGCGACCAGGGCATGCCCTCATTGAAATAGTCGTAGTTTTCCGTAATACTGTGTTGGAATTGAAAATGGTAGTAATGTACAGCAAAGTGTTCGTATAAGAGAGGAGTTTTTTTATCAAGATAAAAAGTGCTGGCTTATCTAAGAATAGAGAAGGTACTTTCTTATTTGGGAAAAGGGTTATATTAGAGGCACTGAAGTTGAACGAAAGTGTGATAGGTTTGTAGGCAGTCAGGCTTGTTTATAGATTTCTGAATGTAGGTTGCAGAGCTCTTGAACTGGGCCTAACGAACATGGTTTAAAGTATTGTTTAGAATTGACTGATTAACGAGGAAACATCTTTTTCCAAGTTGTGAATCTGATTCATGGACTCGTTTAGTCGATTCTAGGAACTTTCCCTGGGATGCGAGATAGGGTGAGTCTGCCAAACAGGGGGCCTTATGGTGTCAGTTTGTGGCGGTTCATCTCCAAGGGTTGGGTTGATTTTCACTTGCATATCAGGTATTCTGTGGGCAGTGGCACGAGGATACGCTTTTGGCATGAAAGGTGATGTGGTGATCGTCCGTTGGCTGTGGCCTTCCCGGTTGTCTTCTTGTTATCCAGGTGCAAGGAGGCTATGGTGGCGGATTGTTTCGAAGAAAGGGAGGGAAGTGTTGTGTGGAATGTTCCCTTCCTGAGAGCTGCGAACGATTGGGAGATTCAGGAGTTTTCTGCCTTTTTCGCTCTCTTGTACCGTGTGAAGATCCAGCGAGGGGAGGATGATCAGTTGTCTTGGCTTGGCTCCGCGAATGGTATTTTTCGGTTAAGTCCATGTATCATTTATTTGCCCGAAGGAATAGCGTTGCCCTCCCTTGGAGAGGGGTGTGGCGGTCCCGTTGCCCTTCGAGGATCTCCTTCTTCGTTTGGGAGGCCATGCACGGGAGAATTCTTACGATTGATAATCTTCGGAGAAGAGG